>OV702284.1:184690294-186141123 GCA_916181665.1 Avena sativa | reverse complement strand
TTCAACTTTAGTTTCACCAAGGACTTCAACTTAGATATCACTAAGGACTACAAGTGAGAACCAAGAGACGT
This sequence comes from Avena sativa, assembly GCA_916181665.1. Classification (NCBI taxonomy): domain Eukaryota; kingdom Viridiplantae; phylum Streptophyta; class Magnoliopsida; order Poales; family Poaceae; genus Avena; species Avena sativa. The sequence goes on along the minus strand of OV702284.1, from coordinate 186,141,052 downwards.
TAGATTGCCTACCAAAAACATTGATATCATGTTAGAGTGTGGATCATATTGACCTATGAGGTATGAATATACTAGGTTGATTGTTTCAAGAAAACTTGTTGTTTCTTTCAACTCATGAGTTAAACTCATAGGATGTTAAGTGGTTAGTTGATTGTTGATTGTTTGATTGAACTTGATTGTTTTGGGTGGTGTGTTTAGAACTACTTTAGACCTATCCATCAGTACTTATACCTATCAAACCAACAGATGCCTCCCCGTCGTGCCAACCCCAACCAAAACAACAACAACATCACTCCCAAGATGCAGCAGTTGATGATAGCTCAAACTCAAATGATGCAGATGATGACACAGTTTATGCAAAATCAGAATAATAATAACAACAACAATAACAACAACAATCAGAATAATCCTCCAGCACTTGACATGCTCACTAGATTTCTGAAACTGAGGCCCTGCAAGGTTCTCTAAAACAACTGATCCAATGGTAGCCAATGACTGGTTACGTGCGGTGAACAAGGACTTAGTGACTGTGGCTGCATCGATGAGGAAAAAGTTAGGTTTGTAGCATTTCTACTTGAAGGGCCAGAAGCAACATGGTGGGACAACTTTCAAATCACCACTCCCCTTGAATATGTGACTTGGGCTATTTTTAGGATGGTTTCCGTACAGCTCACATCTCATCCGGAGTGATGAACTTGAAGAAAAAGGAATTCCACAATCTAAAACAACGTCACCCTCAGTGTGGGCTGAGTACATTGAGGAGTTCAACAATCTAGCACGCTATGCACCGGATGAAGTTGATACAGATGCTAAGAGGAAAGATAAATCCTCGAAGGACTTATGATGAGTTGAACCCACAGGTGTCTATTGCCTATGTCCCAACTTATCAATCCTCTCTGTGACAAAGCCACCATCTTGGGAAAACAAGATGAATCAAGTTGAGAACAGAAAGAGGAAGCATAAACTCAAATATCACTCAGGATCATCACAAAAGAAACGTTCATTCAAAAAGAGCAATGAAGATTCTGGATCACATCAGCATCACCACAACACCAATGGAAGTGATAATAATGGGAATGATACTAACATGGAGATGACCTTGGTCAGAACCAACAAGGAAATTCCAGGAAAGAAAGACATTAGCCAGTTGCAGTGCTATAATTGTAAGGAACTTGGACACTATGCATCAGACTGTCCTGAGAAGAAAAAGGAAAAGGATGCTAGAAACTCCAATGGAAATGACTCCAATGTGACCCAGAAAGGACATGTGAACTACATTGACATGTATGGAACCCCTGAAGAAATAGAGGATGTGGATGTCAGGAATTAGTTAACTCAGATGAGTCAAATAAGGATTTCTTGTTTGGATATCAAGTATTGAACCCATAGTCAAGTGAACCATCAATGTAACCCTATAAGACTTTCTTTTAAGGTGTAGTACCCTAGTTGTCTTCAACCCAACTTGTAACCCCTAGCCTTCCCAAATCTCGTGACGAGATTTATTTTAAGGGTGGTAGCCTGTCACATCCCAAAATTTTCCAAATTTTGAAATGTGAAATAATAAATAAACAAAATAAATAATTATTGAAATTTAGGGTGAAAAGAAAACTTTTTGATTCCAAATGGAAACATCAAAACAAATTTTGAACAAATAAAATCCTAAAGGGATTAAAAAAAAGATAAGCAAATAACAAATAAAATTATAAAAGTTGGAATCACTATTTTTTGGATCTTTAAATAAAAAGATATGGATTTTATCAACAAAGGAAGAAATAAATAAGGACTATTTTAAAAAGCCAAATTAAAACTTAGCCAAACAAATAAAATAAAATATTTTTGTTTAATAAAAAGAGTAAAGGATTATTTAAATAAAATCATAAGGATTTATCAATATCCAATTTTATTTTAAGTGAAGACATTTCCCAATTTAATGAACATTAAAACATATTAAAGTATTTTAAATAATAATTCAAAGTGAATTATTTTTAAATAAAACCTACTGAAAAAGATTTGGTAAAATTTAGAATTCAAATAGAGTTTGAAACATTAATAAAATCTTATTTGAATTAAGACAAGGGCCTATTTTAAATAATTAATATACCCTAAAAGAATAAAAGAAATATTCTAATATGGACTTTAGAATATGTTAATAAATAGTATTAAAATCTACTCAAAGTTTGGTAGAGGTCTGAATTCAAATAGTGTTTGAATTATTTGAACAAAAATCAAAACAAAAAAATAGAAAAGGAAAAATGAAAAGATTCTGTATAAAAAAAGGAAACGAACCCAACCCACTAACAGGCCCAGTCCAGCCCAGCAACGCAGCCCACTTCTTCCCCTCTCCCCGAAACATTTTTCACCTAACCGCACACCACAAAGTCGCTGAGCTGCGGACCCTCTCTCTCTTCTCTCTCTCTCTCTCTCTCTCTCTCTCTCTCTCTCTCTCTCTCTCTCTCTCTCTCTCTCTCTCTCTCTCCTCTCTCTCTCTCTCCTCTCTCTCTCTCTCCTCTCTCTCTCTCTCTCTCTCTCTCTCTCTCTCTCTCTCTCTCTCTCTCTCTCGCAGACAACCAGGACCCACCTGCCTGTTCATCGTTTCCACCCGCGATGACCATTCCCCCCCCATCCCGCCTCACCGTTTCTGTCATGATTCAATCCTCGTAATTTCGAGTAAATGGCAAGTAAATTCCTCCAGAGATCACACACACTTAAACGCCTTGCCCTCCTCTCTCTTTTCCCCCAGACGCCGTCCACTCTGCCATCGGGCTGTCTGAATTAGCCGCTGCAAACCTTCTGCTCCGACGAGCTACTCCGGCGAAATCCCGGCAACTCCTGCCACCTCCCACTCCCTGGCACCCACTAGATTATTCCCCATCACCAGGCGCACCTACCCATAGCCTCAGCTCACCCGCGCGCGTGCTAGAAGCTCGGCTTCGACATCACCCGAGCGCCACCGAGAACGTCTTCAACTCCGGTGAACTCTCCAGGTAGTTTCCGTCCGCCCCTGTCCCTCTCGATGATGCTCCCGTGATCTCCACACTCGCTCGCGTCTAACGCCCCCTTCCGTTTGCCTCGGCATGACCTGTAGCCTCACCTCCGACAACGACCAGACGAGCCCGATCCCGACGCCGTCTCCGACGAGCAATCGCCGCTACCCCCCGAGCGCCCCTCGACGAACTGACCCCACCTCGAGCATCAGCGCTTCCCGGCGAGTCTGGTGAGCATCTTCTCCCTCTCCCGTGCTTCCTGGTTCGTCGGAAACCTCACCGTCTGAGCATGCGCCGCCTCCCGCCATCGCCAGCACCGCCAGTCCATGGCCAAAGCAACCTCGTCCGTTGGATGTAGATCCAGTGGTTAGGATAGATCATATAACGAAGCGTTATCGAGTAATCTGATCCGTGCGATTAAGTTAGATCTGACGGCCTGTGCAACTCGATCCACCCGAAGCGGTACAGACAAGTAATATTAAGTCGCGTGGCACTGATTTTGATTTAAAAACAGAAAATGTTCTATTAGATGTTTGAACTTGTAAAATTCATAACTTTTAATCCACACGTCCAAATTTTACAAACTTTATATCACTGGATTCGGAAAAATGTGAACTTTCCAACCAGGCACTTTTTTAGTATTTTGCTTCTATAAAATTGGTTGTTAATGCAGAAACTTATTTAGGCTTATTTTGAATATAAAATTTATTCTAGAAATGATTTTTGAGCAAAATCTTTGGCAAATGGTTTGATTTGAACCTACTGACCATAGAAACCAACTTGTGGATTTAAAAACATATTTTGTGATACTAAAGAATAAATCTTTGAATAAGAACATTTCTAGTTAAATAAAAATATTGTTTATGTGTTAAAAATGCTTTTGAGTAAAACCTTTGGAAAATGATGTGATTTAAACTCGCTGACCCTAATCACCAAGTTTTGGATTTGAAAACATATTTTGATGACCTTAGTAAATTATTACTTTGCTAAAGGCATTTCTAGCAAATAAAAATATTGTGTGAATTAAAAATGGGATTTAAATGAAACCTTTTGCAAATGGATTACTATTAAACCCATTAACCATAAACACTAACATTTGTGTTTAAAGAATATATTTGACTAAGACTACAAAATATTACTTTGATTTAAATCACTTCTAGCAAAACAAAATGAGTTAAATGGCCATTTTCACCAACTTGAATTTAAATGGTTTTACCACTTTTGTAAATGACCAATAGGATCTTTAAAATGTTTAGAGCCTACTAGAAACCACTTTTCCAAATAAAACCATCTTTTGCATGCATTGCTTGATTTTATTATTTTATGTGGTGAATTGTTTGAGTGTTAGTTTGAATATTGCTTGCTTGATTGAATTGTAGTGAAGTTTGAAGAGTGTGATATTTGCAAGATCAAGGAGTGAACCAACATTCTCTACTTAAAAAGGCAAGTGACACTATCATCCATGTCCTACTATTTTCATTACACTTAGTGGTATTTTTGTAGTATGCATGATAGGGCTACTATATTTCTGTGTTATGCTATGTACTATTAGGATATCCTTATATCTTCCTTACAGGAAACATTGTAGTTGTAGTATGCTTATCCCTGCTATAGACTTGGGGTGGAATATCATATCATGATTATATGAAGTGTTGGAAAAATATATGTTTTATATAATAAAACAAGTACTCAATGAACCACCTGGGTGGAAGGAGGATACTCAAGTTTTGGACAAGTTGGCAACAAAGGGAACCATGTTTATATGGCTATCTTTTTGTATGTGCACTAGAAGAAAACCACCCAGGGACTTAGAGATTGAACATGTTTCTCGTACAGTGGCTTCCGTGTACAACCACATGCTAAATGGGCTCTGGCTTAGTCAACTACATAGTGGAAGACCCTTGCATTGGCATCTTCAGGTTAACTAGAATTGTGTATTGGAAATATATCCTTACATTGGTGTCTGGTAGACAAGCTAGCATTGTGTATTGGGAGGACTTCTATGAAAAGACTTTGTCACATTCTCGATCTGCCGGTACTCCAATTGGTGTGTACTTATCCAGCGGCCACTGGTGGCGTCAAGACGAGATTGTTTCATGTGGGTAAAGTGTACAACTTCTGCAGAAGATCAAATTCTAAGTACTTAGCCGTGTCCCTGGTTACGGACAACTCTGAGCAACTAAGGCCTGAAGCTATGGAAGATCTCGACATTCCAATTTCTCAAAGTAAAACTTGATGGTGACAACAAGGGATTAGAAGCACTTGGAGATTCCAAGGAGTTCAGAAAGATTGTCAAAAGATCAAAAGAGGGAAAAGATGGAAATTTCTAAGGTTCTGGGATTTTGAGAAGTTTTTAAAGTTTGACTCAGATTTTTCTAGCATCTTGCTTTTCATTCATTCATTCATAGTACACAGTACAACACACACCACAACAAAGAAAAACAGATGGTTTTAAGAACCATTCTAAAAACTACGATACAGTGGGACCGAATACTACTCACTACGCTAGTGCTCAAGTGGTACTACTCCTCGGAATCTGTGGCTTCATCATCCTCATCATCATCATCGATGAAGGCGAAATCATCCTCATCGGTGAAGAAGTCCATAGCCTGATCCTCCAGAAAATCATCATCATCGCTGAGATAGGAGTAGGGGTCTCCACGAAGATCCTCTCCGGCATTCTCCCTTTCCTCCAACTGCATATCTCTCTCATGGATGGTCTCCTCCAAAGATGAGATACGGTGGCGAAGACGGGCAATAATGCGCTCCTTCTTGTCGAGCTGACGGCGGCGAGACTTGCGATCCTTTGCCAGCATGGCGATGGTTTGGTCCTTCGTCTTGATGATGGCAGACTTGTGGTTGGAGTAGTCACGGCAGTTATCCAACTCCTGCTGATAATCGTACATCATGAAGCTGAGGTGGTCCAATTGGGTCTTCAGCTCGTAGTGGTATGGGGCTTCCAGTGGTTGTCCATTTGCATCACGCCTTGGAAAAAACTCAAAGCGGGTTCCCTTGATCTGATTGATGCTCTGCCCACACAGACGGGAAAGAGCTTCCTGCATGGCCCTGGCAAGTCTGTCGAGCCAGTTGTTCTCTCTTAAGGTAAACTGAATTCCCTCAACAGTGGGAGGTTCAATCTTTCCTCGGAGACTTGAAACAATTAGCCACTGTATATCTTCTCCTCCTTGATCATTGAGCTAAGCTCCGAAGAACTCGGGGTGCGGACGCTCCAGAAGTTCCGAAAGCTGGTCCAAATCCCTCTCAAAGATAAGGTCTCCTCCATTCCCCAACTGATAAAACTTGCTGTACTTCACGTCCATATATAAGAATATAGGATGAGTAAGTTAGTAGAGTGATCACGTGTGTCAAATTTTATGTATTTTGCAAGAGTTTTTGAGGAACATGAATTTTCATGAAAGAATCAAAGGGATAAGAATGAGAATAAGTTTTTGTAAATATTTGCTTCCTTTGGTTTTGAAACTAAGTTTTTGATTCAAACGTCCAGTCTAACTAGGGTCTCCTATGGTCAGGATGGCTCTGATACCAACTTGTCAACACCTGGATTTTTAATCCCAGATGCCTGTTATGCCATACATCGCAATCCCAGGATTACCATTTTTGCGACATAACAGAATTGGATACCGCAGTACATCATCCATTACAAACCATACATAAGGTCTTACACAAATAAGGATCTCATGATCCAGTTCTTAATACAACTTCAAGCAGCGGAATACGTAATAATAACGGTAGCGTAGGCGAAGCTCCATCTTCGGGGTCACAGGCAATGCTGACGATGGGAGATGATCCTAGTTGTTGTAACCCTCCTGGGGTCCATCCTCCAGGTACTCCGCTTCATAGTCTGGCCACGGCAATAGCCAGGGACAAAGCCATGAGTACTCTTCAAGTACTCGCAAACTAATACTAACAAGTGGAAGGGGTTTTTGATAATAGGACACTAGGCTCTAGGGTTGTTTTGCAAGAAGCCAGATTTACATCTACTAAGTTTAGAAGCAACGAATGCTAGTTGAAGTTTTATAACACCTAAGTGGGAACTTGTATCTCATGTCACAACTCTGTTGTGGTCACGTCAAAGTCTCACTTCCTTTCACAAATCATTTTGAAAAGTCTGACGGGGGAACAATATGGCCACTCCAACTGTCCATAACCGCGGACGCGGCTATTCGAATAGTTTGACACTCCGCAGAGATTGTACACTTTCACCACAACATTCGATACATCCATCAGGAACAAATCCTGAATTCACCATACTCAGTATGCGGATAATCAATCCTAACCTTTCAATTACACGCCCTAGTATAAGCACCTCTCCTGTGAGTTTGGCCTCCCAACCATGACCAACGGTCATCTTGGGTACTGCACAGGTGGACAATCTTCACAAGGTAGCCTCAGCTTAGACCTTGGCCGTGAGGGAACTAATACTAAGGTATATAAGTTTCCAGTCAAGCCCTACCCAATTCTTGGGTATTGTGGTTGTACGATAAAATTGGAATGGTATCGCATCCAGACAACCATCCGTTTTATAAAGGGCTAAGGCTCATGCCTCAACATTTTCATCACCATAAATCATCTGGTGTTCGGAAACACATGTCCAAAACATTTCAATAGAATGATCCATCATTCCAAGGTTTTCATAACCATTTTTCCACCAAGTATTCCCATCTAAAGTTGATCAAGTTTTATGCTTAGCACTAGCATCTACAAGTGGGGGTAAGTACTAATGAGGGGTGGTAAACAAGTGGAGTTTCAACTAAGTTCAATCTCATGTCTTAGGATGACATCAAAATTATCTAGCTTAGGTCAAATTTTATGCTCTTTATGCAACCTTCAATTATCTTTCTAGTATCTACAATTCACTGAAGTAAACTCTAAGTAGTAGCTTTGATAAATAAATAAAGTGATAAGTTTGTAAGTAAAAACTAGGATTGGTTTATCAAGTGGGTAGGATCATCTATGTTTAAGGCATATAGTTGGCATGGTGACAAGCAAGTATTGGCTTGCACAGTATCAGTATAAGCTTGCTAAATTGCAAGTGTTAGCTTGCACATTCAACTAGTAGCATTAGGCTTGCCTTGTGCAGAGCAGTGGTTGAAGTTCTCCTCGGCTTTTTCTTCGTAAAATCCTCCTTCCTCCTCGTATCCTTGGTCGGTACTAGCGTCTATAAATAAATACGATGTACACAATCACCAAACAATACTTAACTAACATTACAAGATTAAAGCTTGGTTTAATTCCTTTTAGTTTTAGAAAAGTAATTTCTACTCATTGAAAAACTACTTAAGATTTAATATTCTCCAAACCAAACATGGGATCATGTTGACACATGTCATCACCACATATTTTAGTCCATGGGAATGTGATTTAAAGTGGTGTCACAATTTAATAATGTTTTACCCTTTTATTTTTAATTAAATAAAGTGACTAGAAATGCCTATGTAGAATTCTTTTATTACTTGAACATTATTTCTGTAAGTAAACCTATATATTTTTATATATTCTGAAAGGTATGTTTAAATGTGATTTTTGAGAGTTGGAATCAACTCAAAAGCTATTATGGTTTTAATTTGAAAAATGTTTGAATACAGAAAAGCTTCTGCCTTGTTATTTTTACCAAGGATGATCTACAGATCCAAATGACTTGAATCCAACGGGCTTGGATTCAGCATTCCTAGACCTTTCTAACAAAATTGGTTTCATTCAATTTGGTTCACTGAATCGACCTGGGTTGATTTTTGAAACTGGGTACAGAAGTGTGTTTGAAATAAAATGGAACAGGTTAAATTCAAATAACTGGGCTACGCGGGAAGTGATACTGGGCCGGCCTGCTAAGCACAGCGCTTACGCGGGCTGGTTAAGTGGCTGTCCCCACGCGTCAGTGAGACGAGGGGGTGCGAAGCGGTATGGGGTGATGTGGGGCGTTTGATCTGGTTCTAATCCAATGTCTGAGGGTCATCGTCGACGTTCGGCAACGCCGGCGAGACAGAAACCTAGCGCGGACAGTGGGGGTCCTTGGGGGCTCACCAGGGTTCAGGCGAGGGTCGCGAGGCGGGCGAACGACAAAGTCGACGACGACGAACCTCCTGGTACCGGCAGCTTCTCCTGGGGTGGCTCCAATCGCTGGCTCCCTTCTTCTCCAGCAGCGGCAGACTCCGGTGAAATTCCGGCGAAGTGCTGCTCGCCTTGCTCTAGGAACAGGGTGGCACGATCAGTGAGGAGAGGGGAGTGAGATGGTGTGAAGAGTTTGAGCGGGGGAGGCCTCTATTTATAGTCCCGACGATGAGACCGAACGGGATGGGCAGGCGACGGTGGCGACATGGCTACAGGCGGCTAGAGGCATGGCCAGCGGTGGCGATCGCTTGGTGGTCTCCTGGCGATGCTCTACGGATTTATTGCGCGTGTAGGGGCGGTGCGGTTTGGTCTGTAACACGCGATGCTCTGCACGGCAGAGGCGGCGTCTTCGACGGTGAGCGGTGGCTATGTGTCATGGGGCGGCGAACGGTGATGTCTGGCGGTCTCCTGGGTCGGTGGCGATCATGTATACACGCGGCGAGGGCGGCGCGCGGTCTATGGGCGTAGGTCGAGTGTGGCGCTCTGGCGCATGCTCGGCATGGTTGCTGGCGAGCTAGGCACGGTTCGTGCGTGTGGTCCAGGGTTTAGCAACGCTCGCGGCTGGGACGGGGAGTGGCGGTGGAGTGTGGGCTGCCTCCTAGACAAGGTTGGCACGGCTAAATCTCCTCCTAGCTTGCTGTCTCCACTGGGGTGGCATGGTGAGCTTCGGCTGTTCACCATTGATGTCATTGCCTAGCTTACAGTGAGTCTAGTGCTTGGTTTAACTTGCTAGATGATCCACTGAGATGGTTGTGAGCTAGAGACAGAACAAGTTAGGCTTCAATCACTACTCACAATAGTGTTTAAGATTTTGATGATTTGTGTCTGCAATGTGTTTGATGAAATGGCCGCAAGAATTCAAGTTTTGAATTTTGAAAAGATTTTTGGTGGGTGTGCTAGGTTGGTGCTGGTGAGTCTGCAGATGCTTGGGTTTTGAAAGTTGAGCTTATTTGAGTGGTTTTTGAAAAAGTGGGATCTTCCCATATGATAAAGATTCAATTTTGAACTGTCCTTTAAACTACGCATTTGAATGTTTCTGGATGATCACAAAGTGGGCCTTGATACTTTGTTATGAGTACAATCAAGGGGTGCAAAGATCCAGAAAAGTTTCTGTTAAGTTCTGAAAGTTTGAGACAGCCAAAGTAGGCATGGGAGTTAAATTGGTCAAAATGACCATTCCCTTATTTTATTTGTTTTGATTTACTTGTCTTTGAGAAAAGTTTGGGAATTGTTTATATGATGTTTATTTTACCTAAGCATCCAATTACAGGCAAAGGAACACACAAACAAGTTGGTTCAAAAGAATTCAAAATGAAATGCATACTCACATGCATGCTTTCATATTTTTATTTAGCAAAGTTTTTGTTAACCCTAAATTTGATGATTAGAGTTTGATGATCCAAGTTTAGTATTTTTGGGATGTTACAGTAATATGGACCCACAATGTTTCTGTTGTACCACTGTGAGGGATGTGATATTTACGGAATGGTGTTCTGTGGATGTCATGTCAACGACTATAGTGTACTACACATGCAGTGGTATGCTGGGTCACCGCAGTTGGTATCAGAGCAAATTGCTTTGACCTTAGGTTGGAAACCTAGTAAAGGGTATTACCTATAGGATAATTTAGCAACGATAAAGAATTCTCTAAAAAAATATAATGGGTATTCAAATGAGAATATTCCATTATATGTTTTAGTGCGATAATTCTTTGTTATGATGCAATATGTTATTGGTTACTAATAAAAATATTTTTTACATACAGAGTTATGGCACCAAAGTTTCCAAAATAGACTTTGGTAAGGAAAGAGGAGACTCTCGATGACTACCAAGGATCATTCACGGACCAGCTTCGTCAACTCTTAAAGATTTGTAGTTGTCCAACTAGAATTCCGGTGAATACCATAACCTATTATGATGGTAGAATGTTATCTAATTATCATGTAAGTATCCAACTTCCTGAGGAGCTTGGATTATATCACGATCTACCTATAGGTGAAGGTAGGAGTTATTTAGCAACATATCATGTTGCTATTGTGGAGGCGATAGCTAATATCCGGGAGTATAAAGCCAAGGAGTTAGAAGGGAGCACATTTTCTGTGATTCCTCATGATTCTATAGACTCAGAGCCTGTACCCGATCATCTTACTTTCGTTAAGAAGCATCCTAAGTTAGCTTCCAAGTTTATGGATCGATATCGAACACTTGTTTCGTCTTTTTATAAGACACATCAAGTTATTGTTGAAGATAAAAACGACATGGTAGAGGATCTAACTAATCCAGAAAGAAGGAATCAGTTAGCATTCCAGTTGGAGAAGGAAACAAGTAGTAGTACTAAACCAATCTTTAAGGATATACCCATAGATCCCGAATCTTTTACACCATATCCTTATTCACCAAGGCCTCAACCTATATATGATCTGACTTTAGATACGAGGTATGCAGTACCACAGGGATCTAAGGAAGGTTCTGATTCAGAACTTCCTATCGAGAATTCTGATGGTTGGAGAATGGGATCATTTGAGGGATCCCAAGGAAATCAGATGTCCATAGATGGGTCTGACAGAAATGTTGGACAATCTAGTTGGATGGGTGCAAGAAACAATCCTAGTAACAATAGTAGAAATACCATATTCATAGATGATCAGGATGAAGAAGAAGATCCTGAGGAGAGAGTGTTTGAATCATCAACATCTTCTCAAAACCCAGGGAATATACATTATCCGGTGTTTAACTATCTTTCCCAACAGAGCATCTGGGGAACAACAGAATCTGCGTATTCTGTTGACAACTCAAGGTATGAAGCTCAGGATATGCAAGTGGGTGATAATGTTGAACATGTTTCTGAAGACTTTTCAGCTGAGCTGGAGGGAGTCAATGCGCTCAGGTTGAGTTATGACTCAAGTCCTGATACTTCAGATACTGAGTATGTTCCTTCTGGAAGGCCATTTGTTCCACAAACTGTGTGATGGACGTCACGTCATCACAGTTGGACTTCAGGCATGTATGATGAGTTTCGTGGATACTAAAAGCAAGTGGCTTATTTGGAAGTATCGGGTATTGTGTATCGTAATCCGAGAGAGTGATGTAGATAAATAAGTGAGGAAGTATGCCTATTATACTAGGGTATTTGTAGGACATGGGTATGATGATGACTTTATACTTTGTTATGAGGCTTGTATTGTATAATATGTGAAATCCATATTTGGATTTTATTTGGATTTTCATTGTGTGACTAGTTCTGTGCGTAAAGTTGAGCTCAGAACACATGTGCATGATGTAATTATGAGTATTCGCTTTATGTTGCAGGACTATAGGGTCATGGACACGGGTGTAGAGATTGAGTCCGAGTAGCAGCGTATGGAACGTGCGGCCAAGGAGAAGGCAGATGCCGATATGGAAAATCAGGGAACCTTACCACCACCACCAATGAGGCCATTAATGGGGCGGAACTTTATGCAGTATATGCAAATGATGCAAGAAAACCAAAACAATTTCATGGAAGAGCTGTTGGGACGAGCTGGGAATCAAAGAGCACCTGAAGGTGGAGGAGTGAGTCTTTCTGACTTCCAGAGTGCAAGGCCGTTACCTTTTGCATCAGCTCCTGAACCAATGGATGCAGAAGATTGGCTAGTAGATACATAAATAAAGTTGAAGACTGTAGGTTGTAATGATGAGGAAAAACTGAGGTATGCAACTCATCTTCTGACAGGACCTGCAGCATCATGGTGGGAAAATCAGTTAGCCATGCAACAGCCAGGAAGAGAGTACACTTGGGAAGAGTTCAAGCAGAGGTTCTGTGAATATCATGTTCCGGAGAGTGTTATGGATTTGAAGCGGAGAGAATTTGAGGAGCTTCAGCAGGGATATACTAGTGTCATGAAGTATATTCGGGAGTTTAGCCAACTATCTCATTATGCTGAGGAAGAATTCAATACTGAAGAAAAGAGGAAGAAGCGTTTCCTGCGAGGGTTAAATCCATTTGTGAGGATGCAGTTAAGGTTGGCTAATAATAAAACTTATCAGCAGTTGCTGGATACAGCTATCACTTTCGAAGATGACTACAAGAATGTCCAAGAGGATAGGAGGAAGAGAGGCAAGAAGGAAACAAAGAGGATTCATGCAAGTAAATCTAAACCCAATCTGGAGTTCAAACCCTGGAACAAAGCCTACATCAACAACAACAATAACAAGGACAATGGTGGAAATCAGTCCAATCCCAGGAGGAACGTTATCTGTAACAGTTGTGGAATTCCAGGGCATTTCCAGAGAGAATGCAAAAGCTAGTAGTTATCTGTTATGGTTGTGGCCAGAAGGGCCATATCAAGCCTGACTGTCCGAACAAACCACTAGGTGGTTGGCCTACCAAGGGTGGAGGACAATCCAGCGGAGGGAATGTACATCCCAATCGAGGAGGAAATAATGTCAAAAACAACAATGGCAAGAGGAACAAACCCACAGTGAAGCTGAATTGTGCAACCTTGGAGGAGGTGGACAACTCCGAGCATGCCGTAATAGGTATGCTCAACATCCTTACCAATCCCGGAAAAATTCTTTTTGATACTGGTACAACTACTTCATTCATTTCTGAAGAATTCTGTGATAAATTCGGGATCAGAAGGGCAACGTTAGAAAACTTTATGACCGTAGTTACGACAGGGGAAATGTGATTGTACGCCACATTAAACAATATCAGGTTATCTCGATCTATGGTTGTACATACTTTGCGGACCTTTATGTGATTCCTTTAAAGGGAATTGCAGTAGTGCTGGGTATGGACTGGATGACTGAACATGGGGCTCAGATTAATTGTGAGGATAAAACTGTCTCAATCAAAACTCCAAGTGGATCAAGGATAGTTTACCAATAAGATAAGCACAGTCATATTGTGGTGGATCTTCAGTTGAACTCAATGAAGGAGGTAAAGTTGGAATATATTCCTGTAGTAAATGAGTTTCAAGATGTTTTTCCAGCAGATCTACCAGGAATGCCACCAGATCGGGAAATAGAGTTCACTATTGATCTAATTCTAGGTACAACACCAATAGCTCAAGAACCATACAAGATGGGTCCAAAAGAATTAAAAGAACTCAAAGAGCAAATTGATGAGTTAGCGAGACAAGGATTCATTCAGGAAAGTGTATCCCCATGGGGAACACCGGTGATCTTTGTGGATAAAAGAGATGGTGGAAGAAGGATGTGTGGGGACTACAGAAATCTGAACAATGTTACCATAAAGAATAAGTATCCTTTACCAAGAATTCAAGATCTGTTTGATCAAGTTAAAGAAGCTGGAGTATTTTGATCTGGATACCATCAAATAAAAATAAAACCAGAAGATGTTCCAAAGACAACATTTGTCTCAAGGTATGGACATCATGAGTATCTTGTCCTACCATTTGGTTTGACCAATGCACCAGCAATATTCATGAACCTGATGAACATAATCTTCATGCCATATTTGGGAGTTAATAGCATAAAACCACCACTTTGAAAGCAAAATTTACTGATTGAGACCACTTCACGGAAAGGATACAAAAAACCACCACAAAATTCGTTAGTTGTCTCAAAAAAACACCAATTCGACGCTAAACCCGAATTGACACCGCTTCTAACCGGTCGGGCCCACCGTCAGAGCTGATGTGGCACCCGACAGACGGCTCCTGGCACGGACGTTAATGGAGCATGGGACCCCGGTCCGTTGGTAGCATAAAACCACCACTTCTATACTTAAATTTCAAAAAACCACCACATTTGAATAAAAATTTAAATGGAAAAACTTTTAATATGAAAAGTGCTAAGATATATTTGAATATTTTTAATATAAATTTTATTCACTATTTCAAATAAGTAAAATATGATTTTTTTTGCTTCTATTAGTATTGCAAACTTTGGAAATTCATAACTTCAACTATATAATTCCAAATAATATAAGTAATATGTTTAAATTTATTAGAAAAATTTAAGAAATCCATTTCTAACATCCATCATGCATGATTCACATTTGTTCCTCTCGGGTATTACAAGAAAAAAAATAAAAAAAAGCGTGTACATATGTGATGCACGGCCACGACTCTGTTCTGATCAAAGCTAAGTTCTATTTTGGTGAGCACGCATGGAAAGGAGTGCCCACATCCGTCCTTTTTGAATTTGTTTGCCCCTGGATACTTGCTCATTTCAGTTCATTTGACAATCTAGCTGATCAAGTTATTTTCCTAGCTTGCTGGACGTACCCCTCATGATGGGGATTTCTTTTTCTCTCAATCTTCTCTCTCATCTCCAAGAAAAACCTCAGCTAAATAGGTATATACATGCATTGTGATCGTGTGATGATCTATGATTATGATAGTATAGTGGTACTTTGTGTAACACTTGAAACAACACTTGTGGTTTCTACATGTTTGCACCACATTTCACCAGAAGGTTTGCCAAACCATTATTTGGTTTGTATACACTATTCATTATGGTACAAAAGTATCAAACTTTGGTGGCTGTGATAGAAGTATTGTGAGATGCTTTATCTTGATTCATGTGTAGATAGCAAGACGAGATGTTCTTATTTGGGTGAAAGGGTAGTTCGATGAGAGAGAGAGAGAGAGAGAATGCGATGATATGAGGATGATGCGGTATGAACATCGTTTCTTTCATATGAATTTCAAGGTCTTAACATGCACTTGTATGTGTGATCTTGCTGAATGATGATTGCTGACTTATTTTTTTAAATGTGAGGGTGATTCATCATATATATTCCATGCCTTTGAATGAAGACCTTTTTCAATAAGTTAATGTGAAAATATCCATCTCTCTGTGTTTGGTAGTTCATTCCGTTCAAAAAAAGTGCTAAAATGCTAAATACACATAGTACATGTATGTGTGTGAGAATATTAATATTATATAGTGGCAGGCACGGCGGCGATGGGTGTTGTCACATACGCATGAGCGTTAACTGGCAGCGAGCTAAGGTCTCTATAAACAACCGCATAAGGATCAACACACACGCTTGTTTTTTTATTTTTTTCTTGTAATATCCGAGAGGAACACATGGGATTCATGCATGATGGATGTTAGAAATGGATTCCTTGATTTTTCTACTAAATTTAGACATATTACTTATATTATTTGGAATTATATAATTAAAGTTATGAATTTCCAAAGTTTGCATTATTAAAAGTGTTTGCATTTGAATTTTTTATTTAAAAGTGGTGGTTTTTCAAAATTTAAGCACAAAAGTGGTGGTTTTATGCTACTGGGGCCCACACGCCATTAACATCCGTAACGTCCGTGTCGGGAGCCGTCTGTGGGGTGCCACGTCAGCTCTGTCAGTGGACCCGACCGGTCAGAAGCGGTGTCAATTCGGGTTTAGCGCCGAATTGGTGTTTTTTGAGACAACTAACGAATTTTGTGGTGGTTTTTTGTATCCATTCCGTAAAGTGGTATCAATCAGTAAATTTTGCTCTCAAAGTGGTGGTTTTATGCTATTAACTCCATATTTGGACAAATTTGTCATAGTCTTCATTGATGATATTTTGATATATTCCAAGGATAAGGAAGAGCATGCTGATCATTTGAGAATAGCATTGCAGACACTAAGGGAACATAAACTTTATGCTAAGTTCATTAAGTGTGCATTTTGGCTAGATGAGGTAGAATTCCTCGGCCATGTGATCGGTAAAGATGGAATTGCTGTAAATCTATCTAAGGTTCAGTCAGTACTAGAGTGGACTGCACCAACCAATGTGAATTAAATATGAGACAAAAGCATTGGTTGGAACTAATCAAAGATTATGATTTAACAATCAAATATACCCCAGGAAAAGCAAATGTTGTAGCAGATGCTTTAAGTCATAAAAGTGCAGATATTTAGCCTAGCAATCGGGAGCTACCAAAAGAGTTACAGATGGACTTGGAAAGATTAGAGCTTCAATTTATTAGAACAAAGACTCTTGGAGGATTAGCTACTATGCCAGTAGTTGTAGAGCAAGATAGTGATCTTAAGCACAAAATTTTTAGACACCAAGTAGAAGATCCTTTTATTGTTTAGGAAATTCGGAGGATATCTCAAGGACAAACATTAGTTTTTCGCTTAGGATATTATGAGTCTTTATGGTTCCAAGATCGTCTTTGTGTTCCAGATGTGCCTGAGATTCGTGAAGTAATACTCCGAGAAGCACATGAGACACCATATTCCATTCATCCAGGAAGTACTAAGATGTACATGGATCTGAAAGAATTATTCTGGTGGAATAACATGAAAAGGTACATTGCAAAATATGTTTAAGAGTGCCATACCTGCCAAAGGGTGAAGGCTGAACATCAAAGTCCAGCAGGACCATTGCAACTTTTGGAAATTCCCGAATGAAAATGGTAGGAAATTGGTATGGACTTCATCACAGGATTGCCCATGACACCTAAACGGAAGGATATGATATGGTAATTTTTGATAGACTCACTAAAATTGCACATTTTATTACAGTAAATTAGAAGGATAATGCCGAGAAGTTATTGGAATTTTACATCAAGGAAATAGTAAGTAAGCACGGAGTTCCCAAGAAGGTCATAACTGATAGGGGATTAGTGTTTACTTCAGCATTTTGGAAGCAATTACATGAAGCACTTGGTTCAAAGTTAGATTTTAGCACAGCTTATCATCCAGAAACTGGGGGTCAAACGGAAAGAATCAATCAAATACTGGAAGACATGCTAAGGGCTTATGCATTGGTTTTGGAGGTTCGTGGGAAGATCATCTACCGTTGGTAGAATTTTCCTACAATAACAGCTATTAGAGTAGTCTGAAGGAAGCTCCATATCAAGTACTCTATGGAAGGAAATGTATATCACCAATATGTTGGTATGAGCCTGGAATTAGCAAAGAATTTGCGCCCGATTATATCAAAGAAAGGCAAGATATCATTGATCTAATCAAAGATAGATTGAAGATAGCTCAAAGTAGGCAGAAAAGTTATGCTGATCAAAGTCGAAGATCATGGCATCCTGAAGTAGGAGACATGGTATATCTCAAAGTAAGTCCAATGAAAGGAGTTAAAAGGTTCAGAGTTAAAGGAAAGTTGAGTCCAAGATATATAGGACCATGCAAGATACTGAGTCAGAACAGGACCATAGCTTATGCTTTAGAGTTACCCTCAAGATTGGCTCAAGTTCATAAGGTTTTCCATGTGTCACAATTCCGGAAATGTCTTAAAGTTCCTGATGATGCAATCACACATCAAGAGATAGAATTACAAGCAGACTTGACCTATGTTGAGAAACCCTGTAAAATTTTGGAAGAAAACTGGAAAAGGTTGAGGAATAGGGCAATCAAGTACTGCAAGGTACAGTGGGAATATCATCCCGAGAGAGAAGCCACATGGAAGAAAGAAGATGATTTAAGAAAGCCTATCCAGAACTATTCAGGTACACTCCAGCAAGCTTTGGGATGAAGTTTAATTTAAGGGGGGAAGTCTGTAACATCCCAGCATTTAGGAACTAACGAAGGGTAGATTTAGAAATTTGTGCATATGCATGCATTCATCTGCAAAATTGTGAGTAAATTTTTCGCCAAATAAAAACTAAAAGGGATCAAAGTTTCTTTCACTCTCTAGGTATAGGAATAGCTCTGGAGAGTGATCGTTATAAATCTTGACATGACCTTTATGAAACAATGTGTTTTGGGGAGAATTTGAATTCAAATTTGAAATCTGAGTTTATATTTTTAAAACTTAGAATTAAGATTTAATAATAATATTTAATCAAGAAACAATAAATAATAAACAGAAACTCTAAATAAGAATTGTAATCAAACAAATGATTATTTATTCCATATATTCATTTCATTAATAAGTTACAAAGCAGTAATATATTAAGACAATAAAGAATTCTTACAATAGTGAAATTACAAAAGGAGGAATATTTACATACTTAGAATTATTACAATATTCCTTAAAAAAGAATAAAATAAACATTACAAGACCTATATTTGTCTAAAAGAAATCTACACTACTCTTGAATTTCAAATCTTGTACCTGCAAAACAAAGAACAAACAAAAAATAAAATAAAGATTAAGTTATTAATTTTTACTCTCAGTAGAGAACAATGAGATGCACTGTTCCATTCTACATCATTGAGTAAATCTTTAGGGGCAAGTTTCATCAATATGAAAGAATTAAATATTTCATAATAAATAAGCCACAAGTTAAATGATTCCAATCAGTAAGAGGGGCAAGTTTCACTAGGCAGATAAATGGTAACCAGATAAAAAGGTAGAACATTTCCCTAAGCATATCCACAAGAGTATAGCAGACACATAAGCAGCTCATACACCTAACTGCATGGATGTTCTGTCGACACAACCACAGCTGCCTACACAAGAAAAAGATCTCAACACAGCCGTGGGAAAGCACAAGTGCACCATTCCTTTGCCCATACCACATCAGAACCAGCAGCTTAGCCATAGCCAAGCCAATCAAACCACCCAAACCAAAGCACCACCACAGATCAACCAAACATCACCAGATGGTGACATATGGAGGGGAAGAATCAGGTGGAAAGCAAGGCCAAGCCATAGGAGCTAGGAGGAGCAGGATAGATCAAGGACAAGCACAAGAAATCAAGGAAAACAAGAACAACATCAGAGGTGAAGGACAGGATCCAATCAGCAACATCAACATCACCACCAACCACAACAATCATCAGTTTTGTGGTGAGTGTCATAAAACCATCACATGATCTATTCATATTATCTAGACAGAAACATGTGTTGTTTCATGAAACAACCTCTCAATAATCACCCTGGTGGGGTGAATCTATCCTAGAGATTTTGAGTATAAAGATCAGAAATCAAACCCAGACAAGAACACCAATTTCTCATACCAGCCTCACAGATTTGGTGTGAACAAATGCAACTTAAATAATCAATCACTTGTTCTTACCAGATCAGGGCACATCTCCCAGAGGGAGTAGCACCTCTGATCTTATAAGTTACAAACAAACCATTCACTTAACCAACTAGGACTTTAGATCTTAGAGCCTCAGACCAGCATCATAGGCATGATCAAACATAAGCTTTACAACTTATTTATAAGCATCAATCAAATTCCAGAAATGACCATAAGTAAAGCCAGCAACAAGATCTACTTATGTACCATTCTAAGAAGGTTTCATAAGCATGGATCCTACTACTAAGACAACCAGATAGACCAGTTATTATAAATCCATTAGCAAATCATTTATTTGAGACCATGATCAGAGATCAAACAACATATATCCATTCATTTTCATAGAATCATCAGATTCTATTGAAAGGTTCAGACTAAGGATAAACAGGAAAGTCAATAAACATTACTTCAGTGAATCATCACTTATAGGGTCACTGTCAGTATCAAGATACTGACAATATATGAACACACTAAGCCACCATAGTATCAACTAGAGGCAACACTATTAAACACTAGCATCTGATCCAACATTAGCCTCAGACCAACAATAACACCACTTAATCAAAGGATGACCACAAGTACTGAAGTGCAGAGCACACAAATTCTCACTAAGCATCATGTCCAGACCATAGTATCATCTTACAAGCACCAGAGATGAACCCTAGTAGCAATACAAGCACAGAACAAAGATTGGCCACTAGGTACACACAGAGGGACTCAAGGTAACAAGATGAACTAGGATCCACAGAGGCACAACTCACCCGGGGTCCTCGGTGACGAATTGAAGAGTAAGCAGAAGGGCCGACGTGCTCGCGGCGGCACGGGGAGCACCCAGAGGGCACTGCAACCCGTACCAGCCACGGCGGCCATAGCAGCACATGAACACCGCACACCACCATAGGAGGGTCAGCAATGGCAGTAGCAGCACCATCCCCAAACCCTAGGGTTCAGGAACGGGGCTAGCATAGCCATATGAGAGCTCCAAAGTCAAATTGAGGTGGAGGAGATGAACCAGCGTAGTCGACAACCTCGCCCTGCACCACGGCAACGGCCAGGGAGGGCCACGGCGGCGAGCTTCGCCCGACGGCGGCGCCAGCACCCCACGGGGTCGAGGGAGAGAGAAGATGAGGACGAGAGAGAAGGACAGGGAGAGTGGGCTGAGAGGGCCAACCCTTCGCGAAGCCTTTTGGTCATGGTCACTTGGGCCAAGACGGCCCAATAAGCCCAACAGAGCCAGCCCAAAAACTTAAATGAAGTTTTAATAATTGAGAAAAGACCAAAATACCCCTAAACTTAAATACATTATAGAAAATAAAATAAAAATCTAAAAATTATAAATAAAATATTTTTGGATTCATAATAATCCAATCTATCTAAATAAATTAAGAAATAAATTTTTGTGCATATAATTTTTGATCAATAATTTTATAATATATGTATTCCTTATGGAATTTTATAAAATTAAAGAAAGAAGATAAAAATAAATAAAAATCACTTTTATTATATATTAATATTGTAGTATTTTAGAAAGATACTAAATAAATGTTTATTATCATAAAAAGAAATTATTTTATTTAAATGTTAATCCTTAAAAGAATTATTAAATAAATAAAAATAAAATAAAATAAAAATATAATATTCAATAAATATTAATAATTAATATTTATAAATCCTTTACTACTTAAAAGGAATTTTTGTAACTAAAATAATGGGTAGAACACACAAATGCATTACATTACTTTGCATAATCATTTTGCCTCTTTAAATATTGTCCTTACCGGGCAATAATGATGTTTTATAGACATAGAAGCTCAAGGTCCAGTGCAAGCATCCGACTTCACTACCTTGCAATCACAAGGCAAGTTCATCACTTGCTCATGTCCTTTGAAGAGTCTTTATCAAAGTATTTGCAAATTGTGTCTTATCATCTATGTTCCAGAGAAAGAAAATATTATTTTCTCAAACAAATAAATCATAGGCATCATCTTAAGTGATGATATAATGGAGAAATAGAACTTAGGTTCTATTTTCATCAATGATGATCAATTAGGGACTTCACAACCCATGACATCAGCGATTCTAGCGCTGTATATCGCGCGTTAACCATGAGATTTGGAATAGGACAAAGAAGTCAGCTGTATCTTCTTCCTCTCGCATATAGCCAGATGTGCAGGTCGTGGCTGTTATCACTCATAGTGTGCATATTAATTGGTAATTCGTAGAGGATATGCAGCATATGGGTGGGAACCCTCATCGTCCCACGATAGTTCTGGTATCTAACGGTCTGTACAAACCATTGCCGTAATTCAATGGGTGGGCATGGTGTACACCAAGGAGGCATGCACGGTCGCGAAGGGGGCAGTGATTGGCTTGGATCACCTACTGGGCCCCACATCATGGAATTGTGGACGGGAAAGTACGCCTGATTGTGCAACAAGGAGTTGATCTCTCATGGGTAAAGTAACACACCTCTGCAGAGTGTAAGAATTGTAACTTGTTACTCCCTGTTCCGGGAAGGATCTACGAACGTGGAAGGAAAGGAACTCCATGAAAGTTCTAGTCAACCTGTGAAGGCTGATGGTCATAGATTTTCATAATAAAATCAATCTTTGAAGAAAGATTTACAAAAACTGCATAGTGCCAAGGACTTATAGTCTGAGGTGGTAGATAGAGCATCAAACTTACCACCTTGCATATAATGAACTTGCTGGGTAACGCTGTTACTCACCCTTTGTTTTGATCTCTTGCTTAGACTCTGAAGATCCCGAAGATACTCCTATGTATGCAGCAGAATGCCAAGAAGGTGTGTTCTACGAGAAGCCTGACTTGTCAGGAGGTGTTGAAGGAGTGGATTACGAAATCCGCTATGGAGTAGATGGCAACGAGTCAACCAAGTTGCTCTAGTTAATAGTAATCGACGGAGCCGAGCAACATGAACCATATAGAATAAGCTGTCGAGCTCAACTCTTAGTTGGAGTTGTTACTTTTAAATTCCGCTAAAACACTTTATATTTTGGTTTGTAAATTGAATCTTTTCTAAGTCTTGAAATTCTGGAATTGTAATAATAATAATGTGTGTATGTTTGTAATATGGACCCGCAATGTTTCTGTTGTACCACTGTGAGGGATGTGATATTTACGGAACGGTGTTCTCTGGATGTCATGTCAACGACTATAGTGTACTACACATGTAGTGGTATGCTGGGTCACCGCAAGTTGTCTCGTCATGTTGACAAAATTTGCACTTAACGCTTCCTTGACATTTGTGCTTTGCTAGTTTTTATCCTTGGTAAGGATTACACCCTTGTGAAGGTACCAACCAAAGATTTTAATCTTAACTAGCACCTTCATTTTTATATCTTTTTATTATTATCGACTGGCATAGCTGAATAAAATGCTCTGTACATAGAGTCAATCGAAAATTTACAATTCTCAAGTAGATTCCAACAAAATCCATCGGCCCCTTGCAATTGTTGCACCATTGCTTTCAACACCCGGATTTTTCAATCCTAGATGCCTGTTATGCCATACATCGCAATCCCAGGATTACCATTTTTGCGAGACATAACAGAATTGGATACCATAGTACATCATCCATTACAAACGATACATAAGTTCTTACACAAATAGGGATCTCATGATCCAGTTCTTAATACAACATCAAGCAGCGGAATACGTAATAATAACGGTAGCGTAGGCGAAGCTCCATCTTCGGGGTCACAGGCAATGCTGACGATGGGAGATGATCCTATTTGTCGTAACCTTCCTCGGGTCCATCTTCCAGGTACTCCTCTTCATAGTCTGGCCATGGGAATAGCCAGGGACAAAGCCATGAGTACTCTTTAAGTACTCGCAAACTAATACTAACAGGTAAAGGGTTTTTTTGGATAATAGGACACTAGGATCTAGGGTTGTTTTGCAAAATCCAGATTTATCTCTACTAGGTTCCAAAGCTAGTCACAATTTTATAATTCCTAAGTGGGAACTTGTACTTCATATCACAACTCTGTTGTGGTCAAGTCAAAGTCTTAATTCATTTCACAGGTCATTTTGAAAAGTCTGACGGGGGAACAGTATGGCCACTCCAACTGTCCATAACCGCGGACGCGGCTATTCGAATAGTTTGACACTCTACAGAGATTGTACACTTTCACCACAACATTCGATACATCCGTCAGGAACAAATCCTGAATTCACCATACTCAGTATGCGGATAATCAATCCTAACCTTTTGATTACACGCCCTAGTATAAGCACCTCTCCTGTGAGTTTGGCCTCCCAACCATGACCAACTGTTATCTTGGGTACTGCACAGGTGGACAATCTTCACAAGGTAGCCTCAGCTCAAACCTTGGCCGTGAGGGAACTAATACTAAGGAATATAAGTTTCCAGTCAAGCCCTACCCAATATTCGGGTATTGTGGTTGTACGATAAAATTGGAATGGTATCGCATCCAGACAACCATCAGTTTTATAAAGGGCTACGGCTCATGCCTCAACATTTTTATCACCAAAATCCTCAAGTGTTTGGAAACATATGTCCAAAACATTTCAATAGAATGATCCATCATTCCAAGGTTTTCATAACCATTTTTCCACCAAGTATTCCCATCTAAAAGTTGATCAAGTTTTATGCTTAGCACTAGCATCTACAGGTGGGGGTAGTACTAATGACTGGTGGTAAACAGTGGAGTTTCAACTAAGTACAACCTTTTGTCTCAGGCTGATGTCAAGGTTTCTAACTTAGGCCAAATTTTATGCTCTTTATGCAACCTTCAGCATCTTTCCAATATCTACCAGTCACTTAAGTAAACTCTAAGTAAGCTTTGATAAAGAAATAAAGCAAGAAGCTTGCACATAAAACTAGGATTGGTTTATCAAATGGGTATGATCACATATGCTTAAGGCATATAGTAGGCATAGTAACAAGTAGGGGTTTGTTGCATCAGTAGGGTATCCTGCAAGTGTTATCTTGCATCAATGTCAATATAAGCTTGCCTTGTGCAGAGCAGTGGTTGAAGTTCTCCTCGGCTTCTTCTTTGTAGTATCCTCCTTCCTCCTCGTATCCTTGGTCGGTACTAGCGTCTATGAATAAATACGAGGTACATAATCACCAAACAATACTTAACTACTTGCAATCATCACACACAAGGGTCCTATGGATGATCTAGCATCATCCCTAACATTACAAGGTTAAGGCTTGATTTAATTCCTTTTATTTTTAGAAAAGTAATTTCTACTCATTGAAAAACTACTTAAGATTTAATATTCTCCAAACCAAACATGGGATCATGCTGACATATGTCATCACCACATATTGTAGTCCATGGGAATGTGATTTAAAGTGGTGTCACAATTTAATAAGGTTTTACCCTTTTATTTTAATTAATTAAAGTGGCTAGAAATGCTTATGTAGCATTCTTTTATTACTTGCACAATATTTCTGCAATTAAACCTATATATTTTTATATATTCTGAAAGTAATGGTTAAATGTGATTTTTGAGAGTTGGAATCAACTCAAAAGCTATTATGGTTTAAATTTGAAAAATGTTTGAATGCAGAAAAGCTTCTGCCTTGTTATTTTTACCATGGGTGATCTATAGATCCAAATGACTTGAATCCAATGGGCTTGGATTCAGCATTCACAGACCCTCCCAACAAAATTAGTTTCATTCAATTTGGTGCAATGAATCGATCTGGGTTGATTTTTTAAGTTGGGTACAAAAGTGTGTTTGAATTAAAATAGAAAAAGGTTTAATTTGAATAACTGGGCTGCGCGGGAAAAGTTACTGGGCCGGCCTGCTAAGCGCATTGCTCCCGCGGGCTGCTTAACTGGGTGTCCCCACTCGCCAGTGACACGGGGCTGGGCGAAGCGGTATGGGGCGACGTGGATCGTTCGATCTA
This sequence comes from Avena sativa, assembly GCA_916181665.1. NCBI lineage: Eukaryota > Viridiplantae > Streptophyta > Magnoliopsida > Poales > Poaceae > Avena > Avena sativa. Next base: position 186,115,102 of record OV702284.1, on the reverse strand, counting down.
GTTCTAATCTAACGGCTGGGAGTCATCGTCGACGCGAGACAACGCCGGCGAGAACAAAACCTAGCGCGGCCAGTGAGGGTTGCTGCGGGCTCACCGGGGTACTGGCAAGGGTCGGCGAGGCGGGCGAACGACGAAGTCGACGACGGCGAATCTCCTGGTACCGGTGGCTTCTCCTGGGGCGGCTCCAATCGCTGGCTCCCTTCTTCTCCAGAGGCGGCGGGCTCCGGTGAAATTCCGGCGGGGTGGTGCTCGCCTTGCTCTGAGAATGTTGTGGCATGATCAGTGAGGAGAGGGGAGTGAGATGGTGTGAAGAAATCGTGCGGGGGTGGCCTCTATTTATAGTCGAGCGAGGGGACCGTCGGGGCGCACGGTGAGCTCGTCGGGGGCGAGGTTACAGGCTACTAATGGCATGGGCAAGGGTAGGGGACGGTGCGGTGTCTCCTTGGCGATGCTCAACGACATGGTATCGAGGCATGGGGCGGTGGGGTTTGGTCTGGAACGGGCAGTGCTCTGCGCGGCAGAGGCGGCGTCTTCGACGGTGGGCGGTGACTGTGCGGCACGGGGCGGCAAACGGGGATGTCTGGCGGTCTCCTGGGTTGATGGCGATCGTGTGTGCACGCGGTGAGGGCGACGCGCGGTCTGTGGGCGCTGGTCAAGGGTGGTGCTCTGGCGCATGCTCGGCATGGTCTCTGGCGGTCTGGGCGCGGCTTGTGCGCGTGGTCCAGGGCTTGGCAACGCTCGCGGCTGGGACAGGCAGTGGCGATGGACAGTGGGCTGCCTCCCAGACAAGGTTGGCACGGCTAGTTCTTCCTCTAGCCTGCTGTCCACAATGGGGTGACAAGGGGGTGCTCGGCTGTTCACCATTGATGGCAATGGCAAGCTCACAGTGGTGCTAGTTCTTAGTTAAACTTCCTAGATGATCTACTGAGCTGTGTGTGAGCTAACTAGGGAACAAGTTAGGCCAGTTTTACTGCAAACTATAGTGTTTGATGTTTGTTTGATTTGTGTCTGCAACCTGTTTGATGAAATGGCCGCATGAACTCAAGTTTTGAATTTTGAAAAGATTTTTGGTGGGTTTGCTAGATTGGTGCTGGTGAGTCTGCAGATGCTTGGATTTTGAAAGTTGTGCTTGTTTGAGTGGTTTTTGAAAAAGTGGGATCTTCCCATATGATAAAGATTCAATTTTTAATTGTCATTTAAACTATGCATTTGAAAGTTTCTGGATGATCACAAAGTGGGCCTTGATACCTTGTTATGAGTACATTCAAGGGGTGCAAAGATCCAGTAAAGTTTCTGTTAGGTTCTGAAAGTTTGAGACAGCCAAAGTAGGCATGAGAGTTAAATTGGTCAAAGTGACCATTCATTTAATATATGTGTTTTGATTTACTTGTCTTTAGGAAAAGTGTGGGGAATGTTTTAGATGATGTTTATTTCACCTAAGAAACATTTTACAAGCAATGAAACAAACAAACAAACAAGGTGGTTTTAAAAGAATTCAAATTCAATGCATACACATATGCATGCATTCATAAATTTATTTAGAAAAGTTTTTGTTAACCCTAAGTTTGATGATTAGAGTTTGATGATCCAAGCTTAGTATTTTTGGGATGTTACAAAACTTCCCCCTTAAACAAAATCTCTTCCCGAGATTTGAAAAAGGACGAAAAGATTACCTAGGATTTGAAGAGATCTGGAAACTCCATCCTGATGTGATCTTCGCGCTCCTAGGTAGCTTCCTCTTCTGTGTGGTTGCTCCACTGAATCTTGAGAAACTTTATGCTTCGGGTTCGGGTAGTTCGAAAATCTTCTTCCAAAATGCGGATGGGTACTTCAGGATAGGTAAGGTCATCGTTGATCTTTATGGTCCGGTGATCGATATTCTTGAACACTTCGGTCTTCTCGGGGACTTCGAGACACTTGCGAAGTAACGAGATATGGAACACATTGTGCACAGCTGACATCTCTTCAGGTAGTTCCAATTGATACGATACTTCTCCTCGACGGTTCAGAATTTTGAAAGGTCCGATATATCGGGGGGCTAACTTTCCTTTGAGTTGGAAACGCTGCATTCCCTTCAATGGCGACACTTTCAGATAAACAAAATCTCCTATATTGAAGGCGAGGTCTCGACGTCTCTTGTCGGCATAACTCTTCTGTCGGGATTGGGAGGTCTTGAGGTGCTCACGAATCTTGTGAACCTTATCTTCTGCTTCTCGTAGGATGTCGGGTCCGAAAATCTGACTCTCTCCTACTTCCGACCAGTTCAAAGGGGTACGACACTTTCTTCCGTACATGAATTCAAAGGGGGCCATTTGCAAACTGGCTTGATAACTATTGTTGTAGGAAAACTCTGCAAACGGCAGACAGTCTTCCCACTTGGATCCATATTCTAGCACACATGCTCTAAGCATATCTTCGAGTATTTGATTTACTCGCTCCGTTTGTCCATCGGTCTGAGGGTGATACGCGGTACTGAAATCTAGGCGGGTTCCTAAACCTTCTTGGACTTTCTTCTAGAATCTCGAGGTAAACTGAGTTCCTCGATCCGATACTATGTTCTTGGGGACTCCGTGCAAACTGACGATTCTAGCGATGTACAACTCCGCTAGCTTCGAACTCTGATATCTGGTTTTGACGGGCAAGAAATGGGCGACTTTGGACAATCTGTCCACTATGACCCAAATAGAGTCATTTCCCCTACTAGAAGTAGGTAGTCCAGTGATAAAGTCCATTCCTACAGAATCCCATTTCCATTCCGGAATTTGTAAAGGTTGCAACAATCCAGCGGGTCTTTGATGTCCTGCCTTGACTCGCTGACATATATCACACTTGGCGATATAACTTCCGATTTCTCTCTTCATCTTATGCCACCAAAATTGCTCTTTTAAATCTTGATACATCTTAGTTCCTCCGGGATGGATAGAATAAAGAGTATCATGAGCCTCCTTCAAGATAACTTCTTTCAACTCCGAATCTGCTGGTACACAAAGGCGTCCTTTGTACCACAGAACTCCTTCTTCGTCCTCGGTGAATCCGGGTACTTTGCCTGTACCGATACGACGCTTGATTCCGTCGATATTGGCATTTCCCTTCTGCGCTTCTTTAATCTGACTGATCAAAGTGGGCTGAAGTTCTATGATAGCCAAAAATCCTTCACTTACTAATTCCATTAGAAAATCTTCCATCTCCTTGTGCAAACTTGGTTGCTCCTTCAAAATCATGGAGTTCAAGCGGCACGGCAATCTGCTAAGGGCATCGGCTACCACGTTGGATTTACCAGGGTGATAGTGAATGTCCAGGTCGTAATCCTTGATTAGCTCTATCCATCTTCTCTGCCTCATATTCAGCTCCTTCTAAGTGAATATATACTTTAGGCTCTTGTGATCCGAATAAATCTCACAACGGTTTCCCATTAGGTAATGTCTCCATGTCTTCAGGGCTAGAACTACTGTTGCGAGTTCGAGGTCATGGGTTGGGTAGTTTTGCTCATGTTGCTTCAATTGTCGAGATAGATAAGATATAACTTTGCCTTCTTGCATTAGCACACATCCGAGACCAATCTTGGATGCATCACAATACACATCGAAGGGCTTCTTGATATCCGGCATCATCAAGATTGGGGCTGAAATCAATCTCCTCTTGAGTTCTTGAAAACTCGCTTCACATTTGTCGGTCCATTCAAACTTCTTGTCCTTCTTCAGCAATTGGGTCATGGGTCTGGCGATACTCGAGAATCCTTCTACGAATTTGCGGTAATATCCCGCCAATCCGAGAAATGCACGAACTTGGGTTTGAGTGGTTGGGGCTTGCCAATCTTCTACATCTTTCACTTTGGTAGGGTCAACGGCAATTCCTCCGGCTGATACAATGTGACCGAGGAATCCTACCTCCTGTAACCAGAATTCACATTTGCTAAACTTTGCATACAGCTGATGCTCTCTAAGGGTTCCAAGAATGGTCCTTAGGTGTAGCTCATGTTCTTCTTCTGATTTGGAATAAATCAGAATGTCATCGATGAAAACAACGACACACTTATCCAGGAAGTCCATAAAAATCTTATTCATGAGGTTCATGAAATAAGCGGGGGCATTGGTTAATCCAAAAGACATGACTGTATACTCGTATAATCCGTATCTGGTGGTAAAGGCAGTCTTTGGAATATCCTCTGCACGAATTTTGAGTTGATGATAGCTAAGATCAATTTTAGAAAACACCTGGGCACCGGTCAACTGATCAAACAAATCTTCTATCTTGGGCAAGGGGTACTTGTTCTTGATGGTGACATCATTTAACTTCCGATAATCCGTACACAAACGGTTACCTCCATATTTCTTGTCCACAAATAGGACAGGTGATCTCCATGGTGACGCACTTGGTTGAATCAATCCAATTTCTAGCATGGAATCCAGTTGCTTCTTCAGTTCTTCTAGTTCTGACGGGTTCATACTATAGGGTCTCTGGGCTATAGGTCCTGTTCCGGGGATTAGTTCAATGATAAACTCGATATCCCGATCTGGGGGCATACCGGGCAAAACATCTGGAAATACATCGGGGTATTCACAGACTATCCGGACTTGGTCAATGGTAGGTTGGGATAGACTCTTGTTACACTTGAATTGGCGAGGTAAGGTTTCAGATATATGCTCGACTGATATTCCGGCGGTACTGGTCATGGTTATGGCTTTCTTGGCACAGTAAATCAATCCTTTATGTTTGGACATCCAATCCATTCCTAGTACTACTTCCAAACCTTTAGTTCTGAGTACTATCAGATTAGCATAAAAATCTATGCCATGGATTCGGATAGGGACGGCCTTGCAAATTTGCCTAGCCTTGGTGGTTGATCCGGGAATTTGCACAATCATAACATGCTTTAGTTTGGTTGGTTGAATTTTACTAGTGCATGCAAATTCTTTGGTGACAAATGAATGGGAGGCACCAGAGTCAAACAACACTCTTGCAAGTACTGAATTAACAGAAAACATACCCAGCACGACGTCTGGCGCTTCCTGAGCTTCTTCAGCATGCATGAGAAAAAGACGGCCATTGCGGTTGAGTGAATTCCCTGGGGCAAATCTTCTCCCTGGCTGGACATGACGCTACTGCTAAGCTGGGGCATTGGCATTAGGGGCTGTAGCATTCTTCTTGTTGGGGCACTCGTTGGAATAGTGGCCGTTATTTCCACAGTCATAACAGGTCACTTGTGACTTGTCCTTGGCTGCGACAGGCACAGCATTGCTTCCAGTCCTCGGGGCAGTGTTGGTGTTGGCGGTAGCATTGTTGGTGTTGAACTTGGGTGGGGCACGGGTGAAATTGCTAGAGTTACCGGGGTTGTTGTGATTTCCTCCGGGTCTAGGGTTTCCATGGTTGGGGTATGTCGGACGGGTCATAGGGGGTCTGTTGGTTCTTGGGGCAAATCATGGAGATGGGTTGGGGCGATACTTTGGGTCTGATGGGTTCCTGGTTGATGCATCATGCGACGCTTGCGGTTCTCATTGGCTTGGTTGATCTTTCCTTCCATCTGGATAGCAGAGTCGACAAGGGCTTCAATATCAGCAAAGGGGATATTGACTAACACCGTCTGCATCTCGTCATGCAGATCATTCAGGAATCTTTCTTTCTTCTTGGCTTCGGTGTCTATCTCGTCCGGGGCATACCTAGATAATGACAAAAATTTGTCACGGTATTCCACTACAGTCATCCTTCCTTGCTTCAGCTCTCTGAACTCGTCTCTCATTCTCTTGATCAAACCTGGTGGCACATGGGTTCTGCTAAACTTGACCCTGAATTCCTCCCAGGTCATCATCTGGCCTCCGGTCATTGCACGAACACTGTTCCACCATGCCCTGGCATCTCCGGCTAGATAATGGGTGGCGAACAGGACTTTCTCGTTCGCTTCTACTCCGGCAACTTCTAGGTTGTTTTCCATGGTTTGCAGCCAATCATCGGCGTCTAGGGGTTCTTCTGACTTAGTGAAAACAGGTGGGTTGGTGTTCTGGAAATTCTTGAGCTTAGATCCATGGTTGTCCTGATTTCCGTGGCCTTGGTTGTTGTGGGCTAGCTGGGCTATCTGTTATAGAGTGGCTAGGTTGGCTTGACGTTCCGCTCTTTCAGCTTCGCGGTCAGAAGTCAACATTTGCAGAATCTGCAACATCGGGTCCGGGGCTGAACCACTCCCTCCATGTGGCATCTGAAGATTGATATAGATCATGAGAAAAGAGGGAAATTTCTAAGGTTTTGGGTCTTTGAAAAGTTTTAAAGGTTTGACTCAGATTTTTTTCTAGCAACTTGCTTTTTCATTCATTCATTCACACGATACAACGCACACCACAGCAAGGAAAAACAGATGGTTTTAAGAACCATTCTAGAATCTACGATACAGTGGGACCGAATACTACTCACTACACTAGTGCTCAGTGCTACTACTCCTCGGAGTCTGTGGCTTCATCATCTTCGTCATCATCGATGAAGGCGAAATCATCCTCATCGGTGAAGAAGTCCATGGCGTGATCCTCTAGAAAATCATCATCATCGCTGAGATAGGAGTAAGGGTCTCCACGAAGTTCCTCTCCGGCATTCTCCCTTTCCTCCAACTGCATGTCTCTCTCGTGGATGGTCTCCTCCAAAGATGAGATGCGGTGGCGAAGACGGGCAATAATGCGCTCCTTCTTGTCGAGCTGACGGCGGCGAGACTTGCGATCCTTTGCTAGCATGGCTATGGTCTGATCCTTCGTCTTGATGATGGCAGACTTGTGGTTGCAATAGTCACGGCAGTTGTCCAACTCCTGCTGACGATCATACATCATGAAGCTAAGGTGGTCCAATTGAGTCTTCAGCTCGGGGTGGTATGGGGCTTCTAGTGGTTGTCCATTTGCATCACGCCTTGGGCAAAACCCAAAGCGAGTACCCTTGATCTGATTGATGTTCTGCCCACATAGACGGGAAAGAGCTTCCTGCATTGCTCTGGCAAGTCCATCGAGCCAGTTGTTTTCCCTCAAGGTAAACTGAATTCCCTCCGTAGTGGGAGGTTCAATCTTCCTCGAAGACTTGCAACAATTAGCCACTGCAGATCTTCTCCTCCTTGATCATTGAGCTGACCTCCGAAGAACTCAGGGTGCGGACGCTCCAGAAGTTTCGAAAGCTGGTCCAGATCCCTCTCAAAGATAAGGTCTCCTCCATTCCAAAGTTGGTAAAACTTGTTGTACTTCACGTCCATCTATAAAAATAGAGGATGAGTAGATTAGCATGGTGATCAAGTGTGTCAAAATTTTATGTATTTTGCAAGAGTTTTTGAGGAACATGAATTTTTAGGAAAGAATTAAAGAGATAAGAATGAGAATAAGTTTTTGTAAATATTTATTTTCTTTGGTTTTGAAACTAAGTTTTTGGTTCAAACGTCCAGTCTAACTAGGGTCTCCTATGGTCAGGATGGCTCTGATACCAACTTGTCAACACCCGGATTTTTCAATCCTAGATGCCTGTTATGCCATACATCGCAATCCCAGGATTACCATTTTTCTGATACATAACAGAATTGGATACCATAGTACATCATCCATTACAAACGATACATAAGTTCTTACACAAATAGGGATCTCATGATCCAGTTATTAATACAACATCAAGCAGCGGAATACGTAATAATAATGGTAGCGTAGGCGAAGCTCCATCTTCGGGGTCACAGGCAATGCTGACGATGGGAGATGACCCTAGTTGTCGTAACCTTCCTGGGGTCCATCTTCCAGGTACTCCTCTTCATAGTCTGGCCATGGGAATAGCCAGGGACAAAGCCATGAGTACTCTTTAAGTACTCGCAAACTAATACTAACAGGTAAAGGGGTTTTTTGGATAATAGGACACTAGGCTCTAGGGTTGTTTTGCAAAAGCCAGATTTATCTCTACTAGGTTCCAAAGCTAGTCACAATTTTATAATTCCTAAGTGGGAACTTGTACTTCATATCACAACTCTGTTGTGGTCAAGTCAAAGTCTTAATTCATTTCACAGGTCATTTTGAAAAGTCTGACGGGGGAACAGTATGGCCACTCCAACTGTCCATAACCATGGACGCGGCTATTCGAATAGTTTGACACTCTGCAGAGATTGTACACTTTCACCACAACATTCGATACATCCGTCAGGAACAAATCCTGAATTAACCATACTCAGTATGCGGATAATCAATCCTAACCTTTTGATTACACGCCCTAGTATAATCACCTCTCCTGTGAGTTTGGCCTCCCAACCATGACCAACTGTCATCTTGGGTACTACACAGGTGGACAATCTTCACAAGGTAGCCTCAGCTCAGACCTTGGCCGTGAGGGAACTAATACTAAGGAATATAAGTTTCCAGTCAAGCCCTACCCAATATTCGGGTATTGTGGTTGTACGATAAAATTGGAATGGTATCGCATCCAGACAACCATCAGTTTTATAAAGGGCTACGGCTCATGCCTCAACATTTTTATCACCAAAATCCTCAAGTGTTTGGAAACACATGTCCAAAACATTTCAATAGAATGATCCATCATTCCAAGGTTTTCATAACCATTTTTCCACCAAGTATTCCCATCTAAAAGTTGATCAAGTTTTATGCTTAGCACTAGCATCTACAGGTGGGGGTAGTACTAATGAGGGGTGGTAAACAGTGGAGTTTCAACTAAGTACAACCTTATGTCTCAGGATGATGTCAAGGTTTCTAACTTAGGCCAAATTTTATGCTCTTTATGCAACCTTCAGCATCTTTCCAATATCTACCAGTCAATTAAGTAAACTCTAAGTAAGCTTTGATAAAGAAATAAAGTAAGAAGCTTGCACATAAAACTAGGATTGGTTTATCAAATGGGTATGATCACATATGCTTAAGGCATATAGTAGGCATAGTAACAAGTAGGGGTTTGTTGCATCAGTAGGGTATCCTGCAAGTGTTAGCTTGCATCAATGTCAATATAAGCTTGCCTTGTGCAGAGCAGTGGTTGAAGTTCTCCTCGGCTTCTTCTTTGTAGTATCCTCCTTCCTCCTCATATCCTTGGTCGGTACTAGCGTCTATGAATAAATACGAGGTACACAATCACCAAACAATACTTAACTACTTGCAATCATCACACACAAGGGTCCTATGGATGATCTAGCATCATCCCTAACATTACAAGGTTAAGGCTTGATTTAATTCCTTTTATTTTTAGAAAAGTAATTTCTACTCATTGAAAAACTACTTAAGATTTAATATTCTCCAAACCAAACATGGGATCATGCTGACATATGTCATCACCACATATTGTAGTCCATGGGAATGTGATTTAAAGTGGTGTCACAATTTAATAAGGTTTTACCCTTTTATTTTAATTAATTAAAGTGGCTAGAAATGATTATGTAGCATTCTTTTATTACTTGGACAATATTTCTGCAAGTAAACCTATATATTTTTATATATTCTGAAAGGTATGGTTAAATGTGATTTTTGAGAGTTGGAATCAACTCAAAAGCTATTATGGTTTAAATTTGAAAAATGTTTGAATGCAGAAAAGCTTCTTCCTTGTTATTTTTACCATGGGTGATCTATAGATCCAAATGACTTGAATCCAACGGGCTTGGATTCAGCATTCACAGACCTTCCCAACAAAATTGGTTTCATTCAATTTTGTGCACTGAATCGATCTGGGTTGATTTTTGAAGTTGGGTACAGAAGTGTGTTTGAATTAAAATAGAAAAAGGTTTAATTTGAATAACTGGGCTGCGCGGGAAAAGTTACTGGGCCGGCCTGCTAAGCGCATTGCTCCCGCGGGCTGCTTAAGTGGGTGTCCCCACTCGTCAGTGACATGGGGCTGGGCGAAGCGGTATGGGGCGACGTGGATCGTTCGATCTAGTTCTAATCTAACGGCTGGGAGTCATCGTCGACGCGAGACAACGCCGGCGAGAACGAAACCTAGAGAGGCCAGTGAGGGTTGCTGGGGGCTCACCGGGGTACTGGCGAGGGTCGGCGAGGCGGGCGAACGACGAAGTCGACGACGGCGAATCTCCTGGTACCGGTGGCTTCTCCTGGGGCGGCTCCAATCGCTGGCTCCCTTCTTCTCCAGAGGCGGCGGGCTCCGGTGAAATTCCGGCGGGGTGGTGCTCGCCTTGCTCTGAGAACGGTGTGGCATGATCAGTGAGGAGAGGGGAGTGAGATGGTGTGAAGAAATCATGCGGGGGTGGCCTCTATTTATAGTCGAGCGAGGGGACCGTCGGGGCGCACGGTGAGCTCGTCGGGGGCGAGGTTACAGGCTACTAATGGCATGGGCAAGGGTAGGGGACGGTGCGGTGTCTCCTGGCGATGCTCAACGACATGGTCTCGAGGCATGGGGCGGTGGGGTTTGGTTTGGAACGGGCAGTGCTCTACGCGGCAAAGGCGGCGTCTTCGACGGCGGGCGGTGACTGTGCGGCACGGGGCGGCAAACGGGGATGTCTGGCGGTCTCCTGGGTTGATGGCGATCGTGTGTGCATGAGGTGAGGGCGACGCGCGGTCTGTGGGCGCTGGTCGAGGGTGGTGCTCTGGCGCATGCTCGGCATGGTCTCTGGCGGTCTGGGCGCGGCTTGTGCGCGTGGTCCAGGGCTTGGCAACGCTCGCGGCTGGGACAGGCAGTGGCGATGGACAGTGGGCTGCCTCCCAGACAAGGTTGGCACGGCTAGTTCTTCCTCTAGCCTGCTGTCCACAATGGAGTGACAAGGGGGTGCTCGGCTGTTCACCATTGATGGCAATGGCAAGCTCACAGTGGTGCTAGTTCTTAGTTAAACTTCCTAGATGATCTACTGAGCTGTGTGTGAGCTAACTAGGGAACAAGTTAGGCCAATTTTACTGCAAACTATAGTGTTTGATGTTTGTTTGATTTGTGTCTGCAACCTGTTTGATGAAATGGCCGCATGAACTCAAGTTTTGAATTTTGAAAAGATTTTTGGTGGGTTTGCTAGATTGGTGCTGGTGAGTCTGCAGATGCTTGGATTTTGAAAGTTGAGCTTGTTTGAGTGGTTTTTGAAAAAGTGGGATCTTCCCATATGATAAAGATTCAATTTTGAATTGTCATTTAAACTATGCATTTGAAAGTTTCTGGATGATCACAAAGTGGGCCTTGATACCTTGTTATGAGTACATTCAAGGGGTGCAAAGATCCAGTAAAGTTTTTGTTAGGTTCTGAAAGTTTGAGACAGCCAAAGTAGGCATGAGAGTTAAATTGGTCAAAGTGACCATTCATTTAATATATGTGTTTTGATTTACTTGTCTTTAGGAAAAGTGTGGGAATGTTTTAGATGATGTTTATTTCACCTAAGAAACATTTTACAAGCAATGAAACAAACAAACAAGGTGGTTTTAAAAGAATTCAAATTCAATGCATACACATATGCATGCATCATAAATTTATTTAGAAAAGTTTTTGTTAACCCTAAGTTTGATGATTAGAGTCTGATGATCCAAGCTTAGTATTTTTGGGATGTTACAATTGCCAACCATCATTCCATGCCGCAAGTTTGGGACCACTAAATCATGCTCGAACATCACATTAGGTGAACATGTTTCCATTACTGTAGCGATTTATCAGATTTGAAATGTACAATGGTATAGAGTGCCGGATATTTTTCCCAAAGGGTGGTATCGCCAAGCCAGTTATCCTCCCAAAGCCTGATTTCCAACCTGACCTATATATGAATGATCTATGACAAATTTGTTCATTGCCTTTAGACGAGAAAATTACAAAAACCACCACATTTGCGGCTAGGGTTTCAAAAAACCACCACTATTCGCTAGGGTTTCAAAAAACCACCACTCCAGAACTAATATGTAACAAAAAACACTGATTCGGTTTTAACCCTCAGTAGACAACAAAACTAACAAGTGGGGCCCTTGGTAGACAGCAAAACTAACAAGTGGGGTCGTCCACGGCCCCATCTTCCTCCGCTCCGGCCGAGCTCCACCACATATCGATTCACCCTGCCAATGGGCCCCACTTGTCAGTTTTGTTATCTACTGGGGGGTTAAAGTGAATTAGTGTTTTTTGTTATGTATTAGTTCTAAAGTGGTGGTTTTTTGAAACCCTAGCGAATAGTGGTGGTTTTTTGAAACCCTAACTGTAAATGTGGTGGTTTTTTATAATTATCTCCCTTTAGACAGACCCAAAATTGTAAATCATCTAAGTTCAATAAACTTGAAACATATTGCATACGCTTTGGTAGCACAATGTCCTCCTGAGTGAGGGAGACGGTAGATGGTGTCGATGGAGGACCATGTGACCTAGAAGAAGAAGCGTGCCTCCTATCACACTGCTTCTTAAAAACAATCAGACTCAGAGTGGCCATACTTCAGACAATAGCTTCTAAACTTAGGAGAGCGAGGTCAGACCGCACCAACAGAAGGAAGCTTACCCACTTACTTAACGGAAGCTTTGTTACTTCACAATTTTAGTTTTTCTTGCCACAGATGAGACTGCATTGAGAGGTGAATAAGTTAGAGAAGCAGAACTACCAGATCAAAATTCATATTTACTTAAGAGGGCTTGTAAGAATTGTTTCAGAGAATTCTATTTTGCTCTTATACCCTATTCCCTTTAGTTCATCTTAACATGTTCTCATCCTCTGAATTCTTAGAAACTGAATATGGGTAATAACGGGTGTCTAACCGGTCCGAGGAAGAAGAGAGATGGAAGATCGCATATAATATTCGTGTGGCTACAATTGCGCCTTCATGTGGTGCAATAAGAATTGACCTTGAGATATTGTATATTAATTGTGTCAGGTCCAAATGTTCTCTATCCCCACTTTGCTCTTCAGGTCAGTAATAGTGCATTCCTGACATCTGAGATAATAAGATTACTAGGAGTGGCCTGGAAAGAATTCTATTAGTTGCATGCTACTTCATTGGTTATTCATATCATCTTTCCCATGATATTATTTCTCCCACATGTAAGCACGACATGCTGCCATGTGTAGAGTGTGAGAGGGAGATGGCTGGAAAATAGCGTCAACACTACCATATGCATAACAGTTTGTTAATGCCAATTTTTTTGACGATAAAAACACACAGTTAGATAGATTGAAGTGGCATAAACCCTGACTAGGTTATCTTTAGAGAACTCTTGATTATAGAGATAAGGCCAGGACAAATGACCAGTCCGAATTAGGTCCATCTATACGTAATAATAGTTATTTGGGCATTTTTTTTAAAACTCTATTTCTTTTCATGATGCCCTAGAAGTGCTTTAAACTAACTTTTGTGATTTCTTTGTAAACAAGATAATGTGAATGATTCATATGAGGAAATGTCAAGGAAAGGATCACATGATCAAAGTCACATCTGAGCCTGCAAAGCTTCGAAGGCTCGTGAAAATCTATATCATATATAGCGAGACGAGAAGACCCGGCCATTCTGTTTGACAATGAATATCAAGGCTGTCAAGAATATAATATATTGCCTAGTCATTTTCATCAGCTCGGGCTTTTGGTTGAGATGACTGATGCATGCAATTCAATACGGAGCAAGCCATAGGCTTAAGCACCGTTTTTAGTTTCCTGCATGTATGGTACTAATACTTCCTATACAACATTACAATCACATTCTATAATCCTTTTTTTTTTCCTTTTTGCATCCTGTTAGATCTATCCAGCCATCTCTCTTGTCCTTGGATTGTCCTCTACACGTATGCCCAATGCAGTTTCAGGATTTCAGCCCTTGCCTGGCCTTGTTAGCTCCACCAGGACCCCATTAGAATGTAGTATACGATGGTGACAGGAAGTGAGATGAATATCCCAAAAATAACCCTGGAAACGCACAATAATCAGATGGGCGGCATTCACATGAAGAAGTGAATTACTGCAAAGCAAGCGTACGTATAGTATCTGGTAAAGAAAAAATACCCTGTGCTCATGATGTCCGCGTGGACCTTGTACTCTTCAGCGTACACGAACGAGGTCACAGCCAGGGGGAGGGCCGCCTACATGTACGCATGCGGGAAAATGTGATTAGACAAATACAGGACTAGTACAGTACATATTAGCACATAAAAATTGTGCTTCTGTATGCGTACGGCCTTTTAAACGTACGGCTTCTGTTAGGCTATGTCGGTGCAGATCTAAAGAGAGAATTTTTTGCGCTTGCCTGTACAACGGCTATGTGCAGCAGGGTGCCGTGCATGCCGACGGCGAGCGAGGCGATCAGCATCACCACCGGGCCTATCAGAAACTTGAGGACCATCGACATTGACGCGATGGCGTAGCCGCACGGGACGAACCGTGACTGCCGCGCGATGAACGTCCCTGAAACGCCAAGAGGGAATTAATGTCTAGATTTTGAAAACATCGGGCCCTTGGATGCATGTCCAGATTAATCTAAGCCAAGATATACATACAGACCTGAAGAGAACATGCTGAGTCCAACAGCGGTGCTGTATATTGTGAACAGAGAGTTGTCGATAACCTTTGGCATCTTGATTCCACACCTGCAAATTGGAAAACAAGGTAGCACATGACATATATGTTAATTAGCACCGCGCTACTACATTTAACTGCACAACTGAATATGCAACCATGAATAATCCTCGGAGTCTTCAGGATATGCAAAATTAATGAACCTGAAGGCAATGAGAGACCAGATGAGGCCAAGGATGCTCGCGTAGGTATTTGGAATCCTCATAATCTTGTTCACTGTCATCCAGACGACATGCTTCACCGACGGCGCCTTAACGACGTCTCCAAAGGTAATACCCGCCTCCTTCTCCTTCACGACTGACGTCGTCTTCGTCTGGACGACAGCGACGCCACCTTGCGCCGGGTACACGACCGCCACGTCCGTGATGTCGATGGTCATGGTCGCTTGCTGAAGGTCGTCGCCCTTTGCACCTTTCTCCGGCGACGCTGCAGCACTGACCACTCCATCTTTCACCGTGGCGGCGCGCATGGCCTCCATGTACTCGTAGAGGAAGATGATGACGTTGTACCAGAAGCAGAACTGCATGACGATGATGGGCTTCATGAGCGTAGTGGAGACGTCCCCGTACATGCCCCTGAGGAGCGGCACGCCCATGATGATGGTGTTGGGCAGCGTCGCCACGGAGAAGGCGGTGACCACCCACTGCAGCTGCAGCGGCGCCGCCGCCTTGTTCGCGCCGCCTTGTTCGTCGTCGTCGCGGTGGCGCGAGCGCGCCCACAGCGCGCGGGCCGTGAGGCCGAGCAGGATGACCAGCTTCTGCAGGGTGTCGGCGGCGATGAGGCGGCCGCTCATGGCGTAGAGGTCGTTGGTGGAGACCATGTGGAAGATGAGCACGGGCACGGCGTAGAGCGCGACGAAGTGGTTGATCCCCGCGCACTGCTCGTCCGAGAAGGCCCTGAGCCACCGCACCGACGCGTACCCCAGCGCGGCCGCCGTGTACAGCGGCGCCATGGCCGCCAGGACCTGGCACACGGCCGAGCCCGTGATCATAATGCCCTATAGACTATAGCTAGTCTCTAGTGATCGATACTGTCAGTGCTGTAGCACGAGACGAGAGTTTAGGTTTTCGGCTGGACCTTGCGCGTATATAACAGATCGATGTGCAGGAATCCTGGAGTATATACGTAGTGCATATACCAAAAAAAAAGGCAGCCACAAACCACGTATGCAGCCACGTGGTCGATACGTACGACTCCCAGGAAGCGTGCGTCATTTTTCTTTTCTTTTTTGTTTCTTCCCTTTAATTTCCATTCGTGGTTGATTTTTATACAGCAGCACCGTTTGCCTGTGTATGGCAGTGGCACAGCTCCGATTGGTCTGAGTACTCTAATTAAGGCGATCGCGACGAAGTCTCAGCTGGCTCGACGTGCGCTGCGTCCCCAGTATGAAGCTAGCTAGCAAAGCTGGCTTGGCTTGATTGATTCCTCCGGCGAGTTTGCTCTGATACCGACACGAGCCTTTGGCGATCGGACCAAGTGTCACTAGTGGAAACGATGACTTTTGTTGATCCCGAAAATGGGCTTTAACACCGGTTCTTCTACGAACCGGTGTTAAAGGGGGGGCCGTACCAGCGTGGCCTCTGCGGCATTAAAGGAGCCCCCTTTAACACCGGTTCGTGCCACGAACCGGTGTTAAAGGTCCCTGCACCCAGTGGCCCGCGCACCCCCCTTTAACACCGGTTCGTGGCACGAACCGGTGTTAAAGGGGGGGGCTATATAAGACACCACCCCAGCCCACACACACCCCACTCTTTCATTCTTTCACATTTTGGAGCCTAGCAAGAGGGTGTGAAGAGTGCTAGTTTGTGTTTTTTTCATATGCACTAGAGGTGTTCGGTGAAATGTCCGAGAGCTCAAAATAAGCTTTCTTGTTGCTCTTTCCGTCTCGGTCGAGGTCGGCAACTATAGTTTCATGTATCATTGATGTACTATATATATAAATGGTCATCTCCCTATTATTTTTTGATATATACTACATATTAATGCAGATGAATCGGCAATGGATGTACGGTGACCGCCGCACTTCCGAGTACATTACGGGCCTCCAAAATTTCATCGTTGTGGCTAATGCAAACCGTGGTCATAATGGTTTTATGTGCTGTCCGTGTGTTCACTGTCAGAACAAGAAAGACTACTCAAATACCAGAACCATTCACGCCCACCTGCTTCGATCTGGTTTCATGCCCAGCTATAATTGTTGGACCAAGCACGGAGAAAAAGGGGTTGTGATGGAAGACAACGAAGAAGAAGAGGATGATGAAAACTATCATAATATGTATCCTGAATATGATGATAATGCAACGGAGGTAGATAATGAAGATCAAGAGGGAGCAGATGGGCCCGCTGATGACGATCTTGGTCGGGCCATTACTGATGCAAAGGAAGAATGTGAAACTGAAAAGGAGAAGGAGAAGCTGGAGCAGATGTTAAAGGATCACAAAACATTGTTGTATCCAACTTGCGAAGATGGCCACAAAAAGCTAGGTGCCACACTGGATTTGCTGCAATGGAAGGCAGAGAATGGTGTGACTGACAGCGCATTTTCAAAGTTGTTGGTAAAAATGAAGAATCTTCTTCCAAGAAATAATGAGTTGCCTGACAGTACATACCAAGCAAAGAAGGTTGTCTGCCCTCTAGGATTAGACGTGCAGAAGATACATGCCTGCATTAATGACTGCATCCTCTACCGCGGTGAGAAGTACGAGAATTTGGATGCATGCCCGGTATGCACTGCACTGCGGTATAAGATCAGACGAGACGGTGGCGGCCATGGCGGGGTGGCTGAAGGTGGAGGAAGAGGTGGGAGGGGATGGGCTGTGTGGAGGTGGGGTCCCTCCCGTCATGTGCGTGCCACGCCAGCACTGACAACGGGCCCCACCTGCCAGAAATGCTGTTAGATGACTAAACACGGCCAGTTAGAGCTTTCTGTCTTATATGCTCGACTTGTAACTCTACAAAGATCTCCGACATGTGTACTTCCACTTGGTGCCGGGAACTGTCCAAGATTCTCAAGATACTCGCAATCGGTGTCGCGTCCGCGTACCTATAAACCGCCAAGATTTTTTATTTATATTTTCATTTCAAATTCTGTTTTGATTTTTTCAAAAATACCAGGGACTTTTATCAAATATGTAAAGTACTGTGGGACCCCTTTAGACAATTTGGGACCCATAACTTATTTCACCTTCCCCTTTTCTGTTGCTCCAACATTGTCGTTGTATCTTGTGATTGCTATATTAATATAGCGGGGCGCAAGCCTATTTCGAGGAGCCCTGACCATCTCGCTCTCTTCCCCGTGCAGGAGCGTCTCGCCGCCGCCGCTTCGGAGCTCGTAGGCCACGCCTCAACGCCGACGTCGCCCGCCGCCCGACGAGCCCGCCGCTAGCACCGCCGCCCGACGAGACCGCCGCATCCGTCCGACGAGCACCGCCGCCCGACGAGACCAACGTCACCCCACCGGTGAGCGCCACGTGTCTGCCACGTGTGTGATTGCTGACTCATCCTGATTAAAACTTGTTTGCTCGATAAATTGTACTACATGCATAGATTAAAACTTGTATACAAATTGGACCTCTGACTCATTTGTGTATTTATTTGTGTATTTTGGTATGAATAATATGTATATTTGTGTATGAATCCAAGTCCACTTGAATGTTTACACTCTTACTCTAGATAATATTATTGTTTTAGAAACTATGGATCCACTTAGTAGAAACCTTGAAGAAGAAGAAATAATGGAGAACATTATTGATGAGGACACCTCACAATATCTGAACTTGGAGGGACATGACGACGACAGCTCAAGTACTAGTCATGGAGAAGATGAAGACTCCGGTGAACGCAATTTAATGGTTACAAAGTCCGGCGAGGTATATGCATTGATTAAGCCTCAGCTGACTTCCACCAACAATCTTCTTCTACATGTATTAATTAACGCTTCTTTCTTCTTTTAGCCCTCTGGATCGACCAGCCAGCAACCATCTTCTTCTACGAAAAAGAGCAAGCGAGGCGCGAGCCAGCGGTTGAAAGATCGTGCAAAGTTCACGATCGAAGCAGTCCGTGTTGATGGCAGGCCGATGGAGCCCAAGAAGGCCGCAGACAAATTTATACGTCAGGCTGGTGTTCTTGTTAGGGACCAAATCCCAATCATAATTGAAAATTGGAATAAGCCAAAGAAGGGCGACGGTACCTTTGTCGATGACAGATCCAAAGAAACGCTTTGGAATTCGTTGCTGGTAAATTTCACCCTTCCGCCAGAGGAGGATGAAAACAACCCGGTTATAAAGAAAAAGGTCAAAGAGTGGACTCTAAAGAAGATGGCTGAGGCTTTCCGCAACTGGAAGACAAAATTGAACAAATTTGTCAAAGCTGGCGAGACTCCAAATTTCGAAGACGCATATTATGCGAAGATAAGACCTCACTGGCCCGAATTTGAGACATATAAAAAAAGTGCTATAGCTAAAAAGAGGTCAGAAACCAATACGCTTAATGCCCTGAAGAAGGAATATCACCAGAGGACGGGGTCAGGTGGCTACATATCTCAGAGGCCTAAGTGGGAGGAAGCTGAGAGGGCCCTGCGCGAGAGAGGGATCACACCCCAGACAGATGGGTGGGACCTACGTGCAAAGACTTGGTTCTACGGAATCGGGGCAATGTTGGACCCAGAAACAGGATTGTGTATCTTCCCAACCATCCTTGCCAAACCCGTCACTGAACTCATCACGGCATACGAGGAAACATCCGCCAGGACCTTCCATCCCGACAGAGAGAATGACCAGCTCACACGCGCCATCGGTAAAAAAGAACACCCTGGACATGCACGAGGCACAGGGGGTATGACGTGGAAGGATGGGTTTGCCGACTGGAGCGACTCTTACAGATGGCGCGGCAGAAAAGAAAAAGAGCGTACAGAGCGGATGACACAGATAGAACATGCACTTGCGGCGCTGCAGACGCAAGTGAATGCACAACAGAGCCATCAAGCTACCGGCCCATCTCAGCGGCATGAAGAGCCTGCATTGGAAGCTGCCCGCGGCCCAGACTCTGCGCGGAAAAGCAGTGTGGCTTCCACGGAGAACGTGCAGCCAACGCTTGAAATGACGGGTCCTCGATACCCCGTTGATGAGATCACGGAGAGCGAACACGCTGAGCTGCATGTGAGATTAATGGGCTTATCCATTAAGGTGGCTGTCGGCTATGCCTTACCTCCTGTAGCTGGTGGAACTTACCACTGCCGACCGATTCCAGATGGCTATGCTATTGTCGGGGTGGATGAGGTTGTGAAGGAATATGAGGAAGCACAGCTTGACCATGCTACAGGTGAAGGGGAAACTCAACTCAAATTTGCAGTGAAAACAACCATTCTTTGGAAGAAGGAACACATTGTGCTTCCAAATTGGAGGTCACTGGCACCCCCGCCGTCTCCGCAGCGTCAGCAGTCTGAGCCGCTTCAGCTATCTCCTGCGCGGCAGCCATCTCCGGCCCGTCAGCCATCTCCTGCGCGGCAGCCATCTCCGGCCCGTCAGCCATCTCCTGCGCGGCAGCCATCTCCGGCCCGTCAACCATCTCCGGTGCTTCAGCCATCTCCTCAGCGTAAGCGGAAGAGCACTGCCACGAGGAGCATCAGTAGCACTGCCACAAAGAAATCCGCAGGAAACCGTACGCCAAAGAGTTCAAAAAACTACGTCCCGCAGCCTTCCGCCAAGCCATTGCCGGTTTTACCGTGGAATCGCAGCGACGAGGAGACCAATAGGATCTCGGGAGAACAGGTCAAGAAATTCTTTGCACCTAGACGGGCCGAGCCAAAGGAGAAAATAGATCCGGCGGTGGTGGAGAAGTTTTACAAAAATCTTTTGAAACCTGAAACCCCACTTGTGCCGGACTACGAGCGCCAGATTTTGAAGGCGGATGCAAGGCGCCGTAGGGAGACTGAAAGTAGCAGTCGTGAGGCACCCCAGAAAACAGTTCCCATGCTCGGAGAGCAGGAAAACCAATCATGCGCCCCGCTCCAAATGTTTGACAAACGGGACGCTCCTCCCGTAGATGATTACGAGGCAGAGCTACAAAGAAAGGCCAATAAGATGGGGATGACTTACATTGCATACTTGAACGTCATGGGAGACAACTTGCCCAAATGCGATGTCAACCCCATACAGCCATGGAAGTATGGGAAGAATCTAGTCAAGAAAGAGGAGCTCAAGAATCTACCAACAAAGATGCGAAAATTGCACAAGTGGTACCTTCATTTCTGCAAGACGAGAAAAGAAGAATGGATCACGGCGCATATAAGAGATCAGATTTTCTTGTGCGGAGACGACGCGATCGACTTCAACATTCAAGACTTGCATTTTCTATTCAATCAGAAGGAACTCGACAAATCTGCCATCAGCCTTTATTGTGTGTAAGTACTATTTCTGTAATTTTATCTCATCTCATTCACTTCATTAATTGCATGTATATATATATGCTCACCATATATGTATATACTATTATGCAGGAAAAAGGTTATGGAATGCATGAAAGGAGGCCCTTTTGACATTGGGTTCGTTGACCCAAATAGAGTTCATGAAGAAGTGGTAAGAGAAAAACCCGGGCAAACAGAAGATTACTTGCTAAAGTCTTTACTGAGACAACAAACCAAAAGGGAAATACTATTGCCTTACAACTTCTCGTGAGTACTGTTACCCTCTCTCTTATACACATTCTGTTTCGGCTTACTCGATGTTAAGTGTAACTGATGATGAGTTATGCGTGCGTAGGTTCCACTTTATTCTGCTAGTCATTCAACCCGACTCAGAAAAAGTCCTTGTCATGGACTCGTTACGAAAAGAAAAAGAGCTATGGGCAGACTTTAGAGAGATTCTCCAGAGGTAATTTCAATCATATTATCGCACTAGATCGGCAACTTTCGTGACAATAAGTAATTAATTACTCCTTTATCCATTTTCTTTGTCGGACAGGGTTTGGAAAATGTTCACGGGCAGGGCCGTGGGTGAATGGTCAGAAGAACTAAAATTTGTAGACCAAAATGTAAGTAATACTAGCTAGCTTCCAATTCCATTATATCATGCTTTATTGATTATTATTTTGATTGAACTCTCTATTCTCGTAAAGTGCGCGCATCAGGGACACGGCAATAACTTATGTGGGTACTATGTTTGCGAATTCATTCGCAACACGATATGTGCGACATGCCAAGCCGCACTAGAACAACTTAGAGTAAGTAAACAAAGTCCACAACATTATTTTATTACCATCAATTGTGTTGAGTTTGATTCTTATATATATATTGACGGTCCATTCTTCATATATATTCAGATCGAACGGATGCGGGACCAACTCCTACCATTTGAACGCATACGAGCCATTCAAGAGGAATTGGCGGGGTTCATACTTGATGAGGTCGTCACGCCTGGCGGAGAACTCTTTAGATATCCACCAAAATGAACGATGACGATGTATGTGCCGATGACGATGTATGTGCCGATGACGATGTTTGTGTATAATAATAGTTGCTTAATTATTCATATACTCGTATGTACCGATGACGATTTATAAGTATACCGCTCCCGATCGATTTCCCCTCGCTCCCCCCTCCCGCAGAAATACGCCCAGAACGGGGCAGAGGCAGAAGTCTGCCGCGGCAGAGATTTAGGCCGTTTTCCTGCCGCGGCAGGAAAACGACCTAAATCTCTGCCGCGGCAGAAGAACCTTTAACACCGGTTCCAGATACGAACCGGTGTTAAAGGGGGGGGCTGAGGCCTGCGGCAGACCCACGTGCGCCACCCTTTAACACCGGTTCGTATAAGAACCGGTGTTAAAGGGGCCCCCCCTCTAACACCGAACCCTCAACAGCGGTTGGAGAACCGCTGTTAAAGGGCCCTCCCAACCGAGTTAAAGGGGGGGGCTCTGCACTAGTGTGTGTTCGCGCGCGTGCGTGTTGTTTCCAGGCTAATACCAAATCCATCAAACCGTGTGGTTAGCTAGCTGCCTTAGCAACGTTACGCGCGGGAGTACTGTTTTTGTGCTGCGTACGCGGGAAATGATGTCAACTTTGTTTCCTCGTCGGGGACGCAGCTGTGATTAATAGCCGCACGTAAGGCTACGGGCAGCAGTTAGGATATCCTTTACCCTTTTAATTGTAAAAAAAATGAACTACATTTTGACAAATCTTCATTTTTTGAGAAAACTAGTTCATTTGTTTGCACTACACTAAAAAATATGGTAGCCTAAATATTCCAAACTTAACATCTCTAGCCGCACACACTGTATAAATGAATTTTATGAACAGACCCAGTCTAGATTTAAATCATTTTAAATTGTCTTAGATTCAAAATATAAATTTAAAATCCCATATTCCAGACGACGCCCGAGCATAAGCCCCCACGCATAGGGTTCCCTAAAGGTTTCAAACTTAACATCTCTAGCTGCACGCATCGTATAAATGAAATTTTACAAACTGACCCAGCCTAGATTTAAATTGTTCCAAATTGGCTTAGATTCAAAATATAAATTTGAAATCCTAGATTCTCGACGACGCCCGAGCGAGATCCCCGGCGCCTGCCCGCAATCCAGACCAGTCCTGGTCCAGTGCAGTCTAGCTCCAGCGCAGTCCTCCTCCAGTCCCGTCGTCGTCCTAGGGGAGGCCAAGGTCAATCACGAGCGCCGTCCTCACCGTCGTCTTCAGGGGAAGGGGAGGCCGGTCCAGCTCCAGTGCCCTTCTCTGTCGTCGTCCTCGTGGGAGAGGCGGAGGCCAATCGTGAGAGTCGTCCCACCGTCGCCCTCCCCCGACTTGATAGCTCCCTTTGCCACTCCGCCGGCCGGCCTGCTTCATGGTCGTTCAGATGGAAATATGCCCTAGAGGCAACAATAAATGTATTATTATTCATATTTATGTTTCATAATTAAGTTTATTGTTCTGTGCTATAATTCTTTTAGTTCCGGATAATGTGTATTTGGAGGAGAACCCTAATACATGTGTGTAATAATAAACACCAATGAGATATCTCTAGTCTTGCCTCTAAGACTAGTTCATCTGGTAACGGTAGTTTCATTTTTCTAACATGGGCAAAACAATAATGTGTTGTGGACTTGCCAATAATATATGAGACCGTAGTTATTAGAAGAACAACGACGATGGATAGACCCTACATGATATATCGTGAAACGCATCATCAATATTTGTTATCGATAGTTTGTTATAAACAATGCATTGCCTTTACTGAAGTTTGCTTGACCGCAAGACACATGTGAACTTGGGTACAATATGGATGTGGCAGGATTTTTCAAACGTTGCTCTAAACAAGAGTAATCATAAAGTCGGTCATTGCTCTTACCGGATGGTATGTTAATTATTCACATGGTGTGTTTATGGAATTACTACTCCTAGCGATGGAGAGATACACTCTAAGCCCACTCATGTGCTATGACGTCCGTCATCGTCTGGCCAGACACGTGATCAAGTTATTGATCAGATGAACATCGATAGTACGGTATGAGTAAAGAGTACATGCCGAGGAACGAGAATAACCTAATGTTTCATCTTAGGCAATGTAAAGTATCGACAAAGTAATGCAATATGTATCGGACATACTATAGTTCACACGATAAAGATCTTTGTGTTATTTGTGGGGATTACTACATGCATCAAGGCGCTAATAGTAATCATTGTCACGGAATGAGTTCCGTACATGTCCATAAATACCCAAACCACTAGGTCACACACTTAAGACGTTTTTGGCATTTAGATTGTGAGTGCGATTAGATATTTAAATGAAGTAATCCCAAAAGGATGTTTCGGAGTGTCTCGAAATATTCCGGAGGTGCCTGGGATATCAGCGAGAATGGACGGAATTGTTTTAGACATGTTATGGAAGACATCGGGAATATTTTAGGAAGTTTCCAGAATTAATTTGAATGAGTTCAAGATTTTTTGGAAGGTTTCGGAATAAATATTCATAATTAAAATTAATTATCCTGGTGGTGGCACCATTGGCCGAGGGGTCGCGTGCGTGAGGAAGGGAGGAAACCCTGGCCGAGTCGGCCAGGGCCTCCCCTAGGCCGGTGGGTGGAGGAGGGGCGGGGGAGGGAGGAGTCCACCTGGGACTCGTACTCCCTCCCTATGCGAGTTGAGGAGGAGAGAGATAAGGGTTCCGTCTTTGAACCCAACTCCTCTCTATCTATCCATGTGTATGGAGGAAGGAAAGGGGAGTCCTTCTGGGACTCGTATTCCTACTCCTACTCCCTCTCCTGGAGAGAGGGCTAGCTGCACATATATATATACAGGGGCAGGGCCAAGGGCACAAACACAAGTTTTGGAGAGCCAGGCCCTGCCCAAGCCACCACCTCCGTGCCTCCACGTCGGCCACCGCTTCCTCGATGTCCCGGAGCTCGTCTTCCTCCTCTTCCTCGCGTGGATCTCGTATTCATCAACACACCAGAGTACTCATCTTATACCTCAATCTAGATCCAATCTAGTCGGGCGATGATGTGCTACCGGATCTTCATTGACATGTTCCCTCTTCATCTATGAGCTTGATCTCACTTTGACGCGGTGTCGTTCTCGTTGCACGTATGGATACCGGTGGAAGTGCAACGCCTTGCGAACTCGATAGTTGGAGCTGTCTATGGGATAGTACATCTCCTCGCGACTCGCTAAGGCTTGCTGCAGGGATCGACTCACGACTAACCTCGTCATCGACAAACTTACGCTAGTTCGATCTTCGAGGGTATGATCCGTCACCTTCTCCCTCGCATTGGATCTTGGTTATGCGCTAGAATTTTTTTGTTTTCCGTAGCGCGTTCCCCAGTTGTGGTATTAGAGCGGTCTATGCATAGGCACAGATACAGATGAATCGCAAAATTTTGGCATTATTGATCTTGTTCTTGCTACCCAAATGTTGTAGTTTTGATCTTGGTGGTATTGCATGATTAGCGGACCGAGCTAACTTTATGAACTTTTATCGATACCGGTTTGTGAAGTGTACTTCGGTTGCACGAAAAAACTTTATCGAGTGTCGGTTTTTCCACAATAGTCAAGAGAGATATTTTGCATATTTGGCTTTTGTGGATTTGGTGAGGTTCGCATTGGGGTCACGCATATAGACGAAATATAGTAAAACTATTGTACTATTTATAGTGCAGTAGGGACACACCCCAGATAAGTTAAAAGACAAACAATTGATCATGGTGCTTACTTACCACGTAGGTAAAAGAACGGTTCTCTATGCAATCATAGAGCCTCGTAATCTAGCAAAGCGTGTTAGAGGCATCTAACTTGCTTTTGCAGGAAAGTGATGTAGTATACCTGAAGTTTGCAATGTGATGTATGCCATGTGTTATGTTGTAATCTCATAGGGCATGAGTGGCCGGAGCCGTGATGCTTATCAAAATATTATTGTAATATCTGAAGGGAATATGCACGAGAAGCATAATAAAGTGGTTATTATCTTATTTTTTATTTATGATAAATGTTTATTTCTCATGCTAGAATTATTTTAATTGAAAACATTAATATATGTGTATTTAATAAAAAGCAAAGTTCCTAGTAATGCCTCTCATATATACTAGCTCGTTGATTAACAAATGGCCAAGGTTTCCTGATCATGAACATTGGATGTTGTTAATAACGGGATCAAATCATTGGTGGAATAATGTGATGAACACTTACCCGAAGTATAGTAATACGATCAAAGTAATTATGTTTACATTACTATAGTAAGTCATAAAAAGTAATCCTAATCCTTAGACCATAAGATCATGTTAACACTAACACCGGAAGAGTGCTTTGATAACATCAAACATCACACCGTAACAACGTGACTATAAAGGTGGTTCAGGTACTCCAAAAGTGTTATGTAGAGGCTCATGGATCAAGAGTGAGAATTTTCCATCCCAATAACGAAAAGATATACTTTGGTCCCTCTTGGTGATATCATATTGACATGAGCTTGCAAGCAGGTGATTTGATCACAAAGAATGGTATATCACAGGAACGAGAAAAGAGTACTTGTCGGTTACGAGGTCAAACTAGGTATGGGGATACCGATGATCGAATGTCGGACATGTAATGTATCGCGATACAAATGGATTTGGTTACGACATTAATGGTTCACATGATCACTAGAGTCATCATTGAATATGTGGGAGTCAGTATGGATCTATAGGTCCTACTTCCGATTATTGATAAGAGAGGTGTCCCTATCATGTATGTATCATTCACGAACCGTATGGAGACACACTTAAGGTTCTACGATACTAAGTGGTACATAAAACATATCCGAGAATAATATTGATAGAGCTGAAATTGTTTCAATGATCACCATAATTGTTTTGGGTCAAATTGCTAAAAATGGTTTTAGGTGTAATATTGAAACAATGCAAGAGATTTTATGTGAATATTTTTTAATTAAAGTAATTCACAAAATTCTGAATAAAATAAAGAAAATAGTTTTATTTAACGAGAGAAATGCATTTATGCTATGGGCATTTAATGTAATTGATATGTGGATTTCACTCACATGAATGAGGGAATAAATGAGGGATAGCCCCACTCCCCCTAAAAAAGGCTCTCCTCTCCTTTGCACCACCTCCTTGTGAAGGCTCTCTTCCCCCTCTAGCAATTCCCCATGGCTTTGGATTAGCCAAGTACATGTTCTGTTGGTTTCTTGGAGTAAGATTTATCTACTCCTTCCACTGCTCTACTAGAGTGGAGGCAGGAAGGTTGTCAGGATCCAGATATGTGCCCGAGTATAGATGCGCTGCTAGTTTGCGGTATTCTACAACTCGATCTTAAGATTGGCAAGTGATCAACTACATCAACAAAGAAATCAGATTACGTAGAAAGCTTTCGGTCTTCGATGGTGTTTTTCTGGATAACCCCTTACTTATTACTATCATCTATTATATTAGATCTTGGTGCAATTGGTGTTTTTATCATACGAATTTTTTTGTTTTCTATGCTGCGAACCCCTTTAGTGGTATCAGAGCTAGGTTTATGCGTAGATACTTGTATGGGTAGAACACATAGGAGTATGTGAGCGTTGATGATCATGTTATTGCATCCTGTTGTGTATTTTGGATATTAGTGGAATAGTGGGATGAAGCGCCTGGACTAAATTTACATGTCCTCGCACATGAGACCTATTCCACGCTTGACATGCAACTAGTTTTGCACAAGTGGCTAGCAGATGTCTATCTCTCCCACTATAGTTAATATCTTATTTACAAGGGGTTCCTAATAATTTGATTATCATCGTTGTGGTACCATGTTCGTAGGTAAGAACCTAACTCTGAAAGCCATAAGCCACGTAAAATATGCAAAATATAAACTAGAAGCGTCTAGTTTTATTTTTGCTGGGAATAGTGTCATGATATAATATTGTTATATTTTTTAGTATGGTTGGATACTTCAGAAATTACAAGAAATCAAAATGTAAGCACTATAGACCTTAGTGTTACACAAATGGAATGATGGATATTGACATGGGTATTCCCTACGGGTGCCTAATGTTAGCCTATCCGGTCCAGCCCAATGGAAGACCATGTAATGATGCACCCCTAGTGACGAAGCCCAAGAGGGATTCAGGTGGCCCATGCCCATGAAGTATGCGACACCTTGAAGAACACGACTAGCTTTAGATAGAAAGTTTGAACGGTAAAACCCTAATCTGTAACCGACTCGACCTAACCCCGAGACCTGGCCTCCCCATATAAAGGCCAGGAGGGCACATCGAGGAGGACGATCCACAATCCTAGCACAATCACCCGCCAGATCTCATCTGCGCACCCCTATAAACTTCGGTTTCACCATCAATCAAGAACTGAAAAGCAGGAGTATGGTGTCCCTCCAGGGGCCCGAACCTAGGTAAATCTCGTGTCCAGTGTTGCTTGTTTGTTAGCCGTTCCAGATCTCCAGCGTTACCACCTTCTCCAAAACCCAAGCCCATAATAATGGGCATTGACAAGTTGAAACCTCGTCAATTGGTGCCGTCTGTGGGAACTAGGGATGCTGACGTGACGTCCCCATCACCCGCGATCTTTGATTCCTCTATGACGGAGAATCATATCCTCTTTGGCACCATCGACTTCACCATCCACTTGTCGACAACTCGCATGGCCTTTGATTCCGTAGGAGACGGAGTCGACATGATTTTGTGGAGCCTATGCTTCCAGGTCGGTCATATCGGCACGCTTCACCTTCCTGAGCAGGTGGAGCCACCGGCAATCACACCTGCCTCATGGATATCACCAATCGGCACACTCAACGCACCCACGTTGGGATATGACTCGAATAGCGACAACAGTTGCAATTCCGATCTCTGTGACCCACCATCGGAGGAAGGAGCCTATGTCTCCTGATCATAAAGTTGAAGGAGCAACAATCTCCCCCACCGCTTCATGTGCACGGACGTCATCAACGCCCATGATACCCATGACATTGGGAGTAATGGGACCGATACGCAAGATCCCAATGCTGGAAACAAAGGCCACCTTCCAAACATCAATGCCAATGGCGGCCCTCCTCTGAATCTCAACGGGAATGGCCCTCCAAATCCTAAAGCTGCTAATGGTGGCGAATCGGCTCGTCAACAGATCCACCTCAACGATGCCAAGTGGGAGAGAGTCAGAGAGGCTCTACGGGGCAAACCCCTGCCAGTTGATGCCTCCCGTGATATGTTGATGGGATACCATTGGCTCCTCATAAAGGAGCACAATCGACAAGTCACGCGACATGCTCAGCTCGAGCAGCGCAGACAAGTAGCCGACGAATCAAGCGCTCGATGGGCAGCACTCTCCTCCATCGATGGATGCTCCTCAAAGGACAACGACGACCACGATGCCCACAAGAGGTGCTCTCGGCTGGAGCATGATGACCCACAAGTATAGGGGATCGCAACAGTCTTCGAGGGTAGTATACCCATAACCTACAGCGAGGGATTACTCACTCATGGATGGGGGAAACATGGATGGTTGATGGAGAGGCGTCGATGATGATGATGTCAATTTTCCTCTCCAATTCCTTGCCCCGGCAGGGTGACAAAACGAAGTTTCTGGTTCCGAATCGCGGTTTCTGGTGGTGGCGGCGCAATAGAACTCTATATGGAAAAACGTCGAACTCTCCTTTGTTTTTAGGTCAGAAGGCTTTATGTAGGCGAAGAGGGAGGCCGAGGGGGTGCCCGAGGTGGCCACACTCCTCCCAGGCGTGGCTTGGGCTGGCCCGCGCGGCCAGGGGGTGTGGGCCCCTCGTGGCCCTCCTCCGTCTCATCTTCTGGCTCCGTGAGTCTTCTGGTAAAATAGGAGTTTTGGCATATTTTTCGGGATTTTTCCTGAAAGTTGATTTTCTGCACAAAAACTTGACACCAAAGAAATTCTGGTGAAAATAGCATTAGTCCGTGTTAGTTCTATCGAAATCACACAAGTTTAGAGGAGCAACAATAGGAAATGTTTTTGGGAAAGTAGATACGTTTTGGACGTATCAACTCCCCCCAAGCTTAGCTTATTGCTTGTCCTCAAGCAATTCAGTTGAAAACTGAGTGCGATAAAAGAAACTTTCACGAACACATTTGCTTCATGTAATATATATATTCTCAACATATGATCAGTACTTAGACAATTCATAATAGGGAGTATGCAACTAAGTCTACTCAATAGTCATTGCAAGCTATGAAGAGATTCCAACACAATAATAATAAGTAGCATGAAACATAAACATAAGCAACATTACAATGCTCATAAAAAGGTATGATAGAGAGGTATCTTGCTTGCCTTTGATTGTGGAGCAAAACATAAATACCAAGGCACCTCTGAAGTTCAAGTGAAGACTATAAGTAAAGATATCAAAGATAAAGCATCAAAGTTATGACATAATTAACCAAGTTTTGAGACAAGCACATTACACTAAGAATGACAACTATGCTCTCAAGAAGGTGCTCATAGAATAAGTGGTGACTCAACAGAGAAGTGAAAAGGTTTTGAAAAGTTTGAAATGGTTCCAAATGCTGAAAGTATGGTACTCATTAGCTTTGAGATCTCGTTGCCCCTATCATAGGCATCTTTAGATGGTTAAGTTGAAAGTGAGGTCCAATATGAGTTATATGTTTGACAGATCATAAACTGAAAATCTCATGTCCCTTAAGTACGAGGGCCGCTCCTCATGCTACTCAACTTTAGTTACCGTTAAGTTCTTGTCATCGTAAATACATGTGTATCATAGAGAACCGCCAACGGGGTATCGCTTGCCCCATAATACAGGAGCTATCCCATATCAAAATGACAAGGCAAGCAGACAATGAGCATCTCAATAATCTTCTTATTTACCATGGGAAAATGGTGATTTTTTTCTCTTCTTTCCTCTTTTCTATCTCTCTCTATCTTTTTTATAATAAGAATGCTTCATAGATTGCTCACTATGGTTATGATGCAAGTTTCCACCATGATTAGGCATGGCTTAGGCTAGCGGCCCAGGCGTTTCTCTAACACATATACATAACTCCATGGACTTACAAGATCCCCTTTTATTTCACAACGACGACATCCATAAACAAAAGAGCATGATATCAACTGGGTATATATTACAGGTGTTGAAAGCGTTCCCCGTGACAGCACGATTCTGCTAACTCCCAGCCTATAATTTGCAAGCATATAACTTTCATGGACAGTCACAATGGTTCAGGTTTATTAGGTGCAAGAAAATAAAGTGTGCCATCAAGTTCGTGAGAGCTTTACTAACTAATTTTCTTATAAAAAGCAAACATTTTATTTGGAAGAAAACGAGGCATAATAGATATGCACGGAATAGCAAACGATGCTAATAGGTAGATATGGTGGACACTTTTTGACAAGTTTGGTTTTGGGGAGTTAGAAGCACAAGTACAGCTCATACTCAGTGCAAGTGAAGGCTACCAATAGAAAGGGAGCGACAAACGAGAGAGAAATAACTATCATAATCATGCTTGCAACAAAACAGAATTAATTATGGCATAAAAGTGATACAAGAATTCTGAGGCAAAATAAATCATCGAGGCTTAAATGACTTTGGTTCAGTGATATGCATGGGTGATCATGTGCCAAGTCGATTCAAATGAAACATTTAGAGGAGGATACCACAATGTCATACTAAGTTATGAATAGAACAATGGAAGAAAACATTCATATGACATGGTACAAACTATTAACAAGTTGGAGTTAATCATAAGAGATCAAGAACTACTAAGCATCCATAAATAACATACACCTTACATGAACAGACTAAACATGCCCACAATGATGAGTATATGTAAAAAAATGAAGACAAATAGTGTTCATTACCAGCCTCTTACCACACTTCAAGTTATCATAAATCATCATAATTTCCTTTCACTTGTGTGGCTTGAATAATAACATGAAACCAAACTCCACTGAGGACCTCTGAAGCCTGCAATGAACTTCATGAATCCACTGAGGACCTCCGAACCCTGCAAACGAACATTTTTGGTGTTTTGGAAAGTAGAAACAAAAACTAAAAAGAAAGCGAAACATGGATATACAAAGTACAGACAGAACATGATATATAGATGAGTGTGGTGTCGGTATACCTCCCCCCAAGCTTAGGATTTTGGCCTAAGTGGAGATCAATAACGCGGGTAGTAGCCCCAAGCAGGTGGATCATCGTAGGAATGATCATAACCAAGCCCTTGCGATGAAGAAGAAAAAGCGCCCCAATCATAAGAGGGCTGCTGGTATGAAGAGTCCCCCATGTTGGAGGGTAGAACCGAATTATCTTCGGCATCCTCTCCTACATTATCCTCTTGCTGGGAGAGCTCCGCCACGTATGTGTCAAGTTCTTCCTCTGTGAGCGACCATCCTTGCCTGGTATAAAAGTTAAACAAAGCAGGTGCAGATAAAGAGACTACTTTATCAGTCTTACCCCCTCTCCAACCACTCTTGACAAAGGTTATTTCATACGGTAACTCGCTCTAACTAGCCCAAGAAGAAACAAATTTATGCCGAACCATGGAATTTGAGATCAAGTCTCTCTATGGGAAACTGCAAGTCTGAATGATGAGGCGCTAAACCATGCAAAATTAATAGACGAGATGCAATGAGACCTCCACAAATTCCACCTTCCCACGGTTAGCAGCAAGACATAAAGCTATCAAAGAACCCAAGTTATAAGTACTATCTCGTTTCAAGGTGGCTGAGATAAAAGCTAGATCAAATGAAGATAATTTTCTACCAGTCTTCCTAGCAAGAACACACTTGGCAATGAAATAGGCAAAATATCTAATGGATGGGAAATGAATATTCCAAATTTTACCACTCTCCTTTGAGAAGTTGCAACCTTGGCAAATCTCCGCATATAAGTCCATAAGTGGCGTAGGCCTCTCTATAATATTCTCACATGAACCCCATTGTGGCACTCTGTTAGCTGCACAAAAAACATCAAAAGGGAGGTTGACAGCTATATTGTAAATTTTGTAGTGTACCATGGGGTTAGGCAAGGACCAACTAAATCGAAAGTCCTGCACCATAGACATAGTTAGTTTCACATATTGGAGGTTCTTCTTCAACAAAATGTTCCAACCCTGCATTAGAAATCATAGTTTGGAAATCCTGAAATATCCATGCAGCTCTCATGAATTCTGGGCATGGATAAATGGAAGAGAAAACTTCCTCCTCGCGGTGGACTTTCATAATCTCCGATTCACTTAACTCATGTTGATTCAGCTGGTATGCACTGATCTTGTTCTCTGAAATTCTTAGACAAACATCAAACCAAGATAAATGATGAGCAACTACTATAGGAACCTGCTATAGGGCTAAACATGCATCAAAATGAAATCTCTAAGCATAGAACAAGCATGCAAGCTCACACAACCTGTCACCTACAGTAGCAAAATACTTAAGATACAATCCACCAATAAAAAATCTAATTGGACAAGAGGAGGAGGCACATATCGGAGAGCAATCCCTCCAAAAATCAGCAGCAAAGATGGGCCGAGCAAGGAGAACGAAATTCGGAAGAAAGAACAGCAGGAACTCGATCTTTGAGAAATTTTCCGGTGTTTTTCGAGAGAGAGAAAGAATTGGCTGGAAGGAGGCATGTTGGAGGGCCAGGGGTGGACCATACCTAGGCCAGGCGCGCCCTGGGGCTCGAGCGCCACGAGGGGTGTGCTGGCCTGGTGGGTCCCCCTGGGTCACTCCAGGTGCCCCTCTGCCCTTTTTTCATGAAAATATTTAATATTAAGTTTCTAGAATTTTTCGGGAAACTTTATTTTGGCCCAATTTTTAGGTTATGAAAATTGATTTTCTCGCAGAAAAAGTTTTTTTTTGAAAGACACAAAAGCAAACAAAAACCAAAAGTACAGAAGTTCTAAGATACTCTAAAAAGCAAGAAACTAGCCAAGCTAAGACTTGTAGGGGTTCGTAGCATGGAAAACAAAAAATTTCTACCACATGAACACACAATCAAGATCTAATCTATGATCAAGCCAAGATCTATCTACTAGATTGTAGCAATGAGTCGATAGAATACTAACCCTCGAAGATCCAAAGCGGTTAACGAGAGCAGATTCTCGTGGGTGATGTAGTCGTACACTTGCCGATCTCAAGATCGCGTAGACGATCCTTCCAGCGCTGCGTTCCGGCAGCGCTTCTGCAGTCGGTCACACGTTCGGTACTCAATGATGACCTTCCTCTCCCTTGTTCCAGCAGGCGGTGGAGGTTGTAGCACTCTCCTTGCGATTCCGGCAGCACGACGACGTGGTGTCGGAAGTAGAGGGGAGATCTCGCAGGGCTTCACCTTAAGTCGGAGCGAGTATGGTGGAGTATGAGAGAGGCCTTGGTGATCTAGGGTTTAGAGGGCACCAAGGGGAGGGCTTGGCCGGGGGCTAGGGTTTGGGGAAACCCTAACTCGCCGAGCTATAGGAGGCCCTAGGCGGCGGCGACTTGGAGGAGGCCGGCGGCTTGGGGCTAGGGTTTTTAGGTGTGTGGGAGAGGGGCATCCCTACCCCTCCTTATATAGGTGGGAGGGTGCGGCTTGGGAGGAGGGAGTCCTCCTCCAACTCCTCCTCCTTGGACGGCGGGTGGAGGGAGGAGACTTCCTCCCGAAGTAGGTTTCCTACTCTCCCTCCACCAAGCAAACTTGCCGTTTGACTTTTTCAAATTGACGTTTGACTTTCAAACTAGGATTTGATTTCTCTCTTTATTTTGCCCAGCCAAGTGACCTAGTACATGATGCAACCATTCCACATTGTCATGACACATTCATGTACCCTTCCCCTCCAGAGTGTCGGACCTTCCGGACCCTTCTAGAACATTCCTGGTGGAAACAGCGGAATCATTCCCCAACTCCGAAACATGACTTTCCTTGTATGAATCTTATTCTCCATACCATTCCGGATCTCCTCGTGATATCCTGGATCCCATCCGAGAATCCGAACAACATTCGGTCTCTTACTCATCATTCCATAACTACTCAACAACATCGAATCCTTAAGTGTGTCTCCCTACGGTTCGTGAATTATGCGGACATGATCGAGACACCTCTCCGATCAATAACCAATATAGGAATCTGGAAATTCATATGGCTCCCACATATTTCTACGATTACTTTGCGATCGAATGAACCACTTACATACGATACCAATTTCCCTTTGTCCCACGATAGTTTACTTATCCGAGATTTTGATCGTCGGTATCTCTGAATACCTAGTTCAACCTCGTTACCGATAAGTACTCTTTTCTCATTCCCGTGATATGTGATCCCTTGTGAGCCAGTAACATGCTTGCAAGCTAATTGGATGTCATTCCACCGAGAGGGCCCAGAGTATATCTATCCGTCATATGGATGGACAAATCCCACTCTTGATCCATGTGCCTCAACCCATACTTTCGAAACACTCAATGCCACCTTTATAGCCACCCAGTTACGATGTGGTGTTTGATGTCATCAAAGTATCCTTCCGGTGATGGTGATTAACATGATCTCATGGTCGAAGGAATTAGGTTACTATGTATCAGTAAGCTTATAGCAAATGAACTATATTAAATGACTTGATCTTTATGCTACGCTTAACTATAGGAGTATGTCCATCACATAATTCTCCTAATGATATGACCCTGTTGTTAATAACATCTCTATGTTCATGATCAGGAAACTATGATCATATATTAACCAACAAGCTAGTTTAACAAGAGGCTTTACTAGGGACTCTTTTATGTTTACAAATCACACAAGTATTAATGTTTCCTATTAATACAATTATAGCATGGTATGTAAACATTTATCATAAGTATGAAGATATGATAATAACCACTTTATTATTGCCTCTTGGGCATATCTCCAACAGTCACCCACTTGCACTAGAGTCAATAATCTAGTTTCAAAAATTTGTCCATTCAACACCTATGGCTTTCCGGTGTTGTATTTACACGATTGCTAGTGGTCAACTGATCTCCGGATCCGACACTTTCAGGTCCGTGTGTAATTGCATGTCTTTGCATCCCTACGCATCACTCATTCTCTAATGAGATGGCTTTGTATAAATTTGGTCCTTTGGTGAGACCTTTAGTTCTTTGGGGTTAAAACATGTTGATAATATTGTCATACAATATATCTTCATAGTATTATCCCGCTGTGAACCACACCTAGTTTGATAACAAACTACTTGACACAAATGCCCTCTTTTGCTGCTACAATAGCAGTTATATACTTAGCCTTTTTGTTGTAGTATCTGTCACAATGTATTAACTTTGGAACTCATCCAAATTAATTATGGAACTCACATTCCATCATATTGTGCCACCCTTAGTTTAGATTGAGATAAACTTAATTTGTACTTTGTGACAAGACTAGTATCAATGTAATTCATTTACAATGAACTAACCATCTATTTGTCACTTCTACAAAATAATATATTCTTAGTTCTTTTACAAGATCATAAGAATATCTTTACTATCGTCCAATAACCATCTTATGAATCATTCTGGTATATGCTCATAACATTTAGAGCATAGGACATATCTGGATTTGTACACATCACAGCATGATTGATAAAATACTCTTTGTGATTGTATCTATCAAGTATCAAAAATACTTAAATCTTTTATTCAATCCTTCCTGTGCAACAAGAACTTTTCTTGTAGTTTCTATATTGAACTCATTCAATATCTCATCTATGTACTTCTGGCACAACCATATTGGCGTCACAATTTATCCTTATAGACATTGTTGCCAAATATTCGGGGTCTGCCTAAGCCTTTCATCGAGATGAAATTCTTATCTTGTGTTAATAAAAAGATACATCATTTCCAATCAACAATATGTCTTCCACATAATGTATTAGAAACATGTCTTAGTGCTCCCACTTAATTTCTTGCAAATGCAAGCATCTTCATCGTCTTCGATGAAATTAAACTATTTTAACAGTTTCATCATAGTGAAGATTCCAACTCCGCGATGCTTACTTTAACCATTGAAGTTTGCATATGCTTTTAGCATCCTTTGAATTAACAAAACCCTTTGGACTGTATCATGCACACGTCCTAGGTAACCATTCTATTAGAAGAACTTGTTTTGTTTATTCAACACATAACAAAATTATATGTCGTGGTTGCTATATTAATCCGTCTAGACTAAATATCGCTTAATGAAAGATCAGATTTTGTCATAGTCAATTCTTTGAACATTATCGTGAACTCTTTCCCGATATGTCGATAATTTCATAGATGTGAAACATCCATGTCTATTTCTTTATTGATCCAAACACGACAGTAAGGTCTTACACCTTTCTCGAGGGTCCTTCAAGTTCAAAGCTTGATTTCTCGTGTATGGCACTATCACGAATTTTATGGCTTCAAGCCATTTTACGGAGTCAGGGCCCATCATCGCTTCTTTGCATGTAGTCGGATCATTATTGTCAAATAATGATTTAACTCTCAAATATTGGTATTTGATTGTTTACCCGACCTACTTGTTTCAATAGGAACTTAGATTCCCGTGACCACAACTTTTGAGGCACGTGAGCCATGAGCATTGTTGCTGCCTCCGGAACACTTTTCGGTGCTGTGCAACTTTGCACATATAGCTAATGTTCTTTTAACCTTATCAAAGTTCTATTGTCCTTCCTCTTAACTTTTCACGGAAAATTTCTTTCTCAAAGAAACTTGACGTTCTAAGCAACAAACATTTTTGTCTTTGGTGTTATGGAGGGATACTCAACGATTATTCAAAATAACATACAAAGATATGTTGATCCGATTTTGGTTGCAAACATCTTTCTTATGCATAGCATACCAATGTTTAAGAAAGGACAACTTGGGTTTTATCCCAAACCATAACTTTATATGGTGTCAATTCAACGGATTATGATGAAGCTCTTTTCAGTGGAAAAACGGTAGTCTCTAAAGCTTTTAATCTTTAAAATATAATGATAGTTTTATGAATTACACCTTTGATCTTACCATGTCAAACAAGGTTCAATTACATATCTCGAACGTTCCATGCTCTTATGGTGTTTCGGGAAATGCAAATGCACAGAACGATTCCTTAAATCTTAGGTGTTTTATGCTAAACTTGTAACTCAAATATCTTCCTTTATGATCTTATCATAAACTATTTATATTCTTGTTACAATGATTTTGCACTTCATCTTGAAAATCTTTTAACTTTTCAAATGTTTCATACTTCATCCTTATTAATTAAATATTCATATATTCACTCAAATTTTTGGAGAAAACATATGAAGTTGAAATCCATCGCTCTTGACTTACACATAATGGACTTCATACAACAATATGTACAAGTTCCAATAAGCTAGTCATTCGTTCCCTTTTGGCCTATGAACGAAGTTTTAATTATCTCTAGGAAAGTTTCACAAGCGTCATTTGATCAAAATAAAAAAGACTCCAAAATTCCATCCACATGGAGTTTCTTCATGTTTTCTTTCCAATATAATTTAAACGGCGATGTCACTTCCTAAGTGATCTTTCTATCAATTTGTCTTTCGACATTTTTAGCACTAATTTTATGGATGTGATTTCTCCAACGAGATTTGTAAATCATCCATCTTATATGGATTACGACAATTATTTGAACAACCCTTTTGTTTTCATAACACCTAATAAAACAAATCTTGAAGGCAAGC
The DNA here is from genome assembly GCA_916181665.1 of Avena sativa. Taxonomy (NCBI): domain Eukaryota; kingdom Viridiplantae; phylum Streptophyta; class Magnoliopsida; order Poales; family Poaceae; genus Avena; species Avena sativa. Next base: position 186,076,525 of record OV702284.1, on the reverse strand, counting down.
TTTGATGTTTTAACGAGCAACACAATAACCCTTTATTTGTTCTCGATGAACATCATCACATATTCTTTTGCTAGTTACTTAGGCCATTGTAGTTCATGAATTCTGTTGTTTCGTATGACGATTCATACCAACAAATTCAGTATTCATTACTTAAGAACCACATTATTTAACAAGCAAATAATACAGCCATAACTCTTATATCCTCCATATACCTAAACTGAACAATTCTAGTCTTTTCTTTTTTGCCATATATTTATAAGATTCTCTTTCAGTATTTTCTTTTTCTGTTTGAAAGAATCCATCAACATCAATAGTGGAGCCATATATATGACACATAGTCCAAAGCATGTATAGTTAAATACCAATGTCTTTGGACTTGCACTTTGAAGTAGATCACCATCATCAAATGTTTGGTGTTCTTTCAAATTCCATTCTTTAGTAATCTATTGGTGTAGTAAACATTTTACCTACATCAAATATTCACCCTTATCATAGAATTATCCATGATCAAGCTACTTTTAGCTTATAACGGTGAATCGCGAGTATAATGTTGCTCTCCAAAACCTTTTGGAGGATTAGGACAACTAGTGTGTCCAACCTTTTGTAAATTCTCATCAAATATGAGAACATAAACTTTGCCATATTATACTCTATCATGTTGTAAACAAAATATTGTTTTAGATATCGCAATATCTCCCATACATGATGGTTTCTGAAATAACTCTTTCAACTCCTAGATTACCTTGATATTGAAACTATCTTTCGAATATCAAGAATCATGGAGATAAACATGATACTTATATACTAACACTGGAATTGTTACTCTTGTTTTAATACCAACTATTAAATTTTACGGAGTAATCAAAACTTACTGAAAGTTTGCAATGGGACTTTTAAACTTTAGATTAACACTTCAAAACAAGAGGATACCAGTTCGTAAAGTAACTAACCAGAATTCTATAGTTCTATCATCTCAATTAAAACTAAGCGCAAGGTGGTAAACGGATGCCAATGACTACAACAACTATGCAAATTCACTTTGATTTAATTTATGATATATAGTGTTCAACTCTTAATCATATTGCTGTTGAACTCCCACTCAAAACAATATCCCTCACATTATTTTAGTGATCACACGAACCAAATCCACCACATCAAAACCGATCATCACAAGAGTTGATGTAGCTTCAATGGATAACAATCAACATGTTCATCATATCTACTATATGACTCATGCTTTACCTTTCGGTGATCCGTGTTCCGAGACCATGTCTGTACATGCTAGGCTCGTCAAGATTAAACCTTAGCTTCCGCATGAGAAAATCTGGCTTGCTCACGTTGTATACACTCGCAGAATCTAACACACCCGATCATCACGTGATGCTTCGAAACAACGAGCTTTAGAAAAAACTTGAAATTGTGTGCTTGAGGGATCATCTTATAATGCTACCATCGTGAACTAAGCAATACAAGATGGATAAAAGGATTAACATCACATGCAATTCATAATATGTGATATGATATGACCTTTCTTCTTGTGCTTCCGATCTCCATCTTCAAGCACTAACATGATCTCCATCCTCACCGGTATGGCGTTAAGGTCAATGGCGCCGCTTCATGGTTGCCATCCACCAACATTAACTATTACAACTACTTTGAATAATAGACACACGGGTCTTAACTGAATTTAAAAGACAACCATATGGCTCCTGCCGGTTGCCAACTTACAATAAGGAACATTGCATACATCATATATAATGAAAATCATGGCCATATCACATCACATCACACCCCTGCAAAACAAAGTTAGACGCCTCTAATTTTTCTTTGCATATTTTACGTGGTTTGGGGCTTTCAATAAGTGTCGTTCTAACTTACGAACAAGAACCACAACGTTGATGCTTGAACTATCAAGTCCCGTTGTAAATTGAATCTTTACTATGATGGGAGAGTCAGACACCCGCAAAGCCACTTATGCAATACAAGTTGCATGTTGAGCGTGGAGCAAGTCTCATGAACGATGTCATGTAAGGTTAGCCCGGTCCGCTGCATCCCACCATACCGCAAGATGCAAAGTACACAAGAAGCAATTGATAATAAAAGTACCACCGTCCACAATGACCATTGTGTACTACTTGTGCAACAGATCTACATATAGACACGGCTCTGATACCACTGTAGGGTTCGTAGCATGGAAAACAAAAAATTTCTACCGCATGAACACACAATCAAGTTCTAATCTATGATCAAGCCAAGATCTATCTACTAGATTGTAGCAACGAGTCGATAGAATACTAACCCTCGAAGATCCAAAGCGGTTAACGAGAGCAGATTCTCGTGGGTGATGTAGTCGTACACTTGCCGATCTCAGGATCGCGTAGATGATCCTTCCAGCGCTGTGTTCCGGCAGCGCTTCCGCAGTCGGTCACACATTCGGTACTCGATGAATACCTTCCTCTCCCTTGTTCCAGCAGGCAGCGAAGGTTGTAGCACTCTCCTAGCAATTCTGGCAGCACGACGGCGTGGTGTCGGAAGTAGAGGGGAGATCTCGCAGGGCTTCGCCTTAAGCCGGAGCGAGTATGGTGGAGTATGAGAGAGGACTTGGTGATCTAGGGTTTAGAGGGCACTAAGGGGAGGGATTGGCCGTTGGCTAGGGTTTGGGGAAACTCTAACTCACCGAGCTAGAGGAGGCCCTAGGCGGCGGCGACCTGGAGGAGGCCGGCGACTTGGGGCTAGGGTTTTTAGGTGTGTGGGAGAGGGGCAGCCCTACCCCTCCTTATATAGGTGGGAGGGTGTGGCTTGGGAGGAGGGAGTCCTCCTCCAACTCCTCCTCCTTGGTCGGCGGGTGGAGGGAGGAGACTTCCTCCCCAAGTAGGTTTCCTACTCTCCCTCCACCAAGCAAACTTGCTGTTTGACTTTTTCAAAATGGCGTTTGGCTTTCAAACTAGGATTTGATTTCTCTCTTTATTTTGCCCAGCCAAGTGACCTAGTACATGATGCAACCGTTCCACATTGTTATGACACATTCATGTACCCTTCCTCTCCAGAGTGCCGGACCTTCCGGACCCTTCTAGAACATTCCTGGTGAAAACAGCGGAATCATTCCCCAACTCCGAAATAGGACTTTCCTTGTATGAATCTTATTCTCCAGACCATTCCGAATCTCCTCGTGATATCCTGGATCCCATCCGAGACTCCGAACAACATTCGGCCTCTTACTCATCATTCCATAACTACTCAACAACATCGAATCCTTAAGTGTGTCTCCCTACGGTTCGTGAATTATGCGGACATGATCGAGACACCTCTCCGATCAATAACCAATAGAGGAATCTGGAAATTCATATGGCTCCCACATATTTCTACGATTACTTTGCGATCGAATGAACCACTTACATACGATACCAATTTCCCTTTGTCCCACGATAGTTTACTTATCCGAGATTTTGATCGTCGGTATCTCTGCATACCTAGTTCAACCTCGTTACCGATAAGTACTCTTTTCTCGTTCCCGTGATATGTGATCCCTTGTGAGCCTGTCACATGCTTGCAAGCTAATTGGATGACATTCCACCGAGAGGGCCCAGAGTATATCTATCCGTTATATGGATGGACAAATCCCACTCTTGATCCATGTGCCTCCACCCATACTTTCCAAACACTCAATTCCACCTTTATAGCCACCCAGTTACAGTGTGGTGTTTGATGTCATCAAAGTATCCTTCCGGTGATGGTGATTAACATGATCTCATGGTTGAAGGAATTAGGTTACTATGTATCAGAAAGCTTATAGCAAATGAACTATATTAAATGAATTGATCTTTATGCTATGCTTAACTATAGGAGTATGTCCATCACATCATTCTCCTAATGATATGACCCTGTTGTTAATAACATCTCTATGTTCATGATCAGGAAACCATGATCATATATTAACCAACAAGCTAGTTTAACAAGAGGCTTTACTAGGGACTCTTTTTTGTTTACAAATCACACAAGCATTAATGTTTCCTGTTAATACAATTATAGCATGGTATGTAAACATTTATCATAAGTATGAAGATATGATAATAACCACTTTATTATTGCCTCTTGGGCATATCTCCAACAAGACTAACAAGAGGAAAAACAAAGATTGGAAAGGAGAAAGATAAAAGTGAGAAAGGATAATCATTGTGAAAGCATCGTTTTGTCCATTAAAATCTGTTTGTTACCAAGGTTGATCAAGTCTTGTTACTTAAACAATTTTATACGAAAAAAACTTTGCATATCAATAAATGATTATGTTACCTCAATCTTGATAGCAATAGTCCCAATCATAATTTTCAAAATTTTCTTATGGAATGGGACAATATATTTATCCAACTTTGATGCTCTCAAAATTTTCAATTGAATTAAGGCCATAGCTCTTATCAATCTTTTTTGGGAAATAGACAATATGCTCTTTATCATTAATATTAAAAGTTGCTTTTTCTTGATTACAATTGATGACAGCACCTGCAGTATTAAGAAAAGGTCAGAATAATAGACATATTATCATCTTCAGGCATCTCAAGCACAACAAAATCAGTTAAAACCAAGCAATTATGAGCCATTTGAACAGGAACATTGTAACATCCCAAAAATACTAAGCTTGGATCATCAAACACTAGTCATCAACATTTACGGTTAAAAAAAACTTTGCTAAATAAAATTATGAAGGCATGCATATGTGTATGCATGGATTTTGAAATTCTTTGGAACCACCTTGTTTGATTGTTTCATTGCTTGTAAAATGTTTCTTAGGTGAAATAAACATCATCTAAAACATTTCCCACACTTTTCATAAAGACAAGTAAATCAAAACAAATATATTAAGGGAATGGTCATTTTGACCAATTTAACTCCCATGCATACTTTGGCTGTCTCAAACTTTCAAAACCTAACAGAAACTTTGCTGGATCTTTGCACCCCTTGAATGTACTCATAACAAAGTATCAAGGCCCACTTTGTGATCATCCAGAAACTTTCAAATGCTTAGTTTAAATGGTAATTCAAAATTGAATCTATATCATATGGGAAGATCCCACTTTTTCAAAAACCACTCAAACAAGCTCAACTTTCAAAACCCAAGCATCTGCAGACTCACCAGCACCAACCTAGCACACCCACCAAAAATCTTTTCAAAATTCAAAACTTGAGTTCTTGCGGCCATTTCATCAAACAGGTTGCAGACACAAATCAAACAAAATCTAAACACTATAGTGAGCAGTGATTGGAGCCTAACTTGTTCCCTCTTTAGCTCACAACCATCTCAGTAGATCATCTGGCAAGCTAAACTAAGCACTAGCAACACTATAAGCTTGGCATTGTCATAAATGGTGAACAGCCGAAGCTAACCATGCCACCCCAGTGGAGACAACAAGCTAGGAGGAGAAACAAGCCTAGCCAGCATGTCTGGGAGCAAGCCAACACCCCACCGCCACTCCCTGTCCACCGCTCGAGCGCTGCCAGCCACTGGACCACGCGCAAAAACCATGCCAAACCTCGCCAGCAACCATGCCGAGAGCACACCCCGTGCGCCACGCTCGACCGACGCCCACAGACCGCGCGCCGCCCACGCCGCGTGCATACTTGATCACCACCGTCCCAGCAACCCCGCAGACACGCTCGTTTGCCTCCGCGCGGACCACGCGCGCTGTGCGCCATTAAAATCTCCGCCGAGAACAAGACGCACCTCCCCACGCCTCGAAACCATGTCGTTAAGCATCGCCAGGGAGCACCGCACCGTCCCCTACCTTCGCCTATGCCGATAGCCGTCTGTACCACCGCCCCCGACGAGCTCACCATGCGCCCCGTCGGTCCCCTCGCTCGACTATAAATAGAGGCCACCCCCAGTCGAATTCTTCACACCATTCTACTCCCCTCTCCTCACTGATCGTGCCACACCGTTCCCAGAGCAAGGCGAGCACCACCTCGTCAGAATTTCACCGGAGCCCGCCGCCTCTGGAGAAGAAGGGAGCCAGCGATTGGAGCCGCCCCAGGAGAAGCCACCGGTACCAGGAGATTCGCCGTCATCGACTTCGTCATTCGCCCGCCTCGCCGACCCTCGCCAGCACCCCGGTGAGCCCCCAGCGACCCCCACCTGCCGTGCTAGGTTTCTGTCTCGCCGGCGTTGCTCAACATCGACGATGACTCCCAGCAGTTGGATTAGAATCAGATCGAACGACCCACGGCGCCCCATACCGCTTCGCACCCCCCCTGTGTCACTGACGAGTGGGGACACCCACTTAAATAGCCCGCGGGAGCACTGCGCTTAGCAGGCCGGCCCAGTAACTTTTCCCGCGCAGCCCAGTTATTCAAATTAAACCTTTTTCTTTTTAATTCAAACACACTTCTGTACCCATTTTCAAAATTCAACCCAGGTCGACTCAGTGCACCAATTTGAATGAAACTAATTTTGTTGGAAAGTTCTGTGAATTCTGAATCCAAGCCCGTTGGATTCAAGTCATTTGGATCTATAGATCACCCATGGTAAAAATAACAAGGCAGAAGCTTTTCTGCATTCAAACATTTTTCAAATTAAAACCATAATAGCTTTTGAGTTGATTACAACTCTCAAAAATCACATTTAACCATGCCTTTCAGAATATATAAAAATATATAGGGTTACTTACAGAAATAGTGTTCAAGTAATAAAAGAATGCCCCATAGGCATTTCTAGCCATTTTAATTAATTAAAATAAAAGGGTAAAACCTTATTAAATTGTGACACCAATTTAAATCACATTCCCATGAACTAAAATATGTGGTGATGACATGTGTCAACATGATCCCATGTTTGGTTTGGAGAATATTAAATCTTAAGTAGTTTTTCAATGAGTAGAAATTACTTTTCTAAAAATAAAAAAAAGAACTAAACCAAACCCAAATCTTGTAATGTTAGTGATGATGCTAGATCATCTATAGGACCCTTGTGTGTGATGATTGCAAGTAGTTAAATATTGTTTGGTGATTGTGTACCTCGTATTTATATATATACGCTAGTACCTACGAAGGATACGAGGAGGAAGGAGGATTCTACGAAGAAGAAGCCGAGGAGAACTTCAACCACTGCTCTGCACAAGGCAAGCTGATACTATACCTATGCAAGCTAGTAACCTCGCAAGCTAACACTTGCAATTTAGCAAGCTTTATTAACTAAGTGAACCAATGCAAGCTCACCCTTGCAAGATACCCTACTGATGCCACAAACCACTACTTGTTACTATGCCCACTATATGCCTTAAGCATATGTGATCATATCCACTTGATAAACCAATCGTAGTTTTACTTACAAGCTTGATTACTTTATTTCTTTATCAAAGCTAGTACTTAGAGCTTACTTAGGTGAATGATAGATACTAGAAAGATATGTGAAGGTTGCATAAAGAGCATAAAATTTGGCCTAAGCTAGATAATATTGATGTCATCCCATGGCATGAGATTGAGCTTAGTTGAAACTCCACTAGTCTACCACCCCTCATTAGTGCTTACCCCCACCTGTAGATGCTAGTGATAAGCATAAAACTTGATCAACTTTAGATGGGAATACTTGGAGGAAAAATGGTTATGAAAACCTTGGAATGATGGATCATTCTATTGAAATGTTTTGGACATGTGTTTCCGAACCCCGGATGATTTTGGTGATGAAAATGTTGAGGCATGAGCCTTGGCCCTTTATAAAACTGATGGTTGTCTGGATGCGATACCATTCCAATTTTATTGTACAACCACAATACCCGAAGATTGGGTAGGGCTTGACTGGAAACTTATGTACCTTAGTATTAGTTCCCTCACGGCCAAGGTCTAAGCTGAGGCTACCTTGTGAAGATTGTCCACCTGTGCAGTACCCAAGATGACAGTTGGTCATGGTTGGGAGGCCAAACTCACAGGAGAGGTGCTTATACTAGGGCGTGTAATTGAAAGGTTAGGATTGATTATCCGCATACTGAGTATGGTGAATTCAGGATTTGTTCCTGACGGATGTATCGAATGTTGTGGTGAAAGTGTACAATCTCTGTAGAGTGTCAAACTATTCGAATAGCCGCGTCCGCGGTTTATGGACAGTTAGAGTGGCCATACTATTCCCCCGTCAGACTTTTCAAAATTACTTGTGAAATGAAGTGAGACTTTGACTTGACCACAACAGGGTTGTGATATGAAATACAAGTTCCCCTTTAGGTGTTATAAAACTTCAACTAGCATTAGTGCTCTCATAAAAAGTAGTAGAGATAAATCTGGCCTTTGCAAAACAAACCTAGAGCCTTGTGTCCTATTATCCAAAAACCCCCTGTACCTGCTAGTACTAGTTTGCGAGTACTTAAAGAGTACTCATGGCTTTGTCCCTGGCTATTCCCATGGCCAGACTATGAAGAGGAGTACCTGGAAGATGGACCCCAGGAAGGTTACGACAACTAGGATCATCTCCCATCGTCAGCATTGCCTGTGACCCCGAAGATGGAGCTTCGCCTATGCTACCGTTATTATTACGTATTCCGCTGCTTGATGTTGTATTAAGAACTGGATCATGAGATCCTTATTTGTGTAAGACCTTATGTACGGTTGTAATGGATGATGTACTGTGGTATCCAATTCTGTTATGTCTCGCAAAAATGGTAATCCTGGGATTGTGATCTATGGCATAACAGGCATCTAGGATTAAAAATCCGGGTGTTGACAAACATCCTTACATATACCAACAGGGATTGTAGTAGACTTATCAACCATTTGCAAAGATATATCAGTTGGTATCAATTTCTCTAGTTTAAGTCTCTTGTAAAGAGAAAAGGCATAACACTAACTCCAGCTCCCAAATCACACAAAGCAGTTTTACCATAATTATTTTTGATAAAGCAAGGAATAGTTGGAATACCTGGATCACCAAGTTTCTTAGGAACCTTACCATTGAAGGAATAATTAGCAAGCAAAGTAGAAATTTCCTCATTAGGAATCTTCCTTTTATTAGAAACAATATCCTTCATATACTTTGAATAAGGAGGCAACTTAATAGCATCAGTCAAAGGAATTTGCAAAAATAAAGGTTTCATCCACTCATAAAACTTGTTATAGTGTTCTTCCTCTTTTTACTTGTGTTTCTTATTAGGAAAAGGCATTAGTTTCTGCACCCAAGGTTCTCTTTCACTACCATGTTTATTAGCAATAAAATCTTCCTTAGTGTACTTAGTGTCCTTAGTGTGCTTATCAGGTTCTTCTTCAATTTCTTCCTTATCAGGAGCATGATTATTATCATTACCACTTTTAGTTTCAGCATCAGAGACATATATACTATTAGGATCTATAGCAGGTTCAGAAGGTTCCTCCACTGTTTTATGTTTCTTTTCCTTTCTCTTAGAAGAAGTACCTCTATTTTCTGCTTGTTGACAATCCTGCTCAATTCTTTTAGGATGTCCCTCGGGATATAAGAGATCATGAGTGGTAGCACCACTCCTAGTTGTAATTTCATAAGCATGTTTATCTCTAGAAGCATTAACTAGCATATCTTTTTGTACTTTAGCAAGTTGATCAATTTGGGTTTGAACCATTTGGAATTGTTTAATAAGCATTTTAACATCATTAGCAGTTCTTTCCATAATATCTTTCAACTCATTAATAGCTCTAGAGTTTTCCAATAAATGATTCTGAACTAGTTTATTAAAATTATCTTGTTTAACAATAAAAGTATCAAGTTCCTCTAAGAATTGAATAGGAGGTTTACCATAAGGAATATCACCTTCATTAAAATGTTGGAGAGAGTGTACCTCAATAGTGGATGAGTGGGAGATTGGCTTACATAATTCTTCTATAGGAGGTAAATTCTTCAGATCTAATACCCTTCTCATTAAGACATTTCTTAGCTTCTTTCATCATTTAATTCAATCACTCCCCTCTTCTTGGGTGTTGGTGTTGGTGTTGGTTCAGGCAAAATTAGTTCAGGTGTAGTAGGCTCAGGTGTAATTGGCTTAGTTGTAGTCCAATCATCATAATTCTTGCTTATTTTAGCCATTAATTCTTCAGCTTCTGCAGGAGTTATTTTCCTAAAAACACAATTAGCAAAACTATCTAGGTATGTCCTAGATTCATCAGTTAGTCCATTATAATATATATCAAGAAGCTTATTTTTAGGTAATGGACATCCAAGATGTGCATGAATCAAGGCACAGAACCTTGTGCATGACTCAGGCAATTTTTCCTCTTCTCCCTATTTAAAATCAAAAAGTTTCTGCAAAACAGCATGTCGAGCACTAGGAGGGAAATATTTCTAAAAGAAAGTAGCAATCAAGCAATCAGGGCTATCAATGGATCTAGGAGGTAAACTATTAAACCAAGCTTTAGCTTTTCCTTTTAGTGAAAAAGGGAAAATTTTAGCAACAAAGTATTGCGCATCTTAAAATCATCAGAAAATAAGCCACTCATAGTAGAAAGCTCAGTCGTATGTGCCACATCACTTTCATTCTCATTCCCACAAAAAGGTTCTTTCTAAACAATATTTATATAGGATAAATCAAGAGAGAAATCATAATCTTTATCTTTAATGTCTATGGGAGAAGAAGCAAACTTAGCATCAGGAAATATTTTAGGTATAATAGTATGTTTCTCAAGGAGACTCCTAATAGCACTAGCACCACGTGTGTTTCGATATTCTTTAATAAATTCATTATTCATTTCAATATAACCATCATTGATATCATAACTCTCTCTAGACTCAGGTGAGATAATGATACGTCCAAAACGTATCTACTTTCCCAAACAGTTTTGCTATTGTTTCTCCTCTAAACTTGTGTGATTTGGATAAAACTAACACGGACTGACGTTGTTTTTAGCAGAATTACCATGGTGTCTAGTTTTTGTGCAGAAAATCAACTATCAGGAAAAATCCCGGAAATTATGCCAAAAATTATATTTCACCAGAAGATCCACGGAGCCAGAAGACAAAACGGAGTGGAGACCTGGCGGCCCACACCCCTTCCAGGTGCGGGTGGGCCCAGCCCGCGCCTAGGGGGGTGCGGTGTGACACCCCCGGGATTAAGGCTAGACAAATTCCAGACCTCCATCTCTACATAAGCCTAACGTAATCTCGAAAGCGTACATAGAGAAAATCGGTAACACAATAGTGACCCTACGACACAAAAATTATTACAACAAGCTCATAATTGAGCAGAGAACCAAAATATTACAAGCAGAGGTCACTGACCACAAACATCAAACAACGGAAGGCAAATTATGCTATTAAGTATAGCAAACTTAACAAATGGCCTAAGAGGCCTGAAGCATAACGATGACGTCCAATCCATAGATCCCAGACTGCTGACTGGAAACTCCAAACTACTCGTCGATGTCGATGCCGTGAAGAACTCATCTTCTATGGTAACACTTACTCTGCTGCAAAAGTATCAATGAAGCAAGGGTTAGTACAGGGTGTACTCTGCAAGACTTATGGCTGGTGGAGTTATTTTGCATAAATCCATCTTTGTTTTGTAAAACAAGAGGGAGAAGAATCTCGACTAATCAGAATATTTTAAAAGGGGATAAGAGAACAGTATCTCTAGCTTTGATCATCTCTTGATATCCACCGAATCATCATCAGCTGAACCTACCTAGGATCACCCCCTCGTACCCATGAGGAAGCATCCTTAAACACACGTTGATCAACTTGCCAAGTTTTACGATTAGGTTCATGTTCTCTATGATCTTTGAATCTGGTTTGCAAGTCATCCATAATTGTGTACACGGATTTTCGAAAAGATTTAACCCTGCAGGGATGTACAACTTTACCCACACGTACCAACAGATTCTTAATGCCAGTTAACATTAGCCCTCTTCCTGGGAAGGCCTGCAGAGAGTGGTTGACCACGACCTTTACCTTGCTTTTGTCGAGACCATGAGTAACGCACTAGGGAGATGCCGTCGTAATGGGTCGAGTCCCGAAGTCGGTCCCTAATGATGTGAACAGGGTTTGAGATTATGGATGCCGGGCATCTCCCATTCCCTGCCACGCTTACCTACCTGTATGAATGCACCTCCTTCACCTCCTTCGAGAAGAGCCAGAATGCATATGTCGAATGGACCGCCCGAACTATGTGACTCATGGAATCTACTCAGCAAGTTAGTTGGTCGAGGGGGTTTCCAGGCCCCCATGTGGCTGTACGCTCGTCTTGGTCCATAGGAAAGAACTCAGGTCCTAGTAGTGGCAAGTATGGGACTGCAAAAACCACAACCCACTGTGGCCTCCCATACAAGCCTTAGCATGCTTAGATTTCATCTCTGATCTTACCACATCATCCTGTCAAACTAGATTCATTCGTAGCTCTGATTCATCAACCAGATGGACCAGTGGTAACAGCTAAGCATGGCTAAGAACAATAGATGTAACAGATCTAGCAACGCTTCACAAGCCAAATCCTATTATGCTAGGAGCAGTGGATCAGGGAATATAGGCTAAAAGGGAACATGCATCATATAGGATTACTCTATCCATCGATAAAAGACTTTAGAATCGTATGCGCGTGGCAAGAATTGAAATACTTGAAAACATAGGATTATATCACGTGTGGGGCTTCGCTTGCCTTTGCTAGTTGATATCCAGAAATCAAAGCTTCAGACATCTGGTACTTGACTTGATTATAGTTGGTCAAGTATTGGTCTTCGAGCTTCGACAATGTTGATCTCAGGCTTTGACCTTGATCTTGACTCCGATATCGTATTCTACCAGAGAAGAACCAAACACTGGAAAGAAAGGGAAACAATCAACACATGGCATCAATGAAATTCTCAAGCAAGTATGATGATATGACAAGTTAAATTGCATTGAAATAAACCCTTAAAGCATTCTTGGTGATTTAATCGGGGTTCCGAGGGGTGCAAACCCTAACTCGGGAAAACCTCGGAGGCATATGAGAGGGGTTGTTTTGTTCTTCTAATTAAACTTGTTATGAAAGTTGGTTAACAATGCCTTATTATAGATCTATTGTGTAGCTCTTAATTTTTTGAACATTTTGATATATTATTTGTATTTTTCTGATTTAAAATGAATTAGTTATGAATTTCTCCATTTTAATTCAATTTAAATCATTTTTGGAATATTATAAAACAATTTATATTTTGAATTACTTTTAACATTTTATTAAAAGAGAAAACATTTCTAAATATGTTTATCTCACTTACATCTAGACCCCACATGTCATATATTTCATATTTACAAAATAAAAACAGAAAACACTTAAGATAAAAGAAAAGGGCTTTTTTGCATCATGCTTACATCAGCAAAAGGTCCTAATGGTCCTAATACTTTTTACACTGGTGCTGGGCTAGCCCCAGACACAGACTGGTGGGGTCAGGGACATGTCAACTAGCCACGCAGGCGGGGCTTGGTCAGCGCCCATGTCACACACATGCAGGCGCCACGTCGACGCCACGGTGGCGCCACGTAGGCTCGCCGGAGAGCACGTCGGGGAGCACCAGGGACGGCGAAGGACGGCCAGGGGGCTACGAGACCTAGGCTAATCGAACGAGGCCAGCAAGGGGTACCTTATGGTGGGAGCGCCGCTAGGGTTAGGTCACCAGAACAGGGAAAACAACGACGGCCGATGATGGTGGCTACATGTGCTCGTGGGAAGGATGCTACGGCTAGCAATCGACGAAACAAAGGGGTACATCTAGACCAGAAGCTCACCAGAAGCGCATGAGGCTTGACGTTGGGGTGAGGCGAGGTCGAGGTCGATGGCGATCAGCGATGGCCAGCGACTGACATGATGCTTCGATTCGGGGGATTGCGAGCTCGCAGGACAGAGTGACCTATCTAGGGTGAACTAGTACAGCAAGGCAAGCTTGGCGGTGGCCTCAGCTCGAGCTAGGTTCGCCGGGAACGGTCGGACACGGCGGAGCCCGCGGCTAGGGTTCGTCGGATAGAGGAGAGGAACGCGAGAGGGAGGTCACTAGGGAGAGGAGAAGTGGATTAGGGCGAGAGAGAGGGTCGCGGCAGGTCTTATCCTCTCCTGGATCTCGGCGGACGGCGGGGAGCGAGCGGCAGAGATCAACGGCGGCGGCGCGGGCACGCAGCAGGTTGCCGACGATGAGGAAGACGATAGGGACAGTGGCGAAGCGGTACTGGGCCGGGGACAGGCTGCGCGTGGGCCGAGCTGGGCTGCAGAGCTGCGCATGCGAGCGGCAGAAAGAGAGAAGAGAGGGATGGGCCAGCCTGGTTAGGGTCTGGCTACTGTTTTTCTTTCTGAAATTCTTTTCTTTTTCTTTTTTGCATTTCCTCTTTGTATTTTTGTTTCAAATATGTTTTGAACCATTTCAAATTACTAGAACTTCTACAAATATTTAAAATAGTGTGGGGACCCTTTATAACCATTTGGGTTCCATAACGTTTATACTTTGCAAAATATTCAAAACCATTTGAACATATTTCAAATAAAGAGGGAAGCTAGGGTTTAGGGTTTTGTGATTATTTTCTTGCATGCATTTTAAATGATGATGCTCACGAATGCACATTCAAACCCTAATTTCTATTTAGTAAAACTAGGGTTGTTACAATTCTATCCCCCTTAAAAGAATCTCGACCCGAGATTCCTAGGTACTAAGATAGAAGGAATAGGGTCACGCTAAACTTCAACAGTCTTCTCGAAGAGGTTGATCCATGCCACCATGACGAGTGGACGAAGCGCTTCATAATCTTCAAGGTGGCTTCTCACACTAAGCAAGAGAGGGAATAACACGGAACCACAAACTGAGTATCTCATGGTCAACTCATGGATAGATGTTTCGTGAACATCTCTAAATCCAACAGACATGAAACACACCAAGGTAACAGAGGAAACAAAAGGAGATGGTTTCAAGGTGACAAGTAAATGGTCTTCATAAGGATTGATACCATGGAACTTTCAGGGGGTTTTGAAGCTTCAGAAGAAGAAAGCTTCCAACAGAAAGAACATGACCATAGACTTCGAGAGGTATACCTCTACTAGACGTTGTAAGTAGAGTTTTATAGGTGGAAGAGATAGATACGAACAAAACCAAGTTATTGAACTACTTTTGAAACAGAAGAGTCACTCTTTTGTTCAACAGAAGGCCAAGACAGAAAGGTGTTTTGGTGGAGAGGACTCATAAGAGTCACAAGGAACATGTAATAAGAGAAACTATTGATTACCAAAATCATGGCCTCTCTTCAAACATGTTTAATAAAGCGGGAAGGAAACTCTTTATTCATCCAGGGCTATCAAAATCCTTGCCAAAGATCATGATATCACTTTACACCACCAAGATGAATAGTTTATAAGATTCCTGATGACACGAGAAGAAAGAAACTTCATTCTTAGACTCCAAGTACTTGGCTTAACAAGATGTTTGCCATCATAAAAGGGTCTGGAGGATCGACCGGGAGACATTTTGCAACACTACTTTAAATGTTCTCCTTGATGTTCGAGATACTAATATCAAACTTTTATCAAGCCTTCAATCAATCATCAAGTAAAGGTCAAACTTTGTTTACAAAGGAAACCATAAGCACAACTCCTATAATAAATCATAGAAGATGCCTCATGAAGAATGGTTGTTATTGCTGAATCAAGAGAATATGACAAAAGGTCTTTCCGGCTAAGTGTGCCAACCATTACATCAATCTTGCCAGATGTATAGAGATACCTATGTCAAAACCTTGCGGAACACCAACCATCATTGCTGCTTGAGAATCAGCTTTGGTTAAGTGGAGAGATACTTCAGACTCAGCATATACGAATAGAAAGTGTGCAACATTTATAGAAAAGGTAAAGTTACTAGATTCTCAAGACATGGACTTCAATGTCAAGCTCCAAAAGATGAGCTAGATTGCAGAACCCATGTGATAGCAAGTTATCAATAGATAATTGCATCTACATGAATTGCTTGCAATGAAACACAATTGAATCCTTGTTTAGGAAACCTTTAGGAGGATATCGAAGTTTTAAGTACTTCTTTTCTTCCATGACAAATCAGTTAGTGGCTTAAGATGCTTGGAGAATATTCTCGAGATGTGAAGCTAACAACCTACCATATGAAGAATACTTCGCACATGCTTAACTGACTTGGAATGATCCCTGAAGAAACAAAGATAACTCTACTCGAATCCACTGTGACATCTTTCGACAATTGCACGTGAACCAGAGTAGGTTACTTATAACATCCAGAACACTTACTTCGGGATAACACGAAGATGGTTCTCAAAGTTTCCAACATTAATGCTAATTGTTCCACATGAATCTTTTCTAACCTGGGGAAGGTAAGGATGTCATTGATGGGCTCAATAACAAACTTATCTATACACTCTAAAAAGATGGACTCATATGTTGTATGAACAAGGCAAAAATACTGGTCAGACCAAAGAACATGAAGATGTACCTAGGTGAAACATCACAAGTAGATACACCATCAAGATTGTCCTTGGAACTGAGTTTGATTTGACGATTGCCCAAATCAAATCAAAGGTGGGAAGATAACATATCCATAATGGACATACTATCTTACTTTAGCATGAACAAAACTAGACATTCCTTTAAAGAGGAACAAAGTTGAATAGAACTTTTGTCTTACAACTCTCCAAGTTGTTGTTTAAGCTCAACCAACTAGTTCAGGGGTATCCAGTCCAGATCCTTTGAGAAAGGAGAGGTTTAAAGAAACAACTTACTCAAGAACTTGACAACACGGTCATGTGGCAACATGGAGATACTTCTAGTAGACATCTAGAATATCACGAACCACCGATATGTCACATAGCTCAAGAGAGAAAACTTGCTTTATAGAGCAAGAAGACATAGTCGCAGAGGTTCGACACAAGCCTAACTCTTTAACCAAAGAGGGTGCACCAGAATAGTGGACTTGGTAGCACAATCATCCTTCGCTTAGTGATAGATTAACCATCACGCTAGGAATGATACAAATTTTCTTGAAGTTCAAAGCAATAGGAATTGCTAAGAATCTTAGATGGCCACATCATTACGCACGCACAACACTCATGAGTGCTAACAACTCAGAGGAAAGGTGGGTAAATATGTGTAAAAGCATCACTTCATTAATTGGGTCATCAATCTCAGCATGACCTCTTAGTATAGAAAGGGTGTGATACTTTAAGGTAGAACAGAACATAAATTAAGCAACGCTTATTGATCTGCAGATTACAACACTTTGACCTGGTCTTAAAAATCACGAGGTACTGGAGTTTATTTCTCCTTGACATTTCGAGATGGTTTGTCTTGATGGACCATAATAGTATCTTGCATCGGAAGATACCATTGCGTTTACTACTTGGCTACCAATTGGTAGATAAAGGTCGGAAAACAACAAGAGTAATGAAGAGCATGCTCAGGATAGAATCCCGAGATGTGGATGCATAAGTCAACAATCTTCCGAGGACCAATGCAAAGAAGGGAAGGTGTGGCAGAGTAACGAGTATAGATGAGAGACTCACTAGGAGAACTCTTATCGTGATCTATTTAGTTCTATTAAAGAACATCTGCCATAGAATGTGGTAGGGAAGTCCTTTATCGTCACTATTTAATAGCGACAATATCCACAAGATTGAACGCTATACTAGAAGGTATTAGCCATTCTGAGGTAATGTATGAACATTAACCACAGGGATCAAAAAAATGGATCTTGGGTTAAAGGTCAGCTTCATGTACAAGATTCGCAACACCAGAATCTAGCACAATCAGGGATCTTAGGTTCAAGTCCGAGGGTTAAAACCCAAAGAATGGAGTAACTACTACTTGATTGACAAAGCGTACACTACAAGATAGTAATCATGAGGTAGCTTCCAAGAGAAGAATTGACTTCTGAAGTACCCAAACAAACAAAAAGGAGGCACTCGAGGCGAAAGTAAACCTCGAAGACTAGAACAGAACTTTATAGATCCTACAATATAATATTATGGGTCCAAAAGATAGAGAGATCATGACAGAAAGGAATCTCTCAAAAGAAACAGAACAAAGGGAAACAGGGAACACACACAACTGACTCTAGATAACTCAACACTAGGTCAAATGGTTGAGAACCAGCGTGCCTGAAGAGGCACCTAAGCTTTGAAGAAAGAGACGAGATAGCAAAAAAATTTACAAATCAACACAAGAAAAGGTAACCCAGAGTTAGAGCCAAACTGGATAAGGAGAAAAAGAAGCATACTGGATTTTTCGCACATAATTTTCATCTTTGAAAATAGTTTTCACAAACACTAGACTCAACATCGACCAATAGAAAGGTTTCCTACAGTCAGTACTGCTCTCATACCAAAACCTGTGACACCCCCGGGAATAAGGCTAGACAAATTCCAGACCTCCATCTGAACATAAGCCTAACCTAATCTCGAAAGCGTACAGAGAAAAAAATCGGTAACACAACAGTGACCCTACGACACAAAAATTATTACAGCAAACTCATAATTGAGAAGAGAACCAAAATATTACAAGAAGAGGTCACTAACCACAAACATCAAACAACGGAAGGCAAATTATGCTATTAAGTATAGCAAACTTAACAAATGGCCTAAGAGGCCTGAAGCATAACGATGACGTCCAATCCATAGATCCCAGACTACCGACTGGGAACTCCAAACTACTCGTCGATGCCGTGAAGAACGCAAGTATCAATGAAGCAAGGGTGAGTACAGGGTGTACTCCGCAAGGCTTATGGCTGGTGGAGTTATTTTGCATAAATCCATCTTTGTTTTGTAAAACAAGAGGGAGAAGAATCTCGACTAATCAGAATATTTTAAAAGGGGATAAGAGAGCGGTATCTCTAGCTTTGATCATCTCTTGATATCCACCAAATCATCATCAGCTGAACCTACCTAGGACCACCCCCTCGTACCCATGAGGAAGCATCCTTAAACACACGTTGATCAACTTGCCAAGTTTTACGATTAGGTTCATGTTCTCTATGATCTTTGAAACTGGTTTCCAATTCGTCCATAACCATGGACACGGCTTTTCGAAAAGATTTAACTCTGCAAGGGTGTACAACTTTACCCGCACGTACCAACCGATTCTTAATGCTAGTTAACATTAGACCTCTTCCTAGGAAGGCCGGCAGAGAGTGGTTGACCACGACCTTTACCTTGCTTTCGACGAGACCATGATTCACGCACTAGGGAGATACCTCCGTAACGGGTCGAGTCCCGAAGTAGGTCCCTAATGATGTGAAGAGGGTTTGATATTACGGATGTCGGGCATCTCCCATTCCCTGCCACGCTTACCTACCTGTCTAAATGCACCTCCTTCACCTCATTCGAGAAGAGCCATAATGCATATATCGAATGGAACGCCCGAACTATGTGACTCATGGAATCTACTCAGGAAGTTAGTTGGTCGAGGTGGTTTCCAGGCCGCCGTGTGGCTGTACGCTCGTCTTGGTCCATAGGCAAGAACTCAGGTCCTAGTAGTGGCAAGTATGGGACAAAAACCACAACTCACTGTGGCCTCCCATACAAGCCTTAGCATGTTTAGCTTTCATATATGATCTTACCATGTCATCATGTCAAACTAGATTCATTCGCAGCTCTGATTCATCAACCGGATGGACCAGTGGTAACAGCTAAGCATGGCTAAGCACAATAGATGTAACAATCTAACAACGCTTCACAAGCCAAACCCTAGTTATGCTTGGATAAGTGGATCAAGGAATATAGGCTAAAAGGGAACATGCATCAGATAGGATTACTCTATCTATCGATAAAAGACTTTAGAATCATATGCGCATGGCAAAATTGAAATACTTGAAAAAATAGGATTATATCATGTGTGGGGCTTCGCTTGCCTTTGCCAGTTGATATACAGAAAGCAAAGCTTCAGACATCTGGTACTTGACTTGATTATAGTTGGTCAAGTATTGGTCTTCGAGCTTCGACGGTGTTGATCTCGGGCTTTGGCCTTGATCTCGATTCCGATATCGTATTCTACCGGAGAAGAACCAAACACCGGAAATAAAGGGAAATAATCAACACATGGCATCAATGAAATGATAAAGCAAGGATGATGATATGACAAATTAAATTGCATTCAAATAAACCCTTAAAGCATGCTTGGTGATTTAATCGGGGTTCCGAGGGGTGCAAACCCTAACTCGGGAAAACCTCGGAGGCATATGAGAGGGGTTGTTTTGTTCTTCTAATTAAACTTGTTATGAAAGTTGGTTAACAATGCATGATTATAGATCTATTGTGTAGCTCTTAATTTTCTGAACATTTTGATATATTATTTGTATTTTTCTGATTTAAAATGAATTAGTTATGAATTTCTCCATTTTTAATTCATTTTAAATCATTTTTGGAATATTATAAAACAATTTATATTTTGGAATTACTTTTAACATTTTATTAAAACAGAAAACATTTCTGAATATGTTTATCTCACTTACATCTGGACCCCACATGTCATATATTTCATATTTACAAAATAAAAACAGAAAACATGTTGGGCCACGCAGAGATAAAACAAAACTTTTTCCTCTAACGTGGTGATCCCAAGATCTAGCTGAGGTAGAAGGCCACGAGGTTTACCACTAGACGCACAGTTGCGGATTACTGATGAAGAGCGTCAGTTGATGCAGTGCAGTCCTCACGATCCGATCGTCCTGGTGCTGATCGCACAGCACCTCTGCTGGTATCCACACGTACAAGGAGGAGCGCCGGCGGCGAACTGCTAGGTTCGTAACGACGGCTGGACTGCTGTGGAGCTAGGGTTTCCAACACATGGAATGACCTAACCGAACCACGGTTAACCTTTCTGGGTTACGGTGCTCCACTATATATAGGGAGTGAACGTGGGCTCTGCTCGCGCGACCCATTCACTAAAGCCCATATAACATTAATCACCCTGAGTCCAACTCACTAACTCAGTCCTAATCTGGTTTAGGTCCAACCCAACCAGATTACAGGTTCAGATCCAATCCGAACTTGCTCCCGCTCTTAAGTGTGTGACCCCGCAGGCTCATGGCTACTTGGACACGATTGGAGTCCGACTCACAATCGATCAGTCGGTAGCGGCTCCTAGCAGAACGTGTCAACTCCCAAGTACCAAAGAGTCATGACGACTTGCCTTTCCAATGCGACTTACATCTGAGTCCCTTTTGCCTCACGATATACCTTGTCAGACTATAGGGGAATATATGTAATCCCTTAAATAGTCCGACTCTCTTCTCGATCCGAGATAAGTGATTCACCCGACTAACTCTTAGTCGATCGCTTCGGTTAACACTTAACTGAGTCGTGCATGGCCATGCTTTCTGAATCATATATCACGAGAGGGCCTAGAGAATATCTTCTCCGAGTGGAGGGGCAAAATCCCATCTTGGTTATTCACATCACGCAACTTGATTCTCAGTCGACCCGAACCCTGCCTTTACAACTGCCCAGTTACGGATCAGCGTTTGACAGAACCTAAGTCGGTGATCCTCAACTCGGACTATGCGACAACCTCAGGTCTAAGGATTACATTGATTGAGATATACAAATGACAGCTAGTTTGTTGTGCCTCAATGTGGGTCAATCCGACTCGCTAAACTCTTTAGCCGAGTCTGTGTAAGTTGGAATAGCATCTCCATGCCCATGACAAGTGGAACCGAGTCATCAAGCCAACTTTCACATTGGTCTAAGTTGTGTGTCCAACACAACCTCAATGACCAAGGATATTTAGTACAAACAACATGAATACATAGTTCCACAACCGAATAACATATTCAATGATACACATCAGATGTTTATACAAGGACTACTTAATATCTTTATGAATACAATGGGAAATATCATCATACATGATTGCCTCTAGGGCATATTCCCAACAGTCTCCCACTTGCACTAGAGTCAATCTTCCGACATCACATGTCTAAGCATCTAATGCCCATGGCTCTCAGGTGCGCCTCATGCTTCGGCTGTGGTAACGAATTTGTCAATGGATCCGCAATATTTGCATCCGTGTGTACCTTGCATAACTTGATATCACCCTGATCCACGAACTGGCGGATCAGGTGGTACCACATGAGTATGTGCTTGTTCTTCTGGTGCTGTCTAGGTTCCTTGGCTTGTGCAATAGCACCATTATTGTCACAATACACGTCCAACGGATTTGACAAGCCCTGAACCACACCAAGATCCATGAGGAAATTCCTCATCCAAACAGCTTCCTTTGCTGCCTCCGAGGAGGCAATATACTCAGCCTCTGTTGTAGACGCTGACACAGTCTCTTGCTTGGAACTCTTCCAGCTCACAGCACCTCCGTTTAAAATAAACACGTATCCGGATTGCGAACGAGAATCATCAGAGTCGGTAAGATAACTCGCATCCGTGTAACCCTTTACACTGAGTTCATCTTCACCACCATAAACCAAGAACATATCCTTAGTCCTTCTCAAGTAATTTAGGATATTTTTAGCCGCTGTCCAGTGGATCTCTCCAGGATCAGCCTAGTATCTGCTCACAACACTTAGATCATAGGAAACATCCGGCCTAGTACAAATCATGGCGTACATGATGGATCCGACTTCAGAAGCATATGGAATCGCACTCATCCGACTTCGCTCATCAGTTGTCGAAGGACACTGAGTCTTCCTAAGTTTTACACCATGGGACATCAGTAAGAACCCCTTCTTAGACGATTCCATGTTGAACTTCTTCAACACTTTTTCCAAATAAGTACTCTGACTCAATCCAATGAGCCTCCTTGATCTATCTCTATAGATCCGGATTTCGAGGATGTATGTTGCCTCACCCAAGTCTTTCATTGAGAAACTCCTTTCCAATGATTCCTTGGTTTCTTGCAACATCTGGACATCATTTCCAATCAGTAATATGTCATCCACATATAAGATTAGAAAATTTACTTTGTTCCCACTAAACTTCTTGTACAAACAAGAATCATGATCACTCTTGATGAAGCCAAACGATTTGACTACCTCATCAAAGCGAATATTCCAAATCCGAGATGCTTGCTTCAACCCATAAATGGATTTCTGAAGTTTGCACACCTTGTCAGCATTAGCCGGATCGACAAAACCCTCGGGCTGTATCATATACACGTCCTCGGTTAAATTTCCGTTAAGGAAAGCCGTTTTGACATCCATCTGACATATCTCATAGTCGAAATAGGCCGCTATAGCTAACATGATCCGAACTGATTTAAGCATCGCTACGGGCGAGAAAGTCTCGTCGTAATCAACTCCTTAAACTTGTCGGAACCCCTTCGCGACAAGGCGTGCTTTATAGACGGAGACATTTCCATCCATATCAGTTTTCTTCTTAAAGACCCATTTGCACTCGACGGGTCTTGCACCGTCTGGCAGATCAACCAAGTTCCAAACTTGATTTTCATCCATGGACTTTATCTCAGATCTCATGGCTCCAAGCCATGACTCGGAATCAGATCCCACCATCGCTTCCGAATAATTTGCCGGCTCATCACTGTCAAACAGTAACACATCACGAACACTTCGTAATCTTGCCGATCTTCGTAGTACAAGTGCTGCTGCCGGCTCAGCTACCACGACCGGCTCATCCTCCAAGGTTTTTGCCGACTCGCAACTAGCCGGTTCCTCTCGAATTTCTTCGAGTTGCACCATGCTCCCACTTACTCCCCGACTGAGAAACTCTTTCTCAAGGAAGACACCGTTCCGAGCGACAAACACTTTGCCCTCTTCTCGGTTGTAGAAGTAGTAACCCAAGGTTTCCCTCGGATACCCCACAAAAATACATTTATCCGACTTGGTTGTAAGCTTGTCGGACTGAAGTCGCTTGATAAATGCTTCACAACCCCAAATCTTAAGAAAAGACAAACTCGGCTTTTTGCCTGTCCACATCTCATGCGGTGTCTTCTCTACCGATTTTGATGGTACTCTGTTTAGTGTGAACGCCGCTGTTTCTAGACAATAACCCTAAAATGATAAAGGCAGATCTGTCCGACTCATCATTGATCGTACCATGTCCAACAAGGTCCGATTCCGCCTTTCTGAAACACCATTCCTTTGTGGCGTTCCTGGCGGAGTAAGTTGAGGAACTATTCCACAACTTTTCAGATGGTCATCAAACTCATGGCTCATGTACTCGCCTCCTCGGTCCGACCGAAGAAACTTTATTTTCTTGCCGAGTTGATTCTGTGCTTCATTCTGGAATTCTTTGAACTTTTCAAAGGCTTCCGACTTATGTTTCATCAAGTAGATATATCCATACCTACTCAAATCATCAGTGAAGGTAATGAAGTACTCATAACCACCCCTGGCTGTCGTGCTCATTGGTCCACATACATCACTATGTACTAGTCCCAACAAGTCGGACGCCCTTTCGCAACTCTTTGCAAAAGGTGTCTTGGTCATTTTGCCGAGCAGGCAAGATTCGCATGTCTTGAACGTCTCCAAGTCGAACAAGGTTAGGAGTCCATCATCATGGAGCTTCTTCATGCGTTTCCAACTTATATGACCAAGCCGATAGTGCCAAAAGTAAGTTATATTCAGATCATTTGGTTTCAACCTTTTAACATTTATGTTATAAACCGACTCACCATCAAGATTCAAAATAAATAACCCGTCTTGGACGGGTGCAAAGCCGTGAAACATATCATTCAAATACAAAGAACAACCATTATTCTTGCTATTCGACTCATAGCCTTGCCTCATCAAACATGAAGCAGAAATAATGTTTCGACTGAGCACTGGAACATAATAACAATTATTCAGTTCCATAATGAATCCAGAAGGTAAATGAAGTTGCATCGTGCCGACTTCCAACGCATCAACTCTTGCTCTGTTGCCGACTCGAATATCAACCTCGCCTCTTGCTACGCTCCTAGTTCTTACCAGTCCCTGCAACGAGTTGCAGATGTGAATAACTGATCCGGTATCATATACCCAAGAACTATTAGGTGCATCAGCAAGATATATGTCTATAACATTGCAAACAAGTGTACCTGAGTCGGAAGTCATACCGCCACTCTTGGCTTTGTCGGCCAAGTACTTGCTGCAGTTCCTCTTCCAGTGGCCATCCGCCTTGTAGTAGAAGCAAGTGGATCCGGCTGAAGGAGATGGTTTAGTCCCTGAGGAAGCGCTTGGGACCGGGTCCTGAGCCTGCTTTCCTCCTGACTTAGCCTTCTTCTTAGTCCAAGAACTCTTCTTGAACTTAGCCTTATTCTGCACCATCAACACTTGACTGGTTCCCTTCTTGAGATCCGCCTCTGCCTGCTTGAGCATCCCATGCAATTCAGTGAGCTTCTTATCCATACCATGCATGTGTTAGTTCGAAATGAACTGCCCATATGCACTAGGAAGAGAGTTCAGAATTATATCCGTAGCGAACTCTTTGCTAATGGGGTAGCCAAGCCTCTCCAAAGACTGCACGTAACCAACCATTTTGATCACATGCGGACTCAGTGGATCACCATCCTTAAGCTTGCAACTCAGCAAAGCCTGAGAGACTTGATACCTCTCAGTCTTCGCCTGAGCCTGGAACATACTTTTGAGGCTTTCGATCATATCGTAGGCCTCAACATGCTCGAACTGCTTTTGCAAGTCCGGTTCCATGTGAGCAAGCATAAGGCAACTCATATCTGTGGACTCATCCTTAGCCCGACGGTAGGCATTGGTGGCTGCGACAGTCGCATTCTCATTCGGCTCATCTGGAAGTGGGTTGCCTAGGACATGGTCCTTCTTTTCTTGTTTGAGAACAATTCTCAGATTTCGATACCAGTTGGTAAAATTAGTGTCGTTTAGTTTATCTTTCTCAAGAATGGTTCTCAACGCAAAACCGGATATCTGAGAGTGACTGCTACTTGGTGCCATGATCTACAACAGAAAATATGCAAAACACTTAAGAAATGTATTCATAAAAGAGCAAGCATATTAAACATTTTAATATTTTATTCTCCCACTAGAACCAACACCCCTCTAATGGTTACTTAGTGATTCAGGATCCTAAATAAGCAAGACGGCTAGTGAGCTTTAGCATCACCGCTAGCCGCCAAGTGATCTAGGTATACACCTCCTTGTCAATCGCATCTCATGCGACTCCTGTTGGACGGGTGGCATCACATGCCCCGGCTCCCATCCTACCTTTCCCCGAGTCCCACAACCGTTGTGATAGACCTGTCTAGCTTACCGAGTGTTTCTGCAGTAAGAGTCCGACTCGAACCCACCTAGTCGGAAAGAATTGGCAGCACCTCAATTTTGTGAGCCCACTACCAAAAATGTCCGACTTGTGATGGTGCAAACACTGGCGGGAAAACCGACTAGACCTTCTTTGAGGGATTAAATTTTACCGACTATCTAATAGAGGTAAAACAGAGACATAACAATAACACAAAATAAAGCAATTATAATGTGAAATGGTATGGCTCTCTTCATGGCGATCTCCGTCTCCACAAAGCCTGGAATCTGACCCGTGCCAACTCTTGTCACTTGCCGTCTTACTCCATGTCGCCGACATGTACAATGCCTTGCAAGCCTTCCGGGTTCTCCAAACAGCTACACTAGCTTAGTAAAGTAAATTACATAGAGAATCCGACACGTAGGTCGTTATACAATAAAATGACAGCACCTAGGCTCCAGCCTGCTGACAAAAACCGTGATTTACAGATCACGTATGGATTACACACATACATCACATGCACATGAACCATACCATTCACAACTTCCTGTAAAACAAGTTATGCATAGATATAATATCTACCGGCATTGTGAAACCCGCAATGACATCTAAGGCGCTACGACAGGGCGAAGCCGGCGGGGATCGAAGGGGCAGCGCCCCTCGCGAGTGCGGGCAGCGCCCGACGATTTTTCCGAAAACGTAGATCTCATATACGATCCGGACATGGATTCCGACCATCGTTCCGATTCGATCAAACTCTTTGATCTTCGATCACCGCTTCTGGATTTACGTGTCGCGGTCTACCCCGATGGCGGAAGCCGACCGGTAGGGGTATGTCGTTCGACGACCTTAGCAGTATGATCACGGAAGTCAGATCTACCATTCCCCGAGTACAGTTGATCCAATCAACTTCGTACAAATCCGATCTATCTCATAGATCGACCACCAAACAGCATATATATCTCATCTACATCCTACCGCATATCACATATGCGAGATCTCGAGCCTAAAACCAGAAGCTATCGCTCTGATACCACTGTTGGGCCACGCAGAGATAAAACAAAACTTTTTCCTCTAACGTGGTGATCCCAAGATCTAGCTGAGGTAGAAGGCCACGAGGTTTACCACTAGATGCGCAGTTGCGGATTACTGATGAAGCGCGTCAGTTGATGCAATGCAGTCCTCAGGATCCGATCGTCCTAGTGCTGATCGCACAGCACCTCTCCTGGTATCCACACGTACAAGGAGGAGCGCCGGCGGCGAACTGCTAGGTTCGTAACGCCGGCTGGACTGCTGTGGATCTAGGGTTTCCAACACATGGAATGACCTAACCGAACCACGATTAACCTTTCTGGGTTACGGTGCTCCACTATATATAGGGAGTGAACGTGGGCTCTACTCGCGCGACCCATTCACTAAAGCCCATATAACATTAGTCACTATGAGTCCAACTCACTAACTCAGTCCTAATCTGGTTTAGGTCCAACCCAACCAGATTACAGGTTCAGATCCAATCCGAACTTGCTCCCGCTCTTAAGTGTGTAACCCCGCAGGCTCATGGCTACTTGGACACGATTGGAGTCCGAATCACAATCGACCAGTCAGTAGCGGATCCTAGCAGAACGTGCCGACTCCCAAGTACCAAAGAGTCATGACGACTTGCCTTTCCAATGCGACTTACGTCCGAGTCCCTTTTGCCTCACGATATACCTTGTCAGACTATAGGCGAATAT
Source organism: Avena sativa (assembly GCA_916181665.1). Classification (NCBI taxonomy): domain Eukaryota; kingdom Viridiplantae; phylum Streptophyta; class Magnoliopsida; order Poales; family Poaceae; genus Avena; species Avena sativa. Next base: position 186,048,682 of record OV702284.1, on the reverse strand, counting down.
ATGTCATCCCTTAAATAGTCCGACTCTCTTCTCGATCCGAGATAAGTGATTCACCCGACTAACTCTTAGTCGATCGCCTCGGTTAACACTTAACTGAGTCGTGCATGGCCATGCTTTCCGAATCATATCTCACGAGAGGGCCCAGAGAATATCTTATCCGAGTGGAGGGGCAAAATCCCATCTTGGTTATTCACATCACGCAGCTTGATTCTCAGTCGACCCGAACCCTGCCTTTATAACTTCCCAGTTACGGATCAGCGTTTGACAGAACCTAAGTCGGTGATCCTCAACTCGGACTATGCAACAACCTTAGGTCTAAGGATTACATTGATTGAGATGTACAAATGACAGCTAGTTCGTTGTACCTCAATGTGGGTCAATCCGACTCGCTAAAATCTTTAGCCGAGTCTGTGTAAGTTGGAATAGCATCTCCATGCCCATGACAAGTGGAACCGAGTCATCAAGCCAACTTTCACATTGGTCTAAGTTGTGTGTCCAACACAACCTCAATGACCAAGGATATTTAGTACAAACAACATGAATGCATAGTTCCACAACCGAATCACATATTCAATGATACACATCAGATGTTTATACAAGGACTACTTAATATCTTTATGAATATAATGGGAAATATCATCATACATGATTGCCTCTAGGGCATATTCCCAACAAAACATTTAAGATAAAAGAAAAGGGCTTTATTGCATCATGCTTACATCAGCACAAGGTCCCAATACTTTTTACACCGGCGCTGGGCTAGCCCCAGACACAGACGGGTGGGGTTAGGGACATGTCAACTAGCCATGCAGGCGGGGCTTGGTCAGCACCCACGTCACGCACACGCAGGCGCCATGTCGGCGCCACGGTGGCACCACGTAGGCTCACTGGAGAGCACGTCGGGGAGCACCAGGGACGGCGAAGGATGGCCAGGGTGGCTGCGAGACCTAGGCTAATCGAACGAGGCCAGCAAGGGGCACCTTATGGTGGCGGCGCCGCTAGGGTTAGGTCACCAGAACAGGTAAAACGACGACAGCCGACAGAGGTGGCTACAAGTGCTCGTGTGAATGGTGCTACGGCTAGCAATCGACAAAACAATGGGGTCCATCTGGACCAGAAGATCACAAGAAGCGCAGGAGGCTTGACGTTGGGGTGAGGTGAGGTCGAGGTCGACAGTGAGCAGCGATGGCCGGCGACACACAAGATGCTTCGATTCGGGGGATTGTGAGCTCGCGAGACATAGTGACCTAGCTAGGGTGAACCAGTACAGCAAGGCAAGCTTGGCGGTGGCCTCAGCTCGAGCTAGGGTGGCCGGGAACGACGGGACACGACGGAGCCCGAGGCTATGGTTCGTCGGCTAGAGGAGAGGAACACGAGAGGGAGGTCACTGGGGAGAGGAGAAGTGGATCAGGGCGAGAGAGAGGGTCACGGCAGGTCTTATCCTCTCCTGGATCTCGGTGGACGGTGGGGAGCGAGCGGCGGAGATCAACGGCGGCGGCGCGGTCACGCAGCAGGTTGTCGACGACGAGGAAGATGACAAGTCAGTGGCAAAGCGGTACTGGGCCGGGGACGGGCTGCGCGTGGGCCGAGCTGCGCTGCAGAACTACGCATGCGAGCGACAGAAAGAGAGAAGAGAGATGGGCCAGCCTGGTTAGGGTCTGGCTACTGTTTTTCTTTCTGAAATTTTTTCTTTTTCTGTTTTGAATTTCCTCTTTGTATTTTTGTTTCAAATCTGTTTTGAACCATTTAAAATTACTAGAACTTTTACAAATATTTAAAATAGTGTGGGGACCCTTTATAACCATTTGGGTTTCATAAGTTTTGTACTTTTCAAAATATTCAAAACCATTTGAAAATATTTCAAATAAAGAGGGAAGCTAGGGTTTAGGGTTTTGTGATTATTTTCTTGCATGCATTTTAAATGATGATGCTCATGAATGCACATCAAACCCTAATGTCTATTTAGTAAAACTAGGGTTGTTACATGCGGCCACCCCAGGCACCCCCTCGGGCTCCCTCTTCGCCTATAAGTTACCCCTTGACCTAAAAACCGAGGGGGGGTTCGACGTATTTCCAGAAAGAGTTTCACTACGCCGCCACCACCAGAAGCCGCGATTCGGATCCAGAAACTCCGTTCTGGCACCCTGTCGCGACGGGGAATTTGGGCAGGATCATCGCCATCGTTATCACCAATGCCTCTCCTTCAACCATTAGTGTTTCCCTCATCCATGAGTGAGTAATCCCCGGCTGTAGGCTATGGGTATGGTAAGGATTGGATGAGTTATATCATGTAATCGAATAAGATTGTTAGGGCATAGTGCCTTGTATCTCTATTAGTGCTATTTGACTTTGTGTCAACTTGTTGTGCTTAATGCTTGTCACTAGGGCCCAAGTGCCATGATCTTAGATCTGAACTTTTTATTGAATCATTATGATAGTATTGTTTGTGATCTTATATGCAAGTTGTGTACACATATCATTGTCCGGATCCAAAGGCCCCGAAGTGACAGAAATTGGGACAACCGGAGGGGCTGGCTGTGGTGTGAGGATCACATGTGTTCATGGAGTGTTAATGCTTTGCTCCGGTGCTCTATTAAAAGGAGCACCTTAATTTCCAGTAGTTCCCTAGAGGCCCCGCTGCCACGGGCTGGCTGGACAGAAGATGTTGTGCAAGTTCTCATTGCGAGCACGGATGACTATATATGAAGCACATGCCTAGGATTGTTTAGTACTTGGATGCTTATTCTTATTTATCTGCAATGCCCTATATCTTGAAGTTACATGTTTAGACTCGCCCATGCAACGCCCGTCCATCCATCCCTATGCCTACCGCACTCGCATCGTACTATTTGCTGCTACTGTTACTATTGCTTCTGTTTCACTGCTGCTGTTGCTACTACAAACTGTTGCTACTGATAAACTTCTGTGAGCATGAACTATTTCCAGGTGCAGCTGAATTGACAACTCAGTTGTTAAGGCTTGCAAGTATTCTTTGGATCCCCTTGTGTAGAATCAATAAATTCGGTAATACTACCCGCGAAGACTGTTGCGATCCCCTATACTTGTGGGTCATCAAGACTATTTTCTGGCACCGTTGTCGGGGAGCATAGCTTTATTTGTAAGTTCACTTGGATCTATTATTGTTCACTGCTACTCCTTTCATCATGGGGAAGTCTCGTGATGGAAAGTTTCCTATTTTACCATCCACTACAAGAAGAGGTATAGTCCTAAACACCTCTGTTGCTCTTGATTCACCGTCTGTTATAAGTAAGCTTGTTACACCACCACCACATACTAATGCTACACACACTTCTACTACTGCTGAGTCTGAAACTGCTTTTGATGCTCATGATGTTACTTCTATTGTGCTTGATGCGAGTGGTTCATTAGGTCCTTTCCTAGATGCTACTATGGCTAGTCTAGGAAATACTAAAACTCCTAGTGAAGACACTATTACACCTGTTAGCTCACCTGAGTCTAGAGAGAGTTATGATATTAATGATGGTTACATTGAGTTCACTAATGAATTTGTTGAAGAGTTACGAAACACACATGGTGCTAGTGCTATTAAGAGTCTCCTTGCTAGACGTACCATTATTCCTAAACTGTCCTCTGGTCCTAAGTTTGCCACCTCTCCCATAGATATTAAAGATAAAGATTATGATTTCTCTCTTGATATATACTATTTAGACATTGTTGAGAAAGAACCTTTTTGTGGGACTGAAAATGAGAGTGATGTGGCTCATATGAATGAGCTTTCTAATATGAGTCTTTATTCTCTGATGATTTTAAGATGCGCAAGTACTTTGTTACTAAGATCTTCCCTTTTTCACTAAAAGGAGAATCTAGGGCTTGGTTTAATAGATTACCTCCTGGTTCCATTGATAGCCCTGATTGTTTGATTGCTTCTTTCTTCCAGAAATATTTTCCTCCTAGTGCTAGACATGCTGCTTTGTAGAGACTTTTTGATTTTAAACAGGGAGAAGAAGATAAATTGCCGGAGTCATGGACAAGGTTCTATGCCTTGATTCATGCACATCCTGGATGTCCATTACCTAAAAATGAGCTTCTTGATATTTATTATAATGGACTAACTGATGATTCTAGGACATACCTAGATAGCTTTGCTGATTGTGTTTTCAGGAAAAGAACTCCAACAGATGCTGAAGAATTAATGGATAAAATAAGCAAGAATTATGATGATTGGACTTCAATTGAGCTAAATGCACCTGAGCCTATTACACCTGAACCAGTTGTGCCTGAACCAGATCCAATACCAACACCAAAGAAGAGGGGAGTTATTGCATTAAATCATGAAGTGATGAAGGAAGCTAAGAAGTGTCTAAAGGAGAAGGGTATTAGAACTGAAGATGTAAAGAATCTACCTCCTATAGAAGAATTATGTAAGCCAATTCCCCACTCATCCACTATTGAGGTACATTCTCTCCAACACTTTGATGAAGGTGATATTCCTTATGGTAAGCCTCCTAATCAATGTTTAGAGGAACTTGACATTTTTATCGTTAAGCAAGGTAATTTTAATAAACAAGTTCAGAATCATTTATTTGAAAACTCTAGAGCTATTAAAGAGTTGAAAGATATTGTGGAAAGAACTTCTAATGATATTAAAATGCTTTGTAAACACTTTCAAATGGTTCAAACCCAACATGATCAACTTGCTAAGGTACAAAAGGATATGCTAGTTAATGCCTCAGGAGATAAACATGCTTATGGAATTAGAACTAGCAGTGGTATAGATACTCAAGATCCTTAATATCCTGAAGGACACCCTAAAAGAATTGAGCAGGATTATCAACAAGGTGAAAGTAGTGGTAGTCCTCGTAAGACAAAGAAAAATAAATATAAGGTAGTTGAGGAACCACTTGAACCTGCTGTAGATCCTAATAGTATATCTGTCTCTGATGCTGAAAGTGAGATTGGTAATAATGATGCTCCTGATAAGGAGGAAGGTGAGGAAGAACCTGAGAAGCACACTAAGAACACTAGGTACACAAAGGAAGACTTTATTGCTAAGAAATATGGTAGTGAGAGAGAACCTTGGGTGCAGCAACCTATGCCTTTTCCAGGTAAGAAACACAAGTCAAAGGAGGAAGAACACTACAACAAGTTTTGTGAGTGGATGAAACCTTTATTTGCAAATTCCTTTGACTGATGCTATTAAGTTGCCTCCTTATTCAAAGTATATGAAGGATATTGTCTCTAATAAAAGGAAGATTCCTAATGAGGAGATTTCTACTTTGCTTGATAATTATTCCTTTAATGGTAAAGTTACAAAGAAACTTGGTGATCCAGGTATACCAACTATTCCTTGCTCTATTAAGAATAATTATGTTAGAACTGCTTTATGTGATTTGGGAGCTGGAGTTAGTGTTATGCCTTTTTATCTCTACAATAGACTCCAGCTAGAAAAGTTGATACCAACTGATATATCTTTGCAAATGGCTGATAAGTCAACTACTATTCCTGTTGGTATATGTGAGGATGTTCTTGTTCAAGTGGCTCATAATTGCTTGGTTTTAACTGATTTTGTTGTGGTTGAAATGCCTGAAGATGATAATATATCTATTATTCTTGGGAGACCTTTTCTTAATACTGCAGGTGTTGTTATTAATTGCAATCAAGGAAAAGTAACATTCAATATTAATGACAAAGAGCATACTATTTATTTCCCCAAGAAGGTTGCTAGAAGATATTGCCTGAATTCCATTGAAAATATTGAGAGCATCAAGGTTGGAGAAATATATTGTCCCATTCCACAAGAAAATTTTGAAACTATTATGATTGGGACCATTGCTATCAAGTATGAGGTAACATAATCACCTTGTGGAATGAAAAGTTTTGTTTCATATAAGATTTGTTTGGTAACAAGACTTGATCAACCTTGTTAACAAAAGGATTTTAATGAACAAAATAATGTGTTCACTATGGTTATAATTGCTTTCTTTTATTTTTCTCCTTCCTATCCTTTGCCTTTTCTTTTGCTAGATTTGGTTTTGTTAGTTGCTTTCTTGTTAGAGTGTCTTAGAGCTTCTGTAGTTTGGATTTTGGTTTGCTTTTGCTTCTTCTAAAAAAACTGTTTCTGCGAGAAAATCAATTTTCATACCCTGAAAATTGGCCAAAAATAAAGTTTCCCGAAAAAATCCCAAAAAATTCAAAATAAATTGTTCCTCGAAAAAAGGGGCAGATAGACACCTGGAGTGACCCAGGGGACCACCCCAAGCACCCACACCCCTGGTAGGCATGGCCTCCCTACAGGTGGCACCTGGGTGGGTGGGCCCCTCCAAAGTGTTTCCTCCTAGCCATCTTCTTTCTCTCTCCTAAAAAACACCAGAAAACTTGCTCAAGCTCGAGTCCTACTGTTCTTGCTCGCGATTTTCGATCTCCTTGCTCAGCCCTTGCTGTTGATTTTTGGAGGGATTGCTCCTTGGTATGTGCCTCCTCCACTTGTCCAATTAGATTTGTGATTGATAGAATGTATCTTGAGTATTTTGCTGCTATAGGTGACAGGTTGTGTGAGATTGCATTCTTGTTCTATGCTTAGAGATTTCATTTTGATGCATGTGTATCCCTATAGCAAGTTCTTGTAGTAGTTTCTCATCATTTATCAACTTGAAAATCACTTGGTTTGATGTTTGTCTAAAAATTTCAGAAAAGAGTGGTCATGGACAACCACACATTGGGAGATATATTTGAGGTTGATGCACCTAGGAGGGCAAGGCCTTCAAGATCATCTTCCCGAGCTAGGCCCTCATACAATGAGGATCTCATTACACCGCGGTTTGGTGACGAGGGAGATGAGGGGGATGCTCACCCTTCCACCTTTCCTTGCCAAACCTTTTTGCGGGCTACTGGGATTCTTGATGATTTTACAACCTTGGTTCAGAGGGTTGGACTAACAAGCTATACACAGGATGAGAGTGTGCAATATGCTATGCTCACTAAAACATTGCTGGAGAGCTTTTCTTTTACTAGCAGCATGTTCAAGCTAGATGTGTCTTTCAAAATTTATGGCAGGTCTTACAACATGACATTGAAGAAATTTTGTGAGGCCCTGGGACTTGGTACAGCTAGGTCAGCAAAGAAGATTCCAGCTCAACCCGCTGATTTGTTGGAGCTCTACCGCGGGTTAACCAATGATGATGACCGTAGAGCTCAACAGGGGAAGATAAGAAATATTCAACTCCCATCCATCAGGTACTTTGCTTACTAGCTTACCACTAGTGTTCTTGGTAGGGAGAACACTAGTAATATTTCAAACTATCATTTGGCATTCTTAGATGCTGCGCTCAACAATGAAACTAAGTACAATCTTGGTTCTCTCATTGCTCGTCACTTAGATGCTAAGGGACCCATTTATGGGGGAATTATTGCTGCACGTGTTGCTGCTTCCTTGGACCTTGCTATTGATCCAAATGATACGATTTTGGCCCCTCAAAGGCTTGATCTTGCTGCCATGAAGGCACATCACTTTGTCACCACTATCTCTACTCTTGAGAACTTGGTTTACAGAATGATGTTTATTGATGGGGAAGAGAGAGAGATCCCTCTCCCCCAAACCACTTTGTTCAGTATTTCTCAGGGACCTTTGTCACGCTTCAAGGAGGAGATGGATGACAAGCTACGCGTTCTTGGTTTCTGTGGACACTATCAGGGGGAAGCGCCCTCATACGACCCCTCTGTATACTACATAGGGGAGTCCTCGAGTTCGTACCAGGACGAGGGAGCCTCCTCGTCATACTACGGAGGTGCACCTTCTTGGGCACCATGGGATTGAGCCCCACTTAGGCCAAACGCCTAAGCTTCAGAGGAGGTATACTGACATCACACTCATCTTTATATCATGTTCGGTTGGTTCTTTGTATATCCATTGTTTTGCTTTCCTTTTGGTTTTTTTCTGCTTTCTCAAAACACAAAAATACCAAAAATATTTTCTTTGTTTCTCCTGGTTTGTTTCTTTGCTTTTTAGCTTTGGTTTGCCTTAAATAAAAAATCCAAAAAGATTTTTCTTTGTTTGCTTGTTTAAAAAAATCGAAAACACCAAAAAATTTGTTCTTCTTCTTTGGTTTTGTGAGTTCTTTGCAGGGTTCAGCCGTCCTCAGTGGATTTTGGTTTCACGTTATTATTCAAGTCACACAAGTGAAGGGCAATAATGAAGATTAAGACAACTTGAGGTGTGGTAAGAGGCTGGTAACGAACTCTATTTGTTCTCATTTTTGTACATATACTCATCATTGTGAGCATGCTTAGTCTATTCATTGTAAGGGGTATGTTACTGATGGATGCTTAGTAGTTCTTGCTTGTCTGTGATTAGCTGCATCTTGCTAATAGTTTGTAGCATGTCATATGAATGTTTGCCTGCATTGTTTTATTCATATTTTGGTATGATATTGTGGTAATATTCCTCTGAATGTTTCATGTGAATCGACTTGGCACATGCTCATGCATGCATATGACTAAACAATAGTCAGTAAGCCTCGATTATTTTGCCTCAGAGTTCTTGTATCACTTCCATGCCATAATTAGTCCTGTTTTGTTGCAAGCATGATTATGACAATTATTGCTCTCTCGTTTGTCGCTCCCTCTCTATTGCTAGCCTTCACTTGTATCGAGTATGAGCTCTACTTGTGCTTCCAACTCCCCAAAACCATTATTGCCAACAGTGTCCACCACACCTGCCTATTAGCATCACTTTGCTATTTTAGTGCATATTCTATATGCCTTGTTTTCTTCCAAATAAAATGTTTGTCTATTTTGAGAAAGTTGGTTAGTAAAGCTCTCACGAACTTGATGGCACACTTTATTCCTTGCACTTAATAATCCTAAAGCCTTGTGACCTGTCCATGAAAGTTATATGCTTGCAAATTATAGGTTGGGAGTTAGCAGAACCGTGCTGTCACACAGGGAACGCTTTCAACACTTATGGATACCTATCCAGTTGATACCTTGATCTTTAGTTTGTGGATGTCGACAGTGTGAAATAAAAGGGGAGCTCGTGAGTTCATGGATTATATATATGTGTTAGATAAACACCTGGTCCGCTAGCCTAAGCCATGCCTAATCATGGTGGAAACTTGCAGCATCACCATAATGAGCATTCTGTGAAGCATCCTCAATAAAAAGCTATGCACATAGTAAATAAAAAGATCGCTGAGATGCTCATTGTCTGCTTGCCTTGTCATTTTGATCACGGGATAGCTCCTGTATCATATGCAAGGGGTGCCCTGTTGGCGGTTCTCTATGATATGCATGTATGTACAATGACGAGAACTTGCAGGTAACCAAAGTTGAGTAGCATGTGGAGCGGACCTCGTACTCAAGGGACTTGGGATTTCTAGTTTATGGTATGTCAAGCATATAACTCAGATTGGACCTCACTTTCACCTTAAACATATGAAGTTGCCTATGATAGGGGCAATGAGAGCTCAAAGCTAGTGAGTACCTTACTTTCAGCATTTGGAAGCCTTTCAAACTTTTCAAAAACTTTTCACTTCCTTGTTGAGTCACCACTTATTATATGAGCACCCTCTTGAGAGCATAGTTGTCATTCTTGTGTTTGTCTCAAAAATTGGTTAATTATGTCATGACTTTGATGCTTGTATCTCTCATATTTTTACCTCTAGTCTTCATGTGAACTTCAGAGATGCCTTGGCATTTATATTGTGCTCTACAAACAAAGTCAAGCGAGATACCACTCTATCATACCTTACTATGAGCATTGCAATGTTGCTTATGTTTATGTTCCATGCTACTTATTATTATTGAGTTGGTTTCTCTTCATAGCTTGCAATGACTATTGAGTAGACTTGGTTGCTTAATTCTTATTATGAATGGTTTCAGTATCTACTCATGTGCTAAGAATATATACATCATATGGAGCAAATGTGTTCGTGAAAGTTCTTTTATCGCGCTCAGTTTTCAACTGAATTGCTTGAGGACAAGCAATAAGCTAAGCTTGGGGGAGTTGATACGTCCAAAACATATCTACTTTCCCGAACACTTTTGCTATTGTTTCTCCTCTAAACTTGTGTGATTTGGATACAACTAACACGGACTGACGCTGTTTTCAGCAGAATTACCTTGGTGTCTCGTTTTTGTGCAGAAAATCAACTACCAGGAAAAATCCCGGAAATTATGCCAAAAATTATATTTCAACAGAAGATCCACAGAGCCAGAAGACGAAACACAGTGGAGGCCTGGGGCCCACAACCCTGCCAGGAGCGGGTGGGCCCAGCCCGCGTCTAGGGCGATGCGTCCACCCTAGGCACCCCCTCGGGCTCCCTCTTCGCATATAAGTTACCCCTTGACCTAAAAACCGAGGGGGGTTCGACGTTTTTCCAGAAAGAGTTTCGTTGCGCCGCCACCACCAAAAGCTGCGATTCGGATCTAGAAACTCCGTTCTGGCACCCTGCCGGGACGGGGAATTTGGGGAGGATCATCGCCGTCATCACCAGCGCCTCTCCATCAACCATCAATGTTTCCCTCATCCATGAGTGAGTAATCCCCCGCTATAGGCTATGGGGATGGTAGGGATTGGATGAGTTCTATCATGTAATCAAATAAGATTGTTAGGGCATGGTGCCTAGTATCTCTATTAGTGCTATTTGACTTTGTTGCAACTTGTTGTGCTTAATGCTTGTCACTAGGGCCCGAGTGCCATGATCTTAGATCTGAACTTATTATTGAATCATTATGATAGTATTGTTTGTGATCTTATCTGCAAGTTGTGTACACATATCTTTGTTTGGATCCAAAGGCCCCGAAGTGATAGAAATTGGGACAACCAGAGGGGATGGATGTGGTGTGAGGATCACATGTGTTCACAGAGTGTTAATGCTTTGCCCCGGTGCTCTATTAAGAGGAGCACCTTAATTGCCAGTTGTTCCCTAGAGGCCTCGCTGCCACAGGCTGGCTGGACAGAAGATGTTGTGCAAGTTCTCATTGCGAGCACACATGACTATATATGGAGCACATGACTAGGATTGTTTAATACTTGGGTGCTTATTCTTATTTATCTGCAATGCCCTACATCTTGAAGTTACATGTTTAGACTCGCCCATGCCGTCCATCCATCCCTATGCATACCACACTCGCATCCTACTGTTTGCTGCTACTGTTACTATTGCTTCTGTTTCACTACTACTGTTGCTTTGCTGTTGCTACTAGAATCTTTTGCTACTGATAAACTTTTGTGAGCAAGAACTATTTCTAGGTGTAACTGAATTGACAACTTAGTTGTTAAGGCTTGCAAGTATTCTTCGGCTCCCCTTTTGTCGAATCAATAAATTGGGTAATACTACCCGCGAAGACTATTGCGATCCCCTATACTTGTGGGTCATCAGCTAATATGTGTAATATTGTCTTCACTAGGAGTTTCAGTGTTTCCCAATATTGTTCTAGCAATTTTAGCATCTAGGAAAGGACCTAATGAACCACTCTCATCAAGCACAGTAGAAGTAACATCATGAGCATCAGAAGCAATTTCAGATTCAGAAGTAGTAGCAGTGTGTGTAGCATGTGTATGTGGTGGTGGTGTAACAAGCTTACTTATAATAGACGGTGAAATCAAGAGCAGTAGAGGTGTTTATGACTGTACCTCTTCTTGTAGTGGATGGTAAAATAGGAAACTTTCCATCAGGAGACTTTCCCATGATGAAAAGGATAGCAGCAAACAATAATAAATCCAAGTGAACTTACAAATAAAGCTATGCTCCCCGGCAACGGCGCCAGAAAATAGTCATGATGACACAAGGGGAGCCAAAGACTACTTATAAGCCTTATCAACTGAGTTGTCAATTCAGCTACACCTAGAAATAGTCTTGCTCATAGTAGTTTATCAGTAGCAACAGTTTTGTAGTAGCAATAGCAAAGTAACAGCAGTAGTGAAACAAAGGCAGTAGTAACAATAGTAGCAAACGGTTGGATATCAGTTCGGTAGGCATAGGGATGGATGGACGGGCGTTGCATGGACGAGACTATTCATGTAACTTCAAGATCTAGGGCATTTGTAGATAAGTAAGATTAAGCATCCAAGTACTAAACAATCATAGGCATGTGTTCCATATATAGTCATACGTGATCACAATAAGAACTTGCACAACATCTTTTGTCCTGCCAGCCCGTTGCAGTGGGGCCTCAAGGGAATCTACTGGCAATTAAGGTACTCCTTTTAATAGAGTACTGGAAAAAGTATTAACACTCCGTGAACACATGTGATCCTCATATCACAGCCATCCCCTCTGGCTTTCCCAATTTCTATCACTTCGAGGCCTTTGGTTCCAAACAATGATATGTGTAAACAACTTGCAGATAAGATCACAAACAATACGATCATCATAAATCAATAACATGTTCAGATCTAAGATCATGGCACTCGGGCCCTAGTGACAAGCATTAAGCATAACAAGTTGCAACAAAGTCAAATAGCACTAACAAAGATACTAGGCACCATGCCCTAACAATCTTATTCGATTACATGATAGATCTCATCCAATCCCTACCATCCCCATAGCCTGTAGCAGGGGATTACTCACTCATGGATGGTTGATGGAGAGGCATCGGTGATGATGAGGGCGATGATCTCCTCCAATTTGCCGTCCCGGCAGGGTGCCAGAACAGAGTTTCTGGTTCCGAATCGCAGTTTCTGGTGGTGGAGGCGCAACGAAACTCTATATGGAAAAACGTTGAACCCCCCTCTATTTTTAGATCAGAAGGCTTTATGTAGGCGAAGAGGGAGGCCGAGGGGATGCTCGAGGTGGCCACACCCCTCCTAGGCACGGCCTGGTCTGGCCCGCGCAGCCAGGGGGTGTGGGCCCCTCGTGAACCTCCTCCGTCTCATCTTCTGGCTCCATGAGTCTTTTGGTAAAATAGGAGTTTTGGCATATTCTCCGGGATTTTTCGTGAAAGTTGATTTTCTGCACAAAAACTAGACACCAAAGAAATTCTGCTGAAAACAACGTCAGTCTGTGTTAGTTGTATCCAAATCACACAAGTTTAGAGGAGAAACAATAGAAAAAGTGTTTGGGAAAGTAGATAAATTTTGGACGTATCAGAGCGCATGAGCCCAGATGCAAGGCGCGAGGCCACCAAGGCCCTGGAACTGTCATTCATGTCAGTGGACTCACAGGGAAACATTGTTGCGCCTCGCCAACACAGACATTGGGAATGTTGGGCACCCCCTATTTGTTCGGTAGTGGGCATGAAAGCCTTCCGGCCTCAACATTGTCGTAGAAACCTGCTGATACGGGCACACAACACACACAAAGCACACATAGTCATTTTTACCCAGGTTCGGGTCACCCTTCGGCTAACAACCCTACGTCCTACTTTGGTTGATCAATGTACAAGATGATGATCTCAATGCTGCTGGGGAGCCGCTTTCTCTCTAGCTTCTGCACTTCCCGGGCTTCCTCTTCCTCACTCCCCTCAATTTTTCCTCTCTTCCTTCCCTCCGCTGTGGAGAAGTATATCATCTCTAGATCTCTCTTTCTATCTGTTCGTCTCAAGATCTCCTCTCAGAGCTGTCCTCTCTCCACTCTCAAATCCTCCTTCACCTCTGAATGGCCAAGTGCCTCCTTTTATAATCCAAGGGGTCACTACAAGGGATGGCGTGGAGAACCACCAAGGGTGTTTCTGGGCTCAATCGTGGTGTGCCACGCGGTCTTCATGTAGATGGGTGGTGCCCGTGGCCAATGGATGGCCATGGTCGGTGCATAGGTGCACTTGATGTCTACACACTTCTATTCTTGTAGACAGTTGTTGGGCCTCCAAGTGTAGAGGTTTGTAGAACAGCAGCAAGTTTCCCTTAAGTGGATTACCCAAGGTTTATCGAACTCAGGGAGGAAGTGGTCAAAGGTATCCCTCTCAAGCAACCCTGCAACCAAGATACAAGAAGTCTCTTGTGTCCTGAACACACCCAATACACTTGTCAGGTGTATAGGTGCACTAGTTCGGCGAAGAGAATAGTGAAATACAAGCGGTAACGGTGCCAGAAAATAGCTTCTGACTTGTTTTTGACGTGGGGTAACGTGTGTGGGTGCTATAAAATAGATTGACGGTGAGGTAAATACTAAAGGCAAAAGGATGGAAGCAAGCAAACATGCAACTGATCTAGATGCAAACGGTGTTTCAATGTTTAGAAACAAGGTCTAGGGATCATACTTTCACTAGTGAACACTCTCTCATATAAGTATCTTCTCTTAATGAAACTACTCTTAACTACTCTCCGGTTGGACACTCTAATCCACGGTAGGGCCTTCCCCAATCTAGATAACCCCACACTATCACCTTGAGCGCTAGATGATCCCAACAAACACCACAATTTCATAGAGACAACCAAATCAAAATATACTCATGATAAATATATATGTAACCTAGCTTAAGTGCCACACACGGTGCATGTGTCACTTTCACACACATGGGAAAAAACATAGATCTATTAAAGCACGATGAGTATTTAGGTAGACTCTAGCCTAAGTGCCACCATGGAGTGCATGCTATCACTTTCACACACATGGGGAGAGTAGAGATCTATTGAAGCACTTGAATAGCAAGGTAGATCTACTTGATTACAAAGCTCATGACCACAACAAGATCATGCATAGGGATAGAGATGAACACATAGCTACCGGTAGAGCCCTTAGCCTCGAGGAAGAACTACTCCCTCCTCATCATGGGAATCAGCAACGGTGATGAAGATGGCAATGGAGATCGATGGAGATGGCTCTGGGGGCACTTCCCCGTCCCGGCAGGGTGCCGGAACAGAGACTTTCTGTCCCCCGAATCTCCCCTTCGGTGGCGGCGGCGTTCAGAGGTTTTCGTGGATTTCTTCTGGATCATTTAGGGTTTTCTCCCTGGGGGCTTCTTATAGGCGAAGGAGGCAAGGTCGATGGAGGGCCAGGGGGCCCCCACACCCCCTGTAGGCGCCACCAGGGCTGGCCCGCGCCTAGGGGGTGCGGCCACCCTGGTGTCCTCCTCCAACTCTGCTTCGTGGTTCCGTGTTGCTTCGGGAAAAATAAGAAAATTGGCTTTTGTCCTGTCCAATTCCAAGAATATTGATTTTCTGCCTTTCTGGAACCAAAAACAGAATAAAACATGCAACTGGCACTGTGGCATCTTGTTAATAGGTTAGTACCAAAAAACATATAAAAACACCTCAAAGTGTAGACAAAGCAAAGTAGATACTAAACAAGCATGGAACATCAAAGATTATAGATACTTTTCCAACGTATCAAGCATCCCCAAGCTTAACTCGTGCTCGTCCTCGAGTAGGTAAGTGATAAAAGAATTATTTTTGAGGTGACATGCACCATAAAAATCAAGATCAAACCATTTGCAAGCATTGAAAGCTAGGATCAAAGAACTCTAAACATGAGCATGAAAGATGAAGTTCTAACAGTAAGACATAGTAACTATGCTGCAACATGAAAGGCTACAAACAAAGATCATGAATAACATGCATTGAAAAATGTTTGTTTGTTTCACATATAGAAAACATAGCATAGTGGCATTCAGCTTGTCCCTCATGGAGTAGCAAATAGATGCATAGGACACCTTCAGTTAATAGGTTAGTACCAGAAAACATATAAAAACACCTCAAAGTGTAGACAAAGCAAAGTAGATACTAAACAAGCATGGAACATCAAAAATTATGGATACGTTTTCGACGTATCAAGCATACCCAAGCTTAACTCCTGCTTGTCCTCGAGTAGGTAAGTGATATAAGAATAATTTTTGAGGTGACATGCACCATCAAAATCAAGATCAAACCATTTGCAAGCATTGAAAAATGGGATCAAAGAACTCTAAACATGAGCATGAAAGATGAAGTTCTAACAGTAAGACATAGTAACTATGCTGCAACATGAAAGGCTACAAACAAAGATCATGAATAACATGCATTGAAAAATGTTTGTTTGTTTCACATATAGAAAACATAGCATAGTGGCATTCAACTTGTCCCTCATGGAGTAGCAAATAGATGCATATGACACCTTCAAATTTCATAAGAGTGACTAGATACAAATAGTTCAAGAACAAGCAATATCAACAATATGAATCAATCAATAAGTTTTGGGACAATGCACATAGAACTAAAAATGGAAACTATGCTCTCTTAATTGGTGCCTTAGGATAGAAGGTGGAGACTCAATATAATGGTGGAAGAAAGGCCCTTCATAAAGGGAAGCAAGAATTTCAAGTCTCAAAAGAGATTCCAAAAATTATGGTACTTGTTAGCTTTCAGCCCTCATTGCCCCTATCATAAGCATCTTGAAGTGATTAAGGTTAAAGTGAACAAACTATGGACTATATGCTTGACAAAGTATAAGTTGGCAATCTCGTGTCCCTTGAATACGAGGGCTGCACCTCATGCTACTCAAGTTTGGTCACCTGTAAGTTCTTGTCAGAGTAAGTACAAGTGTATCATAGAGAACCGCCAACGGGGTACCCCTTGCACATGGTACAGGAGCTTTCCCATAACCAAAATGATTAGGCAAGCATACAATGAGCATCTCAGCAATCTTTTTACTTGCTATTTGCATAGGTTTTTTATTGAGGATACTTCACAGATTGCTCATTTTGGTGATGCTGCAAGTTTCCACCATGATTAGGCAAGGCTTAGGCTAGCAGCCCAGGCATTTATCTAACACAAAATACATAACTTCATGGACTTACAAGCTCCCTTTTTATTTCACACCGGCGACATCCGCAAACAAAATAGCATGATATCAACCGGGTACAATGTACAGGTGCAATGTTGAAAGCGTTCCCCATGACAGCATGGTTTTGCTAATTCCCAACGTATAAGTGCAAGCATATACAACATAGATTACACAATGGTTCAAGTTTATTAGGGGAAAGAATAATAAAGTGTTCCATCAAGTTTGTGAGAGCTTTAATCACTAATTTTTACATAACAAGTTTAATTTGGAAGATAGATAAAATAAGAATATCCTTGGAATGGTGTAACACACCATGCATAGTAATTTATAGTGGACACTTTGGAATAACTTGGTTTCTTGGGAGTTGGATGCATGAGAAGAGCTTACTCAATACAAGTGGAGGCTACCAAAAGACTGAGAGCGACCAACTAAGAGAGCAATAATGGCCGTAATCATGCAGAGCGACAAAACATTATCAATCAAAGAATAAAGTGGTATCACAAGTCAAAAACTAAATGATCATAGAGGCTAAGGTGACTAGTTCATAGTCATAACATGGTGTGATCATGTTCCAAGTCAACCCAAACAAAGCATCAAAGGAGAATACCACAATACTATGCTTTTGTATGCTAAAACAACGCATGATTCTTTCAAGGCACATTAAGAAATCTCAATTGTTTGGAACAAGTAATTCTACAGAAATAATCACTAAGAATAAGGTGAAAGCAACATATAGCATGACATGATAAAGTCTAAGTCACAGTCAAAACAAGCTCCCTTTTGTACCACTTAAGCATGAAACTTTCTACTCTTTTCCAACACCAATCAACTTATTTGAAACAACTCGCAAAGATAATAGTCAATAAAGATTAGTGAGCATGTCTCACAAATCCAAAAATAAGAACTTAAAAGTTCTAAGCAAAAAGCATAAGAAAACTAAGGCTAAACACAGTGCTAGCAAAAGAGAACACTCACAAAACAATAAGAATGAAAAATAGAGTGTTCTAAACAATGAAAACAGAGCGTGTCTCTTTCCAAAAGAAGTGTGCTTGGATACACCAACTTATTCAAGGAAAAAAATCAAAAACGAAAACTAAGACTCTCCAAGAACAACACAACTGTGCATGAAACAATAAAAACGAAGTGTCTAGAAAGACCTGGGATTTTTATTGATGAAGAAGGGGATGCCTTGGGAATCCCCAAGCTTTGGCGCTTGTACCTCTTGAATATTTCTTGGGGTGACACAGGGTGGCATCCCCAAGCTTGAGCTTTTGTCCATTCTTCATCTCATTACATCATTCTTTCTCTACACCTGAAAATTTTCCTTCATACAAAACTTCACACAATCTTCATTAGCAACATTAGTGTATTCAAAAGATAATAGACCCTTGGGTTTAGCTTCGGAACAGCAAAAATTTCACCAAAAACACAATATACTGTAGCAATTCCCTAAAAAAGATCAATTTCCCAAAAACAACCCAAAAAGGAATCAATAAGAAGCAAATGCAAATAATGGCAGAAATCTGTCAAAACAGACCAGCAGGTAGAAACCGATTTTTTAGAAGACCTTATGTTGCTCCAATAAAAAAGTGTTGAACTAACAAAAGTTAGGTAACATACTTGGGGATTTACTCACAAAATATCAGCTCAATAAGACTTACAGAGATTCCTCACGAATATTTACGGTGGAGCACAAAAATATGGTTCGGGACAGCAACTCCCCAAATCTTACTTCCCTCTCATTAGAGGTCATTCTTGGCACAAAAAGCAAACAAAAAGGATAAGGAGAGGTCATTACTGAAGTAATAACTTCCAAGACTCAAGAAAACTCTTGGGTTATCTCCCAACAATTACTTTTCTTTAACGCCTTTAAGTTAGGCTTGATAGTTTGAGAAGATGCTCACATAAGAAATATGAATTGAAGTCAAAGAGAGCATCAAGCAGCAAATTCAAAACACATTTAAGTCTAACCCACTTCCTATGCATAGGAATCTTGTAAATAAAAAAGTCATGAAAGCACAAAGCAACAAGCATAGGAAAGCAAAACAAGTGCAACTTCAAGATTTTCAACATAAAGAGGGGAGACTTAATATTTTTTAGATGCATAAAACCATGTTTCCCTCTCTCATAATAACTTTCAGTAGCATCATGAACAAAATTAAAAATATAACTATTATATAAAACATTCTTATCATGAGCCACATGTGGAAAATGATTATTACGCTCCACATAAGCATAGCCATACTTATTAATTGTAGTGGGAGCAAATTCAAGAAAATAGCTATCATTACTATTCTCATCACCATAATCATCAAATATAGGAGGCATATTGTAATCACAATTAATTTCTTCCTCAATAGTAGGTGGACTGAAAATATCATATTCATCATTGTAATCATCATATATTGGAGGTTTGGTATCATCATAAGCAATAGAATACTTATCTTCCAAAGTTGGGGGACTAAAAAGATCATTTTCATCAAAACTAGCATCCCCAAGCTTAGAATTTTCCATAGCATTAGCAATAATGGTGTCCAAAGAATTCATACTAATAACATTTCTATTAGCATGCAAATAAAGTTCCATAGGCTTTTTAACTTTCTCTTCAAACACTTCGTGTCCTAACTCAAGATAAATACTATAAAGCTCTCTAATTTTGTTGTTGTTTTCCATTAAGCCTAACTAGTGAAAACAAGAAACAGAAAGTCACAATTACAGAATCTAAAGGAAATAACTTCGAGCACTCACACCGGAGGATGTGAGTACCTTTTACCTTACGTCCCCGGCAACGGCGCCAGAAAATAGCTTGATGTCTACGCACTTCTATTCTTGTAGACAGTTGTTGGGCCTCCAATTATAGAGGTTTGTAGAACAGCAGCAAGTTTCCCTTAAGTGGATTACCTATGGTTTATCGAACTCAGGGAGGAAGTGGTCAAAGGTATCCCTCTCAAGCAACCCTGCAATCAAGATACAAGAAGTCTCTTGTGTCCCCAACACACCCAATACACTTGTGAGGTGTATAGGTGCACAAGTTCGGCGAAGAGATAGTGAAATACAAGCGGTAACGGTGCCAGAAAATAGCTTCTGACTTGTTGTTGACGTGGGGTAATGTGTGTGGGTGCTAGAAAATAGATTGACGGTGAGGTAAATACTAAAGGCAAAAGGATGGAAGCAAGAAAACATGCAACATATCTAGATGCAAACGGTGTTTCAATGTTTAGAAACAAGGTCTAGGGATCATACTTTCACTAGTGAACACTCTCTCATATAAATATCTTCTCTTAATGATACTACTCTTAACTACTCTCCGGTTGGACACTCTAATCCACGGTAGGGCCTTCCCCAATCTAGATAACCCCACACTATCACCTTAAGCGCTAGATGGTTCCAACAAACACCACAATTTCATAGAGACAACCAACTCAAAATATACTCATGATAAATATATATGTAACCTAGCTTAAGTGCCACGCACGGTGTGCATGCTGTCACTTTCACACACGTGGGGAAAAGTATAGATCTATTAAAGCACGATGAGTATTTAGGTAGACTCTAGCCTAAGTGCCACCATGGCGTGCACACTATCACTTTCACACACATGGGGAGAGCATAGATCTATTGAAGCAGTTGAGTAGCAAGGTAGATCTACTTGATTACAGAGCTCATGACCACAACAAGATCATGCATAGGGAGAGAGATGAACACATAGCTACCGGTAGAGCCCTTAGCCTCGAGTAAGAACTACTCCCTCCTCATCATGGGAATCAGCAACGGTGATGAAGATGGCGATGGAGATCGATGGAGATGGCTTCGGGGGCACTTCCCCGTCTCGGCAGGGTGTCGGAAGAGAGACTTTCTGTCCCCCGAATCTCCCTTTCGGTTGCGGCAGAGCTGTAGAGGTTTTCGTGGATTTCTTCTGGATCATTTAGGGTTTTCTCCCCGGGGGCTTCTTATAGGCGAAGGAGGCAAGGTCAGTGGAGGGCTAGGGGGCCCACACCCCTTGTAGGCGCCACCAGGGCTGGCCTGCGCCTAGGGGGGGTGTGGCCACCCTGGTGTCCTCCTCCAACTCTTTTTCGTGGTTCTGTGTTGCTCCGAGAAAAATAGGAATATTGGCTTTTGTCCCGTCCAATTCCAACAATATTGATTTTCTACCTTTCTGGAACCAAAAACAGAAGAAAATAGGCAACTAGCACTGTGGCATCTTGTTAATAGGTTAGTACCAGAAAACATATAAAAACACCTCAAAGTGTAGACAAATCAAAGCAAAGTAGATACTAAACAAGCATGGAACATCAAAAATTATAGATACGTTTCTGACGTATCAGCACTTGATGGCTGCATGCCAACTCAAGATCTGAGATATCACTGTTATCGATGGGGCATTGCAGCAGATTGCAACATCATGATAATGCCCAGTGGCGCTGGTGTGTCGCCAGTTCCCAAGGCCAGGCCTGACACATCTTGTCAGGCTCAGCTGACTTTGATTCCCGGGCCACGCCTGTCCCAGGATATGTGATCTTCTCGTCCTTCTGGGGATCAGTCAAGGCCTCTCCTCGGCTTTGCTATCTCCAAATGCCTCCTTACCGAGGGGTAGGACCTCCTTGTGCGTGTCGTTGTCCTTTCCTCCTTGTCCGTGCCTGGCTAGCGGACTGGGGCTCATGTCGTAGCATTTTTGCCATCCATAAGGACCTACATCATAGCTAATATTTACTTTCCACAGGTTCATCGTGCCAAGTCCATACCTTCTTGGAGCACATGGTGCTCGCATCCTTGCGACGCCCTTGTGGCTAGGCCTTGCAATCACCAAGCTGCTGACCGGTGGGTCCTGGCCCACGCGCTACGACACAATGCAAGGGACCCCTAATCCCATTATGCCGACAAAAGCCCCCGGGCAAGGACTAGCTACTTGTTGATGATGCATCTGAGTAACGCTTGTTGTGGCTCAACGAGGAGGCTATTTCCGGGCTTTGCCTTTCAATAGCATGTGGGCCTAGTCCATGTCGCATGGTGCACGACGTGACTGGATGGCATGATTTCCTATCCCGCAGAGCTGGCATGCGTGTGCTTGCGCACTCAAGTGACTACAGGACTGCCGGGCCATGCCTTGGCTTCCGCGGCAGCCCGCATTGACAGTGCCCGCTTCGGTAACTGCAAAGTAATTTTTGTGGGGCGCGATTTTTGCCCTCCTACGAGCCGGCGAGGTGGGCAGAAATTGTTCCCCTTTCTTGTTGTTATAAAAGGGAGGGAAGGCATAGGGCTGTGGATCATTCTCCACTTCCCCCGCAGCCTTTCCCTTCCAACTTCCTGCCTAGCGGCGATGACAATGGCGTCAGACAGCTCCGGTAGTCCCCACCATGACGACGATCCTCCTCACGGGGGAGAGGTGGCTTCGGCTTCATTGGAGGATCCGTGACGCAGGCGCATGCGCTGGTACCGAGGCCGCCAAGCGCCTCTTCTAATGGTGCAGATCTCCTTCAGCCAAATGACGAGGCCCCGCCCCACCGCGGCAATGGGAGATGGCAACAGAAGGGGAGGTCTTCCTGGTCGCTGTTCTCATTCTCCAAGGCGCGAAAACAACCCCCATTTCCGGGGCCGCAATGGCAGTTGCTCAATTCCTCGTCCGGGTCCTTCGATCTCTCCGTCTCGGGAGGAGTATATGGCGGACTTGGTGGGTTCTGAGTTCTTGGTCATCCTAGGCGTCGGGTTCAGAAAGAAGCTATTGCGTCCCCGTTCCTTGGCCGAGGATTCGAGCGGTCTTCTCGGACGCGATGTCGAATTGTGCAAGACCATCAAGGGCCAACCGTCTGGGATCTTAGGATGGACATTGATGAAGAGGCCGCATGTTCCTGAGCAAGGGGTGGCCCTGATTTGCAGATTGGTACAAGCTACGGGCCGGCCGTGTGTTGAAATTCCGCTACCATGGTAGGGGCCAGTTTGTAGTAAAGGTCTTCGACGACACCATGTGCTGCCAAAGCTACCACCCTACCTCCTTGTTGGGGGGGCAAGGGGGTTCTCCTCTTGATGTGGGTGATGCTAGGGGGTCTATTAGGTGACGCGACAACACCGGGAGCGATGAGGGGCGACACTTGTCCCCTTCCCCCAGCGCTCAGCCTTTCGCCCGCACCCCTCCACTAAGCATCTTCTATGCGCCGGTTGCTGCATTGTACATCTCTCAAATGTAATGCCGATTGGCCATAATCAATGTATTTACCTTTTCCTTTGCGTCATTTCATTATTTTGACTTTTCGTTCTCTTGGCTACCCTTGATTCGTCCGTTCTTTATCGCCCTCATGCCATCGTTCGTCTTCTCAGATGCCAATTCCCTGGTCCCATCCTTGCGGTCGACTCAGGCCTTGCTTATGGGGCTACCCACCCCCGGGAATCGCTTAGTCGTTGCTACTCCCATATGGCGGTGAGCTTTACACCCTTGCCCTTGCTGATACCTTGCCTTGGCCTCGCCTTGCTCATCCATCCGTTGCACATCCTGAAACACGATGAACACACCTTACGACATCTTACCCGTGCCTCAGGTTTAAAATAGGGTGTCGTGCGCTTAATCAGGGTGCACGAAGTTGCCAACTCGGGGGCCTAACATGGGAGGTGTGTCTTCACGATTTAGTGCTCGTCGGCAATGCCTAGAGCACAACTCTCACACCTTAGAGCGGATCATGAAAGTACGGTGTTTCTTGGCCTAACAGTCTCGTTACCCACGCTCGATCCTGAGAAAGATCCAAAGGAATGAAAAATCCCGAAAAGGCTCGGCAAATGAAAATAGGGGAAAACGAGAGCAAGGGATTCTCATTCCAAGATGGGGCAGCCCCCAGGTTACAAGCGGTTTACACATAGGTGGGACAGGACAAATAAGCTAGTATTCATTGCAGTTGACGGGAGCACTACACTTGCTCTCCTGGACTGTCAGTTGCCGGGGGAACCTCCACTCACACCCGAGCTTTTTAGTTGTCGGTAGCACCACACACGCTCCCGGGCTTTCAGTTGCCAGGGGAACCTCCACTCACACCTGGGCTTTTTTAGTTTTCGAGAGCACCCCTCATGCTCCCGGCCTTTCATTTGTCGGGGGAACCTCCACTCACACCCGAGATTTTTAGTTGCCGGGAGCACCACGCACGCTCCCGGGATTTTTAGATGGTAGGGAGGATGCAAGAAGTTTTTAGCTTACTCGGAGAGCCACCAGTACCAGAGTTGTCATCAAAACTATGTTCCAGAAAGGGTCACAGCCTCTTCCCGGGCGAGCCGGGGATCGGGGAAAAAGGTTGGTCCGAATCGGACAAAGGGTCAGTGTGAGTCACGGGAAAAGCGGTGGCTGCCAGTTTGAATAGTTTTTCAGAGCAGAACACGACGTCCCTTGTATCACCTTTGATGGTCAAGGTCCCCCACGAGGAGGGAAACATGAGCGAGTTGTAGGCATGGTGGGAGACCACCATGAACTTTGCCAAAGGAGGGTGCCCTATGATGCTGTTATATGGCAGGGCGATGTCCGCATCATCAAAGATGATGTTCTTAGTGCGGTAGTTTTCTTTAGTGCAGAATGTGACCGGCAGTTAGATCTTACCCCACTGCTGGGTAGCTCCCGGGTTTATGCCAGGAAAGACCCTGTAGGGGCTAATTGATCCTCCGTGATCTGGAGCTTGTCCAACAGCTTTGTTGAGAGGGTGTTGAGGCCAGCCCCTCCATCCACCATCATCGTGGTCACTTTGACATTCTTTATGATGGGGAGACCACCAGGGGTGGCATGCCGACCCCGGAGATGCGGTCCGGGTGATCTCCTGCATCAAAAGTAATTGGCACGTGAGACCACCGAAGTGGCCGCTACACCTACGAGCTGGGATGTACGATGCACAATTCATGAGAGAAACGCTTAAACTCTCCTATGGGAAGTTATGGCGTAAGATCCTCCGTGTGCGCATGCATAGTCCCGTACTTGTGGGTACTATCCACACCCGTCGTTGCCACACGATTGAGGGGATGTGTCTCCCCTACCCCGTCCATGCCCTACTCTCACTCTGTATCCACCACCTCCATCTCCTCCTCGTGCAGCGCCCGCGTTGGCCCCATGACCTCCGGCAGGGGCGCCTGGGCCAGGCTGCACTGGGCACTCCTTCACATAATGGCTGGTTTTGTTGCAGCGGTAACAGTTCTCGAAGGTACCATTAGTCCCCTGATCAGCGATGCGCCTTTTTTGTCGCTCGGCATGCAAAGCATGGAATGGCAATTCTGAGTGTCATGCTCGTCGGATTCGTGCATAGGGCACAACTTCCCTGTGGAGGGCTTGGCAGCTGCCACTTCTTCCTCCGGTTTGGTCTTCTTTTCTGCCAGTGGGAGCATTAGGCTCCATAGCCAAAGCCTCTTGAAGGCCCTGCTTAAACAATAAGCTCTTGTTTGCAATGGTGCTTCCCGGATCGCCCGCTCTCGCGGCTTCCCAGGAAGCATCCCCGGGCGCAAGGCATCCTTCCTCTACTAAGGAGCAGAGGTCAGCCAACGGCCACAACTCATGGGTGTTCTTGACGGGATGCATGTTCAGCTCTTCATGCATCTTGCTATCATGCACATTCATGGTGAACGAGCCAATAATGGCGGTGTCCTCTACCTTCAGGATGGTTTGTGCGATATACGATAATCGTAGCATGAAGTCTCATAGCCGCTCGCCATTCCCCTAGACCACTATGTGGAGCTGAATGAGTGTTCCCGGGTGCTTGAAGGATCCCTAGAACGTGCTCACTAAGCGAGTACACAACTTGGCCGTGCCTGGCCATTGGAAACCAATTGGCCATGACCTTTTCATCAGCACGCGCAGCCACCATTGTGGTGGAGTAGATGGCCAGAAACTCCTTTGGGTTGGTATTGCCATCAAACTTGATGGTGACAATAGGACGGAACTTTGGCGACCACACCACCTGCCGTAGGGCAGGGGAGAAGGCGGGGCAGCCGCTTCCGTATCCCAAAGCTTCCAAGCCTCAACGGTGCCATACGGGATAGGGACGGATGCGCCCGCAGCCTATTGATGCAGCTGCAGCAGGTATTCTCAAACTAGCGCCTTGTTCGCCGTGGTGGAATCGCCTCGACACCCTACGGCGTGCCTGTGCGTGGGGTCAGCCGATGACCCCACCAAAACATGATCTTGCTCTGCAGGTCTCGGGGCTCTAGCCCCAAGTGGCCTGTGGCATTATTGCCGGTTCTCCTTCCACCGTCGCAGGGTCTAGTAGCCCCCGGCCTAGGGGAAGCGTTCAGGGAACACAACCTCGGGGCAGGGTTTTGCACGGGACCTGCGGCGGTAGTGGGAGCACGCTCTGCCCCACATGTCAGCCCCGGTTGGACTAGGAACAAGTGCGAGCAGACTCCTGATGCAGCCTGATGAACTCTATATGCACGTCGAGGTCATCCCTCCATGCCGCATACTCCGACGTCCTAGGAGCTGGTGGATGCCGAGCTATGGAATGGGTAGCAGCGACTGATTCCCCCAAGGTTCAATTCCCAGAGCTTGACGCTCTGGCTCGGGGTCGTCTCCTCCGGCCCTGGCCGGTGCGGTTCCTTATGGCAAATGGCCCCTTCCATCGGCATCTCCTACGCCACCGGGGAGAGGCACTCCACTGGTGGTGCCTCCTGCGTCTCTGGGGAATGGGTCTTCGAGTGTGATGCCTCTTGTGTTGCCTGGCGGCGGTGCCTCTTGCGCAGCGGCGCCTCCGCCGGCAGGCTTTCCTTCCTCAACCGCGGGGTGCGATTGCGGTGGCATGGTTGTGCTTGGACCTGGGCACGGGTCGGTGCCTACGACGGTAATCGCGCACCATGCACGAGGCTCGGCATCCAAGCCCCCAGTCGTGGGAAGGGCATGGGAGTGAGTCTATGCAGCGGGCGAGTCTACAATGGCTGGGCCGGTCCCGGCTCCAGCACCTCTCCTCGGTGCCATGGTCGGCAATGGTGAGGTCGATGTCAATGTTGGGCACGAAGACCACGAAGCTTTTGATGCTAACGCTGATTGCTTAAGCCGAAAACGTGAGCTCCCCCTACCTGGCACGCCAGATGTCACGTCTTGCCAACACGGACATCGGGGATGTTGGGCACCCCCTATTTGTTCGATAGTGGCCACGCAGGCGTTCTGGCCTCAACATTGTCGTAGAAACCTCCTAATATGGGCACACAACACACACAAAGCACACACAGTCATTTTTACCCAGGTTCGGGCTGCCCTTCGGCTAACAACCCTATGTCCTGCTTTGGTGGATTATTTGGGGTGGATCGAGGTACAAGATGATGATCTCAATGGTGCCAGGGATCCGCTTTCTCTCTAGCTTCTACACCTCCCCGGCTTCCTATTCCTCACTTCTCTCACTTTTTCCTCTCTTCCTTCTCTCTGGTGTGGAGAAGGATATTAGCTCTAGCTCTCTCTTTCTATCTGCTCATCTCAAGCTCTCCTCTCATAACTCTTCTCTCTCCACTCTCAAATCTTCCTTCACCTCTCAATGGCCAAGTGCATCCTTTTATACTTCAAGGGGTCATTACAAGGTTCGGCGTGGAGCACTGCCAAGGGCATTCCCGGGCTCAATCGCGGTGTGCCACGCGGTCTTTAGGTAGATGGTCGGTGTCTATGGACAATGGATGGCCGCGGGCGATGCGCAAGCGCACTTGATGGCTGCGTGACAGCTCAAGCTCCGATTTGTCACTCCTATCAGTGGCGCGCTGCAGCAGACTGCAGCGTCATGATGATGCCCAGTGGCGCTAGCGCATCGCCAGTTCCTAAGGCTAGGCCTGACATGTCTTGTCAGACACAGTTGACTCCGATTCCTGGGCCGTGCCTAGCCCAAGAGAGGTGATCTTCTAGTCCTTTCAGGGCTCAATCGAGGCCGCTCCTCGTCTTCGCTGTCTTCCGGGGCAACCCTTGGAAGGAGGGGCCAGAGCGCCTTGTGCGTGTCATTGTCCTTTCCTCTTTGTCCGCGCCTGTCTGGCGCACTGGGGCTAGTGTCATAGAGTTCATCCCATCCATAGGCACATACATCATAGTTGATTTTTAGTCTCCACAGGTTCATCATGCCAAGTCCATACCTGCTTGGAGCACATGGTGCTCGCATCCTTGCGACACCCTTGTTGGCTAGGCCTTGCAATCGCCGAGCTACTGACCGGTGGGTCCTAGCACACGCGCTACAATGCAATGCATTAAGCCAACAAAAATGATGCCCAAGACGCTGCAAGACATGATTATAATAGCTACTACATACTTGCTCACCAACCAACCATCGGTCAGAGATCCACGATCCGCCTTCCATAGGACCGTGATTGTAGGACTCGGGCTCGTTTGAGCCACACTGACCGGAGAGACAACTCCAGAGCCAAAGAAAGCTACAGTGACATTCCCAAGGAACCGCACACCCTCATCCGACGAGGATGACCATGAACTATCGCGGCGATGCCGCAGCCCGCGGAGGAGGAGCCGCAACTATGATGCTCGTGAAATGCTCATGCAGCACAAAATAGACAAGATACATGCCAAATGCGCGTGCTCCACGGAGTCATAAGACGAGGATACAAAGCTCTGCGACGCCAGATGCTTCAGCCGAGCCATACGACAATCATGGATTCCGAAGGGCTTCAAACTTCCTTCAGATAATCTGAAGTTCAATGGCCTGCAGGAGCCGGAGATTTGGCTAGACGGCCACATCTCGTCAGTCAAGTGTCATGGCGGAAGAAGAAAAACGGCCATGCAATGCCTCCAGCTACAGCTGAAGGGCGCGGCACAAGCCTGGCTCAACAATCTCCCCTCCGGATCCATCCATAGCTGGGAAGAGCTGGTCTATAGCTTTGTCCGCAACTTCAAGGGAACTTGCAAGCATCCAGCTTCAATCGAGGAGTTGCGCGCCTGCTGTCAAAGGTCCAACGAGTCAATCCGCTCCTACATCCAATGATGGTCCGTCATCAAAAACTCAGCGGAGGGCATCTCTGAGGATAGGGAAATCGACAAATTCAATGACGGCATGAGGCGGCGTGAACTCAGGGAGGAGTTAGGCCGCATCAAGCCAAAAACCATCGATCACTTGATGGATATCTCCAATCACTGGGCCGATGGCGAAGACGTCGTCCACAACAACCAAACACGATCAGATGAGGAGGAGGACCTCGGGCGTAGACGCGAACGCCGAGGAAAGAGGAGAGCATGCAGTTACGATGACCGCGAGGAAGTCGACATGGTCGTAGATGCTACACCAATCACCGCGATGACGGGAGCCACAACAGCGGCTACCGCAGCAGCAGCTACTGCAATAGCGGAAATACCACGCAATCGTGGCAACATCGCACCCGTGATGATGAACCATCCATGATGGAGAGGCTGTCAAGTCCCTGTAGCATACTGATAGCTCCCAATTTCATGACTTTTTTAATAGATTTTCCTCTTGTTTATTGATGGATTTCACTAAAGATTGCCTTTTCCACTAACATTAATGTCGCGATTAATGAATCCTTGGTTTCTTGTGATGGTTTTTAGGTAATAAAAATTTATTGAAGATCTGATGGCATTTATGAGCTAATTACACCCAAAGAAGCAAATCCCCAATTGGAGCCTCTTTCATTGGAGGCGTGCAGTGCGCGTAATGACTGGCGATATGGCCGGAACGCGCCCGTACCGCCCACCCGTACTACCTGCCAGCGGCTCCACTATATCAGTAGAAGCAACTTCGGTGAAGGGGAGAGACAAGAGATGAGAACACAACCACCGCAAAACTCATTAGAGAGAAGAGATCAGATCTAGAAGAGGAAAAGAACATCCCCTTGTTCATCGACGATCTCCACCTCTCCAACATACACTCCATCATCACTCCCATCATCATATAGATAGAGAGATAGAGAGATATTGGCAATTGTAATATTAGGGTTTGATACTTTGATCTTCCTTTGGTTTGTATTTGATTTGATCTTCGAGTACTACTGTTGTTTGCTACAATAACTTTCATGTAACATCCCAATTCCAGCAACCCTGATTTGTTATCAAAAAGGAAAAAATCAGGAGGAACAAAAAGGTTTTCTTGTTGAGTGTTTCAATGTTTGCTTACTTGTTTGCTTGTGTTCCTACATCTGATTTTGTATTAGATAATATACTTCTCACATCAGCCTCAATTGACAAAAGATATTTTCAAAAGAGATGTCTTGGCTCATCCTCATTATTCTCAAATGCTCTGGAATTTCAAACTTGGGCCAGGATGACTTTGACACAACCAAATATGCTACTAGCTTCTATTAACAAAACTATGGAGACCTATATATAATCTCCTTATGTTTTCAATATAGAACTTTCAACTACTCTTATCTCTAGGTTTTCCAAAACCTTTCCTAAAACATTTTCATTACAATCTTGGTAGAAATACCAAGAGGTCCTTATCTTACTTAAAAAACACAACCTATTCAAAATATATATCCTTACCTCAAGCTAGACTTGATGGTAACCTCAGAAGAAGTTGGATAAGTTTGATAAGATGAATTGCCTTGATCTGCAGGTTGATGAATTGCCTTGATCTGCTCTGAGTGATGACTTGTCTACTTAGGAAGTAGCATGAGACAATATAGGAACTCATCCTATAGGATCAAAACAATGGTTAACATAACCAAACCTTTAGCCAAGCATCCTAACCTAAATATATCTTAAGTCACCCAGATAACCCCCTAATCCCCTTATCTAGATCAATCATGAGCTAATCCTTTTTATTAGCATGCAACTCCTCAAAGACCAAATACAAGCATGGATTTTACCTCCATTCAATCTATACTTAAATATCAACCACTTGATGATGAGTATGGACCCCTACACCCTCTCCAATATTTTCCTCCTTCACACTTTCCCAAAAACACCAATCTGCCAAATTTGGCTAAGTTTGGAATCCTTAGCTGGATTCAATCTTTGAGACCCACCTTTTCTAACCTATGCGCATACTTGAGAATGCACTTGAACCATATTTTAGCACATCTTTAGAAGTACCAAAGACCACTCTGGACGTTGGCTAACCTCTTCCTGTACCCACTCATCCTTGATGGTTTTGTAGACAAGATAATAACCTTTTCTGCAAATCTTATCATCTTGCCCACTTTGGCAGAAGCTCACATCCTTATGATATCTTCTCTTGACAAACTCTCTGCAGGGTTATGATATACTAACCATGGTTTACCAACCCACCCTCATTAGTTTCCAATGGAGCTCTGTGCTTCCTAAACCCACCTGGTTTATGAGGCATCGTGACTCATCTGCAATGCCAGCCTTATTTTCAACAAAGTTTGCCATCACTTCTAGACCACCTCAAATGCAACCAAGCCAAACTTCTTCTGCCATGATCATATATATAACTTTTTCTAACTATCCATCTATCCCTTGCATCAAGGTGAGTTCTGCGCTCACTAATCCAACCTTGTTTAGGTGGTATAAAAATATTAATGCCCTAGATCCTCTAATCCTTGCTCTCTTCTGAAATCCATCTTGTTTTGCAAAACCCAAGGTTGCCAATGATGGATACTTCAATTTGACATCATCCATCTTGGATATAAACATTTTCCAAATAATCTCCATAATTATTTGGAACCTAAAACTATTTAAATTCCTTTCCTTGCAAAATTCTCAAAATCTTTCCTATAAAGGAAAGTATGTTTTTTTCAATCAATTTGCCAACTCAAGGCACATATGAGTCCTTTACATCATACCTACCTTCCCATCTCAATAATGAATATTTTTTAGATGCTTTAATATTTCTTTTTGCCTTTTTCTTAAATGGGAGAAACAAGAAATAATAGCTTAAAAATACTTTTCCTTACAAATAAATTACAAGAAATTCTCCAATGTGTGATCTGGTATTTAGGACCATCTCATATCAAAAACAAACCATGTAAAATGGAAAAATATCAGATGAGCTTTTAGAAACCAAATCAGCACATTTTTAATAAATGGTTTTAAGTGGACTATAAATCCTCTGAAAAATCTCAAATAAATCCTAGCGATATACTTTGACTATACCTACCCACTAGAACCATTTTCCAATCTTGACAAAGACAAGTTTTGAAACCTCCTTTACAACCATTGTTTGGATAAATTTGCCAACTAAGCAAATTCTCAAATCAAAACCCACCAAAACCTTCCCCAACCTGATCCACCAAGCTTCCGTAGCACATCTCTCACTCTCTGGTCGTGCTCTACTGTAGCCAACCCTGTAGCACCTCCCCCTATTGTCCTATGGGCCTGAAAAGAAAGAGAGAGAGAGAGAGGAATATCTTGAAATATCTTGTAAATAAAAGGGGTAGCAGCCACACCACCCCTTCCACCACTCATTGCTCGACCCTAGTGCCCCACCTCACCCCCTCCACCTCCTCCCTCGACCAATACCTAAGCAGCACCCCTCCCTTTCCCTCAAATGGACATAGTCCACTCTACACCAACCCTCTTCGGTTTATAAGGAGAAAGGCCAGCACATCACCCCCTCCCTGCCTCATTTTCTTCACCACCTCCTACATACCCTTCCCAGAGCACCTCTCCTCCTCCTCCTCCCATGTCATATCCTGGCCAAGAGAAGAACAAAGAGGACCTTCGGCCATTGCTCTAAATCTGGGCGTAGCTCCCTCTCTCTTGCCCTCCCCTCTCTGCATGTTACCCTTCGTGCTCCCCTACTCTCCCTGCAACTAACCATGTGCTTTGTTTGGCCTAGGACAGCCTCTACCGGTGCTGTCACCAAGATCCGGCAAGGCTCCTCTTAGCCAGCATCGCTCGAGATCCCTCTCGACGGCGAAACCGCCCATGCCACACCTCGCTGGACTCACCATGAGTTGTCGCATCCACCCACGACCTCCCCGTCTCCTCTCCATGCCCTCAGGTGAACCTCCCCTCATGCAAAGGAGCTGCCTAGGGTTTTCCATGTTTGTTTCACGAGTAGAGGTTGAATACGACCCCGCATCGTTCGATCCTCCTTACGCTGACGGTCTGGATCGACCAATACCGGTTCGGCCGCTGTCGCTCGCTGACGAGCGAGCCCTAGATCTGGGCCATTCGAAGCTGGTTCCCACGCGTGTCGCCATTCGCCATGGGCTGGAATCCCCTTGGTGTGGCCTATCGCCCTCTAGATCTGGCCCATGTGCCCAGCATCCCTTTTTTATTTTTATTTTTCCAGAAATTCCAGATCTGGGTTGTAGCGGTTGGTTTAAATAGATTCAAAAATGGAACATAGCTCAAAATGACCCGATCAAAATTTTCCTAGATAAATACATGTTTGCTTAAACATGTAGTACCCCTAGATAGTCCAAAGGTTGTCTATTTTAATTATGTTAAATCAAACTCTTAGATGTGTCCTTTTTACAAGATAAATCTTTATATGAGTTCTATAACTCAATTTTATGTAAATCCCTTTGATGCTAAAAGGTATGATTGATACCTGACATGACACCCTGTCCCAACCCAATTTTGCTTCCTAGTTTGCCCATAACAAAAATAACAAAATTAGGCCATTTCTGTCTTTAGAAATTGCTCTAGGTCCAACCAAAAGAGGTAATGACATAATTTCAACTCCTAGAGCACATGCATACTATCCTTCAAACCCTAGGAGCCCATAATTTTATGATCCTTGGTTGATCTATTATAAATTAAACATGTCTCTATATGTTTAATTAACGAATAAATTGACTACAGTAGTTATGTAAATCCAAAAAGAGTGATTCAAAATTCTATAGAAAGTTATTCTAAATAACTACCATGTATCTTTGGAATAACATCAAAAGATCCTGTAGATTAAATCTGGTTAAAAAGACAAAAATCTTCTATAAATTACTTTGGGAATTTCCTAAGGGTATTATAATACATATTTTAATGTGATTCCAACTCTCAGTGAATCAGTCCATCAAATAATACTTGAAAATAAAAGGAAATAATTTTTGGACATACAGAATATTTTTGGTGAATTATTCCCTAAAACTAGAGCTTTTATCACTAGAAAATGCATAATAAATCAATGGAAATTGATAAAATAGTGAAACCTCTTTTGTGGGTTTCATTTTATTAATACATAGATTATGATATCATTTTTGCATATTGATATCATACAGTACTTGACCTTGGATTAAAACCCCTTAAATAGGTAGTCTTGTCCTCTAAATCTTAATAGTAATTCCACAAATGCAACTAAAATGAAATCAATTGCTTTAGTCCAATTTGTTCAAAACCTACTGAAGTAAATCAGGTGTTGTATCTTTGCTTGATGTATGTATTGATGCTTGTATGCCTTGTATTGAATGTGGTATTGTTTGTGTGCATGTATGTTCGATAACGACGATAGTTGCGATTGTATGGCATCGAGAAGAAGGAAGCATCAGATCATTCTTATCATTATTATTATTGTTATCGGTATTCTGGTATTCTAAAGAAGTGAAGGTATATCTCGCTGATCATAGGCAAGCCACCTTCTTGCTCATAAGCCCTTGTCCTACTATTTTACTTATGCATGTTTTACCTACGGTTTACGAAACTGCGTTGATTTACTATATGCTGAGTTATCTCTGGTAGTGGCTTGGATCCTCCAAATCATTACACTTTTGTACAACTAAGTGCAAACCCCTTGGTGAAACCTACTTTCCCCTAGTATGGTAGATGGTGCAACCCCATACCCATTTGGAGACCCCGTTTTAGCCGAAGCAAAACTATAGGATGGGAAGACCCCGGAAATATTTTACAAAAATGTTTCAAGGCAAAACCTTGGTAAGGTTTGACCTACCACGAGAAGTTCGAGAAATGAAAAAGGTTTTGTTTTACAAGATGGTTGGACGAAATATGGAGGAAAAATATTTACAAAAACGCACTAGGTTCTTTGCAGTTTTGCTAGAACAATTAACCCATGCAACCATATTACTCTGGAATGGGACAGGGCTAGATTTGAAGTTTTCTACTCTGGTATTTTACAACACCCGTATTTTTAATCCCAGATGCTTGTTATGCCATACATCGCAATCTCATGATTACCATTTTTGTGAGACATAACAGACTGGTACCATAGTTCATCATCCATTACAAACCATAATAAAGGTCTTACAAATAAAGGATCTCATGATCCAGTCTTAATACAATCAATGTAGTAGAATAATAATAAGGGTAGCATGGTCGAAGCTCCATCTTCAGGGTCACAGGCAATACTGACGATGGGAGATGATCCTAGTTGTCATGGACTTCCTGTTGTCCATCATCCTAGTAGTCCTCCTCATAGTCTGGCCATAGGAATAGCCAGGGACAAAGCCATGAGTACTCTTTAAGTACTCACAAACAATCACTAACAAGTAAGTAGTTCGAGTAGGAATCCTAAGCTCTAGATTTATTTGCAAAAAGCCAGGTTTATCTCTAACTGAGTTTAGAAGTAAAGAAAAATAGTTTAATGTTTTACAACACCTAAGTGGGACCTTACTTTTCATGTCCACAACCCTGTTGTGGTCAAGTCAAAGTCATAGTTCATTTCACAAGTCATTTTGAAAACATCTGACGACAGAACAGTATGGCCACTCCAACTGTCCATAACCGCGGACGCGACTATTCGAATAGTTTGACACTCTGTAGAGATTGTACACTTTCACCACAACATTCGATACATCCGTCAGGAACAATCCTGAATCGCCATACTTAGTATGCGGATAGTCAATCCTAACCTTTCAATTACACAGCCTAGGATAGGCACCTCCCCTATGAGTTTGGCCTCCCAACCATGACCATCTGTCATCTTGAGAACTGCATAGGTGGACAATCATCACGAGGTAGCCTCGACTCAACCCTCTTCCGCAAGGGAACCCATACTAAGATATATAAACTTCCAGTCAAGCCCTACCCAAATTCAGGTATTCTGGTTGTACGGTAAAATAGGAATGGTATCGCATCCGAACCCAACCATCAGTTTTAAAAGGGCTAAGTCTCATGCCTTAACATTTTCATCATTAAATCATATGGTGTTCATAACACATGTCAAAACATTTCATTAGAATAACTCATCATTCTATGGTTTTCATAATCATTTTCACCAAGTATTCCCATCTAAAGTGATCAAATTTTATGCTTAGCACTAGCCACTAAAATTGAGGGTAATCACTAATGAGGGGTGCTAATCAAGTGTGACTTATCCAAATCTAATCTCATGCCTCAGTATGACATCTAGTTCTAATTAGCTTAGGCCAAGTTTTATGCTCTTTATGCAACCTATAAAATCTTTCCAAAACTCACAAACCACTAACTAGAAGTAATAAACAACTTTGATAAAGAAATAAAAGAATAAAGCTTGCAAGTAAAACTGGGATTTGGTATAATCAAGTTTTCATAACCAAAGCATGCCTAAGGTCTCTAGTTTGCGTAGTTATCATGCAAGTGTTAGCTTGCCTTGAGTAGTGTAGTGATTGAAGTTCTCTTCTTCTTCTTCTTCTCCGTAGTAGTCCCCTTCCTCCTCGTATCCTTGGTTGGTACTAGCGTCTATAAATAAATACGAGGTACACAATCACAAAACAATACTTAACTACTTCTATTTGGCACACAAATATTCACACTAGATGATCTAGTATCATCACAATCATCACATGAAATAAAGACCTAGTTTTATTTATTATATTTTATAAAAGTGATTTCTACTCATTGAAAAACTACTTAAGATTTAATATTCTCCAATTAAAATATGGGATCATGTTGACACATGTCATCACCACATATTTTAATACTTGGGAATGTGATTTAAAGTGGTGTCACAATTTAATAAGGTTTAACATTATTATTTTAAATAATTAAAGTGACTAGAAATGCCTATGTATCATTTTTTAGTACTTGTCCAAGATCATTGTATGTAAACCTAAATATTTTTACATATTTAGAAAGATCTTGTCAAATGTGATTTTGAGAGTTGGAATCAACTCAAAAGCATTTATAATTGATTTTTGAAAAATGTTTGTATGCAGAAAATTCGCTGCATTGTTATTTTTACTATAGGTGATCTATTATTTCAAATGGTCTGAATCCAACGGGTTCGGATTAATAATTTCAATAAATTTCTAACAAAATTGGTTTCATGCAATTTGGTTTAGAAAAATTTCTGAATTGATTTTTGAATCTACTGACAAAACTAGGTTTGAACTAAATTGGAAAATCTATATTTCAATCTACTAAGTTGTTCGGGAATGTTACTGGGCTGGCCCAATCTACATAGCGCGGCGCAGAGGGCTACTGATAGAGGGGTCCCACTAGTCAACGACTCTGTCCTACCGAAACGGTATCCTTCAATCTAGGCCCTACAATTAGAATCTGATCTAATGGCTGAGGTTCATTGTCGACGATGAACAGCTTCGGCGAGGTCTAAACCCTAACGCGGCGGTGGGGGTCGTGTGAGGCTCACCAGGGCTCCATCTAGGGTCGGCGATGGGGGAGAACGATGTTGTCGATGATGAAGGTTCGAATGGTGGCCGCGGCGGCTCTTTGGACGGCTCCAATCGACGGCTCCTTTCTTCTTCTGCAGCGGCGGGCTCCGGTGAAATTCCGGCTGTGCGGACGTCGCCTTGCTCCAGGGAGAGGTGTGGGAGGTTCTATGAGGAGTGGGAAGTTGGATGGTGTGGTGTATTGAGGCGGAGGGGGCCTCTATTTATACACCGGCGAGGGGACCGAGCGGGATGGGCTTGCTTCTCCAGCGACGGCGGTACAACGGGCTAGCGGCATGGTTGGGGGTAGGGGCGACACGGTGCTCCCTGGCGGTCATCACGGGATTAATGGCACGGCACGGGACAGTCGAGGATGGTCGGGCACGGGAAGTGCTCTGCACGGAACTGGCGGTGTTCGAGACGGTGCCCATGTGCTACGGGTAGCGCGACGGCGAATGGGGATGTCTGGGAGCTAGCTGGTGTTAAGGCGAGTGTGTGCATGCGCGGTTAGGGCGAGGCGCAGCGCACGCAAGCTGTTCGGATGCGGCGCTCTGGCGCGCTCTCGGCACGGTGCAGAGAAAGTGGGCGTGGCTGTGCTAGGCTGGTCCATGGCCTAGCTGCGGGCAAGGGCTGGACATGGGGTGGCGATGGACGGTCACCTGTCTTCTGAACATCGTGGGAGAGGGCGGCGTGGTCCGGGGTGAGCTGTCCATGGTCGATGTGGCGCAGTGGTGTCAGGCGGCGGTGCACTGGCGCAACGGAAAAGGGGGGTTGCATGTCTGGTGCTGCTAGAGGCTGGGGGAGATAGGGAGAGTGCAATGGGGCAATTGGTTGAATGATCACTGCTCAAAACAGTGTAGTTAGGCAGAGTTGAATCGTGTCTACCAGGTGTTTGATTAAATGGCAGAAAGAATTCAAGTTTGAAAATTTTGAATGAAATTTGGTGAGTGCTCTGGTCACATGCTTGGTAGTATATGGTTGCTTGGATTTGTCAAGTTGAACTGGTTTGAGTGGTTTTTGAGAAATGGTGATCTTAGTACGTACACTTGATTCAATTTTGAATTGTCATTTGAATAGATTTGGAATGTTTTTGTTGGTGTGCAAGGTGGGCTTGGGTTCAATTTTACTTGGTCTAGAAAGGGGTGAAAAGAATTGGATTTGTTTCTGTTAGAAAACTTGGGCTAGGAACACTCAAAGTAGTCTAGTGGTTAATTTTGGTCAAAGTGTCCATTTGCTCATAATTTTTATATTTTAATTTCTCTTCATTTGGTTCTTCTTGGAAATGATCTATCTGATGTTGTTTTCATCTTTAAACCAATCCTTGCCATTCATAGTAATCAAACATGACATTGCAAGCATTCATGCATTCATCACACACACACACATGCATTCATATGAATTTTAATAACAAAAGTTTTTGTTAACCCTAAACATGGGTTATTAGAACTTGATAATCTTGATTAATTTTTTTGGGATGTAACAAACCTTCCCTCCTTAAACAAAATCTCGTCCCGAGATTTAAGAAAAACAAAACTAGGAACTAAAGCGATATCGAAACTCAGTCCTAATGTAATCTTCTCGCTCCCAAGTAGCTTCTTATCTAATATGGTTACTCCATTGGATCTTGAGAAACTTGATACTCTTGGTTCTGGTGTTTCTGAAGGCTTCTTCCAAAATACGAATGGGTACTTCCGGATAGGTTAGGTCCTCGTTGATCTCTATGGTTCTATGATCAATATTCTTGAAAACTTCGGTCTTCTCCGGGACTTCTAGGCATTTGCGAAGTAACGAGATATGAAACACATTATGCATGGCTGACATCTCCTCTGGCAGTTCCAGTTGATATGATACTTCTCCTCGGCGATTCAAAATCTTGAAGGGTCTGATATATCTGGGGGCTAACTTTTCTTTGAGTTGGAAACGTTGCATCCCTTTCAAGGTGATACTTTCAGATACACAAAATCTCCGATATTGAAGGCTAGGTCTCGACGTCCCTTGTCGGCATAACTCTTATGTCTGGATTGGGCGGTCTTGAGGTGCTCATGGATCTTGTGAACTTTTTCTTCTTCTTCTCGTAGGATGTCGGGTCCGAAAATCTGACTCTCTCCTACTTCCGACCAATTCAAAGGGGTATGACACTTCCTTCCATACATAAATTCAAATGGGGCCATTTTCAAACTGTCTTGATAACTGTTGTTGTATGAGAATTCTGCGAAAGGCAAACATTCTTCCCATTTAGATCCATATTCCAACACATAAGCTCTCAACATATATTCGATTATCTGGTTTACTCGCTCTGCTTGTCCATCGGTCTGTGGGTGATAAGTTGTGCTAAAATCTAGTCTTGTTCCTAATCCTTCTTGGACTTTTTTCCAAAACCTTGAGGTAAACTGGGTTCCTCGAACCGACACAATGTTCTTGGGGACTCCATGTAAACTGACTATTCTAGCAATGTACAACTCTGCTAGCTTCGAACTCTGATAAGTGGTCTTGACTAGTAAGAAATGAGCGACTTTGGACAGTCTATTCACTATGACCCAAATAGAGTCATTTCCCCTACTAGATGTAGGCAAACCGGTGATAAAATCCATTCCAACTGAATCCCATTTCCATTCTGGAATCTGCAATGGTTGCAAAAGTCCTGCGGGTCTCTGATGTCCCGCCTTGACTCTCTCACAGATATCACATTTGGCTATGTAGCTTCCGATTTCTCTCTTCATATTATGCCACCAAAATTGCTCCTTCAAATCCTGTTCGTTCCTCCAGGGTGTATAGAATAAAGAGTATCATGGGCTTCTTTCAAAATAGCTTGCTTCAACTCTGAATCTGCGGGTACACAGATACGTCCTTTGTACCACAAAACTCCATCTTCGGTGAATCCGGGTACCTTCCCTGTATCGATACGATGTTTGATTCCGTCGATACTAGCATTTCCTTTCTGTGCCTCCTTGATCTGACTTATCAAAGTGGGTTGAAGTTCTATGCTAGCCAAAAATCCTTCACTAACTAATTCCATTCTGAAATCTTCCAACTCCTTATGCAAACTTGGTTGCTCTTTCAGAATCATGGTGTTCAATCGACACGGCAATCGTTTAAGAGCATCTGCTACCACATTGGCTTTGTAGGGGTGATAGTGAATGTCAAGATCATAGTCCTTGATTATCTCTATCGATCTCCTTTGCCTCATATTCAGCTCCTTCTAGGTGAAAATATACTTTAGACTCTTGTGATCTGAATAAATCTCACAACGGTTACCCATGAGATAATGTTGCCATGTCTTCAAGGCTAAAACTACGGCTGCTAGTTCGAGGTCATGGGTAGGGTAATTCTTCTCATGTTGCTTCAGTTGTCGGGATAGATAGGATATGACTTTGCCTTCTTGCATTAGCACACATCCGAGACCAACCTTGGATGCGTCACAATACACATCAAAAGGCTTTGTGATATCCGTCATAATCAAGATTGGGGCTGAGATCAATCGCTTCACATTTCTCTGTCCATTCAAACTTCTTATCCTTCTTCGGCAATTGGGTCATGGGTCTTTCTATGCTCGAAAATCCTTCTATGAACTTGCGGTAATATCCCGCTAATCCAAGAAATGCGCGAACTTGGGTTTGAGTGGTTGGGGCTTGCCATTCTTCAACATCCTTAACCTTGGTAGGGTCGACAGCAGTTCCTCCTGCCGACACGATATGTCCTAGGAATCCTACTTCCTGTAACCAGAACTCACATTAGCTATACTTGGCATACAACTGATGCTCTCTAAGGGTTTCAAGGATGGTCCTTAGGTGTAGCTCATGTTCTTCTTCTGATTTGGAATAGATCAGAATGTCATCGATGAAAACAACGACAAACTTATCCAGGAAGTTCATAAAAATCTTATTCATGAGGTTCATGAAATAAGCGGGGGCATTGTTTAATCCAAAAGACATGACCGTGTACTCATAAAGTCCATATCTGTTGGTAAAGGCAGTCTTTGGAATATCCTCTGTGTGAATCTTGAGTTGATGATAATTAGTTCTAAGATCAATCTTAGAAAACACTTTGGCACCGGTCAACTGGTCAAACAGATCTTCTATCTTCGGCAGTGGATACTTGTTCTTAATGGTGACGTCATTCAGCTTACGATAATCCGTGCACAAATAGTTACCTCTATCTTTCTTATCCACAAATAAAACAGGTGATCTACATGGCAACGCACTTCGTTGAATCAGACCTATCTCCAGCATAGAATCCAGTTGCTTCTTTAGCTCCACTAATTCAGAAGGGTTCATACTATAAGGTCTCTAGGCTATGGGTCCAGTTCCAGGGATTAGTTCAATGATAAAATCGATATCCCGTTCTGGGGGCATATCGGGCAATACATCTGGGAATACGTCAGGGTATTCACAGACTACTCTGACTTGGTCAATGTTTGGTTGGGCTAGACTCTTGTTGCACTTGAATTGACGGGGCAAGGTTTCAGATACATCCTCTACTGATACTACAGTGGTACTAGTCATGGTTATGGCTTTCTTGGCACAACCGATTAATCCTTTATGTTTCGACATCCAATCCATTCCTAGTACTACTTCCAAACCTTTGGTTCCAAGTACTATTAGATTAGCATAAAAATCTATTCCATGGATTCTGATAGGTACGGCCTTGCAAATTTGTCTAGCTTTGGTGGTTGAACAAGGTATTTGAACTATCATAACATGCTTCAATTTTGTTGGTTGAATCTTACTAGTGCATGCAAATTCTTCTGTAACAAACAAGTGTGATGCTCCAGAATCAAACAACACTCTTGCAAGTACTGATTTAATAGAAAACATACCCAGCACGACATATGGCGCTTCCTAAACTTCTTCAGCATTCATGTGAAACAGACAACGGTTGCGGTTGAGCGAGTTCCCTGAGGCAAACCTTCTTCCAGGCTGAACACGGCGCTGCTGCTGAGCTAGGGCATTTACAATGGTAGCTACTGCAAGCTTCATGGGGCACTCATTGGAGTAGTGACCCTTGACTCCGCATTCAAAACAAGTAACCTGAGACTTGTCTTTTCCTGCAACAGGCACAGCATTGCTTCTAGTCCTTGGGGCAGTATTGGTGTTGTTGGTGTTGTTGAATTTGGGTGGTGCACGGTTAAAATTGTTGGTGTTGCCGAGGTTGTTGTTGTGGTTTCCTCCGGGCCTTGGGTTTCCTCCTCCATGGTTGGGATAGTTCAGACGGGTCATCGGGGGTCTATTGTTTCTCGGGGCATATCCTGCAGACGGGTTGGGGCGATACTTTGGGGTATGGTGGGTTCCTGGTTGATGCATCATTCCATGCTTGCGGTTCTCATTAGCTTGGTTGATCTTTCCTTCCACATGGATTGCAGAATCCACTAAGGCTACAATGTCAGCGAAAGGAATGTTGACTAATACCGTCTACATCTCATCATGCAAACCATTCAAGAATCTCTCCTTCTTCTTGGCTTCAGTGTCAATCTAATTTGGTGCATACCTAGCTAATGACAGAAATTTGTCACGGTACTCAACTACTGTCATCCTCCCTTGATTCAATTATCTGAATTCATCTCTCATCCTCTTGACTAAACCCGGTGGCACATTGGTTCTGCTGAACTTGAGTTTGAATTCATCCCAAGTCATCATATGACCTCCATTCATGGTGTGAATGCTATTCCACCAAGCTCTTGCATCTCCTGCCAGATAATGGGTGGCAAACAATACTTTCTCATTGCCCTCCACTCCTGTAACTTCTAAGTTGTTCTCCATGGTCTGCAGCCAGTCATCCGCATCTAATGGCTCTTCAGACATACTAAATATGGGTGGATTGGTGTTCTGAAAGTTCTTGAGCTTGGATCCATGGTTGTCCTGGTTTCCATGGCCTTGATTATTGTTGGCCATCTGAGCTATCTGTTCAAGGGTGGCTAAGTTGACTTGACGTTCGGCTCATTCAGCTTCATGGTCAGAAACCAACATTTGCAAGATTTGCAGCATTGGGTCCTGAGATGAACTGCTCCCTCCGCGAGGCATCTGAAGATTGAGATAGATCATGAGACAAGAGGGGAATTTCTAAGGTTCATGGATTTTTTTGTGAAAAGTTTTTAAACTTTGAGTTTGACTCTGGTTTTTCCAACTAGCAACTTGATTTTATTTCATTCATTCATAGCACACAATACAAACACACACCACACTAAGGTAACAGATGGTTTTAAGAATCATTCTGTGAAGCTACAATATAGTGGGACCAGATACAACTCACACCTACGATAGTGCTCACGTGCTACTACTCATCAGAATTGGTGTCTTCGTCATCATCAATGAAGGCGGAATCATCATCATCAGTGTGGAAGTCCATGGCTTGGTCCTCCAGGTAGTCATCATCATCACTGAGGTAGGAGTAGGGATCTCCACGGATATCTTCACCTTTGTTCTCCCTCTCCTCAAGCTGCATGTCCCGCTCATGGATGGTCTCTTCCAATTCTGACACTTTGTGACGAAGGCGAGCAATGATGCGATCCTTCTTGTCACGCAGACGGTGAAATGACTTGTGCTCCTTTGCAAGGATGGAGAGGGTCTGGTCCTTCTTGACTGCAATGGCATAGTTGTGGTTGGCGTATGCGCGGGCGTTGTCCAACTCCTTCTGCCTGTCATACAACATGAAGCTGAGATGATCCACGTGATTCTTCAGCTTCGGGTGGCCTGGTACCTCTAATGGTTGTCCCATAGCATCATGCCATGCATAGTACTCAAAGCGAGTACCCTTGATTTGCTTGATGCTTTGCCCACACAGACGGGCAAGAGCTTCCTGCATAGCCCTGGCGAGTCCTTCTGGCCAGTTGTTCTCTCTTAAGCTGAATTGGATCCCCTCTAAGGTGGGTGCCTCCATCTTGCCTCTGAGATTGGCAACAATCAGCCATTGTAGTTCTCCTCC
Source organism: Avena sativa (assembly GCA_916181665.1). Lineage (NCBI taxonomy): Eukaryota > Viridiplantae > Streptophyta > Magnoliopsida > Poales > Poaceae > Avena > Avena sativa. Next base: position 186,004,694 of record OV702284.1, on the reverse strand, counting down.
TTGTTGATCATTAAGCTGTGCTCCGAATAACTCGGGGTGAGGGTGCTCAAGAAGTTCCGAGAGTTGGTCTAAATCACGCTCAAAGATGAGTTGTCCTCCATTGACCAACTGGTAGAACTTGCTGTATTTGACGTCCATCTATAAGAATGTAGGATGAGTAAGTTAGTAGAGTGATCAAGTGTGTCAAATTTTATGTAGGATTTGCAAGAAGTTTTGAGGAACATGAATTTTCTTGAAAGACTCTAAGTGATAAGAATGAGAATAGGTTTTCATAAATACTCACTTCTTTTGTTTTGAAACTAAGTTTTTGATTCAAGCGTCCATTCTAACTAGGATCTCCTATGGTCAGGATGGCTCTGATACCAACTTGTCAACACCCGGATTTTTAATCCCAGATGCTTGTTATGCCATACATCGCAATCCCAGAATTACCATTTTTGTGAGACATAACAGATTGGTACCATAGTTCATCATCCATTACAAACCATAATAAAGGTCTTACAAATAAAGGATCTCATGATCTAGTCTTAATACAATCAACGCAGCGGAATAATAATAAGGGTAGCATGGTCAAAGCTCCATCTTCAGGGTCACAGGCAATGCTGACGATGGGGGATGATCCTAGTTGTCATGGACTTCCTGATGTCCATCATCCTGGTAGTTCTCCTCATAGTCTGGCCATAGGAATAGCCAGGGACAAAGCCATGAGTAATCTTTAAGTACCTAAAAATTATCACTAACAAGTAAGTAGTTCGAGTAGGAATCCTAAGCTCGAGGTTTATTTGCAAAAAGCCAGGTTTATCTCTAACTGAGTTTAGAAGTAAAGAAAACTAGTTTAATGTCTTACAACACCTAAGTGGGAACTTAGTTTTCATGTTCACAACCCTGTTGTGGTCAAGTCAAAGTCAAAGTCATAGTTCATTTCACAAGTCATTTTGAAAACATCTGACGACGGAACAGTATGGCCACTCCAACTGTCCATAACCGCGGACGCGGCTATTCTAATAGTTTGAGACACTGCAGAGATTGTACACTTTCACCACAATATTCGATACATCCGTCAGGAACAATCCTGAATCACCATACTCAGTATGCCAATAATCAATCCTAACCTTTCAATTGCACACCCTAGGATAGGCACCTCCCCTATGAGTTTGGCCTCGCAACCATGACCATATGTCATCTTGGTAACTCATGCAAGTGTTAGCTTGCCTTGAGTAGTGTAGTGATTGAAGTTCTCTTCTTCTTCTCCGTAGTTCCCTTCCTCCTCGTATCCTTGCTCGATACTAGCGTCTATAAATAAATACGAGGTACACAATCACCAAACAATAATTAACTACTTCTATTTGGCACACAAACGTTCACACTATATGATCTAGTATCATCACAATCATCACATGAAATAAAGACCTAGTTTTATTTATTATATTTTAGAAAAGTAATTTCTACTCATTGAAAAACTATTTAAGATTTAATATTCTCCAATTAAAATATGGGATCATGTTGACACATGTCATCACCACATATTTTAATACTTGGGAATGTGATTTAAAGTGGTGTCACAATTTAATAAGATTTAACATTATTATTTTAAATAATTAAAGTGACTAGAAATGCCTTTGTATCTTTTTTTAGTACTTGTCCAAGATCACTGTATGTAAACCTAAATATTTTTTAAATATTTATAAAGATCTTGTCAAATGTGATTTTTGAGAGTTGGAATCAACTCAAAAGCATTTATAGTTGATTTTTGAAAAATGTTTGAATGCAGAAAAGTCTCTGCCTTGTTATTTTTACTATAGGTGATCTATAATTTCAAATGGTTTGGATCCAATGGGCTTGGATTAATAATTTCAATAACTTTCTAACAAAATTGGTTGCATGCGATTTGGTTTAGTAAAACTCTCTGAATTGATTTTTGAATCTACTGACAGAACTAGGTTTGAACTAAATTAGAAAATCTATATTTGAATCTACTGGGTTTCACGGGAGTGCTACTGGGTCGGCCCAATCTACACAGTGTGGCACAGAGGGATACTGACAGAGGGGTCCCACTAGTCAGCGACTCTGTCCTACCAAAACGATATCTTTTAATCTAGGCCCTACAATTAGAATCTGATCTAACGGCTGAGGTTCATCGTCGACGACGAACAGCTTCGGCGAGGTCTAAACCCTAACGCGGCGGTGGGGGTCGTGTGAGGCTCACTAGGGCTCTAGTTAGGGTCGGTGATTGGGGAGAACGATGTTGTCGACGACGGCGGTTCGAATGGTGGTCACGGCGGCTCCGGGGGCAACTCCAATCGACGACTCCTTTATTCTTCTACAGCGGCGGCCTCCGGTGAAATTCTGGCGGTGCAGAGCTCGCCTTGCTTCGAGGAGAGGTGTGGGAGGTTCTCTGAGGAGTGGGGAGTGGGATGTTGTGGTGAATTGAGGCGGAGGGGGCCTCTATTTATACACTGGCGAGGGGACCGAGCGGGATGGGCTGGCTTCTCCGGCGACGGCGGTACAGCGGGCTAGCGGCATGGATGAGGGTAGGGGGCGACACGGTGGTCCCTGGCGGTAATCCCAGGCTTAATGGCACGGCACGGGGCGGTCGAGGATGGTCGTGCGTGGGCCGTGCTCTACGCGGAAGTAGCGGTGTTCGAGACGGCGCATAGGTGCTAAGGGTTGCGTGGCGGCAAACGGGGATGTCTGGGAGCTAGCTGGTGTTAAGGCGAGTGTGTGCACGCGCAGTGAGGGCGAGGCGCGCCACACACGAGCTGGTCAGATGCGGCGTTCTGGCGCGCTCTCGGCACGGTGTAGAGAAAGTGGGCGCAGCTGTGCTGGGGTGGTCCATTCCCTGATTGCGGGCAAGGGCTGGACAGGGAGTGGCGGTGGACGGTCGCCTGTCTTCTGGACATCGTGGGAGAGGGCGGCATGGTCTGGGGCGAGCTATCCGTGGTCGACCTGGCGTGGTGGTTTCAGGCGGCGGTCCACTGGCGCAACGGCAAAGGGGGTTGTGTGTCTGGTGCTGCTAGAGGCTGGGGAGACAGGGGGAATGCAATGGGAGCAATTGGTTGAATGATCACTACTCAAAACAATGTATTTAGGCAGAGTTTGAATTGTGTCTGCCAGGTGTCTGATTAAATGGCCGAAAGAATTCAATTTTGAAATTTTTGAATAAAATTTGGTGAGTGCTCTGGTCACATGCTTGGTAGTATATAGTTGCTTGGATTTGTCAAGTTGAACTGGTTTGAGTGGTTTTTGAGAAATGGTGATCTTAGTACCTACACTTGATTCAATTTTGAATTGTCATTTGAATAGATTTGGAATTTGTTTCTATTGGTTTGCAAGGTGGGATTGGGTTCACTTTTACTTGGTCTAGCAAGGGGTGAAAAGAATTGGATTTGTTTCTATTAGAAAACTTGGGCTAGGAACACTCAAAGTAGTCTAGTGGTTAATTTTGGTCAAAATGACCATTTGCTCATAATGTTTATATTTGAATTTCTCTTCATTTGGTTCTGCTTGGAAATGATCTAGATGATGTTGTTTTCATCTATAAGCCAATCCTTGCCATTCATAGCAATCAAACATGGCATTGCAAGCTTTCATGCATTCATCACACACACACATGCATTCATATTAATTTTAATAACAAAAGTTTTTGTTAACCCTAAACTTGGGTGATTAGAACATGATAATATTGATTAATATTTTTGGGATGTTACAGTATTGGAATTCTCATGACTACTTATAAGGGATCATATCCCTCGAATGTCGGGGTTCCTTTATGAAATGGGTCAACAGTGGGACAGTCACCTGGAGGAATTACGAACAGCCCTCGAGAGCAGCTGGGCGATACTATGATCCCCTCATTGAAAGTGCCCCTTCTCCAGGAGTCGGAAGGCACTCCGGTTGGTCCGTGGATCCATACGTCCCGATGTTGAGGGGAACAACTCACAGGGTAGGGCCTATACTAGAGTGGCATCCGGAGAGTCTTGATCGATTACTGGACCCACGATCAGTAGGGATCAGGGCAGGGTACCCGTTTGGTGTGCGTAAATTGTACAATCTATACAGAGTGTAAATCTATTCGAATAGCCGTTTCCACGGTCATGGACGGTTGGGAAGGTTGCTGTAGAGCGGTGCTGGTTTTGATTTCAAAAGGACTTTGGAAAAGCAATGGCTTGTAAATGTTTTGACCATGAGATGGTCAGAAAGGAAGGAAAGGAGTTTGGTCATGGGATGGCCGGAAGGAAAAGCAAATGGGTGACCCAATTCTAGCATTTTCCCCAAAAATTTTCAAAAAGGTTTTACAAAAGTTTTCAACAAAGATATAGACATGTTATATCTACAAGAGAAACTAGTATGGAGCCCTCCTACTACCACATCTATATTGCGTATCCTTTATTATTGTTCTTTTAAGGTGGTTTGCAAGTACAATCAAAGTACTCACTGGCATTGTCCCTGGTTATTTACTTGGCCAGACTTTCTAAGGATCGAGAGAAACGATGGAGAGGCTGACGTCTATGCGATCTAGGCCATCTTCCCAGTCAGTTGCCTGTAGGTTAAGGCTTGACATGGGCTCTGCGATTGAAGACTTCCGCTATTGATGATTGTAATCGCCATAATGGCAGTGATGTAAGTATTGTACTCGATACTTTCTGGATGTGGTAATGATACTCGTCGGTTATTCTCACGGCTCACTGATCATGGGAACATGAATTGCTGGCATAACGGGGATTCTCAGACCGTAAATCCAGGGTCCCACAGACTTGGTATCAGAGCCATCCTGACTGTAGGAGACCGTAGCTAGCAAGGACATTATACGAGAAAACCACTATTTCTGAAAACCATGGCTTTCGGAAACTACTTTCTCAAATGCTTTTAGAAAGATTCCTTATCTTACCTTCTCTGATTTAAACTCTTTGAAAATGGCTTATTCCATATCTCGTCTATCTTCAAATGTCCCGTTTTGAAAAACAAGTCGGACCTATAAACTGTGGAGATGGAGATCCCGAGATGACAAGAACAATGACAAGCTAACAAAAGGAGTTACCAATGGCCGACACAACAAGATCTTCCTACCAATGGAGTCCTCCATCGCCCCAAATGGATCAAGTACGGCACCGAGGCCACCAGAAGGCAAGACAGAAGTCAATATTTTCAGCAAAGACTGTACTTAGGATAAATACCCCCAATATAGGATTCCCCTTATGGCGCGTAGTCACCCCATAGTACCTAAGGTAACCTATGTTTGTTTTTCATGAGCTTTTGTGATGCTTGAAATGTGTTGCTTGTCTGCATGGGATCACTCGATCCTACTATATAGCCACCTTGCTTGTGTTTCACGGCACGAACCTTCGTAAGCCCATAACCTGGAAACTCCCCTCAGTAGGATGGACATGTAAAGAAATCTCTGATAACCCCTACTCGTGCCTTAGTTCTAACCTCCCCCAAAGGAACGACGATCCCATTCAACCCTCTGCCGAACCAACAGGAAGTCCTCGCCATAAGACAAATGCCCCAAGAATCCTGAAGATAAGGATGCCCGCAGGCAATGAGTCTACTTCATCATCGAACCAAAGCAACACAAAGAGTTCATGTTAAGACAACCCCTCTAAAGATAAAATGCCTCCACCCTGACTAAGGACTAAGAAGAAGCGTAGCTAGTCGCTAAAACTACCCCGAGTTAACCCTTATGTCTTAGTTAGGTAACCACCATAGAAAGGTAGTCGCAATACGGCGTCACTCGAAGAACTCAATTCAAGCATCATGCAAATGATCCAAGATGAAGGATCTACCCCAGCCTCGATGACCCTAAGTAAATCTCTAAGGTGGAAGGACTGCATCTTTTCACTCAATTCTAGAAGATCAACTACTAAAAGATACCTCAAGAAGATATCCAACCCAAGGACCTGCTCTGACCATCACCTTGAGAGTCATCGGAGGAATAGAAAATAGACCTCACCAATAACCTTTGGAAATCTACTCGATCCTCCCAATACCCACGATGCTCAAAATTAAGACGACAAGACTACCCGATGCCACCAATACTACTCTCCAAAGGGAAGAAATCAACCAAACGAGTCAAGATTCTCTGAAGACGTCATGAAGCCCCTTCTCTTCTATCTCTGCTAAGACTCACCTAAAAAGGCACCTAACTTTGCTAACCCTGGGACTGAAAATGAAGAACCGTCCCTCTACGAGTATCAACCCATCTCCAGTCACCACCCTCGGAAGATCCACCCGTCGAAGCAGCCCCCGGAGAAAGGCACGGCTCTCACTTTCACTGCTAAAGAGTTGAATATCCCTCACACCCCCGAGGAATTGCAGTAACCGAAGTTAGTACCCCATCCCAAGAACGGCGACAAAATTCAAGAAGTACCCATGGAGTAGCCTTTCTCACCCTGCAACTCACCCTTATGGCATAGGGTAGAGTTATGTAACGTCCTAGAACCATTTTTGTAAAACCCTAAATGCCCCGACGACTGGCAGCACAAATCTGGTTTGTAATACTTTAGAGTACCATCGCTTTTGACCGGTGCAAACCTGTTAATGTTTGCATGATTTCAGTTTGCTAATATGTAGGTTTAAGGTTCCCTCTCTCTCGTGTTTTACCAACGACGTTGCATCAGACTGCACCCAGAAAGACCCCTCCTATGCAAGCACGTCCCAAAACCTCCAACTGAAACTGACATCCTCCAAACTTGTTGAAACTCTAAAACAGCTCAGATGCCTCTCCAGAAGCAGCAGGTATCAGGTCAACCGAAGAAACCCAATTCCAAATGAAAGGTGCATGACTTCCCCAGCATCAGCCTATGAATCCAATAAGGAAAGTCTGTGACTCCACCAAGCACCCCTAGTGTCTCTCTAAGGGGGAAAGACTACGTATTTGCCGCCCAAAACCTGATACAACCCTGGAGTCGAACCCTAGTCATTGTTAGGTGATAACCACCCCCAAAATCAGAATTGTGGACCCTTCCTGAAGGACAATAATCGGTACTTCTCCAGAATCAGAAGATACTTCGGGAAAGTCCTCCATCACCAAGTCGACTGTCCAGCCTACACCCCGGTGTTTCAAGACCAAGAAGGCAGAAAGGTTGACCTTGGTGATAAAAGATTTATGAAGGCTCAACTCATCGTCTCACTTCCCGAAGAAGAATCGATTCTACGCTAAACCTACCTAGAATAGTCCTAAGGGGAAAAGGCTGTATCTTTTCCACTTGTTTAACCCAAATGCTCAACCAAAGCAAGTTAACCCGGACCCATAACTTACCAAGCCAGTTTATTGAAAACCTTCATTTATCAAAGGTTCCACCGCTGAAAATTGCTAAGACAATGTTCTTACCTAACCCTACCTCTCCCGAATATTGGGACGAGATTCTTTTAAGGGGGAAAGGTCTGTAACATCCCAATTCCAGCAACCTTCAGATGTCTTGGCTCATTCTCTTTATTCTCAAATGTTCTGGCATTTCAAACTTGAGCCAGGATGACTTTGACACAACCAAATATGTTACTAGATTATATTAACAAAACTATGGAGACCTATGTCTCCTTATGTTTTCAAGACAAAACTTTCAACTACTCTTATCTCTTGGTTTTCCAAAACCTTTTCATTCCAATCTTGGTAGAAATACCAAGAGGTCCTTATCTTACTTGAAAAACAAAACCTATTCAAAATACCCATCCTTACCTCAAGCTAGGCTTGATGGTAACCTCAGAATAAGTTGGATAAGTTTGATAAGATGAATTGGCTTGATCGGCTGGTTGATGAATTGCCTTGATCTGCTATGAGTGATCACTTCTCTTCTTAGGAAGTAGCATGAGCCAATATAGGAGCTCATCCTATAGGATCAAACCAATGGTTAATATAACCAAATCTTGAGCCAAGCATCCTAATCTTAATCTATCTTAAGGCATCCAGATAACCCCTTAATCCCCTTATCTAGATCAATCATGAGCTAATCCTTTGTATTAGCATGCAACTCCTCAAAGACCAAATACAAGCATGTATTTTCCATCCATTAAATATATACTTCAATATAAACCACTTGATGATGAGTATTGCATCCTCTCCAAATCTTTTCCTCCTTCACACTTGCCCAAATACACCAATCTGCCAAATTTGGCTAAGTCTGGAATCCTTAGCTGGATTCAATCTTTGAGAACCCACCTTTTCTAACCTATGTGCATCCTTTAGAATGTACTTGAACCATATTATATTACATATTTAGTACTACCAAAGACCACTCTGGCCCTTGGCTAACCTCTTATTTACCCACACATTCTTGATGGTTTTGTAGATAAGATAATAACCTTTTCTACAAATCTTATCATCTTGCCCACTTTGGCAGAAGCTCACATCCTTATGCTATCTTCTCTTGACAAACTCTCTACATGGTTATGATCTAATAACCATGGTCTATGAACCCACCCTTCACTAGTTTCCAATGGAGCTCTGTGCTTCCAAAACACACCTGGTTTATGAGGCATCATGACTCATCTACAATGGCAGCCTTATTTTCAACAAAGTTTGCCATCACTTCTAGATCACCTCAAATGCAACCAAGCCAAACTTCTTCTTCCATGATCATCTATATAACTCGGTCTAACTATACATCTATCCCTTGCATCAAGGTGAGCTCTGAGCTCACTAATCCAACCTTGTTTAGGTGGTATAAAAATATTAATGCCCTAGATCCTCTAATCCTTGCTCTCTTTTGGAAATCCATCTTGTTTGCAAAACCCAAGATTGCCAATGATGGATACTTCAAGTTGACATCATCCACCATGGATATAAACATTTTCCAAATAATCTCCATAATTATTTGGAACCTAAAACTATTTAAATTCCTTTCCTTGCAAAATTCTCAAAATCTTTCCTATAAATGCAAGTTTGTTTTTCTCCAAATCACTTTGCTAAATCAAGGCACATATGAGTCCCTTACATCATACCCTACCTTCCCATCTAAAAAATGAATATTTTTTAGATGCTTTAATATTTCTTTTTGCCCTTTTTCTTAAATGGCAGAAACAATAAATATTAGCTTAAAAATACCTTTCCTTACAAATAAATTCCAAGCAAATTATCCAATGTGTGATCTTGTATTTAGGACCATCTCACATAAAAAACCAACCATGTACAATGGAAAAATACCAAATGAGCTTCCAGAAACCAAATTAGAACTTTTTGAATAAAGGGCCTTAAGTGGACTTGAAATCCTCTGAAAAATCTCAAATAAATCCTAGGGATATAATTTGACTATACCTATCCACTAGTGCCATTTTACCATCTTTCCAAAGAGAATTTTTGAAACTTCCTTCACAACCATTGTTTGGATCAAATTTGCCAACTAAGCAAATTCTCAAATCAAAACCCACCAAAACTTTACCCAACCTGATCCACCAAGCTTGCACAACACATCTCTCACTCTCTGGTCGTGCTCCACTGTAGCCAACCCTGTAGCACCTCCAACCTGATCCACCAAGAGAGAGACATGCATGTCTTGAAATATCTTGTAAATAAAAGGGGCAACAGCCACACCTCCCCTTCCACCATTCACTACTCGACCCCAATGCCCCACCCTCACCCCCAACACCTCCTCCCTCAACCAATACCTCAGATGGACATAGTCCACTTTACACCAACCCTCTTTGGTTTATAAGGAGAAAAGCTAACACATCACCCACTCCCTGCCTCATTTGCTTCACCACCTCCTACCTACCCTTCCTAGAGCACCTCTCCTCCTCCCCTGCCACATCCTGGCCAAGAGAAGAACAAACAAGACCTTCATCCATCGCTCTAAATCCGAGCATATCTCCCTCTCTCTTGCCCTCCCCTCTCTGCATGTTACCCTGTCGTGCTCCCCTCCTCTCCCTACAACTAATCATGCACTTTGTTTGGACCAGGACCACCTCCACCGGCACCATCACCAAGCTCTGAAAAGTCTCCTCTTGGCCATCACCGCGCGAGATCCCTCCCGGCGGCGAAACCGCCCGTGCTGCACCTTGCTGGATTCTCCATGAGCCGCCGCGTCCACCCGTGACCTCCACGCATCCTCTCCATTTCCTCAGGTGAGCCTCCCCTTATGCCCAGGAGCCGCCTAGGGTTTCCCCTGTTTGTTTCGCGAGCAGAGGTTGAAGACGGCCCTGCGCCGTCCAATCCTCCTTACCCCGATGGTCCGGATCAACCAATACCAGTTCGGCCACTGTCCCTCACTAATGAGCACGCCCCGCCTCTAGGCCGTTCGAAGATGGTTCTCGCGCACGTCGCCCTCCGCTGTGGGCTGAAATCCCCATGGCGCGGCCCATCTCCCTCTAGATCCGGCCCGAGTGCCCATCGTCCCTTTTTTCTTTTTTATTTTCTAGAAATTCCAGACCTGGGTTGTCGCGGTTAGTTTAAATAGATTTAAAAATGTAAAATATCTCAAAATGACTAGATCAAAAATTTCCTAGATAAATACATGTTTTCTTAAATATTCAGTACCCCTAGCTAGTCCAAAGGTTGTCTATTTTAATTATGTTAAATCAAACTCTTATATGTGTCCTTTTTACAGGATAAATCTTTCTATGAGTTTTATAACTCCATTTGATGTAAATCCCTTTGATGCTAAAAGTTATGATTGATACCTTACATGAAACCCTGGCCCACCCCAATTTTGCTTCCTGGTTTGCCCATAACAAAAAATAACAAAATCAGGCAATTTCTGTCTTTAGAAATTTCTCTAGGTCCAACCAAAATAGGTACTGACCTAATTCCAACTCATAGAGAAGATGCATACCAGTATCCTTCAAACCCTATGATACCATAATTTTATGATCCTTGGTTGATCTATTATGAATTAAACACTTCTATGTACGTTTAATTAACCAATAAATTAACTACAGTAGTTCTGTAAATCCAAAAAGAGTGATTACAATTTACACAGAAAGGTATTCAAAAAGCTACCATGTGTATTTGTATTCACATCAAACACCCATGTAGATTAAATCTGGTTAAAAAGACAAAAACATTCTAGAACTGACTTTGGGAATTTCTTGAGGGCATTTTGGTACATATTTAATGTGATTCCAACTCTTAGTGAATCAGTCCATCAAACCATACTTAAACATCCAAGGACATAATTTTTGGACATACGGAAAATTTCTGGTGAATTATTCCCTAAAACTAGATCTTTTATCACTAGAAAATGCATAATAAATCAATGGAAATTGATAAAATAGTGAAACCACTTTTGTGGATTTCATTTTATCAATACCTAGCTTATGATATCATTTTTGCATATTGATATCATACATAACTTGACCTTGGATTAAAACCCCTTAAATAGGTAGTCTTGGCCTCTAAAATCTTAATAGTAATTCCACAAATGCAACTAAAGTGAAATCAATTTCTTTAGTCCAATTTGTTCAAAACCTACCGAAGTAAATCATGTGTTGTATCTTTTATTTCTTTATGTATTGATTCTTGTATGCCTTGTATTGAATGTGGTATTGTTTGCCTGTATGTATGCTTAATAACGACGATAGTTGCGATTGTGTACGCCGAGAAGACGGAAGCATCAAATCATTCTTCTCATTATTATTGTTATCGGTATTCTGGTATTCTAAAGGAGTCAAGGGACATCTCTCTTGTCACAAGCACGCCACATCCTTTCTCATAAGCCCTTGTCCTACTATTTTACTTATGCATGGTTTACCTACGGTTTACAAAACTGCATTGTTTTACTATATGCTAAGTTATCTCTGGTAGTGGCTTGGATCCTCCAAACCATTACACTTTTGTACAACTAAGTGCAAACCCCTTGGTGAAACCTACTTTCCCCTGGTATGGTAGATGGTGTAACCCCATACCCCTTTGGAGACCCTGTTTTAGCCGAGGCAAAACTATAGGATGGGTAGACCCCAAAAATGTTTTACAAAAATGTTTCATGGAAAAACCTTGGTAGGGTTTGACCTACCAAGAGAAGTTCGAGAAATGAAAATGGTTTTGTTTTACAAGACGGTTGGACAAAAGATGGAGGAAAAATGTTTATGAAAACGCACCCAGTTCTTTGTAGTTTTGCTAGAACAATTAACCTGTGCAACCACATTACTATGGAATGGGATAGGGCTGGATTTGAAGTTTGCTACTCTGGTATGAGAATTCTCACGACTTCTTATAAGGGATCATATCCCTCGAATGTCTAGGTTCCTTTAGGAAAAGGGACATCTGTGGGACAATGGCGATACTATGAGCCCATCATTGAAAGTGCCCCTTCTCGAGGAGTCGGAAGTCACACCGGTTGGTCCGTGGATCCAAACGTCCCGGTGTTGAGGGGAACAACTCATAGGGTAGGGCCTATACTAGAGTGGCATCCGGAGAGTCTTGATCGGTTACTCTACCCACGATCAGTAGGGATCAGGGCAGGGTACCTGTTTGGTGTGGGTAAAGTGTACAACCTATGCAGAGTGTAAATCTATCCAAATAGCCGCGTGCACGGTCATGGACGGTTGGGAAGGTTGCTGTGGAGGCTTGATCACTCAGATTGCCTACACAAGTGGTTTTTTCATGCCACAGGAAAGGGCCATAGCCGGCAGTAAGACACTAGATGATATTCACATGGCTAGCACTAGATTCATGGGGTTCTATAGACCCCAACATTCCCTTCATGCTTATCAGTTTTATTTTTGACCTAGCGGTGATATCCACCAAGTTTTGCTTCCTTTTTTCCATGTTTTTGGTTTGCCAGGTAAATAGAGTTGGGTCCTCACAGCGGAGGAGTTCTAGCAGACACGGATCCTCTCAGGAAGGATTGCACCGCCAGGAGGTCATCCCAACTGGGAAGAGGCAGCAACTGGCCAACAACAGCAAGGGCAAGGAGGATAGGAACGGAACGTAGGAGGATGGAATGACTATGGTCAGCAGAACCACCACAACCAACCTTTCCCTCAGCAGCAACAAGATATGCATCAACCATAGCCGGTATTCAACTATGTCCCGAGGAGTGATTTTGACCAGGTGGTACATCGCATCAACAATATTGAAAATAAATTGCACGATGCGAATGCCAACATAGTTGATCTCATTCATATTTCACTTCTTTTATGATTGGTTTTTAGAACCACTACCCGAACTTCCCATACCAGCAGCTGCCACCTAGAGACAGTGGCAACTATTGATTCAGATAGGCCAAGAGCCTAAGCTTGGGGAGGATTAAATCCTCCCACCCTTTGCATTCATATTTTCCCATTTTTATTTTGATTTATTTTTATTCTCTTTGCATGTTTATTTTTAGTTTTGCATTGTCAAAATAAAAAGAAAAATATTAGACTAGCTTTTATCTTCACTTCTGCAAATTTCTCTCTGCTCTCGCTCGTTCTTCTGCAGGTTATTCATCCCTAGTGACTCGGCTATAAAGATAAACACAACGAGTCGGCTCAAGCAAGGGGCAAGAAAACAAGAGGAGGTATCACATTCTTGTTTTCCCTCTTCCTGTAAGTTTATTCTCGAACATTTTATATTTGTTCGGTTGCACATGAGTCCTACTCCATGCGTAACTAGTTATCTTTTAAGGCTTGAGATCAAAAGTTTTTATAACTACTTTGGTTAAGACTTGCGAAAATTGGTATTAGTTTGAAAAACAACCATTTGAATTAAAATCCAAAACTTTTGAGAACAAGAAAAAGTGTCTATCGACAACTTTGGTGCCATGTTTTTGTCTTAAGGGCTTAATTTTAGTAGTACTCAACCCCACATACTGATCGTTGACTTGATGACAACTTCTGAAAAAGAATTGTTGGATGGAATGAACTTTTTATGGTGGGAGAGGGAGATGCTAAATATGTTTTACCCTGATGAAAAATAGAGATAAGAAACAATTATATGTTTCTCATACACACCTTTGGGATACTAACAACTCCGCAGGCCTATGAACGATCTATGGTATGACCTCGGATTTTGTCTATGAGTTGATGACATGAGTAGCACATGTGTTGCTATATGGGACAAAGTATTAGTATTCTCAAAAGGTTGTGTAAGCATTTCATAAAAATAAAAAAATCATTGATCCTTGAAAAGGATAAGAAAGAAATGAGCTGAAAATATTATGTACTTTGCTAGAGCTTTGGCATCACCTCACCACCTAAAATGAATATGATGCTTAGCCATGCATAGCTATCAGTGCTAATTCATCCAGATGATGTATCAGATGCATAGAATCTAGTATGACAGGAGAACATGATGAGATGAGATCAGAAGTGATATGAGATTAAACAAGCTAAGGCTTGTATTGGAGGACATGGTGGGATGTGGTTTTTGTAGTCCCATGCTCGCCACCCCTAGGACCCGAAGTTCTTGCCTCTTGAACCAAGACGAGCGTACAACCACACGGGGCTTGGGAACCCCTCGACTGACTAACTTGCCTAGTAGATTCTATGAGTCACATAGTTCGGGCTTTCCATTTGGCATATGTTGGGTTCGCAGCATAGAAAGCAAAAAAATATGGTGGGAACTACTAAGCACCAAGATCTATTTACTAGATACAAGCAACGGGTGGATATACATCCATACAGAACATACCCTTATAGACCGACAAAGTTTAAGAAGACTATACTCGTGGCTGATGTAGATGAACGCTTGTTGATATCAAGATCGAGAAGAAGTCCAGTGCCGCAAATCAGCAGTGCATCCGTGATCACACACACGTTCGTGCCACCAAACAACCTTCGCCTCCTCGCTCCAGCGATATAGCGGAAGCAGCAACTACTTCCAGACGAAAAGCCACCAGGAACATGTATCTCGCTAGTCCGAGACCATGGGGGATAATTCTAGAGGGGGAGAGAGATCCTTCACGAGGACGTGTGAGTGAGAGAGAGGGAGTGGGGGATTTTTATAGGAGGAGGGGGGCACCCCAAGGGTCATGGCTGGCGCATGGGGACTGCCCCCACCCCTTCCTCCATTCATGTGAGTGGAGCTCCCACTCACAAATTGCCTCTCCACTTCCTCCACTCAAAAACCCACTCAAATTCCCATTAAATTTCCACCAAATTTAATGTAATCTATCTTTAAATAAAAATCCTTTTATTTATTTATTCAGAATTTTTTCAATTACATTAAATAATAAACATTCACATAAAACCCATTGCTACAATCAATTTCACATGCAGAAACAATTTCAGCAATTTCACCCGAAACAATTCTGGTGTCTAGTGAAATAATCCATGTGCTTTGTAATTCTCGTCTAGAACATATTTGCTCCAAATGGTGTCGGTATCTCTTCAGTGTGTCACCCTACGGTTCGCGAATAATGCGGACATGATCAAGACCCATCTCGGATCAATAATCAGAAGTGGGACCTGGAGATCCATACTGACTCCCACACATTCAACGATGACACTACTAGGAAAATGGCTATATGTAATCATCACATCCGTGGCTCACATGGTTGAAGTGCCCCATGGCTAAAACAGGCGTGGCTCACCTATTGGCAGTGCCCTACTAGTAACTAGAACAACCGTGGCGCACATGACCATAGTGCGCCACAGATATGTGTGGGCCAGGGCCCTGTTGGCCGCACGCCAGACATCCGTAGCGTACATAGGGTAGGTGCGCTACGGTTGTTAGTGTCAACCGTGGCGCACATGGAGGGGGTGTGCTACGCCTAAGCGCATGCCCCTCTCTACTGTGAAACGGCCAGACACATCCGTGGCGCACTATGGCATGTGCGCCACGGATGTTACTAATCCCTGTGGCGCACTAGGGCTGAGTGCGCCACGGATGTGGCGGGTTTTTTTGGCAGCTCCACTTTATGTGCACATGTGTGATCATCCACCACCCCACACTTCACTTTCCCCTTCTTCTTCCTCCTTAGATCTAGTCGGGATATTCTCCTTCCCACCTCAATTTCTCCACCCATTCACCATTTTTAGCATGTAGAACTTTCCTTGGATGTTACATAAGTAATAGAGGAAGGTCTCCGGTCTCTCATCTCCTTCTCCGGTCTCGCGCGCACCTTTCCTTTCCATATTTCTCGCGATTGGTCTCTCATCTCGGTAAGTTGTCCATGTAAGGATGTGTTCATGTGTATATGGATGATATGCTCATATGTATGTAGATGATCGATGCTCATGATGTGTGTATGAGAGGATCGATGGTCATATGTGTGTGTATATGGAGAGTATCGATGATGCTCATGCATGTGTGTATGGAGAGTATAATGATATGTTCATGTGTGTATGGATCTCGGTCTCTCTCTCTCTTGTGTTTGTATGTGAACAAGTTGCCATTTGTTTTGCCAAAATGTTGATTCATTTCCATTTTGGCAAGACTTTGGCATTTCGCAAAGGTCCTAATTTTAGGATAGGTCATGCCAAAATTTTCTATCGACCATTGCATGCATGCATTCATTATGTGGTTCTAATAGACTTCTAATTGTACCGTGTACACCGTGCAGCCAAAAATGGTCCGCATAATGAGCGAAGGCATTGTGGCTAGATTTTTGAAATGTGCGACGGCCGACATGATACGAAATAACAAGACGGATATAAGATGTCCGTGCAGAAGATGCAAAGTCAACTAGGTGATCGACCTAGATTCCGGGAATCTGCAGGCGCACCTGCTCCGCCATGGTTTCATGGATGGATACACTCGTTGTATAAGCGATGACGAGGACGATGGAGACGGTGAAGGTGGCCAACATGATGATGATCATCATCACGGCGAGAACGGGCGAGATGATGAAGAGTCTCCTGGAGATGGTGAAGGTGCGGAAGCAGACCGGGATGATGATGATCTAGATGCCGGAGGAGCAGACGACGATGGAACAACGCCAGGCTGGGTGCGGGACCCTTATGTGCAAGAGCTGCTTCTCAAGCAGACGAGTAACGCCAGGGCTGCCGCTAGAGAGAAAGCCAAGCTTGCGCAACTTGAGAAAGACGCGGTTACTCCATTGTATGAAGGATGCATGCCCGATGATACCCGGTTGAATGTAACGCTCAAGGCTATGGAGATGAAGGCAAAACACAAATTGAGCGACGCAAGCTTCCACGATATGATGGCATTCTGGCACGATCGTCTCCCGGAGGGGAACACATGTCCAACTAGTATCGAGGATGCCAAGAAAATCGTCTGTCCTCTCGATCTACCGCACGTTAGATATCACGTATGCATCAACGATTGCATCATTTATCGGGGCGAGGACGCGGAGAAAACCACATGTCCGGTGTATGGCGTGAGTCGATACAAGAAAGGGAAGAAAGCACCTCGAAAAGTGGTATGGTACTTTCCTATCACTCCTCGTCTGCAGCGCTATTTCGCGGACCCTAAGGAAGCGAAGTTTATGCGATGGCATGCGGAAAGGAAGAAGCCAGGAGATGATGATGATGACCCCGAAAAGGATGAGCTGCTGACGCACCCTTCAGATGCTAGCCAGTGGAAAGCATTGGACCTCGAATTCCTAGAATTCGGTGGAGATTCGAGGAACATCAGGCTTGGTGCGAGCACCGATGGACTCAATCCGTTCGGTAGCCAGAGCAGCACGCACAACACTTGGCCCGTGTTTGTATGGATGTACAACCTCCCTCCATGGTTTTGCATGAAGAAGAAGTACATACAAATGAGTATGCTAATTCAAGGGCCGAAACAACCTGGTACCGACATCAATCTGTATCTCGGGCTGTTGAAAGAGGATCTAGCCACGTTATGGGAATCTGGAGCCAATACTTACGACGCCGTCGCACAAGATTATTTCACTATGAGAGCCGCGTTGGTCACTACGGTGCAAGACTATCCAGGTTGCGGGTATATCTCGGGGCAGGTTATCCAAGGATTCTGCACATGCGTCAGGTGCATGGATAACACAAGCTATCTCCAACTAGAGAAAGATCCAGGGTCATCGAAAACCGTGTTCATGGCGCACCGGAGGTGGCTCGGCAAGAATGATCCATGGAGAAACCGTGGAGACCTGTTCGATGGCAAATCCGAGACCCGAGGAATCCCAGAGCGTAGGAGCAGCGAAGAAGTGGAAGAGTTGCTGAAAAACTAGAAAGATTGTCCTAAGCCTGGAAAGAAGCAAAAGAGGCAGCAACAAGACAAGCCGCTGATGAAGGTATGGAAAACAAGGTCTGTTTTCTAGGAGTTGCCATACTGGAAGTTTCTTCGCACGCCTCATAGCCTCGACATCATGCATATCACGAAAAACGTGTGCGAGAGTCTGGTCGCCACCATAATCAACATGCCAGATAGGACGAAAGATGGTCCGAAAGCAAGGCACGACCTGATATGCTTGGGTATCCGGAAGGAGCTTCACGGAGGATGCACTACTCCTGATGATCAGGAAGATGACGATAATCATGAGTCGGAGACGACACAAGGTCGTCGGAAGGGTAAAAAGTTCAAGAAGAACGAATATTACTGCCCTCCTTCTTGCTTCACTCTAAGCCAGGATGAGATCAAACAGTTTTTCAAGTGCCTTCTAGGAGTCAAATTTCCTTACGGCTACGCGGGCAATATAAGCAGATACCTAGACGAGGCGAAGCAGAGGTTCAGTGGCATGAAGTCTCATGACTGTGCCGTGCTAATGACGCAGGTACTTCCGGTCGCACTAAGAGGGATAATGGACGAGCACGTCCGTGAAACGTTATTTGGCCTCTACAAGTTTTTCGACGTCATCTCTAGGAAGTCGATTGGCGTGAATCAGCTCGGGAGGCTACAGGAGGAGATCGTGGTGATTCTATGTGAGCTTGAGGTCTACTTCCCACCCGCATTCTTCGACATTATGGTGCATCTGCTGGTCCATGTTGACATGGTTATACCCTACGGGTACGTGACTTCAGCATACCTGGACCAGCCCAAGGAAGGCCCACAGTAGACATACACTGGCCCATGAAGATTTTCGGGTGGCCAAGGCCCATGACGCCTTCGGATCCTTGGAGAGCAAGACTAGCGTAGATAGGAAATTCAAATGGGTAAAACCCTAGAACTTGTAACCGACTAGGACTATGCCCGGGACCTGCCTAAGTCTATATAAAGGCCAGGAGGGCACGTCCTAGATCTCTCGACTCATACTCTCGCATACGCACCTCACGCCAGATCGAATCTGCGCACCCTGTAACCTTCTGTTCCGCCGTAATCAAGAGCAGACAAGCAGGAGTAGGGTTTTCCCTCCGGGGGCCTGAACCTGGGTAAATCTCGTGTCCCCTGGTTGCTTGTCTGTTAACCGTTCCACGATCTCCAGCATCCCCATCTTCTCCAAAACCCAAGTCCATAACAATGGGCATTGACGAGATCAAACCTCGTCAATTGGCGCCGTCTGTGGGAATCGGGGCTGCTGATTGTGCGATCGTGACGGTCCCGACCCGATCGATCTACAACTCCGCGGCGACGAAGAATCACCTCCTCTTCGGCGCTTTCGACTTCACCGCCCACTCGCCGGCCACCATGAAAGATTTCGAGCCCGTAGGCGACGGACTCGAAATTTTGTTCGGGAACTTCTGCTTCCAGGTGGGACAAACTGGCACCCTCCGCCTTCCTGAGCGGGTGCCCGTGCCATCAATCAGGCTCGCCTCGTGGGCTCCACACCCCGTGCTGCGCACATCACCATCGACAGATGAGTTCTACGACAGCAGCAGCTGCAACTCCGATCTGTGCGATCCACCTTCAGATGAAGGGACCTACGGTTCCGGATCCGAAAGCTGCGGCAGCAGCGGACCAATCTACGAGCGCTACCAATGCGCCGCAGTCATCCAGGAGCAGCAAACGCCTAACCCGCCGCCCAACACGAACCCCAACCCGCAGGACAGAAATGGCGGAAACGGCGGGAACAGAAGAAGCTAGTCCCCCCCACCCGAAGGGGAAAACAACGGCCACGTCATCCAACTTAGCAAAGAAGGATGGGTCCAGGCACGCCGTGCCGTCGCAGGCGACATAGTCCTGCCTGTGGACTCACCACGCGACCTACTCATGGCATACCACTACCTCCTCATCGAGGAACACAAGAAGCAAGTCAAGATGCAAGAGACGCTCGACAAACGCAAGGAAGCAGCCTCTGAGTCCAGCGCGCGACGAGCTGCGCTCTCCGTCATGGCACCCGGCTCTAGCACGAACGGAAACCAGGGAAACAAGCACCGCTCACGGGTGGAGAACATGGATCCCAAGGAGCGCCGCGATGTGACCCGAACTCTCCACACATCGTTCATGGATATGGATGCCGACGGCAACATCATCCCGAAGACACCACAAGTTGCGATCATGGCAGCCACTGCGTATCTCGCGGCCCACCCACCTCCGGAGGGGGACCCGAAAATAGCCATGCATAAGTCCGCACTCACCGGACTCGGACTAGTCGGAGCCGTGCTCCACGAAGACGCTCCTGCGGAGCCGAAGAAGAAAGCCCCGGCCAGGCGCGACCAGATCCCCACCCCTTCATTCGAAGAGGAAGAGGAACACGACCTTCCTCGAAGGAAGAAGAGCTCGCATCGCCATAAACGTGACTACGACGCCAGAGACGCGCTTACACAACGCAAAATCGACAAAGCGCGAGCAAAACGTGCATGTTCGTCTGAATCCGAGATGGACGAAGACGAAGGAGAACTCTGCGGAGCCCGATGCTTCAGCAGATCTGTTCGGCGAACACAGATGCCACGCAATTTCAAGCTTCCTTTGGATACTCCGAAGTTCAACGGCATGCAAGATCCAAAATCTTGGCTCAGCGACCATCTGTCATCCGTCATGCTGCACGGCGGTAACAAAGAAACCGCCATGCAATGCCTTCAGCTGCAGCTGACAGGCGCAGCGCGGGTTTGGCTCAGTAGCTTATCATCAGGGTCCATCCGAAGTTGGGAGGAGCTAGCTTACAGCTTCATCCGAAATTTCGAGGGCACCAGCAAGAGGCCCGCCTCAATCGAAGAGTTGCGAGCCTGCACGCAGAGAACGGGCGAATCTATTCGCTCGTACATATTACGCTGGTCTACCACCAAGAACTCAGCAGCACATATCTCCGAGGAGAGGGCCATCGACGCCTTCAGAGACGGCGTCAAACGCCAAGATTTCAAGGAGGAAATGGGGCACGTCAAGCCCAAGACACTCGACCACCTCATGGACATCGCCAACAGATGGGCCGACGGCGAAGATTGCATTCACCGAGCACAATCGGATGAAGAGGACGACTACGGCCGAAGACGTGAACGTCGCAGCAAGCAGAGATCGCGCGTCTATGAGGACCGCGACGGACCCGACATGGTCGCTGCTGGCTACGCCGACCGCCGCAACGACAACAGCCGCAACAGCGGAGGATACCGCGGAGGAAACTTTCGCGACAGCGGACGACCAGCACAGTCGTGGCAACGCCGCGACCGCGACAACGGACCCTCAGCATTCGACAAACTCTCGGGTCCATGCACCATCCACTTCTACATCGACAAATAGGATGGCAAAAAGAAAGCCAGCCACATGCTCAAGGACTGCCGCGAGTTCCAGAAACTCAGCGAAAGCATGGTGCAGATGAGGCAACAAGCCCCAATCCCTGCGTTCGGAAACGCGCCTGCGCCAGGTGAAGTAGCACACGGAGCTCCTCCACCACCGCCTATTGGAGGCCCAAACCAACCAGTCGCACCAGCGCAGAACAACGCCGGGGTCGGGTACCCCTCGCCAAAAGGAGCACTAAATATGATCCAGAAGGGACGCCCCATGAATAGGGTGCAGAAGAAAATCACCCGACAAATCAACTTGGCCGTGGCAACTCCGTCCGCAATTCCCGAGTACCTCAGCGGATCGGAGTCTTGCATCACATTCACTCGCGCGGATCACCCTTGTCAGATCCCTCGCCCAGGCCATGCTGCCCTGGTGCTGGAGGCGCAGATCGGAGGCTTCGAGTTGAGTCGCGTCTTCATGGACGGCGGCAGCGGCATCAACCTAATGTTCGCAAGCACTCTAGCAGCAATGCGGATCCCACAATGCAGCCTAGAACAGTCAGACACAACGTTCCACGGCATCGTCCCAGGGAAGGGCATATTCCCCCTGGGCAAAATAGGGCTCGACGTCATCTTCGGGAAGCCGGACAACTTTTGGCAGGAGCGACTCGAATTTGAAGTGGTCGACTGGCCGTCGCAATACCCCGCCATCCTGGGGCGTGTAGCATTCGCAAGGTTCCTGGCCGTCCCACACTACGCATACCTACTACTCAAGATGCCAGGACCAAGGGGCGTCATCACAGTCCACGGGAGCTTCACCCGATCGGACCAATGCGATAGGGATTTCAACAAAATCTCCCAGTCTTTCGGCATGCAAGACGAGCTTGTAAGGCTCCGCGAGGTGACGGACAATGGGGCACCCCCAGTCACAAGGCAGAATGCACCTGACATGTCTTTCGACTCCACCGTCAACACCAAGAAAGTGCAAGTCCATCCGACGGATGCCTCCAAGACGGCCCTGATCGCCAACGACCTCAGCACCGCATAGGAAGGCGCGCTCGTCGAATTCCTCCATGAGCGCTGGGAAATCTTCGCCTGGTGTCCTGCGGACATGCCAGGAGTTCCCAGGGAATTCGCCGAGCACGCACTCAATGTCTTTCCAGACACCAAGCCAGTTAAGCAGTCCATCCGGAGACTGTCGGAGCCACGAGCCGAAGCTATCGGCAAGGAAATCAACAGACTGCTTGATGCAGACTTTATCAGGGAAATCAAGGAAAGTGAGTGGCTGGCAAACACAGTGATGGTCCCAAAGAAGGACACGGACATCCTGCGGATGTGCGTGGACTTCACGTCACTAAACAAGCATTGCCCAAAGGACCACTTCCCTCTTCCTCGGATCGACCAGATCATCGATTCGACTGCAGGTTGCGAGAAACTCTCCTTCCTCGACGCCTACTCAGGCTATAACCAGATTCGACTCAAGGTCGAAGATCAGGAGAAAACAGCGTTCATCACACTGTTCGGAGTATTCTGTTACAACACAATGCCCTTCGGGCTAAAGAACGCGGGTGCCACGTACCAACGATGCATGCAGGCCTGCCTCAAGGACCAGATCGGTCGCAACGTCCAAGTCTATGTCGACGACATAGTAATAAAAACCAAGGAGGCAAGGACACTTATCGACGATCTCCGCGAGACGTTCGACAACCTTGATCGCTACAGGATCAAGCTCAATCCCGAAAAGCGCGCCTTCGGCATCCCATCGGGTCAGCTGCTCGGGTACTTCATCTCTCAACGAGGAATCGAGGCGAAACCGAAGAAAATTAGAGCCATCATGACGATGGAGAAGCCGAAAAACCTCAAGGGCGTCCAGCAGCTCGCAGGACGAGTAGCGACGCTAAGCAGGTTCATCAGCCGCATGGGCGAGAAGGCCCTACCATTCTACCAGCTGCTGCGCAAGGCAGACAAGTTCGAGTGGACACCAGAAGCCAATGACGCATTCGAAAGCCTCAAGCGGCTCCTCTCCACCTTGCCCGTTTTGGTCACGCCAAAGGAGCGTGAGGCCCTGTTGCTGTACATAGCAGCCACACACCAGGTGGTCAGCACCGTACTCGTGGTCGAACGACCCGAAGAAGGCAAGACCCACGGGGTCCAGCGCCCAATTTACTACCTCAGCGAGGTACTGACACCAACAAAGAAGAGGTACCCTCACTACCAGAAGCTAGCCTACGGCGTGTTCATGACGGCTCGACGGCTGAGCCACTACTTCCAGGAGCACCAAGTGATGGTCGTCAACGAGGCACCCCTGAAAAGCATCCTGAATAATCCAGAGGCCACAGGATGGGTGGCCCTGTGGGGCATCGAGCTGTCACCCTTGGACATCGTCTACGAGAAGCGACATGTAATCAAATCTCAAGTCCTTCCGGATTTCCTGGTACATTGGATGGAGCTGCAGCTGCCAGACACCCCAGATATGTCGCAGTCATGGACGATGCACTTTGACGGCTCCAAGCGTGAAGCCGGAGTAGGGGCAGGGGTCATACTGACCTCCCCGCAAGGCGACAAGATGAAGTACGTTCTGTGGATGAAATTCCGAGCCTCCAACAACGAGGCCGAATACGAGGCCCTCATCCATGGCATGAGGATGGCAAAAATATGCGGCGCAACGCGCCTGGTCATCTACGGTGACTCCAACCTCGTCGTCCAGCAGACGATGAATGAGTGCGACGCACACGCCGAAAACATGATCGCGTATCGCGCGCTCTACAACGCACTCGAAGGAGAATTCGACAGCTGCGAGCTTCGGCACGTTGGAAGAGAAAGCAACAAGGAAGCCGATAGACTCGCCAACATCGGCTCCACTTGCGCAAAGGTGCCACCAGGTGTGTTCCTCGAACAGATCTGCGTGCCATCCATCAAGCGGAAATTCCCCAAGGGATCACCCGAAGAAGCAGAACACTCGGGAGCTACGCTACCCGAAGGACACGAAGGACCTGAAAAACTGGACACAGAGGTAGCCATGGTCAACCTAATGCAGGTCTTGGCAGTCGAAGAAACATGGACGCGCCCATACCTCCAGTTCTTGTTAAATGGAGAACTGCCTGACAGCCCGACAGACGCCCGGCGCATATCTCGTCGGTCAAAAGACTTCACCATCATCAACGGCGAGCTATACAAGTGCAGTATTACCGGTGTATTACAAAGGTGCGTCACCATCAGTGACGGGAAAGCAATCCTCCAAGACATCCACGAGGGCATCTGCGGCCACCACGCAGGCAGCCGCTCCCTTGTCGCCAAAGCTCTACGAGCAGGATTCTACTGGCCAACGGCCATGAGCGACGCAAAGGACATCGTCCGAAGATGCAACGGATGCCAACGGTTCGCCGGAAAACCGCACGCACCTGGGTCCGAGCTCAGACCCATACCCATAGCTTGGCCTTTTGCTCAGTGGGGCCTCGACATGATCGGCAAACTGCCAAAATCCTCGAAAGGGGGACACGTCTTCCTCCTGGTTGTAGTCGACAAATTCACCAAATGGATCGAGGCCATGCCGGTCACCAACCAGAAAGGCAAAACCGCTGTCAAGTTCTTCGAATCCATTGTCTACAGGTTCGGCGTACCGCACAGCATCATCACCGACAATGGATCAAATTTCATCTCCGAGGAATTCCAGGACTTCTGCGAAGGCCTTGGGATCAACATCATGTACGCCTCAGTGGCACACCCGCAAATGAACGGGCAAGTGGAAAAGGCCAACGGCCTAATCGGCGCCGGCATCAAGAAGCGCCTCATGAGTTCACTCGAACAAAAAGCTGGAAACTGGACGAAAGAGCTACCATCCGTCCTGTGGAGCTTATGGACTACGCCAAACAGCTCCACCGGCTACACACCGTTCTTCATGGTACACGGAGCCGAAACCGTGCTACCAGCCGAAGTACGCCACCAGGCCCCACGGGTCGTCGCTTACAGTGAAGCCGAATCCACGGCTGCACTCGAAGATGCCGTCGACACACTCGATGAAGCACGGGACATAGCAGCAGCTCGATCAGCGGTGTACCAGCAGAGTCTCCGCAACTACCATAGCCGCCGGCTGCGCCCAAGGTCCTTCGTCGAAGGAGACCTCGTCTTGCGACTCAAGCAAAAGCGACCGAATAAATTCGAGTCACCATGGGAAGGACCCTACGTCATCACCGAAGTCATCCCAGGTGGCGCCTATCGCCTCAAGCACGTGGAGTCTGGAGTCGCATATTCCAACGCATGGAACATCGCGCACCTGCGACGATTATATCCGTAGCAAAACTACCCACTTTACCTTCAATAAGGCTTTCAGCCATGGCTATTCAGCCGAACAATGTACCTCCTCCATTACGATATAAATAAAGCTAAGTGTCTCGCCCCAAATCTTCAGCTCGCTATTTTTGAAACTTTACTACATGCTACAAACGCACTCGGGGGCTCCCCCCACCTCACGATTTCATCGACTGAGGATCAAAACGTGTACACCTGAGTAGCTGACAACGTCAGGCAAACGAAAAGGACACGTACTCAATCAAAAGCACTGCGTGCTCACAACAAACAAACCTTTACAACAAAGGGCACACCACGCCCAACCGACATATACAAATTTTACATCTATCTCTTTTTACAGGTACTACCTATGTTGAAGAATAACCTGGGCACGCTGCTCAAACAAATCCACGACTTGTTCGGCATACTGCCTTATAGCTGCGTAATGCGGACGCATGTCCCACTCACCGCCATCCAGGCGAAGAGGTGGCCCAGCGGCCACAGCAGCCAAATCCACGTCAGGTCGGTGCAGCCTCACAAGAGAGAAAGCAGACTTCACTCCTGCGACGAGCTGTTGCCGCACCAACTCCTTGACATTGCTCACGTTCCGAAACTTCGACAGAAGACCCGCAAGGCTCGTTGGCACGGCATCCAAGGGAAACATGACGTCCAGCACCGAGGAAAGCGATGTCTGCACTTGGCGGAGCACCCGCGAAACTTGATGAACACGATCCTGCACCGTCGGCAGAGCCACGGCGCGATCACGATCCATCCAGAAGAAGCCGCCAGCCTCCATGTCCTGTTGAGTCAAGCAATTGACCCGAACAGCGACACACTCCTTTTCCTCCCTCGGAGCAAGGTTCGCACCTGCGATAATCGCACAACATAAGAGTAAGCCCAGCAGGCCCATCCGAAGAACTGAGCTACAGCTCGAACCACAGAACAACTTACATTGCAGCTGCTCAGACAGCCGAACCAGCTCCGCAATCAAATACTCCTCTCTGGCTGCACCACGATTTGCCTTGGACTTCCAAACGTCGGCATGACCGCGTAACCCGAGCAACTCCCTCTCCAGACTACGCACACGATCCCGAAGAAAAGTGAGTTGCGAGGAATCATCCAAAGATGGTCGCAACGGCATTGCGGATGGGGTGTCAACAGGGTCAGCACCCGAAGGAACAAAAATAGCAGCAGAAAAAGAAAGGAACACAGGCATTCAGACAAATGATAGAGCACAACTCAGAATATTAAAGGCCACTACGTGGCACAAGGATGGTGTTCTTCAAGATATTTACAACAAAAGTAGACTACAAACTACCCTACGTCTACAACGCCTAAGATGCGGCACCCTGAGTCGCCTCGGAGCCAGACTGCCTAGCTTTGGCCCCGCCCTACTGCCGCAGTGCATACTCAGATAGCAAATCAATGAGCTTAGGCCCATATCGCTTGCAGCGAGCAGAGTAGGCAGCAAAGGCTACCTCGGATCCATCCGCAGTCGTCGGCATCCGAGAGGTGATCTGGGGCAGATCCAGCTCCGCTCCAACCGCCAAGGCCATCGCCAGCCCGACGGATGCGCCGATGCCCTTCTGCTTGCGCTTGTACGTCGCAGGCGCTTCGGCTGACAGAGCCTCCGCCAGGGCATCCACATCATCGAGGGCTGCGCCCTTAGGGACAAGTTCCCTGTAGAAGAGACCAAGGACCTCTTTCGCCTTGGCAAGGGAGCTGACGATGGTGCTGCAGCGGTCTTCGACCGCCACAGTAGCATCACCTAGAGCACTCCCGTGCTCTAGAGCACCGCGGTCAAACTCGATGCCTGCGGCATCTGAGACAAAAAATAAGAGGGAAGACATGAAGGAAAGCAACACAGAAGAAGACAAGAGGCATGAAGAAACAAGCATAAATTTAGCACTTACCCGAAATAGCCTTGGCAGCAGCCATGAGCTTCGCCGCCACCTCTCTCTCGCGCGCAACCGCAACAGTGGTCAGCTGCTCTTCACGATCCGTGGCCTCCTGCTGCAGACGCTCTTTTTCTTCGGCTGCCTTAGTCAGCTTTAGCTCAAGGCGTTCCTTCGCACCAACGGCGGCCTCGGCCTTCTGCTCCGATTGACCAAGGCTCTTCTTGAGAGCATCGACCTCACGGAGAGAATTGTTATGCTCCTCTGCATTCAAGATAAGAAAGCGTTAAGAACGGGTCCAGGATAAATAAGAGAGGCGCTAAAAGGCAAATAGTACCTTGAAGCTGCCGAAGGTTCGCTTCCAGCGCCAAGCGCTCCTGCACCAGCCGTTTGGCCTCCTGAACAAAAGGCTAAAGAAAAAGAAGTAGCAGTAAGAAAAGGACTTGGGGGCTACGCCCAACACAAAGGAGTAAAAACAAAATTCGCACACGAAGACACTCGGGGGCTCCCCCCGCGACATGAGGCAGAAAAACTCACATGCTCTGATGGCGACTCCGAAGGACCGCCTGCGAAATTCTGAGGCGCAACCACCTGCACCTCCTACACAGGAATGGCAGGAATGGTTGAAGTAGAACCCCCATGATCGTCACTATGACGCTCAAGGCCCAGAGGGTTTCTAGGAGTCGGAGGAGTCGAGGCATCCGAAGACTCGCTGGAGCTCCATGACCGTTTTCGCGTATGGTCCTCACTCGACTCGTCGGCATACTCCGCCGGAGATCGCGCCGACGGCAACTCGGACACGGAATCAACAAATTCATTATCCGGGTATTCAGATACCTTTCGGGCAATGGCGGTGCCATCCCCAGCACTTTGAAGCTCTGCAAAATCAGAAGGAGCTTTGTTAGCAAACAAAGGAAATAAATACACAGCCGACAAAAAGCACTACATGCACAAATCTACACCTGCGGTACGGCCAACGTCGAAGAAAATGGAGGAGTTAGCGACTTCCCCGGGATTTGTTCTCCGGCTTTGAACTTTAGCAGCGCGCGAAGGGCCCTGTCAAGATCCCCCTCGGACATTTTCTCAGCCGAAACCCTCGTCGGATCACGGCGCCCAGAATAAAGAAACATTGGGTGCGCCCTCGCTTGGAGAGGCTGCACCCGACGCTCAAGAAAAGTCCGGATGATGTCCACGCCGTTCACCTCCTTCTCCGGAATCAGCTGGAGATCCTCCACCCGACGGTAAAGGGCCTCTATCTCCACCACCTCACCTTCCAAGATTTGGTTTTTCCAAGACCTTTTCCGCTCAATCATTTGGGAGGGGTCAAAGGGAACAAGACCAAAATCTTGCCCGGGTACTACGGAGTCGCGGATATAAAACCATCGCCTCCGCCAGTACTAGACAGATTCGGACATGGAAAAGGAAAAGAAGAGCAGATTGGGACTAAGGGAGATGATGAAACCCCCAATGGGATACACACCATCCGAACCAGATTGTCTCTTCACGGAATAGAGCTTCCGGAAGAGGCCAAAGTGCGGCTCAATGCCAAGCCAGCACTCGCAAAAAGTGATCAAACACGCAATGTGGAGAAGAGAATTGGGAGACAGATGATGAAGCTGAATCGCATAGAAGAAGAGCAGTCCACGGAGGAAGTCGTGGACTAGAAAAGAAAACCCACGCAAAACGAAGGCGAGAAACATAACCCGATACCCAGATGGGGGACGGGGGATTACCTCATTGCCGGGGAGTTTGACGGCCTCCCTATCTTGCGGGATCAGGCCACGCTCGCGAAGCTTGCGGAGATCGCTCTCCCGCGTCTCTGATCGCCGCCAGCCACCATCGGTGACGCGAGTAGTGGCGGTGCCCTTCTTTCCTCCGACGGCGCCGGTCCCAACCGCAGATGAAGATTTCTTTGGTTTCCCCATTGCGCTACGGCAGCGCCGGCGGTAAAAACGCAGAAACAACGGCGGAAATGTGGAAGGAAATCCCAGCGCGCAGCAAGAATCGCTAGAGCACAAGGAAGCAGTGAAAACGAAGAACTGATGCGGTGAAAACAAACCGCAGCTTTCCCCAATGATTATAACAGCGAAGACGACGCACGACAGCCGTCCATCCAGAAGACCTAACGCCAACGGCAGATCTGACCGTACACGTGTCAACATCACAACGAACCGTCGTTACCACGCTGTCCACTACGCGCGGAAATCGAGGAGACACCGTAATTATCTCCACGCCGTGCGTGACCGGTCAATTCAAAGTCAGCAAGTGGGACCCACATTCGTCCAGTCAAGTCATCTCTGGCGTAGCAGACGCTTGAGGTCATTTGATCGTCAGCACTGATGTCATCAAAAGCTATATTAGCACCAACTACAATTCTTCGGCTCCACAGCTAAGAGTACTCACTCGAATCTTCGATTCAACTAAATACTCGGGGGATACTCCTATCAGGAGCGTTGTCCGCGCACCCGGAAGATGAATAAAGACAAAGTATTTCTTCGAGTCCTACGTCGAGTCTACGACTCCACTACGGACTCGGGGGCTACTCCCATAGGGAGGATGAATTTAAGCATCCGAAAATTTTTGTGTCCTACGGACTTAACAACTGAACAATGCCTGAACTAAAGTCTCTGCTCGAGTCTACGACTCAAACAGACACTCGGGGGCTACTCCCATAGGGAGCGCTGGTCGCGCACCCTATGAAATCTTCGACTGCGATATTTCGGATCAACACGCAAATTTTTTTTGGCAACTCTGCCCTAATAAAACGCTGAGTGAGCGACAATCTCCTTGGCCACCCGAAGCACCTCCATGGTGACAAATGTTCGGATGCTGCGTCTGCGACGCAAAGATAAGACCTGCAGATATCATCTGATGGCCTATAAACGTACACGACTGCGCTCTGCTAGTATAAATCCATGCCAGCAGGCGTGATGAAAAATCCCGACGGACGCGTTGGGTACATCAATTAAAAACACTGGAATTCCGCTCCTGTAAGTCCTTTACGGCCTGAGTCGAATTACGCCAGCATATGTTCCAGGTTCAAGTTAAGGGACTTGAACCTGATGAAGATCATGTTGTTTCGTCCTAAGACAGTTAATTGGCCCTGATCCGTCAGGCGAGTCAAGCGCATGTATCAACAATCCCTACACACATATATTGTTAACACCTAGTTGCACCCGAAGGATCGAAGAGTCCTCATCCGAATCTACGATTCGACTGATCACTCGGGGGCTACTGACATGGTTATACCCTACGGGTACGTGACTTCAGCATACCTGGACCAGCCCAAGGAAGGCCCATAGTAGACATACGCTGGCCCATGAAGATTTTCGGGTGGCCAAGGCCCATGACGCCTTCGGATCCTTGGAGAGCAAGACTAGCGTAGATAGGAAATTCAAAGGGGTAAAACCCTAGAACTTGTAACCGACTAGGACTATGCCCGGGACCTGCCTAAGTCAATATAAAGGCCAGGAGGGCACGTCCTAGATCTCTCGACTCATACTCTCGCATACGCACCTCACGCCAGATCGAATCTGCGCACCCTGTAACCTTCGGTTCCACCGTAATCAAGAGCAGACAAGCAGGAGTAGGGTTTTCCCTCCGGGGGCCTGAACCTGGGTAAATCTCGTGTCCCCTGGTTGCTTGTCTGTTAACCGTTCCACGATCTCCAGCATCCCCATCTTCTCCAAAACCCAAGTCCATAACAATGGGCATTGACGAGATCAAACCTCGTCACATGTCGTGGAGGACATCGCACAACTCGTGCCGATGTTCCTCCGCAGCATGATGGCATTCGAAACGATGAACGGACAGATCAAAGGGTATGTTCGTAACAGGTCCCGTCCAAATGGAAGCATAGCCAAGGGCTTTCTGGCCAAAGAGCGCATCTCTTTCTGCACGAATTATCTAGACATCGAGAACCCTGTCGGTCTTCCCGTCAACAGGCACCTTGGCAAGCTCGACGGATCTGGTCACCGAGAGGGTCGTCGCATAATGCATGCAGACTTCGATTGTTGACGTGCAGACTTTGATCGAACAAACCTCGTCGCGCTACAACATTTAGAACTGGTCGACCCTTGGGTACAGAAGCACAAAAGGTTAATCGAGAAGAAGTACAGTGACCGGGGCATACAGAGGACACAGGGAGAAATAATCAAAGAGCACAACTCAGATTTCACGCGTTGGTTTAGGCAGACGCTCCTTGATAATCCCCCGCGATCGCATTCTTCTGACACGGAAAAGATCATATTCACCTTGTCATAGGGACCGATGCAAAACCTGGTGACCTATCAGGCGTATGATATCAACGGCTACACATTCTACACGGAGGAAAAGGACAACAAGTGTGATTATCAGAACTCAGGCGTAACGTCGGAATTCTACACCGATGACAACATGAAGGAAAGATTCTATGGAAGAATCGAGGAGATCTGGGAGCTCGACTACTGTGGAGAAAAGGTGCCGAAGTTCCGTGTCAGATGGGCAAAGAGTGTCGAAAGAGAAGACCGGTATTTCACAACCATGGTTATACCCGAAGTAGCCAAATCCAAGGCCGCCGGTGCGAACGTGGCCGCGAAAAATGAACCGTGGGTACTGGCTACCAAAGTGGACCAATGTTTTTTCATTACCGACCGGACAATGCCTAGCCGTGTTGTCGTGAGGAGAGTAAAAAGAAACATCATCGGAATGGATGGAGTCGCCAACGAGCAAGACTTCGACCAGTACGGCGATCCAAAGATTGAAGATGACGACGACTACGATGCAGCAACATACATCACAAGAAGAAAAAGGACAACCCTACCCAAAAAAGGTAGCCCGTTCGAAAGAAGAAACATTAAAGTGCCGGGGCTAAATTATTCAACCGTGACAAAGAAGGGAAAAAAGATTGTAAAACGCTAGCTCAAAAAATATTATAAAACGCGTGGTCGAAAAAGATTGTAATATTCATGGACAAATTATTATGACATATTTGTATCATGGACAAATTATTATGACATATTTGAATCATATTTATATTGTACCACTTTTATGACATATATTATCACTTTCGGGCATTTTTGGAATATTTAAAAGTATTTTAAAAACAAAACAAAACTTTTATGGAATATATCACCACTTTTGGGCATTTTTTGGAACATTTAAAAATATTTTTAAAATAAAAATAAAAAAGGTGGGCACCAGGATTCAAACCTGGGTGCTCACAGGTTTAGATTAGAGCAGTGGGTGGAACCAGTGGGATAGGCTAGTGTAGTTATACAATAGGGTGGCCGCGCCATCTTATGTGACTAGTAGTACCGAGTTAGGCATAGCGCACCCTAGCAAAGTGCGCTACGGTTACCCGTAGCACACTTGGCCAGGGTGCGCTACGCGTAACTCGGTACTACTAGTCAACCGTTCCACGCCCGCGCGCCTCTCCTCCCCATCTCATCCCCAAGTCGATCTGAGCCCCGCCGCCGCGCTCTCGATCCGCCGCCGCTCTAAGAGGAGGACGTGGAGGAGGAGGAGCCCGAGCCCTGCCAGCTGCCGCCGCTCGAGGAGGAGGTCGTGGAGGAGGAGGCCCGTGCACGTCCGAGGAGGAGGAGTCCGTGGAGGAACCCGCCGTCGTCCGCCATCGTCGTCCGCCCGCCATCGTCGTCCTCATCGCCCGCCTGCCTAGCTCCGCGCTCCTTCCTGGTGAGTCCCCTTCCCACCTCCCCCTCTCCGCTCCAAGGTCTCTCCACCTCATCTCATCTCCGGCAACATGTGTGTTTATTTACCGTAGTCAGTCAGTACTGAACTAGATCCAAAAACTAGTACTCAGTCCTATTGAATCCAATTCGGGGGAAGGCAGGAAAATTCAAGCTGCATTATCTCTGTTGTACGTCGATTCTTCTTGTCCTAAGCCTGGAACCATCTTCAAGAAGAGCCTCGGTATAAAGATAAAATTTAAGCATAGGACAGAACAACCCTCAATACAAAGCCAATGAACTAACGGAAATTTCAATATCAGCCAACCAGGGAAAAACTTTTAATTAAAAGTGGTTCTGTGAATGCATGAACAAGTGGGCCAAATAAGGAATCACATTATTAGGTGATGTAAAATAAGGAATTCTATCGTTTTGATTGCTCTTGTAAAGCAAAAAACTGGATGGTCCTCTAATTTCTTCATTGTAGCAAAATGTCTTGTACCCTAGATGATATGAAGCTCTTTATAATGTGTTCATTGGGTTACTTTGGGTCAATCAGGTCATATTGCAATACCAACAGCAGTCTGCACATAAAGTAGGAGGTGATCATCCACTTTCCAAGCCGTAGATGGTTGGAAAAGCCAAGGAGCAATCAATATGATTGACAACCTTTTTCTTGATTTCAAGAATATGACAATCATGAATTTACTAATTTGTAATAGTCTGTTCTGAAGAATGATCAAAGGGCATCCTCTATAGTTGGGTAGTCAATAAACGCATAACTTGGACAACTCTAGTGATATCTAAAAGTACATTACATGTCCCTTTTCTAGTGACATGTGCAAGTACAGTTAGCAAAAAACAACAAGATACTAGTTTACATTGTAAATGTGTAACTTTATTTCAGATCCTTCTATCTTGAATGATGATGTGGTGTTACTACTGGTGTAGATAGTTTCGGCTTGCTGTACAAGTACAACCTATGCCAGTGCTCACCTTAGTTACCTACATCACTTCTGACTCTTCTCATGCAATGCAGCAGTAGCACTGATGCAGTTAGAAGTAATTATCAGGCTACTGTCAGATGGCCAATGTCCTTATCATGGTGATAACAGTCATAAAATTTTACATACATAAAATTGACACTAGGGCCACATGATGCTTCACCAGAAATACACTGTGATGTCTGATTAAGCCCAGCCCCAAGTACAAAGATGGCTGTTGAGGAGGAAACTCCTCTATAGTTGGGCAGTCAATAAAATTATGAGTATTTTACTTACATGAGTGATCATGCAAATTATGAATAGTATGGTTTTAGTACTGATCCTGGTGATGGTCTAGTAGTGCTGAAAAGTCACTACTGCAAGCAATATGTTGGAGTGAATATATAAAATGAATATGTGCTGAACCAAATGTGTGAATATAAACTTGTATTTGCTTCTTTGTCGCGGTTGTGTATTTGCTTGCTGTTATATTTATTATCATATAAACTTGTATTTGATTGTTGTCATATAATGACAGGTGCTATAATCTGCATGTATTTGCTTGCTATCATCAATGACGGGTGATATAATATGTGGTGATATAATTGTAGCACATGAAATTGTGCTTGTGCTTGTATGAAGCACTTTATTATGTGTGTATGCAGGTTCTTGTATGAAATGGGTCCCGATTTTTGCCGGAATGTTGATTAACTTCCGTTTCGGCAGAAATCGGGCACTCCTAGTTTAAGAAAATTAGCAAAGTTCATGCCATATTTTTCCGTGCATTTAACCAATTATTTGTTTTTTATTAGTGTAAAGATGTGTGACAATTACGAGGCTGGATGTTCTAAGCGCATCAGCGCTGAAGGAGAACTCAGACCTCCGAATAAACAATTAACATTCTGGGAGGCGGCCCAGCGGCTAGAAGACGATGAAGAATACCATCCTTCGGAGAGCGAGGATGATGAGATGGAAGACACGGAGGGAGAAGCCGAAGGAACGGCAGGTGATGAAACAACTGATCGCGGCGAGGGAACAGGGAGTGGTAGCAATCCTCCTAAGAATAAGAAGAAGAAGAAGCCGAAGGACCGGCGCCCAAACACGGTCGGCACCGTCAGGGAGGAAATTACCGAAGTGAGCCCATCAGGGGTTCCTTTGGAGCCTGCCCTTGTTGTGAAAGGGTACGGTGGGCAAATGGCGGCGATCACCCGGACAACCATCTCGATCAACACAGAGAATCTCCGGCATAAAGATAATGGCCACTTGCGCACACTCCTCTTTGACAAGCTGCACGCAAGATACAAGTTCCCCGCTAAGTATCAGAACACAAATTATCATGGGAACGAAGTAAACAAATCCGCCCTCACAAAGATGAGCACCGCCCTGGCCAGCTAGAGAACCCGGATAAAGAAGAAGATCTATAAAGAAGGCAAAAGTCTCGAGGAGATCCAGAAGATTGACCCGCAGATCATCGAAGATCAGCTCCGGGAGTTCAAGTAGAGGTGTGAATCCGAAAGAGCCCTGGCCAATAGTAATCGGGGAAAGGTGCTGCAGGCGATGAATATAGGTCATCACCATCTCGGATCTGGTGGATACAGAATCGTGGAGGCCAAATGGAATAAGGAGGACGAAGAGTATAGATCCAAGGGGATAGAAAACCCCTTTGCGAAATTCGAACCCGGGCAGGTTCAAAACTTCATCAGGGCCCGTTACCATGTGGACCCAAAAACCAAACAACTCACCACGGATCTTGCGGTGAAGGAATTCAAGGAAATTGTGGTAAGTATAATCTAATTACCGCGGATCAACTCGATTGCAATCTAATCGATGATCTAAACGATTCACTGTTACTTCTTCTACAGGAGGAGGAAATTGTTGCTAGTCATGGATCCCAGAATTCCTCATCCCAGGGGTCGACGGCGGCCACCCGGTGGGATAACCCTTTTAACAGGGCGATGAACCGGGCCAAGAAAATAGAGCCGGTTACGAAGAAGCCGTCGTCGGCTGGCTGTCTGGCCGGCCTCGGGGGTAAGAATTGGGTGGATCATTTTGGTCCATCGCCGAGGACGCATGTGGCGCCATCGGGAAGGAGCAAGGAGGAAAACCGCGAGGTTCAAGAACTTAAGGAACAAGTGGCGCGGATCCCGCAGATCGTCCAAGACAACCTGGCAATCACAATCACGTCCTTCTTGCCTACCTTGGTGGAGTCAATAGCGAACGGGAGTGCGGGTGGTCGAGTAGGGCCGTGGCCGATTCCAAGCATGGTCAGTAGCCACTCGAACAACACGGCGCCGACGAATCAGGCGAACTACGTGTTCGTGACTCCACCCGCTAGCACCGCGGCGCCGCAAGTGTTGGTGACTCCCCCTGCCATCACCGCGGCGCCGGAGTACATGTTGGTGCCCCCCTGCCATCGTCGCGACGGCACCGGAGCTCCAAGCACCCGTCGGTAGGGAGAATACACCGGCGGCCAGCACCGCGCCATCAAGCAGCCCTTCCATCTCTTGCACGCCTGTCGCCATATGCGGTGCGTCGACATTAGCCGATCTTGATGCCATCACGGTAAACAAATTGCTTTACCGCCTTTCATGCCATCTATTACTCTTATGGCATCTCTGACGACGTCGTACATGTTTTCCGCAGACGGATGTTCCTTGCACTCTCTTATGCTACGTGAACAACGAGTTGAGGGATGTTGCCAAGGGTACCATCATTCAACCCTTGCAGTGCATGTTCCACTCAAGGCCGATGCCAGATAGCGTGCATAGGGTTAAAATTAGTCGGGTGCTAAGGGGCTGCGACGACCTGGAACCTCCCATTCAACCCCCAGGAGCGGATGAAGAAGAGCCAGCTGTCCTCAGAACTTGCTTCAGCTTATTCTTGCTATGGCCAAAGAGCATGATCCGTTTGGGGACGGCGGGGGCCATCACACCACAGACAACAGCACCTCCTGTCGTGCCAGCGACAAGCGGTGGCAAGGCCCCCTTACCGCCCTCGCCGTCACCTCCACGCGGAGGGTTAGATGATCATGTTGATGATATGCACATGGCGCAGGATCCGGCCGAGGACGACGAAGACTAGAATGATCACTTCTTCAACACTCAGTTTAGCAACGAAGACCTAGCTGGTGGCCCCATAGAGAAAGCCACTATCACCAAGCGTCTGTTTGGTTCTCAGGAGACGCCTCCAGCTTGCGCCTTTACAGATCCAACTGATACAACCAACCGGCCCTTTATTCTAAGCCCTGACACACTACATAGGGCGGCCGGTGCTCAGATTGCGGTGCCTGCCCGCTCTCCAAAAGGAAAAAAGGGCAGGAAAAGAAAATCTAGCAGCTCGAGCCAGCCGGTGGCGTCAACAACTGCGAATCCGATCAGGTTTCGGGACGGGCCACCAAGACCCGAGGGTATTATGTGGAGGATTCATGTGGCGGGTGAGCCCATGCTACCTAAGAATTTGCGGAAGCTTGCCAGTTCGGAGCTGCAGAGTGTGCATGACGGCGTGCTGATGATAGAGAGACGCCTTCTATCAGAGAAAGATCCCTCGCACCCGGTATTCGTGGTTAAGGTGCCACCAGGCTTGGGCTTCGTCGACAATGCCCCTTCGGATCTGTTCTTCCTGCGTTTCGACGACATCTTCAAGATGTTCCACCTATACCCGCTGCACTATACCATGGTCCGTCTGTTTTCTCTCAGCCTGGCCATGCAGATCATTAGAGAGAACACACCGGGCATCGCTATGGTGGACCCCCTACTACATGCGTGACGGCTGCTTGGGTTCCCCTGCCGAACGACGTATCGTGGCCTCGTACCTAAAAAGAATCCTCGTGGCGAACAAGACAAAGGAATACATTCTCGTGCCTTACTTTCCCGAGTAAGTCGTTATTCACTCGCCACCGTCGATTGGCTTTATTAGATTATCATCATTATTTTTCCAACACATTCCATTTGAATTTTTTGCGCAGAGATAAACACTGCACGCTCATCTCCTTATCGCCGAAGCATTCCCACGCCACGTATTTCGACTCGGGGAGTCTAGAAAAGAAGAAAAACTACAACAAGATCAAGGAAGTTCTGGATGATGCTCTCACTGGCTTTGCCTCGACGGAAGGCACCACCTTCGTGCGTACGAAGGTCAAGTTCGGCAGGCACGTCTTCAACCACGTAACGGAGTTCCCCTGCGTGAAGCAGCCGAAAAACAGTAAGAAGGAAGCCCACTACGCACTCCATCACATGAGGGCGTTCCTACTTGACCAGCAGAATTCTACGCTGCCAGATCATCTCAAACAGTGGGCCGAAGCAAAGGCCAAGATCACTGATTCAGATATTAGACAAGAGATGTATCGCATCCAGCAGCAGTTTGGGGCAATCATCTTTCGTGATGTCATGACTTCGGGGGGGATCTTCTACGGAGGAAATATCCCGAATAACCGTGACATAGAAGATCGCCTAGAGATGCAGGGTGACTATAGGAAGTTCATGACGAGACAAGGCGTCCTCCTGTTCCCTAAGCCAAGCCAGAAGGTTTGATGTTGGCCTAGTTGTAGTTACAAACTATAGATGACCTTTGTGTGTGTGTGGACAAGTGTACATGCTACTATACTTATCTTATTAGGTTTATGAATCATCGCTTACTTCTTTTGCTTATTATTATATATAAATCAATGCTTGGTTTTTTTGCTTACTCTTTGGTCCTTTGCTCACTTTGGTCCTTCTTTTTTTCCTTACTCTTTTTTCGAGAATAATGTCGATGATTGAAATGTCGTGGCACACTATATATGTGAATGTGCTACGATGGGATTGTGAGCCTTGTGATATGAACAAGTCCAGGTCTTGTGCATCCTACTTGGCTCACGGTTCCATCGTAGCATATTCCTGTGTCCAACGACCTATGTATATATATGAGGCATTCTTTTCGAGTTATTTTTGTCTTTTTCAAGAATAATGCCGATGATTGAAATGTCGTGGCACAATATATATGTGAATGTGCTACGACGGGATAGTTAGCCTTGTGATATGCACAAGTCCAGGAATTGTGCATCCTACTTGGCTAACCGTTCCGTCGTAGTATATTCTTGTGTCCAACGACCTAGCTAGTTATATATGAGGCATTCTTTTCGAGCTACTTTGGTCTTTTTCGAGAATAATACCGATGATTGAAATGTCGTGGCACAATATATATGTGAATGTGCTACGACGGGACTGTAAGCCTTGTGTTATGCACAAGTCTAGATGTTGTGCATCCTACTTGGCTTACGGTTCCATCGTAGCATATTCCTGTGTCCAACGACCTATGTATATATATGAGGCATTCTTTTTTATTTACTTTGGTCTTTTTCGAGAATAATGCCGATGATTGAAATGTCTTGGCACAATATATATGTGAATGTGCTACGACGGGATTGTGAGCCTTGTGATATGCACAAGTCCAGGTCTTGTGCATAGCTACTTGGCTCACAGTTTCATCGTAGCATATTATTGTGTCCAACGACCTATGTATATATACATGAGGCATTCTTTTCGAGTTACTTTGGTCTTTTTCGAGAATAATGCCGATGATTGAAATGTCGTGGAACACTATATGTGAATGTGCTGCGATGGAATTGTTCGCCTTGTGCTATGCGCAGGTCCAGGTGTTGTGCATCCTACTTGGCGAACAATTCCATCGTAGCATATTCCTGTGTCGAACAACCTAGTTATATATGAGGCATGCTTTTTGAGTTTGGTCTTTTTGATTTAGGAGTACTTTCTATAAGTGTATC
Source organism: Avena sativa (assembly GCA_916181665.1). Taxonomy (NCBI): domain Eukaryota; kingdom Viridiplantae; phylum Streptophyta; class Magnoliopsida; order Poales; family Poaceae; genus Avena; species Avena sativa. The sequence goes on along the minus strand of OV702284.1, from coordinate 185,964,733 downwards.
TTCATATGCGACTTTAATTATATATGTTTTTTTCAATCACCGGTTAATTATTATTGTCAACTTATAGATGACGTGGTACGTCGTGTACAAGGGACGGGTTCCCGGAGTCTACGATGATTGGAAAGACTACCGGAGATAGGAGCACCGTTTCAGCGGCAATAGCTACAAAGGGTACAACACTATGGCGGAGGCGGAAGCTAGATACACGCGCTATCTAGCGGGAGTTAGTACAAGGAACCGGATGAAGACCTACACCTTCGTCGCGGTGGTGATCATTCTTATCTTCTTTGGTTGTTTATCCCGCGTTTGTGTCTAGCTAGTTTAGATGTCTAGGAGAGCTTCCAAGCTCTAACTTGTTCGATCGACACATGTATTCGCATGTCACCAACTACTTTGTAACTTGATCGAAACAATGTAACTTATACTATGTATTCATGTATGAGACTTATCTATATGTATTTGTTTCAATCTTGTTTTTCAAATTGTGTATTTATATATATAATTGTATATCTTGTATCTGTGTGTGTATATCTGCCTGTAATATTGTATATAATCTGTATTGTATACAATCTGGCTCTAAAATTAAAAAAAAACACATGTGGCGCACATGACCTAGCTTTTGTGGCGCACTACGTCTAAAGCGCACCTCGGCAGCTTAGTGGCGCACTGGGATGTGCGCCACAGAAGATCTAACGCGTAGCGCACCTGCCCACATAGCCATGGCGCACTAGCAGGTGCTCTACGCCTATCTCGACACAACCGTGGCGCACTAGGCAGTGCGCCACGACTAGGAGATAGCCGTAGCGTAAGGCCCGTGGCGCACCCCTAGTGCGCCACAGATGATGATTACAGGTGTGCCACAGACGACAGTTTTCCTAGTAGTGTGACTTCTTGTGATTGTGAGAACCATTTACGCTATTAACTTAATCCCTTTGTCTCGCGATATATTACATGTCCGAGATTTGATCATCGGTATCTCCATACCTAGTTTGATCTCGTTACTGACATGTACTATTTTCTTGTTCCCGTGATATAACATTCTAGTGATCACATCACTTTCTTGCAAGCTAAATAATGTGATATCACCGAGAGGGCCCAGAGTATATCTATCCATCATCGGGATGGACAAATTCCACTCTTGATCTATGAGCCTCTACATAACACCTTCGTAGCAATGAACCTACCTTTATAGTCACCCTGTTACGGTGTGACGTTTGATGTTATCAAGATACTCTTCCAGTGTTAGTGATTGACGTGAGATCATGGTCTAAGGACTAGGATTACTTTGTATGATGTTATAGCAATATAAATACAATGACTTTGGTAGTAATGCTATACTTCGGATGAATGTTCATCACATCATTCCAATAATTTTGTGACCGTGTTATTAACAACATCCACTATCCATGATCAAGAAACCTTGATCATCTTGTTAATCAACAAGATAGTTTATTAGAGGGGCATAACTAGGAACTTTCCATTTGTTTATTAAACACGCATGTATTAATTTTTCCGTATTAATACAATTAATTATATCATGCAAAATAAACATCTATCATATACTTGGAATACTTATAATAACAACTTTATTATTGCCTCAGCATATTCCCTTCAGTCTCCTACTTGCACTAGAGATAATAATCTAGTTACATAGTGATAAATCTAACACCCATGGAGTTCTGGTGTTGATCTTGTTTTGCCCTAGGGAGAATTTTAGTCAACGGATCTACTACATTGAGATTCGTGTGTACTTTACAAATGTTTATATCTCCATCCTTGACATGTTCACGGATGGAGTGAAACCAGCGCTTAATATGCTTGGAATTCTTGTGAGACCTTGGTTCCTTGGCATTGGATATGGCTCCATTGTTGTTAGAATATATCACCATTGGGTCCAACGCACTAGGAACCACACCTAGTTCGGTTATGAACTCCTTCATCCAAACTACTTCTTGAGCTGCTTCTGAAGTAGCAACATATTCGGCCTCCATTGTTGATCCCGCCACCACAGGTTTTTTGGAACTCCTCCAACTAACTTTTTCTCCGTTCATGAGAAATATGTATCCGGATTGAGACTTAGAGTCATCCGGATCAGTGTCGAAGCTATCATCGACATAACATTTAGCGACGAGATCTTCTTCACCTCCATGCACGAGAAACATTTCATTAGTTCTTCTTAATTACTTAAGGATATTCTTGACCTCTATCCAGTGTTCCATACCTGGATCAGATTGGTATCTAATAGTCAAACTAATAGCATGTGCCACATCGGGTCTTGTACATAGCATGGCGTACATGATAGAGCCTATGGCTGAACCATAAGGGATCTTGTCCATTATCTCTCTTTCTTCCGTAGTAAACGGACTTTGATTCTTACTCAATGTCTTGCCTTGAAACATAGGTAAGAATCCCTTATTACTTTCGTTCATTTTAAACTTCTTTAAAATCTTATCAAGGTATGTACTCTGTGATAGCCCTATCAGGCGTCTTGATCTATCTCTATAGATCTTTATGCCTAATATGTATGACGCTTCACCTAAGTCCTTCATCGAAAATTTGTTATTTATATAACTTTTAACACTGTTTGAAAGATCTATATCATTTCCAATCAGTAATAAATCATCCACATATAATATCAGAAATGCCACATTTCTCCCACTCACTTTCTTGTAAATACAAGCTTCTCCATAAGTTTGGAAAAATCCAAACTCTTTGATCACCTCATCAAAGCGGAGATTCCAACTCCAGGATGCTTGCTTAGGTCCATAGGTGAGTTGTGAAACTATTCCACACTCTTTCATATGTGTGCTAAACTCGTAACTTAGATACTCACCTCCATTGTCAGACTGCAAAAATTTGATCTTTATATTACGATGATTTTCCACTTAACTCTGAAATTCCTTAAACTTTTCAAAGGTTTCAGACTTATGTTTCATTAAATAGATATACCTATATCTAATCAAATCATCCATGAAAATAACAAAATAAAAATATCCACCTCGCGCCGACACACTCATTGGACCACATACATCAGAATGTATGATTTCCAATAAATCTACCGCTCGTTCCATTGAACCAGAAAACGGCGTTCTAGTCATCTTGCCCAAAAGGTATGGCTCACATGTATCAAATGATTCGAAATCAAGTGATTCTAAAAGTCCATCTGAATGGAGTTTCTTCATGCGTTTAACGCCAATATGACCTAGACGACAATGCCACATATATGCAGATATATCATCATCAAGTTTTATCCTTTTAGCATCAACATTATGAATATGTGTACCACTATTATCGAGATCCAACAGAAATTAACCATTCATCACAGGTGCATGACCATAAAATATATCATTCATATAAATCGAACAACCATTGTTTTTAGATTTAAATAAATAACCACTTCGCATCAAAAAATGATCCGGATACAATGTTCATGCTCAGTGCAGGCACCAAATAACAATTGTTTAGGCTTATAACTAATCCTGACGGTAAGTGGAGAGGCAGCGTTCCGATGGCGATCACATCAACTTTTGATTCATTGCCAACACGCATCATGACCTCACCCCTTGCTAGCGGTCACTTGTTTTGCAACCTCTGATTAGAGTTACATATATTATCAACTGATCTAGCATCAAATACCCAGCTGGTGCTACTGCGAGTACTAGTCAAGTACACATCAATAACATGTATCTCATATATACCATTGTTTGCCTTGCCGGCCTTCTTGTCTGCCAAATACTTGGGGCAGTTGCGCTTCCAATGGCCAGTTCCCTTACAATAATAGCACTCGGTATCAGACTTAGGGCTAGCTTGGGATTTATATTCAGGCACGACAACAGATTTTTCGCCCTTCTTTCCCTTCTGTTTATCCTTCTTGTCTTTCTTGAAACTGGTGGTCTTATTGATCATCAACACTTGATGTTCTTTCTTGATCTCCACCTCTGTAGTCTTAAGCATTGACAGAAACTCGAGGAGAGACTTCTTCAGGCCCTGCATGTTATAGTTCATTACGAAACTCTTGTAGGTAGGTGGCAGAGATTGGAGGACACGATGTATGCCTAAGTCAATGGGAATCGTTATTCCCAAGGACACAAGCTTATCGGCGTACCTAGACATTTTGAGTACATGCTCACTAAGGGAGTTGTTATCTTCCATCATGCAGCTAAAGAACTTTTCAGAAGCATTAAAACTCTCTATAGCAGCATGAGTATCGAAAATCATTTTCTATTCACCCATTGTATCAAAGGCATTGCCATTTTTGAAATGCTTTCAAAGTTCTGTCTCTATCCCATACAGAATGCCACCATGAACTAAGTTGTGGTCCTCCTGATGACTCAAATAAGCATTCTTTTCCTCATAAGGGGCATCATCAAATGGTGGGGGGCCTAGCGGCGCTTCTAGAACATATTGCTTTTGTGTAGCAGAGAGGAGAATCCTCAAATTCATGGCCCAGTCGGTAAAGTTTCTACCATTCGTCGCAAGTTTATCTTTCTCCATGAACACATTGAAATTAAAAGCAGGTGGTGCCATCTACAATATAATTGTAAAGTTTATACTAAGTTTATGATAGATTGAGTTCAACTAATCCAAATTATGAATGAACTCCCACTCAAAAACAACACCCCTCGTGTATTTTTGGGGATTACATGAACCAAATCCACTACACCAAGTCCGATCATCACGTGAGTCGGTGTAATTTCAAAGGCGAGCATCTATATGGGCATCATCTCAAATATATGACTCATGCTTAACCTTTCGGTCCATGTTCCGAGGCCATATCTATACATCCTAGGCTCTCCAAGTAAGAACCTTAGTATTTCCGTGTGTAAAACTGTCTTACACCCGAAATATGATCGTGGACTCAAATATACCTGATCATCACGTGATGTCTTGAAGCGGTGAAACATAAACGGTGCATACTTGAGGGAGAACACAATTTTATCTTGATATCTGAATGAGGGATCATCTTATAATGCTACTAAAATGCCAAATAAGCAATATAAGATGTAAAAACATCATATGTGAAAAGTGAAACGATATGTTTCTTACACTTGATCACTATATTGTGCATCGTGGTATGATCTTTATCATTCCTTTGTGTGTAAGGACAAGGACTATGGAACTTACACGTTGGGTGTGTTGTAAGAGTATCAACTATACATCTACTTACAACATTACCATATCATGATACTAGCCCAGCAACAATCTAAACTAGACGCTTCTAATTTATCCATTGCAAGTTTTACGTGGCTTAGGGCTTTCGAAGATAAAACCGTTCTTACCTACGAACATGGAACGACAACGATGATAACCAAATTATTAGCAACTCGTTGTAAATCAGATATTGACTATAGTAGGATATACAGACACCCGCTAGCCACTTATGCAAAATTAGTTGCATGTCAAGCATGGAACAGGTCTCATGTACGAGGACATATAAATTTTGTCCGGGCCGCTTCATCCCACTATGCCACCAATATCCAAAGTACAAGCAAGAAGCAATAATATGATCATCATCGCCCACATACTCATATCTGTACTATCCGTGCAAAGCATCTACGCATAGATCCGTCTCTGATACCACTGTTGGGTTCGCAGCATAGAAAACAAAAAAAAATCTACGATGTGAACTACTAAACACCAAGATCTATCTACTAGATACAAGAAACGAGTGGATATACATACATAGAGAATATAACCTTGTAGATCGATGTAGACGAACGCTTGCCGATCTCAAGATTGAAAAGAAGTACAGAGCCACAAATCATCAGCTCATCTGTGATCACACACACGTTCAAGCCACCGAACAACCTCCGCCTTCTCGCTCCAGCAATGCAGCAGAAGTAGCAACTCTTTCCAGACTAAAAGCCTCCGGGAACATGTATCTCACTAGTCCGAGACTATGTAGGAATAATTCTAGACGGGGAGAGAGATCCTTCACGAGGAGGTGTGAGTGAGAGAGAGGGGGTGGGGGATTTTTATAGGAGTAGGGGGCACCCCAAGGGGCATGGACGGCGCCATGGTGCTTGGAGGGTGATAATCTGGGCGGGATCCCTCACCGTCGCCGGCAGCTAGATTGCATCTGGCATGCCATCTGAAAAGGGCCGGTCAGCGAAATAAGGCTACCGCCCCATGCGTTCGACTTGGAAAATTCCAGGCTATACGATCTGATCTATTTCTATTCGATCTAATATATTCTCCCTCTAATTGATTATTTATTCAAATGATTATTCTATCTAATTAACGACTGATACACATTATTGGGAGAATCAATCTATGCATGCAGAAATCATCGACCTCAACGGGTGCTCGCACGAACAAATCAATATCCGACCTATTGATCAGCATCGGCAGATTGGTCAAGATGGCCATGCGGCCAGCACGGCACCAGGTAGCCCACACGTGCATGGTTGTGGTGCTCACCCAAGGCTTCTATCGAGAATTGAGTTCGAAACCAGTTATGACAATCACATGGTGTTGTCCCCCGGCACATGCATGCTTGATTGCATGCGTCCATGATCCATGAGATTTCTACTCAATTCAATTTCTATCTGATAATGATTATTATATAAATGAATTAGTATAGTATTATATATTTGGATCTAATCCTTTGTATACTTTTCTTTGAAACATATGTGTCATACAAATGTGAACTTGTTCATGGAGACGATGCGGGGGACAATCAGCTTAATCGGCCGTAGCTCTATACTCAGGTGCAATCTGATAGGAGGAGCCACAATCACCGCGGCATGACGCCGTGCTCCAAGGAAGCCACAAATTCTGATCGATCGGCTGTGCCTAGATCGCATGCTCCTCAAGCATTAGTCCTCAAAGACTCACCGGTCATGGTCGTCTGGCGCGGACTCTCCATGCTCATGGACTCGCCGTCGCGGACTCTCCGTAGTAACAGCTAAGTTTTTCATACACTCGTATATACTATGAGTCCAAAACATATATGCATCTCCATTCATTATCCAAAGCCGACCATGAAGTCGCATTTGACCCTTCACCAAAATCATACTTGGGATCGGTTTCAGTTTTGTCTGTTGTTTATTCGCTCCGTCGAAGTAGTGAGGCTGGGTACCGAAAGGCTGATCTTGTCTTCGGGTTCAACAGTCTGGCATCGTGTCTCTGTTACCCGGCAAGCGTTTGATGCTAGAGGTCTGCCTACTCATGAAAAGACACGCATAAACCTTACATACTTCCCATCGATCCACATAGCAAAAGTGCATTTTCTTCAACATCTACAATTTGCACGTCTTAGAAATGTTCAATATATTTTATAAATACACCTTATTGTAGTCGTACTTTTTCCTCCTTCTCAGCAAAACGGTGTCTTTCTCGCCACTCGCCGTGCTCGGTCGCTCGGCGCTCACCGGTCGCTCGACCTCGCCACTCGGCGCGCTCTGGGACTCGGCGCTTGCCGGTCGCTCGACCTCGCCACTCGCCGCGCTCGGGGGTCAGCGCTCGCTGGTCGCTCGACCTCGCAACTCGCCGTGCTTGGGCATTCGGCGTGTAACATCCCAAAAATACTAAACTTGGATCATCAAACTCTAATCATCAAAATTAGGGTTAACAAAAACTTTTCTAAATAAAAATATGAAAGCATGCATGTGTGTATGCATCCCATTTTGAATTCTTTTGAATTGCCTTATTTATGTGTTTCTTTGCTTGTAAAAGGATTCTTAGGTGAAATAAACATCATCTAAACAATTCCCAAACTTTTCCCAAAGACAAATAAATCAAAACAAACAAAATGAGTGAATGGTCATTTTGACCAATTTACCACATTTTCAAAAACCACTCAAACAAGCTCAACTTTCAAAACCCAAGCATCTGCAGACTCGCCAGCACCAACCTAGCACACCCACCAAAAATATTTTCAAAATTTAAAACTTGAATTCTTGCGGCCATTTCATCAAACACCTTGCTGATTCAAATCAAATAAAATCTAAACACTATTGTGAGCAGTGATTGGAGCCTAACTTGTTCCCTCTCTAGCTCACAGCAACCTTGGTAGATCATCTAGCAAACTAAACCAAGCACTATCCCCACTGTAAGCTTGGCAATGCCATCAATGGTGAACAGCCGAAGCTCACCATGTCACCCCAGTGTGGACAGCAAGCTAGGAGAAGAAACAAGCCTAGCCAACATGTTTGGGAGCAAGCCAACACCCCACCGCCACTCCCTGTCCAGCGCTCGAGCGTTGCCAACCCCTGGACCACACGCACAGATCGTGCCCAGCTCGCCAGCAACCATGTCGAGCATGCGCCAGAGCGCCGCCCTCGACACACTCCCACAGACCGCGTGTCGCCCTCGCTGCGTGCATACACGATCACCACCGACCCAGGAGACCGCCAGACATCCCCGTTCGCCTTCCCATGCCCCGTAGCCACCGATCGCCGTCGAAGAAGCCGCCTCGGCCGGGCAGAGCATCGCACGTTCCAGACCATTTGCCACCGCCTCTACATGCGCATTAAAGCCGTAGAGCATCGCCAGGAGACCACCAAGCGATCGCCACCGCCGGCCATGCCTCTAGCAGCATGTAGCCATGTCGCCACCATCGCCTGCCCAGCCCGTTTGGTCTCGTCGTCGCAACTATAAATAGAGGCCACCCCCAGCCGAATTGAGCACACCATCTCACTCTCCTCTCCTCACTGATCGTTCCACCCTGTTCCCGAAGCAAGGCGAGCAGCGCTTCGCCAGAATTCCACCGGAGCCCGCCGCTGCTGGAGAAGAAGGGAGCCAGTGATTAGAGCCGCCCCAGGAGAAGCTGCCGGTACCAGGAGGTTCGCCGTCGTCGACTTCGTCGTTTGCCTGCCTCGCCGACCCTCGCCTGATCCCTGGTGAGCCCCGACGACCCCCACCTGCCGCGTTAGGGTCCAGTCTCGCCGGCGTTGCCCGACGTGGACGACGACCCTCAGCCGCTGGATTAGAACTAGATCGAACGCACCATATTGTCCCATACCGCTTCGCACCCCCTCGTCTCACTGACGCGTGGGGACAGCAACTTAACCAGCCCGCGTAAGCGCTATGCTTAGCAGGACGGCCCAGTATCGTTTCCCGCGCAGCCCAGTCGTTTGAATTTAACCTTTTCCATTTTATTTCAAACATAGTTCTGCACCTAGTTTCAAAATCCAACCCAGCTCGATTCAGTGAACCAAATTGAATGAAATCAATTTTGTTAGAAAGGTCTTGAAGTGCTGAATCCAAGCCCGTTGGATTTAAATCATTTGGATCTATAGATCACCCTTGGTAAAAATAACAAGGCAGAAGCTTTTCTGCATTCAAACATTTTTCAAATTTAAACCATAATAGCTTTTGAGTTGATTCCAACTCTCAAAAATCTAATTTAACCATACCTTTCAGAATATATAAAAATATATAGGTTTACTTACAGAAATAATGACCAAGTAATAAAATAATGCCACATAAGCATTTCTAGTCACTTTATTTAATTAAAAATAAAAGGTTAAACCTTATTAAATTGTGACACCACTTTAAATCATATTCCCATGGACTAAAATATGTGGTGAGGACATGTGTCAACATGATCCCATGTTTGGTTTGGACAATATTAAATCTTAAGTAGTTTTTCAATGAGTATAAATTACTTTTCTAAAAATAAAAGGAATTAAACCAAGCTTTGATCTGGTAATGTTAGTGATGATGCTAGATCATCTATAGGACCCCTTTTTGTGGGATGATTGCAAGTAGTTAAGTATTTTTTGGTGATTGTGTACCTCCTATTTATTCATAGACGCTAGTACCGATCAAGGATACGAGGAGGAAGGAGGATACTACGAAGAAGAAGCCGAGGAGAACTTCAACCACTGCTCTGCACAAGGCAAGCTAACACTTGCAATTTAGCAATCTTATATTGATATTGATGCAAGCCTAATACTACTAGTTGAATGTGCAAGCTAACACTTGCAAGATACTATACTTATGCAAGTCTTACTAATCAAGTTGACATATCCAATCCAATACTTGCTTGTCACCATGCCAACTATATGCCTTAAGCATAGATGATCCTACCCACTTGATAAACCAATCCTAGTTTTTACTTACAAGATTTATACTTTATTTCTTTATCAAAGCTATTACTTAGAGTTTACTTAAGTAAATTGTAGATACTAGAAGGATATTTAAAGGTTGCATAAAGAGCATAAAATTTGGCCTCAGCTAGATAATCTTGATGTCATCCTAAGGCATGAGATTGAACTTAGTTAAACTCCACTTGTTTACCACCCCTCGTTAGTACTTACCCCCACTTGTAGATGCTAGTGCTAAGCATAAAACTTGATCAAATTTAGATGGGAATACTTGGTGGAAAAATGTTTATGAAAACCTTGGAATGATGGATCATTCTATTGAAATGTTTTGGACATGTGTTTCCGAACACCAGATGATTTATGGTGATGAAAATGTTGAGGCATGAGCCTTAGCCCTTTTTAAAATTGATGGTTGTCTGGATGCGATACCATTCCAATTTTAGCGTACAACCACAATACCCGAGAATTGGGTAGGGCTTGACTGGAAACTTATATACCTTAGTATTAGTTCCCTCACGGCCAAGGTCTGAGCTGAGGCTACCTTGTGAAGATTGTCCACCTATGCAGTACCCAAGATGACAGTTGGTCATGGTTGGGAGGCCAAACTCACAGGAGAGGTGCTTATACTAGGGAGTGTAATTGAAAGGTTAGGATTGATTATCCGCATACTGAGTATGGTGAATTCAGGATTTGTTTCTGACGGATGTATCGAATGTTGTGGTGAAAGTGTACAATCTCTATAGAGTGTCAAACTATTCGAATAGCCGTGTCCACGGTTATGGACAGTTGGAGTGGCCATACTGTTCCCCCGTCAGATGTTTTCAAAATGACTTGTGAAATGATTTGAGACTTTGACTTGACCACAACAGAGTTGTGGCATGAGATACAAGTCCCCCCCTTAGGTGTTATAAAACCTTAACTAGCATTCATTGTTTCCAAACTTAGTAGAGGTAAATCTGTCTTTCTGCAAAACAACCCTAGAGCTTAGTGTCCTACTATAAAAACCCCTTTTACCTGTTAGTATTAGTTTGCGAGTACTTAAAGAGTACTCATGGCTTTGTCCCTGGCTATTCCCATGGCCAGACTATGAAGAGAAGTACCTGGAAGATGGACCCCAGGAAGGTTACGACAACTAGGATCATCTCCCATCGTCAGCATTGCATGTGACCCCGAAGATGGAGCTTCGCCTACGCTACCGTTATTATTAAGTATTCTGCTGCTTGTGTTGTATTAAGACTGGATCATGAGATCCTTATTTGTGTAAGACCTTATGTATGGTTTGTAATGGATGATGTACTGTGGTATCCAATTATGTTATGTCTCGCAAAAATGGTAATCCTGGGATTGCGAAGTATGGCATAACAGGCATCCGCGATTAAAAATCCGGTTGTTGACAAGTTGGTATCAGAGCCATCCTGACCATAGGAGACCCTAGTTAGACTGGACGTTTGAATCAAAAACTTAGTTTCAAAACCAAAGGAAGCAAATATTTACAAAAACTTATTCCCATTCTTATCACCTTGATTCTTTCATAAAAAAATCATGTTCCTCAAAAACTCTTGCAAAATACATAAAATTTGACACACTTGATCACTCTACTAACTTACTCATCCTATATTCTTAATAGATGGACATGAAGTACAGCAAGTTTTACCAGTTGGGGAATGGAGGCGACATTATCTTTGAGAGGGATTTGGATCAGCTTTCAGAACTTCTGGAGCGTCCGCACCCCGAGTTCTTCGGAGCCCAGCTCAATGATCAAGGAGGAGAAGATCTGCAGTGGCTAATTGTTGCAAGTCTCCGAGGAAAGATTGAACCTCCCACTGCGGAAGGAATTCAATTCACCTTAAGAGAGAACAACTGGCTCGATGGACTTGCCAGGGCCATGCAGGAAGCTCTTGCCCGTCTGTGTGGGCAAAGTATCAACCAAATCAAGGGTACCCGCTTTGAGTTTTGCCCAAGGCGTGATGCTAATGGACAACCCCTGGAAGCCCCATACCACCACGAGCTGAAGACCCAATTGGATCACCTTAGCTTCATGATGTACGATCTTCAGCAGGAATTGGATAAATGTCGTGACTACTCCAACCACAAGTCCGCCATCATCAAGACGAAGGATCAAACTATCGCCATGCTAGCGAAGGACCGCAAGTCTCGCCATCGTCATCTCTACAAGAAGGAGCGCATCATTGCCCGTCTTCGCCACCGTATCTTGTCTTTGGAGGAGAACATCCACGAGAGAGACATGCAGTTGGAGGAAAGGGAGAATGCCGGAGAGGACCTTCGTGGAGACCGCTACTCTTATCTTAGTGATGATGATGATTTTCTGGAAGATCAGGCTATGGATTTATTCACCGATGAGGATGATTACGCCTTCATCGATGACGACGAGGATGATGAGGATGACGACTACACCGACTCCGAGGAGTAGTATCACTTGAGCACTAGCGTAGTGAGTAGTATTCGGTCCCACTGTATCGTAGTTTCCAGAATGGTTCCTAAAACCATCTGTTTACCTTGTTGTGGTGTGTGTTGTACCGTGTGCTATGATTGAATGAAAAGCAAGTTGCTAGAAAAATCTGAGTCAATGTAAGGTTCCCAACCTTTTAATAAGGCAGAGTCCCCTGTGTTTACAATGCTAGTCCCTGGATCAATAGCTAGCATCCACAGTTAAGATGTAATATCAAGAAACAAAGGTCATAATACAACTTTATAACCAGGAATAAAATAATTTATTACATCTTTCATAGCTCATTTGTCTATTACATTACATTGTAGCAGAATATCTATAAGCATGGGGTCCTTCATCTTCAAAGTGCCACAGGCAGACATGTTGGTTGTAGACTTTGTAATCCTAATCAACACACTGCACTAAATCAATCAAACCTGCAACATAACAAGTTACAGCCACAAGGGTCAATACATTTGAATTGTATTGGCAAGTGATACTATGGTAGTATAGTGGAGTCTATCATCTATATGCATTTGGCTAAGTGGAGTTGAGGCTTGCATTGCTCAAAATAGATTTTTCCTTAACATTTGAAAACACTAAGTTTTTGCTTGACAAAAATCTTTCCCAAGGCATCTCCCAATCAAAGATTGAAGATCCTTTAACCCTTGTTCAACCACAAGTTTTTAACTTAGAAATTTGGATGATGAGATTCTTGATAGCTTCCATGTCTTGATGCTCAAATTGTCCTGTGCCAGGGACATGGCTAAGTACTTAGATTTTACACTCTGCAGAGGTGGTGCACTTTCCCCACAAGACTTGGTTTCCCAAGACAAGATCTTTCAGAAGCCTTTCCTTAGACCAAATGGACGCGTTCCAACCTATCATCCCACTACCACCAACTGTCCAAATGGCTAAGTTCTAGCAACCTATGTGATCCAGGCAGAGCCCATAATGCCAAGTGGTTACACTTGAAGCTTCTCAACATTTGACATCTCAAATCTCTTTGTTCCTGGGTGGCAATCCACAAGTGTGATACACAAGGTAAACCATAGCCATGGGCCTTGTGTAACCACTCAACCAAAAACCACCAAGCAATTACCATTCCACCCAGGTGATTCATTAACTTAGTTGTTTTATTAAACAAAAACACAAGTCCTCAGACTTAGAAATTTTTCCATAGTATGAATGTATATTCCACCCTTGTTTTCTATTAGCTAAGCTAAGCTTGATAGTAGTAGGAATCTTAACTTAGGAAAATTTCTACTAAGGTTTCATCTACTAGGTTTTCCCATAGCATGGTTTATACTTAGCAAAAATTCCATGCAAGTTTTACTTAGAAAAAAAATCACTAATGCATAGTGAAAGTAATGGGACAAAAGTATGAAGCATCAATTGCCTTTTTGGTAGAGTATAAGTTCACTCCTTGTTCTTGCTACAATCACACTCTTCAAGTCACTACAATTCAATCAAGCAAGGCACAAGTTCAATCTATCAATCAAGCAATTCATCACATAAAATCATATAAACAAGATAATGCATGCAAGCATGCCAAGCTTTGTTTTATTTGAAAAAGTGGTTCCTAATGGGTCATAAACATTTTAAAACACCTATTGGTCATTTTATAAAGTGGCAAAAGTCATTTGCAAGGGATTTCACTTCCTAAACCATTTTCAAAACAAAGTATCATTTTATATGGTGTAGAAATGTTTTTACTAAGGCATTAATCTATAGGGTTCACCAAATATGTTTTCAAACCATAAAACTTGGTGTTTGGGGTCAGAGAGTTTAAAACAAAACATTTACCAAAGGTTTTCCTCCAAAACTATTTTTAATAAATAAACCACATTTTTATTTGACTAGAATTGGTTTTAAATCAAAGAATCATTATTTTTCTTCACCAAATATATTTTTGAAACCACAGAGTGATTCCTAGGGTCAGTAGGTTCAAAACACACCACTTGCAAAAGATTTTATCCTCAAAATCATTTTTAAACAATTTTTACAATCTAAACAAGCATACAAATGTTTCTGAAAAAATAAACATTTTACCAGAAGCTTTTTACTAAAAAAAAGTGCATGGTTGGCTAGGTCTTGTCTTGCTGAATCCATTGATATAAAGTTTGCAATATTTGGACGTGTGGTTTGAAAGTTATGGAATTTACAAAATTGGAAAACTAATAGATCAAATTCTGTTTAAATCAAACAGGCTGGCCACGTGGCTGTTCCTCATTGGACGATAAAGGTTCGTGCGGAACAAGGGTTGCGAGGCGTTGGATTAAAATGAGATCGTGCGGCACAGATCATTTCTTACCCTTTCGCTTAAGTCGCCTGTTTCTACGCGTCCGATCTAAATCGAATGGCCCTGATCTATTTGACCACAAACTGGCGGCGCTGGCGGCGGTGGTTGGCGGCGGCGCGCTCAGACGGTGCGTTCGTCGGTGATTTAGGAAGCAAGGGGAACAAAGGGGTAGCTCACCAGAATCGCTGAAGCTTGCTGATGCTCAACGTGGTTGTCGCAGGGCAGGGGGCGCACGGACGGGTCGGCAATCTTTCGCCGGAGTTGCTCTCTAGCACGGGTACGCACGGCCGTGGTCGAAGGCGAGCGTCTGGGTTGCAACTGATCAAGTAAACGTGTCAGGAGGGTGTGCAAGGTTGCCTAGGGTGTGAAAGAACTCACCAGAGGGAAAGGGGTGCGCTGGTTTGTCGGCTATTGCTCGCTGGAGTTGAAGCAGATCGTGGCGGCGCTCAGTCGAGGTGGTTGCCGACGCTCTGGGTCACCAGAGGAAGTGTGGCTGGGGTCAGTGGATGCGCAAAGTGATGGAGATCTAGTGAGCGTGAACTAGAGAGGAGGGGGCGGCGTGTACTCACCGCATTTGTCGCCAGAGTGCGTCGGGCCGCGGCGGTGCAAAAGGGAATTAGCGCAGCCTGGTGGCTCTCGAGGCGTGGTGTTTGGGGGGAAAGGAAGAGGAGGGGGAGGTGGTTAAACGAGCGTGATCGCGGGGGATTTTAATTCACAGAATAACTCGTATTGATTCGAATTAAGACGCGGAAGAAACAGTCAGAGGCGAGTTCATCGCGGGGGTGAAGACGACGATGACCTGGCTGTGGGGCCCGGCGTCAGTGAGAAAACGAGAGGGAGAGCAGGGTCCATCTGTCATTTACTCAGTGGATTCAATCGCGAGTAAAAACGGTTCGCTGCGGGTGGGGTGGGGATTGGGCTTGCTGGGCCTTATTGGGCTGGCCGGCTGGGCTGGCTCCTTTTCATATTTTTTTCTGTTCTGATTGTTTTTTTCTTTTTCTCTTTTGATTTTCTGTTTTGAAATTCAATCAAACCATTCAAATAACAAATCAAATCAAAACTCCTCCAAACTTTGCATTGAGTTTTGGTTCTGTTTAACAACACAAAACCAAAGTCCAAAAATAAAATAATAATTTTATTCTTTTTAGGATCTATTTAATAATTAAATAAAATAGTCCTTAGTTATTAATTCAAATAGGATTTGTTTTATTAAAATCTCCATTTTGAAAGCTAAATAATATCAAAAACAATTCAGTAGGTTTTATTTGAAAATATAAAATACTTGGAAAACTTGTTTAAAATAATTTAACAAGTTTTGGTGTTTAATTAAAATGGTAAAACCTTTATTTTTAATAAAATTGGATATTAATAAATCCTCATTATTTTGTTTAAATAAACCTTTTCTCTTTTAATCAAAGAAAAACATTTTATTTCAAAAGATTGGCCAAGGTTTAATTTGGCTCTATAAAAATAGTCTTTATTTATATTTCTACCTTTTCATTTGAAAACCAAATCTTTTTATTAAAATATCCAAAATAATAATTCCAAATATTTTTAACTTTATTGTTTATTTATCTTTTTAAATCCTTTTAAGATTTTATTTGATCAAATAGGTTTGAAGGTTTCCAATTGGAATCAAAAAGTTTCTTCTCACCCTGAAAATCAACAAAGTTTTATTTTATTCCTTTATTTTTAACAAGATTTGGAAAATCTTGGGATGTGACAGTCAAACTTTAAAAAAAAATTCAAAGTCCCAGAACCTTAGAAATTTCCCTCTTTTCTCATGATCTATCTCAATCTTTAGATGCCACGTGGAGGAAGTGGTTCATCCCCGGACCCGATGTTGCAGATCCTGCAAATGTTGGTTTCTGACCGCGAAGCTGAAAGAGCCGAATGTCAAGCCAACCTAGCCACCCTGCAACAGATATCTCAGCTTTCCCACAACAACCAAGGCCACGGAAATCAGGACAACCATGGATCTAAGCTCAAGAATTTCCAGAATACTAACCCACCTATTTTCACTAAGTCAGAAGAGCCCCTAGATGCCGACGATTGGTTGCAAACCATGGAAAATAACCTAGAAGTCGCCGGAGTGGAAGCTAACGAGAAAGTCCTGTTCGCCACCCATTATCTAGCCGGAGATGCCAGAGCATGGTGGAACAGTGTTCGCGTAATGACCGGAGGCCAAATGATGACCTGGGAGGAATTCAAGGTCAAGTTCAGTAGAACCCATGTGCCACTGGGTTTGATCAAGAGAATGAGAGACGAATTCAGAGAACTAAAGCAAGGAAGGATGACCATAGCGGAATACCGTGACAAATTTTTGTCATTAGCTTGGTATGCCCCGGATGAGATCGACATTGAAGCCAAGAAGAAAGAAAGATTCCTGAATGGTCTGCATGATGAGATGTAGATTGTGTTGGTCAATATCCCCTTTGTGGATATTGAAGCGTTTGTCAACTCTGCCATCCATATGGAAGGAAAGATCAACCAAGCCAATGAGAACCGCAAGCGTCGCATGATGCACCAGCCAGGAACCCATCAAACCCCAAAGTATCACCCTAACCCATCTCTAGGATTTGCCCCAAGAACCAACAGACCCCTAATAAACCGTCCGACCTATCCCAACCGTGGAAACCCTAGGCCCGGAGGAAATCACAACAACCCCGGCAACTCTAGCAATTTCAACCATGCCCCACCCAAGTTCAACAACAATGCTGCCACCAACACCAACACTGCCCCGAGGACTGGAAGCAATGCTGTTCCTGTTGCAACAAAGGACAAGTCGCAAGTGACTTGTTATGACTGTGGAAATAAGGGCCACTATTCCAATGAGTGCCCCAACAAGAAGAATGTCGAAGCCCCCAATGCAAATGCCCCAGCTCAGCAGCAGCGTCGTGTTCAACCAGGAAGAAGGTTTGCCCCAGGGAATTCACTCAACTGCAACGGCCGTATTTTCCTCATGCATGCTGAAGAAGCTCAGGAAGCGCCAGACGTCGTGCTGGGTATGTTTTCTGTTAATTTAGTACTTGCAAGAGTGTTGTTTGATTCTGGTGCATCGCATTCATTTGTCACCGAAGAATTAGCATGCACTAGTAAAATTCAACCAACAAAACAGAAGCATGTTATGATCGTCCAAATTCCCGGTTCAACCACCAAGGCTAGGCAAATTTGCAAAGTCGTCCCTATCCGAATCCATGGCATAGATTTTTATGCTAATCTGATAGTACTCGGAACTAAAGGTTTGGAAGTAGTACTAGGAATGGATTGGATGTCCAAACATAAAGGATTAATTGACTATGCCAAGAAAGCCATCACCATGACCAGTACAGCCGGAATATCAGTCGAGCATATATCTGAAACCTTACCTCTCCAATTCAAGTGCAACAAGAGTATAGCCCAACCTACCATTGACCAAGTCCGGATAGTCTGTGAATACCCCGATGTATTTCCAGATGTTTTGCCCGGTATGCCCCCAGATCGGGATATCGAGTTTATCATTGAACTAATCCCCGTTACGGGACCCATAGCCTAGAGACCCTATAGTATGAACCCGTCAGAACTGGCAGAACTGAAGAAGCAACTGGACTACATGTTGGAAATTGGATTGATTCAACCAAGTGCGTCACCTTGGAGATCACCTGTTTTGTTCGTGGATAAGAAGGATGGAGGTAACCGTTTGTGTACGGATTACAGGAAGTTGAATGATGTCACCATCAAGAACAAGTACCCCTTGCCCAAGATAGAATATTTGTTTGATCAGTTGACCGGTGCCAAAGTGTTTTCTAAGATTGATCTTTGAACTGGCTATCATCAACTCATGATTCGCGCAGAGGATATTCCCAAGACTGCCTTTACCACCCGATATGGATTATACGAGTATACAGTTATGTCATTTGGATTAACCAATGCCCCCGCTTATTTCATGAATCTCATGAATAAGATTTTTATGGACTTCCTGGATAAGTTTATCGTTGTTTTCATCGATGACATTCTGATTTATTCCAAATCGGAAGAAGAACATGAGCTACACCTAAGGACCATTCTTGGAACCCTTAGAGAGCATCAGTTGTATGCCAAGTTTAGCAAATGTGAATTCTGGTTACAAGAAGTAGGATTCCTCGGTCACATTGTATCAGCCGGAGGAATTGTCGTTGACCCTGCAAAGGTGAAGGTTGTCGAAGATTGGAAATCCCCAACCACTCAAACCCAAGTTCGTGCATTTCTCGGATTGGCGGGATATTACCGCAAGTTCGTAGAAGGATTCTCGAGTATCGCCAGACCCATGACCCAATTGCTGAAGAAGGACAAGAAGTTTGAATGGACCGACAAATGTGAAGAGAGTTTTCAAGAACTCAAGAGAAGATTGATTTCAGCCCCAATCTTAATCATGTCGGATATCACAAAGCCCTTCGATGTGTATTGTGATGCATCCAAGATCGGTCTCGGATGTGTGCTAATGCAAGAAGGCATAGTTATATCTTATCTATCTTGACAACTGAAGCAACACAAGCAAAATTACCCAACCCATGACCTCGAACTCGCAGCCGTAGTTCTAGCCCTGAAGACATGGAGACATTACCTCATGGGAAATCGTTGTGATATTTATTCGGATCACAAGAGCCTGAAGTATATATTCACTTAGAAGGAGCTAAATATGAGGCAGAGAAGATGGATTGAGCTAATCAAGGATGACGACCTGGACATTCACTATCACCCTCGTAAAGCCAACGTGGTAGCAGATGCCCTTAGCAGATTGCCGTGCCGCTTGAACTCCATGATTTTGAAGGAGCAACCAAGTTTGCACAAAGAGATGGAAGATTTTCGAATAGAATTAGTGAGTGAAGGATTTTTGGATAGCATAGAACTTCAACCCACTTTGATCAGCCAGATCAAAGAGGCGTAGAAAGGAAATGCTAGTATCGACGGAATCAAGCGTCGTATCGGTACAGGCAAAGTACCCGGATTCACCGAAGACGAAGAAGGAGTTCTGTGGTACAAAGGACACCTTTGTGTACCAGCAGATTCTGAGTTGAAAGAAGTGATTCTGAAGGAAGATCATGATACTCTTTATTCTATCCACCCCGGAGGAACTAAGATGTATCAAGATTTGAAAGAGCAATTTTGGTGGCATAAGATGAAGAGAGAAATCGGAAGCTATATCGCCAAGTGTGATATATGTCAGTGATTCAAGGCAGGACATCAAAGACCCGCTGCACTGTTGCAACCATTGCAGATTCCATAATGGAAATGGGATTCTGTTGGAATGGACTTTATCACCGGATTGCCTACTTCTAGTAGGGGAAATGACTCTAACTGGGTCATAGTGGACAGATTATCCAAAGTCGCCCATTTCTTACCCGTCAAAACCATATATCAGAGTTCGAAGCTAGCGGAGTTATACATCGCTAGAATTGTTAGTTTGCATGGACTCCCCAAGAACATCGTATCTGATCGAGGAACCCAATTTACCTCGAGATTCTGGAAGAAAGTTCAAGAAGCTTTAGGAACCCGCCTAGATTTCAGCACCGCATATCACCCTCAGACCGACGGACAAACGGAGCGAGTACATCAAATACTCGAAGATATGCTAAGAGCCTATGTGTTAGAATATGGATCCAAGTGGGAAGATTGTCTGCCGTTTGCAGAATTTTCATACAACAACAGTTATCAAGCTAGTTTGCAAATGGCCCCATTTGAATTCATGTACGGAAGGAACTGTCGCACCCCTTTGAACTGGTCGGAAGTAGGAGAGAGTCAGATCTTCGAACCCGACATCCTACGAGAAGCAGAAGAGAAGGTTCACAAGATTCGTGAGCACTCAAGACAGCCCAGTCCAGAAAGAAGAGTTACGCCGACAAGAGACGTCGAGACCTCACCTTCAACATAGGAGATTTTGTGTATCTGAAAGTGTCGCCATTGAAGGGAATGTAGCATTTCCAACTCAAAGGAAAGTTAGCCCCCAGATATATCGGACCCTTTAAGATTCTGAACCGTCGAGGAGAAGTGTCGTATCAATTGGAACTACCTAAAGAGATGTCAGCCGTGCACAATGTGTTCCATATCTCATTACTTCGCAAGTGCCTCGAAGTTCCAGAGAAGACTGAAGTGTTCAAGAATATTGATCACCGGACCATAGAGATCAACAATGACCTGACCTATCCCAAAGTACCCATCCGTATTTTGGAAGAAGCTTTCTGAACCACCAGAACCCGAAGCATCAAGTTTCTCAAGATTCAGTGGAGCAACCACACAGAAGAGGAAGCTACCTGGGAGCGCGAAGATCACATCAGGACGGAATTTCCCGATCTCTTCAAATCCTAGGTAATCTTTTCGTCCTTTTTCAAATCTCGGGAGCGCGAAGATTTTGTTTAAGGGGGGAAGGTTTGTAACATCCCAAAAATACTAAACTTGGATCATCAAACTCTAATCATCAAAATTAGGGTTAACAAAAACTTTTCTAAATAAAAATATGAAAGAATGCATGTGTGTATGCATCCCATTTTGAATTTTTTTGAATTGCCTTGTTTATGTGTTTCTTTGTTTGTAAAAGGATTCTTAGGTGAAATAAACATCATCTAAACAATTCCCAAGCTTTTCCCAAAGACAAATAAATCAAAACAAACAAAATGAGTGAATGGTCATTTTGACCAATTTAACTCCCATGCCTACTTTGGCTATCTCAAACTTTCAGAACTTAACAGAAACTTGTTTGGATCTTTACACCCCTTGATAGTACTCTTAACAAAGTATCAAGGCCCACCTTGTGATCATCCAGAAACTTTCAAATGCATAGTTTAAATGACAATTCAAAATTGAATCTTTATCATATGGGAATATCCCACTTCTTCAAAAACCACTCAAACAAGCTCAACTTTCAAAACCCAAGACTCACCAGCACCAACCTAGCACACCCACCAAAAATCTTTTCAAAATTTAAAACTGGAATTCTTGCGGCCATTTCATCAAACACCTTGTTGATTCAAATCAAATAAAATCTAAACACTATTGTGAGCAGTGATTGGATCCTAACTTGTTCCCTCTCTAGCTCACAGCAAACTTAGTAGATCATCTAGCAAACTAAACCAAGCACTAGCCCCACTGTAAGCTTGGCAATGCCATCAATGGTGAACAGCCGAAGCTCACCATGTCACCCCAGTGTGGACAGCAAGCTAGGAGAAGAAACAAGCCTAGCCAACATGTCTGGGAGCAAGCCAACACCCCACCGCCACTCCCTGTCCAGCGCTCGAGCGTTGCCAACCCCTGGACCACATGCATAGACCGTGCCCAGCTCGCCAGCAACCATGCCGAGCATGCGCCAGAGCGCCGCCCTCGACACACTCCCACAGACCGCGCGTCGCCCTTGCCGCGTGCATACACGATCACCACCGACCCAGGAGACCGCCAGACATCCCCGTTCGCCGCCCCATGCCCCGTAGCCACCGCTCGCCGTCGAAGACGCCTCCTCGGCCGCGCATAGCATTGCACATTCCAGACCATTTACCACCGCCCCTACATGCGCATTAAAGCCGTAGAGCATCCCAGGAGACCACCAAGCGATCGCCACCGCCGGCCATGCCTCTAGCAGCCCGTAGCCATGTCTCCACCGTCGCCTGCCCAGCCCGTTCGGTCTCGTCGTCGCGACTATAAAGAGAGGCCACTCCCAGCCGAATTGAGCACACCATCTCACTCCCCTCTCCTCACTGATCGTTCCACCCCATTCCCGAAGCAAGGCGAGCAGTGCTTCGCCAGAATTCCACCGGAGCCCGGCGCTGCTGGAGAAGAAGGGAGCCAGTGATTGGAGCCGCCCCAGGAGAAGTTGCCGGTACCAAGAGGTTCGCCGTCGTCGACTTCGTCGTTCGCCCGTGTCGCCGACCCTCGCCTGAGCCCCGGTGAGCCCCCGACGACTCCCACCTGCCGCGTTAGGGTTCAAACTCGCCAGCGTTGCCCGACGTGAACGACGACCCTCAGCCGTTGGATTAGAACTAGATCGAACGCACCATATTGCCCCATACCACTTCGCACCCCCTTGTCTCACTGACGCGTGGGGACAGCAACTTAACCAGCCCGCGTAAGCGCTGTGCTTAGCAGGCCAGCCCAGTACCGTTTCCCACGCAGCCCAGTCGTTTCAATTTAACCTTTTCCATTATATTTCAAACATAGTTCTGCACCTAGTTTCAAAAATCAACCCAGCTCGATTCAGTGAACCAAATTGAATGAAACCAATTTTGTTAGAAAGGTCTTGAAGTGCTGAATCCAAACCCGTTGGATTTAAATCATTTGGATCTGTACATCATCCTTGGTAAAAATAACAAGGCAGAAGCTTTTCTGCATTCAAACATTTTTCAAATTTAAACCATAATAGCTTTTGAGTTGATTCCAACTCTCAAAAATCACATTTAACCATACCTTTAAGAATATATAAAAATAGATAGGTTTACTTACAGAAATAATGACCAAGTAATAAAATAATGCCACATAAGCATTTCTAGTCACTTTATTTAATTAAAAATAAAAGGTTAAACCTTATTAAATTGTGACACCACTTTAAATCACATTCCCATGGACTAAAATATGTGGTGAGGACATGTGTCAACATGATCCCATGTTTGGATTGGAGAATATTAAATCTTAAGTAGTTTTTCAATGAGTAGAAATTACTTTGGTAAAAATAAAAGGAATTAAACCAAGCTTTGATCTGGTAATGTTAGTGATGATGCTAGATCATCTATAGGACCCCTTTTTGTGGGATGATTGCAAGTAGTTAAGTATTGTTTGGTGATTGTGTACCTCCTATTTATTCATAGACGCTAGTACCGATCAAGGATACGAGGAGGAATGAGGATACTACGAAGAAGAAGCCGAGGAGAACTTCAACCACGGCTCTGCACAAGGCAAGCTAACACTTGCAATTTAGCAAGCTTATACTGATATTGATGCAAGCCTAATACTACTAGTTGAATGTGCAAGCTAACACTTGCAAGATACTATACTTATGCAAGTCTTACTAATCAAGTTGACCTATGCAAGCCAATACTTGCTTGTCACCATGCCAACTATATGCCTTAAGCATAGATGATCCTACCCACTTGATAAACCAATCCTAGTTTTTACTTACAAGCTTTATACTTTAGTTCTTTATCAAAGCTATTACTTAGAGTTTACTTAAGTAAATTGTAGATACTAGAAGTATATTTGAAGGTTGCATAAAGAGCATAAAATTTGGCCTAAGCTAGATAATCTTGATGTCATCCTAAGGTATGAGATTGAACTTAGTTAAAATCCACTTGTTTACCACCCCTCATTAGTACTTACCCCCACTTGTAGATGCTAGTGCTAAGCATAAAACTTGATCAAATTTATATGGGAATACTTGGTGGAAAAATAGTTATGAAAACCTTGGAATGATGGATCATTCTATTGAAATGTTTTGGACATGTGTTTCCAAACACCAGATGATTTATGGTGATGAAAATGTTGAGGCATGAGCCTTAGCCCTTTTTAAAACTCATGGTTGTCTGGATGCGATACCATTCTAATTTTACCGTATAACCACAATACCCGAGAATTGGGTAGGGCTTGACTGGAAACTTATATACCTTAGTATTAGTTCTCTCACGGCCAAGGTCTGAGCTGAGGCTACCTTGTGAAGATTGTCCACCTGTGCAGTACCCAAGATGACAGTTGGTCATGGTTGGGAGGCCAAACTCACAGGAGAGGTGCTTATACTAGGGCGTGTATTGAAAGGTTAGGATTGATTATCCGCATACTTTGTATGGTGAATTCAGGATTTGTTCCTAACGGATGTATTGAATGTTGTGGTGAAAGTGTACAATCTCTGCAGAGTGTCAAACTATTCAAATAGCCGCATCCGCGGTTATGGACAGTTGGAGTGGCCATACTGTTCCCCCATCAGATGTTTTCAAAATGACTTGTGAAATGATTTGAGACTTTGACTTGACCACAACAGAGTTGTGGCATGAGATACAAGTCCCCCCTTAGGTGTTATAAAACCTTAACTAGCATTCGTTGTTTCCAAACTTAGTAGAGGTAAATCTGGCTTTTTGCAAAACAACCCTAGAGCTTAGTGTCCTACTACAAAAACCCCTTTTACCTGTTAGTATTAGTTTGTGAGTACTTAAAGAGTACTCATGGCTTTGTCCCTGGCTATTCCCATGGCCAAACTATGAAGAGGAGTACCTAGAAGATGGACCCCAGGAAGGTTACGACAACTAGGATCATCTCCCATCGTCAGCATTGCCTGTGACCCCGAAGATGGAGCTTCGCCTACGCTACCGTTATTATTACGTATTTCGCTGCTTGTGTTCTATTAAGACTGGATCATGAGATAATTATTTGTGTAAGACCTTATGTATGGTTTGTAATGGATGATGTACTGTGGTATCCAATTTTGTTATATCTCGCAAAAATGGTAATCCTAGGATTGCGATGTATGGCATAACAGGCATCCGGGATTAAAAATCCGGGTGTTGACACGGCGCTCGCCAGTCGCTCGACCTCGCCACTCGCCGTGCTCGGGGACTCGGCGCTCGCCAGTCGCTCGACCTCGCCACTCGTCGGGCTCGGGGACTCGGCGCTCGCCGGTCGCTCGACCTCGCCACTCGCCGCGCTCGGGGCCTCGCTGCTCGCCGATCGCTTGACCTCGCCACTCGTCGTGCTCGGGGGCTCGGTGCTCGCTGGTCGCTCGACCTCGCCACTCGCCGCGCTCAGGGGCTCGACGCTCACTGGTCGATCGACCTTGTCACTCGCCGCGCTCGGGGGTCGGCGCTCGCCGGTCGCTTGACCTCGCCACTTGCCGCGCTCGGGGACTCGGTGCTCGCTGGTCGCTCGGCCTCGCCGCTCGCTGTGCTCGGGGACTCGGCGCTCGCCGGTCGCTCGACCTCGTCACTCGTCATGTTCGGGTACTCGCCGATCGCTCTACCTCGCCACTCGGCGCGCTCGGGGACTCGGCCTCGCAGGTCGCTCGACCTCGTCACTCGCCGCGCTCGGGGACTCGGCGATCGCCAGTCGCTCTACCTCTCCACTCGGCGCGCTCGGGGACTCGGCGCTCGCCGATCGCTCGACCTTGCTACTCGCCGCTCTCAGGGGCTCGGCTGTAGCATCCCATTTGTCTAACAACTGTAATGCTACTGGGTTTAGTAATATAATGGCTACTTCCTACATATAATTGTTGCATCATCATTATATCATGCTCATGTCATCATGCCACCTTGCATTTGGGCATCATACAAAAACCCTTTTTGTTTTGGTTCTTATCTCATATGCATTATTATTTGTATTTGCCTCTTGATATTGTATTTGGTTCTTGATATATTGTTAAATGCCCAAGTTGAGTTGGGGGCATATCTTTTATTGACTCCACCACCCTTTCTTTCACCACTTTACAATTCCACCATCCCATTATCCATGAGCTTGCAATTATTTTTCTTTTGGTGTTTAATCAAGCTCATGAGAGATAGGGTGGGTCCAATCCTGCAAGTTCTTTTGCTTGACCCTTACTCCAACTTTGGAGGATGCAAATAAATAAATGCCATGAGATATTATTTTGTTTTCACAAGATAAAACCTAGCATTTAATGCATTTGCATGGGCCATGCAACCATCACCAACTTTGGTCATCTCTTGGTTCTATTTGAATCTTGGAGGGGAGCAACTCCCATCTAGCTCTCTACCTCTTTTCCATGCTTAATCTTGTGTTGGGTCATGTTACCACCTCACCCTCTCTCTTCTTGTCTAGTTCTTGCTTGAGCTTGTTTTTGTTGCTCTTGCTTGAGCTTGCCAAGGGAACCTATCATCCCATCCTCTACACCACATTTCCCTCTCTACCCCATCACCACCTTTTCTTCTTTCTCTTTTGGCCATCTTGTTTGAGCTTGTGTTGATCATGCTTGATCTAATCAAGGCACCAATCCATCTATCTCTCTCTTTCTCTCTCTCTCTCTCTCTCTCTCTCTCTCTCTCTCTCTCTTACCCTCTAGCTAAGATCCTACCCTATCACCATACCCCATCTAACCCTAAACCCTACCCCCTAATCACCATACCCCTCTCCTATCTAAACCCTAAGCCTCCCCCTCTCTCTCTCTCTCGGCCTCTCCCTCCCTCTCACCTAGCTGGCCCCACCATGCCACCTAGCTACCAACCCTAAGCAACCCTAGCCCGAGCCTCCCTCTAACCCTAGCTCCTAACCAAGCCACACCCGAGCCTACCCCTCTCCTCTCTCTTGCTCTCTCTCTCTGCCTGGCCTGCCCCACCCCGAGCTCCCTCTTACCTGGCCCACCTGGCAGCCCCTCCCCCCAGACCTGCCTGCGCCCCACCTGCCTGGCCTCCATGCCGATCACGTGAGGAAGGAGCAAAAAGGTGGCCGACGCCACCTTCCCCTCCCCCACGCCATCCACCCCTCTTCCCATCCTTATCTACACCCCACGGCCCCCTCTGCCCTCCCCAGATCCGCCCAGGGCCCTGCCCCTTCCCTCTCTCTTCCACGCCACAGCCACACCGACGCCGGCCACCGTCGGCTCCCTCTCGTCTACGTCGATCCAGGAGGCGGGCGTGGTTGTTGGGCGTCGAGGAAGAACGAGCCGAGCGCCAGCGACGCCCCTGTACCCGACGACGCGGAGGAGAAGGCCCAGGAGCGCCGGTACCAGCGCGACACCAACGAAACCCTAGCTCTCGCCGGCCGCCAGCTACGTCACCGATCTGCTGCGCCCCCACCCGATCCAACCACACCAACGGCCCCGCGGTGAGTCCCCGAACCCCCTAGACATGTCTCTGTCCTTCTTCGTTTCCTGTCGGCGGCGTTCGTTCCGTCGAGCAGGCTGCGTGCACCGGCGAGCGCGCAGCGTCTGCCCGCTTGCGCCTCGCAGACACCTTACCTAGGCCGCGCGTCCCTTCCTGACACCAAGCCCAGGCCAGCGCAGTGGCTCTGCCCCTCTGCGCACGCGCCCACGTCGCGGGTTCGACGCCCCGCCTCGCCAAGCCGCGCGCCGCGCGCGCCAGACGCAGAGAAGGGAAGAAGCACAGTACCGCGTGGTACTTTTCCCTAAAACCCCCCCCCACCTTTTTGCATGCGCAGCCCGCAGTCCCCTGGAGCCCCACCTGTCAGCGGCTGTGTTCTTTTTTCAAAAGCACCCCTAGTTTTCACAGCCTCAACCCGCGGTCCCCGGCTCCTCCACGTGGCACGCCCCCGCTGGCGCGCCCGCGTGTGGACCTGTGGTTGCTGCGGTCCCACCCGTTAGCGACAGGGGCTGGGTTCGACTGAGTATTAAAGGGTTTTCTGTTTATCTGTTTTGACTTAAATCTTTTCAAATGAATTTAAATTCAAATTGAATTCTGCATTTAAATAACTTTTGAATTACAAACCCAAATTAAACAAATGATATATGATTTTGAATCAGAAAAATATGAGGATTACAAATATGCCATCCAAAATTTCAATTGAGCACTTTATTTTCCAAGTTGAATATAATTACATAAAATGCCCCTTGACTTAATTAATTAATAACTTATGTTTTATAACTCCGAATTTAACAAATGATATGTCTAAAATGATTAGCTCGACGAGACCTTTCTGTTTATGCTATCCATGACTTAAATTGCAGCATGCATCATATAAATATAAATTATACAGCAACTTATTCGGGAATAAAATGTGACCAAAACTCAATAAAATGCTTATTTCTTGTATTCCACACCTCACCCATGCCATGCTACTTTAATTCCATGCAAATTGTGCACCATTCATCATGGAATGATTGTTTGCTTGTCGCATTTTATTCATATGCTTGTGCACTTTATTTATGTTGGCCCTTGTCTGTTTGGTTCTTCTTCGAATAGACACTGAGCAGGGGATATATCAAGAGAACCAGGAGCACTACCCAGATCCTTCTCTCGCTTCAACTGAGTTGCCAGGCAAGCACTACCACATGCTTGCATACATACAGTACCTATTGCCTCTATCTTATTCTTGCATCATTGAGTCGCGACTGCATTAAACTGAATCCCATGTATTGCATAGCCTTTACTTTTAAACCCCACCAAGCTTGTTCCTCCATCCCATGAGCCATTACTACAGGAGTTGCTTGAGCCATGCGAGTCGTAGAACAGCATGCGTAGGGTATGTGAGAGTCTGATGGATAACGAGGTACCTAAACAACATAACCTGAGTAGTAATGGGATAACTAATGAAAGTGGCACCGGTGAGCAATATCTGCTATTTGGTTTTTCCTGCTCACTTGTGTCCCGTAGGACCCCGAGTACTTGATTCCTGTTCCTTGATTATTCGCGCTATCCACATCCGGGAGGCTTATGGGACCCCCTGAGCCAGAGCTTGATTCATTCTTATTTCTTGGGGCCACAAACTAGTTTGAGGTTTTATTTACTATCCTGTACTTATGCCATGCTTTACTGCTTTATTTACGATTGTGCGAGGAGCACCTGTACTGTTTAGGATCGGGACACGATTCCGCGGTATCGACAAGCCCAGTCACATTTTCGGGTTCCCAGTCGTTTACAGCCGTCCACCCAAACCTCGGGTCCGTCTCGAAGTCAGCTAACTTTGTTGCGGGTGTACTCCAAGGGGTGGCCCCCTGAAATATTTCTGAATCCTGTGATTGCTTTGTCGTGAAGGCCTCGTTGGGTTTTGATTTGGTTTTTCCGAGGTTGATCGAGTGTGTGTTGCTATTTGTGCACCCCTGCAGGGTAAAACTTTCTGAAAGCCGTGTCCGCGGTTATGGACGACTTGGAGCACAGTTTCTCGATCATAGACAAGCATAACTAAAGTACCGCTTTAATTTGACTAAGTAACTGACTAGTAAATAGTACAACACTCATGGAATGGTTAATAAAACTGCCAACGGATGGGGGTTGTTCGTCCGCCTCCTCGTTGGTAAGCGAGGAGGAGGATGGATCTGATGGTATTACTGTTATAACTGTTGACATTAATTCATGGACATCCGTCTATCTTTGGTTAGGCGGATGGTTAGCGATTATCTATAGAACTGTTAGGGTTTATCTTTCGCTGCAATTGCGTCACCCCAGGTTGTGTCCCCTTTAGAGGCATAAAGACTTGCTGAGTACCCCTAGGGTCTCACACGATAAATTATTTGATTCAGATGAACAGGTACACTCACAAGATGGATACTGGGTGGAGGAGGCGGATGATGTGGGCAACGATCGTTCGGTGTAGAGATTCCGGGAACGGGGATCCGTGAGATCTGTGGGCGGGATGTGCTTATTTGTGGGGCATCTTATGCCGATTTGCTTCTTATCCGTACTCGGATCTTGTTTGCCGCTTCCGCCCGCTACTCTGATGTTTGATGTATGAGGAGTTATCCTAAACTATTATATCTATCTAGGACATTTGAATCTTGCCGTATAGCGATGCTATATTTCCTTTCTTTTTAGATGGAATGGCTCTGATGTACTATTGTATGGTGGCTTGCATACATTCTCATTTGTGTATGTAGTTGATCCCTTCGCCTGCCGATTACGCCGCCCGTTCTTGCCCCGATAAATTGGAAATGGTTGGGACGGCCGAAAGGTCTACCTGTGAGTGGCATTTGGGCCCCATCGTACTATTTCAACCATTTCCGCTCATCCAGGCTTGTAACTAGGAGCGTAATTCACCGAGGTAGTTACAATTGGTATCAGAGCCATCCCGCCCTTCAGGGTCTCAGCCAAATGGTCGTTGTCAGTCTAGCAAATATTTTTGGTAGTTATGTATACTAGGGAAAAACAAAACGTGAGAGTAGGACTGCTTCCATTTTTCTTCTTACCCACCCAACCCTTTTCTGGTAAGGAAGTGTAACGTTTTCAATCCTCTTCTTAAAAGTTCAAACTAGGATTCACGTGTTCTGGGTTTCCGTAGTACCATAGGTTGTGTGTGTTTTTGTGTGTGTGTGTGTGTGTGTGTGCTATTCCTTGTCTATCTGTTGCATCCAAGTTGTTATCACAATCGGCCTTTTGGTTATCAATTGTTGGTACATTCCATACCGACAGGCGTTTGCAAACCGACGCGATCTATCTTACTCTTTGTTATCCGACGTTATCTGTTTGGGGTGTTCGTTTCCGTAGTTACCAATCTTTAGGTTTAACGTGAGAAGAAGGGGTTAGGATATGTGTTCCACTTATTCATGTGCGGAGTAATGATTTGAGTGCGGGATGGAGTCGCGACCATACCACTACTCTTATCATTCGCTTTTGTATATTGAATTGGTAGAGTCACTAATCTTGATTCGTTAAGTAATTTTGCGCATCTATTGGTATTTTAATGCCGAAATTTGTGGAAAATTTTTCTTTGATATATCTGTGTACCACACTCCTTTTCAGTCGTGTGCGATATGCTTAATATCTTCTAGGTGCTTTGAACTTTGTTGATATTTTAATATCATCTTAGTAATTTGTATCCTTTAATCTTGGTTAATTCCATCTTGGTACTATTTTGGATTATTATTATTCTCCATTATAGTACTGACTTCGTTTTATATCAATCGCAGGATGGCTCCACCACGTCGTTCTGATGAGGACATACCACCTGAACTGGGGTCCGCGTTGTCAAACATCGCAAATGCCTTGGCAGCAATGCAGCAGAACCAGCAGCGTTTTGAGGAAAGTGTTCGGAGGAATGAGTTTGCTCCACTACCTCCACCTCCCAAGCGAGGAGACATCAAAAGCTTTCTGAAGTTCAACCCACGCCAATTTGATGTTTCTGATCGACCACTTGATGCTGATGATTGGTTGCGTGAGATGTCAAGGCTACTGGAGACTGTTGATGTTCCTGAGCAAGAATGGGTAAAATGTGCTACTCACCTTCTGAAGGGAGATGCAGCTCTCTGGTGGGAGAATTACCTGAAGGCAAACTGCATTGGTTTTCAGCCTACTTGGGGACAGTTCACTGGGGCATTCAAAGAGCAGTATCTGTCAGAAATTGTCATGGAAAGGATGAAGGAAGCGTTTCTCAACCTCAAGCAGGGAAATGACAATGTCAATACCTACATCAGGAACTTCATGAATCTTTCTCGTTATGGTGGCGATGAGATCTCCGATGACAAGAAGAAGCAAAAGAGGTTCCGTCAAGGGCTCAATGCATCGATAAAATATGCAATCACACATGCAAGGCCGGCGTCTTTTCTGGAACTTCAGCATACAGCTCTCCAGGAAGAAGCAAGTAGGCAAGTGTTTGAGGAGTCAAAGAAACACAACCGTGATGCACCAAGCTCTTCAGCTATGTCAGCTCCCTCTAAGCGTCGTGTCTGGGTTCCTAACACCCCACCGTTGCTCCCGGCTTCACCAAGACCTTCAAGCTTCACGGCAAGGCCAACAAACTTCCTCACTGCTGCTTCCAGGGACTACAACCACCACTACCCTGGAGCGCCTGGCGGAGTCCCTGGCTACGTTGCTCCACGTCCACCTGGTGCTTGTTACATATGTGGAGAATCTGGGCATCAAAACTGGAACTGTCCGATGAAAAACAAAGCTCTTCCTCCACCACCTCCAAGATCTGCGGCAAGCTCTCCTTTGGTTCGTGCACCACCACCTCGGGCTCTCAACATCAACACCAAGCCCGGGTCTACTGTTTCTCGTGCCAACTGTGTCAACGCCGCTCAAGCTGAGCATGCACCTGGAGTTGTGATGGGTATGCTTTCCGTTAACTCAGTCCCTGCACGAGTTTTTTTTGATTCTGGTGCATCGCATTCTTTTGTTTCTCACAAGTTTGCAAATGAGAATGAGTTAGTCTTGGTTCCCCTCCTCAAGCGGTTAATGGTCCTTTCTCCTGGAGCAAACATGAGGGTTGTTCATATCAGCCATGGCAATCAAATTGAGATTGGTGGCTCTGCGTTCTCGACGTCTTTAATTGTTCTGGGCAATTCTGACATTGATGTCATCTTGGGCATGGATTGGTTGACAGCAAATGCAGTTGTGATTGATTGTGCTGAACGCTCGGTTTCTCTGAAGATTCCTGAAGGCCATATAGTCTTTTCTCCAAGTCTGACTCCTGTTGTCCAGCTTTTCTCTTTGGCGGCTCTGAATGATGATGCTATGGAAGCTATTCAGAGTGTACCGGTGGTCTGTGAGTTCCCAGATGTCTTTCCTGAAGAGTTGCCGGGTATGCCTCCGGATCGTGAGGTTGAGTTTGTAATTGAGCTTGAACCTGGAACGGCTCCTATCTCCAAGCGGCCTTATAAAATGGGTCCTGCTGAGTTGGCTGAACTCAAACGTCAACTTGATGAACAAGAGAAGTTGGGTTTCATTCAACACAGTACTTCTTCTTGGGGTAGCCCAACAATCTTTGTGAAGAAGCGTGACAGGACTGATAGGCTTTGTGTTGACTATCGGGCTCTCAATGCTAAAACCATCAAGAACAAATATCCCCTTCCGCGGATTAATGATCTCTTCGATCAGCTAGCTGGAGCTGTGGTATTCTCTAAGCTGGACTTGAGAAGTGGTTATCACCAAATCAAGATTCGCAAGGAAGATGTTCCTAAAACAGCTTTCACCACCCGCTATGGCCTGTATGAGTACATGGTCATGTCTTTCGGTCTCACCAACGCACCTGCCACCTTCTCGAGGCTCATGAACTCGGTTTTCATGGAGTATCTTGATAAGTTCGTTGTGGTCTATCTGGATGACATCCTGGTCTATTCTAAGTCAAAGGAAGAACATGAAGAACACCTTTGGTGTGTCCTAAACAAGCTTCGTGAGAACCGCTTGTACGCAAAGTTCTCCAAGTGTGAGTTTTGGCTGCCTCAAGTAACCTATCTTGGTCATGTCATCTCTGCCAAGGGCATTGCAGTCAACCCGGAAACTGTGAAGACAATTGTTGAATGGCTTCCTCCTGTTAATGTCAAAGAAGTGCGGAGTTTCCTTGGTTTGGCTAGTTATTGCCGTCGCTTCATTCAGAACTTTTCGAAGATAGCGAAGCCTCTTACCGATCTACTCAAGAAAGGCAAGAAATACCTTTGGACTCCTGCATGTCAAGCAAGCTTTGAGACACTCAAAGAGAAGCTCACTTCCACACCAGTCTTGGTTCCTCCGGATACATCTAAGCCTTTCCAGATATTCTGTGACGCCTCTTTGCAAGGATTGGGTGCGGTCCTTATGCAAGAAAAACAAGTGGTTGCTTATGCCTCTCGACAGTTGAAGACGCATGAGATCAACTATCCCACACATGACCTCGAGCTCGCAGCAGTTGTCTTTGCTTTGAAGCTATGGAGGCACTACTTGCTTGGCAACCGTTGTGAGATCTTTTCTGACCACAAGAGTTTGAAGTATATCTTCACTCAGCCTGATCTCAACCTTCGGCAGAGGAGATGGATTGAAGCAATCAATGATTTTGATTTGACCATCAACTACACTCCGGGCAAAGCTAATGTCATGGCCGATGCTCTCAGCCGCAAAGCTTATGTCAACAATCTCATGATGGAAGAACAACAGCCTCTCTTGTGCGAGGAATTCCGTCAGCTCAACCTTGAAATTGTGGAACAAGGGCATCTCCTGAACCTTCTGGCTACCCCTCTCTTGGAAGAAAAGATTCGCTCTCGTCAGCTTGGTGATCCGCACACCAAAAAGATCATCTCCAAACTTCAGCTTCTGAAGTATGAGTCCTTCCACGTCGATGATCAAGGCACGCTCTTCTTTGAACACCGGATGTTTGTTCCGAACTACCCGGGTTTGAGAGAGCAAGTTCTTAAGGAGGCGCATGATTCTGTTCTTTCTATTCACCCTGGAAGCACAAAGATGTACATGGACTTGAAAACACAATATTGGTGGCCGGGTCTGAAACGATATTGTGCCAAGTATGTCTCGGAGTGTGATGTCTACCGCAGAGTGAAAGCTGTCCATCAGAAACCTTTCGGTCTTCTACAGCCATTGAAACCCCCGGAATGGAAATGGGAGAAAGTAGAGATGGACTTCATCACTGGTTTTCCAAGGTCGCAGAAGGGCAACAATGCAATCTTTGTTGTCATTGACAGGCTCTCTAAAGTGGCTCATTTCTTCCCCGTCAAGGAAACAATTTCTAGAATTCAGTTGGCTGAGCTCTATATCAACAGAATTGTCTCTCTATATGGGGTTCCGCTTGAGATCAGTTCAGACCGTGGGAGCATCTTCACTTCCAAGTTCTGGGAAAGTTTCCAAAATGCTTTGGGAACAAAATTGAACTTCAGCACGGCTTACCACCCTCAGTCGCAAGGACAAGTTGAAAGGATCAATCAGATTCTGTAGGATATGCTTTGTGCTTGCGTCATCTCTTTTGGCATGAAGTGGGAAGAATGTCTTCCTTATGCTGAATTCTCTTACAACAACAGCTTCTAGAAGAGTCTAAAGATGGCACCATTTGAGGCTCTCTATGGCCGCAAATGCAGAACTCCGATTGGTTGGTCAGGTGCAGGAGAAAGAATTTGGTTTGGCACTGACATTGTAACTCAAGCGGAGGAGAAGGTGCATATCATTCTTGAAAACCTGAAGATTTCTCAAAGTCGCCAGAAGAGCAATTATGGCAGGAAGCACACGGACATGGTGTATGCCTCTGGTGATCTCGTTTACCTTCGTGTCACTCCCATGAAAGGCACACACCGTTTTGGTATCAAAGGAAAGCTGGCTCCTAGATACATCGGTCCTTTCAAAATTCGTGGTAGAAGAGGAGAAGTTTCTTATGCCCTGGAGCTCCCGAAAAAACTCAAGGTTCATGATGTTTTCCACATCTCTCAACTCAAGAAGTGCTTCAAGGATCCCGGCAGGACCGTGGATCATGAGCTAATCAATCTCCAAGAAGACCTGTCTTATCAAGAACACCCCACAAAAATCCTTGAGACCGCAGAAAGAAGGACTCGCAACAAGTCCAAGTTCTGCAAGGTGCAGTGGTCGCACCATTCCGTTGATGAAGCCACTTGGGAGCGTGAAGATGAACTCCGTGCCAACTATCCTACCCTCTTTGTGTCTTCTTCTTCTTCCTAGAATCTCGGGGCGAGATTCCTGTTTAGTGGGGGAGAGTTGTAGCATCCCATTTGTCTAACAACTGTAATGCTACTGGCTTTAGTAATATAATGGCTACTTCCTACATATAATTGTTGCATCATCATTATATCATGCTCATGTCATCATGCCACCTTGCATTTGGGCATCATACAAAAACCCTTTTTGTTTTGGTTCTTATCTCATATGCATTATTATTTGTATTTGCCTCTTGATATTGTATTTGGTTCTTGATATATTGTTAAATGCCCAAGTTGAGTTGGGGGCATATCTTTTATTGACTCCACCACCCTTTCTTTCACCACTTTACAATTCCACCATCCCATTATCCATGAGCTTGCAATTATTTTTCTTTTGGTGTTTAATCAAGCTCATGAGAGATAGGGTGGGTCCAATCCTGCAAGTTCTTTTGCTTGACCCTTACTCCAACTTTGGAGGATGCAAATAAATAAATGCCATGAGATATTATTTTGTTTTCACAAGATAAAACCTAGCATTTAATGCATTTGCATGGGCCATGCAACCATCACCAACTTTGGTCATCTCTTGGTTCTATTTGAATCTTGGAGGGGAGCAACTCCCATCTAGCTCTCTACCTCTTTTCCATGCTTAATCTTGTGTTGGGTCATGTTACCACCTCACCCTCTCTCTTCTTGTCTAGTTCTTGCTTGAGCTTGTTTTTGTTGCTCTTGCTTGAGCTTGCCAAGGGAACCTATCATCCCATCCTCTACACCACATTTCCCTCTCTACCCCATCACCACCTTTTCTTCTTTTCTCTTTTGGCCATCTTGTTTGAGCTTGTGTTGATCATGCTTGATCTAATCAAGGCACCAATCCATCTATCTCTCTCTCTCTCTCTCTCTCTCTCTCTCTTACCCTCTAGCTAATATCCTACCCTATCACCATACCCCATCTAACCCTAAACCCTACCCCCTAATCACCATACCCCTCTCCTATCTAAATCCTAAGCCTCCCCCTCTCTCTCTCTCTCGGCCTCTCCCTCCCTCTCACCTAGCTGGCCCCACCATGCCACCTAGCTACCAACCCTAAGCAACCCTAGCCCGATCCTCCCTCTAACCCTAGCTCCTAACCAAGCCACACCCGAGCCTACCCCTCTCCTCTCTCTTGCTCTCTCTCTCTGCCTGGCCTGCCCCACCCCGAGCTCCCTCTTACCTGGCCCACCTGGCAGCCCCTCCCCCCAGACCTGCCTGCGCCCCACCTGCCTGGCCTCCATGCCGATCACGTGAGGAAGGAGCAAAAAGGTGGCCGACGCCACCTTCCCCTCCCCCATGCCATCCACCCCTCTTCCCATCCTTATCTACACCCCACGGCCCCCTCTGCCCTCCCCAGATCCGCCCAGGGCCCTGCCCCTTCCCTCTCTCTTCCACGCCACAGCCACACCGACGCCGGCCACCGTCGGCTCCCTCTCGTCTACGTCGATCCAGGAGGCGGGCGTGGTTGTTGGGCGTCGAGGAAGAACGAGCTGAGCGCCAGCGACGCCCCTGTACCCGACGACGCGGAGGAGAAGGCCCAGGAGCGCCGGTACCAGCGCGACACCGACGAAACCCTAGCTCTCGCCGGCCGCCAGCTACGTCACCGATCTGCTGCGCCCCCACCCGATCCAACCACACCAACGGCCCCGCGGTGAGTCCCCGAACCCCCTAGACATGTCCCTGT
Source organism: Avena sativa (assembly GCA_916181665.1). Classification (NCBI taxonomy): domain Eukaryota; kingdom Viridiplantae; phylum Streptophyta; class Magnoliopsida; order Poales; family Poaceae; genus Avena; species Avena sativa. The sequence goes on along the minus strand of OV702284.1, from coordinate 185,927,263 downwards.
CCTTCTTCGTTTCCTGTCGGCGGCGTTCGTTCCGTCGAGCAGGCTGCGTGCACCGGCGAGCGCGCAGCGTCTGCCCGCTTGCGCCTCGCAGACACCTTACCTAGGCCGCGCGTCCCTTCCTGACACCAAGCCCAGGCCAGCGCAGTGGCTCTGCCCCTCTGCGCACGCGCCCACGTCGCGGGTTCGACGCCCCGCCTCGCCAAGCCGCGCGCCGCGCGCGCCAGACGCAGAGAAGGGAAGAAGCACAGTACCGCATGGTACTTTTCCCTAAAACCCCCCCACCTTTTTGCTTGCGCAGCCCGCAGTCCCCTGGAGCCCCACCTGTCAGCGGCTGTGTTCTTTTTTCAAAAGCACCCCTAGTTTTCACAGCCTCAACCCGCGGTCCCCGGCTCCTCCACGTGGCACGCCCCCGCTGGCGCGCCCGCGTGTGGCCCTGTGGTTGCTGCGGTCCCACCCGTTAGCGACAGGGGCTGGGTTCGACTGAGTATTAAAGGGTTTTCTGTTTATCTGTTTTGACTTAAATCTTTTCAAATGAATTTAAATTCAAATTGAATTCTGCATTTAAATAACTTTTGAATTACAAACCCAAATTAAACAAATGATATATGATTTTGAATCAGAAAAATATGAGGATTACAAATATGCCATCCAAAATTTCAATTGAGCACTTTATTTTCCAAGTTGAATATAATTACATAAAATGCCCCTTGACTTAATTAATTAATAACTTATGTTTTATAACTCCGAATTTAACAAATGATATGTCTAAAATGATTAGCTCGACGAGACCTTTCTGTTTATGCTATCCATGACTTAAATTGCAGCATGCATCATATAAATATAAATATAAATTATACAGCAACTTATTCGGGAATAAAATGTGACCAAAACTCAATAAAATGCTTATTTCTTGTATTCCACACCTCACCCATGCCATGCTACTTTAATGCCATGCAAATTGTGCACCATTCATCATGGCATGATTGTTTGCTTGTCGCATTTTATTCATATGCTTGTGCACTTTATTTATGTTGGCCCTTGTCTGTTTGGTTCTTCTTCGAATAGACACTGAGCAGGGGATATATCAAGAGAACCAGGAGCACTACCCAGATCCTTCTCTCGCTTCAACTGAGTTGCCAGGCAAGCACTACCACATGCTTGCATACATACAGTACCTATTGCCTCTATCTTATTCTTGCATCATTGAGTCGCGACTGCATTAAACTGAATCCCATGTATTGCATAGCCTTTACTTTTAAACCCCACCAAGCTTGTTCCTCCATCCCATGAGCCATTACTACAGGAGTTGCTTGAGCCATGCGAGTCGTAGAACAGCATGCGTAGGGTATGTGAGAGTCTGATGGATAACGAGGTACCTAAACAACATAACCTGAGTAGTAATGGGATAACTAATGAAAGTGGCACCGGTGAGCAATATCTGCTATTTGGTTTTTCCTGCTCACTTGTGTCCCGTAGGACCCCGAGTACTTGATTCCTGTTCCTTGATTATTCGCGCTATCCACATCCGGGAGGCTTATGGGACCCCCCTGAGCCAGAGCTTGATTCATTCTTATTTCTTGGGGCCACAAACTAGTTTGAGGTTTTATTTACTATCCTGTACTTATGCCATGCTTTACTGCTTTATTTACGATTGTGCGAGGAGCACCTGTACTGTTTAGGATCGGGACACGATTTCGCGGTATCGGCAAGCCCAGTCACATTTTCGGGTTCCCAGTCGTTTACAGCCGTCCACCCAAACCTCGGGTCCGTCTCGAAGTCAGCTAACTTTGTTGCGGGTGTACTCCAAGGGGTGGCCCCCTGAAATATTTCTGAATCCTGTGATTGCTTTGTCGTGAAGGCCTCGTTGGGTTTTGATTTGGTTTTTCCGAGGTTGATCGAGTGTGTGTTGCTATTTGTGCACCCCTGCAGGGTAAAACTTTCTGAAAGCCGTGTCCGCGGTTATGGACGACTTGGAGCACAGTTTCTCGATCATAGACAAGCATAACTAAAGTACCGCTTTAATTTGACCAAGTAACTGACTAGTAAATAGTACAACACTCATGGAATGGTTAATAAAACTGCCAACGGATGGGGGGTTGTTCGTCCGCTTCCTCGTTGGTAAGCGAGGAGGAGGATGGATCTGATGGTATTACTGTTATAACTGTTGACATTAATTCACGGACATCCGTCTATCTTTGGTTAGGCGGATGGTTAGCGATTATCTATAGAACTGTTAGGGTTTATCTTTCGCTGCAATTGCGTCACCCCAGGTTGTGTCCCCTTTAGAGGCATAAAGACTTGCTGAGTACCCCTAGGGTCTCACACGATAAATTATTTGATTCAGATGAACAGGTACACTCACAAGATGGATACTGGGTGGAGGAGGCGGATGATGTGGGCAACGATCGTTCGGTGTAGAGATTCCGGGAACGGGGATCCGTGAGATCTGTGGGCGGGATGTTCTTATTTGTGGGGCATCTTATGCCGATTTGCTTCTTATCCGTACTCAGATCTTGTTTGCCGCTTCCGCCTGATACTCTGATGTTTGATGTATGAGGAGTTATCCTAAACTATTATATCTATCTAGGACATTTGAATCTTGTCGTATGGCGATGCTATATTTCCTTTCTTTTTAGATGGAATGGCTCTGATGTACTATTGTATGGTGTCTTGCATACATACTCATTTGTGTATGTAGTTGATCCCTTCGCCTGCCGATTACGCCGCCCTTTCTTGCCCCGATAAATTGGAAATGGTTGGGACGGCCGAAAGGTCTACCTGTGAGTGGCATTTGGGCCCCACCATACTATTTCAACCATTTCCGCTCATCCAGGCTTGTAACTAGGAGCGTAATTCACCGAGGTAGTTACATCAGCCCTCGCCGGTCGCTCGACCTCGCCACTCGCCATGCTCGGCAGCAACCACTACTATTTTCAGAATATGCATCTCTAAAGAGCCTCAAATCGCCTCTACAAGCCAACTCGAGCCTTGGGGACTACTCCTAGGCATGCTGCGTGTACGCGTGGTTCCACGACCGCGGCTCGCCCTCGCCAACTCGCCGATGCGGACACTCGCCCTCGTGTACTCAATGCGCTCGGGGACTCGCCACCACGGACTCGCCCTCGCGTATTCAACGCGCTCGGGGACTCGGCACTCTCCGGTCGCTCAACCTCGCCACTCGTCGCGCTCAGGGACTTGGCATGCTCCATGTTCGGGGACTCGCCGCAACTGGAGGCTTCACCGACACCCTGCGTCTTTCGCCAACGGGCCATCACCGACTAGCTCACGCCGACCGCCTCCCGCTTCACGGTTCTTTTCTCTATTCAGGAGCTCGTCGCCGATTCGCCATGACCCATCGTCAAGACTCTCCGCGCCCTGCCTCAAGCCCACGTCGAATCGACAACGTGCTCGGGGACTACTGATGGGGGAACACCAATCGGGGTATACCCGCGAAGCGGAGTTGCCAACTGGATCGAGCCTACTGAAACCTAGCCCTGAGCGGGTCGACTCGCCCAATACGGCGACTGGCGCATGCTGGACCCAGACGAGTGGCGCCGACTGGAGGCCCAAGACAGCGACTTCAATACAAAGCCCACCAAATACTTGTAAACCCTAACTAACTGCATATATAAAGCCACCAGGGGCACCCCCACGGGGTAGGCTCTCCCACATTAGACTAGATCTAGTCTCTCCCTCCGCCTATGGCGGATCCCATGTAAAACAATCTGTGGTCATATACTGGACTGACAGCAGGACGTAGCGATCCTCCACCGAGGGGACGTGAACCTGGGTACATCGCGTGCCAATCTCGCTCCCGGATTCTCCTACGTCGCCTTGCTCCCTCTACGTAAGCTACCCCTAGTAGCATATGCCGTGCAATACCACGACAATGTGAGTGGATCTCCCACTCACAAATTGCCTCTCCATTTCCTCCACTCAAAAACACACTCAAATTCTCATTAAATTTCCACCAAATTTAATGTAATCTCTCTTTAAATAAAACTCCTTTTATTTATTTAGTCAGAATTTTATCAATTACATTAATTAACAAACCTTCACATAAAACCCCTTGCTACAATTCAATTTCACATGAAGAAACAATTTCAGCAATTTCACCTGAAACAATTCCGGTGTCTAGTGAAATAATTCATGCGCTTTGTAGTTATTTCGTCTAGAACATATTTTCTCCAAATGGTGTCGGTACCTCTTAAGTGTGTCACCCTATGGTTCACGAATAATACGGACATGATCGAGACCCCTCTCGGATCAATAATCAGAAGTGGGACCTAGAGATCCATACTGACTCCCACACATTCAACGATGACTTCTTGTGATCGTTAGAACCTTTTACGCTAGTAACTTAATCCCTTTGTCTCGCGATATATTACATGTATGTGATTCAATCATCAGTATCTCCATACCTAGTATGATCTTGTTACCGACATGTACTCTTTTATCGTTCCCGTGATATAACATTCTAGTAATCACATCACTTGCTTGCAATCTAACTAATGTGATATCAGCGAGAGGGCCTAGAGTATATATATCCTTTATCAGGATGGACGAATTCCACTCTTCATCCATGAGCCTCTACATAACACCTTCGTAGCACTCACCTTTATAGTCACCATGTTATGGTGTGATGTTTGATGTTATCAAGATACTCTTCCAGTGTTATTGATTGACATGATCTCATGGTCTAAGGACTAGGATTACTTCGTATGATGTTAAAGCAATATAGACACAATGACTTTGATCGTAAAGCTATACTTTGGATGAATGTTCATCACACCATTCCAATAATGTTGTGACCTTGTTATTAACAACATCCAATGTCCATGATCAGGAAATCTTGATCATCTTGTTAATCAACGAGCTAGTTTATAAGAGAGGCATAACTAGGAACATTCCATTTGTTTATTAAACACACATGTATTAACGTTTCCGTATTAATACAATTATAGCATGAAAAATAAACATCTATCATATACTTGGAATACTTATAATACCAACTTTATTATTGCCTCTAAGTACATATTCGCTTCAGCATACGCATTGAAAATATTTTTGAAAGAGGGGGTGAAGGAGGTGCATTCATAACAGGTAGGGAAGCATGGACCGGGTTGCTTGGGGTAGATAGCATACTTGGTAAACCAACCTCGCCTCACATATCTAGGGACTGGCTTCGGGATTTCACCCGTTACAGCGGAACCATCCTTAGGGCGGGACTCATGGTCTTGGCGAAAGCAAGGTAAAGGTCGTGTCCAACCAGTCTCTGTCGGTCTTCCAAGGAAGAGGGCTTATATAGTGGCATTAAGAGTCGGTTGTTACGTGTGGGTAAAGTTTTACACACCTACAGGGTAATAATATTTTCGAAAAGCAGCGTTCGTGGTTATGGACGACTTGGGAATGGACGTGATGATCATAGAGAACTTTAACCTAAACGTAAAAGTTGGCAGATCAACGTGTGCTTAAGGATGCTTCCTCATTGGTATGAGGGGGTAATCCTAGTTGAGAGGTTATGATGATTATTTGGTGGATATCAATATGATGACCAATACTTTGGAGATGTCGCTCTCTTATCCCCTTCAAAAATATTCTGATCAGACAAGCTTCTTCTCCCTCTTGTTTTATAAACAAAGATAGCTTTATGCAAAACAGCTCCACCAGCCATAAGTCTTGTTGAGTACACCCCGTACTCACCCTTGCTTTGTTGATAATTTTGTAGCAGAGTAAGTGTTCACATGATGACGAGTTCTGTACAACATCGACATAGACGAGTAGCTTGGGGTTCCAGGCCAGCAGCCTGGAATCTATGGGTTGGGACGTCATCGTTATGCTTCAGGCCTCTTAGGCCATTTGTTAAGTTTGTTATATTTAATAGCATAATTTGCCTTCCGTTGTTTTATGTTTGTGGTCAGTGACCTCTGCTGGTAATATTTTGGTTCTTTTCTCAGTTATGAGCTTGCTATAATAATTTTTGTGTCATAGGGTCACTGTTGGGTTACCGATTCTTCACTGGATATCCTTGAGCTCAAGGTTAAGCTTATGTCAGACAGAGGTCTGGGATTTGTTTAGCCATGATCCCGGGGGTGTCACAAATTACACCCAGCCTCTTCAACAACGCATTGTCCTAGGGGCCATAAGGATGCACACAGCCAAAAAAGAAAGAAGAATTACAAAAAAGAAAAGTCCCTCTACAGTGACCCATTCATTGGAACAACGGTACTACCACCACCAAGACAACACCAGAAGTCCAGCTTCTCCAAAAACGACTCCTCGAAGAAGGGAACAGTGCATAAACACCATGATCGCCCGATCAAGGATCTTAGGTTTTCAACATGAAGAAAGTTCACACTCTCAAAACAATTCCTTCAATATGGCCATTGCCGAGCACAACCAGTTAAGGACAGACCCTGGGTTTTCACCCTGAAAGATAGAACCGTGAACCTCTCCAGTGCAGCCGCCCCCACTTGCATGCCACTGCTCCAAGTCACGAATCACCAAGCCAATTCCTCATCACCACCAAGACTCAAACCACCATTATCATTCCACAGAACTTAGTATCCATGACATTCTTCGTCAGCACCATGGAAAGAGAACCTACTCCATGATCTTAATATCCAACAAAGCTTCAAAGCGCACCCTCTGAAACCAAACGGTTAAAGTAAATTATGGATGCATACGACCGAATCACATCCGATCCAGCAATCTCTCAGCATGATCGCATATATGTAGTATGTCGGCGGAGCCTTCCCGAACATGACACATTAACCTGATCAATGTAGAGAAACATCAGGCAGATCTTCATCTTGGATTGAGAGGGATCAAGGACCACCACCTTTATTATGTAGATATACAGCCCTCGCACCGCCATCCGTCGGCTCCCCATGGGATCGGCCGCCCAATTCTCCACCAGCTAGGCCGGCAGAGGAGTAGGCAGCCTGGGCCGCCATGACGGCAACTTGGCACCAAGAGACTCGTGGAGACCCTCTAAAATCCGAAGATTGGATGCGGGGGCGGGCGCATCTGGGCCAAGGGCTAGGCGACCACACCCACTAGAGCTCCACCGATTATCCCATCTCCGTCGTTCTCCATGGATCCCACCACCAGACTCCACCTACGCATGCCACGCTGGCGATAGCCCGCACTCTCGGCGAAAACATCCCGTGTCGCACCACCAGCCATGGGAGAGGGATCCCCTCCGCCACCATCCTTGGGGTTCATGGGCTTTCCCCACCAGCCCCTCTGGTAGCTACAAGGAAGGGGAAGAGGCGGCGGCGGATCCTAGGGTTAGGTCAGGGGAGAGCCTAATCCCGATGGCCGGTTTGGCTTCAGAGCTAAAACTTGTTATAAGGAACTTATAGGCTCATCATATCAAGCTCATACCTGCTTGGATCACATGGCGCTTCTGTTCCCGCGACGCTCTCGCCGTTTTAGTCTTGAGTGTGCTGAGTTGTTGATCGGCGGGTCCTATCGATCCCATACCTACTTGGAGCACACGGCGCTTGCGTTCCCGCGGCGCTCTCGTCGTTTTAGTCTTGAGTGTGCTAAGTTGATGATCGATGGGTCCTAGCCCACGCGCTAAGACGCAATGTGAGGTACCCCTGATCTCATTACACCGACAACTAACAAGTTTATTTACACACAACATATACCTGTTCCAGGCTTCCAAGCACATCAAATAAACCCTGGTTTGGTAAATACCACATATACCTTATTTATGTTCATCAATGCACATCGCATACACTTCTAATTAAATCAAACAACATATATTCTTCTCAGTAAATGTAGTATAACAAATACATATTATCTATAAGAAATCAACAGAGCACAAATCAATACCTCATCATTTGCATCACATGCAGAGGTAAGAATTTAATCCAAGTATCCAATCTTATCCAAGTTAACTAATAAGAAGGAAGCAATACACAACAAATTATATACAAAGTGGTACAATCAAGAAAATTGTGTAATTAGAGAATTTCTAGGATATCAAGGGATCACTTACCCACACAGAAAAATTAAACTATCCAAGATCTTCAATAAATTATTGATGGTTGCGCTACCAAACTATTTCTTGGAGCATCACAATAATGAAGATTACCATTGAAATTATCTAGGACAAGAGGAAGTGTAGCATGTAGCTTTTTATCAAATTAATACACTATAGTACCTCAGTAATATAGAGAACACACTAGAATGCTTTTAACTGCATTTATTTCAGTTAAACAGTCTAGTATAAATTCAGTTATGTCAGAGTTAAGTATCAACATGTCACATATGCCAAGGATGAACTAATCATCCAAACTGAGGCACCACATTTAGGACTTATCAGATATCATTTGAATTAAAGATTTCTAGATCAAATGATACATCACAGAGCATAACATCCTAGCTGATGCTTGGGATGAACAATTTATCCAAAAAGGAGCATCACGGTACAATCCTAGAATTACCAACAGCAAAACCTAAAAAAATCAATCCTAAACTAGTTCATCAGCAAGAATTCCGGTCACAGCATGACCATACCGGAACCATAGATATAGACGAGGAGGTTGTCGAGGACGTCGTAGTCAAAGCAGAGAAGAGGGGCCAGTCAAGCCTACTACTGCACCGAGGTGAAGGAGGCTATGGCCAGCCCTGGACGTAGGCTGCAGCATCAACATAATACCACACCACCGCAGCAGCACCACCACACCTAGGGATCGAGGTGGACGGCGAGAAGGCGTGGTCAATGGCGAGAAGGAAGGCAGAGACGCAGATGAGAGTGATTTGGGTAAGACACAACCATTACTCTTAAGGTAAGGCCTATACCTTACAAACCAGGATCTAATACCATCTCATATAAATGACCTACAAATCCCAAATACAAGTAATGTGCTTAACTCCATTGTAGCAATTGTTTTCTTCCTTGATAATTAGAGTAGAAACCCTAAAAGTAGTTAACTTCAAATTTAATGTTTTTAATTAGTTAAGTAAGAGTTTCTTCAAAATTTATTGTTTTAAGATACATTGGAAGTAATGCTTAAGCATTTCCATAAATAATCTAATTGATTAACAATATTTATATAAGAAGTCTTTTGGCTACCATTCCATATTTGGGTGCTTTATTATTATATGCTACATTACTACACTTGCAAGTATTTCACGCACTCTCACAAACCAAATAATAAGAACAAATGTGAAACTAATCTAAAAGGACAACACATTCTAAAGAAACCATTCCTAGTTCCCAAACCCTAGATCATCGATGTTATTCCAGGGGTTTCGATTTTAAAACATTGCATTACATTACTTATGCATAATAGCATCTTGCTTCTTTAAACATTAGTTCTTACTAGACCAATGATGTTGTTTTCAGATATTGGATCTTCAATTGTCTCGAAGACTGTCAGTGCATAACCTTGCAATCACAAAAGGCAAGTTCACACTTGCTGAAGGGAATATGCCTGAGAGGCAATAATAAAGTTGTTATTATCATATTCCTTGTTTATGATAAATGTTTATTTTACATGCTATAATTGTATTAATACGAAAACATTAATACATGTGTGTTTAATAAACAAAAGTAAGTCCCTAGTTATGCCTCTCTTATAAACTAGCTCATTGATTAACAAGATGATCAAAGGTTTCCTGATCATGGACATTGGGTGTTGTTAATAATGAGGTCACAACATTAGTGTAATGGTGTGATGAAAATTCATCTGAAGTATAGCATTATGATCAAAGTCATTGAGTTTATATTGCTATAACAACTTATGAAGTGATCCTAATCCTTAGACCATGAGATAATGTCAATCACTAACACCGGAAGAGTTTCTTGATAACATCAAACGTCACACCGTAACAGGGTGATTATAAAGATGGGTTCAGAACTACTAAAGTGTTATGTTGAGGCCCATGGATCGAGAGTGGAATTTTTTCATCCCGATGACGGATAGATATGCTCTGGGCCCTCTCGGTGATATCACATTGATTAGCTTGCAAGCAACTGATTTGATCACTAGAATGTTATATCACGGGAACGAGAAAAGAGTGCATGTCAGTAACGAGATCAAACTAGGTATGGAGATACCGATGATCGAATCTCGGACATGTAATATATCGCAAAACAAAGGGATTAAGATACTAGCATAAAAGGTTCCGACGATCACAAGAAAGTCATCGTTGAATGTGTGGGAGTCAGTATGGGTCTGCAGATACCGCTTCTGATTATTGATCGGAGAAGGATCTCAATCATGTCCGCATTATTCGTGAACCGTAGGGTTGCACACTTAAGAGACACCGCAAAATAAAAAAAAAGCAAATATAAATACAAAAAAATTGGAATCCATTAGACATCCATTTGGATCAAAAGTTTTATGCCGGAAATAATAACAAGCGCGGGAATTTATTTCACTAGATACCGAAACAGGTTTTCGGGTGAGATTGCAGAAAGTGTTTTTGCATGTGAAATTAAATACTAGCAAGGGTTTATATGAGAATGTTTGTCATTAAATTAATTGACAAAATTCTGAATAAATAAAAGGAGTTTTATTTAATGAGAGTTTGCATTAAATTTGGTGGAAATTTAATGGGAATTTGAGTGGGATTTTGAGTGGAGAAAATTGAAGGTGCATTTTGTGAGTGGAGTGTCCACCCACATGAATGAGGGAGAGGTGGGGGCACCCTCCATGTACGGCGGCCATTCCCCCTTCTATATATAAGGAGCCCCTCTCCTCACTTCTCACTCACACCTCCTCGTGAAGGATCTCTCTCCCCCTCTAGTATTTATCCCCCATGGTCTCGGACTAGCGAGATACATGTTCCCGGTGGCTATTCGTCAAGAAAGAGTTGTGCTTCCGCTGCATCGCTGGAGTGAGGAGGCGGAGGTTGCTCGGTGCCTCGGACGTGTGTGCGATCACGGATGCGCCGCTGGTTTGCGGCGCTACAACTTCCTCTCGATCTTGAGATCGGCAAGAGATCGTCTATATCAACCATGAGTTTGGACTCGTTAAGCTTTGTCGGTCTTCAAGGGTATGTTCTCTATGGATATACATCCGCCCGTTGTTTGTATCTAGTAGATAGATCTTGGTACATAGTTGTTCCCATCGTAGGAAATTTTTTGTTTTCTATGTTGTGAACCCTATAGTGGTATCAGAGTCGGATCTATGCGTATATGCTTTGCACGGGTAGTACACATATGTGTATGTGGGCGATGATGTTTATTTTGGATATTGGTGGCATAGTGGGATGAAGCGGCCTGGACAAACTTTACATGTCCTCGCACATGAGACCTGTTCCACGCTTGACATGCAACTAGTTTTGCATAAGTGGCTAGCGGGTGTCTGTCTATCCTACTATATTCAATATCTAATTTGCAACAAGTTGTCAACAATCTGGTTATCCTCGCTTGACATGCAACTAGTTTTGCATAAGTGGCTAGTGTTATGATATGGTGATGTTGTAAGTAGACGTATAAGTCGATACTCTTACAACACACATAATGTGTAAGTTCCATAGACCTTGGCCTTACACATAGAGGTATGATGGCGATCATACCATGATGCACATGATGGAGATCAAGTGCAAGAACCATATCATTTCACTTATTAGCATGTGATGTTTGATTGCATCTTATATTGCTTGTTTGGTGTTTTTTTAGCATAATAAGATGATCCCTCATTTAAATATCAAGATAAGAATGTGTTCTTCCTTAAGTATGCACCGATTATGTTTCGTTCCTCCAAGACATCACGTGATGATCGGGTGTTCTTGGATCCACGATCATATTTCGGGTGTAAGATAGTTACACACACGAATACTAAGGTTCTTACTTGGCGAGCCTAGCATGTATAGATATGGCCTCGGAACACGGACCGGAAGGTTAAGCATGAGTCATATGGAAGATATGATGCCCATTTGATGCTCGACTTTGAAGCTACACCGACTCACGTGATGATCGGACTTGGTGTAGTGGATTTGGTTCATGTAATCACCAAAAAGGCACGTGGGATGTCATTTTTGAGTGGGAGTTCATTTCTAATTTGGATTAGTAGAACTCAATTTATAATAAATTATATCAAAGTGAATTTGCATAATTTGTTATAGTCATTGGCATTCGTTCACCACCTTATGCATAGTTGTAATTGAGATAATAGAACTATCGAATTCTGGATATATATACTTTACGCACTGGTATCGTATTGTGTTAAGTGTCAATCTAAAGTTTAAAGTCCTATTGCAAACTTTCAGCAAACTCTGTTTACTCTATGAAATTTGATAATTAGTATTAAATCGAGAGTAACAATTCCAGTGTTAGTATCTTAAGTATCATGTTTGCCTCCATGATTCTTGATTTAAATATCGAGATTATCTAGGAGTTGAAAGAATTGTTTCAGAAACCATCATCTGTGGTAGATATAATGATATCGTAAACAATGTTTTGGTTGCAATATGATAGAGTATAATATATGTTCTCATATTGGATGAGAATTTGCAAAGGTTGGAGATGCTAGACATCCTAATCATCCAAAAGGGTTTTGGAAAGTAATATTATACTCACGATTCTCCTTTATAAGCTACATTAGCTTGATCATGAAAGTCATCATGATAAGGATGAATATAAGATGTATGTAAAGTGTTTACTACACTAAAATATTACTAAAAATGGATTTTGAAAGAACGCCGATCATTTGATGATGGTGATATACTTCAAAGTGCGAGTCCAAAGGTATTATATTTGAATATACAAGCTTTGGACTATGTGTCATGTATATGGCCCCACTGTTGATGTTGATAGATTATTTTAAAAGGAAAAGGAAATGCTGAAAGAGAATCTATAAAATATATTTGACAGAAAATAAAAGATTGGAAATATCCAATTTAGGTATATAGATGATATACATATTATGGTTGTATTCTTTGCTTATTAAACAATGTGGTTCTTGGGTATTGGATACCGAATTGGTTGGTATGAAATTTCATACGGAACGACGCAATTCATGAACCACAATGACCTAAGTAACTAGCAAGAGAATATGTGATGATGTTTATCGAAAACAAACAAACCGTTGTTTGTATTTCTCGTTGACATCAAAGCTTGACTTCAAGATTTGTTTTAATAATAGTTATTTAAATCAGGTATTATGAGAACAAAGATTGTTCAAATAATTACCGTATTCCATATAAGATGGATGATTTACAAATCTAGTTGGAAAAATCACATCCATAAAGCTAATGCTAAAATGTCGCAAGACAAATGATTGGAAGATCACTTACAAAGTGACATCGTCGTTTAAATTATATTGGAAAGAAAACATGAAGAAACTCCATTTTCATGGATTTTTGGAGTCTTTGATTTGATCAAGTGACGCTTGTGAGACTTTCCTCGGGATAATTAAAACTTCGCTCAAAGGCCAAAGAAGAACGATCGACTAAATTATTGGAATTTATACATATCGATGTATGTAGTCCATTATGTGTAGTCGTAAGCGATGGACTTCAACTTCATATGCTTTCTCCAGAAATTTGTGTGAATGTTCACTTAATGAGAAAGAAGTGTGAAATATTTGAAAACGTTCAAAGACTTTCAAGATTAAGTGGAAAATCATTGTAACAAGAAAATAAATGGTTTATGATTTTATCATAAGGGATTTATTTGAGTTGCAAGTGTAACAAGAAAATAAATAATTTATGATTTTATCATAAAGGGATTTGTTTGAGTTACAGGTTTATCAAAAACACCTAGATTTGCATCTCCCAAAACACCATAGGAATATGGAGTGTTTGAGATTTGTAATGAAACCTTGTGTGACATGGTTGTATCAAAGGTGTTATTTATAAAACTATCATTATGTTTTAAAAGATTAAAGCTTTAGAGACTATCGCTTTTACACTGAAAAGAGCTACATCTTGATCCGTTGAAATGACACCATATGAGTTATGGTTTGGGGTAAAACCCAAGTTGTCCTTTCTTAAATTTTGGTATGCTAAGCATAAGTAAGATGTTTACAACCAAAGTCGGATGAGCATGTATTTGTAGGTTATTTTGAATAACAATTGGTTATTCCTCCATAACACCAAGGACAAAAGGGTTTGTCGCTTGAAACGTGAAGTTTCTTGAAAAAGGAATTTTTCATAAAAGTTAAGTGGGAGGACAATAGAACTTTGATAAGGTTAATGAACCTTAGCTAAATGTGCTGAGTTGTGCAGCACCGGAAATCGTTCTGGAGGCTGCCATAATGCTCATAGCTTATGTGCCTCAAAGGTTATGGTCACGGAGATCTAAGTTCCTATTGAACCAAGTAGGTCGGATAAACAATCAAATGCTGAGATTTGAGAGTAAAACATTATTGTTTGACAATGATGAACCGACTACATGCAAAGAAGAGATGATGGGCCCTGACTCCGTCAAATGGCTTGAAGCCATAAAATTCGTGATAGTTCCATACACGAGAAATCAAGTTTTAAACTTGGAAGGCCCTTCGGAAAGGTGTAAAAACCTATCGGTCGTATTTGGATCTATAAATAAACAGACATGGATGTTTCACATCTATGAAATAGTCGACATGTCGTAAAGTTTTTTACGACAATGTTCATGGAGTTGACTATGACACGCTTGGATCTTTCATAGCGATATTTAGTCTGGACGGATTAAAGTAGCAACCACTACATATTATTTGGTATATGGTAGATGAATAAACAAAACAAAGTTCTTCTAAAAGAATGGTTACCTAGGATGTGTTCATGACACGATCCAAAGGGTTTTGTTAACTCAAAGGATGCTAAAAGGGCATGCAAACTTCAATGGTTGAAGTAAGCATCACGGAGTTGGAATCTTCACCATGATGAAAAAGGAGTTTTCATCAGGAGACGATGAAGATGCTTGCATTTGCAAGAAATTAAGAGGGAGCGCTAAGACATATTTCTAATACATTATATGGAGTACATATTGTTGATTAGAAATGATGTATCTTTTATTGACAAAGGTTAAGAATTTCATTTCGATGAAAGACTTAGGCAAAACCCGAAAATTTAGCATGAATGTCTATAGTGGATAAACTGTGATGCTAATATGGTTGTGCCAAATGTATATATATGAGATATTGAAGGATTTAAATATAGAAACGACAAGAAACGGTTCTTGTCGCATGGAAAGGAATTGAATCAAGATTCAAGTGTATCGACACTTGATAAGTGAAACAAGATTCAACTGCTTTGACACTTGTTGAGTGAAATCACAAGAATGTTTTGATCAATCATACCATGATATGTACACATTCAGATATTTCCTATGCTCTAAGTGTTATGAGCATATACCAGAATGAATCATAAAATGATCATTGGACAATAGTAAGGATATTCTTATGATCTTTTGGAAGAACTAAGAATATATTTGTGTAGAGGTGACAAACAATTACAAATAGTTCATTGTAAAGCGTTACATTGATACTAGTTTTTTCACAAGATACAAATTAAGTTTATCTCAAACTATGGGTGGCACAATGTAATGGAAAGAAAGTTTCCATGATGGATTTGGATGAATTCCAAAGTTAATACATTGTGAGGAATATTACAACAAAAAGGTTAAGTATATGACTGCTATAGTAGCAGCAAAGGAGGGCATTTGTGTCAAGTAGTTTGTTATCAAACTAAGGTGTGGTTCGCAACGGGCTAACACTAAAGATATTTTTTGTACGACAATAGTATCGAAATGATTTAACCCCAAGGAACTAAAGGTCTCACCAAAAGACCAAATTTATACAATGCCATCTCATTGGAGAATGAGTGATGCGTGAAGACGCAAAGACATGCAAATACAAACGGACCTTAAAGCATCAGATCCGTAGATTATGTTAACCACTTGTAGTTGCATATATGGAACACCAGAAAGCCATAGGTGTTCAATACGCAAAGTTTTCAAACTAGATTATTGTCTCTAGTGCAAGTGGGAGACTGAAGGGAATATGCCCGAGAGGCAATAATAAAGTGGTTATTATCGTATTCCTTGTTTACGATAAATGTTTATTTTACATGATATAATTGTATTAATACGGAAACGTTAATACATGTGTGTTTAATAAACAAAAGGACGTTCCTAGTTATGCCTCTCTTATAACCTAGCTCGTTGATTAACAAGGTGATCAAAGGTTTCCTGATCATGGACATTTGATGTTGTTAATAATGAGGTCACAACATTAGTGTAATGGTGTGATGAAAATTCATCTGAAGTATAGCATTACGATCAAAGTCATTGAATTTATATTGCTATAACAACTTACGAAGTGATCCTAATCCTTAGACCATGAGATCATGTCAATCACTAACACCGGAAGAGTTTCTTGATAACATCAAACATCACACCGTAACAGGGTGATTATAAAGATGGTTACAGAAATACTAAAGTGTTATGTTGAGGCCCATGGATCGAGAGTGGAATTTTTTCATCCCGATGACAGATAGATATGCTCTGGGCCCTCTCGGTGATATCACATTGATTAGCTTGCAAGCAAGTGATTTGATCACTAGAATATTATATCACGGGAATGCAAAAAGAGTGCATGTCAGTAACGAGATCAAACTAGGTATGGAGATACCGATGATCGAATCTCAGACATGTAATATATCGCAAAACAAAGGGATTAAAATACTAGCGTAAAAGGTTCCGACGATCACAAGAAAGTCATCCTTGAATGTGTGGGAGTCAGTATGGGTCTCCAGATCCCGCTTCTGATTATTGATCGGAGAAGGGTCTCGATCATGTACACATTATTCGCGAACCATAGGGTGGCATACTTAAGAGACACCGACATCCATTTGGAGCAAAAGTTTCAAGCCAGAAAGAGTAACAAGCGCAGGAATTTATTTCACTAGATACCGAAACAGGTTTTCGGGTGAAATTGCAAAAAGTGTTTTTGCATGTGAAATGAAATAATAGCAAGGGGTTATATGAAAATGTTTGTCATTAAAGTAATTGAAAAAATTCTGAATAAATAATAGGAGTTTTATTTAATGAGAGTTTGCATTAAATTTGGTGGAAATTTAATGGGAATTTGAGTGGGAATTTGAGTGGAGAAAATTGAAGGGCCATTTTGTGAGTGGAGTGTCCACCCACATGAATGAGGGAGAGGTGGGGGAACCCTCCATGGCCGGCGGCCATGCCCCCTTGGGCTACCCCCCTCCCCTATATAAGGAGCCCTTCTCCTCACTTCTCACTCACACCTCCTCGTGAAGGATCTCTCTCCCCCTCTAGTATTTATCCTCCATGGTCTCGGACTAGCGAGATACATGTTCTCGGTGGCTATTCGGCAAGAAAGAGTTGTGCTTCCGCTGCATCGCTGGAGCGAGGAGGTGGAGGTTGCTCGGTGCCTCGGACATGTGTGCGAGCACGGATGCGTCGCTGGTTTGCGGCGCTAGGACTTCCTCTCGATCTTGAGATCGGCAAGAGATCGTCTACATCAACCACGAGTTTGGAATCGTTAAGCTTTGTCGGTCTTCAAGGGTATGTTCTCTATGGATATACATCCGCTTGTTGTTTGTATCTAGTAGATAGATCTTGGTACATAGTTATTCCCATCGTAGAATTTTTTTGTTTTCTATGCTGCGAACCCTACACTTGCTAATGCCCTTTGATTATTTCTATCAAGTATTTGGAACATATTATTGTTATCACTTGCATTTCTCAAAAAGGACAACAAAAAACTCTATTTTCATAATGATATGAATATGGGTTATTTACCAAGTGTAAATAATAGATTATTACAGTTCCAGTGGTAATGGAACATAATACCTAGGACTTAACAACCAATATCGTCAGTGATTCTTGCGTTGTATATTACGCGTTAACCATGAGATTTGGAATGGGACAGAGAAGTCAACTGGATCTTCTTCCTTTCGCATGTTAACGGATGACTGGACCATGGCTGTAATTCTCGAAGAGGATTGGCAGCATATGGGTGGGATCCCTTAATGTCCCACAACATTCGGTATCTACGAGGAGTATGCCTTAGGATGTCATTGGAAATAAGTTTTATCCTATGTCTAACGTGCAATCCGATGGGCATGCAGGGTCGCAAAGAAGGGTAGTGATTGGCTTGGATCTTAGGTTGGGACTCAAACTACATAAGTTTGAATGGGGACATAGTCCTGGCTGTGCAACAGCTTAAGACCTCTTATGGGTAAAACGCACCTCTGCATTGTGTAAGAATTATGACATGTTACTCCGTGTTCTGGGAGGGAGCTCTAAACGTGGTAAGAAAGTAACTCCACAAAGTTCTGGTAAACATGTGAAGGCTGACGGACATAGCTTTTCAGAATAGAAGCAATATTTGAAGAAATGTTTATGAAAACCTGCATAGTCTGTGACATATGGTCTGTGATTGTAGATAGTGCATCAAACACTCTTTTTTAGTGAACTTGCTAAGTATGCTCGTACTCAACCGTACCTTCTTAATCCTTGATAGATTCATAAGCCGATGAAGACGATGTTAACACCGAATGATGCTCAAAAATCTTTACAAGAAGCTAAAGTTCTTCATGAAGTCTACATACATCAACCCAAGTGAACACGAAGTTCCTGAATAGATAGAAGTTTAATCTCTAGTCATAGAACCTACTTCTGTAGAGTATTGCTATAGTAGCAATCGCAAGCCTTAGATATATATTAATAGTAGTAGTATTTTTAGATAGGGCTTCAAGTTATTATTTCTAGTTTTCTTCTATGTAATGTTTTGCTCGTTGTTCCGAGGAATGTTTTCTAGATCTTTTGTAAAGAGTCGAGTTATAACCTATAGTCATGTATTGGACCCGTGATGTTTCTATTATACCACTCTAAGGAATGTAATACTAGTAAAATGGTGTTTCATTGGTGTTATGTCAATGACTATAGTGTACTACATCATGCAGTGATATGTTGGGTCACCGCACATAACTAGTTTGTGTCCTCTGTTTGGGGAGTTGGAGTGTGTTGATCATTTACTGTTTAGGAGGCTCCACACTCTACACATGATCTTTTGGTCCTGACAAGATATGAGGAGAAGAAATCTTTTGATTTGGGGGGGTTGCAGTTGTGATAAAGTCTCCCTAGACCATTCACAATAAGTTGATGTTTGAAGGAAAGGTACTGCGGAGACCATCTGATGATATCATTTCTGTAGATATGGAGGCTGTAGGGGAAGGAAGAAACTCATTACGTGTTTTAGTAGGTGATTGTTGAAGCTAAGAAACGGATTATAAGGAAGCAAAAGCATTTAACTCAGCTTTCTATGCAAAAACTTGTGTTTCTTTTCTTTGTTTTCTAGTAGGGGTGCTTTTGGCTGCTTGTGCCGAAGTGATGTTGGTCTGGGAGTAGGGTTTTTGATAGAAACAACCCTTTATTGATCAAATAACATCAATACAAATTGTACCCTGGAGGCAATATGAAACAGAATAGAAAACTTCACTAAGGTTCAGAGAGAAGCAAGATTTAGCTAACAGCTGTGTTGCTTCATTCAGATCCCTTTTCATATGAATGAACGACGCAGAAATAATTCTTTGGCCAAGAACTTGATATCATCAACCAAGATCCCCACGGTTGACCGATCCCTAGTCATGGAGTCGAGGCATTGGATCAGCGGGAGTGGGAGTAGGTTTCTTATGGTGAGATCTTTTATTGTAAACCCGGTGAATTCCAGTATGGTGACTTCTTTTTTCTTTGAGAAAATTATGCTTTCTATACGAAGTAGGGCTATTGCCCAGGAGAGCAGCGAATTTGACATACACTCTATATCCCGTGCATGACTCTCCTGTCAATATCATGCTTTTAGATTCGTGTCGTGACATGTCATCAAGTTTTATTATGTTTGGTAAAATTGAACTAACTGAAAGTCAGTAAAACTGATTGAATTATGCTATTGTCCTGTTTTTCTTAAAAAATCTGATTTTTTTACATATAGGTTAAGGATGATTCTATGAGCGTTCAAATTCTTCTTAACCTTAATAAAATCAAATTTAGCTAGTGGCCTCGTAAATAAAATTTAAGTAGTCAGTGATCATAGATAACAAATAATTAATTTTTTATTTTGATCTACACAAAATCCATAAAAAAAATTCTCGTTGATGATTATTAATAGATTGGTGGAATTTCGGATTAGAAATTGTGATTTTTGGTCATCATATTTTTTTTGGGTGATTCTCAAATAAAATTTAATTCATGGTGTACTTTCTTACCTTTTAGTTTTCTCCATATTTTTATGAGAAATTAGTTATTTACCCAAAAGTTCGTTGTCCTTGTATAATCTACCTAAAATTGATTGTACATTGGTTAATTACCTAGTAGGGACTTAAAAGTAATAAAGAGTTATAACAAGTCTTTAATTAAAGCTAGCAAAACATGAATAACTCGAAGGATCAGTTTCATCAATCCCTTAGATTAGATCGTAAATCCCTGTCCACGAGTAAGCGTGCACCTCCTGCCGGTGCCGCTTGCCTCCGGGCGCTCCCAGTGGAAGATCAACCACGTCATCGTGGTTGTCCCGACGTTGTTCGCCTTTCAGCCTCCTTTGTTTGCGGCCTCCATCGTTGCCATCGGCCGACGCCGTCCGCCGCCAATACGTATATGATCTCTTCGCCTGGCTCCTGCTCTTTCTTTTGTTTTTATACGATCGTTCCAACAAACAATTTACGCATGCTGCCTTATACGCACTTGATTAGTATTGCTAGCTCAGCCTAAGATAGGTGTTGTTTCGACCTAATTTTAATTGCCTCAGTTTGAGCATATTTCCTGATAGTACTAATCTACATATATTTATGATTGGTAGTGATATTCTTGCTGGTATTAATTATGTGGCCATACGATAATGAAGCTTTTGCACTTGCACCTTACTGATACTTGTATGATGGTAGCATCTAGTACTAGGTACGTAGCGGATACTTGTATGCTGGTAGCATCTAGTACTAGGTACGTAGCGTCTGATAGGAGTGTTCTCTCATTTGATAGCGGCAACAGTGTTATTTTTAAAATGTACCAATGAAATTATTATAGATTTCATTTTGTTATATGCGCAGGCACCTTTTTTTACACACATATCACACAGTCGAGATGCAATAATTCATTAATTTTCTTTTGAAATCTTTTCTATTGCTTAGGGAATGTTTGACAGAAACGACTATGTTTGAGAAAATGGTGCTAATGCATCGACAACGGACTTTGGGACCATGGACTAGTCGAGTCTTGTCATTGAACAAAACGATGATGGATTTAGTGTTCCTGTTACCGAGGATCATATGTTCGCTTTTCTTGGTCTGTGTGATGAGGCTGAGAGACCGATGGATGCCACTTCATTGAATGCTACAAGTGCTGACACCACAAGTATTTGTGGCACTGACATTGATGTTGCAGATAACATGAATTATGAAGATGTTGACACCGAAGGAGCGGCCATTCTGGTTGATGATCATGTAGCTGAGGAGGAGAACCTTGATTATGACATGGATAACCCAAATATGGAGGAAGTCAGCACCTTCCCTTCCATTGAGGTATTTAGGGTGGCAGGAAAACAATATGCAATTACGGGGGAGTTTGACATAGGGACTGTAAGATCTGAATCAAGTAGGTTTGAGGGCGTTTGTAAAGCCAAAGGATGTAAGTGAAAGATTAAGGCTAAAAAGGTGCAACACGAGGGTGCTATCATGGTACTAATCTAGTTGATGGATAATCGTACTTTTTTATTGATGTATTTGTTTATCATTTGTTGTTACTTGCACTTATTGTGTCTTGTCCTTTGATTGTATCTATTTGTGGGTGACTGATGTAGAACTGGATCACGAATGTTTAACTAGCAGCAGGAAACCGAGCATGGCATCTCAGAGTTGGATAGTTGATAGGCACTACCTATATTGAGGAAGAAGCCTGAGATGAGTGCCACGGAACTGCAGGAGAATTTGGAAGAGGAGTTTGGTATGACGATTAATTATTGGACAGTATGGAAGGGGAGGGAAAGATAAATGAGTATCATGTATGGTACTTGGGAAGAAAGCTTTCAATCTCTTTATAGCTTGAAGGAAGAAATTGAGCTACGGTCTCCAGGAAGTGTTGTTGAGATTGACACTAAAGATGTTGATGGAGAAGTATACTTCAGTAGGTTCTTTATTGCTCTTAAGGCTTGCATTGATGGATTTTTGAGTGGTTGTAGACCATACATGAGTATATATTCAACACATTTGAATGGAAAGTGGAATGGACAACTTGTCATGGCTACAACTTTAGATGGACACAATTGGATGTTTCCAATAGCGTTAGTTTTCTATGCAGAAACTATTGAAAATTGGACATGGTTTATGAGTCAACTAAAGAGTGAAATAGGTGACCTCCCTATATTAGCTGCATGCACAGATGCTTGCAAAGGTTTGGAGAATGCAGTGAAGGTTGTTTTCCCTAATGATGAGAAAAGAGAGTGCATTAAGCACCTTATGGCAAATTTTGTTAAGAACTTCCGTGGAAAAGTATATAGCCGCATGTGGCCAGCAGATAGGACATATGAAAAAGAGATATTTGACCACCACATGAGCAAAATATTTGCAGCAAGCATTAAGGTACCACCATACTTACTGGAGTACCATAATTTGCTATGGATGAGGTGTATTTTTTATCTCCTGTCAATGCCATGTTCATTGCTTCTACTCTTACTACACACTTAATTAATTTCTATAGTTTTTCTGAAGGAAATATGCCCGAGAGGCAATAATAGAGTGGTTATTATCGTATTCCTTATTTATGATAAATGTTTATTTTGCATGCTATAATTGTATTAATATGGAAACGTTAATACATGTGTGTTTAATAAACAAAAAGGAAGTTCCTAGTTATGTCTCTCTTATAAACTAGCTCGTTGATTAACAAGATGATCAAAGTTTCCTGATCATGGACATTGGATGTTGTTAATAACGAGGTCACAACATTAGTGTAATGATGTGATGAACATTCATCCGAAGTATAGCATTACGATCAAAGTCATTCAGTTTGTATTGCTATAACAACTTACGAAGTGATCCTAATCCTTAGACCATGAGATCATGTCAATCACTAACACCAGAAGAGTTTCTCGATGACATCAAACGTCACACCATAACTGGGTGATTATAAAGATGGCTTCAGAACTACTAAAATGTTATGTTGAGGCTCATGGACCAAGAGTGGAATTTGTCCATCCCGATGACGGATAGATATACTCTGGGCCCTCTCGGTGATATCATATTAGTTAGCTTGCAAGCAAGTGATTTGATCACTAGAATGTTATATCACGGGAACGAGAAAAGAGTACATGTCGGTAACGAGATCAAACTAGGTATGGGGATACCGATGATCGAATCTCGGACATGTAATATATCGTGAGACAAAGGGATTGAGTTACATGCGTATAAGGTTCACACGATCACAGAAGTCATCGTTGAATATGTGGGAGTCAGTACGGATCTCCAGGTCCCGCTGCTGATTATTGATCGGAGAGGGGTCTCGATCATGTCTACATTATTCGCGAACCGTAGGATGACACACTTAAGGGATACCGACACCATTTGGAGCAAATAATATGCCAGAGAAAGAAAAAGGAAAGCGCAGGAATTTATTTCACTAGACACCGAAACTGTTTCGGTTGAAATTGCTGAAACTGGTTCTGCATGTGAAATTGAATACTAGCAAAGGGTTTTATGTGAATGTTTGTTAATTAAATTAATTAACAAAATTCTGAATAAATAAATAAAAGCGTTTTATTTAAATGAGAGCTTGCATTAAATTTGGTGGAAATTTAATGCATGTGAGTGGATTTTTGAGTGGAGGCTCTTTTATGGGAGTGAGGGCTTTTCATTTTGAGTGGGAGCTCCACCCACATGAATGTGGGAGAGGTGGGGGCAGCCCCCATGGCTGGGCGCCATGCCCCTTGGGTGCCCCCCTCTCACCTATCAAAGGCCCCCCTCTTATCCTCTCAAAGCACACCTTCTCGCGAAGGATCTCTCTCCCCCCTTTAGAATTTCCCCATGGTCTCGGATCAGCGAGGTACATGTTCTCGGTGGCTTTTTCTGAAGGATTTGTTGCTTCTGCTTCTTCGCTAGAGCGAGGACGCGGAGGTTGTCGGGGTACCCGTACGTGTGTGCGATCACGGATGCACCACTGCTTTGCGGTGCTGGACTTGATGGTGCTGGACCGGCTAGACCAGATGGACTTCATCACGATCTTGAGATCGGCAAAGGTTGGAGATGCTAGACATCCTAATCATCCAAAAGGGTTTTGGAAAGTAATGTTATACTCACGATTCGCCTTTATAAGCTACAGTAGCTTGATCATGAAAGTCGTCATGATAAGAATGAATAGAAGATGTAAGTAAAGTGTTTACTACACTAAAATATTACTAAAGAATGGATTTTGAAAGAGCGCCGATCATTTGATGATGGTGATCTACTTCAAAGTGCTAGTCCAAAGGTATTATTATTTCAATATACACGCTTTGGACTATGTGTCATGTATATGGCGCCACTGTTGATGTTGATAGATTGTTTTAAAAAGGAAAAAGAAAATGCTGAAAGAGAATCTATAAAATATATTTGGCAAAAAAGAAAAGATTGGAAATATCCAATTTAGGTATATAGATGATATACATGTTATGGTTGTATTCTTTGCTTGTTAAACAATGTGGTTCTTGGGTATTGGATACCGAATTGGTTGGTATGAAATTTCATACAGAACGACGCAATTCATGAACCACAATGGCCTAAGTAACTAGCAAGAGAATATGTGATCATGTTCATCGAAAACAAACAAACTGTTGTTTGTATTTCTCGTTGACATCAAAGCTTGACTTCAAGATTTGTTTTCATAATTGTTATTTAAATCAGGTATTATGAGAACAAAGGTTGTTCAAATAATTACCGTATTCCATATAAGATGGATGATTTACAAATCTAGTTGGAGAAATCACATCCATAAAGCCTAATGCTAAAATGTCGCAAGACAAATGAATGGAAGATCACTTACAAAGTGACATCACCGTTTAAATTATATTGGAAAGAAAACATTAAGAATCTCCATTTTCATGGATTTTTGGAGTCTTTGATTTGATCAAGTGACGCTTGTGAGACTTTCCTCGGGATAATTAAAACTTCGTTCAAAGGCCAAAGAAGAACGAACGACTAAAATATTGGAATTTATACATACCGATGTATGTAGTCCATTATGTGTAGTCGTAAGCGATGGGTTTCAACTTCATATACTTTCTCCGGAAATTTGAGTGAATATTCACTTAATGAGAAAGAAGTATGAAATATTTGAAAACGTTTCAAAGACTTTCAAGATGAAGTGGAAAATCATTGTAACAAGAAAATAAATGGTTTATGATTTTATCATAAGGGATTTATTTGAGTTGCAAGTGTAACAAGAAAATTAATTATTTATGATTTTATCGTAAAGGGATTTATTTGAGTTACAAGTTTAGCAAAAACACCTAGATTTACATCTCCCGAAACACCATAGGAGTATGGAGTGTTTGAGATTTGTAATAAAACCTTGTTTGACATGGTTGGATCAAAGGTGTTATTTATAAAACTGCCATTATGTTTTAAAGATTAAAGCTTTAGATACTACCGCTTTTACACTAAAAAGAGCTCCATCTTGATCCGTTGAAATGACACCATATGAGTTATGGTTTGGGGTAAAACCCAAGTTGTCCTTTCTTAAATTTTGGTATGCTAAACATAAGTAAGATGTTTACAACCAAAGTCGGATGAGCATGTCTTTGTAGGTTATTTCGAATAACAATTGGTTATTCCTCCATAATACCAAGGACAAAAGGGTTTGTCGCTTGAAACGTGAAGTTTCTTGAAGAAGGAATTTTCGCAAAAGTTAAGTGGGAGGACAATAGAACTTTGATAAGGTTAACGAACCTTAGCTAAATGTGCTTGAGTTGCGCAGCGCCGGAAATCGTTCCGGAGGCTGCCATAATGCTCCTAGCTTATGTGCCTCAAAGGTTATGGTCACGGAGATCTAAGTTCTTATTGAACCAAGTAGGTCGGATAAACAATCAAATACTGAGATTTGAGAGTAAATCATTATTGTTTGACCATGATGAACCGACTACATGCAAAGAAGCGATGATAGGCCCTGACTCCATCAAATGGCTTGAAACCAAAAAATTCGTGATAGTTCCATACACGAGAAATCAAGTTTTGAACTTGGAAGACCCTCCGAAAAGGTGTAAAAACCTATCGATCGTATTTGGACCTATAAAGAAACAGACATGGATGTTTCACATCTATGAAATAGTCGACATGTCGTAAAATATTTTATGACAATGTTCAAAGAGTTGACTATGACAAGATTTGATCTTTCATAGGGATATTTAGTCTGGACGGATTAAAGTAGAAACCACTACATATAATTTGTTATATGGTAGATGAATAAACAAAACAAAGTTCTTCTAATAGAATGGTTACCAAGTACGTGTACATGACACGGTCCAAAGGGTTTTGTTAAATTCAAAGGATGCTAAAAGGGCATGCAAACTTTAATGGTTGAGGTAAGCATCGCGGAGTTGGAATCTTCACCATGATGAAAAACGAGTTTTCATCAGGAGACGATGAAGATCCTTGCATTTGCAAGAAATTAAGTGGGAGCGCTAAGACATATTTCTAATACATTATGTGGAGGACATCTTGTTGATTTGAAATGATGCATCTTTTATTGAAAAAGGTTAAGAATTTCATTTCGATGAAAGACTTAGGCAAAACCCGAATATTTAGCATGAATGTCTATAGTGGATAGACTGTGACGCTAATATGGTTGTGTCAAACGTACATATATGAGATATTGAAGGAGTTCAATATATAAACGACAAGAAACAGTTCTTGTCGCATGGAATGGAATTGAATCAAGATTCAAGTGTATCGACGCTTCATAAGTGAAACAAGATTCAAGTGCTTTGACACTTGATGAGTGAAATCACAAGGATGTTTTGATCAATCATACCATGATATGTACACATCCAGATATGTCCTATGCTCTAAGTGTTATGAGCATATACCAGAATGAATCATAAAATGATCATTGGACGATAGTGAGGATATTCTTATGATCTTTTTGAAACAACTAAGAATATATTTGTGTAGAGGTGACAAACAATTACAAATAGTTCATTATAAAGCGTTACATTGATACTAGTTTTGTCACAAGATACAAATTAAGTTTATCTCAATTTAAACTATGGATGGCACAATGTAATGGAAAGGAGTTTCCATGATGGATTTGGAAGAGTTCCAAAGTTAAGACATTGTGACGAATACTACAACAAAAGGCTAAGTATATGACTGCTATAGTAGCAGCAAAGGAGGGAATTTGTGCCAAGTAGTTTGTTATCAAACTAAGGTGTGGTTCGCAACGGGCTAACGCTAAAGATATATTATATGATAATAGTATCGACATGATTTAACTCCAAGGAACTAAAGGTCTCATCAAGACCAAATTTATACAATGTCATCTCATTGGAGAATGAGTGATGCGTGAAGACGCAAAGACATGCAAATACACACGGACCTAAAAGCGTCAGATCCATAGATTATGTTAACCACTTGCAGTTGCGTATATGGAACACCAGAAAGCCATAGGTGTTCAATACGCAAAGTTTCTAAACTATATTATTGTCTCTAGTGCAAGTGGGAGACTGAAGGGAATATGCCCGAGAGGCAATAATAAAGCGGTTATTATCGTATTCCTTATTTATGATAAATGTTTATTTTGCATGCTATAATTGTATTAATACGGAAACGTTAATACATGTGTGTTTAATAAACAAAAAGGAAGTTCCTAGTTATGCCTCTCTTATAAACTAGCTCGTTGATTAACAAGATGATCAAAGTTTCCTGATCATGGACATTGGATGTTGTTAATAACGAGGTCACAACATTAGTGTAATGATGTGATGAACATTCATCCGAAGTATAGCATTACGATCAAAGTCATTGAGTTTATATTGCTATAACAACTTACGAAGTGATCCTAATCCTTAGACCATGATATCATGTCAATCACTAACACCGGAAGAGTTTCTCGATGACATCAAACGTCACACCGTAACTTGGTGATTATAAAGATGGCTTCAGAACTACTAAAGTGTTATGTTGAGGCTCATGGACCAAGAGTGGAATTTGTCCATCCCGATTATGGATAGATATACTCTGGGCCCTCTCGGTGATATCACATTAGTTAGCTTGCATGCAAGTGATTTGATCACTAGAATGTTATATCACGGGAACGAGAAAAGAGTACATGTCGGTAACGAGATCAAACTAGGTATGGGGATACCGATGATCGAATCTCGGACATGTAATATATCGTGAGACAAAGGGATTGAGTTACATGCGTATAAGGTTCACACGATCACAGAAATCATCGTTGAATATGTGGGAGTCAGTACGGATCTCCAGGTCTCGCTGCTGATTATTGATCGGAGAGGGGTCTCGATCATGTCTATATTATTCGCGAACCGTAGGGTGACACACTTAAGGGAAACTGACACTATTTGGAGTAAATAATATGCTAGAGAAAGAAAAAGGAAAGCACAGGAATTTATTTTACTAGACACCGAAACTGTTTCGGTTCAAATTGCTGAAACTGGTTCTGCATGTGAAATTGAATACTAGCAAGGGGTTTTATGTGAATGTTTGTTAATTAAAGTGATTAACAAAATTTGAATAAATAAATAAAAGAGTTTTATTTAAATGAGAGCTTGCATTAAATTTGGTGGAAATTTAATGCATGTGAGTGGATTTTTGAGTGGAGGCTCTTTTATGGGAGTGGAGGCTTTTCATTTTGAGTGGGAGCTCCACCCACATGAATGTGGGAGAGGTGGGGGCAGCCCCCATGGCTGGGCGCCATGCCCCTTGGGTGCCCCCCTCTCCCCTATAAAAGGCACCCCTCTCATCCTCTCAAAGCACACCTCCTCACGAAGGATCTCTCTCCCCCCTTAGAATTTCTCCATGGTCTCGGATCAGCGAGATACATGTTCCCGGTGGCTTTTCTGGAAGGATTTCTTGCTTCTGCTGCTTCGCTGGAGCGAGGGCGTGGAGGTTGTCGGGGTACCCGTACGTGTGTGCGATCACGGATGCACCACTGCTTTGCGGTGCTGGACTTGATGGTGCTGGACCGGCTGGACCAGATGGACTTCATCACGATCTTGAGATCGGCAAGCGTTCGTCAATATCATCCACGAGTACAACCTCGTTAACTCTATTCGGTCTTCGAGGGTATGTATTCTATGGATGTATATCCACCCGTTGCTTGTATCTAGTAGATATATCTTGATACTTAGTTGTTCCTATCGTAGGAAACTTTTTGTTTTCTATGCTGCGAACCCTACATTTTTAGGTGTGGGTACAATCATGAAATCAAGTG
Source organism: Avena sativa (assembly GCA_916181665.1). Classification (NCBI taxonomy): domain Eukaryota; kingdom Viridiplantae; phylum Streptophyta; class Magnoliopsida; order Poales; family Poaceae; genus Avena; species Avena sativa. The sequence goes on along the minus strand of OV702284.1, from coordinate 185,897,868 downwards.
TGACTCAATAACTAATAATCTTGCTGAGACCTTTAACTCTTGGATTAGGGATATAAAGGATTTACCCATTGCACAATTAGTTGATAAGTTGAGGGAGAAAATTATGGTGCTATTTAAGAAGAAGAGAGCAATTGGAGCAAAGTTGCAAGGTAGCTATCATACAAGAGTTAAATGTTCGTTCCAGAGGATTAGGCCATCTTAAGACACGTGCATCTGCTGAGCTGAGTGTCGAGGTTAAAGATACTACAAAAATGACCTACGACACATAGTCAAGTGTCTTACACATGAATGTACTTGGCTAGAATGGTAGCACACAAACAAGCCATGCCGACATGCATTGGTTGTATTAGCTGCATAAAAATCAATTGGAATACTTTGTGCATAGCTACTACTCGGTGGTGACATTCAGGTCAACATATCAAGGGGAAATAGAACCACTAATAGGCAAGTCTCAATGGCCTAATGTTGATCCTGGATTTGTGTTGATATCACCAATATCCAAAAGAGGGATAGGGAGACCGAAAAAATTGAGGATCAAGGTATATATAAAAAGCAGTTATCAAAAGAAAGGAAAAGGTTTAAATGGGAGGCAAGAGCAGACGCAAAAGATGACAAGAGCTAGGACATAGGCAAGCTGGTTGCCCTTTAAATGGTACAAAATAAAGATACAACACTCTGATTATGTAAATATTGTGCTTTTGAGATTATAGAATTTATTCATGCGTTCAACTTACACAAATATATGTGCTTCTTTTTTTTCTTTTCTTTTTGAGAGGAATATATGTGCTTCATATGATAGGAAAAGTAGAAGCAAGAAAAAACACGGTACCATGCGAATGGGATCCTGCAAGTATAAGTAAAAATGAAAATCCTTCTACAACACTTGCGAGTCTTTGGACCGATCACAAAAAGGTTAATATTTTACATGTCAACTCTTTCGGTTTATAGCACATACAACTTGTGCATTATTTGTACTCCCTCCGACCTATATTAGTTGACTCCACTTTGTTTAAATACGGATGCATCCAGACTAGATATTTAATTAGATACATATAAATCTAGATAAAATAGAGTAAACTAATATGGGTCGAAGAAAATAATATCTTCCCAATTTTTGAAGCCAATATGATCTTTTTGAAGATGGGGGATCTCAGATAGCAGCAAGCACTCCGACGAGAGCAAAGACAAGGACGGCCAGGAAGATTACTCCTAACAAGAGGAGAATAAATTAAAACTATTGTTTTTTAATAATTTTATGTAATATGTGAGCTGAATCACATTTTAAATTGTTTTATGATGTACACTTCATCCAATGTAACTTTCGTCTATCCTAAACACACGTTACTATACCGTTGATATGAACTAAGATTGCAATATATCTAAACACCTATCTTTGGTCATATATATTTATTACACATATTCTTGCTGTTGCAATGTTGTCGATTTGTATTCTTAATTTACTTGGTAACCTGTCATCCTGAAAAGGTATATTAAAATAATCCATTCGACTCATATTAGTTTTAGATTCATCTAGATACAAATGCATTTAGTCAAATTTTATGTCGTAATTAGACAAATTTAAATTAACTAAGAGCATCTCCAGTGGCCCATCTAAAGGAACGTCTATGCCAAATTTAGACGATGTGGTGGGAAAAACAGCGTCATAGGGTTATCTAAATTGAGGTCTAAATTTTAGACGACGTCCAAATCTACTACGCATGGTCCAAATATGGACGATAGAGCCACGATGTCCAAGCGCAAACCACCGCTCGCGAGACTTTCCTCCTGCGTCCCTGGTCGCATCCCGCGTGGACGCGCCCTACTCCTGTGTCCATCCGGAGGAGGTGGAGAAATAGGAAGGGAGGATCACTCCCGTCTCGTTGTTGCCTCCGCTCACCGGCATCAGGTACGCCACCTTTTCCTTGTAGAGTAGGTGAGAGAGATCTCCAAAATTGGACGGGATTGAGGGAGGATTCGACCAAGGAACCATGGTAGGCGCCGGATCTAGCGGTAGCCGCTCTGTTCTCTCCTAATGGACAACTCACAGATGAACAACTCACAGATCAACTCGCGGATGAATTACTCGCAAGTGGACAACAGGGGATTTCTAGACATTCTGGACAACTCGCCGTTGGAAATATAGCCGTTGGATGGTAGACGTTCCATTAAAAAACGGAGGACGTCTAAAAGAGAATATTTATACACGGCAATCTATATAGGGATATAGACGTTCTCATTGAGACGAACCACTAGAGATGCTCTAATATGGGTAGGAGGGAGCACGTGAAAAGCTATATGGGTTACTGTAAGGCCTTTCATAATGTATGTTTCTTAGTTCTATATCTTAATTTTTTTGCTTATGTGACACTATAATTAATAAGAAAAGAGATTGTGGTTGTATCTTAGCTAAGAAACATCTCTTGCACAAAACCATATGCAAAATACATTATTAGACTATATCATTAAACATAGAGACACCACTTAGCAAACAATGCATTGAAAAGATTGTCTCTTAACCATTTATTTCTTCTATGATGACATGCTAAGATACACTCTGTTATGAAAGAACTAACCTGCAACTCCATGCATCGAGTAAACTAGACTAGGGAAAAGTAGTCATTTCCGTTAGTAATCAAAGAGATATAGCTAGCTTAGTTTACAGAAAAACTCTTTAAATAAATGATAAACATATTAAATCTTGTTTTAGGTTATTAACCAATGTAAAGTTAACTTTGGGTATATTAGAGCACCAGCCATGCAGGCAGCGGTATGCCCCTTTTCTCATGAATCCAGCTACATAATTTTTCGGAGCAGCCGTTGAATGCCATAAACCTCCAATAGCATATAGTGGCACCAGGCATGACTCTAGCCCATGCCAGGATAGTGCGACGGGCTCAGACCGGGAGGGCAAGATTTTTTTATTCGAGAGCAGGGGAGCAGCAAGGCCTGCTGCGGTTTCCTAAAAAAAGCAAGGCCTGATGCGGTGGTGCCTTGGTCGCGAGGCTCCCGCCGTGGATATCGATCGATTGATCGTGAATTCCAGGCGTCGCGAGTCGTGATGCTCGCCCGTCTGGAGAGTCGCGGAACTCTTCTCTCTCGCCGCCTGTCTCAACGCTCGTCAACGCCAAGACGCAGCCGCCCAGGTCGCGGTCAGGGGCCTGGTCGCGGTCTCTCTCTCATATGTGTTGTATATGGACTATAATAGATATTAAAGAAAATAAAAAGTAGCAGGTTTACGCTTTCTATTGGACTAGATTGGGTCCTTTATTTTGCTAGACACACCCATACATTTTAGATTTGGAGTCCATCGCAGCAGCACGTATATAACCTACGATCAGATCAGCTATCGATCTCTTTGATCTTATCATACGAAGGCAGGCCGCACGCCAGTTCCTGCCTCAACCTTGACTTGACGTTGCGCTCTCGATCCTAGGAAGGCCGCACGCGGCAAGTAACAAGTCGTTGCCCGTCGAGATGGTCGCCAATCGCCTCGCACCCTCGCCCTCTGCCTGCTGCCTGTCTCTCGTCTCGCCTTGGCCGTTAAGCATGTGTAGGTCTGAATTTTGAATTTCTGATCCCAGTCTTCTGCAGTCTAACGTTGCCTCTAATTTTGTTCTAAGTAGTAATTCTTTTTTATATTTTTAGTATGGTTAATTGGTTAAGGCACATAATTCTGATGCTAAGAAAAGGAAAAAGAGGAAGGAAGAACAAAAGTTAATCAACTCACAGAGAGGATCTCTTCATAAATTTTTAAAGAGTAACACGAGCACTTAGAGGAATCCAGTTGAGTTAGCACTAGTTCTTGTTGGGTACCAGGGTAATATTGATCTAGAGAATGATATCGGTACGAAGGAGAACGATGAAATCAACACGGGTAATAACAATGTAAGTGATCATGATATCGCATTTGATTCATCTCCTACAAAATCTGCTAGTGTTGATTTGGAACCAATTAGTGTGGATATTTATGATTCGGTATCGAGAAAAAGTTTTTAGACGAGATTGGTATTGATTTTATTGTCTCTGACTTCGTTTTTAGGAATACACAGAGAAATTTTGAAAATAATATGTAAATATTGTCATTTTTATATGAATATTGCAAATAGGTATACTTGAAGTATTTATTCTTTATCATTTTACACGTGTATATAAAAAAATAGCAAGGGGCCTTAAATTTTAGTTTCGTCCCGGGCCTCTAAAATCTCAAGACCGGACCTGTCTCCATCAACAATCTTGGACAGGCACTGCCCTCTGTAAGTTTACATCTTAAATTCATGTTTAATCCCTTTTCTAATCTTTCTAATTAATCTCTCGATTTGGGTTATAATTTTAATAGTGTTCTAAATGATTTTGCATCTAGAAATGTACGAGAAACCTTTTTTCCAAGCACTAAAACTTAATTGTCGATGAACTTATTGGAGGCTGGGTTTTTTTTGAGGTATTCGCTAGCATGAAATACCTATTATGTTTTCCTACCATTTTTTTCTATCTAAATATTACAATACTTTAGTGCTTTACAATTATTTGTAGACATCTCGACTATGAACGTGTGGTTACATGCTTTTAAATATTTTGTAAGTAAAATTGGCACATATATTGTCTATATATCTTATTATCGTACATATATATTATCATTAGGATCTTTTATCGACTTCGTTCAAGGGTTCCGAAAAATATAGAGCCAGCCGTGAGTAGGACCCATCTTTTTAGCTTTTTTCCTTCTCTCTCATGGATGTCTTTCCACGTGGTAGGCTACGTGTGCTGGATTCTCTGCTTTGTGTGGCAAGGATGCAGCCTTCTCTACAAGCAATCGCTTTAGGATCTGTTTGTTAGCGTTTTTGCTTTAGCTTTTGCGTTGTAGAATCCGAAACCAAAAAAAACATGCAAATTCTGAACCGCGTTGGCGAGAAGCAGGTCTAGAAAATGCACTAGCGACCACGGGCGAGCGAAAGCAGGGCAAGAGGTGATTCCCGAGATTTTCATTCGTTTCCGAGTTACAGCTGACAAGATTGCCCTTTGGGATTTCAGATTAATTACAAAAACATGCCACCGCGCACATCGACCCCAAGCCCGACGTAGACGGACACCCTAGTCACCCCTGACCTTCTCTCCTATCGCCATGGATAGGCAGGGCTTGGGTTTCCCGCCGCCACCTCCGTTCCCCGCCGCCGGTCGCCATCCACCCCATCGAAGCTCCCCACCGTCGTTCGCTGTCCACACCATCGAAACTCCCCGACATCGGTCGTCGTCCACCCCATCGAAGCTCCCCGCCACAGGTCCGTCCTCACCCGCTCAGTTTTGGAGCTTCCTTCCTCCCAATCGACGATGGACCGACCTAGGACGAGTCGGCCTGCGAAGGCTACCGCCGCCATTCTGAATTAATGTAGGAAGATGGACAGATTTTTGTATGTTTCACCGCCGCTATTCCATGCTGCCGTTCCGCGCCGCCCTCGTGCGAGCTCTCCTCGACTACAGAATTCCCGGCCTCCTCCAACTCGGGCCGCCGCCACATCGTCCTATTTCGGCGAGCCACGGGCGAGGTCCTGCCCAGGCATCGTTGCTACCTTAGACCATCTCCACTCGTTGGTCGAACCCAGGCCGAAAAACGGACATTTTTCGGTCGGACGGAACTAGTTTTCGGCCTGGGTATGTCCATTTTCCCACTCGCGTACTTAGGTCGAGTTTCCAAGTTTGGCTAAAATTCATTAAAGATGGGCGAATTTCATTAAGTTGGGCGAATATAGGGGGATTACATCAAATTTAAACTAAACTGATACATAATAAACTTAAAAAGCCGCCGCCGGTGATTTCGCCGTTCTACATGCCGAAGTTTCTGTAGAACGCCGTGTAGCCGGGGTCGGCGCGGCCGTCATCCTCGCCGCCGTCGTCGTCGTCGCTCGGTGGCTGGTTCTGGCGGGAGCTCCCCTGGCCTGGGTCGCCGCACCTCCAGGGCTGGTAGGATGGCAGCGGCGCCGAGCCGGAGGAGTGGGACGCCGACGCGGAGGAGGACGAGCTCATGCTCGCCATCCTCCTCGGCGTCCAGTTCGCCGGAGGCCGCCGACCCGACCTGGCCGCCGGCGTCGGTGTGCGCGGAAAGCCGAGCCGCGGCGTGTTCCCGCGGTTGATGTGCTCCATCACCGCCGCGAGCGTCCGGCCTGGCGCGCTCCACCAACACCGGTGGCCAGCCAAGTTGTTGCGCTTCGGCGGTAACTCGTTCGGCGGCCCCTCGTGGTGGGCGAGCTCCTGTTCACGCCGGTTCGTGAAGAACTGCTCCCGGTACAGGAGGTTGTCGGCGGACTCAGCTTCGGAGGGGTCGTCCATGCCACCGATGTACTCTTGCACATCATACGGCAGCTCGTCCGGTGTCGGCGCCGGCGGGATAGGGATGCCGCCGGCGCTCAGCTTCCACCCCGGAGGCATCCGCGTGTCCGGCGGCGCCATGTAGCCGGCATCGTACAGCATGCGCGCCTCCCAGGCCTGTAGGGTGCGCCGGCCGAAGCCGTTCGCCGCAGCGCCATCACCGGGGTATCGTTCGGCCATGGTTGGGAAGGGGAAACGGTGAGAGAGGGTTCGCCGGAGTGTGGGTTTGTGGGTGGGGGACCTGTGAGAGCGTGTGAAGATCTCCGGCGAGGGGTACGGCTTATAAAGGCCGAGGTGGGCGGCGAGGGTGGGAGGGGTGTAGCGGCGAGGGCGGGAAATGGGAAACGGCGGGAAGTTAGTGCCCGCCGGTCCGTCGCGGGAGCCGAGGCGGCGACGGTGGCGCCGTAAATCGGCGACGCGTGGCGACGCGACTGAAAGAATACGGATGTCGCCTAGAGGGGGGTGAATAGGCGATTAAAACTTTTCCTAGAGTGGCTCAACAAAGGCGGAATAAAACTAGTGTTTACTTTGTTAAGCACAACCTAGAACAATTAAGGTTCACCTATGTGCACCAACAACTTATGCTAAGTAATACAAGCAACAAAGTGGTAGCAAGATATATATTACTTCAAGCACGAAGGCTATCACAATGTAAAGTGCATAAGTAAAGATCTCGGGTATAGAGATAACCGAGACACGCGGGGACACCGATATTTTACCTAGTTCCTCCTAACATGGAGTACGTCTCGTTTGGAGAGGGGATGGTATCAAACCACCAACGCCATAAAAGGCCTCCCTTATTCTCCGGTGAATCTCAGCCCAATAGGATCGATCCACGCTTCCACTATCGGTGCACTTGTCGGTGGCAACCGGAACCTCTCACAAGGTTGGGGCACTTCTCCACAACTTAATTGGAGGCTCCCAACAAACGCCACAAAATGCCACAATGCCACCAAGGCCACAAAACCGTCTAGGGTTCCAAGAACCCAAGAGGGACAAACTCCAATGAGTAACTCAATCCAAATCCTCCGAGGAGAACTCAAACCGATGCACCAAATGTAAATGGCAAGAACACCATAAAGGTGCTCAAATCCTTCACTCTCAAGTTCCAACAAAGCTACTAAAGCTATTGGGGGAACAAGAGATGAGGAATCAAAGGGAGACACAAAATTCCCCAAAATCTAGATCCCCAAAGATGCACTCACAAAGAGATGAATCGGTTAGGTCAAAACGTGGGTCTAGATCTCCTCTCTCTTCCACTCAAATATGAGCAAGAATCATCGGAGGTAAAAGATTAGGCAAGCTTCAAGATCTAGAGCAAATGTGGACAAAGCTTAGCCTAATAGATAAGAGAGAAACTATCTAAACTCAAAACGGGCAAAGCCTTAAATAGGGGCCCCAAAAATCTAGCCGTTTGGGGCATTTTCCTGAACTATCCGGTACTACGGGAATTAACCGGTAGTACCGCATACTCTAGAAAATTGAAACAGCGGCAAGTCAACGGAGCAGAGCGGCAGCAAGCGAGGAAAAACGGGGGCCAGCACTGGGCGCGCGCATGGCAGCAAGCAAGCAGCAGCAGCGCAGCGGCAACAGCTAGCAGCAAGCGCGCGCATGCGGGTGGGGCCAAGCAGCAGCAGCGCAGCGTAGCGGCAACACCTAGGGTCAACGCGCGTGCGCAGGAGCAGCCGAGCGAGCGCAGGGCAGCAGGCCAGCGGGGCCATAGCGGGCGGGCGGGAAAAGTGGCGTCAACGCGCGAGAGCAGATGCGGGGCGAGCGAGCGAGTGCTGCGGGGCGCGCACAGGGCAGACGCGGCGGCGGAGAGAGATGGGCTAGGGAGATGAGAGGCTGATGGGCTGGAGCAGGTCGTCCTGGGCCGGCCGGTACTACCGGGCCGGTCCGATAGTGCCGGCACAAACTACCGCTTGGGCCTGAGGAGAAGCGGGTCGGATCAGGTGTGTCCGGTACTGGGCCCGGTAGTACCGGACAGGCTAAAAAAAATCTTTTTCTTTTCTTTTTTTAAAAGTAAATAACAGTCAATATTCAAACGTGAATAACTTTTGATTGGTAACTCCGATTGACCCAATTCCAAATGCGTTGGAAAGGGGACGACACAAGCTACCCTATAAAAAGTGAAAATATTGGTTATCATCAAGTGAGAAAGTATCATGTATTATAATGTGAGATGTGTCATTTGGTGAGAAACCGAAAAAGCCGCCAAGATCAAAATCGCAACAAGATGCAAATGGAAGATCCGACTTTTATGACCAAGAGCTTGTTATGGAGATTATCACGAGTTCTATATTCTCACATGGATAAGACCAAATAACAACCAAATACGATGATGCAAGTATGCAAAGGTTTGAACTCTCTCCGAACGATGTGACCGAATTACTCATTCGAGAGCCTCTCTTGATAGTACGGTTATCTATTCTAAACCCGGTCTTCCACACACAACATGAGACCGGCAAAAGGGGAAACCTATTAAGATTATAACTTTTCCTTGAGCATTCCACTTGAGTTCGATGTAGACGATCTTGTCCTTCTCAAGATGGAACGCCTTTCTTGTTTCCTCATCATCGATCCATGATCACCGAGGATGGCATGCATCAAACATGAGATCTTCTATAGATGGTGTATTTTGAGCTTACACAACACATCTTCTTCGCATTTCATCGACTTTGAAGCCAACACATGCTACAAGCGACGCCAATGGACAAATCCTACAAGTGCAACTTAATACACACATTAGTCCATAAAGATTGTCATTAATTACCAAAACCACACATGGGGGCTCACATGTTCTTTTAGCGACAGACAGTTATTGTCCGGCGGTCGCCGCGTGGTTCCGAGGATGACGACGACTCGGCTTTTGTCACTGACTCGGCGGATTCACGCGCCGCTTCAGTTTTTTCGCTGAGTCCGGCGTTCCAGGGCGTACCCGGAAACCTGGGTTCGGCCTGGGTAGTTCGAACCAAAATTGGCCCAAATCCGACCGAAAACAAGTCCTTGGGTACGCGACTCGACCAATTTTTGGCGCCGGACCGTAATTCTGCGTTCGAATCGGCTCATGGGTAGGCAAGTGGAGATGCTCTTATCAGGATCGAGCTGGCAGCCCCACCACACCATGTCCCTTTCTTATTTTACTTTTTTACACGGATGACTCCAGTTTTTTGTATACAGACGACTCTAGATTTTTGAGATGTGTGTACAGATCCGTGTGTAATTTAACCCCATCCGTTGTGTATGCGGTTCACCTCCATATTAGCAAGCAATCTAAGGTAATTCAGCTGGTATTCCTTAAGTTAAAGAGAGCCAAAAGCTTAAAAAAAGCTCTAGCCAAACATCCCCAAAATTATTCCCGTAAAAGCGTGTTTACAATTATTTTATTTTAAAAAGTTAAATATAGCTAATTCATCCTAAATCAACACTTATATAACATCTTCTGCATCAGGGACAGTTCAGATATTTCAGTCCTACAACAAGCAGCAACTATCGTCGAAAGCACTTTTGCCAAACACCAAATCTTTATTTCCAATAGCTGCTTCCTACGACTGATTTTTCATATATAGCTGCTTTTCCACTGCTATTTTTTTGAAACGAGGCAAAAAAGCCTTTGTCTTAAATTGATAAAGGAGGAGTAAAACAAGGGTTCGGCTAGCCCACAAAAGGAAAAAAAGGAAAAGGCTTTTTGCCTTCGTTTGCAAGCCAAATAAGGCTTTTTTGGTCGAAGTCCACAACTGATTTTCAACAACTACGGTTCAAACAAACACAGTCTTAGAGTATCTCTAGTAGACATCGGGAAATCGCGAACCAAAAACGCATTCCAAGGTCGCGTTCGAGCTAGTTTTTGCTCGAAAAACACGATGGCCAGAACAAAAACCAGAAATTTGAACCGTAAACATGAGATTTTTGAACATTCGCGGGAGATTTCAAAACGCGAGCATAGTTCATACATAGTATTGACACGATCATATTTACAAAACGCGAACTAAACCTAAATACTAGGGGGATCTACCGTCGACGCCGCTAAACCCTAGCATGGACACAAAATCGGGCTCACCGGAGCCCAGGAAGCGGCGACGACGCTTCCGACGGCGGGCTTCACTCCTTGTTGGAGAAGTCGAAGTTCGATAGCCCGGAGCTGCTGTCGGAGATGAGGTCGATGACCTCCACCTCATGTGCCGCCCTTTCAAGCTCTCCCTGGACCTGCTTCCCGCGGGAATCACGGTCGCCGATGAGCCCCTGCTCGTGGAAGATGTCGTCGATGAGCTCGTCGCGCTGACCTCGATGGGCCTCCACCTCCACCTCGGCGATTCTCCGTTGCTGGATGAACTCGACCTAGTGGTCGAAGGAGGTGTCGTCGAGGGCGTAGTCGGCCTCTGTGATGACGCGGCCCTCCAGGAGCTCCTCCTCCTTCCTCACCGGCGGCGGAGTCCTCGGCGTGCGCGAGGAGCTCCCCTCCCCCCGGCGGGCACGGATGCGGGTGTCGAACTCCTCCGTTTCGCGGCGGAGGAGCGCGGCCGGCACCGGCGAGCGGAACTTCTTGTAGTGGAGGGCGACACGCTTGCGCGCCCCGTCCAAGCGCATGCACCGGCGGCGATCCTCCTTCTCCACGGGCGTCAGGTGACGGAAGTGCGGCGTGGAAGCTCCCCGACGGCCCATCGCGTACTGGATCGGTCGGATCTGCTGTAACATCCCAAAAATACCAAACTTAGATCATCAAACACTAATCATCAAGATTAGGGTTAACAAAAACTTTTCTAAATAAACTCATGAATGCATGTATATGTGTATGCATGGATTTTGAATTTCTTTAAAAACCACCTTGTTTGTGTGACCCATTGCTTGTAAAATGTTTCTTAGGTGAAATGAACATCATCTAAAACATTTCCCACACTTTTCCTAAAGACAAGTAAATCAAAACACATATATTTAGTGAATGGTCATTTTGGCCAATTTAACTCCCATGCCTACTTTGGCTGTCTCAAACTTTCAAAACCTAACAGAAACTTTTCTGGATCTTTGCACCCCTTGAATGTACTCATAACAGAGTATCAAGGCCCACTTTGTGATCATCCAGAAACTTTCAAATGCATAGTTTAAATGACAATTCAAAATTGAATCTTCTTCAAATGGGAAGATCCCACTTTTTCAAAACCCACTCAAACAAGCTCAACTTTCAAAACCCAAGCATCTGCAGACTCACCAGCACCAATCTAGCAAACCCACCAAAATTCATTTCAAAATTCAAAACTTGATTTCATGCGGCCATTTCATCAAACAGGTTGCAGACACAAATCAAACAAAACATCAAACACTATAGTGTGCAGTGTTTTGAGCCTAACTTGTTCCCTAGTTAGCTCACACACGGCTCAGTAGATCATCTAGGAAGTTTAACTAAGGACTAGCACCCTTGTGAGCTTGCCATTGCCATCAATGGTGAACAACCGAAGCCAACCTTGCCACCCCATTGTGGACAGCAGGCTAGAGGAAGAACTAGCCGTGCCAACCTTGTCTAGGAGGTAGCCCACCGTCCACCGCCACTACCTGTCCCAGCCGTGAGCGTTGCCAAGCCCTGGACCACGTGCACAAGCCGTGCCCAGACCATGCCGAGCATGCGCCCGAGCGCCACCCTCGACCAGCGTCCACAGACCGCGCGCCGCCCTCACCGCGTGCACACACGATCACCATCGACCCAGGAGACCGCCAGACATCCATGTTTGCCGCCCCGTGCCATACAGCCACCGCCCGCCGTCGAAAACGCCGCCTCTGCCGCGCAGAGCACCGCCCGTTCCAGACCAAGCCGCACCGCCCCATGCCTCGAGACCATGTCGTTGAGCATCGCCAGGAGACATCGCACCATCCCCTACCCTTGCCCATGCCTTTAGCCGCCTGTAACCTCGCCCCCGACGAGCTCACCGTGCGCCCCGACGGTCCCCTCGCTCGACTATAAATAGAGGCCACCCCCGCACGATTTCTTCACACCATCTCACTCCCCTCTCCTCACTGACCGTGCCACACCGTTCTCAGAGCAAGGCGAGCACCACCTCGCCGGAATTTCACCGGAGCTCTCCGCCTCTGGAGAAGAAGGGAGCCAGCGATTGGAGCCGCCCCAGGAGGAGCCACCAGTACCAGGAGATTCGCCGTCGTCGAATTCGTCGTTCGCCCGCCTCGCCGACCTTCGCCCGTACCCCGGTGAGCCCCCAGCACCCCTCACTGGCCGCGCTAGGTTTCGTTCTCGCCGGAGTTGTCTCGCGTCGACGATGACCCCCAGCCCTTGGATTAGAACTAGATCGAACGATCCACGTTTCCCCATACCGCTTCGCCCAGCCCCGTGTCACTGACGAGTGGGGACACCCACTTAAGCAGCCCGCGGGAGCACTGCGCTTAGCAGGCCGGCCCAGTACTTTTTCCCGCGCATCCCAGCGATTCAAATTAAACCTTTTTCTTTTTAAATTCAAACACACTTCTGTACCCAACTTCAAAAATCAACCCAGATCGATTCAGTGCACCAAATTGGATGAAACCAATTTTGTTGGAAAGGTCTGTGAATGCTGAATCCAAACCCGTTGGATTCAAGTCATTTGGATCTGTAGATCACCCATGGTAAAAATAACAAGGCAGAAGCTTTTCTGCATTCAAACATTTTTCAAATTTAAACCATACAAGCTTTTGAGTTGATTCCAACTCTCAAAAATCACATTTAACCCTACCTTTCAGAATATATAAAAATATATAGGTTTACTCGCAGAAATAATGTTCAAGTAATAAAAGAATGCTACATAAGCATTTCTAGCCACTTTAATTAATTAAAATAAAAGGGTAAAACCTTATTAAATTGTGACACCACTTTAAATCACATTCCCATGGACTACAATATGTGGTGATGACATGTGTCAACATGATCCCATCTTTGGTTTGGAGAATATTAAATCTTAAGTAGTTTTTTCAATGAGTAGAAATTACTTTTCTAAAAATAAAAAGAATCAAATCAAGCCTTAACCTTGTAAGGTTAGAGATGATGTTAGATCATCTATAAGACCCTTGTGTGTGATGATTGCAAGTAGTTAAGTATTGTTTGGTGATTGCGTACCTCGTATTTATTCATAGACGCTAGTACCGACCAAGGCTACGAGGAGGAAGGAGGATACTACGAAGAAGAAGCCGAGGAGAACTTCAACCACTGCTCTGCACAAGGCAAGCTAGTAACTATGCAAGCCTAATACTACTAGTGAATGTGCAAACTAGTAACCCTACAAGCTAACACTTGCAATTTAGCAAGCTTATTTTGACATTGATGCAAGCTAACACTTGCAATTTAGCAAGCTTATATTGACATTGATGCAAGCTAGCCCTTGCAAGATTACCCATTTGATAAACCAATCCTAGTTTTATGAGCAATCTTCTCACTTTATTTCTTTATCAAAGCTTACTTAGAGTTTACTTAAGTGACTGGTAGATTTTGGAAAGATGCTGAAGGTTGCATAAAGAGCATAAAATTTGGCCTAAGCTAGAAACCTTGATATCAGCCTAAGATATAAGGTTGGACTTAGTGAAACTCCACTAGTTACCACCCCTCATTAGTACTACCCCCACCTATAGATGCTAGTGCCAAGCATAAAACTTGATCAACTTTTAGATGGGAATACTTGGTGGAAAAATGGTTATGAAAATGATGGATCATTCTATTGAAATGTTTTGGACATGTGTTTCCAAACACTTGATGATTCTGGTGATAAAAATGTTGAGGCATGAGCCTTAGCCCTTTATAAAACTGATGGTTGTCTGGATGCGATACCATTCCAATTTTAGCATACAACCACAATACCCGAATATTGGGTAGGGCTTGACTGGAAACTTATATACCTTAGTATTAGTTCCCTCACGGCCAAGGTCTGAGCTGAGGCTACCTTGTGAAGATTGTCCACCTGTGCAGTACCCAAGATGACAGCTGGTCATGGTTGGGAGGCCAAACTCACAGGAGAGGTGGTCATACTAGGGCGTGTAATTGAAAGGTTAGGATTGATTATCCGCATACTGAGTATGGTGAGTTCAGGATTTGTTCCTGACGGATGTATCAAATGTTGTGGTGAAAGTGTACAATCTCTACAGAGTGTCAAACTATTCGAATAGCCGCGTCCGCGGTTATGGACAGTTGGAGTGGCCATACTGTGCCCCCGTCAGACTTTTCAAAAGTGACTTGTGAAATGAATTGAGACCTTGACTTGACCACAACAGAGTTGTGACCGGAAATACAAGTTCCCACTTAGGATTTATAAAATTCTGGCTAGCTTCAGAACCTAGTAGAGATAAATCTGGCTTTTGCAAAACAACCCTAGAGCCTGGTGTCCTATTATCCAAAAACCCTCTTTACTTGTTAGTATTAGTTTGCGAGTACTTAAAGAGTACTCATGGCTTTGTCCCTGGCTATTCCCATGGCCAGACTATGAAGAGGAGTACCTGGAAGATGGACCCCAGGAAGGTTACGACAAATAGGATCATCTCCCATCGTCAGCATTGCCTGTGACCCCGAAGATGGAGCTTCGCCTACGCTACCGTTATTATTACGTATTCCGCTGCTTGATGTTGTATTAAGAACTGGATCATGAGATCCCTATTTGTGTAAGAACTTATGTATCGTTTGTAATGGATGAAGTACTATTGTATCCAATTCTGTTATGTCTCGCAAAAATGGTAATCCTGGGATTGCGATGTATGGCATAACATGCATCTAGGATTGAAAAATCCGGGTGTTGACAAGTTGGTATCAGAGCCATCCTGACCATAGGAGACCCTAGTTAGATTGGACGTTGAACCAAAAACTTAGTTTCAAAACCAAAGAACACAAATATTTACGAAAACTTATTCTCATTCTTAACTCTTTAATTCTTTCATAAAACTTCATGTTCCTCAAAAACTCTTGCAAAATAAATAAAATTTTGACACACTTGATCACTCGGCTAATCTAGTCATCCTCTATTTTTATAGATGGACGTGAAGTATAGCAAGTTTTACCAACTTGGGAATGGAGGAGACCTTATCTTTGAGAGGGATCTGGATCAGCTCTCGGAACTTCTGAAGCGTCCGCACCCCGAGTTCTTCGGAGCTCAGCTCAATGATCAAGGAGGAGAAGATCTGCAGTGGCTAATTGTTGCAAGTCTCCGAGGAAAGATTGAACCTCCCACTGCGGAGGGAATTCAGTTTACCTTGAGGGAAAACAACTGGCTCGATGGACTTGCCAGAGCAATGCAGGAAGCTCTTTCCCGTCTGTGTAGGAAGAGCATCAATCAGATCAAGGGTACTCGCTTTGAGTTTTGCCCAAGGTGTGATGCAAATGGACAACCATTGGAAGCCCCATACCACCCCGAGCTGAAGACTCAATTGGACCACCTTAGCTTCATGATGTATGATCGTCAGCAGGAATTGGACAACTGCCGTGACTATTGCAACCACAAGTCTGCCATCATCAAGACGAAGGATCAGACTATCGCCATGCTAGCAAAGGATCGCAAGTCTCGTCGCCGTCAGCTCGACAAGAAGGAGCGCATTATTGCCCGTCTTCGCCATCGCATCTCATCTCTAGAGGAGACCATCCACGAGAGAGACATGCAGTTAGAGGAAAGGGAGAATGCCGGAGAGGATCTTCGTGGAGACCCTTACTCCTATCTCAGCGATGACGATGATTTTCTGGAGGATCAGGCCATGGACTTCTTCACCGATGAGGATGATTTCGCCTTCATCGATGATGATGAAGATGATGAAGCCACAGATTCCGAGGAGTAGTAGCACTTGAGCACTAGCGTAGTGAGTAGTATTCGGTCCCACTGTATCGTAGATTCCAGTTCTTAAAACCATCTGTTTTTCCTTGTTGTGGTGTGCGTTGTATCGAGTGAATGAATGAATGAAAAAGCAAGTTTCTAGAAAAACCTGAGTCAAACTCTAAAAACTTTTCAAAGACCCAAAACCTTAGAAATTTCCCTCTTTTCTCATGATCTATATCAATCTTCAGATGCCACGTGGAGGAAGTGGTTCAGCCCCAGACCCGATGTTGTAGATCCTGCAAATGTTGACTTCTGACCGCGAAGCTGAAAGAGCGGAACGTCAAGCCAACCTAGCCACTCTGCAACAGATAGCCCAGCTAGCCCACAACAACCAAGGCCACGGAAATCAGGACAACCATGGATCTAAGCTCAAGAATTTCCAGAATACTAACCCACCCGTTTTCACCAAGTCAGAAGAACCCCTAGATGCCGATGATTGGCTGCAAACCATGGAAACAACCTAGAAGTCGCCGGAGTGGAAGCCAACGAGAAAGTCCTGTTCGCCACCCATTATCTAGCCGGAGATGCCAGGGCATGGTGGAACAGTGTTCGCGCCATGACCGGAGGCCAAATGATGACCTGGGAGGAATTCAAGGTCAAGTTCAGCAGAACCCATGTGCCACCAGGTTTGATCAAGAGAATGAGAGACGAGTTCAGAGAGTTGAAGCAAGGAAGGATGACTGTAGTGGAATACCGTGACAAATTTTTGTCATTAGCTAGGTATGCCCCGGACGAGATGGACACCGAATCCAAGAAGAAAGAAAGATTCCTGAATGGTCTGCATGACGAGATGCAGACAATGTTAGTCAATATCCCCTTTGTTGATATTAAAGCCCTTGTCGACTCTTCTATCCAGATGGAAGGAAAGATCAACCAGGCCAATGAGAACCGCAAGCGTCGCATGATGCATCAACCAGGAACCCATCAGACCCCAAAGTATCGCCTCAACCCATCTCTAGGATTTGCCCCAAGAACCAATAGACCCCCTATGACCCGTCCGACCTACCCCAACCGTGGAAACCCTAGACCCGGAGGAAATCACAACAACCCCGACAACTCTAGCAATTTCACCCGTGCCCCACCCAAGTTCAACACCAACAATGCTACCTCCAACCCCAACACTGCCCCGAGGACTGGAAGCAATGTTGTGCCTGTCGCAGCCAAGGACAAGTCACAAGTGACCTGTTATGACTGTGGAAATAAAGGCCACTATTCCAATGAGTGCCCCAACAAGAAGAATGCTATAGCTCCTAATGCCAATATCCCAGCTCGGCAACAGCGTCGTGTTCAGCCAGGAAGAAGATTTGCCCCAGGGAATTCACTCAACCACAATGGCCGTCTTTTTCTCATGCATGCTGAAGAAGCTCAGGAAGCGCCAGACGTCGTGTTGGGTATGTTTTCTGTTAATTCAGTACTTGCAAGAGTGTTGTTTGACTCTGGTGCATCGCATTCATTTGTCACCGAAGAATTTGCCTGCACTAGTAAAATTCAACCAACCAAATTGAAGCATGTGATGATTGTACAAATCCCCGGATCCACCACCAAGGCTAGGCAAATTTGCAAAGCCGTCCCTATCCGAATCCATGGCATAGATTTTTATGCTAACCTAATAGTACTCAGAACTAAAGGTTTGGAAGTAGTACTAGGAATGGATTGGATGTCCAAACATAAAGGATTGATTGACTGTGCCAAGAAAGCCATCACCATGACCAGTATAGCCGGAATATCAGTCGAGCATATATCTGAAACCTTACCTCGCCAATTCAAGTGTAACAAGAGTCTAGCCCAACCTACCATTGACCAAGTCCGGATAGTCTGTGAATACCCCGATGTATTTCCAGATGTTTTGCCCGGTATGCCCCTAGATCGGATATCGAGTTTATCATCGAACTAATCCCCGGAACAGGACCCATAGCCCAGAGACCCTATAGTATGAACCCGTCGGAACTAGCAGAACTGAAGAAGCAACTGGATTCCATGCTGGAAATCGGATTGATTCAACCAAGTGCGTCACCATGGAGATCACCTATCTTATTTGTGGACAAGAAAGATGGAGGTTACCGTTTGTGTACGGATTATCGGAAGTTGAATGATGTCACCATCAAGAACAAGTACCCCTTGCCCAAGATAGAAGATTTGTTTGATCAGTTGACCGGTGCCCAGGTGTTTTCTAAGATTGATCTTAGAACTGGCCATCATCAACTCAAAATTCGTGCAGAGGATATTCCAAAGACTGCCTTTACCACCAGATATGGATTGTACGAGTATACAGTCATGTCTTTTGGATTAACCAATGCCCCCGCTTATTTCATGAACCTCATGAATAAGATTTTTATGGACTTCCTGGATAAGTTTGTCGTTGTTTTCATCGATGACATTCTGATTTATTCCAAATCAGAAGAAGAACATGAGCTACACCTAAGGACCATTCTTGGAACCCTTAGAGAGTATCAGCTGTATGCAAAGTTTAGCAAATGTGAATTCTAGTTACAGGAAGTAGGATTCCCCGGTCACATTGTATCAGCCGGAGGAATTGCCGTTGACCCTGCCAAAGTGAAAGATGTAGAAGATTGGCAAGCCCCAACCACTCAAACCCAAGTTCGTGCTTATCTCGGATTGGCGGGATATTACCGCAAATTCGTAGAAGGATTCTCGAGTATCGCCCGACCCATGACCCAATTGCTGAAGAAGGACAAGAAGTTTGAATGGACCGACAAATGTGAAGCGAGTTTTCAAGAACTCAAAAGGAGATTGATTTCAGCCCCAATCTTGATCATGCCGGATATCACGAAGCCCTTCGATGTGTATTGTGACGCATCCAAGATTGGTCTCGGATGTGTGCTAATGCAAGAAGGCAAAGTTATATCTTATCTATCGCGACAATTGAAGCAACATGAACAAAACTACCCAACCCATGACCTCAAACTCGCAGCCGTAGTTCTAGCCCTGAAGACATGGAGGCATTACCTGATGGGAAACCGTTGTGAAATTTATTTGGATCACAAGAGCCTAAAGTATATATTCACTCAGAAGGAGCTGAATATGAGGCAGAGAAGATGGATTGATCTAATCAAGGATTACGACCTGGACATTCACTATCACCCTGGTAAAGCCAACGTGGTAGCCGATGCCCTTAGCAGATTGCCGTGCCTCTTGAACTCCATGATTTTTAAGGAGCAACCAAGTTTGCACAAAGAGATGGAAGATTTTCGAATGGAATTAGTAAGTGAAGGATTTTTGGCTAGCATAGAACTTCAGCCCACTTTGATCAGTCAGATTAAAGAGGCGCAGAAGGAAAATGCCAGTATCGACAGAATCAAGCATCGTATCGGTACAGGCAAAGTACCCGGATTCACCGAGGACGAAGAAGGAGTTTTGTGGTACAAAGGACGCCTTTGTGTACCAGCAGATTTTGAGTTAAAAGAAGTTATCTTGAAGGAGGCTCATGATACTCTTTATTCTATCCATCCCGGAGGAACTAAGATGTATCAAGATTTGAAAGAGCAATTTTGGTGGCATAAGATGAAGAGAGAAATCGGAAGCTATATCGCCAAGTGTGATATATGTCAGCGAGTCAAGGCCGGACATCAAAGACCCGCTGGATTGTTGCAACCTTTGCAAATTCCGGAATGGAAATGGGATTCTGTAGGAATGGACTTTATCACTGGACTACCTACTTCTAGTAGGGGAAATGACTCTATCTGGGTCATAGTGGACAGATTGTCCTATTATCCAAAAACCCCCCTTTACTTGTTAGTATTAGTTTGCGAGTACTTAAAGAGTACTCATGGCTTTGTCCCTGGCTATTCCCATGGCCAGACTATCAAGAGGAGTACCTAGAAGATGGACCCCAGGAAGGTTACGACAACTAGGATCATCTCCCATCGTCAGCATTGCCTGTGACCCCGAAGATGGAGCTTCGCCTATGCTACCGTTATTATTACGTATTCCGCTGCTTGATGTTGTATTAAGAACTGGATCATGAGATCCCTATTTGTGTAAGAACTTATGTATCGTTTGTAATGGATGAAGTACTATGGTATCCAATTCTGTTATGTCTCACAAAAATGGTAATCCTAGGATTGCGATGTATGGCATAACAGGCATCTAGGATTGAAAAATCCGTGTGTTGACATCTGCTATGGCCGGCGAGAAATTGTTCACTGGTGCTCGTCGATTTGAGCGATGGTGCGCGGCGGAGGCATGGAGGGGCCGGTGGCAGAGAAATGGACCGTGACATTGGAAATGAGCTCGAAACCATGGATTTATGGGTCGAGAGGGTCGATTCCTAGGCGCCCGAAAAAAAATCCCTGGTCGGGCCATGTTTACGGTGAATTCGGGCCAAGTTTCATGACCCGGCCCAAAAAACTGCTAGAATTTTCTGGGTCCGGCGTTTTTTCACTATCTGCTAGAGATGCTCTTAGTTTGCAAGTCACAGACTAAACCATGCTGGACTGTCCAAGCCTACGTGGAGTGCTGGAGCAGCGGTCCAACCTGGAGCGTTCGCCATGTCCTTATCCAAGACCGATGAATTTTTGGGTAAATGCATTACCGTTCCTGTACTTATTAGGATGGTTCGATTTAGTCCTCGTACTCGCAGTTGGCTGAATCTTGTCCATATATCTGTGAATTAGGCTTGATTTAGTCCTAATCAATGTTTCGCGTCGAAATTGCGCCGACTCGGATGCCACATGGAGGCGTGTCCCACTTGCAGGAGTTAAGATGGACTAGAAATTTGCAGTTATCCCCTCCCATGTTACCATGATATCATTAGTTAACCTCCCGTTTTAAATATGTCGCTCCACCGTTTGGTCCAGCGACCACTGCCTCTGTCATTGCCTGTCGCCTCCACCATCGTCGAGACCTTCCTTTTGTCCTCCCTCGAATAGAACTCTCTCAGCTGAAAGGATCTATGATGACCCAAAAGTATAGGGGGTGTAGCGTAGTACTTTTGATAAATAGGAGTATCGATCCCAACGAGGAACAGAAGATGTTTACTAGTGGTATGGAGGAGGAAATCTCTGTAAATACTTAGCAAACAGATTTTTAGGGGTTTTCTGATAAAGCAGAGAAATAAAGTGCAAGTAATAAAGACAGGAAACAATTGCAGCAAGTGGACCAATCCTTTCTTAGCAAAGGACAAGCCGGTGGAAATACTTATAAGGACCAAACATTTTTTAGGACACATGGGAATTCTGTTAAGTGCTTTCGCTTCAAATAGCTAAGTAGTCTTCTTTGGTTTGTAAGTATTGTGTGGGTGAACCCGTGCTAATGTACCGACCTTAATTAGACTAATACATACTTGTGATTAAACCCCTTGCAAGCATCCGCAACTACAAGAAAGCAATTAAGGTATAAACCTAACCACAACCTTAAACTCTGAGATCCTACACTTCCTTGTGCAATGGTTTCCTAACGGGGGTTCAGGTTTCTGTCACTCCGGCAACCCCACAATTAGTGGCCAAATACACAATGCATTCCCCTAGGCCCATAAATGGTGAAGTATCATGTAGTCGACGTTAACATGAGACCACTATAAGAATAGCACCACAACTTAAATACTAAACAATTGAATAATATCTCAACACAAATCCACTACTAACAACATGACTTATCACATGTCCTCAAGAACTAAATGAACTACTCACGAGACATCATATGGATCAAGATCAAAGATGATATGGTGATGGATAATAATCTGAACATAAACAATAATTCAATGGTTCCACTCACAAGCATCAACTACAATAGTAATCAACACCGGGAAAGTTTCCCCTAAGAACTATGCAAAGATTCAACACAATTGTTACAGCGGGATGGAGTGGTGATGATGGTGATGGTGGAGATGATGGTGTAGATGATGATGATGATCACGATGAAATCTAGCTTGATGATCGTGTTGATGGCGACGATCTCCCCTCTCCGGGAAGGGATTTCCCTGGCAGAAATCTGTTTTTCGGAGAGCTCTTTCTCTCTCGGTGTTTTCCGCCCCGTAGAGGCGGCTTTCTGTGGTCGCTCCCCATGTATTAGGGTTTTGAGGAGAATATATAGGCGAGAAGGCAGAGCTAGAGGTGGGCCAGGTGGGCCATACCCCCTATAGGCGTGGCCTAGGGGTGGCCCGCGCCTAGGGGGTGTGGGCCCCTGTGGCCCATCTCCGGCTCCCCTTCTGGCATTCTTCATCTCCTAGGAAAATAGGATTTTTCGTAGTTTTTCTGGTATTTTTCTGATCTTTGCGAAATTGCATCAAAACACCGCTTTTTCCATCAGAATCCTGACTCCAGCAGTTCATCCTCCAAGAATCATCCAATATGCAAAAACAGATGAAAAAACATAAGTAACACCTCTTAATACGAAATATATCAATGAATAGAGGCAAATTATGATATAGAATGGTGATGAAAATTGGACGTATCAACTCCCCCCAAGCTTAGACCTTCGCTTGTCCCCAAGCGAAAACTGAGCTCAGTAAACATGTCCACAGGTTTATGGAGTGAAATGTTGATAAAAGAATACATATAAGAAGAATCACACTTACCATTACACAACTCAAAGAAGAAAGCAACTCACCATTATATAACTTAGCTTGCAACCAGTATAGGAGTCACAATAGAGATGCATAAAGATAAATCATAATTGGGATTGGCAAACTTTGTTCTTGGTCAGAGAACAGCTGGCAAACAGTTTCACAAATAAAGCTTTTGTAGAAGTTTTACAACAAGAGTACTCTTTGCTCAAACATAAAAGGTTTTTCACAATAATGGGTTTCAAAGTAATACTCAATATATAAGAGTCTTGGGCAAACAAGGAAGATAAGAACATGATTGAATAAATCATCATATGAATGCTTGAAACACAACAACTCAAATGCTTGCTAGAGATAGAGAGGAATAGGTTTACTAACTCAACTTTAAAAGTAGGAGAAAGCCCTTCATAGAGGGAAGCAGGGATTTCAAGTTCATAAAGAGCTTCCAAAATATTATGGTTCTTACTAGCTTTGAGCTCTCATTGCCCCTATCATAAGCATCTTGAGGTGATTAAGGTTAAAGTGAACAAAGATGGAGTATATGCTTGACAAAATATAAGTTGGCAATCTCATGTCCCTTGAGTACGAGGGTCGATCCTCATGCTACTCAACTTTAGTTACCGGTAAGTTCTTGTCATTGTAAGTACACGTGTATCATAAACAACCGCCAACGGGGTACCCCTCGCACATGATACATGAGCTATCCCATAATCAAAATGACAAGGCAAGAAGACATGAGCATCTCAGTGATATTTTTATTTGCTATTTGCATAGGTTTTTATTGAGGATGCTTCACAGATTGCTCAGTATGGTTATGCTGCAAGTTTCCACCATGATTAGGCATGGAATAGGCTAGCGGCCCAGGCGTTTCTCTAACACACATACATAACTCCATGGACTTACAAGCTCCCCTTTTATTTCACACCGACGACATCCGCAAACAAAAGAGCATGATATCAACTGGATATGTATCCATAAGTGTTGAAAGCGTTCCCCGTGACAGCACGGTTCTGCTAATCCCAACGTATAGATGCTCTGATAACAACTGCGGTGACCCAGCATACCACTGCATGATGTAGTATACTATAGTCGTTGACATAACACCAATGAAACACCGTTCACTAGTATTACATCCCTCAGAATGGCACAACAGAAACACAGAGGGTCCAATACATGGCTAAAGGTTACAACTCACTCTTTACACAAGATCTAGAGAACACTCTAGGTTAAATAGAGAGAAAGAACTTCTTACGGAGAAGAATCAAAGATAAATAATGCAAGAACGACTATACTATTAAGTCTAGTATTATGGCTAAGAGGTTGGCATTGTTGCTATTGAAACGCACTACAGAAATAGGTTCTTTGGCTAGAGATTATATTCCTATCTAATCAGTAACTTCGTCTTCACTTGAGTTGAGGTATATGTGGACTTCCTTGTCTTCATTGAAGAGCTTTAGCTGGGCATGATAAGTCTTGGAGCATAACTTGATGTGGTTGTTGCCTATTCCAACTTCAGAATCTAGCAAGAGTTAAGAAGATACTTTGAGTACGAGCGTACTCAGAATATTCACTAGAAAATGAGTGTTTGATGCACTATACCTACAGCCACAGACCATAGGTCGTAGGCAATGCAAGTTTTCATAAACATTTCTTCAAAGGTTGTTTTTATTCTGAAAAGCTATGTCCGTCAGCCTTCACGGGTTTACTAGAACTTTCATGGAGTTCCTTTCCCGCCGCGTTCGCAACTCCTTCCCGGAACAGGGAGTAACAAGTTACAGTTCTTACACTCTGCAGAGGTGCGTTACTTTACCCATGAGAGATCAACTCTTTGTTGCACAACCGGGCAGCTTATTCCTGTCCACAATTCCATGATGTGGGGCCCAGAAGATGATCCAAGCCAATCACTACCCCTTCGTGACCTCGCATGCCTCCTTGGTGTACACCATGCCCACCTAATGAATTACGGCAATGGTTTGTACAAACCGTTAGATGCCAGAACTATCGTGGGACGTTGAGGGTTCCCACCCATATGCTGCATATCCTCTATGAATTACCAATTAATATGCACGCTTCGAGGATAACATCCATGACCTGCACATCCGACTTCATGCGAGAGGAAGAAGATACAACTGACTTCTCCGTCCCATTCCAAATCCCATGGTTAATGCGTAATATACGGCGCAAGAATCACTGGCGACATTGGTTGTTAAGTCTTAGGTGATATAGTTCTGAACAGTGGTATTCCAACTGTCAGATTTAATAGATTAGCTGATCACCCTAGATCAGTAACCAATAGTTCACATTATTATCAAAAAGTAGTGTTTTTAGACCTTTTTCAAATGCAGGTGATAACAACACCGGATTTGTAAAATACTTTACAGAAAATAAATGAAGGACATGAGCAAGTGTGAACTTGCCTTTTGTGATTGCAAGATTATGCACTCACGGTCTTTGAGTCAGTATAAGATCCAAAATCTGAAACCATCATCATTGGTCCGGTAAGGACTAATGTTTAAAGAAGCAATATGCTTTTATGCATAAGTAATGTGATGCACGTTCTAAACGCAAATCCTGGAAATAACGTTTTCTCAGGGTTTGGATTCCGGAATTGGTTAATTTAGAATGTGTTATTCTTCTAGATAAGTTTCATATTTGTGTTTCTTATTATGGCTTGTGAGTGTGTGGAAACAACACATATTTAGGTAGTAATAAAATATACACCTATGAAATACTCTTCAAGATTGTTTATACTTTAATTGTTTATCTTCAAACTTGACTTTATAAGTATAGTCATTTATAAATAGCTTAAGTGTTATTGCTTCTAGGTATATAAGTGAAGTATAAAGTAATGTGATCTTAATTATTTGTATATATATTGTCTAAAGTGGCAAAACGAATAACTTTTGAAGAAAATATTCCTTTTCTAAGGTTTAAACGATATTTGTGGTTGGTTAGTGGTGTTCGATGTCATTTATGTTTGCTTGAATAGTTTTAGTTTGAAATACTTTATAACTTAACTAGTTCAGACTAAAGTTAACTATAAAACATATGATAATGTTTATAGTGTTATATTTAGATTCTTGTAGACTAAAGTTAACTTTAAAATATAGATAGTTTTGAAAGTATAATATTTATAACATTTGTATCTTGTATATTTGGAATATTTCCCTTAGGTTATTTAATATTAGTGATCCTTTTACTTAGTGTAGTGGTTTCTTGATTTTATAATGGAGTAGTATCATTTATCTTTTATAAATGAGTGGTTATAGTTTATAAACCAAAATATACTATTATGTGACTACTTATGGATTTATTATAGTGTGGTGGTAGTTTTTGTAATTTGGTGGTTAAAGTAGATAAGAATAATCTGACTTATTTACAAGTTATTCTTTAAGGTTTTTATTATGAACTGGAATCCTTTGAGAATATAATTTTCCCTCAAGGTTGAGGATATTTTAATTTAAAGGGTATTTATAATGTTTTAAACCACTATGGCCTTATATTATTAATATTTAAGACTAATACTATTTACTAGACTTATTTGACTCATTTTAAAAATATTAATAAATTTTATTTATCCTTATAAGAATTATTAATGACATAAATAATTTTAAATTTGAGTTATTAAAATATTTGAATTTTTATTTAACTCAAAAGTAAAATATTAACTTTTTAACATGTAAATATTATTTTTGTGATCATTTTGGTATATTACATTTATTTTTGTGATTTATAAGTAATAAGATATGATTTTTATAATTCTTATTACTTTATAATTACTTAATAAATAATGAAAATTTGATTAAGTGAAATAATAATACATGATTATGGTTTCAAATTATAATTTTTATTTTTCTAAGATTTTTGGTATTTTATTTATACATTTACCATTATTAAAATATGAATTATCAAGTTTTATTACTTTTTAAACTTTTATTAAATAATATTTATTTAAATAATCATCATAATAATTTTGGATAATAAGTTTAAGTTGTAGATTTTATTTTTTAAATAATTTCATATATTATACACATTTTTCTGAATTATAAATCAAAAGTTATTAATTAAACAAGATTTAATCATTTATTTGATTTCTAGAATATTAGTAATTGAGCTTATAACATTTTATTTATTTCTTAAACAGGAAATACTTTTTACACCGCACCTAAAACTAGCCTCAGTCACTGGCTAGTGGGCCATTGTCCACCTCAGCTCTCAGGTTTAGAAAATGTATTTGTTACTAACCCTCTCTCTACTCTTAGTCAATGACACATGGGCCCAAGGCCATGTCATCAGCCACGCGAGACAAATACTAATCAAACTAGCTGACTGGGTCCAGGCTGGCGTTGGCATGACGTAGCGATGGCGTCAGCACCACCACCACCATCAGTGGGTGGTCGTCGGCGACGATCTATTGCGCCCTAGCAAACGAAATGAACCTAGTTCAAATCAGTGCAACGTGCTGAGTCCTAAAGTGGCGGTGCTGCTCGGTAATGGTCATCGGAGCCTCAGCTCCGACGAGCTCCGATGGTGGCCGGCGATGGCACATGGTGAGACGGAGATTTACATCGAGATAAGGCGATTCAAGGATACTGGAAGGTTCAGGAACTCGCCCTAATGATGATAGAGGGGTCGGTGAGGACAGGCGCGGTCGTAGGAGAGCTCTCTAACAAGATTTCCGACAAACTGCTGTGAAGAAGAATGGCCAAATTCGTCCACTCCAGTGCTCCCCTTGATGCAGGATTTCTTTCAGAGGATCTACGGAGGACGGTGCTTCTCCATGGCTGCTTGGAAGGGTGTGGGGAGATGTGGTTCGACGACGAGGTGTGGCTCCGGTGAGCTAGGGTTTCGGTCCCACTCGCATCTGAGAGGATAAGGAGGGATTGAGGCAGGGCGTCAGTGGCCTTCTTATCCCCCTCCTGGCGACGGCGGCGTTGATCTTGGCGCAAGGACGACGATGACGGCATCGGGCGGCGGCGAGCTCCTCCAGCGAGCTGTCTGTGTGCGTGAGGATGACAATGACGTGTTGTTTTGCGGATAACCCCCTGGCGTTTCTTTCCTCTCAACCCGCAGTCCTTTCCTGGTCCCACTTGTCAGTCACAGATGGAAATGAGTTGGGATGGTTACTGGGCCTTTGTGGGCTGCACCTGGGCGTTAGACAAGTACAAAGGTGTTGGGCTACGGCCAGGTGATGTTTTTTATTTATTTTACTTTTTTCTATTTTCTGTTTTCCTTTTCAGATTTGAATTTGATTTATATTTTGAACTTTTCTTTGTAGGATTTATTTGCTGGATAATTGCAATAATACTAAAATATATTTAGTATCATTTGTGAACTTTTATTATATAATCTTTTTATATTTCTTTTATTTTCTTAATATGAACCCCTTTTAATAATTTGTAGAAGCTTTTCTTATTATTTTTCTTTCCTCATTTAGTTATGGATTTCTTGAATGATGTATTCTTATTGTTTATAAGACTTAACTCTAGTTGGCTCAAAGTTTCAATATAAATTTTTATATGTATAATGATCCTATACCATTATTTGATGCATGAAATATAAAAGAAATGAATATGTTCATTACTACTTCCATTGATTTGGAAAATGGCAATTGTATCTATTCTCTTATGATAAACAAGGAAGTTTTGGATTATGATTATTTACCCTAGGGTTTAGGGTTTTTTAATATACTTAGACTCCTATATGGATGGGGTTAAAGATTCCATAACTAAGCATATTGTCTTCTGTTTGGGATATTTGATGACATCACTTTTATAATAGAAAGTTATATCTAGAATGTTTTATAGAAAGAAATTAGTAAAGATACTCTTAAGCACATTCAATTATGATGGTTGGAATTGTCACAGATGTGTTTATGTGATTTGTTATAGGGAAATGTTCCTTTCAAGGGATATAGATATAAGATGAGGAATTCTCAAGATGAAATGGATATTATACTTGGTTTTAAGATTTAGAGTTGATTGTTTACCAAGAATTATTATCTTCCATAATTCATAACTCTAGACTTCTTATTAAGGAATTCCTTTCCTAGATATACTACCTTTTTCTATCTATCATCATGATTAACATGATGAGGTTTACTTCATAGTACTATTCTCATTCACTGATGGACCTTCTAAACTCATGGATGAATCAAATGAGTTTGCTACTAAAGTATTTCATAACTTCCTCCTATCCTTGCTTGGTTGTATTTACTACCCTACTGTTGATAGCCTTCCATCCAACAAATAGTTCCTTCAAACTCTACTCATAATCTTCCTTAATCATTCATTACTAATGTATCTCTATTACTTGTATGCATCCAACTACCTTTCTCTAAATTTGACTATCCTTAAAGATGAATAACACCACTTCTATGACTCCATGCTATACTAGCTTTAGTTGAATAATATCATCCTATATTCACTTTAATCCAACCCTAAATTATATTTATGTGTCTTGCAATGACTACTCTAGGATAACTTATCTCTTATAGGGTTCCCATCATGTTCTACCCACCAGTATTACTTATACTAAATATAAGCATTCATCATTGGTGGCTAAAGCATCACCATTATAATCCTTTAATCATTTATTGCTTAAGTTCTTAGTTGGCTAAGCAAGACTTTATCAACCCTACTTTTCCATTATCTTGAAATTATCTTCTTAGTATCTCATATTGGATTAAGGTTATTAATGGACTATGCCCTCATTAAAAGATTTAAGTAGATGTTATGATAAGATCAAGGCATAATAGATCAAAGATTGATAGCTAAAGAATTTGTGAATCAATGGTTGATTACTCAAAATTGATGAACAACAGATATTAAGATAGGTTCCATAAAGATTGCTATAGAAAGAAAGATATATAGTGGATGATCTTGATTTAGTCTGTTTCCAACTCCAACTCATTAAAGAGTTTAAGATTAGGTATTACTATGATACTACTAGTAAGAATAGATAAGAATAAGATAGGTCAACATTAATCATTGCATTTTTATTATTCTAGTGGTAATCTTAACTTAGTATTCATAGGTTGGTATGATGAATAGTATGATATGATCCCTGAAGGATCATATATGAATCATTTAAGAAATGTATTATGAGTGACATTTTATTATATCTGGTCCACCCTTAGACCTAACCATGTTTAACCAAATAAGGTTTTAGCAAGGGTCATATTGAAACTCATCGCAGTTAACTTGATGATCTACTTCAATTCCATCAAGTTAAGAGAAGCTTAACAAATTTGACAAGTTCTGTTTTAAAAGCGCGAAAATTATTTGGATTTTCTATGCATGAATGCAATGCACACATCTGGGTTCAGCTTATTTCTAAGCTCTACTGTTGGGATGTTACAACAACTTCGATGACACAATGGTTCAAGTTTATTAGGGGAAGGAAAATAAGGTGTGCCATCAAGTTTGTGAGAGCTTTACTAACTAGTTTTCACATAACAAAATAATTTTTAATTCGAAAGATAGATGAAGCTTGAGAATTTGCTTGGAATAGCAATAGTGCTAATAGGTAGATATGGTGGACACAAATGGCACAGGTTTTGGTTCAAAGGGGTTGGTTGCATGAGAAGTATGCTCTCTCAAAACAGGTTTTTGGCTAGCAAGGCTGGGTAGCAAGCAAAAGATTTGAAGGAAACAAGCAAACCTACAAGTGATAAAGCCAAACATGCAATCTTTCTTGAAGACACAAAAAATCTTAAATAAAGAATACTAAGCTTATGAGCCAATCAAGAAAGAAAATAGATGATACAAAATACCTGTAAGCTTTTTCTCTTTTCCTTTCAAACCTCAAAAAGTGTTGCTACTGACCAGAGATCGGTTTGCCAAAACCAATTTAGATCTATTTGATGCTTCTAAAGTGATGCCAATACTGATCAACAAGATCAATCATATAATAGAGATTGCAAACTAAAATAAGAAGTGCAAAAAGTAATAGATGAGACTTCTCATTAATATTCCATAAAGGCACTCACACCAAGGGATACATAGATAACCAACTAAAGGAGAGATACTTCCACAATGCAAACCAACCTATAAGATAACTTCTCTATCAAAGATATGAATCTACTAAAAAGGTAAAAGATAAAAGATAATGATGTGATACTGCGGCACTCCACCAAGCTTGGAACAAGCCAAGGGGATGCCAAACCTGATAACGAATTACTCCTTCGGTGGTGGTGGTGTTCTCTTGATAAGCTCTTCAATCAGTTTCCTCAAATCCTAAATCTCGAAGGTCAGAGTACGAATCAACTCCGAATTTTGGTCAATGCGGTTCATGATCATATCGGACCCCCAGTCCTTGTTATTCTTTCCCCACTCTTCCTTCTTAGAGTGTTCCTTCCCTGTATGGTTAGAACGAGGCAGATCCCAAACCGAGGGCAAGTTCCCTTTGGGCACCTGTTGGTACTGTCGCTCAATTAAGAGAGTATGGAAAGGGTTCTTGGTGCATGAAGGAGGTGATCATGGAGCGAAGACAAGACGTGGGGTTTTCCCTCCTTTAGACAGCAGTGATGTCCTCCTAAGCTTGGTAGGGTTTGCCACCACTCCAATGCTTGCGACGATAGCGCGGGTGTCCCGATGCTCGCCCTCCTCCATGTCTTCTTCATCCCCAATCAATATCTCCTCCTCCTTGTGGTTTTGAGGATCATCTTCTTCGGTCTTCTTGCCTTTGTCGTTGGCGGAGACCATGGTGCTCTAAACTTGACAAGATTTCCAAACAGAAACAGATCAAAACGAAAACACGATATACGAACCTCGAGGGATCCGGGGGTTTATATATTATAAAATTTCAATGCATAAGGAAGGTACTATGCGAAAACAAAGCGGAGATGGAGTTCAGGGGGCTCACACCCCCTCCAAGCGTGCCTAGCTGGGGCCCGCGCCTAGGGTGGGTGTGGCCACCCTGGCCTCCGTTTCCTCCTCTGTTTCGTCTCGTAACCTTCCGTATATAATAAAAACATCAAAAATATTAGGCTTTCACGAACCTTTTGTTTTCACCTCTTTTTACCTATTCAAAGACAGACTCTGCAGATTCCTTTTCTCCTTCTCCTGAAAATTCCTTTTCTCACAAGGCAATACACAAACCTCAAAGGCAACATTAGTGTATGCAAAAACAATAAACCTTTAGGTACACACTTCAACTAGAATCCATCAAAACAAAATCTACTGTAGCAACTCCTTTCCATAAGCCCCAATCTGAAAGGGAATCAATATAAGAAGCA
The DNA here is from genome assembly GCA_916181665.1 of Avena sativa. Taxonomy (NCBI): domain Eukaryota; kingdom Viridiplantae; phylum Streptophyta; class Magnoliopsida; order Poales; family Poaceae; genus Avena; species Avena sativa. Next base: position 185,865,926 of record OV702284.1, on the reverse strand, counting down.
AATGCAAATGATAGCAGAAATCTGTCAAAACAGACCAGCAGGTAGAGATTGATTTTTCAAAAAACTTCTGTTGCTCAAATAAAAAAGTGCAAAACTAATGAAACTTGGGTAACAACTTGGATAATAAGCACAGCAAATTACAGCTCCATCCGAAGTACTGAGCTCCTTCACAAATTTTTACAATGTAGCACAAAAATCTGTCCCAGGACAGCCACTCTTCACAACTCCTCTACTTCTCAAAAGTAGTTGACCTTGACACAAAAACCAAAACAAAAAGGATAAGGAGCGGTTATTACTGAGGTAATAACTTCCAAGACTCAACAAAACTATTGGGTTATCTCCCAAGAAGTACTTTTCTTTAATGCCTTTAAGTTAGGCTTGATAATTTCAAAGATGCTCACATAGGAGATATATATTTGAAGTGAAAGAGAGCATCAAGAAGCAATCCAACACATTTGAGTCTAACCCGCTTCCTATGCAAGGGGGTCTCATGAGAAAACAAATTATTAGAACAAAAAGCCACTAGCATAGGAAGACAAAATAAATGTAACTTCAAATCTTTCAACATAAAACGGGGAAACTTAATATTATTTAGATGTATAAAACCATGTTTCCCTCTCTCATAGTAACTTTTAGTAGCACTTTGAATAAAGTTGACAATATAACTGTCATAGGAAACAACTTTATCATCAGAATGAGCATACTTACATTCATCAAAAAGAGGTCCAAGGACATAAATTGGATCAATAGAAGCAAGTTGTTCAACCCTGAAATCTTCATTAGGCAAGATATTTTTACAAGGATCTTTAGCAAATTTAGAAAAGTTAAACTCATAAGAATCTCCATCAAACTTAGTTAAAACTTTCTCCTTCCTACAATCTATAATAGCTCCACAAGTGTTCAAAAAAAAGGTCTACCAAAAATGATAGGACAAGCTTTATTAGCTGCTGAATTAAGCACTAGAAAATCAGCAGGATACTTAATCTTACCGCAGAGAACCTCCACATCCCTTACAATACCAATAGGGCAAATGGTTTCCTTATTAGCAAGGTGAATAACCACATCAATGTCCTCAAGCTCACAAGGACCAATTTCATGCATAATTTCCATGTAAAGCTCATAAGGAATAGCACTAGAACTAGCACCAATATCACATAAACCATAATAGCAATGATCACCAATTATCAGAGAAAGCACAGGGACACTAGATTTTCTAGCTTTACTAGGATGAGAGATAATATTAGAAGCGTCTTCACAGAACACAATGTGCTCATCCTCTATATTTCTACTGACAAAATCTTTCACAATAGCTACCACAGGTTTATTGTTTATTTGCTCATCAGGTTCCACAGTTTTCTTTTGTACCTTTGTTATTCACACTAATTATCATAGAATACTCCTTTACCTTAGCTGGGAAAGGTGTTTTATCAACATAAGGTTCAGGCAAAATATGATTACTAGTACAAACTTCGGTATTTCTAACAGGAACATGACTAACATGTTTATAAGGTGCATGGTACTTATTCCACTTCTTTTTAGGAATCTCAATGTAAGAGGCAAAGGCCTTGAACAATTGGCAATACTTTGAGAATCAAGACCATACTCAGTACTAATATCACAGAAGTCATCAGTTCCCATAAAGGATTTAATGCATTCATAATCATAGTTTATACCTGACTTTCTTCCTTTGTCATTCTTCCATGCTTCAATGTTTTCTTGAATACGGTCTAGTAGATCCCATTTAGCTTCTTCCTTCATAGGTGTAAATGATCCAACACAAGAAGCATCTAGTAAATCTTTATCATGAAGAGAAAGCCTAGCATAAAAGTTATTGATAATAATATTGTTAGGGAGTTCATGAATAGGACATTTAAGCATTAGTAACTTCAATCTCCCCCAAGCTTGAGCTGTACTCTCTCCATCACGAGGCCAAAAGTTGTATATCAGGTTCCTATCCTTATGAATCTCACTGGGAGGATATAATTTAGAACAAAAGAGAGGTATTATTTCCTCCCATTCCATGGATTGCCCATTATTCAACAACTTATACCATTCTTCAGCTCTTCCTTTCAGTGATATAGAGAGTAACTTCTTCTTCTCCTGTTCAGTTGTGCTACCTGCACACTTAAACAACCTGCATAATTCATGGATAAAAAGCAAATGATCACCAGGATGGACAGTTCCATCCCCTAAATAATAATTATCCATAACACGATCAACAATACTTGTAGGTATCTTAAAAGGATATATCTCAACAGGTGGTGGTTCATCTACTACCCTAACAGTTGTAATAGTTTTCCCAAACAGAAAACCAAGTGGGTTATCCATATTGGAAACAAAGTAACAAACAGAAAAAAAATACTCACAGTAGAAGTTTCCTTTACCAGTTCCACTCTTCAATAGCGCTTCACTCCTCGTCAACGACACCAAAAAATAGTCTTGATGACCCACAAGTATAGGAGGGGTATCATAGTACTTTCGATAAATAGGAGTGTCGATCCCAATGAGGAGCAGAAGGTGTTGACTAGTGGTATGGAGAAGGAAATCTCTGTAAATACTTAGCAAACGGATTTTTAGGGGTTTTCTGAAAAAGCAAAGAAATAAAGTGCAAGTAATAAAGACAGGAAAAAATTGCAGCAAGTGGCCCAATCCTTTCTTAGCAAAGGACAAGCCGGTGGAAATACTTATATGGAACAAACGTTCTCGAGGACACTAAAGGGAATATGCCCTGAGAGGCAATAATAAAGTGTTTATTATGTGTATTCCAAGTATATGATAGATGTTTATTTTGCATGCTATAATTGTATTAATACGGAAATGTTAATACATGTGTGCTTAATAAACAAACAGAAAGTTCCTAGTTATGCCTCTCTCTCATAAACTAGCTCGTTGATTAACAAGATGATCACAATTTCCTGATCATAGACATTGGATGTTGTTAATAACGAGATCACAACATTAGTGTAATGATGTGATGAACATTCATCCGAAGTATAGCATTACGATCAAAGTCATTGAGTTTATATTGCTATAAACAACTTACGAAGTGATCCTAATCCTTAGACCATGAGATCATGTCAATCACTAACACGGAAGAGTTTCTTGATGACATCAAACGTCACACCGTAACTGGGTGATTATAAAGATGGCTTCAAAACTACTAAAGTGTTATGTTGAGGCTCATGGATCAAGAGTGGAATTTGTTCATCCCAATGATGGATAGATATACTCTGGGCCCTCTCAGTGATATCACATTGGTTAGCTTACAAGCAAGTGATTTGATCACTAGAATGTTATATCACGGGAACGAGAAAAGAGTGCATATCGGTAACGAGATCAAACTAGGTATGGAGATACCGATGATCGAATCTCGGACATGTAATATATTGTAAAACAAAGGGATTAAGATACTAGCGTAAAAGGTTCCGACGATCACAGGAAAGTCATCGTTGAATGTGTGGGAGTCAGTATGGATCTCCAGGTCCCGCTCCTGATTATTGATCGGAGAAGGGTATCGATCATGTCCGCATTATTCGCGAACCGTAGGGTGACACACTTAAGAGACACTGACATCCAATTGGAGCAAAAGTTTCATGCCGGAAAGAATAACAAGCGCATGAATTTATTTCACTAGATACCGAAACAGGTTTTCAGGTGAAATTGCAGAAAGTGCTTTTGCATGTTAAATGGAATTATAGCAAGGGGTTATATGTGAATGTTTGTCATTAAAGTAATTGAAAAAATTCTGAATAAATAAAAAGAGTTTTATTTAATGAGAGTTTGCATTAAATTTGGTTGAAATTTAATAGCAATTTTGAGTGGGATTTTGAGTGGAGGGAATTTAAAGGAATTTTGTGAGTGGAGTGTCCACCCACATGAATGAGGGGAGGGCAAGGGGGCATCCCCATGCGCCGACCACCCCCTTGGGGTTCCCCTCGTCTCCTATAAAAGGCACCCCTCTCCCTCTCTCTCACTCACACCTTCTCGTGAAGGATCTCTCTCCCCCTCTAGAATTTATCCCCCATGGTCTCAGACTAGCGAGATACATGTTCCCGGTGGCTATTCGGCAAGAAAGGTTTGTGCTTCCGCTGCATCGCTGGAGCGAGGAGGCAGAGGTTGCTCAGTGTCTTGTACGTGTGTGCGAGCACAGATGCACTGCTGCTTTGCGGCGCTAGGACTTCCTCTCGATCTTGAGATCAGCAAGAGATTGTCTACATCAACCACGAGTTTAACTCGTTAAGCTTTGTCGGTCTTTAAGGGTATGTTCTCTATGGATATACATCCGCCCGTTGTTTGTATCTAGTATATAGATCTTGGTACTTAGTTCCCATCGTATGAAATTTTTTGTTTTCTATGCTGCGAACCCTTCAGTGGTATCAGAGCCGGATCTATGCGTAGATGCTTTACACGGGTAATACACATATGAGCATGTGGGTGATGATGATCATGTTGTTGCTTCTTAGTTGTAATTTTAGATATTGGTGGCATAGTGGGATGAAGCGTCCCGGACAAACTTTACATGTCCTCGCACATGAGACCTGTTCCACGCTTGACATGCAACTAGTTTGCATAAGTGGTTAGCGGGTGTCTGTCTCTCCTACTATAGTCAATATCTATTTTGCAACGAGTTGTCAACAATTTGGTTATCCTCGTTATGGTTCATGTTCGTAGGTAAGAACGGTTCTATCTTCGAAAGCCCTCAGCCACGTAAAACTTGCAATGGATAAATTAGAGGCGTCTAGTTTAGATTGTTGCTGGGCTAGTGTTTTGGTATGGTGTTGCTGTAAGTAGAAGTATGAGATGATACTCTTACAACACACATAACGTGTAAGTTCCATAGACCTTGGCCTTAAACATAAAGGTATGATAGTGATCATACCACGATGCACATGATAGAGATCATGTGCGGGAACCATATCATTTCACTAATAAACATGTGATGTTTGATAGCATCTTATATTGCTTGTTTAGAGATTTATTAGCATAATAAGATGATCCCTCATTTAAATATCAAGATAAGAATGTGTTCTTCCTTTAGTATGCACCGATTATGTTTTCGTCGCTCCAAGGAATCACGTGATGATCGGGTGTTCTTAGATCCACGACCATATTTCGGGTGTAAGACTGTTACACACGTGAATACTAAGGTTCTAACTTGATGAGCCTAGCATGTACAGACATGGCCTTGGAACACAGACCGAAAGGTTAAGCATGAGTCATATAGTAGATATGATGCCCATTTGATGCTCGCCTTTGAAGCTACACCGACACACGTGATGATCGGACTTAGTGTAGTGGATTTGGTTCATGTAATCACCAAAAAGGCATGAGGGATGTCGTTTTTGAGTTGGAGTTCATTCGTAATGAGGATTAGTTGAACTCAATCTATCATAAACTTAGTCTAAACTTTACAAATTCTGTTGTAGATGGCACCACCTGCTTTTAATTTCAATGTGTTCATGGAGAAAGAGAAACTTGTAACGAACGGTAGCAACTTTAACGAATGGGCCATGAATTTGAGGATTCTCCTCTCTGCTGCACAAAAGAAATATGTGCTAGAAGCGCCGCTAGGCCCCCCACCTTTTGAGGATGCCCCTGGCGAGGATAAGAATGTCTATCAGACTCGTCAGGAGGACCACAACTTAGTTCATTGCGGCATATTGTATGGGCTAGAGCCGGAACTTCGAAAGCGTTTCGAAAACGGCAATGCATTTGATACAATGGGTGAGTTGAAAATGATTTTCGACACACATGCTGCTGTAGAGAGCTACAATGCTTCAGAAAAGTTCTTTAGCTGCATGATGGAAGAGCACAACTCTGTTAGTGAGCATGTACTCAAGATGTCGGGTTACGACGATAAGCTTGTGTCCTTGGGAATAACGATTCACATTGACTTAGGCATCCATCATATTCTGCAGTCTCTGCCACCTAGCTATAAGAGCTTCGTGATGAACTATAATATGCAAGGCATGAAGAAGTCTCTCCCCGAGCTTCTGTCAATGCTTAAAACTGCAGAAGTGGAGATCAAGAAGGAACATCAAGTGTTGATGATCAATAAGAACACTGGTTTCAAGAAAGACAAGAAGGGAAAACGGAAGGGAAGTAAGGGAGGCAAGCCGGTTACCATGCCTGAAAAGAAACCCCGAGTTGGCCCTAAGTCTGATACCGAGTGCTACTATTGTAAGGGGACTGGCCACTAGAAGTGCAACTGCCCCAAGTATTTGGCAGACAAGAAAGCAGGCAAGGCAAACAAAGGTATATATGATATACATGTTATTAATGTGTACTTGACTAGTGCTCGCAGTAGCACCTGGGTATTTGATACCGGTTCAGTTGCTAATATTTGTAACTCGAATCAGGGGCTGCGGAACAAGCGACCGCTAGCAAGGGGTGAGGTCAAGATGCGTGTCGGCAATGGATCAAGTGTTTATGTGATCGCCGTCGGAACGCTACCTCTCCACTTGCCGTCGGGATTAGTAATAAACTTGAATAATTGTTATCTGGTGCCAGCACTGAGCATGAACATTGTATCTGGATCGTGTTTGATGCGAAGTGGTTATTCATTTAAATACGTTTACAATGGTTATTCTATTTATATGAATGAAATCTTTTATGGTCACTCACCGATGATGAATGGTTTATTTCTATTGGATCTCGATAATAATGTTACACATATTCATAATGTTGATGCTAAATGGATTAAACTTAATGATGATATATCCACATATATGTGGCACTGCCGTCTAGGTCATATTGGCGTTAAACGCATGAAGAAGCTCCATTCGGATGGACTTTTGGAATCACTTGATTTTGAATCATTTGATACATGTGAGCCATGCCTTATGGGCAAGATGACTAGAATGTTGTTTTCCGGTTCAATGGAACAGGCGACAGATTTATTGGAAATCATACATTCTGATGTATATGGTCCAATGAGTGTGTCGGCGCGAGGTGGATATCGTTATTTTGTTACTTTCATGGATGATTTGAGTAGATACGATTATATCTACTTGATGAAACACAAGTCTAAAACCTTTGAAAAGTTCAAGGAATTTCAGAATGAAGTGGAAAATCATCATAATAGAAAGATCAAATTTCTATGGTCCGACCGTGGAGGTGAGTATCTAAGTTACGAGTTTAGCACTCACATGAAAGAGTGTGGAATTGTTTCACAACTCACACCTGCCGGAACACCACGGCGAAATGGTGTGTCGGAACGTCATAGTCGTACTTTATTGGATATGGTTCGATCTATGATGTCTCTGACGGACTTACCGTTGTCATTTTGGGGTTATGCACTAGAAACTGCTGCATTCACTTTAAATCGGGCACCATCTAAATCCGTTGAAAAGACACCGTATGAATTATGGTTTGGAAACAAACCTAAGCTGCCATTTCTTAAAGTTTGGGGATGTGATATTTATGTGAAGAAAATTCAACCGGATAAACTCGAACCCAAAGCGAAATAATGTGTCTTCATAGGATACCCTAAGGAAACTATTGGGTATTCCTTCTATCATAGATCCAAGGGCAAGGTTTTTGTTGCCAAGAATGGATCCTTTCTAGAGAAAGAGTTTCTCACGAAAGGTGTGAGTAGTCGGAAGGTAGAACTCGAAGAGGTTATTAAACCTTCTCTTCAAAGTATGGCGAGTAGCGCAAAGCCGGAAGTCATTCCGGAGTTGGCTTCACCAGTTGAAGAGGGAACTAATGATAATGATCATGAAACTCTGAAAGAGAGTACTACCGAACCTCGCGGGTCTAGCAGGAAGCATGTAGCTCCCGAGCTGTACGGAAATCATGTCATGAATTTCATGGTTGATGAAAATGATGACCCTGCGACGTATGAAGAAGCAATGATGAGCCCGGATTCCAACAAATGGTTAGAATCCATGAAATCCGAGATGGAATCCATGTATGAAAATAAAGTTTGGAACTTGGTGGACTTACCTCACGACCGAAAGGCCGTGGAGAATAAATGGATTTTCAAAAGGAAAACTAATGCTGATGGTAATGTGACCGTCTATAAATCTCAACTTGTCGCAAAGGGGTTTTGACAAATTCAAGGAGTTGACTACGATGAGACATTCTCTCCCATAGCGATGCTAAAATCAGTTAGGATTATGTTAGAAATTGCTACATATTTCGATTATGAGATATGGTAGATGGATGTCAAAACCGCGTTTCTCAATGGTAATATTGAAGAAGAGTTGTATATGATACAACCAAAGGGTTTTGTCGATCCTAAGGATGCTAACAAGGTGTGCAAGCTTCAGCGATCCATCTATGGATTGAAGAAAGCATCACGAAGTTGGAATCTCCGCTTTGATGAGGTGATCAAAGAGTTTGGATTTGTTCAAACTTATGGAGAAGCTTGTATTTACAAGAAAGTGAGTGGGAGCAATGTGGCATTTCTGATACTATATGTGGATGACATATTATTGATCGAAAATGATATAGATCTTTTAAACAGTGTTAATTATCTAAATAGCAAATTTTAAATGAAGGACCTAGGTGAAGCGCCATACATATTAGGCATAAAGATCTATAGAGATAGATCTAGGCACCTAATAGGGCTATCGCAAAGTACATACCTTGATAAGATTTTAAAGAAGTTTAAAATAGACAAAAGTAAGAAGGGGTTCTTACCTATAACACAAGGCACGATGTTGAGTAAGACTCAAAGTCCGGCTACGATGGAAGAAAGAGAGATAATGGATAAAGTCCCCTATGCTTCAGCCATAGGCTCTATAATGTATGCCATGCTATGTACAAGACCGGATGTAGTACATGCTATTAGTTTGACTAGTAGGTACCAATCAGATCCAGGTTCGGAACACTGGAAAGCGGTCAATAATATCCTTAAGTACTTGCGAAGAACTAAGGATATGCTTCTTGTATACGGAGGTGAAGAAGAGATCGTCGCTAAGTGTTATGTCGACGCTAGCTTTGACACCGATCCGGATGTCTCTAAGTCTCAATTCGGATACGTATTTCTCATGAATGGCAGAGCGGTTAATTGGAGGAGCTCCAAAGAACCTGTGGTGTCGGGATAAACAACGGAGGCCGAATATGTTGCTGCTTCGGAAGCGGCTCAGGAAGCAGTTTGGATGAAGGAGTTCATATCCGAACTAGGTGTGGTTGCAAACGCGTTGGACCCAATGGTGATCTATTGTGACAACAATGGTGCCATTGCCAAAGCCAAAGAACGAAGGTCTCACAAGCATTCCAAGCATATTAAGGGCCGGTTTCACTCCATCCATGAGCATGTCAAGGATGGAGATATAAAGATTTGTAAAGTATATACGGATCTCAATGTAGTGGATCCGTTGAATAAACTCTCCCTAGAGCAAAACATGATCTACACCGGAACTCCATGATCCGTTGAATAAACTCTCCCTAGAGCAAAACATGATCTACACCGGAACTCCACGGGTGTTAGATACATCACTATGTAACTAGATTAATGTCTCTAGTGCAAGTGGGAGACTGAAGGGAATATGCCCTGAGAGGCAATAATAAAGTGTTTATTATGTGTATTCCAAGTATATGATAGATGTTTATTTTTCATGCTATAATTGTATTAATACGGAAATGTTAATACATGTGTGTTTAATAAACAAACAGAAAGTTCCTAGTTATGCCTCTCTCATAAACTAGCTCGTTGATTAACAAGATTATCACATTTTCCTGATCATAGACATTGGATGTTGTTAATAATGAGATCACAACATTAGTGTAATGATGTGATGAAAATTCATCCAAAGTATAGCATTACGATCAAAGTTATTGAGTTTATATTGCTATAAACAACTTACGAAGTGATCATAATCCTTAGACCATGAGATCATGTCAATCACTAACACAAAAGAGTTTCTTGATGACATCAAACGTCACACCGTAACTGGGTGATTATAAAGATGGCTTTAATACTACTAAAGTGTTATGTTGAGGCTCATGGATCAAGGGTGGAATTTGTTCATCCCAATGACGGATAGATATACTCTGGGCCCTCTCGGTGATGTCACATTGGTTAGCTTGCAAGCAAGTGATTTGATCACTAGAATGTTATATCACGGGAACGAGAAAAGAGTGCATGTCGGTAACGAGATCAAACTAGGTATGGAGATACCGATGATCGAATCTCGGACATGTAATATATCGTGAAACAAAGGGATTAAGATACTAGCGTAAAAGGTTCCGACAATCACAGGAAAGTCATCGTTGAATGTGTGGGAGTCAGTATGGATCTCCAGGTCCCACTTCTGATTATTGATCGGAGAAGGGTATCGATCATGTCCGCATTATTCGCGAACCGTAGGGTGACACACTTAAGGGACACTGACATCCAATTGGAGCAAAAGTTTCATGCCGGAAAGAATAACAACCGCAAAAATTTATTTCACTAGATACCGAAACAACTTTTCAGGTGAAATTGCAGAAAGTGTTTTTGCATGTGAAATGGAATTCTAGCAAGGGGTTATATGTGAATGTTTTTCATTAAAGTAATTGAAAAAATTCTGAATAAATAAAAAGAGTTTTATTTAATGAGAGTTTGCATTAAATTTGGTGGAAATTTAATAGCAATTTTGAGTGGGATTTTGAGTGGAGGGAATTTAAAGGAATTTTGTGAGTGGAGTGTCCACCCACATGAATGAGGGGAGGGCAAGGGGGCAGCCCCATGCGCCGGCCACCCCCTTGGGGTCCCCCTCTCCTATAAAAGGCACCCCTCTCCCTCTCTCTCACTGACACCTCCTCGTGAAGGATCTCTCTCCCCCTCTAGAATTTATCCCCCATGGTCTCGGACTAGTGAGATACATGTTCTCGGTGGCTATTCGGCAAGAAAGGGTTGTGCTTCCGCTGCATCGCTGGAGCGATGAGGCGAAGGTTGCTCGGTGTCTTGTACGTGTGTGCGATCACGAATGCACTGCTGCTTTGCGGCGCTAGGACTTCATCTCGATCTTGAGATCGGCAAGAGATCGTCTATATCAACCACGAGTTTAACTCGTTAAGCTTTATCGGTCTTCAAGGGTATGTTCTCTACGGATATACATCCGCATCTAGTAGATTTATCTTGGTACTTAGTTCCCATCATAGGAATTTTTTTGTTTTCTATGCTGCGAACCCTTCAGACACATGGGAATTCTGTCAAGTGCTTTCGCTTCAAATAGCTGAGTAGTCTTCTTTGGTTTTGGAAGTGTTGTGTGGGTGAACCTGTCTTGGACCAATACATACTTGTGATTAAACCCCTTGCAAACATCCGCAACTACAAGAAAGCAATTAAGGTATAAACCTAACCATAGCCTTAAACTCTGAGATCCTACACTCCCTTGTGCAATGGTTTCCTAACGGGGGTTCAGGTTTCTGTCACTCCGGCAACCTCATAATTAGTAGCCAAATACACAATGCCTTCCCCTAGGCCCATAAATGGTGAAGTATCATGTAGTTGACGTTAACATGACACCACTAGAAGAATAGCACCACAACTTAAATACTAAACCATTGAATAATATCTCAACACAAATCCACTACTAACAACATGACTTATCCCATGTCCTCAAGAACTAAACGAACTACTCATGAGACATCATATGGATCAAGATCAAAGATGATATGGTGATGGATAATAATCTGAACATAAACAATAATTCAATGGTTCCACTCATAAGCATCAACTACAATAGTATTTAACACCAGAAAAGTTCCCCCTAAGAACTATGCAAGATTCAACACAATTGTTATAGTGGGATGGAGTGGTGATGATGGTGCTGGTGGAGATGATGGTGTGGATGATGATGATGATCCCGATGAATTCTAGCTTGATGATGGTGTTGATGGCGATGATCTCCCCTCTCCAAGAAGGGATTTTCTCGGCAGAAATCTGTTTGCCGGAGAGCTCTTTCTCTCTCGGTGTTTTCCGCCCCGTAGAGGCGGCGAAATCTTTTGTGGTTGCTCCCTGTGTATTAGGGTTTCAAGGAGAAGATATAGGCGAGAGGGCGGAGCCAGAGGTGGGCCAGGTGGGCCACACCCCCTGTAGGCGCGGCCTAGGGGTGGCACGCGCCTGGGGGGTGTGGGCCCCCTGTGGCCCATCTCCGCCTCCCCTTCTGGCATTCTTTGACTCCTAGGAAAATAGGATTTTCCGTAGTTTTTCTGGTATTTTTCTGATCTTCGCGAAATTGCATCTAAACACCGCTTTTTCCACCAGAATCCTGAATCCGGCAGTTCATCCTCCAAGAATCATCCAACATGCAAAAATAGATGAAAAGACATAAGTAACACCTCTTAATATGAAATATATCAACGAATAGAGACAAATTATGATATAGAATGGTGATGCAAATTGAACGTATCAATCAAAACACTGGAGTCTATTGCCGAGACATTGGGTTACCTGGAGATGAAGGTTTCTAAGGTGGGAGCTAGTCGACCACCATGTACCTGGCATGGCCCAGGGCTAGATGTTATAAAACTGAACTGTGATGGTGCAGTTAGAGAGGAGCAGGGGATTGCCGGAGGTGGAGGTGTTGCGAGGGATGCAGGGGGTTTTAGGGCTGCGTGGTGTCATGTTTACCACAACATTTCGGATCCTCTCTTTGTCGAAGCACTTGCCTTCAGAGATGCAGTTGCCTTTACAAAGCAACATGGTTTTGTGCGAGTGAGACTATGCAGAATTGGTGAATCTATGGAGAGGAAGGAAGACACAGCGCTCGGCTTTAGCCCCTATGTTTAGTGAAATAGATGAGATGAGCTCCTCTTTTGAGCTCTTCGAGTTTAGTTTTGTGGGTCGTAATGCAAACAAAGTAGCTCATGAGTGTGCACGCTATGCTTATACACATGTACAGAGTAGGTCTTGGGATGGACCCCCAGATTTCCTAGATAATAGTCTTAGGACTGATTGTAATCCAGACCAAAGCAGCAGGTTTTAAGACGCACTCTTTTCCTTTCAGGTACTAAAGGGGCTGGAAGATTTTTAATGAGACGGACCTGTTAGCTTAATTTTAATATATTGTTTTTCGTCAAAAACAAATCTGCGACAGCGTGGGGCGTTTTTTATAAGGGAGCTGATGGAAAAGGGATATGTCCAAATATTTGGCGGCTAAAAGACATTTTAAATGTGAGAGGGTGTTTCTGCAAGATTCAGGTTCACGTAGCGTCTGAATCAGTGCAATTCCGATGCTAAACATAGATTAAGACAAATCAAGTCCAATTCATAACTATACAGGCAGAATTTAGCAAATTTCGAATACTGAGAACTAAACTAAGTTAGCGCGACAAGTACAAGGAATTAGTGTATTTAACTTTTTTTTTATACAACGGGCTCCATGGAGAGATATGCAGCCAGCGAGCCCTCCTGAACTCGGTAGGACAGGTCCAAGACCGAGAGAGCCGCCGCGATGCTCCGCCTCCAAAACCACCTCATCTGCGCCCTCCGCGCCGCCTCACATGCCCCTGCCTCTCCCCTCCACGGGATCCATCTCTCCACCGCCGCCGCACCCCCCGCCCAGTTCGTTGTCGAGGACTACCTCGTCGCCTCTTGCGGCCTTGAGCCAGCGCAAGCGCGCAGGGCCTCCAAACACCTTCACCACCTCAAATCACCCGCCAACCCCGACGCCGTCCGCGCATTCCTCGCCGACGCTGGCCTCGCCGAATCCCACGTCGCCGCAGCAATTGCCATGGACTCGCGCTTACTCTGCTACAGCGTGGACAATATCCTAACTCCCCGCGTCGCGCAGCTCCGGGACATGGGCCTGTCCCCTCCCCAGATCTCCCGCCTCATTAGCATCGTCCCGGGGATCTTTCACAACCCCTACCGGATCGCCCGCCTCGAGTTCTACATCTCCTTGCTGGGGCTCCTACGACAAGGTGGAAGCCGCACTCAAAAGCAACTTCTACCTCCTCGAAAATAACATCGAGAATGTGGTCAAGCCCAACCTGGCGTTCCTGCGGCAGTGCGGCCTCAGTGCTTGTGATGTTGCCAAGCTCTATAAGTGCACTGGCAAACTGCTCACCGTCAACTTAGAGCATCTGAAGAAAATGGTGGCACGCGCTGAAGAGCTAGGCGTGAGGCGTTCCTCGGGGATGTTCACGGCAGCCTTGATTGCCATCTGCAACTTCACTCCTGAGAAGATTAGTTCCAAAATGGAGTCAATGGAGAGGGTTCTTGGATACCCTGAGGCCAGGATGGCTGTGTGCAAGTTGCCAAGCATACTTAATCTGTCAGAGGTCGTGCTGGCTCACAGGGTGGAGCTCCTATGGACGGAGTTCGGACTTGAGCCTTCATGCATCGCGCACAGGCCAGCCATTCTGATGTACAGCTTGGAGAAGCGGTTGATCCCACGGCATTATGTCATACAAATTCTGAAGGCCAAGGGGTTGGTTAAGAAAGATATTGACTTGCTGGGCGTGTTCTGCTCAACCCACAAGAAATTTGTAGAGAAGTATCTTCATTGTCGATGAGTGTGTTCCTGGGCTTGCAGACACTTGTGCTGGTGCTTGTGCAGGGAAATGGTTCCACAAGATCAACTTTGAGAAATTGACCCATTAACAACTGAGTTTGAAATGAGCTTTTGTTTGGTTGAGTGGATGATGTATTAAAAGGATTTGAAAGACTTGTATGTACGTAATTTTGAAGTTCTGATTTTGCTGGGTAGAGAAGTAGAGGAGATCTGATCTGAAAGATCGTAGAAAAATAATTTGGAAGAGCGGCTCTACTTGATTTCATCTTATTGATTTTTTCCTGAACGTGTCTGGAAGCATGTCTTTCTATTAAGAAAAAGGCGCAAAGATGCGCAAATGACCAAGTTTACAAGGATTTGCAAAGTCTAGGTGGCCTCTTACTGAATTTGAAACATCGAGTTTTTTTGTTTTTGTTTCTTGATGCTTAGGATGGTTGATTGAAATCTATGATGACTAATCCTTTACGGTTCAACTTTCCAAACCAGTTTTTGTTTGCTAAATAAGCCTGGTACCATGGAGTTCAATCCGGTCTATGTGGTAGTTTGGAACTTTTTCCTCCTAACTGTGTTGGTGTTCATTTTCTATCTGGCACTGCTGATTTTCCTATACAAAAGTGTAAAGGAAACCTGGACAGTATAAATAGGAACCCAAATTTGCATTGGTGATGACATGAAACTGGGTGGGAGGTTTGTGCATCCACTACCCCAGCTCACTTTTTCAAATTTTATTTAAATGGGGTGGATTTACAAGTGTAATCTTCTTTAGGAGATCATGTAATCCAAAATTCTTCAGAATGCCTGTGTACAAGTTGGAAGCATTGAGTTCCAGCTTGCTAGAATTCACTTGCAGGGCTGTAGCATTTCATTTCTATGTTATTTAGCTGCTATGTCTTGAATTATAGTACAGTACTATGCATGCTGCAGCAATGGTACATTTGGTCCTCGTATAGTTCACTGCTCTAGTTATATTTCAGCGAGTTCTTGTATAAGTGCTTTTGATGCATCAAGGGCGGATTGTACAGGGATATAGTGCTACGAGAGATGCCAAAGTGGATTTCCAGATAAACAGAATGCACATGAGAACAAAAGCTTTCTAAGGAAGTTTTTCTTTGTTTAACACTCAAAAGTAGTACTCCCTCCATCCAGAAATAACTCACTTGGAATTTGTCTAGATTCATATGTATCTAGACTTCTTTTAGTGTTTAGATTTATCCAAATGTAAACAAAACCAAGTCATATATTTCGAGTAGATCTTTTTGTGAAGGACGTCTTTCGTGAGATGCGGCAACATCTTCCTTTTCAGGACCTGCACTTGATTTATATATATAATATTGTGTGCAGTGCATTCTTGTGTAGTTCACTAAATAATGTCCACGATATATGATCATAACTGGTGTTCGGCTCCTCGGAGGTGGAGGAATGTTAGGACCCCTCTGTTGACTAGTGAAGACTGCTTGGTTTAGTCCCACTTCGCTTACGGGAGGAGGCCACACCTAGCTTATAAGGGGAAGATTTCTTTTCTTCCTTCAGTCCGGGCTTTTGGGATGGAGTGGACTCTCTTCTTATTGTTGGGTTGTGAGCGCATGAACGATCCAGAACGTTGGCCGAGTACTGGGCTAGCCGAGTGGACGCTAACATCTGGTATCAGAGCCAGCATCACCATGCTTTCCTGAGGGGCTTCTCAGGGAGATGAGATGTTAGGACCCCTCTGTTGACTAGTGGAGGTTGCTTGGTTTAGTCCCACCTCGCTTACCGGAGGAGGCCACACCCAGCTTATAAGGGGGAGATTCTTTCCTCCCTTCAGTCCGGGCTTTTGGGATGAAGTGGGTTCTCTTCTTATTGTTGGGTTGTGAGCGCATGAACGTCCAGAACGTGGGCCGAGTGCTGGGCTAGCCAAGTGGACGCTAACATCGATGTTAGGGGCCTGTTGACTAGTGGAGGCTGCTTGGTTTAGTCCCACCTCGTCTACAGGATGAGGCCACACCCAGCTTATAAGGGAGAGATTCCTTCCTCTCATCAGTCCGGGCTTTTGGGGTGGAGTGGCCTCTCTTCTTATTGTTGGGACGTGAGCGCATGAACGTTCAGAACGTAGGCTGAGTGCTGGGCTGGTCAAGTGGACGCTAACATCTGGTATCAGAGTCAGCATCGTCATGCTTTCCTGAGGGGCTTCTCAGGGAGATGGGATGTTAGGGGTCTGTTGACTAGTGGATGTTGCTTGGTTTAGTCCCACCTTGCTTACGGGAGGAGGCCACACCCAGCTTATAAGGTCGAGATTCCTTCCTCTCACCAGCCCGGGCTTTTGGGATGGAGTTGGCTTTTTTTTATTGTTGTGCTTTCAGCGCATGAACGTTCAGAATACAGGCTAAGTGCTGGGCTGGTCAAGTGGACGCTAACAAGGAACTAAGCAAAAGCAAAGCAACTATGACAGGGTGCAAAAATGTGTGAGTGTGACAAATGACTATAACTCAATTTCATTAGTTCACAGTAAACTTTGCTGGCCAGATTTTGATTCGTCAATTTAGGACTGTGTGAGTAGTGGCATTAAGGACAAAGTGTTTTTGATGAACTAAGAATTCCATTAATATCTCAGCACTTGTAGCGTGTGTTTATAATCTAGGACAAGCAAGTTTGATCAACGGATTACACAACATTTTTTATATTGACTATCGATGACTTGTAGCATGTCACTGCAAACATCATCGCGATGTCTTGAAAGCTTTTGTGTCAAACCGTTTCCCCATCTCTTGATGGTACCCCAGACACCCATATGAAACTGGTCAGACCTTGCGTGTATCAATTGTATCTTGACAGAACATCCTCTGGGTTTGGAGCCCGTCCACCATGGTGGACTTTTTTAAATTTTTTGAAAAGGCATTAAATATTTTTGAACAAAATATGTTCAGGTAGTCCACAATACAAAATACAAGTGTAAAAATTTTCAATAAAAAATATTATGTATTATGGGCACAGAAAAAAAAGACAAATATGACAATTTTAAAAAAATCGGAGGCCCATTCAAAATTCCACTGTTCACGTCTAGATTTATATTTTTTCTTTTTTACAGAGATCAGAATACCAAGTTTTCTTAGAAGATATTTATCACGCATGTATTATAAATCATTATATACGTCCCGGTATTTTTTTAGATTATTTGAATTTTTGAAAAAAATAATATAAAGTCCACCATGGTGGACGAGCACCAAAACGACGCACTGGTTGTTTGGGTTCCTTTCTCCTTCGATATATTCGTCGATAGACAATAATGGCTACTATAGTAGTGGACGATAATGGCTACTATAGTAGTAGACCTGTTGGGTGTGCGTCCGAGCCGTATTCGCAGTTTAGTGTTGTTTGCATAGAATTCTTAATCAGAGATGATATGTGAGAGTACGTGACAATTGACCAAAGATGGCACTCAGCTTATTTTTTGCTGAAAATAGTTGGTCAGTTTAGTGGATTTTTTCCATTGCATCTCGTGGCTTTCCTCTGCAGAACAGAAAGTTTCAACCTAAACAATTCTTTAGAAGGATCAGATAAGCTACTCCATCCGTTAATTAATGTAAGACCTTTTAGATATTTTAAAGTAGATTAGATACACTCTAAAATCAGTAAAACTACACACTAAAACATATCTATATACACGTGCTTTAGAAAAATGATAGAATGTCTTATATTAGTTAAAGGAGGGAGTATCATCTTATTTTTGGGTTACTTCTTAGTTTCATGCCCTTGACTGGAAGACTCATTTTTTAGTTTTATGTTTTTCCTTAAGATGTTTTACATCTCATACCGAAAGTAAACATTGAATACATATGTTAATTCTTCGTAAAGAAAGTAAAATAAGTTTGAGCTATGTAGTTCATGTCAACAATACTAATAAGGATGGGGTTTCAGGTATCTTTTATTTCAAAGCTTCATACGATTTATGTGCTAAACATCTTACAAGTTGATTGTTTCATGCACCATACCTATTGCACTCCTCGTGCTACTCAACTTAGGCCTGCCATTGTATGCTCATGTTGGTCTTAGAAACCGCATCACCGAAGTACCTCTTGCTCCCTGTGTAGCTATATGCCCTCTATTTTTTGTATTTATTTCTTCATTTAACATAAAAGTTAATATAATTCCTTGGTTATGTTCAAGGTGGGAGGGGGAAGTATCTCTACTCCAGAAGAACAAGAAAAACAGACATATGAATCATATCAACAAGGATCATCATGCTGTAAGTTTCCACCATGAGTTGCCCCGCGATCCATGGATTTGACTAGTGGTTCAGGAGCGTTTTCTCTCAACATTCCTACTCCAGTGTGCACACTTTATTTCACATCGATGCAATCCATAGGTAGAATTTAAACATGATTAATTATCAACATTCAACATTGAAAGATTGTGTCATGCCAACATGGTTTAGCCAACAACACCTAATAAGATGTAAAGCACAAAAATTTCCATAGTGGTATCATCCCAAACCTTACTTTCTTATGAGCTTTAAAATACATGAAAAAGGTGTTTTTAAGAGTGTTTGGAGGATTAACATACATACTGTACTTGAAAGTAGCTTTTGCCACAAATGGGTGGATATGCCTAGTCTAGTTTTAGGGGTTTGGAACAAGTCTTAAGCTCTTAGCTTGTGTAAAGAAGGCTTAGCAAAAAAAGATCTAAAGAGTGCCATCTAGTTCATAATGTCAACATTTATTTTCTCACCTTGCTTCTTAATGTTGAACATAAATATACACAAGCAAAGGATACAAATCACTAGGCACAAACAGATCATGCTTCATATAAAGTACTTGAGCTTAAAAACTAGACACAACATGAATTTCAACTTTTTTTTATCTCCCTTTTTCTTTTATTCCAAGGCATTCTTATTCAGTTTAATCTCATTAAGGAAAAGTTTATTTTCAGTAGCTGATCATAAAAATTATAATGATAGTGATGGTGGTCCTTTTAATGCAAAACAAAAACAAAATAACAAAATAGTCGCTCCAAGTTTCTACGATAGTTCTATGTTTCTCGAAAAACAAAGTTTAGAGATTTGCAAACAGAGAGTTTAATAGGTCCAGTGGGGTTCCTTGGGCATCCATAAGCTTATGGTTTTCACCATCATTGGATTGATCTTGGTGTGATGTGTAGGGGTTCGTAGCATGGAAAACAAAAAATTTCTACCGCATGCACACAAACAAGCCAAGATCTATCTACTAGATTGTTGCAATGAGTCGATTAGAGTACTCACCCTCGAAGATTCCAAAGCGGTTAACGAGAGCTGATTCTCGTGGGTGATGTAGTCGTACACTTGCCGATCTCAAGATCGCGTAGACGATCCTTTCGGTGTTGCGTTCCGACAGCGCTTCCGCAGTCGATCACACGTACGGTACTCGATGAAGACCTTCCTCTCCCTTGTTCCAGCAGGCAGCGGAGGTTGTAGTTCTTCCCTCGTGATTCCGGCAGCACGACGACGTGGTGTCGGAAGTAGAGGGAAGATCCTGCAGGGCTTCGCCTAAGCCAGAGCAGGTTATGGTGGATCTAGGGTTTCCGGCGATCTAGGGTTTAGAGGACCGGATAGGAGGAGGCGTGGTTGGTGGCGGATAGGGCGACGATGGAGAGGCGGCGGCTGGCGGCGACTAGGTGGTGAGGGGTTGGTTGTGTGTCCTTGGGGCACCCCCTCCGCTCTATTTATGAGAGGAAGGGCAGCTTGGGAGAGGAGAGTTTGAATCCTTCCCCAACTCACTCTCCTAGTTGGCTAATGGTGGAGGGAAAGAAGGATTCTTTGCTTCCTCCACCAGGATACATTGTCCCAGTTTGACTTTTCAAACTTGCCTTTTGACTTTCAATTTGGAGCTTAATTTATTTCTTGCAAATGCCCAACCAAGTGACCTAGGACATGATTCAATCATTCCACTTATCCATGACACATTCATGTACCCTTCCCATTCCGGTCCGGTGAATCGTCTAGACCCTTCTAGAACCTCTCCGATGAAATCATCAGAATCATTTCCGAACTCCGGAATTGGACTTTCCTTATATGAATCTTATTCTCCGAACCATTCCGGATCTCCTCGTGATATCCCGGATCCCATCCGAGACTCTAAACAACATTCGGTCTCCCTACTTCTATTCCATATCTACTAAACAACATCGAATCCTTAAGTGTGTCTCCCTACGGTTCGTGAATTATGCAGACATGAACGAGACTCTTCTCCGATCAATAACCAATAGAGGAATATGGAAATTCATATGGCTCCCACATATTTCTATGATTACTTTGCGATTGAATGAACCACTTACATACGATACCAATTTCCCTTTGTCTCGCGATAGTTTACTTATCCGAGGTATGATTTCGGTATCTCTGCATACCTAGTTCAACCTCTTTACTGATAAGTACTATTTTATCGTTCCCGTGATATGTGATCCCTTGTGAGCCAGTCACATGCTTGCAAGCTAATTGGATGACATTCCACCGAGAGGGCCCAGAGTATATCTATCCGTCATATGGATGGACAAATCCCACTCTTGATCCATGTGCCTCAACACATACTTTCCGAACACTCAATGCCATCTTTATAACCACCCAGTTACAGTGCGGTGTTTGATGTCATCAAAGCATCCTTCTGGTGATGGTGATTAGCATGATCTCATGGTCAAATAATTACTATCTATCAGAAAGCTTATAACAAACGAACTATTGAAATGACTTGATCTTTATGCTACGCTTATCTATAGGAGTATGTCCATCACACCATTCTCCTAATGATATGAACTTGTTGTTAATAACATCTCTATGTTCATAGTCGGGAAACCACGATCATCTATCAACCAATAAGCTAGTATTACAAAGAGGCTTTACCAGAGACTCTAATTTAGTTTTCAAATCACACAAATATTAATGTTTCCGGTTAATACTATTATAGCATGAATGTAAACATTTATCATAAACACAAAGATATAATAATAACTACTTTTATTATTGCCTCTAGGCATATCTCCAACAGTGTCCCACTTGCACCAGAGTCAACTAATCTATATTACATGGTAATATACCGAACACCCATGGCGGTTTGGTGTTGGTCATGTTTTGCCCTTGGGAGAGGTTTAGTCAACAGATCCGCCACATTCAGATCTGTGTGTACTTTGCAAATCTTTATGTCACCATCTTGGACATGCTCTCGAATAGGGTGAAGATGCAGCTTGATATGCTTCAGCTTCTTGTGTGACCTTGGTTCTTGCGCATTGGCTATGGAACCCATGTTATCACAGTAGATAGACATTGGGTCCAGCGCACTTGGAACCACACCGAGCTCTGTAATGAACTCCTTCATCCATGTCGCCTCTTATGAAGCCTCCAAAGAAGCTATGTATTCTGATTTAGTTGAAGATCTCGCCACAACGCTTTGCTTTGCACTCCTCCATCTAACTGCTGCACCATTCAAAGTAAATACGTATCCAGATTGAGATTTAGAATCATCCGGATCGGTGTTCCAACTAGCATCAGTGTAACCGTTAACAACGAGCTGTTCATCACCTCCATAAGAAAGAACCATATCCTTAGTTCTTCTCAAGTACTTAAGGATGTTTTTGACCGCTGTCCAATGATCCACACCTGGATCACTTTGATATCTGCTAGTTAAACTAACAACATATGCAATGTCGGGTCTAGTACATAGCATGGCATACATGATAGATCCTATGGCTGAGGCATAGGGAGTCTTACTCATCCTTTCTCTATCTTCTGCCGTAGCAGGACTTTGAGTTTTACTCAAGGTCGTATTGGGAAACATGGCAAGAACCCTTTCTTGCTATATTCCATTCCAAACCTCTTTAGAACTTTGTCCAAACATGTACTCTGTGACAATGATATTAGGCGTATCGATCTATCTCTATAAATCTTTATGCCTAATATGTAAGCTGCTTCACCAAGATCTTTCATTGAAAAACTATTATTCAAATAATCCTTGACACTATTAAGAAGGTCTACATCATTCCCAATCAACAATATGTCATCCACATATAATACTAGGAATGCTACAGAGCTCCCACTCACTTTCTTGTAAATACAAGCTTCTCCATAAGTTTGTATAAAACCAAAACTTTTGATTACCTTATCAAAACGTTGATTCCAACTTTGGGATGCTTGCTTTAATCCATAAATGGACCGTTGAAGTTTGCATACCTTGTTAGCATCTTTAGGATCGACAAAACCTTTGGGTTGTACCATATACAACTCTTCATCAATGTCTCTATTGAGGAACGCCGTTTTGACATCCATCTGCCATATCTCATAATCATAATATGCAACAATTGCTAGCAAAATCCTCACAGATTTTAGCTTCGCTACCGGTGAGAAAGTCTCATCGTAGTCAACCCCTTGAATTTGTCGAAACCCTTTTGTGACAAGTCGAGCTTTATAGACAGTAACATTACCATCAGCATCTATTTTCTTCTTGAAAATCCATTTGTTCTCGATAGCCTTCCGGCATCCGGTAAGTCCACCGAAGTCCATACTTGGTTTTCGTACATGGATCCAATCTCAGATTTCATGGATTCTTGCCATTTATTGGAATCTGGGCTCATCATCGCTTCCTCATATGTCGCAGGGTCGTCGGTGTTGTCCACCAACATGACACTCATAATGGGATCATACTAATCGGGAGTGGTACGAGTTCTTGTTGACATGCGAGGTTTCGTAGTAACATCAACCAAAGTTTCATGATTAACATCATTAGCTTCCTCTCTTATTGGTGTAGGTGCCACAGGAACTACTTCCGGTGTTGCGCTACTCTCAAATCCGAGAGAAGGTTCAACAACCTCGTCGAGTTCTACTTTCCTTCCAGTCACTTCTTTCGAGAGAAACTCCTTCTCTAGAAAGTATCCATTCTTAGGAACGAATATTTTTCCTTTGGATCTATGATAGAAGGTATACACAATAGTTTCCTTCGGGTATCCTATGAAGACGCATTTTTCCGCTTTGGGTTCAAGCTTGTCGGGCTGTAACTTCTTTACATAAGCTGCGCAACCCCAAATTTTAAGGAACGACAATTTAGGTTTCTTCCCAAACCATAATTCATATGGTGTCGTTTCAACAGATTTAGATGGTTCCCTATTTAAAGTGAATGCGGTTGTTTCTAACGCATAACCCCAAAATGATAGCAGTAAATCTATAAGTGACATCATAGAACAAACCATATCTAAGAGAGTTTGATTACGACGTTCGAACACACCATTACGTTGTGGTGTTCCCGACGGTGTCAATTGTGAATGTATTCCGCATTTCTTCAAATGCTCGCCAAACTCGTAACTGAGATATTCACCTCCACGATCAGATTGAAGAAACTTAATCTTCTTGTTACGTTGATTCTCTACTTCACTTTGAAATTCCTTAAACTTCTCGAAAGTTTCGGACTTATGTTTCATGAAATAGACATACCCATATCTACTCAAGTCATCCATGAAAGTAAGAACATAACGATAACCACCACGCGATGCTACACTTATTGGACCACACACATCGGTATGTATGATTTCCAATAAATCCATAGCTCGCTCCATCATACCAGAAAATGGAGTCTTAGTCATTTTACCCATCAGACATGCTTCGCATCTTTCAAGTGATTCGAAATCAAGTGATTCAAGAAGTCCATCGGAATGGAGTTTCTTCATACGCTTCACTCCAATGATACCAAGACGACAGTGCCACATATAGGTCGAGTTATCGCTCAATTTCAAACGTTTAGCTTTAGTGTTATTAATATGTGTATTACTATAATCGAGATTCAACAAGAATAGACCATCTATCAAAGGTGCATGTGCATAAAACATATTACTCATATAAATCGAATAACCATTATTCTCGGACTTAAACAAGTAACCGTCTCGCAATAAACATGATCCGGATATAATGTTCATGCTCAACGCAGGCACCAAATAACAATTATTTAAGTATAAAATTAATCCCGATGGTAGATGAAGAGGTAGCATGCCGAACACGATCACATCAACCTTTGATCCATTTCCAACGCGCATCGTCACCTCGTTCTTCACTAGTTTCCGTCTATTCTACAACACCTGTTTCGAGTTATAAATATGAGGAACTGAACCAATATTAAATACCCAGGCACTACTATGACTACTAGTGAGATACACATCAATAACATGTATATCAGATATACCTTTCTTCTTGATGTTGCCGTTCTTAAAATCCGCCAAGTACTTAGGGCAATTCCGCTTCCAGTGACCTTCTCCCTTGCAGTAAAAGCACTCAGTATCAGTATCAGGCTTAGGCCCAACCTTGGTCTTCTTCGCCGGCATGGTAACTTTCTTACTGCGCCCTTCTTGAAGTTTCCCTTTTTCTTAGACTTGCCTTGCTTCTTGAATTTGGTGGTCTTATTGACCATCAACACTTGGTGCTCTTTCTTTATCTCCACTTCCGCAGATTTTAACATGGAGAAGACTTCGGGCAACGACTCGTCCATGTTTTGCATATTGTAGTTCATCACAAAGTTCTTGTAACTTGGTGGTAGTGATTGGAGGACACGGTGAATCCCCAAAGCATTAGGAATCACTATACCCAAGCTTTGAAGCTTGCTTGCGTGCCCAGACATCTTAAGCACATGCTCACTGACGGAGCTGCCCTCTTCCATCTTGTAGTTAAAGAACTCTTCAGAAGCCTCATAACTCTCAACTGCCGCATGAGCCTAAAATATCATTTTGAGTTCATGGACAATATCATGTGGGTCAAAGTTCTCAAACCTTTTCTGAAGCTCCGATTCCAAACCATACAAGATAGCACACTGAACTGTGGAGTACTGATTCTTTCGAGCGAGAAAAACATTATTTACCTCATCGGCATCAGCTGGAGTTGGGTCACCCAGCGATGCATCCAGCATAGTGGCGGAGCTTCAGCCCGGCATGCCCGGGCAGCCGCCCGGGCTCTCTCTAAATTTTTTTGCTAAAGTGGTAGCTGCTAATGAAGGATTAATCAAATTTTTCTTGGGCAAAATGCCCGTTGGCCAGGAGCCTTCATACTTTTCCCAGGCTATGTCTCTCAGCTGGCTCCGCCAGTGATCCATCACATAGGTCAAATTACCAGCATTGAGGACAATCCTCAAGTTGCGGAACCAATCTGCGAAGTTGCTTCCATTTTTTTCAACTTTTCTTTCTCTAGGAACGCATTAAAATTGATGGTAGGGGCCACCATTGATCTACAACATATTTGCACAAGTTTAGACTAAGTTTATGACAAATTGAGTTTTAATTAATAGTTAAATTAATCTAGGTGAATTCCCACTCAAAACAACATCTCTCACATTGTTTTAGTGATCACACGAACCAAATCCACCACATCAAAACCGATCATCACGAGAGATGATGTAGCTTCAATGGCGAACAATCAACATGTTTATCATATCTACTATATGACTCATGCTTTACCTTCCGGTGATTCGTGTTTCGAGACCATGTCTGTACATCCTAGGCTCATCAATATCAAACCTTAGCTTCCGCATGAGCTAATCTGGCTTGCTCCCGTTGTATACACTCACAAAATCTAACACACCCGATCATCACGTGGTGCTTCAAAACAATGAGTTTTGCTCATATCACATCACAGCACACCCCTGCAAAACAAAGTTAGACGCCTCTAATTTTCTTTGCATATTTTACGTGGTTTGGGGCTTTCAACAAGTTTCGTTCTAATTACGAACAAGAACCACAACTTTCGTGGTATTCCCGATGAGTACACCATGGAGGGGTCCTCACAGTGCGTGTTTAGAGACGTGGGGTAAGGCGGACGGTTGACGGGTACGAGGTAACACAGCTTACCCAGGTTCAGATCCCACGACGGTGGCGGAATCCTACTCCTTCTATAAATCACTATAATGGCAATACGCCGAGTTATAGGGATCGGTTCGCTGTGCGAGGTGTATGTTGAATCGTTCCCTATAGGCTCCCATAGGTCCGGCTTATATAGTCGCCAGGTCCTAGGGTTACAGGGAAATTCCTAGCCGTACAGGTTACAGAGTCCTACACTGCATACAACTAGTCTAGCGTGTCTTGAACTCCAAGGCTCCGGGTACGTAGGTGACTCATCCGTAGCCTTCCATTATCCAGCATGGGTCTCCCTTCTAGATCCATCTAACTGGGCTGCCCAGCAGGCCATAGGCCTTGCTACCAACTGTGGGCTACCCGGGTTATCTGGATAAGAGACACGCTATAAGGATACCCATATAGCATATCCCCAACAGTAGCCTCCGGAGAACTCCGAGATCTTGCGCCGTCTTGCCTCTTCAGTTTGAATGCTCCGTCTATGTGAATGTCGGCAAATCATCAAGAAATATCTTGTAGTCCTCCCAAGAAACCTGCAATGTTCTCCGTCTTCAACTTGTAAGTTAGAGATTTGCTGAATCTTCCATCGTACTCTTCTCATAGACGGACTGGATCCATCCATGCCGGAATCTTCCGATGGGATGGTTCACCTGCCCGCGTCAGTTAGAGCGACATAGAGCACAAGTCAGTAGTGCCTCATAACTGTAACACCCTCAGAATCGGCCCTATGCAAGTTCCAGCGCTTCCCGCCAAAACCCGCATAGAAACGATTCAAAGGTGCCCACCAGGAACTTGCGTGCGGGTGGAAAACGAAGTAATAACATTACACAACAGTCCTCGATGGGACCCACAGAACAGATATATATATATAACACGACTCCATGAGTCAAGAATACAGATATACAGAACAAAGATCCAAATCACCTTGAAAAAGATAGAGCGTCCAGCTAAGGACAAGATGCAAATGGGGCTAAGAGCCCTGAAGAATAACCAATGGCGTCCATAACCCTGCCCAGGCCAAGCCGGAAGGGTAACCCCGCTAACGACGTCGATCTCAAACCTGCTTAAACAAAAGGGGTGCCGACAAAGGGAAAAGGAAAAAGAGAGAGCGGTCAGTACTGAGGCCAGTACACGGCGAGGCTAGAATTCGGCGGTCCTCGCCTACATAGGTATGGTGGACTGCAGCGGCAGCACAGCATGCACTAAACAACCTATAGAGACTCGATATAACTGTCGGCTATCAGAGAGGGATAAGAAAGACCTAGTCGGTACCAATCTGTTACTACCACCAATCATACCCATCCTGGTATTTCCCCCTCGAGACCAAACGAGGAAGTCAACCGAGGAACTCACACATTTGGCAGTTTTATTTATTCAGTTATCGTTGCAGCAATTACTAGTCAAGCATAGATAATCATCCTGATATAATAAGCAGTGGGCAGTTTTAGTTAACCATTCCGTTATAGTTGCGACACTTACTAGTCAGATACAATTAGCATGAGATATCCCAAAACCCAGCAGTTGTTGGTACTTTTATTTAGCCATTCCGTTGTAGTTGCAATACTTACTAGTCAGATACAATGGTCGCAAGCGACAACCCCAAACAAGCAATTGTTGGCAGTTTTATTTAGCCATTCCATTATAGTGAAGCTGATTACTAGTCACTATAAAGTCAAATTTATAGCACTACTTTAGTTATAGTTGTCTATGATCGAGATACTGTGCTCCAAGTCGTCCATAACCGCGGACACGGCTTTCAGAAAGTTTTACCCTGCAGGGGTGCACAAATAGCAACACACACTCGATCAACCTCGGAAAAACCAAATCAAAACCCAACGAGGCCTTCACGACAAAGCAATCACCAGATTCAGAAATATTTCAGGGGGCCACCCCATTAAGTATACCCGCAACGAAGTTAGCTGACTTCGAGACGGACTCAAGGTTTGTGGGGCCGGCTGTAAACGACTGGGAACCCGAATGTGTGACTGGGCTTGTCGATACCGCGGAAACGGGTCACGATCCTAAACAGTACAGGTGCTCCTCGCACAATCGTAAATAAAGCAGTAAAGCATGGCATAAGTACAGGATAGTAAATAAAACCTCAAACTAGTTTGTGGCCCCAAGAAATAAGAATGAATCAAGCTCTGGCTCAGGGGGGTCCCATAATCCTCCCGGATGTGGATAGCGCGAATATTCAAGGAACAGGTATCAAGTACTCGGCGTCCTACGGGACACAAGTGGACGGTTAACAACCAAATAACATCTATTGCGCACCTGTGCCTCTGCATTTACCTACTTCAATTTTAGTTGTTAAACAGTAATTAAAGTTATGATCATCTCCAACCTTAACCATGCGGCAATACTCCAACAACTGTGGTACTTGACGACACGCAACAGCACTTGAGCAAGCGACTACGACGCGTAGGTCCAACTATCTACCAAACAACAGGTAATAGGAGGTGTCCACGGCAATATAAGGCTGCAAGGGATATCACGGGTACGAAAACTAGAGCATCGCAACACAGATAGCAATAGATCAACAGGAGGGAATAAATAATATAAAAGTAAGATAGGTAGAAAGGGGGGAGGTGCTCGCCTAAAAACATTGCCGAAGGTTCACCCGAAGATCGGGTCGGTACTCGCATCAACTCAACGGCCTTATCCGCGAAGAAGCAAAACACTAGAATAAACACCGGATGCAATATTTAATACTACGGCAAAAGATCGGGCATGATGCATGTAAGATGTATGACATGGCAAGGTGCGATGCAATTAGGTCATATTAAGCGGAACCGGGGTCCCGACAATTAATTAGACGGTTCAAGTTATTTATCTACCCCGCAAATTAAATGTTGGATTAGCAAGACAAAACATGGCTTCGGTTCGCTATGCCAATTTAAATGGAGTCCCGAATAAGACAAAGATATCCCGCACATCGACTCCATATTCAATTATGAGATGAATTGGCATAATGCCCCCAAACCACAGACAAGTATGCATGCATGAACAATTTAATATGCATCAGTTGATAATGTCATTTTATAAAAATAGGGGTCTCGGAAGAGGTTCACACATCTGGGTTCGGGAGATCTTGGGGTTCCGGGGTTCGGGGTTCGGTCTCAGGGTTCAGGATTCGACGGGATCGGTCTCGGACAACGGAAGTCGATCTTGTCGCATCCGAGAAGAAGAACTTGGTGGGCGTTGGGGTCACATCGGATCCACCCTGGTCGGTGCCGATCTTGTCGTCACGAAGATCTTGTCGGGTCCTCGTATCGGGTCGGTCTTGACGTTCGGGAAGAGGAACTTGGCGTGCGACGTCGTCGGCATCGGTGCGGGAAGGAGGTCTTGCCGTTCCGTGTCGGTGACCTTGGCATCCGGGTTCTCGGCGAGCTCGGCGTCCGGGAAGGAGTACTTGTCGCACCGGGGTCTCGGGGTTCGACGAGGTTCGGGTCTCGCCGGGATCGGTCTTCGAGGTCTGTCTTCGCGTTCCGGGGGGGGGGGGGGGGAGATCATGCTGTTCCACATCCTTCGGTTCCATGTTGGCGTGCTTGTCGTCCAGGATGGAGAACTTGGGTCCGAAAACAGGGCTTCGGACACCATGAAGGAGGCTACGGATGTTTGGCTTCAATTGTCGATGGCAATCAGGGAATCTTGAATAGAAACACAACATCACCACAAGGCATCGTACCATCCCCATACACCACTTCTCTAACACACAACAACATCACCGCTTCGATTTCTTCACCATGTCAACCACACATGGGAATAACGAATCCAACAAGCGAAGGAAGCAGGGGCTCCGCGACGCTGGAAAGTCTGAGCAGACTGGCCACGGCCAGGAATTGAGCAGGGACACGGGACAGCGCGACTGAGGCAGCTCGGTGGCGGCCAGGGAGAGAGCGCCACGGGGAGGAAAGGTGCTCAGGGGATGGAGGCGGCTATGTTCTAGGTGGCGACGGGAGAGGTCGATAGAAGCAGAGGCGAGGGCGGACGGCCACAGCGGAGGGAGGCCGCAGGCTCGCCCGCGCGGGGCGACTATAGGGAGCTGGCAGGGTGGGTGCGGGCTCGCGTGCGTGTGTGCGTTGCGTGCTGTGTGTGTGTGGTGGGTGAGGGAGTGGGTGGGTCCGGTAGATGGGGCCAGGAGGTGGGGAGCGCGCCCAGGTGGCGGCATGGGAGTGGAGGGAGGATAGGGCCAGGGTGAGGTGGCGACCGATGATTGGCTGGGGTGAGGTGGCTGGGGATGGGTAGAATAGGGTGGGGTAGGAAAAGGGTCTGGATCTGGTTTTGTACTGGGGTGGCCGACTGGTTCGAATCGGCCCGGTACGGCTGCCCCCTAAAAATAATTAAACATTTTATTTATTTAAAAGGGGGCTTTTGCAAACCGCTGGTAGACGAAACAAAATATTCCGGAGACCCGGGTTTTTGGATTTGAAACAAAGGCGGGGTATTTAAAAAACAAAATATGCTTTTCGAAAATAGTTTCAGACAAGCAAATGCATGATGATGACGATGCTCAAATGTAATGTGGCATGATGACATGAGCATGCGGTCATGATGATGCAATGCACAAAAAAAAACAACGCGATTTTCTAGTAGTGGTTTTTGCGGGGCGCCACAATTCAACACCACTAACAATGGATCTCGCCCTCGAGATCCGCCTCATGGTACCGGAAGGAAGGGCGGCGATCTGAATCTTCTCGCATCGTGTAGATCCTCGCGACACCACTAACAAGAGGTCGTTGTCCGTGATCGTTGAGAGAACACTCCGGGAACAAAAGGTCGAAGGTAGAGGTATCAACAAATAAAGCCACCTCTAGCTTCGATGGAAAGGGGGAACCGATGCATTCTCATCCACTTCAACGTACACAAGCGAATAGAGTGAGTAGTCGGCATGGGGGCCAATCCATCACGCACCCAAACTATTACTCTGCACAATCAGTAGAAAAGCGTGCAACCATTCTCGGAATCAAACTGAAGATCTCGACAATCGAGGTTCAGAAACAAAGGAGTGATGCAGACTCTGCATCGGATCTGGCGTAGATGATGTCATCACAACGGAAAACACCGGAAGGCACGAGAAGGAACAAAGAGAAGTCCACCAGACGAAGGATTCCTCGGATAGCATGAAGACCGGATGTAGCAACATCGTTACCAAAGGAGGAAGCGAAACCCTGAAGGTACGATGGAACCCAACCACGAGAAATCCTAGACTCGAAGAGAGAGAAGAGAGCGGATTCAAAACACGCAGAGGTGAGAGGAGAGCAGCAGAGGGTAAGGAGTAAAATCAGACCTAATCAGAACTATCCAACCGATTCTTCAAAAATAGTTTTGACACTCTACTTCGGCCGTTAGCTAGGTTATCCTACAGGCTGGACTTGTGGGGTATCGCAACTGCTGAGCTCTGATACCACTCTGTAACACCCTCAGAATCGGCCCTATGCAAGTTCCAGCGCTTCCCGCCAAAACCCGCATAGAAACGATTCAAAGGTGCCCACCAGGCACTTGCGTGCGGGTGGAAAACGAAGTAATAACATTACACAACAGTCCTCGATGGGACCCACAGAACAGATATATATATAACACGACTCCATGAGTCAAGAATACAGATATACAGAACAAAGATCCAAATCACCTTGAAAACGATAGAGCGTCCAGCTACGGACAAGATGCAAATGGGGCTAAGAGCCCTGAAGAATAACCAATGGCGTCCATAACCCTGCCCAGGCCAAGCCGGAAGGGTAACCCCGCTAACAACGTCGATCTCAAACCTGCTTAAACAAAAGGGGTGCCGACAAAGGGCAAAGGAAAAAGAGAGAGCGGTCAGTACTGAGGCCAGTACACGGCGAGGCTAGAATTCGGCGGTCCTCGCCTACATAGGTATGGTGGACTGCAGCGGCAGCGCAGCATGCACTAAACAACCTATAGAGACTCGATATAACTGTCGGCTATCAGAGAGGGATAAGAAAGACCTAGTCGGTACCAATCTGTTACTACCACCAATCATACCCATCCTGGTATTTCCCCCTCGAGACCAAACGAGGAAGTCAACCGAGGAACTCACACATTTGGCAGTTTTATTTATTCAGTTATCGTTGCAGCAATTACTAGTCAAGCATAGATAATCATCCTGATATAATAAGCAGTGGGCAGTTTTAGTTAACCATTCCGTTATA
Organism: Avena sativa; assembly: GCA_916181665.1. Lineage (NCBI taxonomy): Eukaryota > Viridiplantae > Streptophyta > Magnoliopsida > Poales > Poaceae > Avena > Avena sativa. Next base: position 185,833,480 of record OV702284.1, on the reverse strand, counting down.
GTTGCGACACTTACTAGTCAGATACAATTAGCATGAGATATCCCAAAACCCAGCAGTTGTTGGTACTTTTATTTAGCCATTCCGTTGTAGTTGCAATACTTACTAGTCAGATACAATGGTTGCAAGCGACAACCCCAAACAAGCAATTGTTGGCAGTTTTATTTAGCCATTCCATTATAGTGAAGCTGATTACTAGTCATTATAAAGTCAAATTTATAGCACTACTTTAGTTATAGTTGTCTATGATCGAGATACTGTGCTCCAAGTCGTCCATAACCGCGGACACGGCTTTCAGAAAGTTTTACCCTGCAGGGGTGCACAAATAGCAACACACACTCGATCAACCTCGGAAAAACCAAATCAAAACCCAACGAGGCCTTCACGACAAAGCAATCACCAGATTCAGAAATATTTCAGGGGGCCACCCCATTAAGTATACCCGCAACGAAGTTAGCTGACTTCGATACGGACTCAAGGTTTGTGGGGCCGGCTGTAAACGACTGGGAACCCGAAAGTGTGACTGGGCTTGTCGATACCGCGGAAACGGGTCACGATCCTAAACAGTACAGGTGCTCCTCGCACAATCGTAAATAAAGCAGTAAAGCATGGCATAAGTACAGGATAGTAAATAAAACCTCAAACTAGTTTGTGGCCCCAAGAAATAAGAATGAATCAAGCTCTGGCTCAGGGGGGTCCCATAATCCTCCCGGATGTGGATAGCGCGAATATTCAAGGAACATGTATCAAGTACTCGGGGTCCTACGGGACACAAGTGGACGGTTAACAACCAAATAACATCTATTGCCCACCTGTGCCTCTACATTTACCTACTTCAATTTTAGTTGTTAAACAGTAATTAAAGTTATGATCATCTCCAACCTTAACCATGCGGCAATACTCCAACAACTGTGGTACTTGACGACACGCAACAGCACTTGAGCAAGCGACTACGACGCGCAGGTCCAACTATCTACCAAACAACAGGTAATAGGAGGTGTCCACGGCAATATAAGGCTGCAAGGGATATCACGGGTACGAAAACTAGAGCATCGCAACACAGATAGCAATAGATCAACAGGAGGGAATAAATAATATAAAAGTAAGATAGGTAGAAAGGGGGGAGGTGCTCGCCTGAAAACATTGCCGAAGGTTCACCAGAAGATCGGGTCGGTACTCGCATCAACTCAACGGCCTTATCCGCGAAGAAGCAAAACACTAGAATAAACACCGGATGCAATATTTAATACTACGGCAAAAGATCGGGCATGATGCATGTAAGATGTATGACATGGCAAGGTGCGATGCAATTAGGTCATATTAAGCGGAACCGGGGTCCCGACAATTAATTAGACGGTTCAAGTTATTTATCTACCCCGCAAATTAAATGTTGGATTAGCAAGACAAAACATGGCTTCGGTTCGCTATGCCAATTTAAATGGAGTCCGGAATGAGACAAAGATATCCCGCACATCGACTCCATATTCAATTATGAGATGAATTGGCATAATGCCCCCAAACCACAGACAAGTATGCATGCATGAACAATTTAATATGCATCAGTTGATAATGTCATTTTATAAAAATAGGGGTCTCGAAAGAGGTTCACACATCTGGGTTCGGGAGATCTTGGGGTTCCGGGGTTCGGGGTTCGGTCTCAGGGTTCAGGGTTCGACGGGATCGGTCTCGGACAACGGAAGTCGATCTTGTCGCATCCGAGAAGAAGAACTTGGTGGGCGTCGGGGTCACATCGGATCCGCCCTGGTCGGTGCCGATCTTGTCGTCACGAAGATCTTGTCGGGTCCTCGTATCGGGTCGGTCTTGACGTTCGGGAAGAGGAACTTGGCATGCGACGTCGTCGGCATCGGTGCGGGAAGGAGGTCTTGTCGTTCCGTGTCGGTGACCTTGGCATCCGGGTTCTCGGCGAGCTCGGCGTCCGGGAAGGAGTACTTGTCGCACCGGGGTCTCGGGGTTCGACGAGGTTCGGGTCTCGCCGGGATCGGTCTTCGGGGTCTGTCTTCGCGTTCCGGGGGGGGGGGGAGATCATGCTGTTCCACATCCTTCGGTTCCATGTCGGCGTGCTTGTCGTCCAGGATGGAGAACTTGGGTCCGAAAACAGGGCTTCGGACACCATGAAGGAGGCTACGGATGTTTGGCTTCAATTGTCGATGGCAATCAGGGAATCTTGAATAGAAACACAACATCACCACAAGGCATCGTACCATCCCCATACACCACTTCTCTAACACACAACAACATCACCGCTTCGATTTCTTCACCATGTCAACCACACATGGGAACAACGAATCCAACAAGCGAAGGAAGCAGGGGCTCCGCGACGCTGGAAAGTCTGAGCAGACTGGCCACGGCCAGGAATTGAGCAGGGACACGGGACAGCGCGACTGAGGCGGCTCGGCGGCGGCCAGGGAGAGAGCGCCACGGGGAGGAAAGGCGCTCAGGGGATGGAGGCGGCTATGTTCTAGGTGGCGACGGGAGAGGTCGATAGAAGCAGAGGCGAGGGCGGACGGCCACAGCGGAGGGAGGCCGCAGGCTCGCCCGCGCGGGGCGACTATAGGGAGCTGGCAGGGTGGGTGCGGGCTCGCGTGCGTGTGTGCGTTGCGTGCTGTGTGTGTGTGGTGGGTGAGGGAGTGGGTGGGTCCGGTAGATGGGGCCAGGAGGTGGGGAGCGCGCCCAGGTGGCGGCATGGGAGTGGAGGGAGGATAGGGCCAGGGTGAGGTGGCGACCGATGATTGGCTGGGGTGAGGTGGCTGGGGATGGGTAGAATAGGGTGGGGTAGGAAAAGGGTCTGGATCTGGTTTTGTACTGGGGGTGGCCGACTGGGTCGAATCGGCCCGGTACGGCTGCCCCCTAAAAATAATTAAACATTTTATTTATTTAAAACGGGGCTTTTGCAAACCGCTGGTAGACGAAACAAAATATTCCGGAGACCCGGGTTTTTGGATTTGAAACAAAGGCGGGGTATTTAGAAAACAAAATATGCTTTTCGAAAATAGTTTCAGACAAGCAAATGCATGATGATGACGATGCTCAAATGTAATGTGGCATGATGACATGAGCATGCGGTCATGATGATGTAATGCACAAAAAAAAACAACGCGATTTTCTAGTAGTGATTTTTGCGGAGCGCCACAATAACTCACACATGCAGAGAACACAATCATGTCCGTTTTTCCCGTGCGAAGGATACGAACCGTTGGCGGCGGCGGTTGGGAACGTGGTGAAATTTCTGCGCACGTGCACACACACGTCGTCCACGCGACAACCATTCGATCACTTGCACGAATCTCGACGCTGGGGGTTATAAATTTCAACCGTGACAGATTTCATCTTTTCACCATATTCTCCCCCTGCGTCATCGTCTTCCTCCCGCGAGCATCTCCTCGAGCCCTCTGCGGCATGCGAAAAAACCCTAATCTCCCCAATCTCCCAGTCACCTCTCTCCCCTTCCAATGGCGAGCAGCAGCTCCAACCCATCCATGGCGGCAACGATCGATGCTGCGGCGAAGCCAACAAGCTTCGTCCAGGTACCCCCAGAAGGTCTGCTGCTGCCATGGTCCGTGGTGGTGGAGTCCACCGGCGATGACCATATTCCAGTAGCGCTGGAGCCGCTGGAGGAGGAGGGTGACTCCCATAAGGGGGAGTGGCGCGTCTCTGATATCACCAACAACAATATCAAAGAACTGCTCGTCGAAGGCTACCTCCCCGCGATAGAGGGGCTTGTCTAGCGGACGGTGCTGGCCGGAGAGGTCATTCCTTCTCCCCAAGCCAGAGAGAAGGTGTACCTAAAAGCGCAGCTGGTATGCGGTGTCTCCCTTCCGATCTCCGACTTCTTTCTTGCTGTCCTCAAACATTACCGAGTTCAACCTCAGAAACTCTCCCCCAATAGCATCCTCGCGCTTAGCAACTACGCGGAGCTTTGTGAGGGTTACCTAGGTATTAGTCCTAGGTTAGATCTATTCATCTACTTTTTCACCATCAAGAGGGAAGCCGGACCTAGCAAGGACGAGCTCAAAAATTGTGGAACAATTATCTTTAAGATCTGACCTGGCCGACGGTTCCCCGACATCGTCGGCCATGAGTCTTGAAAGAACTGGCAGCGGACGTACTTCTACGGCCCAGATATCCCCCTGGCTGGCCGAGAAGAAACGTACCCGGACTTCGTCGATGGGGACGCCGCTGCAGCCCCGACAAGGAGATCCTAGGCCACCCTTCCCTCCGACAATGACGCTTCCCGCGCCATAAGGCAGATAGAGTGGTTTGTATATACGGGTCTGACCGGGTTGGACCTAGCCATGTGCTGGTTCGTCAGGCGGATCCAGCCTCTGCAGCACCGCTCGAAGCTGATGCACCAGTACACCAAGAATAGGAAAGATAGCCTCCGCATCTCCGAGGACAATTTCTCGAGTGACTCTATCAAGCTCCGCCTCAAGGACATCGTCAAGGTGAAGGACATGAATCGTGGCTTCACCATCACCTACGACATGTTCATTGACGGCACGTGCCCAGAGGTATGTATTTATTTTCTATGTATGAAATATACTCCAGTTCTTCCGTCTAGCCATCACCATCTCATCTAACACTTTGGGATTTCACTTAACAACTCAAAAGTCTAGAGGAGGATAACATGGCTGTCCAAATCTACGACCCCAAGATGAAGGAAGTCACCGTCATGTCCGACGATGATGTGCCATTGGCACGCAAGCGGAAGAGCTCCACCTCTGACGCTGCTGACGGAGGCAAGAAGAATACGGAGGTGGAGCCCTTTTACCAAAGCACCCACTGTTGGGTAAGCTTCTTATCCTCCGACATTGTCTCTTGCTCATCTTATTCCCGTACTTATACTTTTGCATGTTTCAGGAAGAAGGCCAGTATAAGTTTGAAGAATACCTCCAAAATATCGGGGGCTTCTAAAAACATTAGAGATATGTTGCACCGAGATGTGTTGCACCAAGCATCTCCCGCCATCGCCCCTACCACTCCCAGCACCCAGCCTGCCGCCGCTCCGACAAGATCTCTAGCTAAGGATGCATCTGGACCTCCCGCCATGGAAGTGGACCCAGCTATCTCTGCGGATATCATCGTTGCCGGAGAACATGCGACGCAAGAAAGCACCGCAACCAAAATTGTTGAAGCTCCGGCCAAGGATGCCATCGGTAGAAGTAAGGTGATGGTGGTAGGCGGAATGCCTGTCGAAGGCGGCGCCTCTGCACCCAAGACATCCATAGAGCTTCCGAAGATAGTATACCTGACGCTTACGCCGAGTAGCTCAACTCTGGATCCTGGTGCGGCTCCAACTTCTCCGACTTGCGGCCTTGAGGATCTTCTCAAGCAAGAAAATATCCTGCGAGGAAATAGCCTTTCCTTCAGCAAGATATTTGCCGAGAGCGCCACCAACCTCAAGATCATCGCACTTGTAAGTTTTGCTTGCCTTTTATAAGTAGTATCCCACTGTAGCCCCCGAGGATTTAGACGGAAAACCATAGGTTTTTGCATCTAAATGCTCTAAGAGTGACTAATCTAGAAAACTTCTCACTATAGCCCCCAAGTATTTAGTTTGAATGAATTATTCCGACTAGATACTTTCAGAGTAGCATACGCAGTGTTTGTAAACTTTAATACTGTAGCCCCAAATCCTCTAGTTGAAACTGAATTAGTTCTGACTAGATGCTTAAAGAAACACTAAACATATTGATGAGCTAAAAACTCTCACTGTAGCCCCCAAGCTTCTAGGTGAAAACCGAAATAGTTTCGACTAGATGCTTAAAGAGAAACTAAGCATACTTCCGAGTTAGAAACTCTCACTGTAGCCCCCAAGCCTCTAGGTGGATATTTATCCGGCTAGATGCTCCAAGAAACTAAGTTACTTCGATCTTCTTTCCACAGAATGAGAATGCTTGGAGAGGCGTCGTCAACGAGAAGTTACACAAGATGCGCGCGGAGCTGGAAGCCGAAAATGGTTAAACTGCCTTCTTGAAGGAACAAATCACCAAGAGCAAGAGTCTGTTTTTTCCTTTCGATTTTGTACTCAAACTTTGTCTTGTTCCATCATTCTACGACTACTCATTGTGTGTTATCTTTTCTCCGACTTGCAAAAGCTATCGCCAAGGCTAAGGACATTGTCGAGCAATCCAAGCACATTAAGCTGCTGGATAGCGAGAACAAGATCCTTAAGCAGGAGAGGGCTGTGAAGGGATACGGGTAGGCTACACTAGCGCAAATCAAAATTTTCTACCGTGTAAACCAGGATTACTGTTGTCATAGATCATGGGATTACCACTAGACGGGCAGTTGCAGAACTTAATGAAGCGCGTCGAGGCAGTGCAGACGATCTACGTCTCCTCCTCGTTCTCGTCCCATGAGCAACTCCCCTTGCGCGGCTCGTCCAAGTGCTACAGATGCAGTGCCTCCGAGGTATTCACACGTACAGGGTGGAAGCGTCAGACGCCGGACTGCTAGGTCCGCGCGTGCAACACAGGCGTGAGGAGTGGCGGCTAGGTGGAATGGTCTGACCCTGGTCAGCTCGCCCCACCCTCTCTTATATAGGCGTCCCTGATGGGCTTTTACCTTAGCAGCCCATTAGTAGCCTAAGCCTGGTCTAATTCGGATCCAATCCTTATTAGGCTTCCATCCCCTTAAGTGTGTGACCCTATAGGTTCATATACGTATAGACATGACACGAATACACTTATTCTGTCAATAGTTGGTAGCATCCTCTAGCAAGACGTGCCAACTCCTAAACGTATACAATGATCATATCGGACGAACCATCACAAGGTTTAGTACATGTCTTTCCCTTTGCCTCACGATATTTGGTCTAGCTCTTAAGCTGACCTCCCTTTCTCGATACTGTGATTCGGAATCCCTTTACTAGGTTAACTCTTAACCATATGTAGCACGGCCATGCATTTCTGGATCCGATCACTCGAGGGGCCTAGAGATCTCTCTCTCAAGTAGAGAGGGGCAAGCCCCATCTTGATTGACCATGCCTTGCAGCATGCTTCAGGACAAACCCGAAAGCTACCTTTATAACTACCTAGTTACAGAGTAGCGTCTGATAGCCCCAAAGTATATCGATCCACATCTCAAGTACATGCAACAATCTCAGCTCTAAGGACAAACCACGATGTGTAGAGAGAGAACCGCAACTAATTGTCAGTCTCAAGTTGGGTTCGTCCAACCCCATGTTCATAACATGTGTCCACATTATTGGTTTGACATCTCCATGTCTATGACTTGCGAAACATAGTCATCAACCAATCGATGTGCTAGTCTAATATTCACATGTGTCCTCACATGAACTCCGACTAGGGACAACTATTAAATAACCATACAAGTAAAGAGTTTCACAAACAATTCACATAATTTCCAATCAATACAAGTTGCCTGATATGGATATTCAAGGAACAATACAATAACTCATGGATACATAAGAAATATAATCATCTCTATGATTGCCTCTAGGGCATATTTCCTTCAGTCTCCCACTTGCACTAGAGTCAATCTAGATTGTATATAATACCTATTGCTCTTGCGTGCGCTTCATGTGCAGGCTGCGGGAGTGGCTTTGTAAAAGGATCAGCAACATTTGAGTCCATATGTATTTTGCATATCATGACACTACCATCCTCAACGAACTCTCGAATCTGATGGTAACGCATGTGAATATGTTTGTTCTTATGGTGCTGTCTAGGTTCCTTGGCTTGTGCAATAGCACCATTGTTGTCACAATAAATGTCCATGGGATTGGACGCGCCCTGAACCACACCAAGAGCGATCAGGAAATTCCTAATCCAAACAGCTTCCTTTGCAGCCTCCGAGGCAGCAATATATTCAGCTTCTGTTGAAGAGGAGGCCACCGTATCTTGCCTGGAACTTTTCCAACTCACAGCACCACCATTCATGACAAACACATAACCAGATTGTGATCTCGAGTCATCTGAGTCGTTAAGGTAACTCGCATCTATGTAACCCCTTACATTGATTTCATCCTCACCTCCATAAACTAGGAACACATCCTTAGTCCTTCTCAAGTACTTAAGGATATTATTTATCGCCATCTAGTGACCTTCACCTGGATCAACCTGATATCTGCTCGTAACACTTAGAGAATAGGAAACATCTGGGCGAGTACATATCATTGCATAGATGATTGATCCAATAGCCGAAGCATATGGAACCCTACTCATGCGCTCACGCTCATCAGTAGTCGAAGGACACCGAGTCTTGCTGAGTTTAATGTCGTGAGACATGGGCAAGAACCCCTTCTTAGCCTCTTCCATGATGAACCGTTTCAACACTTTGTCAATGTATGTACTCTAGCTTAATCCAATTAGCCTCCTTGATCTATCTCTATAAATCTTGATGCCCAGAATATATGCCGCTTCTCCTAAGTCCTTCATTGAAAAACTATTTTTCAATGAGGTCTTAACAGACTCGAGCATAGGAATGTCATTTCCAATCAGCAATATGTCATCTACATATAAGATTAGAAATACCAGCGCTCTCCCACTTTCCTTCTTGTAAACACAAGGTTTTTGTTCGTTTTTGATGAAGCCAAACTCCTTTACAACTTCATCAAATCGAATGTTCCAACTCTAAGATGCTTGCTTCAGCCCATAAATGGACTTTAGAAGTTTGCATACCTTTCCAGCATCGTTTGGATCGACAAAACCTTCGGGCTGCATCATATACACGTCCTTAGTTAGGATTCCATTTAGGAAAGCCGTCTTGACATCTGTCTGCCATATTTCATAGTCGAAATGTGCAGCAATGGCTAGAATGATCCATATAGATTTAAGCATTGCTACGGGCGAGAAAGTCTCGTCGTAGTCAACTCCTTGAACTTGTCGAAAACCTTTTGCAACAAGTCGAGCTTTATGGATGTGAACATTTCCATCCATATCAATCTTCTACTTATAGATCCATTTGCACTCGATGGCTTTAAAACCATCAGGAAGGTCAACCAAGTTCCAAACTTGATTGTCACCCATGGACTCTATCTCAGATCTCATGGCGATCAGCCATTTCTCAGAGTCTAGGTCCACCATCGCTTCTTCATAGGTCGCAGGCTCATCATTGTCTAACAATTATAATTCCCGTGTTTCGCGGAGCCTCGTGGACCTTCGTGGTTGTGGTGCTTCTATTGCCACGGGTTCCTCAACTTGTTCTGCTATAATAGCATCACTTGTAGAAGCATCCCCAACTGGCTCATCTTGAACTTCTTCAAGTCGCACCGACCTTCCACTAGTTCCCTTTGTGAGAAACTCTTTCTCTAGGAAAACACCGCTGCGAGCGACAAACACTTTCCCTCTTCTCGGTTGTAGAAGTAATACCCTAAGGTTTCCCTCGGATATCCCACGGAAATGCACTTATCCGATTTGGGTGTTATCTTGTCCGACTGAAGTCGCTTGACAAATGCATCACAACCCCAAATCTTCAGAAAAGACAAACTGGGATTCTTTCCAGTCCACATCTCATATGGTGTCTTAACTATGGATTTAGATGGTACCCTGTCAAGTGTGAAAGCTGCCGTTTCTAGAGCATAACCCCAAAATGATAATGGTAAATCCGACTGGCTCATCATCGATCGAACCATGTCCAACAAAGTTCGATTGCGCCGTTTGAAGACCCCGTTTCTTTGAGGCGTTCCGGGCGGCGTGAGCTGTGGAACAATTCCGCAACTCTTAAGATGATTGCTAAATTCGTGACTCAAATATTCTCCTCTACGATCAGATCGCAAGGCCTTTATTTTCTTGCCACGATGATTCTCTACCTCACACTGAAACTCCTTGAACCTTTCAAAAGTTTTAGACTTATGCTTCATCAAGTAGACATAACCATATCTACTGAAATCATCAGTGAAAGTAATGAAGTAGTGATATCCTCCTCTGGCTGTCGTGCTCATTGGTCCATGTACATCAGTATTTATGAGTTCCAACAAGTCTGTCGCTCTCTGGGGTAAACCCGAAAAAGGCGATTTGGTCATCTTTCCAAGTAAACAAGTCTGACATGTTTCGTATGATTCAAAATCAAACGAAGTTACAAGACCATCACCATGGAGCTTCTTCATGCGCTTTTCACTTATATGCCCCAAACGACAATGCCATAAATAGGAAGGACTCAAATCATTAGGCCGAAGCCTTTTAGCACTAACATGTAAATAGATGCATCATCAAGATTTAAAATAAATAACCCATTCACAATGGGAGCATCAACCATAAACATATCATTCTTAGAGATTACACAACCATTGGTTGCACTCGCGAATGAATAACCATCCCTCATCAAACATGAATGTGATAAAATGTTTCAACCCATACTAGGAATGTAATAACAATTATTCAACTCCATAATAAATCCTGACGGAAGGTGAAGTTGCATGACGCCGACGAACAACGCAACAACCCTTGCTTTATTTCCGACGCGAAAATCCACTTCGCCTTTCTGCACTTCTCTAGTCCTTATTAGCCCCTGCATCGAATTTCAAATATGAGCAACCGATCCGGTATCAAATACCCAAGAGTTAACATAGGAATCAGCGAGAAGAATGTCCACAACATTTACAACAAGCGTACCTGAGTGGGAAGTACTCTTACTTCCACTCTTCTTCAAAGAAGCCTGGTACTTGCTGCAATTTCTCTTCCAGTGGCCATGTTCATGACAAAAGAAGCACTCAGTGTCTTCTACAGGTCCAGCCTTTTGCTTGGGTGCAGGCTTAGGGATCGTATCCTTAGCCTTGCCCTTCTTCTTCCAAGAAGTACCCTTTTTCTTAAATCTAGGCTTGTTCTGCATAGCCATCACATGGCTATGCCCTGCACACTTCTTCATGTCACTTTCTGCTGTTTTAGCATCCTGCATAACTCATTAAGGCCCTTCTCCACCCCATGCATATGGTAGTTCGAAATAAATTGCCCATAGCTGGATGGAAGAGACGCAAAAATGAAGTCAGTATCCAACTCTTGGCCTAGTGGAAAACCAAGCTTTTCCAAAGTCTGACTATAACCAACCATTTTGATCACATGGGGGCCTACAGCTACTCCCTTTGCTAGCTTGCATTCGACAAAGGACTTGGAAACATTGTACCTCTCAGTCCTTGCCTGATCTTGGAACATGTCCTTAAGCGCAACGATCATATCATACGCATCCTGATCCTCAAACTTCTTTTGAAGTTCAGGTTTCATGCATGCAAGCATAAGATAGCTAACCTCAAGAGAATTATCACATGCTCTCTTGTAGGCATTCTTGAGGGCAGCAGATGCATTATCAGCAGGTTCATCGGGGATTGGGGTATCCAGAACCGTTTCCTTTTTATCAGACCTGAGAACAATTCTCAGGTTACGGACCCAGTCCGAATAGTTTGTTCCATTTAGTTTATCTTTGCCAAAAATCGAATGCAAAGAAAAAGGTGATGTAGTGTTCGATGCCATTGATCTACAACAGAAAACATGCAAAATACTAAGCCATGTAACCATGAAAGAGTAAAACATATTAAACAATTTAATAGCATATACTCCCACTTAAATCAATATCCCTCTATTGATACTAAGTGATTCAAGATCCACAATTAACAAGTCGACTAGTGAGCTTTAGCATCACTGCTAGAAGACAAGGTAAATCAGTAAGCAACACTTGCTAATCATATCACATATGACTCTTGTTGTTGGGTGACATCTCTATGTCAAAACTAGGCGCCCAACCTTTATGCCCCAAGGTCCTTAACTATTAAGATGACCTTGTCAAGCTCACCAACCCTTATGCGTGTAGGTATCCGATACAAACCCATCCATCCATGGAAAACCGCGGCACCCTAATTTCATAGGCCCACCAACGATTGTACATGGCATAGGATGGTGCAAGATTTGGTTGTGAGGGCATGGTTTAACTTAAACTTTGTGAGGGATCGTTCTACTTCTATCATCTAAGCATGCATAGAGTAAAACACATAAGAATAGCATTCACATAGTTGTGACACAGTATGGCCCATTTTCTCATGGTGATCTCCATCGCCATAGAACCTGTCCACCATGATGATCTCCATCTTCATGTTCCATGTGAGCCATCCTCCAAGTGATGAGTCCTCCAAGAACTAATACAAGCTATTACCCCTAACAACTAGTAATCAAAATTACATAGAATTGGGATCATCACAAGTTGGCACGCAGGCCATTACAATAATTGACAACACACATGGCTCCAGCAGTGTTGCCCTACTCACAACACGCAGGTCATGATAAATTTCATACATGCATCACATACATATATGGGCCATACTGATCACATACATCCTGCAAAAACAAGTTATGCATAGAATCTCATTCTACTGGATCATGTGACCTCGCAGCACCTAGTTACCTTAACGAGATACAAAAATGTGCTACGAGTAGGGGGGTCTAGGGGTTTCCCCCTGCGGGGTTCGAAGGGGCAGCGCCCTCGCGGTATCTACACAATTTTCTTTAAGGATTTTAATCGGCAAATCAAATTTACCATGAACCGTCTGTTGTTCTGATCTGATCAAACTCCTTTGATCACAGTACATCAATTTTAGATCTAGGTTCCGGTTCGATCAATCATATTTATCTTCGCGTGATTCAACAAGATTTATGTGTCACTATCTAGCCCGATGGCGGAAACCGACCGGTAGGGGTAAGTCGTTCGACAACCTCAAAATCACGATCACGGAAAGCAAGATCATAGATACTTCCTGAACCACCGCAATATAAACGATCACATCATTCATATCAATCTACATATCACCATATGCAAACATCCTGAACCTATAACTGAACAACATCGGCTCTGATACCACTGAATGGATATGGGTAGGCTACACTAGCGCAAATCAAAATTTTCTACCGTGTAAACCAGGATTACTGTTGTCATAGATCACGGAATTACCACTAGACGCGTAGTTGCAGAACTTGATGAAGTGCGTCGAGGCAGTGCAGACGATCTACGTCTCCTCCTCGTTCTCGTCCCATGAGCAGCTCCCCTTGCGCGGCTCGTCCAAGCACTACAGATGCAGCGCCTCTGAGGTATCCACACTTACAGGGTGGAAGCGTCAGACGCCGGACTGCTAGGTCCGCGTGTGCAACACATGCGTGAGGAGTAGCGGCTGGGTGGAATGGTCTGACCCTGGTCAGCTTGCCCCACCCTCTCTTATATAGGCGTCCCTGATGGGCTTCTACCTTAGCAGCCCATTTGTAGCCTAAGCCTGGTCTAATTCGGATCCAATCCTTATTAGGCTTCCAACCCCTTAAGTGTGTGACCCTATAGGTTCATATACGTATAGACATGACACGAATACACTTATTCTGTCAATAGTTGGTAGCGGCCTCTAGCAAGACGTGCCAACTCCTAAAAGTATACAATGATCATATCAGACGAAACATCACAAGGTTTAGTACATGTCTTTCCCTTTGCCTCACGATATTTGTTCTAGCTCCTAAGCTGACCTCCCTTTCTCGATACTGTGATTCGGAATCCCTTTTCTAGGTTAACTCTTAACCATATGTAGCACAGCCATGCATTTCTAGATCCGATCACTCGAGGGGCCTAGAGATATCCCTCTCAAGTAGAGAGGGGAAAATCCCATCTTGATTGACCATGCCTTGCAGCATGCTTTAGGACAAACCCGAAAGCTACCTTTATAACTACCCAGTTACGGAGTAGCGTCTGATAGCCCCAAAGTATGTCGATCCACATCTCAAGTACATGCGACAATCTCAGGTCTAAGGACAAAACGTACACGATGTGTAGAGAGAGAACCGCAACTAATTGCCAGTCTCAAGTTGGGTAAGTCCAACCCCATGTTCATAACATGTGTCCACATCATTGGTTTGACATCTCCATGTCTATTACTTGCGAAACATAGTCATCAACCAATCGATGTGCTAGTCTAATATTCAGATGTGTCCTCACATGAACTACGACTAGGGACAATTATTAAATAACCATACAAGTAAAGAGTTTCACAAACAATTCACATAATTGCCAATCAATACAAGTTTCCTGATATGGATATTCAAGGATCAATACAATAACTCATGGATACATAAGAAATATAATCATCTCTATGATTGCCTCTAGGGCATATTTCCTTCAGGCTGATACCCTGAAAATGCATGAAGAATCCTTGAAGGCCTTGCAGGAGTCGTCAGCACTGCCGTCAAGCAAGCCAGGGAGATTTCCAAGCCTCTCAACATCAATATCAAGGCGGTGGACTCCGTGATGAAGTACTTAGAGATCTTGCGCCAAGCCCCCGAGTGTATCATAAGCTGGAAAGCTTCATTTACCCGGGCTGATGCAAGGATGTCGTTGGCAATGGTCAAGGTGCACTCCGAGAACGCCGACATCGACACGGTAACCTCAGGTCTCCCCGACATGGACGATGAAGGCCAGAAGATTAACCACAAGGCTATCTGGGCATCGCTCGCAGGTTATGACACCAGGGTCTCCGAGTTGGTCGATCACAACGTCTTCGTGCCTCTGGAGGTCATTGACGGCGACCACCAAAGCTCCTTCGAGTCCCTCAAGACCACCAACTTTGAAGAAGATGGCTCTCCTGCTGCCGACGATGCTGCATCAAAGTCTCCTGCGCCAGAGGAATAAAAAACACTTTGTAATATTTGTTCCCTCTGGATTGGTGTATGTGGAAAAACTACTGTATTAACTTAAGGCAGAAAAACTATAGTTTTAATTTCCTGCTACTCAAGTACTGGTTCCAGCATGTAAATAATTTTTAAGCAAGTGCTGGCTTATCCATTACTCTTGTTTTTATAATTGACCTTTCGTGAGTCGGAAGACTCGTAGTCGGAACCATGTGCTCAGGTGATGATGCCCAATGGCACCGTCAAAAACCTAAGCACAAAATCATCGACTTCAAGTGCCAAAAGTCACTACTCCAGAATCCACATAAGAACAACAAAGAACGTGTAGACCAGAAAACTTAAGATAACGCCCGTAGGCGGAATTTGCACAAGTGCAAATGCAAAGCTTGCGCATAAAGGTTTTATACGATCCAAAAATGAACACTAAAGGAGGTAAGAGACTCAAGAGTATGAGTGAACCAGAGAGCTTTATTTCATTGATCATATAAGAGGTACACAGTAGATAATAATATGCTAAGTGTAAAAAGGACGTAGCTGAGCTATGTTCCATGGCCGATCAAGCTCCGGGTAGTCATTATCCGGGTCACGTCGCTTACGCTTATGATCCTCGTTTGGTCTATCTTCAAGTTCACGATTGTCAACGAGGTAGTAAGACCCATTGAGTAGCGCCTTGCTTATGATGAACGGTCCTTCCCCATGGCGGGGATAATTTGTGTGACTTCTTCTGCTTAAGTCGGAGCACCAGATCCTCCTCTTTAAACGAGCGATGCTGAACGCGGCGACTATGGTAGCTGCGTAGCTTCTGCTGGTAGATGACGGATCTTTGGCATGCCAATACGTGCTCTTCCTTGATAAGGTCCACATCTAGGCGTCTGGATTCTTCAGCGTCATCTTCCTCGTAGGCGGCAACTCTTGGTGAATCGTGAAGGATGTCGAAAGGAAGGATGGCTTATGCTCCATATACCATGAAATAAGGGGTGTAGCAGGTGGATCTGTTGGGTGTAGTTCATAAACTCCACAGAACAGATGGTAATTCCTCCGCCCAGGCTCCATCTTCTCTGTGTAGCGGTGCCTCAAGACGTGGCTTGATTCCATGCAGAATTAATCCATTGGCTCGCTCAACTTGGCCATTGGACTGTGGATGTGCCACAGATGCTAGGTCAAGTCGGATGCCCTTCTCCCAAAAATAATCTTCCACTTCTCCGAGAGACAAGTTGATGCCATTGTCGGTGATAATGCTATGTGGGAGACCAAATCTCACCACTAGATCCCGGAAAAACCTAAGGGCAGTTGCCCCATCAAGCTTTCTAATGGGTTTATCTTCTATCCATTTGGTGAATTTATCAACTTCTACAAGCAGATGCGTAAACCCACATGGTGTCGTCTGTAATAGACCAACCATGTCTAGCCCCCAGACTACAAACGACCAAGTTATTGGTATTGTTCGCAATTCTTTAGCTGGAACATGTGGTTGTCGGGCATAATACTGGCATCCCATGCATGTCTCAACTAGCTTGTCGGCATCCGCCTTCACGGTCAGCCAGTAGAATCCTTGCCGGAAGGCTTTGGAGACCAACGATTGAGGAGCGGCATGATGCACGCAATCTCGGAGATGGATCTCACGAAGGATTTCAATAACTTCTTGCTGGGAAACACACTTGAGGTATACACTAGTGGTGCTTCTTTTATAGAGCTGTCCATTGATTATGGTATAGCCCTTTGCTCGACGTACTATTTGCCGTCTTTCGACCTCGTCGTCGGGCAAAGTTCTGTGTACGAGATATTCCATGAACGGTTTTGTCCAAGCCAGAGGGAACTTTGTCACTATGTGAACGAAAGAGTCAACTCTATCCGGGTTCTCGGTGTTCGCTCCCTTCACAGATGGTGTCCGTAGATGTTCCCAGAAAAATACAAGCGGAATTTGTTTGCGCCCTGATCCAAGCTTTGACAGTAGATCAGCCGCCTCATTTTGTTCCCTAGGGACATACTTGACTTCGTAGCCCAAGAAGCTCTTGGCTATCTCGTCCACTTCGTCTCAATATGCCGCCATCATAGGGTTCCGCGCGTTCCAGGTGCCAGCCACCTGCTAGGAAACCAAGTCGGAATCTCCACAGCAAACTATGCGCTTGATGCCGGCTACGTGAAGTCCGTGAATGAGTGCTGTCAACACCCGAATTTTTAATCCCATATGCCTGTTATGCCATACATCGCAATCCCAGGACTACCATTTTTGCGAGACATAACAGATTGGATATCATAGTACATCATCCATTACAAACCATACATAAGGTCTTACACAAATAAGGATCTCATGATCCTGTCTTAATACAATTCAAGCAGCGGAATAACGTAAAAATAACGATAGCATGGGCGGATCTCCATATTCATGGTCTAAGGGAATGCTGACGATGGGAGATGATCCTAGTTGTCGTAACCTTCCAGCGGTCCATCTTCCTGATACTCCTCTTCATAGTCTGGCCACGGGAATAGCCAGGGACACAGCCATGAGTACTCTTTAAGTACTCGCAAACTAATATTAACAAGTGAAGGGGTTTTGAGTAGGATACTAAGCTCTAAGGTTGTTTTGAAAAAAGCTAGATTTACCTTAACTAAGTTCAGAAGCAAAGAAAGCTAGTTGAAAAGTTTTATAACCCTAAGTGGGAACTTGAATTTCATATCACAACCCTGTTGTGGTCAAGTCAAAGTCATGAATCATTTCACAAGTCATTTTGAAAACATCTGATGACGAAACAGTATGGCCACTCCAACTGTCCATAACCGCGGACGCGGCTATTCGAATAGTTTGACACTCTGCAGAGATTGTACACTTTCACCACAACATTCGATACATCCATCAGGAGCAATCCTGAATTCACCATACTCAGTATGCGGATAATCAATCCTAACCTTTCAATTACATGCCCTAGTATAGGCACCTCTCCTATGAGTTTGGCCTCCCAACCATGACCAACTATCATCTTGGGTACTACACAGGTGGACAATATTCACAAGGTAGCCTCAGCTCAGACCTTGGCCGCAAGGGAACCCATACTAAGGTATATAAGTTTCCAGTCAAGCCCTACCCGATTTTCAGGTATTGTGGTTGTGCGGTAAAGTTGGAATGGTATCGCATCCAAACAACCATCAGTTTTATAAAGGGCTAAGGCTCCTGCCTTAACATTTTCATCATCAAAATCATCTGGTGTTCACGAACACATGTCAAAACATTTCAGTAGAATGACTCACCATTCTAAGGTTTTCATAACCATTTTCACCAAGTATTCCCATCTAAAGTTGATCCAGTTTTATGCTTAGCACTAGCCTCTACAGGTGGAGGTAAATACTAATGAAGGGTGGTAAGAAAGTGTATCTTATCTAAGTTCAATCTCATGCCTCAGGATGACATCAAGATTATCTAACTTAGACCAAGTTTTATGCTCTTTATGCTACCTTCCAATATCATTCTATTATCTACAAGTTACTAAGTAAACTCTAAGAGAAGCTTTGATAAATAAAATAAAATACTAAGTTTGAAAATAAAACTAGGATTGGGTATCATCAAGGGGTAAGATTGCTATGTCAACTTATGTAGTAAGGCTTGCAATATTACAAGTATAGGCTTGCATATGTAACAATGCAAGTAGTAGCTTGCTAAGTTGCAAGTGTTAGCTTGCTCAGTTAATAGATTGCCTTGCGCAGAGCAGTGGTTGAATTTCTCCTCGGCTTCTTCCTCGTAGTATCCTCCTTCCTCCTCGTATCCTTGGTCGGTACTAGCGTCTATAAATAAATACAAGGTACACAATCACCACACAATACTTAACTATATCTATTTATCACACAAAGGTTCACACTAGATTGTCTAGCATCATCACTATTATCACAAGGATTAAAGCACTTGTCTTATTTATTTTATTTTAGAAAAGTAATTTCTACTCATTGAAAAATTACTTAAGATTTAATATTCTCCAACTAAAACATGGGATCATGTTGACACATGTCATCACCACATATTTCAGTACATGGGAATGTGATTTAAAGTGGTGTCACAATTTAATAAGGTTTAACCTTTTTATTTTAATTAAATAAAATGGCTAGAATGGCCTATGAGGCATTCTTTTATTACTTGATCATTATTTCTGCAAGTAACCCTATATATTTTTATATATTCTAAAAGGTATGGTTAAATGTGATTTTTGAGAGTTGGAATCAACTCAAAATCTTTCATGGATGAATTTTAAAAAATGTTTGAATGCAGAAAAGCTTCCGCCTTGTTATTTTTACTATAGAAGTTCTACAAATCTAAATGGTTTTAATCCAATAAGCTTGGATTAAGTACTCCAGTACCTTTCTAACAAAATTGGTTTCATGCATTTTGGTTTACTGAATCGAGCTAGGTTGATTTTTGAATCTAGGTACATAACTGAGTTTGAAATTAAATGAATAAACCTAAGTTTGAATTAATGGGTCGCGTGGGAGGTTTAACTTGGCCGGCCCACGCGGGCTGGTTAATTGAGCGACCCCACTCGTCAGTGAGATAGTGAGTGGCGAAGTGGTATGGGGAGATGTGGACCGTGCGATCTGACTCTAATCCTACCGTCGTGGTTCATCCTCTACGTCAGGCAACACTGGCGAGACAAAACCGTAGCGCGGCCGGTGGGGGTCGTGGGAGGCTCACCGGGGCTCCGGCTATGGTCGGCGACGGGGGAAACGACGAAGTCGACGACGGCGATTCTCCTGGTACCGACAGCTCCTCCTGGGGCGGCTTCAATCGACAGTGCCTCTCCTCCTCTGTAGTGGTGAACTCCGATGAAATTCCGGCTACCTGGTGCTCGCCTTGCTCTGGGGGTGAGTGTGTGTGATCAGTGAGAGGTGGGGAGTGAGATGGTGTGAAGAGTTTGAGCTGGGAGGGCCTCTATTTTTAGTGCGACGAGGGGACCGAATGGCGCGGGCTGAGCTCGTCGGTGTCATCGGCACAACGTGCTACTCGCATGGGCAAAGGTAGGGGGCGGTACATTGCCTCCTGGTGAAGCTCAATGGCTTGATGGCGCGGCGTGGGGAGATGCTGAATGGTCGGAACGTTGCGGCGCTCTGGGCGGGTCCGACGACAAGTTTAATGACGCACAACATGTGTGGTCCGCGCGGTGGCGAACAGGGCTGTCTGGCAGGTTACTGGGGTGCTGGCGATCACGTATGCAAGCGGCAAGGGCGGTGCGTGGTCTGTGGGCTCGTGTTGCTGACGGCGCACTAGCGCGCTCTCGGCACGCACGCAGAAAAACTGGGCGCGAGCTTGGCTTGTGGTCCAGTGGCTGGCTATGCTAGGGGCTTGGACAGGGGGTGGCGATGGACGGTGCTATGTGTCCCAGATAAGGTTGGCGAGGCTAGTGCTTCCTCTAGCTCGCAGGCGACATGGGGGTGGCAATGGTGCTCTTGGCATGGTCACCATTGATGGCTATGCTTGCTCACAGTGGTGCTAAGGATTGTTAAAGAGGCTAGATGATCTACTAAGAGCTTGCTGCAACAAGAGAGGGAACAAGGTTGGCCACAATCACTGCTACAAATAGTGTTTGATGTTTTTTTGTTTGCTGATCACAATGTGTTTGATGAAATGGCCGAAAGAAATTCAAATTTGAATTTTGGGTTCAAACTTGGTGGGTTTGCTAGTTACATACCAGGGAGTCTCTGGTTAGTTGGATTAGTCAAGGGGAACTGGTTTGGTTGGGTTTTGAAAATGTGTGATCTTCACATATGTTATAGATTCAATTTTGAACTGTCATTTGAATGGGGTTGCTAAATGTTTCTACAAGTTTGAAAGGTGGGCTTTGATTCACTTTTACTTGGTCTTGCAAGGGGTGAAAATAAATGGAAAAGTTTCTGTTTGAAATCTTGGACTAGAAACACTCAAAGTGACCTAGTGAGCAAGATTGGCAAAAATGACCATTTGCCTTATTTAATTTATTTATGATTTTCCTTGATTTGTTTCTGCTTGGAAATGTTTTAGATGATGTTATTTTCATATTTAAACCATTTCTTGATATTTAGGTTAATCACACAAATCCATTCATGCATTCATAAAATCATCACATACAAACATGCATTCATATGATTTTTATTTAATCAAAGTTTTTGTTAGTCCTAATTTTAGTGATTAGAATTTGATAAGCATGATCAATATTTTGGGATGTTACAAACCTTCCCTCCTTAAACAAAATCTTGTCCCAAGATTTGAAAAATAAGAAAAAAAGATTAACTAGGATTTAAAGAGATCGGGAAACTCCGTCCTGATGTGATCTTCTTGCTCCCATGTAGCTTCTTCTTCAGTGTGGTTGCTCCACTAGATCTTGAGAAACTTGATGCTTCGGGTCCTGGTGGTACTCAAAGATTCCTCCAAAATACGGATGGGTACTTCAGGATATGTCAGGTCATCATTGATCTCTATGGTCCGGTGATCAATGTTCTTGAAAACTTCGGTCTTCTCTGGGACTTCAAGGAATTTGCGAAGTAACGATATATGGAACACATTATGCACTGCTGACATCTCCTCTGGCAGTTCCAATTGATACGATACTTCTCCTCGATGGTTCAGAATCTAGAAAGGTCTGATATATCTGGGGGCTAACTTTCCTTTGAGTTGGAAACGCTCCATTCCCTTCAAAGGTGACACCTTAAGATACATAAAATCTCCAATATTGAAAGCGAGGTCTCGACGTCTCTTGTAGGCATAAATCTTCTGTATGGATTTGGCGGACTTGAGGTGCTCATGAATCTTGTCAACTTTATCTTCTGCTTCTCGTAGGATGTCGGGTCTGAAAATCTGACATTCTCCTACTTCCGACCAGTTCAAAGGGGTGCGACACTTCCTTCCATACATGAATTCAAATGGGGCCATTTGCAAACTAGCTTGATAACTGTTGTTGTAAGAAAGTTCTACGAACGGTAGATAGTCTTCCCATTTAGATCCATACTCTAGCACACAGGCTCTCAGCATATCTTCGAGTATTTGATTTACTCGCTCCGTTTGTCCATCAGTCTGAGGGTGATATGCTGTCCTGAAATCTAGTCGGGTTCCTAAACCTTCTTGGACTTTCCTCCAGAATCTCGAGGTAAACTGAGTTCCTCGATCTGATACGATGTTCTCGGGGACTCCGTGCAAACTGATGATCCTAGCGATGCATAAGTCCGCTAGTTTCGAGCTCTGGTACGTGGTCTTGACTGGTAAGAAATGGGCTACTTTGGACAGTTTCTCAACTATGACACAAATAGAGTCATTTTCCCTACTAGAAATAGGCAATCCAGTGATTAAGTCCATTCCTACGGAATCCCATTTCCATTCCGGAATCTGTAATGGTTGCAACAGTCCTGCGGGTCTTTGGTGTCCCGCCTTGACTCTCTAACAAATGTTACACTTGGCGATATAGCTTCTGATTTCTCTCTTCATCTTATGCCACCAAAATTGCTCCTTCAGATCCTGATACATCTTTGTTCCTCCGGGGTGGGTAGAATAAAGAGTATCATGGGCATCCTTCAAAATAACTTCTTTCAACTCTAAATCTGCTGGTACACAGAGACGTCCTTTGTACCATAGAACTCCTTCTTCATCCTCGGTAAATCCGGGTACTTTGCCTATACCGATACGACGTTTGATTCCATCGATACTAGAATTTCCTTTCCGCGCCTCCTTGATCTGACTGATCAAAGTGGGTTGAAGTTCGATACTAGCCAAAAATCCTTCACTCACTAATTCCATTCTGAAATCTTCCATCTCCTTGTGCAAACTTGGTTGCTCCTTCAAAATCATGGAGTTCAAGCGACACGACAATCTGCTAAGGGCATCTGCTACCACATTGGCTTTACCAGGGTGATAGTGAATGTCCAGATCGTAGTCCTTGATTAGCTCAATCCATCTTCTCTGCCTCATATTCAGCTCCTTTTGAGTGAATATATACTTCAGGCTATTGTGATCCGAATAAATCTCACAACGATTAACCATAAGATAATGCCTCCATGTTTTTAGGGCTAGAACTACAACTGCTAGTTCGAGGTCGTGGGTAGGATAGTTCTGTTCATGCTGCTTCAGTTGTCGGGAAAGATAAGATATAACTTTGCCCTCTTGCATTAGCACACATCCGAGACCGATCTTGGATGCGTCACAATACACGTCAAAGGGCTTCGTGATAACCGGCATGATCAAGATTGGGGCTGAAATCAATCTCCTCTTGAGTTCTTGAAAACTCGCTTCACATTTGTCCGTCCATTCAAACTTCTTGTCCTTCTTCAGCAATTGGGTCATGGTTCTAGCAATACTCGAGAATCCTTCTACGAACTTGCGGTAGTATCCCGCTAATCCGAGAAATGCACGAACTTGGGTTTGAGTGGTTGGGGCTTGCCAATCTTCAACATATTTCACCTTTGTAGGGTCAACGGCAATTCCTCCGGTAATTAAATGTGTCCGAGGAATCCTGCCTCCTGTAACCAGAATTCACATTTGCTAAACTTGGCATACAACTGATGCTCTCTAAGGGTTCCAAGGATGGTCCTTAGGTGTAGCTCATGTTCTTCTTCTGATTTGGAATAAATCAGAATGTCATCAATGAAAACAACAAAAAACTTATCCAGGAAGTCCATAAAAATCTTATTCATGAGGTTCATGAAATAAGTGGGGGCATTGGTTAATCCAAAAGACATGATAGTATACTCATATAATCCATATCTGGTGGTAAAGGCAGTCTTTGGAATATCCTCGGCGCGAATCTTGAGTTGGTGATAGCCAGTTCTAAGATCAATCTTAGAAAACACTCTGGCACCGATCAACTGGTCAAACAGGTCTTCTATCTTTGGCAACGGGTACTTGTTCTTGATGGTGACATCATTCAACTTCCGATAATCCGTACATAAACGGTTACCTCCATCCTTCTTGTCCACAAACAAGACAGGTGATCTCCATGGCGACGCACTTGGTTGGATCACCAATTTCCAGCATGGCATCCTATTGCTTCTTCATTTCCACTAGTTACGACGGGTTCATACTATATGGTCTCTGGGCTATAGGTCCGGTTTCAGGTATTAGTTCAATGATAAACTCGATATCCCGATCTGGGGGTATACCGGGCAAAACATCTGGAAATACATCGGGGTATTCGCAGACTATCCGGACTTGGTCAATGGTTGGCCGGGCTATACTCTTGTTGCACTTGAATTGACGGGGCAAGGTTTCCGATACATGCTCTACTGATATTCCGGCTGTCCTGGTCATGGTTATGGCTTTCTTGGCACAGTCAATTAATCCTTTATGTTTGGACATCCAATCCATTCCTAGTACTACTTCCAAACCTTTAGTTTTGAGTACTATTAGATTAGCATAAAAGTCAATGCCATGGATTCGGATAGGTACGGCTTTGCAAATTTGTTTGGCTTTGGTTGTTCAACCAGGTATTTGAACGATCATAACATGCTTCAATTTGGTTGGTTGAATCTTACTAGTGCATGCAAATTCTTCAGTAACAAATTAGTGCGATGCTCCAGAATCAAACAACACTCTTGCAAGTACTGAGTTAACATAAATCATACCCAGCACGACATCTGGCGCTTCTTGGGCTTCTTCAGCATGCATGATAAAGAGACGGCCGTTGCGGTTGAGCGAATTCCCCGGGGCAAACCTTCTTCCGGGCTGAACACGATGCTGCTGTTGAGATGGGGCATTTGCATTGGGGTCTGCGGCAATCTTCTTGGGGCACTCATTGGAATAGTGACCCTTGGTTCCACATTCATAAAAAGTCACCTAAGACTTGTCTTTTGCTGCAACAGGCACAACATTGCTTCCAGTCCTTGGGGCAGTGTTGGTGTTGGTGGCGGCATTTTTGTTGTTGAACTTGGGTGGTGCATGATTGAAATTGCTGGGGTTGCCGGGGTTGTTGTGATTTCCTCCGGGCTTGGGTTTCCACGGTTGGGATAGGTTGGACGGTTCATCGGGGGTTTGTTGGTTCTTGGGGCAGATACTTCGGTGTATGGTGGGTTCCTGGTTGATGCATCATGCGACGCTTGCGGTTCTCATTAGCTTGGTTGATCTTTCCTTCCATCTGAATGGCAGAGTCCACAAAGGCTTCAATATCAGCAAATGGAATATTGACTAACACTGTCTGCATCACATTGTGCAGACCATTCATGAATCTCTCCTTCTTCTTGGCCTCAGTGCTGATCTCATCAGGGCATACCTTGACAGAGATAGGAATCTGTCACGGTACTCTACCACAGTCATTCTTCCTTGCTTAAGCCCCTTGAATTCATCTCTCATCCATAGAATCAAACCTGGTGGCACATGGGTTCGGCTGAACTTGAGTTTGAATTCATCCCAAGCCATCATTTGTCCTCCATTAATGGTGCGAACGCTGTTCCACCATGCCCTTGCATCTCTGGCCATATAGTGGGTAGCGAACAGAACTTTCTCGTTAGCTTCCACTCCTGCAACTTCCAGGTTGTTCTCCATGGTTTGCAGCCAATCATCGGCATCCAGGGGCTCTTCAAACTTACTGAAAATGGGTGGATTAGTGTTTTGGAATTCTTGAGCTTAGATCCATGGTTGTCCTGATTTCCATGGCCTTGATTATTGTTGGAAATCTGAGCTATCTGTTGAAGGGTGGCTAAGTTGGCTTGACGTTCGGCTCGTTCGGTTTCACGGTCAGAAACCAACATTTGCAAGAGTTGCAACATTTGGTCCAGGGATGAGTTGCTTCCTCCTCGAGGCATCTGAAGATTGAGGTAGATTGTGAGAAACGAGGGAAATTTCTAAGGTTCAGAGGTTTTGAAAAGTTTTGAAAAGTTTGACTCAGATTTTTCTAACAACTAGCTTTTCATTCATTCATTCATAGCACACAATACAAACACACACCAGAACAAAGGAAAATAGATGGTTTTAAGAACCATTCTGGGAAACTACGATACAGTGGGACCGAGTACAACTCACTAACGCTAGTGCTCAGGTGCCACTACTCCTCGGAGTCAGTGTCCTCATCATCCTCATCATCATGATCGATGAAGGCAAAGTCATCCTCATCGGTGAAGAAGTCCATGGCCTGACCCTCCAGAAAGTCATCATCATCACTAAGATAGGAGTAGGGGTCTCCACGAATGTCTTCCCCTGCATTCTCCTTCTCCTCCAACTGCATATCTCTCTCGTGGACAGTCTCCTCTAACTCTGTGATCCGGTGGCGAAGATGGGAAATGATGCGCTCCTTCTTGTCGAGCTAACGACGACGAGACTGGCGATCCTTCACTAGCATGGCAACGGTCTGATCCTTCTTGGCGGCGATGGCGTACTTGTGGTTGGCGTAGGAGCGGGCATTGTCCAACTTCTTCTGACGGTCATACATCATGAAGCTGAGGTGGTCCAGTTGAGTCTTCAGCTCATGGTGATATGGGGCCTCCAGTGGCTGTACCATAACATCACGCCTTGGGTAGAACTCAAAGCGGGTACCCTTGATTTGATTGATACTCTGCCCACACAAACGGGCAAGAGCTTCCTGCATGGCCCTGGAAAGTCCATCGAGCCAGTTGTTCTCTCTCAAGGTGAACTGAATTCCCTCTGCGGTGGGGGGTTCAATCTTTCCTTGGAGACTTGCAACAACTAACCACTGCAAATATTCTCCTTCCTGATCATTGAGCTGAGCTCCGAAGAACTCGGGGTGCGGACGCTCCAGCATTTCGGCCAGCTGGTCCAAGTCACGCTCAAAGATGAGGTGCCCTCCATTCCCCAACTGATAGAACTTGCTATACTTCACGTCCATCTATAAGAGTATAGGATGAGTAAGTTAGTAGAGTGATCAAGTGTGTCAAATTTTATGTACGTTTGCAAGAATTTTTGAGGAACATGAATTTTCATGAAAGAGTCTAAGTGATAAGAATGAGAATAAGTTTTCGTAAATACTCACTTCCTTGGTTTTGAAACTAAGTTTTTGAATCAAACGTCCATTCTAAACTAGGGTCTCCTATGGCCAGGATGGCTCTGATACCAACTTGTCAACACCTGGATTTTTAATCCCAGATGCCTGTTATGACATACATCGCAATCCCAGGATTACCATTTTTGTGAGACATAACAGATTGGATATCACAGTACATCATCCATTACAAACCATACATAAGGTCTTACACAAATAAGGATCTCATGATCCCATCTTAATACAATTCAAGGAGCGTAATAATGTAAAAATAATGATAGCGTGGGCGGAGCTCCATCTTCATGGTCACAGGCAATGCTGACGATGGGAGATGATCCTAGTTGTCGTAACCTTCCTGCGGTCCATCTTCCTGATACTCCTCTTCATAGTCTGGCACGGGAATAGACAAGGACACAGTCATGAGTACTCTTTAAGTACTCGCAAACTAATACTAACAAGTGAAGGAGTTTTGAGTAGGATACTAAGCTCTAGGTTTGTTTTGCAAAACGCTATATTTACCTTAACTAAGTTTAGAAGCAAAGAAAGCTAGTTGAAAAGTTTTATAACCCTAAGTCGGAATTTGAATTTCATATCACAACCCTGTTGTGCTCAAGTCAAAGTCATGAATCGTTTCACAAGTCATTTTGAAAACATCTGACGACAGAACAGTATGGCCACTCCAACTGTCCATAACCGCGGATGCGGCTATTCGAATAGTTTGACACTCTGCAGAGATTGTACACTTTCACCACAACATTCGATACATCTGTCAGGAACAATCCTGAATTCAACATACTCAGTGTAGCACCCCGGGTAAAACCATTACTAGAAAATCGCTGTTGAACTGGTGCATCATCATGCATATCTTGTTTGTATATTTTAACCTCAAATTATTTTGCTAAAACCTATTTTTGTTTCCTAAAATATCCTCGTGGTTTTATTAATCCCGTCCTTCTTTTCTTATTTTTAAATTAAAATAAAACAATATTTTTATCCGTTATAAGCACGCAAAAGGTTTTTTTATTTGACTAAAAATGAAATAAGACTAAAAGTCCGTCTAAAATTTTGGCCTAAAACTAGCCCTATCAGTTCACTCTAAACTAGACGATGTGGCTGGCAGGCCTTCGCCTTCTCGATCTACGTGCCGGACCAGCTGCCAACTAGCCGCACGCCTGCAGTTCCTTGCCGCCTATCGAGAGCAGGGGGCCATCGAGTAGCACAGCGAGCCACTGTTCTGTCTTGGATCGGCCGCCGCTTGTGGTGCGTGTGTTCAACGGCAGCTGATCGAATCGCCCAAGCTACCGCACTGTAAGTGTTTGATAAAATTCCAGCAAGGGCTTCTGTCACGGTTTTCTTATCCAATGTCCGTGATTAATCGCTTGGCCGTCAAGTTCCACTTCTTGACATCTGCGTCATCATCCATTTCAGTTTCAGAAACATCAAGATGGTGGTGGTACAAGTACTCCTCTGGACGAAGCCTACTTCCGTTACTTCATCTACAATCCGAAAGTCAGTCTCTTCATTCATCTAGGCAAACTAAGCCGTGAGACACCGATCATATCCCTATTTTCATAAACATGCTATCTATCTTGTATAAGTTAAATTATTCATTCTTGCATACATATCTTATTGTTTGGGGTATTTAATTGTTTCACCTAATAATTAAATATGATGACAATATGCGGCTTATCTAGTTTTATATTGACTTCATTTAAATTTGCATAGTGAACCGGTGCCATGTTTTACCTTGATAAAACAACATTTAAATTGCGGGGTATCTAAACAACTTGAACCATCTAAGTAAATGTCGGAACCCCGGTTCCGTTTAATATTGACCAATCGCATCGCATCTTTGCCATGTCATACATCATACATGCATCATGTCCGATCTTCTTCCGTAGTATTAAATAAGGCATCGTTGTTTCTTCTAGTGCTTTGCTTCTTCACGGATTAGGCCGATAAGTTGATGCAAGTGTCGATCCGATCTTTGGATGAACCTTCAGCAATGTTTTCAGGCGAGCATTCTCTCCCTTTCTACCTATTTTACATTTATAGTCTTTATTTCCTCCGTTGATCTATTGCTATCTGTGTTGCGATGCTATAGATTCCGTACCCCGTTATACTTCCCTGCAGCCCTTATATTGCCATGGACACATCCTATTACCTGTTGTTTGGTAGATAGTCGGCCTTGCGAGTCGTAGTTGCTTGCGCAGGTGATGTGTCGCGCCGTCGATCTTCCGCAGTTGTTGGAGTAATGCCGCATGTTTGAGATGATCATGGCTTTAATTACCGTTTAATAACTAAAATTGGAGTAGGTAAATAATGTAGAGGCACAGGTGGGCAATATATGTTATTTGGTTTTTAACCATCCACTTGTGTCCCTTAGGACCCCGAGTACTTGATACCTGTTCTTTGAATATTCGCACTATCCGCATGTGGGACCATGAATCCCCCTAACCCTAGCTTGAGTCATATTTAATTCCTTGGGGCCACAAAGTAGTTTGGGGCTTTATTACTATCCTGTACTTATGCCATGCTTTACTGCTTTATTTACGATTGCGCGTGGAGCGCCTATACTGTTTATGAACAAATATGGAATGTTTTTGCGGTATCGACAAGCCCAGTCACACTTTCGGGTTCCTAGTCGTTTACAACCATTGGCACAAACCTCTGGGTCCGTCTCGGAGCCGGCAAACTTCGTCACGGGTAGCTTGGTAGGGTGGCCCCCTGAAATCAAATATGAATCATGCGAATGTTCTGTCGTGATGCCTCGTTGGGTTTTCATTTTGTTTTTTCCGAGGTTGATCGTGCGTGTGTTTCTATTTGTGCCCCCCTGCAGGCTTAAACTTTCTGAAAGCTGTGTCCGCGGTTATGGACGACTTGGAGCATAGTATCTCGACCATAGACAATTATAACGAAAATAGTGCTATAAATTTGACTTTGAAATGACTAGTAATCATGTTCAGTACAATGGAATGGCTATATAAAAGTACCAGCAACTGCTGGGTTTTTTAATATCTCATGGTATATGTATCTGACTAGTATGTATTGCAACTACAATGGAATGGTTAACTAAAACTGCCCACTATTTATAATATCGGGATGACTCATGCTATCTATATCTGACTAGTAATTGCCATAACTATAATAGAATGGATAAAACTGCCAACTGTGTGAGTTCCTCGGTTGACTTCCTCGTTTGGTCTCGAGGGGGAAATACCAGGATGGGTATGCTTGGTGATAGTTTTAGGTTGGATCCCAATAGGTATTTCTTATCCCTCTCTGATAGTCGCCAGTTGTATCGAGTCTCTATAGGTGTTTAGTGCTTGCCGCGCTGCCGCTTCAGTCCACCATACCTATGTAGGCGAGGACCGCCGAATTCTAGTCTCGCCGTGTACTGGCCTCAGTACTGACTGCTCTCTTTTCCTTTACCCTTTGCCGGCACCCCTTTTGTGTTAGCGGGTTTTGAGATCGACGTCGTTAGCAGGGTTACCCTTCCGGCTTGGACTGGGTAGGGTTATGGACGCCATTGGTTATTCTTCAGGGATCTTATGTCAATTTGCATCTTGTCCATACTCGGACGCTGAAATGTTTTAAAGGTGATTTGGATGTTTGTATTGTATATCTGTATTCTTGACTCTTTGAGTCATTGTTGTATATATCTGTTCTGTGGGTTCCATCGAGGACTATTGTGTAATGATATTACTTCATTTTCCACCCGCACGCAAGTGCCTGGTGGGCACCTCTGAATCGTTTCTATGCGGGTTTGGCGGGAATCGATAAAACTTGCATAGGGACGATCCGAGGGTGTTACAGAGTGGTATCAGAGCTCAGCAGTTACGATACCCCACTGGTCCAGCCTGTAGTATAACCAAGCTAACGGACATTGTAGAGTGTCAAAAATATTTGAAAAATCGGTTGGATAGATCTGATTAGGTCTCCTTTTACTCCTTACCCTCTGCTATTCTTGTAACACTACGGTTCTGAAAAGACCGTAGCTTCTATGTGACATGCTAATCCCTGGATCGGTTCATTGGCTCACAATAGAATAAGATGAATAACATAGCAAAATATTCGTGTATCATAAATAACGAAGATCCGGAGTATCATTATTACAATAAAAGCTTAGCTCAAGGCTAGCTCAAATTATTCAAGTAGCAGCATAAATATAATAAATCTTCCATTCTTCAAATTGCCCATAAGTGAACAAGTGCCGAGTGGAGTACCGTGGCCTAAATCGATCACTCAGAATCGGAATATCCTGCAACATGAAACGTAGCAGCCCCGAAGGGTCAATACATGGAATGTATGGCAAGTAGAGCTATTAAAGGAGACAATAGAGCTAACATCTACATGCATATTTGGCAAGTGGAGCTGTGGCTAGCTTGCATTTGCGAATACCTTTGTCCTACTTTCACAAACAGTTTTTGATTTTCTTTGAAAAGATCCCAATTAAGTTAACCCATCAACATTAAAGCAATTATGAAATTGGAATGAGCGAGAAACATGTCATGGAATCAATATCAAGCAACTCAGATGTCCATAACCGGGGATACGGCTAATCGATTAGTTTATACACCCTGCAGGGGTTAGTACACTTTACCCATGTGACTTGGCCAGCCCAGCTCGTACCACCACTCTCATATTGGGTGATGATAGGGAGAAGTCCAAGAAGGGACAGTTCGGGAATTAGCTCCCAAAACCCGACACGCACCGGTCCAACCTACCAAAATTCTACATCTTTGGATACGTGGGTTCGAGTTACCACAACCTACTGAGTCCAACCAACAGCCCATTCCATTATTGGCACATGGTTGTACACGTAAGCTACAAAAATAAAGAAGCCAATCATTCTCTCTTGATACCTGGGTGCCTTTCCGCAATGATACTACCAAAAATTATCAATCCCATCACACCCAGGAGATTCATTGATTAAGTTGTTTTAGTTTTCACAAACCAACACATTTAGAAACAACTTCAGTAATGTAACCCAGCCCTCGTTCATTATAGCATGGCTAAGCACATCTACCAACGGTGGTTCATCTATAGGGAAAACCCTACCACATAATGGGACATAGCATAGCGATAGTAATATCATACACATGCATATACAAAATACACGACAATGCATTGAAAATAGTAGGACAACATCATGAACAAGGTAGCATCTACTTGCCTTGATAGTTGGTGAAGTCGTTCAAGCACTCGTAGCAATCACACACTCTTCACTCCTCGCAATCTATCGATCAAACAATTGCATACAACATAAACAACCATACAACCATAAACAAATGCCCAAATGCATGCATGACAATTCAATATGCCACAATGGTTGTATTTAGTTCTCTAAACATTACTGAAGTATATGATGCATGCAAGAGATTGATTAATGCAATGGAGTTTTTGTTATTAATAATTACTTGCCATTATTGGTGTTTTAACGGATCTGTTGTAACTTCTGTTCTCATTGTCAATTAAACTTGGATATAAAGTGTACTGGGTAGAGGGAATTAATACCAACCAGTAGGCGTTGGAGTCACCCTAATTAGAGTTACAAATCTTTTCTTATGATTTAAATAGTGTTTAATGGGTTTTAAATCATTTAAATAGTTTATGTTATCTAAAAATCAAACTAAAATCAGATATATAATCCCCACGGTGTTGTGATTCCAGGGACATATTATTTGTAATTTTCTGAACATTATTTATTTTCTTATGAATTTATTACTCTAAATAAGCCATTAAACCATTTATTTAATTACTGCAAAACCTTACAGTATTTGACTTAACCATTTGCATATTGATGATCTACACAAAATTGTGAATCCATAGGTATATTATTTGTGATATTTGGACCAGTAGATATTTTACCATGAATTTATTAACCTAAAAGACCATTAAAACTAATTACAATATTACAGTAAACACGTACTGTAAAAAGTTAGATCCAACTTGATATTAATAATCTACTCAATTTTATGAATCTATTGATATATTATACGCTATTTTTGGACCTACCAATCTTTTATTATGAATTTTACAAATTTATACAATTTTCTGCAACTTTAATTCAATTTCAAATTCACATGGAATATCCCTGGGAATATTCTTCGCTGACTGGGCGCAGGAGCTGACCTGGCGCTGGCGCGACAGGTTGACGAGGAGGGCGACGTGGCGCGTTCTGGTTCGCCGATACCGGTTCATCGAGTTGATCTAATCTGGGCCGTCGGAGGGGAACCCATCGGCTCGGAACGAATCCTTCCGCGTGGGCCGACCTGGGCGACGGCGAGCGGCAGCGGACGGCTCGGTGGTGATCTTGGGCGGCGCTCCGGCGAGTTCTAGGCGAGGGGAGGTGGCGGACGAGGACCGGGCAAGGACGACGAGTTCATTGGTGAGAATGGCGTCGTGGTTTGTTTCCCGAGGTAGCGTCGGCGTGCGGATGGAGACGTGCGATGGAGATAGTGCTCCGGCGAGCAATCGCGGCCTCTCCCGTGGTCCTGCGATGGGGAAAACGGCGTGAGGCGACGGAGTCGAGCACTGGGAAGAGGATAAGGGGAGAAAGAGGCGGCGGGGTGCTTCGTAACCTCCTGTGTCTAGCTCGTCAGCGAGCTCCGACGGCGGCGGATCGAGAAGCTTCGGGCGGCGCTAGGGTTTGCCGTTTTTTGAAAAAAAAAACGAGACGAGGAAGGTGCGGGTTTTATATAGGAGGGGCGACGTGTAGAGGGGAAAGAGATCGGCACCGAAATCATCGGGATTTCGTTCGATTGTTGAGGCCGTGATGAACACGGGTTCATCCGGAGGAAGGGGATGACGGCGTGGGGTCCACGCGGCGGTGGCGTGGTGTAGGCTGACGGGCGGGCCCCACAATGAGAAAAAAATGGGAGGAGAGGGTGCTCCGCGGACTACGGGTTGCTACTGGGCTACTGGGCCGCTGTTGCGCGCTGCGTGGGGAGGTGGGGTGAGCGGCAAGTAGGGAGGAGAGGAGAGGTGGGTTGGGGCAGGTGGGCTCGTGGGCTGGGCCGGGGTGGCTCCGCCGGTGGGGGTAGGTTAGTTTTTTTCTTCTTTTTATTCTTTTCTGTTTTAGTAATTCTATTGTATGTTTTTATTTATAACTCCAAATTAAATGATTTTTGTCTTCAAATTTTTCTAAAATCATTTAGATAACATTAGGATCATATTTGCAATCCTTTTACTATTTTGCAAGTAGTGGATTTATAAATCCTTGCATATTCATTTGTAGGTGCATTTTGGTGATTCAAAATAGGGATTCAATATAGTGTTTTGCAATTCAAACTTTCATGAATGTAATGCAATGCTTATGAATGACATGCAAATGCATTTTTTTCTAGTCCCAATTTTCAAAATCTTGGGATGTGACAATTCTCCTCTTACCTTTGTGTGCTTTGAATCTGATCTCTTATCTTTTCTTCGAGTCCAGGATTCTCGTGGTTGGGTTTTCGTCATACCTTCAGGGTTTCAATTCCATACTTTGTTAACGGTGCTTCGACAACTGGTCTTCATGCTATTTGATGGATCTTTCATTTGTTGTACCTTTCAGTGGACCGAAGATTCACTAAATTTTTTCTTTCTATCCTCCGGTGTTATCCGATACGACGAAGTCATCTACATCAGATCTGATGAGAATCTCCATCCCTACTTTTTTTTCCAAACCTCGCTTGTCGAGAGCTTCAGTCTGAATTCCGAGAGTTGGTTGCATAATTTTACCATTCATGTGCAGAGTAATGCTTTGGGTGCGCGATGGACTGATTACCATCCGACTACTCTTATCATTCGCTCTTGTGCATTGAATCGGTGGATCAAGCAATTTTACTCCTTCCATGGAAGTTAGAGGTCGCCTTATCTTTTGATACCTCTACCTTCGTCCTTTGTTTCTCCGGAGTGTTCTCTCGATGGACGTGAGCACCGACCCTTGTTGGTGGTGTCGTGGATTTCAAGATGGAGAAAGAACCCTTGTTAGTGATGTCGCGAGGATCCACATGAAGCCAGAAGTTTCAGATCGTCGGCCTTCTTCCCTGTACCATGAGGCAGATCTCGAGGGCGAGATCCACTTTTAGTGGTGTCGAATTGTAGCACCCCGGGTAAAACCATTACTAGAAAATCGCTGTTGTTTGAACTAGTGCATCATCATGCATATCTTGTTTGTATATTTTAACCTCAAATTATTTTGCTAAAACCTATTTTTGTTTTCCTAAAATATCCTCGTGGTTTTATTAAACCCGTCCTTCTATTCTTATTTTTAAATTAAAATAAAACAATATTTTTATCCGTTATAAGAACGCAAAGGTTTTTTTATTTGACTAAAAATAAAATAAGGCTAAAGGCCAGTCTAAAATTTTGGCCCAAAACTAGCCATATCTAGTCTACTTTAATTTAAACTAGATAAATAATCCATTCCTCTTCTTTTCCCCAAACCCTAGCCTCCTAATCTGAGGCAAATTCTTCAGCTCTTTCTTTTTCCTCCGCCGTCGAGAGCTCCTCTGTTTTCCCTTGTCAAATAGCAGTAGATCAATAGAATCCTCGTACAATAATTTCTCCAAGAGCTAGCAAGCTGAGCAAGACCCCATTCAATCAATTTCATCGCATCACTGTGCCCTCGTTTTCTTGGTCCTCCGCATGCAATCCTCAAGAGCTGGCTATGTACCCACACGCCATATCTCATCTTTGTTTTAATCTGCCACTTCAGTAACTCACATCACCGGGTTCCATCGCTGCAGGCAGCTCGGCCTCACTTGGCCCTTCAACCATGCGGGAAGTCGCTCAGCTCCACACCGCCACCACGCCGGCAGCAGCAGAGCAAGACGATGTGGCTGTGCACGCGTACACGGCCTTTGCCTTCTCGATCTACGTGCCGGACCAGCCGCCAACTAGCCGCACGCCTGCAGTTCCTTGCCGCCTATCGGGAGCAGGGGGCCATCGAGTAGCACAGCGAACCACTGTTCTGTCTTGGATCGGCCGCCGCTTGTGGTGCGTGTGTTCAACGGCAGCTGATCGAATCGCCCAAGCTACCGCACTGTAAGTGTTTGATAAAATTCCAGCAAGGGCTTCTATCACGGTTTCCTTATCCAATGTCCGTGATTAATCGCTTGGCCGTCAAGTTCCACTTCTTGACATCTGCGTCATCATCCATTTCAGTTTCCGAAACATCAAGATGGTGGTGGTACAAGTACTCCTAGGACGAAGCCTACTTCCGTTACTTCATCTACAATCCGAAAGTCAGTCTCTTCATTCATCTAGGCAAACTAAGCCATGAGACACCGATCATATCCCTATTTTCATAAACATGCTATCTATCTTGTATAAATTAAATTATTCATTCTTGCATACATATCTTATTGTTTGGGGGTATTTAATTGTTTCACCCAATAATTAAATATGATGACCATATGCGGCTTATCTAGTTTTATATTGGCTTCATTTAAATTTGCATAGTGAACCGGTGCCATGTTTTACCTTGTTAAAACAACATTTAAATTGCGGGGTATCTAAACAACTTGAACCATCTAAGTAAATGTCGGAACCCCGGTTCCGTTTAATATTGACCAATCGCATCGCATCTTTGCCATGTCATACATCATACATGCATCATGTCCGATCTTCTTCCGTAGTATTAAATAAGGCATCGTTGTTTCTTCTATTGCTTTGCATCTTCACGGATTAGGCCGATGAGTTGATGCGAGTGTCGATCCGATCTTCGGATGAACCTTCAGCAATGTTTTCAGGCAAGCATTCTCTCCTTTCTATCTATTTTACATTTATAGTCTTTATTTCCTCCGTTGATCTATTGCTATCTGTGTTGCGATGCTATAGATTCCGTACCCCGTTATACTTCGTTGCAGCCCTTATAGTGCCATGGACACATCCTATTACCTGATGTTTGGTAGATAGTCGGCCTTGCGAGTCGTAGTTGCTTGCGCAGGTGATGTGTCGCGCCGTCGATCTTCCGCAGTTGTTGGAGTAATGCCGCATGTTTGAGATGATCATGGCTTTAATTACCATTTAATAACTAAAATTGGAGTAGGTAAATAATGTAGAGGCACAAGTGGGCAATAGATGTTATTTGGTTTTTAACCGTCCACTTGTGTCCCGTAGGACCCCGAGTACTTGATACCTGTTCTTTGAATATTTGCACTATTCGCATGTGGGACCATGAATCCCCCTAACCCTAGCTTGAGTCATATTTAATTCCTTGGGGCCACAAAGTAGTTTGGGGCTTTATTACTATCCTGTACTTATGCCATGCTTTACTGCTTTATTTACGATTGCGCGTGGAGCGCCTATACTGTTTATGAACAAATGTGGAATGTTTTTGCGGTATCGACAAGCCTAGTCACACTTTCGGGTTCCTAGTCGTTTACAGCCATTGGCACAAACCTCTGGGTCCGTCTCGGAGCCGGCAAACTTCGTCGCGGGTAGCTTGGTAGGGTGGCCCCCTGAAATCAAATATGAATCATGCGAATGTTCTGTCGTGATGTCTCGTTGGGTTTTCATTTTGTTTTTTCCGAGGTTGATCGTGCGTGTGTTTCTATTTGTGCCCCCCTGCAGGGTAAAACTTTCTGAAAGCTGTGTCCGCGGTTATGGACGACTTGGAGCATAGTATCTCGACCATAGACAACTATAACTAAAATAATGCTATAAATTTGACTTTGAAATGACTAGTAATCAGGTTCAGTACAATGGAATGGCTATATAAAAGTACCAACAACTGCTGGGTTTTTGAATGTCTCATGGTATATGTATCTGACTAGTAAGTATTGCAACTACAATGAAATGGTTAACTAGAACTGCCCACTGTTTATAATATCAGGATGACTCATGCTATCTATATCTGACTAGTAATTGCCATAACTATAACGGAATGGATAAAATTGCCAACTGTGTGAGTTCCTCGGTTGACTTCCTTGTTTGGTCTCAAGGGGGAAATACCAGGATGGGTATGCTTGGTGATAGTTTTAGGTTGGATCCCAATAGGTCTTTCTTATCCCTCTCTGATAGTCGCCAGTTATATCGAGTCTCTATAGGTGTTTAGTGCTTGCCGCGCTGCCGCTTCAGTCCACCATACCTATGTAGGCGAGGACCGCCGAATTCTAGTCTCGCCGTGTACTGGCCTCAGTACTGACCGCTCTCTTTTCCTTTGCCTTTGCCGGCACCCCTTTTGCTTGGCCTGGCAGGGTTATGGACGCCATTGGTTATTCTTCAGGGATCTTAGCTTAATTTGCATCTTGTCCGTACTCGGACGCTGAATCGTTTTAAAGGTGATTGGATCTTTGTATTGTATATCTGTATTCTTGACTCTTTGAGTCATTATTGTATATATATGTTCTGTGGGTTCCATCGAGGACTATTGTGTAATGATATTACTTCGTTTTCCACCCGCACGCAAGTGCCTGGTGGGCACCTCTGAATTGTTTCTATGCGGGTTTGGCGGGAATCGCTAAAACTTGCATAGGGCCGATCCGAGGGTGTTACACTCAGTATGCGGATAATCAATCCTAACCTTTCAATTACACGCCTAGTATATGCACCTCTCCTGTGAGTTTGGACTCCCAACCATGACCAACTGTCATCTTGGGTACTACATAGGTGGACAATCTTCACATGGTAGCCTCATCTCAGACCTTGGCCGCAAGGGAACCCATACTAAGGTATATAATTTCCAGTCAATCCCAACCCAATTTTCAGGTATTGTGGTTGTACGGTAAAGTTAGAATGGTATCGCATCCAGACAACCATCGGTTTTATAAAGGGCTAAGGCTCATGCCTTAACATTTTCATCATCAAAATCATCTGGTGTTCACGAACACATGTCAAAACATTTCAGTAGAATGACTCACCATTCTAAGGTTTTCATAACCATTTTCACCAAGTATTCCCATATAAAGTTGATCCAGTTTTATGCTTAGCACTAGCCTCTACAGGTGGGGGTAAATACTAATGAGGGGTGGTAAGCAAGTGTATCTTATCTAAGTTCAATCTCATGCCTCAGGATGACATCAAGATTATCTAACTTAGACCAAGTTTTATGCTCTTTATGCTACCTTCCAATATCCTTCTATTATCTACAAGTTACTAAGTAAACTCTAAGAGAAAGCTTTGATAAAGAAAATAAAATACTAAGTTTGCAAACAAAACTAGGATTGGGTATCATCAAGGGGTAAGCTTGCTAGGTCAAATTATGTAGTAAGGCTTGCAAGATTACAAGTATAGGCTTGCATATGTAACAATGCAAGTCGTAGATTGCTAAGTTGCAAGTGTTAGCTTTCTCAGTTAATAGCTTGCCTTGTGCAGAGCAGTGGTTGAAGTTCTCCTCGGCTTATTCCTCATAGTATCCTCCTTCCTCCTCGTATCCTTGGTCGGTACTAGCGTCTATAAATAAATACGAGGTACACAATCACCACACAATACTTAACTATATCTATTTATCACACAAAGGTTCACACTAGATGATCTAGCATCATCACTATTATCACAAGGATTAAAGCACTTGTCTTCTTTATTTTATTTTAGAAAAGTAATTTCTACTCATTGAAAAATTACTTAAGATTTAATATTCTCCAACTATAACATGGGATCATGATGACACATGTCATCACCACATATTTCAGTACATGGGAATGTGATTTAAAGTGGTGTCACAATTTAATAAGGTTTAACCTTTTTATTTTAATTAAATAAAATGACTAGAATGGCCTATGAGGCATTATTTTATTACTTGATCATTATTTCTGCAAGTAACCCTATATATTTTTATATATTCTGAAAGGTATGGTTAAATGTAATTTTTGAGAGTTGGAATCAACTCAAAAGCTTTCATGGTTGAATTTTGAAAAATGTTTGAATGCAGAAAAGCTTCCGCCTTGTTATTTTTACTATAAAAGATCTACAAATCTAAATGGTTTGAATCCAACAGGCTTGGATTAAGTACTCCAGTACCTTTCTAACAAAATTGGTTTCATGCATTTTGGTACAGTGAATCGAGCTAGGTTGATTTTTGAATCTATGTACAGAACTGAGTTTGAAATTAAATGAATAAACCTAAGTTTGAATTAATGGGTCGCGCGGGAGGTTTAACTGGGCCAGTCCACTACGCACAGCGCGCGCGGGGGCTTGTTAAGTGAGCGACCCCACTCGTCAGTGAGACAGTGAGTGGCGAAGTGGTATGGGGAGATGTGGACTGTGCGATCTGACTCTAATCCTACGGTCGTGGTTCATCGTCCATGTCGGGCAACGCCGGCGAGACAGAACCCTAGCGCGGCAGATGGGGGTCGTGGGAGGGGCGATGGTCGGTGATGGGGGCGAACGACGAAGTCGACGATGACGATTCTCCTGGTACCGGCAGCTCCTCCTGGGGTGGCTTCAATCGACGGCGCCTCTCCTCCTCTGCAGCGACGAACTCCGGTGAAATTCCGACCACCTGGTGCTCGCCTTGCTCCGGGGTTGAGTGTGTGTGATCAGTGAGAGGTGGCGAGTGAGATGGTGTGAAGAGTTTGAGCTGGGAGGGCCTCTATTTATAGTGCGACGAGGGGACCGAATGGCGCGGGCTAAGATCGTCGGTGTCGTCGGCACAGCGTGCTACTGGCATGGGAAAAGTTAGGGGGTGGTATGTTGCCTCCTGGCGAAGCTCAACAGCTTGATGGCGCGGCGTTGGGCGGTGTTGAACGGTCGGAACGTCACGGCGCTCTGGGCGGATCCGACGACAAGTTTAATGGCGCACAGCATGCATGCTCCGCGCAGCGGCGAACGGGGCTGTCTGGCATGTTACTAGGGTTCTGGCGATCACATATGCAAGCGGCGAGGGCGGCACGCGGTCTGTGGTCTCGTGTCGCTGACGGCGCACTGGCGCGCTCTTGGCATGCACGCAGAGAAACTGGGCGTGAGCTTGGCTTGTGGTCTAGTGGCTGGCTGCGCTCGGGGCTTGGACAGGGGGTGGCGGTGGACGGTGCTACATGTCCCAGACAAGGTTGGCGAGGTAGTGCTTCCTCTAGCTCGCTGGCGACATGGGGGTGGCAATGGTGCTCTCGACATGGTCACCATTGATGGCTATGCTTTCTCACAGTGGTGCCAAGGATTGTTAAAGAGGCTAGATGATCTACTAAGAGCTTGCTGCAACCAGGGAGGGAACAAGGTTGGCCAGAATCACTGCTACAAATAATGTTTGATATTTTGTTGTTTGCTGATCACAATGTGTTTGATGAAATGGCCGAAAGAAATTCAAATTTGAATTTTGGGTTCAAACTTGGTGGGTTTGCTAGTTACATACTAGGGAGTCTCTGGTTAGTTGGATTAGTCAAGGGGCACTGGTTTGGTTGGGTTTTGAAAATGTGTGATCTTTACATATGTTATAGATTCAATTTTGAATTGTCATTTGAATGGGGTTGCTAAATGTTTCTGCAAGTTTGAAAGGTGGGATTTGATTCACTTTTACTTGGTATTGCAAGGGGTGAAAAGAAATGGAAAAGTTTCTGTTTGAAATCTTGGACTAGAAACACTCAAAGTGACCTAGTGAGCAAGATTGGCAAAAATGACCATTTGCCTTATTTAATTTATTTTTGATTTTATCTTGATTTGTTTATGCTTGGAAATGTTTTAGATGATGTTATTTTCATCTTTAAACCATTTCTTGCTATTTAGGTTAATCACAGAAGTCCATTCATGCATTCATAAAATCATCACATATACACATGCATTCATATGATTTTTATTTAATAAAAGTTTTTGTTAATCCTAATTTTAGTGATTAGAATTTGATAAGCATGATCAATATTTTTGGGATGTTACAAGTGCTTCATACTCTGCCATGTTGTTCGTAGCCTCGAAGTGGATCTGCAGATCGTAGTGTAGCTTCTCCCCAGTTGGTGACTGTAATAGTACAACAGCCCCAAGCCATTGAGTAGCTTTGATCTGTCAAAGTGCATCACCCAGTATTGTCGTTCTGGTATAGGGGTAGCATCTGGCATCTTCGTCCAATCCGCGATAAAATCCGCCAAGGCCTGTGATTTGATAGCGTCGCGTCTCTTGTAGGTGATCTCGAAAGCGGCAAGTTCAATGCCCCACTTCGCGACCCTTCCTGTAGCGTCACTATTGTTGATGATGTCGGACAGTGGAGATTTGCTCACAACTGTGATGGGGTGTTCCTGGAAGTAGTGCCTTAGCTTCCAGGAAGCAAGGAAAACTCCATAAGCTAGCTTCTAGTAGTGCGGGTAACGCTGCTTGGACTCCGTCAAGACCTCGCTTACATAGTAAACTGGCCGTTGAACTCCATACTCATGCCCTGGTTCTTTCTGCTCTACCACGACGATGATGCTGATTACCCGTTTGGTGGCCGCCATGTAAATTAACATAGGCTCCATAGGCTCAGGTTCTGTAAGGATAGGCGCCGAGGAGAGTATCTCCTTTAGCTGCTTCAATGCTGCGTCTGCTTTGTCCGTCCATGTAAATTTGTCCGCCTTCTTCAGCAAATTGTATAGCGGCAGAGCCTTCTCTCCAAGTCGGCTGACGAACCGGCTAACTACTGCAACGCAGCCTGTAAGCCGTTGTATGTCCTTCAGGCAAGTCGGACGGTTTATGTTTAGAATTGCCTTGATCTTCTCTGGTTGACCTCGATTCCACGCTAGGAAACGATGAAGCCCAACAATTTGCCGTCTGGGACCCCGAAGACGCACTTCTTAGGGTTAAGCATCATGTTGTATTTCCGGAGATTATCAAAGGTTTCTTTTAAGTCGGAGATTAAGTCGTTTGACTTTTTAGACATCACCGCCACATAGGCGTGAACGTTCTGACCAATCTGATCATGTAGGCCACGCTGCATTGTCCGCTAGTACGTAGCACCTGTGTTTTTCAGCCCAAAGGGCATCGTGACATAGCAAAACGTGTCGTAAGGTGTAGTGAACGAAGTGGGCAATTGGTCCGATTTCCTCATCTTAATCTGGAGGTATCCTGAGTATGCATCGAGAAAACACAAAAGCTCCAAGCCAGCCGTCGAGTCAATGACTTGGTCAATGCGAGGCAAAGCAAACGGATCTTTGGGACATGCTTTGTTCAAGCCAGTGTAATCAACGCACATTCTCAATTCTTTGGTTCCCTTTTTGGGGACAAGTACAGGATTGGCCACCCATCGGGTGTGAAGGACTTCTCGGATAAAACTAGCCTTAAGTGTCCTAGCTATGTCTTTGCCTATGGCGCGTCTCTTCTCATCTCCAAAGCGTCATAGAGGTTGTTTCACCGGTTTGCATTTTGGACCAATATTCAAGCTATTCTCGGCAAGTTCCCTAGGTACACCTTTCATTTCGGCAGGTTGCCAAGTAAATATGTCCCTATTCTCATGGAGGAACTCGACGAGCATGCTTTCCTATTTAGGATCCAGGTTCGTCCCAATGGCGGTGGTCTTGGAGGCATCGCCTACCACAAGTTCCACATGCTTGGTTTTGATGGCGGCTTTGAAGGCTGGGGCGGAGTCAGAAATATGCTTCTTTGATGCCAGCATCTCCATGGCATTGACCTTGCTTTGGATCTCCTTGAATTCTTCG
The DNA here is from genome assembly GCA_916181665.1 of Avena sativa. Classification (NCBI taxonomy): domain Eukaryota; kingdom Viridiplantae; phylum Streptophyta; class Magnoliopsida; order Poales; family Poaceae; genus Avena; species Avena sativa. Next base: position 185,790,382 of record OV702284.1, on the reverse strand, counting down.
CTATAGAGGACAGCTTCTACAAAGGCTGCTTCTCTAATCTCGCAGTCCCTTGCCTTGGTAAAGCTTCCGGATATGATGATGACACCGTTTGGTCTGGTTATCTTGAACTTGTTGTAGACGAAACATGGCTTGTCCATGAAGGCATGGAAGATGTCGTGTCCGAATATGACATGGTACACACTCTATAAGGGGACCACCTCGAAGGTCATGCGTTCTTGGCGGTAATTATTAACATCGCCAAAAGCGACCTGAAGTGTGATGCACCCAAGGGACCGAGCCTCCCGACCAGGAACTACACCATGGAACACGATGCTGGTCCGCCTTAGGTTGGCCTCCGTCAAGTTCATATTGTGCAGCGTATCCAGGTACATGATGTTGATGCTACTTCCACTATCCACCATACACTTGGTGAACTCGTTGCCGTCAATCAGGGGGTTGATGACCATGGTGTACTAGTTCTCCATAGGGATGAGTACTGGTTCTCCATAGAAATCTGCTTCTTTGATGCCGGCATATCCATGGCATCGACCTTGCTCTGGATCTCCTTGAATTCTTCGCTATAGAGGACAACTTCTGCAAAGGCTGCTTCTCCAATCTCGCAGTCCCTTGCCTTGGTAAAGCTTCCGGATATGATGATGGCACCGTTTGGTCTGGGTATCTTGAACTTGTTGTAGACGAAGCATGGCTTGGCCATGAAGGCATGGAAGATGTCGTGTCCGAATATGACATGGTACACACTCTATAAGGGGACCACCTCGAAGGTCATGCGTTCTTGGCGGTAATTATTAACATCGCCAAAAGAGACCTGAAGTGTGCTGCACCCAAGGGACTGAGCCTCCCGACCAGGAACTACGCCATGGAACACGATGCTGGTCCGCCTTAGGTTGGCCTCCGTCAAGTTCATCTTGTGCAGCGTATCCAGGTACATGATGTTGATGCTACTTCCACTATCCACCATACACTTGGTGAACTTGTTGCCGTCAATCAGGGGGTTGATGACCATGGTGTACTGGTTCTCCATAGGGATGAGGTCTGGGTGATCCTTCCTGTCCCAAGTAATTGGAATCTCCAACCGGTGCAGGTATTGGGGGACTAGAGGCAGAGTAGCCATCAGTATCCTCATAGAGGTTTTCTCTTGTCGGACAATGGGGGTCCCAAGGAAAGTGTGGAAAACGGCTGCCTTCTTCTCGAAGGGGTTCTTGCCCTTGCCATCGTTCTTGGCGGCGTGCTTGGGGTCAACATCCTCATCCACGTCACTTGAATCGTTGGACTCCTCTTCCTTCTTCTTCCCCTTGCCCTTGCCTCGTGGTCTGTTCTTTCGACTTTGCTTGTAGCCAGACTCCGGGTCCTCCTTGAGATCGTTGACGAACTTGCAATGGCAATTGGTGTGAGTGGCTTTGTCGTTGGCGTCGAGGTGTACAAGGAATGGCATATCACGGTACTCCTTGTACGTTTGGGGAACACGGAACGCTGCCAAGGTAGTTTCACTACCTCGCTGCTGCCCACGACCAACCCCCATCCTCGGCCACACTGTCCGCATCACCTCGTCCTACAAATGTCATGGCGACCATGTCAGAGGTTTGCTTTTCTTCTGGCGGGATCTTCTGCTTGGTACTGCTGTTCCTCCGAGCTTGAGTTGGAACAGCCGTTGCCTACAGGGAGCTGCGAGCATCATCGTCGGCAGCCGTGAACTCACTAGCCAGCTGTATCATCTGGTTGAGATCTAGCAGGTGATTGTCCTGCAGGCGCTTCAACTTATGTCGGAGCAACGTACCTTTCTCCAACCCATCGATGAAGGCGGCCATGGCGGTTTGAGCGTGCACTCCTGCGCAGGAATTTTTCATATCCAGCCAGCGAGAGAGGTAGGCGCGAGATGACTCGTCTTTCTCCTGCACGCACCGCTATAGATCGCGAACAGTGCAAGGACGCTTATACCTACCCTCGGAGTTCTTGGTGAACGCTTCTTGCATGTAAAACCAGTTGTAGATGGACTTCTCCGGCAAGTCGTCAATCCATTGTCGGGCCGTGCCCGCTAGCATCAGGGGGAGGTACTTGACAGCGATGTTGGGGTTACCCCCGGCGATCTCCACCGCGTTGTCGTAGTCTCGCAACCACGTAGCTGGTTTGGAGGTGCCGTCATAGGGCTTGATGGTCTTGTCAATTCGGAAACCCTTGGGGTAAGTTGCGGTCTGTATTACAGGTCCAAAGCAACAGGGTCCCAGGTATTGTCCTTCCAGGGCCTCATGAATCTTGTCCAGGCGTGAACGTGCGTCATATGGCTCCGGGCTTGCTCTTTTCTTCTTGTCGCCTGGGGAAGGGCTGCGTGAACGACATGAGCCTCCTCCGCCATGGTGACTGCTAGGGGGCGACGGAGGCGGAGGTGGCGGTGGGTTAGATTTCTTGCTGTTACCCTCCTGCGACGCCTCATGCTTGTCGCGGTTGCTTGTCGGGCGCGGAGGGTCATGACGCGACCTTCTCTTGTGTCCTTGGTTGCGCTCTCCGTCATGAGGGGTTGCTCCGCGTTGTCGCGGATGACGATGCCTCTTTGCCTTGGCGGAGGCATGTCCGTGCGATGGTGAGCCTTGGGGTCTTCGCGATATCGAGGAGACCGGGGTGTTGGAGATGTGCGACGAGGATGAGCCTTGCCTCCATGGTCGGAGGATATGGGGATAGCGTCCTTCCTATTGCGTGCATCCCTCCATCTTTGTTCTGATGAAACCGTCTGGGACCCGACATCATGATGAGATCGGTCCCTTGGCGGCTTAGGATGGCTAGACTGACAATACGCTGGGTCAGAGTCAAACCTCTGAGAGGTGGCCTTTTCCTGCTGTTTCACCGCCTTGGCCACAAGGTCATAGACCTATTCCACAGCTGCGGGTGATCTATCCTGCTTCAGAAGGGTCTTGGTGACGGTGAGGTTGAGAATAGGAGTGGGCATCACCTGCCTGCCCTCGCTCTCAATGTATGGCTTTGCTTGTGGCGGCTTTGAGGGAGCCCATCCTAGGTTTCGCCGTACACCAGGATCGTTGATGACGCGAGCTGGAGCTTTCTTAGCCTTCTGCTGCTGGAGCAGAGTCTTGTACTCGGCCTCCATGGCTCTAGCTTTCTCTATTGACTTCTGCGCGTTGGCCAGATCTCGATCCAGCTTTGCGCCTTACTCCGAGATGGCCTGCACTTCCTCTAGCAACTGCTGGCGCTTCTCGTCAAGCTTGACCACGTTCCGAATATGGGCCATGGTCATGGGCTCAGCGAGTAGGTTGCCGTACATCACTCTATCAGCTAGAGTGATTTGGGTGGCAGCAGACGTAGATGCCGGAGGCAGCGGGTTTGCGGTGTTGTTACTCGGACCGGTGTTGAGTTCCTGCGGCTGCTGCACTGGGTTAGGCAAAGGGGGCATGGCCTTTGCGTGATCATTGTCGGCAGCAACAGGTGGTCCCTTCCCCTTGTCCATCGATGTAGGCGGAGCTTGTCCGGGTTGATCTTCATCCATCATGGTCCCAATGGCGACGAACACCTCTCGGGACGTGACGGTGTTGCTGGCCTGCTCGTCGCGTTTGTAATCCTCCTCCATCTCTTGCATAACAGAGTCTAGCTCCTCCAAACTAAAGTCTATCTCCTCCGAATCAGCGCTGATGTCGGCATAGAGCACGTCAAGAACGGAGTCGGAGGGTGCCGAGGCTTCCTCGATGATGGGCGGTGGTGGTGCGACAACATCGATGATGACTGGAGGCAGTGGTGCAGCTGCAGCGACGACGACCGGAGGCGGTGGTGGCGGTGGCTGAGGCGGAGGGACGCCGTCTAAGAGCGCGAGCGCTGTCTAAGCTGCCTCCTCAGCTTCCGCGTAGTTATTGACGGTGTTCACCATGCCTTCGAAAGTGAGGCGTCCTGAAGCCTGCTGCCGCCTTAGCGTATGTCGGAGAAGTGTTCCTTGGTCCAGTCCTTCCACAAAGTGATACATGACATCATCAGTGGGGTAATGTGCCAGGTCGGCCCGTATACGGAGCCACCTGGCTAGATAATCATGGGGTTTTTCACCTTATATCTGAACGCAACGCGCCAGATCGAAGATAGTTACCACTCCGACGAACTTAAATCTCTGCTGTCCAGACGCACAGACGAAGCCGGCGGACTTGCAGCGATCTTCCACCATTATATCCTGCACAGGGGCGGTTTGTGTGGGCCTTGAATTTTTCCGATCGTTGCCGGCAAACTCCGAATAGAGATCCGACTTCGATCCTTCCGCGAACGTATTCTGCCCGTAGGCGGTCCGTGCGGGTCTTGATGCTCCTCCGACTTCCAGGGAACTAGTGCCTACGTCGGTTTCACCGATGAAGAGGTGGATGTCTCTGATGGGGACAATCGAGTAGTGGGTGGGGTTCGTCTTTTCCGGGATCCAGAACTCGTCGGGAGGGACGATCAGAACATTGCTAGGGAATAGAACGCGACCGATGGCAACATTTTCGCCGATTCCTGCGAAGATCTTGGACCTCGCCCGCTGTAGAGCCTGAAGCGCCTCTTTCCCCATGGTGGGCGCCAACTGTTGTGGTATTTCCGACGAGTACACCATGGAGGGGTCCTCACAGTACATGTTTAGAGACGTGGTAAGGCGGACGGTTGACGGGAACGAGGTAACACAGCTTACCCAGGTTCAGATCCCATGACGGTGGCGGAATCCTACTCCTGCTATAAATCACTATAATGGCAATACGCCGAGTTATAGGGATCGGTTCGCTGTGCGAGGTGTATGTTGAATCGTGCCCTAAAGGCTCCCATAGATCCGTCTTATATCGTCGCCAGGTCCTAGGGTTACAGGGAAAGTCCTAGCCGGACAGGTTACGGAGTCCTACACTACATACAACTAGTCTAGCGTGTCTTGCACTCCAAGGCTTCGGGTACGTCGGTGACTCCTCTGTAGCCTTCCTTTATCCGGCATGGGCCTCCCTTCTGGATCCATCTAACTGGGCCGCCCAGCAGGCCATAGGCCTTGCTACCAATTGTGGGCCACCCGGGTTATCCGGATAAGAGACATGCTATAAGGATACCCATATAACATATCCCCGATAACAACGTTGATGCTTGAACTATCAAGTGCCCTTTGTAAATTGAATCTATACTATGATGGGAGAGACAGACACCCGCAAAGCCACTTATGCAATACAAGTTGCATGTTAAGCGTGGAGCAAGTCTCATGAACGAGGTCATGTAAGGTTAGCCCGGGCCGCTTCATCCCATCATAACACAAGATGCAAAGTACACAAAAAGCAATTGATAATAAAATCACCACCGCCCACAATAACCATTGTGTTCTACTCGTGCAACATATCTATATATAGACACGACTCTGATACCACTGTAGGGGTTCATAGCATGGAAAACAAAAAAATTCTACCGCATGCACACAAACAAGCCAATATATATCTACTAGATTATAGCAACGAGTCGATTAGAGTACTCACCCTTGAAGATTCCAAAGTAGTTAACAAGAGAAAATTCTCGTTGGTGATGTAGTCGTACACTTGCCGATCTCAAGATCGCGTAGACGATCCTTCCGGTGTTGTGTTTCGGCAGCGCTTCTACAGTCGGTCACACGTTCGGTACTCGATGAAGACCTTCCTCTCCCTTGTTCCAGCAGGCAGCGGAGGTTGTAGTTCTCCCCTCGTGATTTTGGCAGCATGACGGTGTGGTGTCAGAAGTAGAGGGAAGATCCTGCAGGGCTTCGCCTAATCCGGATGCGGTGACCCAGCATACCACTGCATGTGTAGTACACTCTAGTCGTTGACATGACATCCACACAACACCGTTCCGTAAATATCACATCCCTCAGAGTGGTACAGCAGAAACATTGCGGGTCCATATTACAAAAGTACACACATTATTATTACAATACCGGGAGTTCAAGACTTCCAAAAGGTCTAACTTACAAACCAAAATATAAAGTGTTCAGCGGAATTTAAAAGTAGCAACTCCATCTAGGAGTTGAGCTCAACAGCTTATTCTATAGAGTTCATGCTGCTCGGCTCCATTGGCTACTATTATCTAGGGATACTTAGTTGGACTCGTTATCATCGACACCATAGCGGATTTCGTAATCGACTCCTTCAACTCCTCCGGACAGATCAGGTCCTCGTAGAACACATCTTCTTGGCATTCGGCTGCATACATTGGCACGTCTTCGGAATCCTCAGATTCTAAGCAAGGGATCAAAGGAAAGAATGAGTAATAGCGTTACCCAACAAGTTCATTATATGCAAGGTGGGAAGTTTGATGCTCTAACTACCACCTCGGACTATAAATCCTTGGCACTATGCAATTTTGTAAATCGTTCTTCAAAGACTGATTTTTATTCTGAAAAACTATGACTACCAGCCTTCACAGGTTGACTCGAACTTTCATGGAGTTCCTTTCCTGCCGCGTTCGTAGCTCCTTCCCGGAACAAGGAGTAACAAGTTACAATTCTTACACTCTACAGAGGTGCGTTACTTTACCCATGAGATATCAACTTCTTGTTGCACAACCGGGCGTACTTTCCCGTCCACAATTCCATGATGTGGGGCCCAGTAGTTGGTCCAAGCCAATCACTGCCCCCTTCGCGACCCCGCATGCCTCCTTGGTGTACACCGTGCCCACATAATGAATTACGGCAATGGTTTGTACAAACCGTTAGATGCCAGAACTATCGTGGGACGATGAGGGTTCACACCCATATGCTGCATATCCTCTATGAATTACCAATTAATATGCACGCTACGAGGATAACAGCCACGACCTGCACATCCGGCTTCATGCGAGAGGAAGAAGGTACAGCTGACTTCTCTGTCCCATTCCAAATCTCATGGCTAACGTGTAATATACGGCGCTAGAATCACTGATGTCAGGGGTTATTAAGTCCCTAATTGATCATCATTGTTGCAAATAGAAACCTAAGTTCTATTGCTCCATTATATCAACACTTAGGATGATATCTATGATTTCTTTATTTGTGAAATTAATATTTTTTTCTTTTATAGCATATATGATAACATGCAATTTGCAAATACTTTGATAAAGACTCTTCAAAGGACATGAGCAAGTGATGAACTTGCCTTGTGATGGCAAGGTAGTGAAGTCTGATGCTTGCACTGGACCTTGAGCTTCTAGTTCTACAAAAACATCATTATTGCCCGGTAAGGACAATATTTAAAGAAGCAAAATTATTATGCAAGTAATGTAATGCATTATTTAACTTGATATGCATTCACCCCATTATTATAAAAAGTTCTTTTTAATAATAAAGGATTTATAAATATTACTTTTTATTATTTATAACATATATTGAATTATTTTATTTCCCTTTTATTTGACTTTAATTGATTTAATAATTCTTTTAGGAATTATCAATTATACCTTAAAATTGTTATTAAATATTTATTTAGTATTTTTAAAAAATACTATAATATTAATATATAATGAAAGTGATTTTTATTTATTTTTATCATCTTTCAATAATTTTGTAAATTCCATAAGGAATATATAAATTACAAAATTCTTATAAAATTTTAAATGTCTAAAACTTTATATTTCATTTTATTTGAATAGTATGGATTATTGTGAATCCAAAAGTATTTTATTTATAATTTTTGGACTTTTATTTTATTTTTGAAAATTTAATTAAGTCCAAGGGTATTTTCGTCTTTTCCTTTTTATTAAAACAAGCCTAAAAAGGTTTCTGAGCTAGTTATACTTATTGGGACCTGGTGGCCCATTAGTCCTAGACAAAAGAGCCACCCCGAAGGGTCTGGCCCAGCTTGGCCCACTCCTCACTGCGTCTCTGTCTCTTTCGAGTTCATCTTCTCCTCCTCTGACCCCGACCCTGTGGCCGGTGATGACGCTACCGGCGATTCTCGCCGCCATCGACCGTTCTGGACGCCGCTGTGGTGTAACAGGGGGTAGTCGACGATGCTCGTTCATTCTATCCAATTAGATTCGAGCCTAGGGCTCTCCTGCGATGGATCGATGCCGTCCCGAACCCTAGGGTTTGGGGGTTGGCATGGATTCAAGTGCTGTCGTGGTCGTTGTGTGTCGAGGTGATACTCTGCACCTCCAGGTGTGATCAGGGTCGTTGCCGTCGCGCCATGCGGGTTGCTGCGCCCCCTCTGGGGTGCTCCCCGTGCCGCCATGGTCGTCTGCCCCTCTGCTTCCTCTTCTATCCTTCAGCGAGGACCTACGGTGAGTTTGATTCCCCTCCCTTGGTGCTCTCTGTGCTTGCTGATTTGGTGCTAGATATTGGCAGTGTCCTTTCTGGCTACTATCTGATTCAGATTAGGCTGATTATCCATTTAGGGTTCCTGTGATGTGATTGATCATGTACTGGATGTATTGATTCATGTTTGGATGGTCTGTACACATGCTAAATGATTATTGGTCCAATGCTTATTGCTTGAGATGATCTATACTGTTTCTGGTGGCTTCTTAGATGATTTTATGCATGGATTGCATCTGATTCAGATGATATTGTTGTTTGGGAAACATGTTTGGTAAAGCCAATGACTTGATAGCTTTCCACTGTTTATTTGATTCACGGTCATGATTATGATAGGATACAACTACTATCTTAGTGCTGTTAGCATGGGAATTAACATGTGGTTTGAGATCATCATGATCTCAAATAGTGAAGTGTAACATAGGAATATCCTAGTTATGATTCCTGTGTTAACAGGAAAATGATTAGTTAGTTGATTGTCTGAATCTATGATGATTTACTGTCTTTCTTGATTCATATTGAATTGTTCTTGTGACACCATCATGGTATGGCACACAAGTTTGATTCTAAACCATGGATTTGGTTAGTTTATGCTTAAGACAATCTTGGATTTGAAAGATAAATAGAGATGCTCTTATCTGAATTCCCTAAGACCAATGATGTTGGTCTGAGGCTTAGGGATTCAGATCTTATCTAATTGGTTCATCTAGATAGTCCTGGTAGTGGTACCAGCTATTCTTTATTGAATCAAAGCTTGGAAAAAAATGATAGTGAGCTTGATCAATCTATGGATCCCAAATATTTGTTTCTAAGGTGCTACCCTTCCTTTAGGGATGTGCCTAGAAATAGATCATAGGTATATGTATGATTGAATTGTAAAATATAGTTTGACAACCAGAGCAAGGATGTTGCTCTGAGCTCTGGTTGGATCCTGGTACTTTGTTGTTTGCCTTTAGAGTTTCAGAAACCCCTATGATGGATTCACCCCACTTGGGTGCTTTCCGAGGGTTTGTTTTATAAAACAACACATGCTTCTCTCTGAATAAGATGATTAGATTATGTGAAGGTTTTATGAAACTCACCACAGAATCTGATGATGGTGTAGTAAGTTGGTGATGATGATCTTGATCTGGTTTTTGCTGGACTCCTGTGCTTGATCTTGAGCTAATCTGCTCCTCCTAGCTCCTGGAATTAATCTTGATGTCCACCTGATCCATCCCCCTCCTTATGTCACCATCCTGGTGATGTTTGGTTGATCCTTAGTTGGTGTGGTTGCTGGCTGTGGTGCTTGGTTTAGCTGTTGTCTACACTGGCTGTTCTTGTGTGCTATGCAGTGGGGTGATGCACTAGTGCCTCCCACGGCTGTGCTTGTGGTTTTGGTGATATTGGGTTGTTCTATGAGGTTGACAACACACCACATGCATGCTGGTGTGTGTCCTTCCTGTGTGCTTGCTATGCACTTATGGATATGTTCAGAATTTTGAACATACTCTTACCAGGTTACTTTCACCTGGCTGGTGAATTTTGTCCCTGTTGGTTGTCATTTGACTTCTGGCTTTGAATATGAAAGATGGATTCTTTCATATTGGTGAAACTTGCCCCTCTTATATAAATTTCTCAATGATGAATTTGTCTAGTGTATTTCACTAACATATCTGAGAGAAATAATACTAACACTAACCCTCTTTTATTTTTATTTAGTCTTTGTTTTGCAGGTACAGATATATGGATGAATATTTAGTTTAGGTTTAGTTATAGGATAGTTATAGAATGTTCCAATGTAATTTTCTTATTCTTTTGTAATTTTTCATTTTATTATTTTGTAATTTTCATTTTATTCAATTGTAATAAAGATTATATTATTATTAATAAAGAATATTCTTATTCTTTATTATTTTGTAAATTGTGAAGTTTGAAAATAGTTTCAGTAAGTTACATTCTTTGTAACTTGTTTATATATTTATAATATAAAATAAGTTTCATATTCATTATTGTTTTTCTTTGGATAGAATTTAAGTGGTAATATTTATCTCTTAATTAAATTAAGATTCAAACTTATACCTAATTCATTTGAATTATTATTCAAACACTCAAGTTTTAAAATTCAAACTCATTTCAAAACACACATAATTCCTTAAAGATCATCTCAAAGTTTATAGCAATCATCCTTTAAGACTAAACCTAATCTCAAAGTATGAAAGAAACATTGATCACTTAAGATTTTTATTTGGCGAATTTTTTTCCCACATTTTCACAAATGAATGCATGCAACATTCCATATTCCTAAATCTACCCTTCGTTAGTTCCTAAATACTGGGATGTTACACCGGAGAAGGTTATGGTGGATCTAGGGTTTCCGGTGATCTAGGGTTTAGAGGACCGGAGAGGAGGAGGAATGGCCGGTGGCGGCGACACTAGGCGGCGGCTAGGTGGGGAGGGCTGGTTGTGTGTCCTTGGGGCACCCCCACCCCTCTATTTATGAGAGGGAGGGCAGCTTGGGAGAGGGGAGTTTGAATCCTTCCCCAACTCCCTCTCCTAGTTGGCTTGTGGTGGAGGGAAAGAATGATTGTTTCCTTCCTCCACCAGGATACATTGTCCGAGTTTGACTTTACAAACTTTCCTTTTGACTTTCAATTTGGAGCTTAATTTCTTTCTTGCAAATGCCCAACATAGTGACCTAGGACATGATTCAATCATTCCACTTATCCATGACACATTCATGTACCCTTCCCATTCCGGTCCGATGAATCTTCTAGACCCTTCTAGAACCTCTCCGATGAAATCATCAAAATCATTCCTGAACTCCGGAATTGGACTTTCCTTATATGAATCTTATTCTCCGGACCATTTCGGATCTCCTCGTGATATCCCGGATCCCATCCGAGACTCCGAACAACATTTGGTCTCCCTACTTATATTCCATATCTACTAAACAACATCAAATCCTTAAGTGTGTCTCCCTACGGTTCGTGAATTATGCAGACATGAACGAGACTCTTCTCCGATCAATAACCAATAGAGGAATCTGGAATTTCATATGGCTCCCACATATTTCAATGATTACTTTGCGATCGAATGAACCACTTACATACGATACCAATTTCCCTTTGGCTCACGATAGTTTACTTATCCGAGGTCTGATCGTCGGTATCTCTGCATACCTAGTTCAACCTCGTTACCGATAAGTACTCTTTTATCGTTCCCATGATATGTGATCCCTTGTGAACCAGTCACATTCTTGCAAGCTAATTGGATGACATTCCACCGAGAGGGCCCAGAGTATATCTATCCATCATATGATGGACAAATCCCACTCTTGATCCATGTGCCTCAACACATACTTTCCGAACACTCAATGCCATATTTATAACCACCCATTTATGGTGCGGTGTTGGATGTCATCAAAGCATCCTTCCGGTGATGGTGATTAGAATGATATCATGGTCAAAGGAATTAGGTTACTATGTATCAGAAAGCTTATAGAAAACAAACTATTGAAATGACTTGATCTTTATGCTACGCTTATCTATAGGAGTATGTCCATTACACCATTATCCTAATGATACAATATTGTTGTTAATAACATCTCTACGTTCATAATCGGGAAACCACGATCATCTATCAACCTACAAGCTAGTATTACAAAGAGGCTTTACCAGGGACTCTAATTTAGTTTACAAATCACACAAGTATTAATATTTCCGGTTAATACTATAATAGCATGAATGTAAACATTTATCATAAACACAAAGATATAATAATAACTACTTTTATTATTGCCTCTAGGGCATATCTCCAACATGATGTTCCTCTATTCCTGATACGTCGGAAACGTATCTATAATTTTTGATGTTCCATGCTTGTTTAGTATCTACTTTGCTTTGCTTTGTCTACACTTTGAGGTGTTTTTATATCTTTTATGGAACTAACCTATTAAAAAGTTTCCATAGTGCCAGTTGCCTGTTTTCTTCCGTTTTTGGTTCTAGAAAGGCATAAAATCAATATTCTCAGAATTGGACAGGAAAAAAGCCAAAGTAAATATTTTACCGTGGGCGACACGAAGCCAAAAGACGAGACGGAGGGGTCCCACAGGGTGGCCAGACCCCCTAGGAACGGCTAGGGTTGGCCCGCGCCTGGGCAGGGTGTGCCCCTGGTGGCCCCCCTGGCTCGCCCCTTCGCCTATAAGAAGCCCCCAATGTAGTAACCCTAGGACCCGATAAAAACTCCACGAAACCGTCTGTAGCCGCCGCCCGGCACCCTGCCGGAGGGGAGATCATCCCGGAGGCCTTCTTCTCCGGTATGAAGCGTGAGTAGTTCCACCTAGGACTACGGGTCCATGAAGTAGCTAGATGGTTGTATCTCCTCCTTATGCTTTCATGTATAGATCTTGTGAGCTCCGTTCATGATCAATATCTAATCTATTTGTAATCATGCATGTTGTGTTTGCGGGGATTTGATGGATATTGAGATTACTATGTCAGATTGATTAATGGTTTTGTCTATTTAATACTATCATGTTTGTGTTGTTTGTGATCTTGCATGCTCTCCGTTGTTAGTAGCTATCTTGGCCAAGTAGTTTCTAGTGACTCCAAGAGGGGGTATTTATGCTCAATTGTGGGTTCATGCCTCTAGTTTCCAAGGGAAGTGATAGAAATCTCTTTAGTTGTGGATGTGATGTTGCCACTAGGGAGAAAACAACGGTCTCTTGTTCATGGAATAAGTGGATTGTTTACCTTACACACTTTGCTTAAAGCAGTTGTCTGTTGCTTGCAACTTAATACTGGAGGGGGTTCGGATGATAACCTGAAGGTGTACTTCTAGTCATACATGCAGTTGGATGGCGGTATATGTATATTGTTGTATTCCCCAATCGAATCTCATAGGATCTTTTTGTCTTGTATTGCATTGTTATGTCTTGCTCAGTTCCTATCAATTCCCCTGCTGTAATTTGTTTACCCTTCATGCCATGTTGTTTATCTAAGGAGAGCACCTCTAGTGAACTATGGACCCCGGTCCAATCTTTACCATTGATACATCTTCCACAGTTACCTGTTTACTTGCTGCCAACCATCATCACCTTCCACACCATACGTTTAATCCTTTGTTACAGCAAAACTGTGAGCTTGACAACCTCACTGTTCGTTGGGGCAAAGTCTTTAGTCTGTGTTGTGCAGGTTTCCACGTTGCTTGCAACACCTTTCAGACGTTTCCTTCCTCCTACTGGTTCGATAACCTCGGTTTCTTACTGGGGGAAGACTTGATGCTGTGCTCTTCACACCTTTATCGGATTTCCAACGAAGCGCTCCCAAGTCAATACTCAGCGCCATCAATTCCCTATCAAAAAACTTCAACACAAAACTTTTTCTCCCATCTCTTTTCTGAGTGGTGACATTAGTGGCACAAGGGTATAATAGTTGTTGCATATATATCAAGGACAAAATTCTTTCTAAATGTTCCAGCAAGCATATAATGTTTCTACACATCTCTAGCATATATGAATCATACAAATCATTTTAGGACACTTGGGAATGGTCAAACAAAAACATGGCAAAATATGTCCAGATTTTCAGCATAAGCAGAACGAATTTATTTCACCCACTTAGACATGTCAGGAGTTTTAGCCAATATTTGTGAATACATAGGATTAAAAGTTGTAAATTCTTGTAAATATGAGCGCAATCGGAGTTACAGAAAAAATCATAAAATTCTTGCACTAAAAATAGTTCTGCGGAAATTTGCTATTCCATATGTTTAACAACTTTTTAGCATCCAAAATGGGTTCCAATTGGTGCTTTATTCAAAATTACAGAAATAAAACCAAAACAAATCTCTCTTGCTATAGCAAGAGTTCAAAACAAAAAAACCAAAACAAAAATAACCGGGTTGCCTCCCGCAAAGCGCTTTCTTTATAGCCATATAGCTAGCTAGGCTTTACTTACTTGGTTTAGGTGATATGGAACTCATAGGATAGCTTGTGCTTCTTTGCTACCTCCTTATTACTTTGGAAAATGTTCCATACATTTCTTGTGAGGAAACTGAAACATCACATTTCCTTCTTTTGTATCAATGACTGCACATGTGGTTCTCAAAAAGGGTCTACCAAGTATTATAGGACTTGAGATGTTGCTCCACATGTCCATGAAAATGAAATCAACAGGTACAAATGTCATATGTAATTCAACCATGATATCTTTAAATTTTCCTAAAGCATGTTTAGTTGAATCATTAGCAAGTAAAATATGTATATAGAATTTTTCCATATGTTTCAAATCAAGTAAATCATATAGATCTTTAGATAAAACTGAGACACTAAATCCTAAATCTAGATTAGCATGATGTGTCTCTTTTACAATAGTGATTAATACCTTGGGGATCCATACATCCCCAATATTAGGTGGTATCATAGCTTCATTATTATATCTTTTAATATTTTCTTTTATAACATAATTTGCTAGGAAGGAACCAAATCCTGCTTGATGACCATTGGAAGATGGATCATGGGGAAACTTTTGCAATAAGTTAATGAGTTCATGCAAGCTACATTTATCAAGATCAAGTAGAGGTTCTTTTGTTTCACTTAGAATTTTGACTTATTCTACTTGTTTATCATTTGTTGGTTCTTTTTCATTTTCAATCATAGTAGTTTCTTTATCCTCTTTTAATGGTTCTTTCACCACTTGGATTTTGAGTGTGATAAAAGCGGTTCAAGAAAATCATTATAGTTCATTAATTCATTGTAAGTTTCTTCCAAAGATGGGGTACTTGTTGTGATGGTAATAGATTTCATACCTATGGCTGGTGGTCTTTGTGGCTTTCCTGCAGACATGCTTAACAAGGTTGCTTGATTATGAGCGAGTTTTGATAGAGCTTTGTCTAAACCAGTCGCTTGGTTTAGTAAACCCTTAATATCGGAATGTATGGATGAAAGTGACTTATGAAGTTATTCTATCATGGTGGCATGGTGGGCTACTTGTTCACTTAGATTTTTATTAGGCTCTTATTGTTTCTCCAAGTTTTAATTAGTTTGTGGAATGGTATAGCAAGTTTCCATTTATTTTCATTAGCGTTAATTAGGATATGGAACAAAAGGATGGCTACCATAGTTGTTTGGAGCATAAGGTGGTCTACCGTATGAGTTATAGTTGTTCCCATATCCATTACTACCGAAGTTTCTCATGTAGTTAACATCTACACTTTCATTGGTGTTTGTTACTAATTCTTGAAGAGGAAAATTATCGGTATTTTGCTTAGATATGTAGGAAAATATGGCATCAAGTTTACTTCCCGTGGAGTCTAGTTCTTTAGTAGAATTAACTTTCTTAGATGGGTTTGGTTCTATTTCAATATGGCATTGACTATGGTTGTGGAGCATGCTTTCTAGGATAGTTTTAGCTTCAGACACGGTTTTACTCATAAATGCACCCCCACAGTGGAGTCTAGAATGCTTCTTGACATAATATTTAGGCCATTATGAAAATAATGCAATATTGTCCATTCATTTACTCCATGTGATGGGCAAGATCTAAGAATGTTTTTAACTCTCTCCAAGCTGTTGCTACACGTTCATTATCATTTTGTCTAAATGATAGGATATTATTCCTGTTTTATAGGATCTTAATAGGTGGGTATTATTAATTAATAAAATCTTATTTTAAGTCATCCCAAGAGTTTATACTAGCAGTGGGAAGTGATAGTAACCATTCTTTAGCTCTACCTCTTAGTGAAAATGGGAATAGATTAAGTTTGACAATGTCATTTTCCACATTTTTAAACTTTTGCATATCACAATTTTGACAAAAATCATGCAAATGCATAGAAGCATCCTCACTAGCACTCCCCAAAATTGTTCTTTAGTTATAAGATTAAAATACCAGGACTTACTTTCAAAAATTTCAGCAGTAATTCCAGGAGTGGTAATAGGTCTAGCTATGAATTGATCATTAGGGGTGTTTGTGTAGTCACAAAGTTTTGTTCCTCTTTATCCCATGTTTGGAAATAAAGAGTTGATACTAATTTTTATTTGTTTTTGTGTTTTACGGAAAACTTAAAATGACTAAAAACAAGACAAAATAAAATACTTTAAATTCTAAAAGGAGAAGAAAAATCTCACAGTGGTGCAAACTCCCCAAGCTTGGGTTATTGCACAAGTTGATGAAGATGACGGCGCCAAAATAGTCTGGTAGTTGTAGTGGGAGTTGAGGTGTACTCCAAGCTCGGTGATGATGCAACTGTGATGTACTTTGCCAATTCCCCGGCAACGACGCCAGAAAATAGTCTTGATGGCAACAATCATGCCACTCTTCGTTGTGACTCCAAGTGCAGAATGTTATAGCAAGATTCTTTTCCCCACAAGGGTGACTCGAGGGTTTATATCAAACTCTCGGGAAATTGATTGTGGAAATGTTTTTGTCTTCTCCTTTTCAAGCAACCTGTAAAGTAAATTAATTTATCTTGTGTCCCCAACTCCACCAAGTGGTTGTCAAGCACAAGGTTTCGTATTAGTATTATGAAATAAAATAAACTAAAATAAATAGAGTAAAATAAGGTAAAGTAATGCAAACTAGATGATATGAAAGATAATAGAGTTGTTTTTGGATTTTTATGAGTGATTGCAAGTAAGGAAAGTATTTTTGTATTTTCGAAATAATAAATTGCAGAAAATATAAAAGATAGTAGACACAATGGAAAGGTGTTTCTTATGATAAAAATCAGACCGGGGTTCATGGGTTCACTTTTCTACTCTCTTTTTAAGTTGTAGTGATCATAAAATAGTTCATCAATGATAAAGATTCATGGAACTTCTATCTGTGTTTGATAAAGAAATGAATATGGGAATCACATTCTAATATAGATATGAAATACATCTCTCTTATACTCCTCAAGGAAGGGAAACTTCATGCAATATTGAATTAAGAACAAATCAGAGTATAGCTTTAAGCAATATAACATGATGTTTGAAATACAAATATGCTACCTTGATCTAACAAGATTGTCACACGATAAATGTAGCACATGATTTCACTTTATCCCTAGTGAGGCAGCAAAAGAAAGGTAAAAACCAAAGCAGATCTTGAATATTGTTTATCACAATTCAATCTCTACCACCATGTTACTCCATCTTGTCCCCATACAAGTTCCTGCATACAAGTTGATCAAAACAAGCAATTAATAATGGGGTGAATGATATGCATCTATCAATACATCTTACACAAAATAGATTCCAATCTCAAATATCAAATCATAGAACAAAGATCCACCACATGGGAATTACAAATATGACCATAATCATGTAGGGTAGCTCATATGGTACTAGATCTATGAAGAACAAGAGACAAATAGATCAAGCTACTTCCACAAACCCATAGACCGGAGATGGACTACTCCCTCTTCATCATGGTGATGATGCTGGAATTTAGGAGAGGGTGGAGATCTCTCCGGAGGTGGCTCCGGCAGAGTTCCCCCTCCAATCTTTGTTGGATCTGACTCTTTTTGGTGGTGTTTTCGTCTCTAGTGTCTCCTGTCTCGAGAACTCCCTGGGGATCCTTATATAGGGATTTTTAGGTCAAGAGAACTCCGTGGACGAAAGAATCAAGGCGATCAGACGGCCGAGGAGCAAACGAGGGTAGGTGGCATGCCCACCTGGGTTGGGCACGCCACCCATGCTCATTTGGTCCTCCTGGCCCTCCAGGTGTGGTTCTTGTGCTCCAGATGATTCTCGTGGATAAATATTGGCATCCCCAAAATTTCAGGTCCATTTGACATCGTATAGGTCCTGAAACATCAAAAACATTGAAAATAGGGTTTTTCTGTCTACCGGGTTATAGCCATAAAGGGGATCATTGATAAATCCCCCAAAATCAATGTAAAACATGGACATAGCATTATATAGGATGCACACATGTGGGAAAACATGTTAACAAACTACAAAGTTCATGTATGCATTTTACATGCATCAGGTGCATAGGTGGGCGGCTGGCATAAGATGTCGCGCGGGGGCGGCAAGCAAGCGGGCCACAGCCGCTCAGCCCATCAAGGGCATGAGGGCATGTGCCATGCGGGCAGGCACAAGGTGGGCCAGCCATGGCCCACCCATCCGCTCCCTCCCTACCACCTCTCCTCCTGGGCAGCTGGCCGCCGCAGATGGGCCGTGAGCGCGCCACACGCGCCATGGGGCGTGCTGGGACACTGGGGACGCCCCGGCCTGCCCAGATCGATGGCCTCCTGGGGCTGCTGCTGTTCGCTATTGCTGTGCCTACTAGGCCACGACAGGGTGGCCTAGCGGGCCACCCATTTGGCCCAGCCGACCAGCACTTTCTTTTTGCCCTTTTCCTTTATAGTTTTAGTCCCACATGGGGCACCTAATAGAGAGGGCACTCCCCCCTCCGCCTATATAAAGGGGTTCCCATAGGTGGGATAAGATGCACCAATATGAGAGGTTTTCTAAGGCATTTTCCTTAGGGAATTCTCTCCCCTCTCTCTCTAGTTGTCTCCATGCGCTAGTATGGTCCCATGAAAGGATTGTCCGCGCACGAGACGATGCGTGAGCCAAACTGCTACATGATGGAGCAAGAGGTGAATTGCGAGGAGCTTCACGGACTTGATGTCGGCTACAAGAATGAATACATCACCCACGTTCCCCTTGGAAAGTTAACCGCTTTGAACTACAAGGGTATCTAACCGAAACCTCGAATGTTACTGCGTTCCAACGTAGGAATTTTTTTGTTTTGTTTTGCGGAATCCCAACAGTGGTATCAGAGCCGATCTATCTGTAGTGATGTTGTATGGCTAGTACGCTCATGGTTTGTGCGGGCATTGATCCTATAGTTGTTACCCTCTAGCATGTACTTGTTGATATCATGGTATTGTCTAATGAAGCGGCCCAGACCGACCATACGCATATCCGTACGTGATACTGGTTCCATGCTCGACATACGGCTTGTTCCGTATGAGTGGCTAGGGGGTATCTGGCTTTCATTCAATAGTTGATATAGCATTTACAACGGAGGGCCCCGAAAGGGGGTGTAGTAGAGACAACTGTTTGGATCCATGTTGTGGTGGGAAAGTTCGTAAATTAGAAACGTTTCTATTATAAAAGCCTGACAACCACGTAAAACTTGCAAAAGATAAAATAGAGGCGTCTAACTTTATTTTGCAGGAGGGCATGTGATTTGATATATGGTCTTGGTCGTTACGAAGGTAAAGTAGTTTATTTTCCTGTTACTAAGTAGTTTAGTAATAGTCATCATTCCAATGGACGACCTACTGGTAGGAATCATGGACTTGCATCAAACCGGCGGCAAGATGGAGATCATGGCGGATCTCTCGATGGAGATCAAGGCGCAAGAAGGACCATATCATATCATAATATACATGTGATGTTGATACTTGTTTTACATCTTATGGTGTGATAGTATTAGATACTCAATGGTAGCATATTAGATAAGATGATCCCTAATAATTCCAATGGTAGTGTTCCCCCTTCCGCGTGCACCACTAAGAAAGTTCTCCGGTATGAGGCATGTCATGACGATCGGGTGTCATACATATATGCATTCGCATACGGTGGGTGTAAACCATGTTGCACTGCAATACACAGAAGGTTGAATTCGCAAGCCTAGCATGGACAGACATGGCCTCAGAACACAAGAGATCGAAATATCGAGCATGAGTCACATGAATGATGTGATTGACAATGGAGAATGTCTACCTTTTGCAGCTATTTTGTCGGCTGTAACACCCTCGCCTGATAAGGCTGAGTTCATGTGTATGGTACCAATACCTGGATCCGTTCACTGGCACACACAGTACAGATGAATACCAAAAAATTTAATAGTGCATCATTATTACATCGAATGATCCAGAATTTAAGTTTATTATATAATGCTTAGCACGCAAGCTAGCTCAAATAGTTTAATAACAAACGGAAGCATAAGTATATAATAGGCTCCATCTTCAATTGCCACAAGCGAATAAATGTTGAGTGGAGTACCGCAACCTAGTTGATCACTCAGAATCAGAATATCCTGCAACATAAAACATAGCATCCACGAAGGGTCAATACTTAGAATGTATGCCAAGTAGCGCTAAATAAGGATACAAATATTCCTAGCATCTATATGCTTATTTGGAAAGTGGGCCTTTGGCTGCTTGCATTTTCAAATACCTTTGTCCTACTTTCATAATTAGTTTTTTATTTTCTTTGAAAAGATCCCAATTAAGTTAACCCATCAACATTAAAACAATTGGGAAATTAGAATGAACGAGAAACATGTCATGAACTCAATATCAAGCAACTCATATGTCCATAACCGGGGACACAGCTAATTTATTATTTTATACACCCTGCAGGGGTTTGTACACTTTATCCATGTGACTTGGCCAACCCAGCTCGTACCACCACTCTCATATTGGGTGATGATAGGGAGAAGTCCAAGATAAGACTGTTTGGGAAGTAGCTCCCCAAACCCTACATGCACCGTACCAACATACCAAAATTCTATATCTCTGGCTACGTGGGTTCGAGTTACCACAACCTACTAAGTCCAACCAACCGCTCATTTTATTATTGGCACATGGTGGTACATGTAAGCTACAAAATAAAGAAGCCAATATTTTTCTGTAGATACCTGGGTGCCTTTCTGCAATGATACCACAAAAAAATGTCAATCCCACCACACCCAGGAGATTCATTGATTAAGTTGTTTTCAGTTTTCGCAAACCAATACTTTAGAAACAACTTTCAAGTGATGTAACCCAACCCTCGTCTATCATAGCATAGCGATAGTAGTTCCTATTCATGCATCTACAAAATACACCACAATGCATTAAAAATAATAGGACAATAACATGAACAAAATAGCATCCACTTGCCTTGATAGTTGGTGAAGTCTTTCAAACACTCGTTGCAATCACAGATGTTGCACTCCTCGCAATATATCTATTAAACAATTCAATATAAACAACCATACAATCATATACAAATGCACAAATGCATGCATGACATATTAATAAAAGTTTTAGTAACATATTTAAGTTATCTGATCATTATACCTACTTATGACATGCTTGAAAGATTTTTAATTCATTAAAACCAATTTATGCAAGTTAGAGATTCAATTAATAGGCCTTTAACCAAAATATTAAGCCTCTATGATGAACTGTGTTGTTAAATCTAGGAAAAAATATTACTGTATAGGCATTTCAAAATGCATTTTAATAAACCTAAAATTATATGTATTGTCAACCTGAAATTTAATGTAGAATCAGTTTCTACTCATTCTTGTGATTCCAGGGACATATTATTTGCAATTTTATGAAAAATATTTATTTTCTTATGAATTTATTACTCCAAAATGGGTATTAACATTTTTTAAATATGTACAGCAAAACCTTACAGTATCTTCCTGAACAAACCTCGTGTTGATGATCTGCATGAAATTAGCTTTCCATCGGTATATTATTTATATTTTTGTGATATATAAATAATTTACTATATATTTAATGATCTAAAAATCTATTAACACTAATTAAATTATTATGGTAAATATGTACTGCAAAGATTAGATATATTCTAACAATATTAACCTACATTATAGTATATTTCTTTGACTTATTATTCATATTTTTATGACCTATAAATAATTCATTAAGAATTTAATACTCTGAAAGGCCTTTAAACTATTTAAATTATTACAGTAAATACATACTGTAAAAGTTAGATCCAATTATATATTGATATTCTACTCAATTTTCTAAATCCATTGATATATTATTTGCTATTTTTGTATCTACGAATATTTTTATATGAATTTTACAAGGTGAGTGCATTTTCAGCTATTTCTATTAAATTTTAATTTAGAAGGGAATATTCCCTGGGAATATGCCGCGTTGACTAGGGTCAAGTCTGACGTGGCGCTGAGTGGGACGTTTGACTGGTCAGCGGTCTACCGCGGGGTCAACAGCCGATCTGGTCCGCTGGCCGCAGATCCAACGGCTAGCGCGAGCATGACTTGTCATGGGCGGCTGCGGGGCTCGTCGGGCGGCGGTGCAGCCGATGTCTCCGGCGGTCTTGGGTGTCGACAGTGGGGTCCACGAGGTGAGGCGGAGGATAGCGGTATCAGGGGTGGAAACACCATGGTCAGGGGCTCCCTCGGACGGTGGCTACTGTCGGCTGGAGTTCCTCTACTCCCGTCGATCTTCGGCGAGCAATTGGAGGTGCTCCGGGCGTCTACAGAGGGGGAAACCGGTCAGGGCGAGTCATCAAGATGCGTCGAAGCTTGTAGGCAAGGAAATAGGGCACAACAGTGCTCGACAATGTCGTGGTCGGCCTTGCTCTGCAAGCTCCACGGCGGCGGCGGTGAGATCGAATAGAACTCAGCGGCTGGTTTTGAAAAAAGAAAAAAATCGGACATGCAAGGTGCGAAGGATTAAATACGGTGAGAGGAGGGAAGAGATCGAACTAACCATGCGGATTTGGTGGATTCGATCAATCGAGACAGGAGACGTGCGCGAGGCGGTCTCCTAGCGCGAGGTTGAAGGAGGGTGAGGTGGCGCGCGTGGGTCCGGACTGTCAGATGGGTCCCACCTATCAGTGTTGGAGGGGGAAGGTGGGCTGCAGCTGCTGTCGCCATTTGGGCTGGCTACTGGGCTGTGGCTGTCTTGCGCGCTGCTGGCGCGGGAGAGAAGCGGCGAGGAGGGGAGAGCAGGTGGGCTGGGCCAGACAGGGTAGCTAGGTTTGGCGGCTTGTTAGTTTAGGTTTTTTTCTATTTATTTTTATTATTTTCCATTTTATTATTTCCTTAATAACTTTTTCTCTATAACTCCAAATTAGGTCAAACCAGTTTCTAAATTTTTCTAAAAATCAGATGATCAACATTAGATCATATTTGGCAATAATTTGCTTAGTTTAAAATAATGTGTTTATGAATCTTTTTGTAATTCCTTATAGACACACTTGGCAATTTAGAGTAGGATTTGAAATATTGCGCTTGTAATTAGTGTACTGCAATCCAAAGCTTTCATGAATGCAAATGATGGCATGCCAATGAAAAGCAAATGCATTTTTTTTCTAGTCCCAATTTCTAAAATTCTGGGATGTGACACTAGCCCTGACAATCGGGGTGGCATAGTGAATTGGGATCGTGTGATCGCTAAAATCGTCCAGGGGATGGAAATTTTAGCTGGATCTCAATTATGAATTGAACTCACATTATGAACTTAGTATAGATGTCTATCTACAAATATCTTAGTAGATCATGGCCTATCCCATTGAGGTCTTTTGCGACCATGGGAAATTTCTTGCTTGATATAGAAATTAGCTAAGGGTCCAACTTCATAGATTAATACCCACTCCTGAGGGATATCCTCGTAATAGATGACCTTCTCTTCTTGATACAATAACCATTAGAAGAAAAGGGTATATGTTAGATATACAAATTAAAAATGTAATTCTTGCAAAATTCATTGTAGTTTACAAAGTATTGTATACTAGTCCCGTTTTGTGAAAACATGATGGTCTGCTTGAGAATTGCTGGAATTGAGGCTATGTGGCTTGATGACAGCAAGAAAACTAGTTGATGGATGACATCACTCCTTCCCTCAAAGATTTATCATTTGGATTAGTTGACTTGAATAACATTTTGTAATTCTTGTTTGTGTGTCTTGCTTTAAGCTAGACAATTATTCATATGAATAAGTTACAAGCCAGTTGTACTATTCTTATGAATAATACCTTTATGGTCACATTACAATTAAAATGAGTTATTCTCATCACTATGTTAATGATAATAGTTTAAGCATTTATAAAGGATTGGAATGCTAAAAGATATACAAAGTTTAATAATTACCTGACAGTATTGTTTACACCAAGGTGGTTATTGCATGTTTTTCATTCTAGATGAAAATCGGGGTCTTTGATCTAGAGAATATGCAAAACCATGCCTCATTTGATGAAATGACTAAAACTCTGCATTCTCGTAAAACGGTAATACGCAAAGAAATGTTGAATTTTATACATAGTGATGTATTGTATTTTCAACAAATAGTGGAGATCATTATTTCATTGTGGACTTAAGTTAATAGGTGTATTTAATTAATGAAACATGAGTTTGAAACAATTTGAATTACTCAATTGATTTCAAAACAAAGTGGGATATGGAATTAATAGGAATACAAAGTCTCTTCGATTTGATCGATATGAGCAAAGTATTTGAGTTAAGTTTTGGCATAAAAGAACTTGTGAAAGATGTTTTACAAATTATGATTATTGGACAAATTCAAGGTGTTGATATGTCTAAACATCATAATCATTTTGTATTAGATACATATTGTAACACCCTCAAAATCGGCCCTATGCAAGTTTTAGCGAAACCCGCCAAACCCGCATAGAAACGATTCAAAGGTGCCCACCAGGCACTTTCGTGCGGGTGGAAAACAAAGTAATAACATTACACAACAGTCCTGGATGGGACCCATAGAACAGATATATATACAACACGACTCCATGAGTCAAGAATACAGATATACAGTACAAAGATCCAAATCACCTTGGAAAAAGGATAGAGCGTCCAACTACGGACAAGATGCAAATGGGGCTAAGAGCCCTGAAGAATAACCAATGGCGTCCATAACCCTGCCCAGGCCAAGCCGGAAGGGTAACCCTGCTAACGACGTCGATCTCAAAACCTGCTTAACAAAAGGGGTGCCGACAAAGGGCAAAGGAAACAGAGAGAACGGTCAGTACTGAGGCCAGTACACGGCGAGACTAGAATTCGGCGGTCCTCTCCTACATAGGTATGGTGGACTGCAGCGGCAGCGCAGCATGCACTAAACAACCTATAGATACTCGATATCACTGTCGGCTATCAGAGAGGGATAAGAAAAACCTATTCGGACCCGCCAGCAGAGGGAGGGGCGACCGGCGGTGGCGGGTTGCAGAGAGCAGGGGAGGGAGATGCGGGTGCGGGGAGAGAGCCAGGGAAGAGAGGGTGGGCGAGGCGCGGTGGGGAGGTGGGGTCGGGGTGGGACCCGCGGGGGTGCGTGCGTGCGTGTGTGTGGCCGGGGTGTGTTGGATCGGTTGGGGTGAGAGAGGGAGTGGGTGAGGGAGTGGCTGTGGGCCAGGCGCGGTGGGACCGGGTTGGAAGGGAGAGGGGGTAGGTGGGGGCTAGGTGAGAGAGAAAGAGGGGTGTAGGTGGGGGCTGTGGATTGGTGAGGTGGCTGGGCTGAGGGTGAGGTGGAGGGACGGTGAGGTGGCAAGCTGGGGTTGGTGGGTAGACTAGGATTGGGTAAATTTAGGACTAGAAATTTTGGACTAGGGTTTTCTTTAAAATAAATTTTGTAAATAGTTTTTAGACAAATAAAATATCTGAACAGACCAAAGTTTTAATTTGAAATAAGACGGGGGATATTTAGAAAACAAAACTAGGCGTTTCGAAATAGTTTCAGACAAACAATGCATGATGAAGACGATGCAATGCACAAAATCAACGCAATTTTCTAGTAGTGGTTTTGCGGGATGCCACAATTCGACACCACTAACAATGGATCTCGCCCTCGAGATCCGCCTCATGGTAGGGCGGCGATCTGAATCTTCTCGCATCGTGTAGATCCTCGCGACACCACTAACAAGAAGTCATTGTCCGTGATCGTCGAGAGAACACTCCGGGAACAAAGGTCGAAGGTAGAGGTATCAACAAATAAAGCCACCTCTAGCTTCGATAGAAAGAGGGAACCGATGCATTCTCATCCACTTCAATGTACAAAAGCGAATAGAAGGGGTAGTTGGCATGGGGGCCAATCCATCACGCACCCAAACTATTACTCCGCACAATCAGTAGAAAAGAGTGAAGCCATTCTCGGAATCAGACTGAAGATCTCGACAATCGAGGTTCAGGAACAAGGAGTGATGCAGACTCTGCATCGGATCTGGCGTAGATGATGTCGTCGCGTCGGAAAACACCGGAAGGCACGAGAAGGAACAAATAGAAGTCCACCAGACGAAGGATTCCTCGGATAGCATGAAGACCAGATGTAGCAACACCGTTACCAAAGGAGGAAGCGAAACCCTGAAGGTACGACGGAACCCAACCACGAGAAATCCTGGACTCGAAGAAAAGATAAGAGAGCGGATTCAAAACACGCAGAGGTGAGAGGAGAGCAGCAGAGGGGTAAGGAGTAAAATCAAACCTAATCAGAACTATCCAACCGATTTTGCAAAAATAGTTTTGACACTCTACTTCGGCCGTTAGCTAGGTTATCCTACAGGCTGGACTTGTGGGGTATCGCAACCTGGCTCTGATACCACTCTGTAACACCCTCAGAATCGGCCCTATGCAAGTTTTAGCGAAACCCGCCAAACCCGCATAGAAACGATTCAAAGGTGCCCACCAGGCACTTTCGTGCGGGTGGAAAACGAAGTAATAACATTACACAACAGTCCTCGATGGGACCCACAGAACAGATATATATACAACACGACTCCATGAGTCAAGAATACAGATATACAGTACAAAGATCCAAATCACCTTGGAAAAAGGATAGAGCGTCCAGCTACGGACAAGATGCAAATGGGGCTAAGAGCCCTGAAGAATAACCAATGGCGTCCATAACCCTGCCCAGGCCAAGCCGGAAGGGTAACCCTGCTAACGACGTCGATCTCAAAACCTGCTTAACAAAAGGGGTGCAGACAAAGGGCAAAGGAAACAGAGAGAGCGGTCAGTACTGAGGCCAGTACACGGCGAGACTAGAATTCGGCGGTCCTCGCCTACATAGGTATGGTGGACTGCAGCGGCAGCGCAGCATGCACTAAACAACCTATAGAGACTCGATATCACTGTCGGCTATCAGAGAGGGATAAGAAAGACCTATTCGGACCCAACCTGATACTACCATCAAACAAACCCATCCTGGTGTTTCCCCCTTGAGACCAAACGAGGAAGTCAACCGAGGAACTCACACCGTTGGCAGTTTTATTTACTCAGTTATCGTTGCAGCAATTACTAGTCAGGTATAGATAATCATCCTGATATAATAAGCAGTGGGCAATTTTAGTTAACCATTCCGTTGTTGTTGCAACACTTACTAGTCAAATACAATTAGCATGAGATATCCCGAAACCCAGCAGTTGTTGGTACTTTTATTCAGCCATTCCGTTGTAGTGAAGCTGATTACTAGTCATATCGGATAGAAGTCAAATTATAACAGTAAACTTTAGTTATAGTTGTCTATGATCAAGCACTGTGCTCCAAGTCGTCCATAACCGCGGACACGGCTTCTCGAAAAGATTTAACCCTGCGGGGGTGCACCAAAGTATCCACACGCACTTCGACCCTTTTTGCCAGATCAGTTAACATACACCCATCGGTATGTCGGCGGGGCCTAAGTCATGACGTTTCCCAGACCCAAAGCAAGCACGGGGGGCCACCCCACTAAGTACACCCGCAACGAAGTCGGCCGGTCTCCGAGACGGACTCAGGGTTTGGGTGGACGGCTGTAAACGACTGGGAACCCGAAAACTCGGGGTGTCGATACCGCGAAAACGTGTCCCGATCCTAAACAGTACAGCGTGCTCCTCACACAATCGTAAATAAAGCAGTAAAGCATGGCATAGGTACAGGATAGTAAATAAAACCTCAAACTAGTTGTGGCCCCCAGTACAATACTTTGAAATTAGGTACTAAATCGATGGGGTGCCCATACATCCCACATGTGGTTAGCGCGCTCGATCTCGGAACAGGTGTCAAGAACTCGGGGTCCTACGGGACACAAGTGGACGGGCAACAACCAAATAACATCTATTGCCCACCTGTGCCTCTGCTTACCTACTTCAATTTTAGTCGTTAAACAATAATTAAAGTGAACGATAATTAAAGCCATGATCATCTCCAACATTAAACAGGCGGCAATTCTCCAACAATTGTGGTACTTGACGACACGCAACAGCACTTGAGCAAGCGACTACGACGTGCAAGTCCAGCTATCTACCAAACAACAGGTAATAGGATGTGTCCAAGGCAATATACGGCTGCAAGGGATTTCACGGGTACGGAAACTAGAGCATCGCAACACAGATAGCAATAGATCAACAGGAGGGAATAAATACTATAAAAGTAAGATATGTAGAAAGGGGGGAGATGCTCGCCTGAAACATTGCCGAAGGTTCAACCGAAGATCGGGTCGACACTCGCATCAACTCAACGGCCTAGTCCGTGAAGAAGCAAAACACTAGCACAAACACCGGATGCACTATTTAATACGACGGCAGAAGATCGGGCATGATGCATGTATGATGTATGACATGGCAAAGCTGCGATGCAATTAGGCAATATTAAGCGGAACCGGGGGTCCCGACAATTAAATATATGGTTCTAGTTGTTTAGATACCCCGCAATTTAAATGTTGTAATAACAGGGCAAGATAAGTTACCGGTTCGCTACACCAATTTAAATGGGACCAATATACGACTAGATTTGCCCGCATATGGGCCCCATATTTAATTATATGGTGAATCGGCATAAGGCCCCCAAACCACATGACAAATATGCACGCGAGTATGACAATTTAATATGCACAGGTTTTATATTTAGCATTTATAAAATAGGGCTCGGGAAAAGGGGTCACACATTAGGGTTCGGAAGATCTTGGTTCCGGGGTTTGGGGTTCGGTCTCAGGGTTCGGTTCTGGGGTTCGGTCTCGGCGGGATCGTTCTCGGATAACAGAGTAGATCTTGGCATCTGGGATGAAGAACTTGGCGTTCTGCGTCGGCGATCTTGGCGTTCGGATTCTCGACGTCGCATCCGGGAAGAAGGTCTTGTTGCATCCGGGGTCGTCGGGTCATGTCGTCGGTTTTTGTCGTTTCATAGCGGAGATCTTGGCGTCTAGGGTCTCGGTGTCTTCGGGTCCGAGAGGAAGAACATGGCGTGCGGGTTCCGTCTTCGCATTCCGATCCCCTGGGTGGTCGGCGAACTTGGATCTTAGGTCGAAGTTTCTCTCAAAGATCTTGGGGTTCCCTCTTGGTTTGCCGATGTCGATCTTGGGATCTGTACCGTCTTCAGGTGGCCTTATGCCTGTCGCAGTCCCTCGAACCACACCACATAATCTACACACCGCCTTGGAAGAAAAACCCACATGGGGGCCTTGGTGGTCTTGTGCCCAGAAGCCAGAGGTCACGTGTGGCCAACTCACGCGGGTGCGCTGGAGCGGCCATGGACTCCACTGCAGCGACATGGAGACACACGACTGCGAGGGGGCCGGCGCCAAGGGATCGGCTCCGACGGTGCTCTGCGGGGGACGCGGGGAGCGGTTGCAGGACAAGGAAGGGGCGGCCGGAGAGGCAGGGGAGCGAGCGCGCCGGAGGAGGACTTGCGGCGTGGCAGAGGGCGCCCGTGGCAGGGGGGGGGGTACCGCGGCGGCGCGGCCGGAGGTTGTCTGGGAGGTGACCGGCAGGGTCGGCGGAGCTCGCGGGGACGGCGATTAGGACGGGCGGAGGCGGGCGACGGCGAGGGGGGTTCTGGCGGCGGCGCTGGTGGGCGATGCGGCGGGGAGGTCGGAGCCGGCGAGCGGGCGCGCTCGGGAAGGTGCTGGCGACGACGACCTTGACGAGAGGGAGGGGAACAGGCCCCAGGTCGGCGACGAGGAGGCGCGGGGAGGGTCGGTGACGACGCGGCCGGGAGACGACGGCCGCAGGAGCTGCAGCGGCGGTGCAGGGCGGAGCCGGAAGGGGAGGAGCGGCGCGCGGGTGGGCGCCTGGCGGCGGCTGAGGGGAGGACGGGGGCGAGCGGAGGTGCAGAGAGGCGAGGAGGCGGCGCCGGTGGGGAAGGGGAAGCCGGAGGAAGGAGGCCGGGGGCGCGCCGGCAGAGGGAGGGGCGACCGGCGGTGGCGGGTTGTAGAGAGCAGGGGAGGGAGATGCGGGTGCGGGGAGAGAGCCAGGGAAGAGAGGGTGGGCGAGGCGCGGTGGGGAGGTGGGGTCGGGGTGGGACCCGCGGGGGTGCGTGCGTGCGTGTGTGTGGCCGGGGTGTGTTGGATCGGTTGGGGTGAGAGAGGGAGTGGGTGAGGGAGTGGCTGTGGGCCAGGCGCGGTGGGACCGGGTTGGAAGGGAGAGGGGGTAGGTGGGGGCTAGGTGAGAGAGAAAGAGGGGTGTAGGTGGGGGCTGTGGATTGGTGAGGTGGCTGGGCTGAGGGTGAGGTGGAGGGACGGTGGGGTGGCAAGCTGGGGTTGGTGGGTAGACTAGGATTGGGTAAATTTAGGACTAGAAATTTTGGACTAGGGTTTTCTTTAAAATAAATTTTGTAAATAGTTTTTAGACAAATAAAAGATCTGAACAGACCAAAGTTTTAATTTGAAATAAGACGGGGGCTATTTAGAAAACAAAACTAGGCGTTTCGAAATAGTTTCAGACAAACAATGCATGATGAAGACGATGCAATGCACAAAATCAACGCGATTTTCTAGTAGTGGTTTTGCGGGATGCCACACATATGGTCTAATATTATCTCTTATCAGGGTTATAGTTATCGTTTAGAGTTAGAGATCAAAATGAGCGAACACTCTTTTGAAATACAAAGTAACATCTAAAGATGCATGGAAAAAACACCATAGGAGTTATGGCATGTTAGATTTTTTTGAGATTTTGATGATTCAAAATCGTGGTGAATAAACAAGTCTTTGTAGTGTATTCTTAGGAAATAATGAATACATGTTCCACAAAGGTCAAACCTGCTGTTGTCCTGAGCTTATGTGTCTTATTGAAGATACAGGTGGAATAAAGTAAAAGCTTTAATAAGGTATTAGACCTAACCTCTAGGTTGTCGAGTGGCGAAGCAGAATTTGTTCTGGCAACCAAACTCTACAAATAGAGGAGAAACTAATGATAATGATCATAAAGTTTCAGCGAATACTTTTACTAAAGAAGTAGGATTCAAGAATACATATTCTACAAGATTGTTGAATTATATTATTGATTCACTTGTCATATTATTTGAACAAGACATACCTATGAATTACAAAGAAGCGTGATGGACCTAAGTGCGAGAAATGACCAGGAGTCATAAAATCCTATATTAAGTTGCATTTAAGATTGAAAAATAATATGTTATTTGATATTATTAAGTAAAGATGTTTAGCTGATGACTACAAATTAATAAGAAAGAAATGAAACTTAATGAAGGACATAAATCTCGATTTGTTAGAAAATATGTTTAGAAAAATTCAAGGAGTTGACTACAAATGTAGCGATGCTTGAGTCTATTGGATTTACACCAGCAATATATGATTATTGGAATCTCGTAGAAGGAATACTCAATTTGATGATGATCAAAGAAGTTTTGGAATGTCCAAGATTATTGAGAGGAATTGCATTTGAGTGGGAGCTTAATGGCTTGGATAAAACTCAATATGTGAGAGACATATTTTGAGTGGGAGGTAAGTGCAATCCCTGGATCTCATGTATGGATGCCATATATGAGTTGGAGCATGACATCATTCTGAAATATGTGAATGACATATATGAATGATCTGATTAGTATTAATTATATTCAAGTTAGTAAATGTGGATGAAGTTGAACAAGTTATTAAACAATGAGATCTATTGAGATAGATTGGCAGGTTTAATAAACATTAATGTCGAATGCTTTCTAGACTTAATTCTTAAGTTGTTCCGAAAGGCCTAGACAAGATTCTGAAGAAGTTCAGAATGAAACAAGGAAACAAAGCAGTTCTTACTTGTATGAAGCATTTAGCTACTCTTAGTATTACAACTATGGTTAAAAGAAAAAAAAGAAAAAGATGTGTTGCATCTCCAATGCCTCAGTCATAGATTCTTCCATATAACCATATTGTATAGGGATTTTGAAAGGATCGTATGGGCACCTAGAGGGGAGGGGGTGAATTGGCGCTACTTCAAATTTTACTCTTTTTCAATTTAGGGTTTGACACAAAGGTAAATTCTATAGATATGCAACTAAGGTGAATTTACCTATATGTCACACTAGCACAATTAACTAAGCAAGAGAAAGATAAGTAAAGTGAGGTAAAGGATAGAAGTAACCAAAATGGAGAACACATAGACACAAGGATGATTTCCAGCAGTTCCTTACTTTTGAGGGGAGGTATGTCCGTGTTTGGAGAGGGGGCGGTTTCAAACCACCAACGCCACCAAAGGTCCCCCTTGTTCTCCGGTGAACCTCACCCCAAAGGGATCGTTTTACTCTTCAACTATATCGGTAACCTTCAAGGTGGATACCGACACCTTTACAAAAAGTTCGAGGCACACATCCACAACTGAATTGGAGGCTCCCGAATGCACGCAAGCTATCACAACAATCAAAGACAATCTTGTAAGAACCAAATCAAGAACTAGGGTTTCCAATAAAACACTAGAGCAAGGGGCCCTCAAGTGAATGAGGGGGAAATGAAGATCTCTTTTGCTGAAGATGTAGATCAAGGCCTCCTCCTTCGATTCTCCAAAGATCATGGACTTTGGATGGTTGGAGGGGAGATCTTTGTTGATTTGGTGTCTCTAATAGGGGTGTTCTTATTTTCTGGAAACGAGTAGCTAGAGGTAGGGGATGAGGTACTCTATTTATAGGCCCGCTGCTTCTGACCGTTTTCTACCCATTGGGGAAATTCCACATCGGAAACTCCGGTCTGGAACCGGAGACTCCGGTATGTAGTTGTCTCACACCAGAGATTCCGGTCTATCTTCGGAAAGTCTCTGAACCCCTATATAGAATCTCACTGGTTTGGTCTTGATGATCGCTCTAGAGACTTGGACGAAACTCCGATCCTAGGACGACTGGAGACTTTGGACTTTACACACCGGAAACTCCGGTCTGAGTCTTCACACCGGATATTCCGGCCAACCTCCGGACTGTCTCCGGACCCCTATCCAGAATGTCCCTGGACATTAGCTTCGATCCACTCCAGAGACTTGGCCGAAACTGTAGTGCACACCAGAAACTCCGGTCTTTGCACACCAGAGATTCTGGTCTAAACTTTCCAGGAAGCTTTAGTTTTAGCCAGGTATATTTCCAACATGATGTATACTTTTCACTTTTCAGTAGATTAACCTGGCATCATTAGCACATGATAAAATGGTCCTCAAGTTGTTAACGAACACCAAAACTGATTAAGACAATAAATGTCTTTTTAATCTCCCCATTTTTGGTTTTCGATGACAACAAGAGGATTTGCATCGAATTCATAATACAAAGCATAACTATGCTCCCCCTAATGATGTGCATCAAGATATACATGCCATACAAAGAATGTGATGTAATAGAAGGTAAAGGCTCACATAGAGTAGGGAGATTATCACCGGAGTCTTTACCATTACAATAATAGCCCGGGAATAGCTTGTCCACACACATGGGGGATAGTATCACAAGAACCAAGGAAAGCAAGCAAATGTTCGAAATTTTAAGATAACGGGCATAAGAAAATACTAAACAACCAAATTCCCAAACCATGCAAATACCGGATAATCCTAAATCTTCTCCCCCTTTTGCATCGAGATGTCAAAAAGGGAAAAGACCAAGCCATCGCCCCAAAATAACAACTCATAGTCATCATCGTCGTCGTCATCCTCACCCTCATACTCTTCCTCCTCATAGTCATCATCACCACCTAGAGCCACGATAGCCTTTGCCATGAGGGCGAGAGGAGGATGTACCCTGAGAACCAAAGCCAGAAGTGACCTCTGAGAAGGTCTTCCAATCAACTAGTTTGTTGTTCATTGCATTCCATGCACCAAAAGAGAGAGTGTGGTCAGATTCCATATAAGGTTCAACCCCATGCTCATCAGTCTATCCTGTCTCTCCTTCCTCTTCTTCATCTTCACCTTGAGCCTTGATATCCTTAAGGAGCTTCTCCATCCTGCGGTTGCTTTTGTACGAGTCATGTTGTTCTTTGTGAATATCCACATTCATGCAACACAACGTATTCTCCCAAAAGGATTCCTTCTTGACCTTCTCCCGGACATACTCACGGGTGACAGGTGGCATAGGGGCATTGGAGGCATTCTTCCTTCTAGAGCCCCTTGGAGGAGTGGGAGACCGCTCTGCCTCAGAAATCTCATCGTACTCACTTGCATAAGGCTTCCTAGGAGCTGGACACATCCTCCCTTTCTTTTGGAGAGCCACAGAGACATGCTCTAAAAGATTGGGGGAAGGGCGAGAGGTTAACCATGAGGTTGGGTGTTGATAAGTCTCATCACAAGAGCTGCATATGGAGGAGATTTTCTAGAGAGAATGGCATGGTGCATCTCCTAAAAATGAAGTCCATGATGTCAATAGCATATCCTTCATCAGTAGGCCAAGCACAAAACACCTTGTGAGCATGATGGAGCAAGTTGAAAAGGCCACATCGGATAGCATCATCATTTCTAGCACTAGGGGAAATGTTGTGGCCAAATATACTCAACAATAAGTTGTAGAGAGGCTCGAGTCCTCTAGACTCACCAATAGTGCCATTACTCCTATAAAGAGGTGCGAGCGTGTTCTTGTTGTTGCCAAGAGCAGCGTCATGCATGCGGTGCCCAACATGAATAGACACGCCATGGAAAATCTCATGAATGACTCTAGCAAAATCAAAGAAGTTTGCAGAGAAGCAGAAGTTACTAGTCATCCAAGTCAAGGTCCTTGCCTCATCAGTACCAAATACAACCGTGGCATAGAATTGGTGGACAAGGGTGACATTGTAGTCCTCACGGGGTCCCATAAGACCATGCAACCCAAGTTTCTTACTGATCCAAAGAGCATCCGCGACATAGTCATTTCCACGCATGTTGTCAAAGTCCATAACCTTAAGTGGAAAAATTGGGGACTTGGTGAGTTTGAGATATATATCATGCATGAACACCTTTTTATCCCTCCTCTAGTAGCATGGGCCATCACTAGTTCTTGGCATGTCATAGAAGTTCATCTTTTGCGTAGCTCACGGTATTCTTTCTTGGACATATGAGCTAAGGACTGCAAGTTGTCATACTTGGTGTAGCACCCCGGTTCTGAAAAGACCGTGGCCTCTATGTGACATGCCAATCCCTGGATCGGTTTATTGGCCCACAATAGAGTAAGATAGATAACATAGCAAAATATCCGTGTATCATGAACTACAAAGATCCAGAGTACCATTATTACAATAAAAGCTTAGCATAAAGCTAGCTCAGATTATTCAGGTAGCAACATAAATAAGGTAAATCCTCCATTCTTCAAATTGCCCACAAGTGAACAAGTGCCGAGTGGAGTACCGTGGCCTATAACGATCAATCAGAATCGGAATAACCTGCAACATGAAACGTAGCAGCCCCGAAGGGTCAATACATGGAATGTATGGCAAGTAGAGCTAGTAATAGAGACAATAGTACTAACATCTACATGCATATTTGGCAAGTGGAGCTGTGTCTGGCTTGCATTTGCAAATACATTTGTCCTACTTTCATAAACAGTTTTTGATTTTCTTTGAAAAGATCCCAATTAAGTTAACCCAACAATATTAAAACAATTATGAAATTAGAATGAGCGAGAAACATGTCATGGAATCAATATCAAGCAACTCAGATGTCCATAACCGGGGACACGGCTAATCGATTAGATTATACACTCTGCAGAGGTTAGTACACTTTACCCATGTGACTTGGCCAGCCCATCTCGTACCATCACTCTCATTTTGGGTGATGATAGGGAGAAGTCCAAGAAGAGACTGTTCGGGAAGTAGCTCCTCAATCCCGACGCGCACCGGTCCAACCTACCAAAATTCTACATCTCTGGATACGCGGGTTCGAGTTACCACAACCTACTAAGTCCAACCAACCGCCCATTTCATTATTGGCACATGGTTGTACACGTAAGCTACACAATAAAGCAGCCAATCAATTTCTCTCGATACCTGGGTGCCTTTCCGCAATGAAACCACCAAAAATTATCAATACCATCACACCCAGGAGATTCATTGATTAAGTTGTTTTTAGTTTTTACAAACCAATACTTTTAGAAACAAATCTCAATGATGTAACCCAACCCTCGTTCATCATAGCATGGCTAAGCACATCTACCAACGGTGGTTCATCTACAAAGAGGGTCCTACCACATAATAGGACATAGCATAGCGATAGTATCATCCTACACATGCATCTACAAAATACACGACAATGCATATAAAATAGTAGGACGATATCATGAACAAAAGTAGCATCTACTTGCCTTGTTGTAGCGGTCGGAGGAACAATCCACACACGAGCAAGCGTTGCACTCGTCACAATCTACACGATACAATTGCATTCATAAACAAACAATCCACAACATATGCAACAA
The DNA here is from genome assembly GCA_916181665.1 of Avena sativa. Lineage (NCBI taxonomy): Eukaryota > Viridiplantae > Streptophyta > Magnoliopsida > Poales > Poaceae > Avena > Avena sativa. The sequence goes on along the minus strand of OV702284.1, from coordinate 185,753,842 downwards.
ATATGATGCATGAATGCAAGAGCGACAAGTAAATTGGTGCTACAGCTGCACCACAACATCCTATACCATAGTACTACCGATTGCATGCATGGAAAACAGTTTTAGTGCTAGGAAAACTATTAAGCAAAAGTAATGCTCCAAACTAGAGCTAGAACTTAAATAATTCACTACCGGTAGTGTACTGTTTGTAAAATCTTGGGAAAATTCTACCGCATAGGCATCGCTGATTAGAAACAGTACCAACTGGAATTACTCAAAAAGGAATTGTAAAACTCACCGAGTAATTAAAACACTGCAGAAAGCCACTAGACAGTTTCTGCCGAAGTTTTTACTATAAGCCTACCTTTTTAATTCACGATGAGATTCCCCTCGTTACACTGAATCCAGGGACATATCATACGCGATTTTTGGAGCTACGGATCTTTTTCTACGAATTTAATACTCCGAAAAGGCCACTAAGTAGTTTGATTAAACTGTACTAAACCTTGCAGCAAAAGCCTGAACCAAAGGTACAGAGAGATTCTACACGACTCACTGAATCTACACATATTTTATTTGCAATTTTTGGCCAAACGGTTTAATTTCTACGCAATTTACAAGATTCTACCGAAATCTGCCAACTAAAAGGATTAACGAAATTGACCCAGTCAACTGTGTCTGTTGACTGGTCAACTCGTCTGCTGACTGGGCGCTGACTGGGCATTGACTAGTCAACGCCTGAGTCTGACCGGTCAACTAACGATCTGAGCCGCTGATCTGAGATCTGACGGTGGCTGCTGTCTTACCGGAACCAAGCGGCGAAACGGACTCCGGACGGTGCGGCGAGTTTCGGACGGCGGTGACGATCACTTCCGGCGACGAGGTCCTTGCTGCGCGGGTACACACGGTCAACGAACGGGTCGAGTAAAATACATCGCGCGAGCAAAATGGCGCGTACGTGCATGTATGCGTGTATGCAATAACGCGCGCGTACGCGTGCGTGTACGTGTGTGCATGCGAGGCGCGGCGCAGATGGCGGGTGGCGCGGCAGCGAGGCGGCGATAGGCGGCGGTGGCGCAGGGCCGAGGCGGGGTCGCGGCGAGGCGGCTCGGTGGCGGCGACGCGGAGGCGGCGCTGCAGGGGGCGGCGGTGGCGCGCAGCACTGGCGGCGGGGATGGCGCGAGGCGGCGCTGGCGGAGGTGGCCCGGCGGCGGCGGAATGCGGCGCTGCGGCGACGGTGGTGCGGCGCAGATGGCGGCGGCGGCTGCGGGAACGGAGGGAAGAGGGAGGGAGGGTGGCGGCGGCCGGACCTGGGGCGGCGACGGTGACGAGGGGCGGCGGCGACGGCCGGCGGCGGCGAGGCGGCCAGGGGCGACGGCGCCAGGAGGAGGCGATGCGGGAGGCGGCGGCGATTCTCAGGAATCGCGCGTGGGGTGCGGGTGCGGTTCCCGAGGCAGCGGGGCTGCCTTTAAGTGGCCCCTTGCGCGGGCCCTACTCCAATTCGGTCCAGAATTTCACTACAACTCGGAAATCGATCCGGATTTTCGGACCGTTTTCCGGCGGTTTACTAAAACGTCCGAAGCTTTTCCGTACGAACTCCGATTCGAGCGATTCTCGCGCCTACGGGTTCGTATCGTTGAGGGGAACAACCTAGCGTCAAGGTTTGAGCGAAACCTCGAACCTACAGGGGTGGTTGTCGCAATTCCTACTAAAGCTTCCCGCAGGAACCTCGTAGCAAAATAAAATAGGGTTTTGCAAATGGCGTTTCGCCGAACTTTTTCACTCGACGGTTTTGCATGGAAAAGCATGATGCAATGATATGAATGATATGCAAGACCAAATCTAAAATTTGGGATGTGACAAGACTATCCCCCTTAAGATGAATCTCGTCCTCGAGATTCGGCGCGGCTAGCAAATAGGTGTGGGTAGTCCTCTCGGATGTCATCTTCACGCTCCCAAGTGGCTTCCTCTTCGGTGTGGTGACTCCACTGCACCTTGCAAAACCTGATCGTCTTGGTACGGGTAATCCTTTCTGCTGTCTCCAGAATCTTGACCGGTTTCTCCTCATAGGTCAAATCGTTCTCAAGCTGAACCTCCTCTAGTGGAACAGTGTCTCTCAATGGTGTATCCACCATCTCCGGATGGCACTTCTTCAGCTGGGACACGTGGAACACGTTGTGAACAGCGGACAGAGCCTCTGGCAACTCCAACTGATAAGCAACTTCTCCTTTGCGTGCTAAGACCCGATACGGTCCAATAAATCGAGGTGCCAGCTTACCCTTAATACCAAATCTCTTGATTCCACGAAGCGGCGATACTCTGAGGTATGCTCTATCACCTATCTCATACACCACTTCCTTGCGCTTGGCGTCGGCGTAGCTCTTCTGTCTTGACTGTGCTACCTTCAGCCTGTCCCTAATCAAGGCGACCTTCTCCTCAGCGTCCTTGATCAAATCAGGCTCAAACAACTGGCGTTCTCCTACTCCATCCCATAGCAATGGTGTTCGGCACCGTTTCCCATATAGCACATCAAACGGTGACGTCTTGATGCTTGTCTGATAGCTGTTGTTGTAGGAAAACTCCTCATACAGCAAATTCTCATCCCAACTAGAGCCATGAGCCAAGGCGCAAGCTCTCAGCATGTCCTCCAAAATCTGATTCACCCTCTCGGTTTGTCCATCAGTCTGTGGGTGAAACGCTGTGCTAAAGTCCAATCTAGTACCAAGTGACTCGTGCAGCTGGCGCCAGAAATGTGAGGTAAATTGGGTGCCTCTATCAGATACGATACTCTTGGGAACTCCGTGTAGGCACACAATCCTGTCCATGTAAATCTTGGCTAACTTTGCACTCGTATAGGTCGTCTTTACCGGTATGAAGTGGGCTACCTTGGTCAAATGGTCGACCACTACCCAAATAGAATCATATCCTGACCTGGTCCTGGGCAACCCTGTGATAAAATCCATTCCAACTCTATCCCACTTCCATTCCGGCACGGGCAATGGTTGTAGCAGTCCTGCTGTCTTCTGGTGTTCTGCCTTTACTCGGCTACATACATCACATAGGGCAATATGCTCCGCGATGTCTCCCTTCATGTTGTTCCACCAGAATCTGTCCTTTAGGTCCATATACATCTTCGTATTGCCCGGATGTATGGAATATGGCGAGTCATGAGCTTCCTGCAGAATCAACTTCCTTATCTCGGGATCGTTGGGAATGCACAAACGATCTCCGTACCACAGGGTTCCTTGCTCATCCTCGCGGAATTCCCTTGCTCGACCTTCCTTCATCTTTTCCTTAACTTCATCTATCTCTTTGTCTCCTATCTGAGCCTTTATGATCCTGTCCTGTAGCGTCGGTTGAACTTCCATTGTTGCTAAGTATCCTTCAGATACTACCTCCAGTCTAAGGTCCTTGAATTGCTTGCACAAGTCCTCAGGCAATTCACCAATTGTCAATCCATTGGCATAAACCTTCCGGCTCAGAGCATCTGCTACTACATTGGCCTTTCCTGGGTGGTATTGTAGATTCATATCATAATCCTTGATAAGCTCCAACCATCTCCTTTGTCTCATGTTCAATTCCTTCTGTGTAAATATGTACTTCAGGCTCTTGTGGTCGGTGTACACATCACAGTGTTTTCCCATTAAGTAATGCCTCCATACCTTGAGCGCATGAACCACTGACGCTAACTCCAAGTCGTGTGTGGGGTCATTCCGCTCATGGTGCTTGAGTTGTCGCGAGGCATATGACACCACTCTCCCATCTTGCATCAGCACACTACCAAGTCCCTTTCGAGAAGCATCACAGTACACTTGGAAATCCTTCTGAAGATCTGGTAAACATAGGACAGGCGCGGTCACTAGTCGACGCTTCAGTTCCTAAAAGCTGGCCTCACATACGTCAGACCATTCAAACTTCCTCTCCTTCTTCAGAAGTTCAGTCATCGGCTTAGCAATCTTGGAAAAGTTTTCAATGAACCTCCTGTAATATCCAGCAAGTCCCAAAAAGCTTCGTATCTCTCCAGCATTCTTGGGCGCTTCCCACTCTGTCACTGCAGTCACTTTGCTTGGATCAACATCGACTCCTTCTCCTGACACTACGTGTCCAAAAAACCCAACAGTGTTAAGCCAGAATTCACACTTGCTGAATTTGGCATACAGCTTGTGTTTTCTCAGCTTCTCCATAATCATCCTCAGATGTTTCTCATGCTCAGCATCATCCTTGGAATATATCAGTATGTCATCAATGAACACCACCACGAACTTGTCCAAATACTCCATAAATACCTTGTTCATCATGGTCATGAAGTATGCCGGGGCATTCGTTAGTCCAAAAGACATAACTGTATACTCATATAAACCATACCTAGTGGTGAAGGCGGTTTTTGGTACGTCCTCCTCTCGGATCTTCAATTGGAAGTAGCCTGATCGCAGATCAATCTTGCTGAACACCTTCGCTCCTTCCAATTGATCAAACAAATCATTTATGTTCGGCAGAGGGTACTTGTTCTTGATGGTCACTTCATTCAGCGAGCGATAGTCCACCACTAATCTCTTGCTGCTATCTTTCTTCTCCACAAACAGAACAGGCGCTCCCCATGACGACGAACTAGGCTGAATGAATCCCTTTTCCAGCTGCTCCTTCAACTGCTTCTTCAATTCCTTTAGCTCATCCACATCCATCTTATATGGTTTCTTTGCTATAGGTCCTGTTCCCGGCATCAGGTCGATAAGAAACTCTACATCCCTGTCAGGTGGCATCCCTGGCAGTTCTTCTGGAAACACGTCGGGGTAATCCCTAATCACTGGCATAGTATCCATGCTAACCCCCTTAAGAGAATTCAACCTACACCTTCTCGGTTGTGCAGCCGACTTGAATCTAATCCTCTTACCATCCGGGGTTTTGATTTAAACAGCTCGCTGTGCACAATCTATGTGTCCCTCATGCATAGACATCCAATCCATACCCAGAATAACATCTAATCCCTGTGAATCCAACACTACTAGGTGTGCAATGAAGTTGTTTGTTCCAATCCTCACAGTCAAGTCGCGGCATCCTGCGCTAGCTATCATATCTCCTCCAGGTGAACTCACTCTAATAGATCTCTTCATAGACTCAGTAGGTAACTTATACTTATCCACAAATGCCCTTGATATGAATGAATGCGATGCACCAGTATCGACAAGTATAAGTGCAGGGTAAGTGTTGATTGGGAACTTACCAATCACAAGGTCAGGCTCATCTGGAATTTCCTCCACATTCATGTGGTTCACTGTGGCCTTCTCGTTGTTGGTTGGCTTGAGTCCCTTCCTTTCCAGACAGTTGTCATCATAGTGTCCCTTCTGCTTGCACTTGAAGCATGTCACCTCACTCAGATCCTTCTTCACAAAGCTGCGATCACGGTTGCGGTCATGTCCACCGTGTCCTCCAGAGTGGTGAGAGTGTCCTCCCTTGTGGCTGTGGTGGTTGCTCCTATGGTTGTCATGACGATGCCCATCGCGGCGGTCATGGCTCCCATGGTCACTTCCTCCATGCTTGGAATACCCATCATATGAAGTGCGAGACTTGGTGTGAACCAGAGTGATGAGTATTGCTCTTTCTCTTGCGGTTCTCCACTTGCTTGTGCTTCCCCTCCAAGATCCTAGCCTTGTCCATAAGCTCCTGGAAAGTGGGGCAGTAAACCACAAGTAGCTATACTGAAAGCTCATCACTGAGGCCATCCAGGAATCTCTCCCTCCTTTTTGCATCGGTGTCAACATCCTCAGGTGCATAACGGGACAGGTTGTTGAACTCCTCAATGTACTCGGCCACGGAGCGATTGGTTTGGCGCAAGTTGCGGAACTCCTTCCTCTTCAGGCTCAGAACTCCTGAAGACACGTGGTTGGTCCTGAAACCTTCCTCAAACATTTCCCAAGTCACGGTATCCAGCGGGTGGGTGATCTGAAATGTGTCCCACCAAGAAGAGGCTGGTCCCTCCAGTAGGTGAGCGGCAAACCTCACCTTCTCAGCATCAGTGCATCCAACAGTTACCAGATCCTTGTTGACTGAACGCAACCAGTCGAGAGCAACCATTGGTTCAGTTGCAGTAGAGAACTTAGCTGGCCTTAGCCTCAGAAATCTGGTGAGAGCATCTCCCTGAGGCTGATTGTTTCCATTGTTGTTGTTCTGATTTGCCATGAACTGAGTCATCACTTGGGTCAGCTGTGCCTGAGCTGCCATGAGCTGCTCCATCTCAGTGGGATGACGGCGGGGAGGCATCTGCGGTTCAGCATATGTAAGTTTAGAAAGAATCAACTACGATAATAGGATTCTACCCATGCATATGATCAACCATCAACAAACAATGGCAGACAATCACAAGCAAGCAACACATCAACAAACAAGTGATCCAGCAACATCCCAGGTGTTATCCTAGTAGTATATACCTACTGAAATAGTTTTACAAGAGTTGGCAATGGTTAACTAAACAATAGATCAACCACACAACCAAAACAGCAATCTGCCAGAACAGTCCAGCAGCGTTCGCGAATTTTTCCGCCTGACTTAAACTCGTCAGAAAAATTAGCTGATTTTTGTACATATAGTACAGAGAGTTTCGCATCAGCCCAATGTTTTTTCAGATTTTTCCGAGTTACCAGAAAAATATGAAAAATCGCGCAGTACTGCTGTATCAGCAGAAAAACTGCAGCGGAAATAACACAGATGATAACCAAATTGCCATAACTCTTTCATTAAAATTAGCACAAATAATTCCTGGGATATTGGAGTACACAAATAAGCAACTAATCACTCTTAAACTAACACGATCTAAGCTTCACAACGATCGAGACTAATCCTAATGAATTCTCCTAACGTGGACTAATTGGTGGACTTCTATCTACTTCTTGAAGAGATTGAGGTAGGTCCTTGCGGTCATGCGTTGGCTCTTCGGCTCGCGGTACAACCATGGCGGCGGAGTGTACACTTCTCCTGAACCATCACTTGAGACCTCAAACTCCACCTCTTCTGGATCCTCCTCTTCTTCTTCATTCTCAGCTGCAACAGCAACAGCTTCATCTCCTCCACCATCATCGTCTCCATCATCATCATCCTCGTCCTCATTATCATCGTCGTCTCCACTGTCATCATCATCCCCATTGTTTCCATCATCTCCATTGTCATCATCAGAGGGTGGATTCAGCTGTGCTTGGAGAGCGGCAATCTGGGCTGTCATAGCTTCAATGGTTTGGTCCCTTTCCTGGACGGTCCCTTGCAACTATTGTATGTTCTGGGTGTTCTCCTGCACCGTACCATGAAGATGAGCTATGGTTTCATCTCTGGCTATCAGGGCATTCTCCAGAACTCCCACAACTTCATGCAAAGTGTCAATCTCCTGTCCTTGGACCACCATTCCATTGCTAGTAAAATCTGCAATCTCCTTTATCATCCTCACCTTCTCTGCTAGAGCTCCATTCTCCCTTTCCATGTCCTCTATGTGCCTCCGACGGGGCGGCATGTTGTTCCTGTCGCCCGGGGTTACCACAATGTCCCCATCTTCATCACGCCTTCCATAGTCACGGTAGGGTGAATCTGCGGGCAGTAGGTGTCGGACATAGTGGCACTGGCGAGACAGGGCTTCATGTATGGCCAAGTTGATTCCAAGTCCCCAGTTGCAGTATGTCTTGGTGTAGACCAAGTGCGCGGGGTTTGGCAAGGCGGCATCTCTGAATATGAAGGTAGTGATCTCCCATGCATCCTCTTCATATCCCTAGGTGTACAGCCTTCTTCCCTTGAACATAGGCAGTGGCAATCCCAATGACTGAGAGAGCTGAGCTAACTGCCTTGCAAATGGTCTTGGTGACTCCATGGTGACATACTCAGTCCTGACGTCTCCCATCTATCAAGTAATAGAGGGAAGTGTGAGAATAGCATATGGTAAGAATTTACGAGGGTGAAAGACATAAGATGAAAGACAGAGTTAACATAGGCTTAATAATTCTATGGCTTTCTAATCCAATCCTAGGTCACGATCCTACAGTCGACACACGGGCTCTGATACCATCCTGTAGCACCCCGGTTCTGAAAAGACCGTGGCCTCTATGTGACATGCCAATCCCTGGATCGGTTCATTGGCCCACAATAGAGTAAGATAGATAACATAGCAAAATATCCGTGTATCATGAACTACAAAGATCCAGAGTACCATTATTACAATAAAATCTTAGCATAAAGCTAGCTCAGATTATTCAGGTAGCAACATAAATAAGATAAATCCTCCATTCTTCAAATTGCCCACAAGTGAACAAGTGCCGAGTGGAGTACCGTGGCCTATAACGATCAATCAGAATCGGAATAACCTGCAACATAAAATGTAGCAGCCCCGAAGGGTCAATACATGGAATATATGGCAAGTAGAGCTAGTAATAGAGACAATAGTACTAACATCTACATGCATATTTGGCAAGTGGAGCTGTGTCTGGCTTGCATTTGCAAATACATTTGTCCTACTTTCATAAACAGTTTTTGATTTTTTTTGAAAAGATCCCAGTTAAGTTAACCCAACAATATTAAAACAATTATGAAATTAGAATGAGCGAGAAACATGTCATAGAATCAATATCAAGCAACTCAGATGTCCATAACCGGGGACACGGCTAATCGATTAGATTATACACTCTGCAGAGGTCAGTACACTTTACCCATGTGACTTGGCCAGCCCATCTCGTACCATCACTCTCATTTTGGGTGATGATAGGGAGAAGTCCAAGAAGAGACTGTTCGGGAAGTAGCTCCTCAATCCCGACGCGCACCGGTTCAACCTACCAAAATTTTACATCTCTGGATACGCGGGTTCGAGTTACCACAACCTACTAAGTCCAACCAACCGCCCATTTCATTATTGGCACATGGTTGTACACGTAAGCTACACAATAAAGAAGCCAATCAATTTCTCTCGATACCTGGGTGCCTTTCCGCAATGAAACCACCAAAAATTATCAATACCATCACACCCAGGAGATTCATTGATTAAGTTGTTTTTAGTTTTCACAAACCAATACTTTTAGAAACAAATCTCAATGATGTAACCCAGCCCTCGTTCATCATAGCATGGCTAAGCACATCTACCAACGGTGGTTCATCTACAAAGAGGGTCCTACCACATAATAGGACATAACATAGCGATAGTATCATCCTACACATGCATCTACAAAATACACGACAATGCATAGAAAATAGTAGGACGATATCATGAACAAAAGTAGCATCTACTTGCCTTGGTTGTAGCGGTCGGAGGAACAATCCACACACGAGCAAGCGTTGCACTCGTCACAATCTACACGATACAATTGCATTCATAAACAAACAATCCACAACATATGCAACAAATATGATGCATGAATGCAAGAGCGACAAGTAAATTGGTGCTACAGCTGCACCACAACATCCTATACCATAGTACTACCGATTGCATGCATGGAAAACAGTTTTAGTGCTAGGAAAACTATTAAGCAAAAGTAATACTCCAAACTAGAGCTAGAACTTAAATAATTCACTACCGGTAGTGTACTGTTTGTAAAATCTTGGGAAAATTCTACCGCATAGGCATCGCTGATTAGAAACAGTACCAACTGGAATTACTCAAAAAGGAATTGTAAAACTCTCCGAGTAATTAAAACACTGCAGAAAGCCACTAGACAGTTTCTGCCGAAGTTTTTACTGTAAGCCTATCTTTTTAATTAACGATGAGATTCCCCTCGTTCCACTGAATCCAGGGACATATCATACGTGATTTTTGGAGCTACGGATCTTTTTCTACGAATTTAATACTCCAAAAAGGCCACTAACTAGTTTGATTAAACTGTACTAAACCTTGCAGCAAAAGCCTGAACCAAAGGTACAGCAAGATTCTACACGACTCACTGAATCTACACATATTTTATTTGCAATTTTTGGGCAAGCGGTTTAATTTCTACGCAATTTACAAGATTCTACCGAAATCTACCAACTAAAAGGATTAACGAAATTGACCCAGTCAACTGTGTCTGTTGACTGGTCAACTCGTCTGCTGACTAGGCGCTGACTGGGCGTTGACTAGTCAACGCCTGAGTCTGACCGGTCAACTAACGATCTGAGCCGCTGATCTGAGATCTGACGGTGGCTGCTGTCTTACCGGAACCAAGCGGCGAAACGGACTCCGGACGGTGCGGCGAGTTCCGGACGGCGGTGACGATCACTTCCGGCGACGAGGTCCTTCCTGCGCGGGTACACACGGTCAACGAACGGGTCGAGTAAAATACATCGCGCGAGCAAAACGGCGCGTACGTGCATGTATGCGTGCATGCAATAACGCGCGCGTACGCGTGCGTGTAAGTGTGTGCATGCGAGGCGCGGCGCAGATGGCGGGTGGCGCGGTAGCGAGGCGGCGATAGACGGCGGTGGCGCAGGGCCTAGGCGGGGTCGCGGCGAGGCGGCTCGGTGGCGGCGACGCGGAGGCGGCGTTGCAGGGGGCGGCGGTGGCGCGCAGCGTTGGCGGCGGGGATGGCGCGAGGCGGCGCTGGTGGAGGTGGCGCGCGGCGGCGGCGACGCGGGCGGGTGGCGCGCGGCGGCGGCGTCTTCGGCGGAAGGCGGCGCTGCGGCGGCGGTGGTGCGGCGCAGATGGCGGCGGCGCCTGCGGGAACGGAGGGAAGAGGGAGGGAGGGTGGCGGCGGCCGGACCTGGGGCGGCGACGGCGACGAGGGGCGGCGGCGACGGCCGGTGGCGGCGAGGCGGCCAGGGGCGACGGCGCCAGGAGGAGGCGATGCGGGAGGCGGCGGCGATTCTTGGGAATCGTGCGTGGGGTGCGGGTGCGGTTCCCGAGGCAGCGGAGCTGCCCTTTAAGTGGGCCCCTTGCGCGGGTCCTACTCCAATTCGGTCCAGAATTTGACTACAACTCGGAAATCGGTCCGGTTTTTGGACCGTTTTTCGGCGGTTTACTAAAACGTCCGAAGCTTTTCCGTACGAACTCCGATTCGAGCGATTCTCGCGCCTACGGGTTCGTATCATCGAGGGGAACAACCTAGCGTCAAGGTTTGAGTGAAACCTCAAACCTACAGGGGTGGTTGTCGCAAGTCCTACTAAAGCTCCCCGCAGGAACCTCGTAGCAAAATAAAATAGGGTTTTGCAAATGGCGTTTCGCCGAACCTTTTCACTCGACGGTTTTGCATGGAAAAGCATGATGCAATGATATGAATGATATGCAAGACCAAATCTAAAATTTGGGATGTGACACTTGGCTCTCTTGGCACAACTTTCTTCATCAATGCGCGCGATTTCCCTTTGCATAAAGTAGCATCTCTGGCATGCTGCCTCCGGTTAGAGGGCACAACGATATACTGACCAGACTCCTCATCATATCGAGGCCCCCCCTTTTTGACTTAGCCTTAGTGCGAGGTCCACGACGAGAACCATGGCCACTTGTGAATATAGAGGAAGGGGGAAAGCATGGAGATAAGCATATAAGTCCCAAAGTCAAAACACACGCCTCAAAACCTTGCAGGATGTGCCAAAAGTAAATCACATCGGAGTCTCTGGTGTGCACACCAGAATCTCCGGCCAACACCAGAAACTCCGGTCCAGAGTTCAGGTTGCACATGGAGGCTATGGGAGACATTACTTCGAGCATATCGAGCAAGGAATCGAAGAAAATGTGATAGGAGTGCATGCATAAATGAGTTTACGGTGGAGGAAATCAGTACATTGCTCAAAATAAACAAAGGGGAGGAACCCTAGGTCCATGGTGAGAGAGAGAGTACCCGATATGTCCATTGGAGCAAATCCACTAGTGGGGAATGGCCCAGGGGTGGATACGGTGGAGGTGGCCGGCAGCACTGTCGTGGGAATGGCCACGCCAGATGCTGCAATCGACAACGAGTAGTAGAACATGGGGCAAGGGCGGCCAGCCATCTGCAGTGCAAGATGAGGGCGGAGACACAAGGGTTTACCCAGGTTCGGCCCCCCGGAGGTTAAAGACCTACTACTGCTAGATTGTACTATGGTGAGAGTACAAGGGCGAGCTTGATGACTAGGCGGCGAGTCGCTTGGGTGTATGATGGAACGTGTCCTCTATGCGTACCCTAGGGAGGTGTATATAGGCTCACCTCACTAGGGTTTACAGATCTACAACCGAATTAGCTAAGGATTCGGAGGGTCTTTGTCCTAGTCCGACTGGGCCAAGCTACGCTTCTGGGCCTCCAGCTTCCAATCGCTTGAGTCCTCGCCAAGTCTCGATCCAGTCGCTATCCTGCAGGCCCACTCGCTGGCAGCTTGGGCCAATAGGAAACGTCCTGCTGGGCATACCCCGGTAGGCATATCCCCATCAGTAGTCCCCGAGGCCGTCGTTGATTCGTCTCAGGTGTTCATTGGCAGTTGGAGTATGCGGGTCCAATGCGGATGCCCAGTCGAATTGGCGGTGGACTCCTGAACAAAGGAAAGAACTAGTCATTTTAGTCGCAATAACGACGACCAATCAGATCACAGTTGGGCGAACGGGTTGGCGAATAATCAAGTCACTGTTTAGTGATCGGGTCAGCAAATCGTCGAGTCGCTGAAGACAGCAAGTCGAGTGGACGAAGTTGGACTGTCAGCTTGGTCAAACTAGCCATTGGGTAATCCAACGGTAATATCGGCGTAATTAACGCGTGGTAACGGCTCCCCGAAAATGGCAGGTAACAACCACTATATAAGGAGAGTGATGGGTGAGGGAAAATTCTTCCCTCACTTCCTCCGAACTTGCGCATTCTCATTCCTCCATTTCATACAATGACCAGAGCGACCCAGAGCGATTCACATCCCTCGATCCCCTAGCCGATAGCCCCTCCTGCGGAACCATGGGGCAGATCCAAGTGCACGAAGGCACTGCTGAGATCGTTCGAGGAGGCAGGGATCCTCCGCGCCGGGAGATGGCGCATCCCTGCGGCCGGAGAAGTGATTCCAGATCCTCGTGAAGGGGAATTTGTTTGCTTCACCAGTCATCTGGAGCGGGGGCTCGGATTCCCCACTTCCCTCTTCTTCCGGCGCTTCTGCGCCTACTACGACATCTAGCCGTCGGACCTGGGACCGCACATCATCGAGCAGCTCGCCATTTTCGTGGCGTTCTGCGAGTGCTACCTGGGCTGCAGGCCCTACTTTCTCCTATGGCAAGATCTATTCCATTGGAGGATCAGCCGCAAAGAGGCAGGCGGCCCAATGCTAGCCGCGGGTGGCTTGACTTTCCAGCTGAAGTCGAAGGCGTCATTCTTCGATCTGATGCTGCCCGCTAAAGCAGCGAACGACTGGAAGAAGAGCTGGTACTACGTGACCGAGTCGACGCCGGGCGACGAGGTGGCGCTTCCAAGGTACTCCACTGACCGGCCCGAGCCGCGTCGGCTCCAAGTCACCAAACTTCCGCTGGAACAGCGGATGGTAGTCAACGAGATGCTGCAGACCATCCGCAACTTGAAGAAGAAAGGCCTCCAAACCATCAGCCTCTATAATTGCTGGCTCGGATGACGGTCGTGCCCCTGGCCAGCCGTGCCCACTATATGTACGAGTACACGTGCAATGACGACCTGACGAAGTCCTATCACGACGAGTGGAGACTCAATGACGACACCCTGGCCCTGAAAAAGATCACCCAGGCGGTGTATCTTGACGCAAAGGCCGGGGTCGCACCTTACACTGCAAGGCGCCCAGCTCCAACAGTGAGTTTTTATTTCCCTTGCACTCGCAGTCGCAGTTTGTGCATTCGCGGTTGTGCTAATGTTGTTTGATTGTTGCAGTTATTCCAAGTGGTGGAAGGTTGGCTTCCACCCGCAGATGACGAGAACTCGAACTCGTCCGCCGAGGACGAGAGTGAGTCACTGCCTGACAAGGGCGGTGTCAGGAGTGACGGGGGTGGCAATGGTGATGACAACGATGACGAAGACGAAGCCGTGGAGGTTGCTGCCCCCACGGTCCGCAAGACTCGCGGGCAGCACCAGCGCGAGATCGAGACCAACAACAGCCTCGAGGCCCACGACGATGATGACGACTACGATGAGCTCCCTGAGCATACCTCACAGCGTGAGGCTACGCCGTCAAAGAAGAAGAAGCAGCCGCCACCCAAGAAGAAGACGAAGCCGGCCAATCCGGCGTCTCTGCCTCGGTCCGCGAGTAGCTCCGACGCTACCAGCGCAGCCGAAGAAACAGCGGCGCACGCGTCTGCAGCGACTGGTGCGACCGTCGTGGAGGACGAGGCCCTGCTGGCATCATTGCCGCCCCCGTTTGCCCCAGTCACCGGGTTGGTGGCCGCCTAGCCACAGGGGCCTCGCCGCCGAGAGGAGCTCCAGCAACAATTGGCACTGAGCCCCCTGCCGCAGCCTTGTCCTCGAAGAAGCCGTATGTGTCTTGGGCACAGAGCGTGTTAGAGACAGTCATCAGTCGGAAACTGGGGCCAGAACTGGAAAAGCCGGGCAGCATTCGCACTGGCCTGCGATTTATTCCGGTCGCCAAGTGAGTATTCCTCAGCCTTTCATCTGTCTGTTTGATTCGTATGCCGATTGGCGAGTGTTATTAACGGAGTCGTCTTCGCAGGACTAGAGTAAAGAAGATAGGTCACCCTTCGGTGGCCAAGGTTCCATCGGTCGCCACGGAGGTGCCGGCTGACCCCTCGAAGAAGAGGAAGGGAGACGAGACTGAGGCTCCCGCCAACAGCGCCAAGAGAACCAAAGGCGATGAAGTCGTCATGATCTCAGATGAGCCAGCGGCTGCCCCGAGCGAAGCCCCGATTGCGGTGGACGTAGCTCTGAAGGCATCGGAAGATGCGGGGTCATAGTGGGCAGGTCCCACGGTTTCGATTGAGGTGGTCGGGCCGCCTTCGGTTGGCGCGGGTGCCACGGTGGCGACGTTCCCTCGCTTTCTAGCGAGGGCTGCCACAGCGAGTGACTCGGTGCCATCAAGCCAATGCCCTGGGGCCGTAGGTATGGAGGTCGAGCAGCGTCGTGGGCACACTCCGCTCGTGCTTTCGTCGGTGGACGCGATGGAGCTTCACGGCATGCTAGGTGCCTCCATCCAGGTATGTCCAGTCCCCGAGGATCTGGCCACTGAATTTCAGTGGTTGGATTCTTACTGTTTTTCGCCATCCTGTCCCCGAGTGCCTAGTCGCTGAATTTTAGCGGCTGGGCACTTAGGAATTTTGTCATCCAGTCCCCGAGTGCCTATTCGCTGAATTTCAGCGGCTGGGCACTTAGGAATTTTGTCATCCAGTCCCCGAGTGCCTAGTCGCTGAATTTCAGCGGCTGGACACTTAGGAATTTTTGGTTGTTGATGTTGTGATTGTTGCACAGGTCTTACAGCGCAAGTCCGCCGAGCGGCTTGCTGCCAAGTGTTGCGTGGAGAAGGAGCTTATCGCTGTCCAGGAGACGAATGAGGAGCTTCGAGCGACTGTGGGTGAGTGTTTGTCTTGTTTGGCGCTTGTCGCGAACTTTGTGGTGTTGACCGTTTTGTTTTGGAAACATAGAGTAGTGCGGCTGTAGTGAAGGATGCTCACCAGGGCCTTGCCCCGGCGGGTGAGTTGACGGCGGCTCAGTCTGCCTTGAGCGTAGCGGAGAAGCGAATCGCCGAACTGGAGCGTGAGCTCAAGGAGGCGAAGGCGGAAGGACGAGCCAAGGCGGCCATCACTTCTGCTGCTGAGGAGTGGAAGGTGTCGGACGCACTCGTCGCCGGGTTGTAGAATGATCTCTCGGCTCTTCAGAATTTCATCACGGACCTCTGCCGCCCGCTGATTGGTGAGTTTTCCTTCAGCCACTTTCCGAGCGCGCGTACCACATTGTGGTTTTGGTGCTTTGCTCACTGTTTGCTTGTGTGTTGTAGGCCGGATCACTGATAATGCCGAAGAGGCGCAGTTGTACGACGCGCGGCAATGCGTGACCACCCTGGTCGATTCAACCGCGCTGTCAGCGACTTGTCTCCGTGCATATATTCAGGAGATCTAGCCCACAGAGGTGATCCCCAACGACCTCGTCGAGGTATGGTGCTATCTGGAGAAGGCCCCGTCGGTCGTGGAGTTCATGACGCGGTCAGCCTTCCGTCATGGAGCGGCGACTACGCTGAACCTTGGGCTCGCACACTTTCCCGACGATTTCGACCTTGACGATGTCACGAGCGGGTACCCCTTGTCAACGGGCTCGGTCAAGATTGCCGAGGTGTTGAAGCTGACAGACCGATCCGCAGTGTACTCCAACCGCGTTTGGGCGATGGGCAACCTTATTCCCTATCAGGAAACGGTCGTCACCCCCAATGACCCCGAGCCGAAGCACCGCGACTTCAAGGTGGAGCAACCATTTCGTGCGGCGATGGCGGGTGAGCTCACGACGTACTCGTCGAATCCCCGGGTGCCCTTTATCCGCAGCCGCAAGGGTGGTGGCGCCTCCTCCTCTAAGCCTGCGGAATAGAGTATTTTTCCATTTGGCGTTAGCGTAAGATAAACATGTAATTCTCCTTATATGCGAACAAATTTTGCTGCTATGAAGGAATGCGCGAGTTATGTTGTCATTGCTTTTTGTGGTTTGAGTGTTGGTTGTACGAGTCCCCGAGCGTGTCCACCCTTTTTATGGGGTTAACCTCGTTTTTATATGTTGTGTGAACTGTTAGTGAGTTAGGGTCGACTCGCCATGGCTCGGGAAGCCAGTCGCATGGCGACTCCTAGGGGTGCTCTTTACTTGACCGTTTTCCCGAGCGCGAACGGGGTTGGGTCGCCGACTCCCCGAGCATGGTACTTGGCCGTTCTAGTCGCATGCCCAAGGTAGGTGAGGACTAAGCGCGTTGTGTTAGGCGCGTCGCTCCGCCTGATCCGTAAGATCAGTCGCATGGAGAGTCCTGGGCGCGCTCTCTTACTTGGCGTTTTTCCCTAGCCGCTCTTGTTTGGGCTGGTGTCAGTCCCCGAGCGTGGTACTTTGCCGTTCGATTCGCTGCGCCGAGGATGTGGAGGACTGGGTCGCTGTGGGAAGCGAGTGCAGTTGTCTTGGCTCGGGGAGCCAGTCGAGCTAGGCGACTCCAATGGGGCTCCGGGTTAGCTTTTTTCGTGGACGGACGAGGCCTGAAATTTTCCAGTGCCCTCGTACCGCACTACTTGGTCGTACCGGTCGCGTTACCAAAGGTTGACTTCTGCGAATAGCATAACGCTGTTATTACGAGTGCGAGTGGCACAAGGCATGGAGAGTAGACACAATTTGCGGGAATCAATTTGCTTTATTTCATAGAGGGTAGGGGATACATGTCTAGAGTTCTAAGAGTAGAACTTCCGTAGGAGGTTTACATTCCATGGCCGCTTGACGTCGAGTTTTCCGTCGCATTGGACGTCGGTGAGGTAGTAGGCGTCGGTGCCCAGGACTCGCCCGATGGCGAATGGTCCCTCCCAAGGGGGGGAGATTGTGCATGCCTTTCTTGTCCTGGATTAGACGCAGTACCAAGTCACCTTCCTAGAAAGTGCGAGTCCGTACTCGCCGGCTGTGGTAGCGGCAAAGCCCTTGCTGGTAGATGGCGGTGTGGGAGCAAGCTATGTCGCGTGCTTTGTCGAGCTGGTCGACTCCGTATTGGCGTGCGAGCTCGTTGTCAGCCTCCGTGTAGTTGACCTCCCTAGGTTAGTCATGCTCGAGGAAGGTTGGCATGAATGCCTCGGCACCGTACACCATGAAGAAGGGGGTGAACCCCGTCGACCTGTTGACGGAGCTGCGGATGCCCAGATGACAGAGGGGAGTTCTTCCACCCAGCACCCGGCGGTGCGCTCGAGTGGGACTTGTAGCCGTGGATTCAGGCCATGGAGGATGCTCTGGTTGGCGCGTTCCGCCTGGCCATTGGACTCCAGGTGGGCGACTGAGGCGAGGTCGAGTCGGATGTTGTGCTCCTCGCAGAACTCGGCCATGGCTCCCTTGGAGAAGTTGGTGCCGTTGTTTGTGATGATGCTGTTTGGGAACCCGTCGCAATAGATGAGCTCGCGTAGGAATTTTGTAGCGGTCTTCCCGTCGCACTTGCGGACTGTCTTGGCCTACACCCATTTTGTGAATTTGTCGACTGCGACTAGGAGGTGGGTGCAGCCGGAGGGGGCCTTCTTGAAGGGGCCTACCATATCCATGCCCCATACGATGAACGGCCAGGTGATGGGGATTGTCTTGAGCGCCGAGCTCGGTACGTGAGTCTGGTTGGCGTACTTCTGGCACCCGATGCGTCGCTGGACGATGTCGACCGCGTCGGCGTGTGCGGTGTGCCAGTAGAAACCGTGTCGCATGGCCTTGGTGACCAGGGAGCGGGCGCCGGCGTGGTGGCCGCAGTCGCCGGAGTGGATGTCCTGGAGGATCTTGTGTTCTTCGGCGGGTTGGACGCAGCATTGGAACACGCCGGTGAACCTGCGCTTGTGGAGCTCGCCGTTGATGATGACGAAGGATTTGCAGCGGCGTGCTATCATCTGGGCCTCCGTTTCGTCTACGGGTAGGGTGCCTCCCTCCAGGTAAGCGACGTATGGCGCGGTCCAATCGCTTGGCTCGGCGATTAGTGCGACCAGGCTGCGTCTGGTTGCAGCGGAATTCCGATGTCGATCTCCCTTGGGGGAGAGACGGAGGGCTTGGTGATGGTGTCGAGGAAGACACCGGCGGGTGGTGCGAGTCGAGCCGAGCCGATGCGAGAGAGTGCGTCGGCCTCCTCGTTCTTTTGCCTGTCAATCCACTCGACAGATTAGCTTGCGAAGTGGCCTCCCAGCTGGTCCACTGCTTGACGGTATGACGCCATGGTGGGGGAGACTGCATCGCAGGTGCCGGTGACTTGCCCGACGACGAGGTCGGAGTCTCCGTAGCAGTGCAGGCAATTGATGTTCATCTCCTTGGCTGCCCACATGCCGTGGAGTAGCGCCTCATACTCGGCCATGTTGTTGGTGCAGGGGGTGAAGTCGAGGTAGAGGACGTAGCATAGCTTGTCGCCCTTCGGAGATGTTAGCACGATCCCCGCTCCTGCACCATCTGCGTTCTTGGAGCCGTCGAAGTGTAGGCTCCAGTAATGGAGGTATGGAAGCTTCTCTGGCTACTGGGCCTCTTCCCAGTCGGCGGTAAAGTCTGCGAGAGCCTACGATTTGATCGCTTTGCGCGGCTCGTACCTGATGTTGTGGACGCCGATCTCGACGACCCATTTGGCGACTCACCCCGTCGCCTCATGGTTGGGGATGATGTCCTGCAACGGTGCTGAGGAGACGACCGTTATTGGGTGCTCCTGGAAGTAGTGCGGCAGTCGCCGCTGTGCTCTGAAGACCGCATATACCAATTTTTGGTACTGCGGGTAGCGCTGGCATGACTCGGTGAGGACTTCGTTGATGTAGTATACGGGTCGCTGCACCGAGCGCTCCTTGCCTTCCTCTGGCCGTTCGACGACCATGACGGCGCTGTCGACGCGCTCGGAAGCCGCGACGTAGACGAGCATGGGTTCCTTGTCGACGGGGGCGGCGAGTAGTGGTGCCGCGAGTATCACCTCCTTGAGAGCGTGGAGCGCGTCGTCGGCCTCCTTGTCCCACTAGAAGGTGGGGTTCTTGCGCATTAGGCGGTAGAGGGGCATCGCCTTCTCGCCTAGCCGGGGGATGAAGCGATTGAGAGCCGTGACTCGCCCGGCCAACTTCTGGACGTCGCGCAGGCACTCGGGTCTGCCAAGTCGGGCGATCGTGTTGATCTTGGCGGGGTTCGCCTCGATCCCGCGCTTGGAGACGACTTATCCCAGCAGCTTTCCAATGGGTACACCGAAGGTGCACTTTCCTGGGTTTAACTTTATCTTGTACCTCCGCAGGTTGGCGAAGGTTTCCGCCAGGTCAGCGAGTAGTTCGCCCTGGCGAGTGGATTTTACCACCACGTCGTCGATGTAGACGTGGATGTTGCGACCAATTTGGCTCGCAAGGCACTCCTGCATGCACCTATGGTAGGTCGCCCCGGCGTTCTTGAGGCCGAAGGTCATGGCGGTGTAGCAGAAGGCTCCGAATGGCATGATGAACACCGTCTTCTCTTCGTCCTCGACTGCCATTTTGATCTGGTTGTACCCAGAGTAGGCATCGAGGAAGCATAGCGACTCCGAACCCGCGGTTGAGTCGATGATTTGGTTGATCCGCGAGAGGACGAACTGCTCCTTCGGGCAGGCGCTGTTGAGATTTGTGTTGTCAATACACATTCTCCAGGTCCCATTTTTCTTCTCGACCAGGACTGGGTTTGCCAGCCATTTGGAGTATTTGATTAGCCAGATGAAGCCTGCAGCGAGTAGACGCTGCACCTCCTCGGCGATTGCTCGGCGGCACACTTCATTGAAGGGCCGCAGCGACTGCTTGACATGTCGCACTTTGGGGTCGGCGTTGAGTTTGTGCTCAGCGAGTTCCCTCGGGACACCAGACATGTCGGATGGCTTCCATGCGAAGATGTCGCGATTCTCACGTAGGAACTCGATGAGCGCGCCTTCCTATGCTGGGCTCATGCCCGTCCCGATCGTCACTGTCTGGCTAGAGTCGCCTGGGACCAGCTCGACGGTGCTAGTGTGCGTCGTTGCCTCGAAGGCGGTGGAGCTGTCACCCTCCGAGTTGGGCTTCTTGAGTATGGCGGGGTTGTCATTGTTGACCCCTCTCGCGTACTTGGCGAGCTCCTCGGCATGGTTGGCCTCCACCGCGATGACGGCGTCAGTGAGTTCGGCGCCGTTGGCCTCGCATTCTGCGGCCATGTCGGGATCGCCATGGACAGTGATGATGCCACACAGCCCGGGGAGATTCATCGCGTTGTATGCGTAGTGGGGCGCTGCCATGAATTTGGCGAACGCCTGGCGCCCCAGGACGCAGTGGTAGGGGCTATTGAACGGCACCAACTCGAAGATGATCTGCTCGGTGCGGAAGTTTGCTGGTGTGCCGAAGGTGACTGGCAGCGTCACCTTGCCGATTGGGTACGCATTCCGACCGAGGACGATGCCGTGGAAGGTGGTGTAGGTCGTCTCGATCATCGACTGCGGGAGCCACAGTCGCCGGAATGTGTCTAGGTATAGGATGTTGATGGAGCTGTCGCCGTCCATCAGCGTCTTGGGGAGCCAATAGTCCCCCACCTTGGGCTTGACCACCAAGGCGACTCGTCCCGGATATTCGATCCATGGTGAGTGGTCCTCGCGACTCTAGGTGATTGGTTGCTCGGACCAGTTGAGGAACTGGGGGATGTCTATCTGGGACACCGCGTTGACAGTGACGGCGCAGGCGATGACATTCTTCTCATGCTTCGTGTTGAAGCCTATGAAGGTGTGGAGCGAGCCGGCGACGCTGCCGAATTTTCCGCCGTTTGGCGGGTTGTTGTTGTCGGGGTCTTCCCGTGCGCGCCGTGCCTTCTCAATCTCCTTGAGGGAGTGGCAGTTGGCGGTCGTGTGCGTGGCGGGCTTCCCTTTCCTGCTGTGAAAAACACAGTGTTGATTGAGGAGAGCCGTGGGGTCGAACCTCGGCTTCACCTTGTAGTTGCCGCCATCGCGGCGCTGGCCTCCATCGCGGCGGAAGCTCTTGGGTTCGTGGCGCGCGTATCCGGCGTTGGCAACGAAGTCGACTCGCCCATCACCGTGGCGCTTTCCGGTGAGGCGAGTGTTGCTGTAGCGTAGCTCGGGTCACCTCCCGGTGTCGTGGCCGCTCGTGCAGCGATTCCCTCCCGACTCATCATCGGTTTCTTGGTTTGGATCCTCTTCCGCGTACCGCTTGGCGATCTCCAGGAGGTCCGATATGTTGTCGAGTGTTCTATACACTCGCTTGAGCTTGGCGACCAGGGGCTCGTGGCGGCACAGGGTCTTGAAGAAGTGGATTGCGGTGTCCGGGTGGATTCCGGCCACGTTATACCACAGTTCTTGCCACCGTTGGACCCAACTACGGGTCGACTCGTGGGGTCCCTGGACGCATCGCTCCAGGTCCTCGATGGTGGTGGCACGGGTGTAGGAACCCTCGAAGTGCCTGACGAAGGCGTCGCGTATTTCCTCCTAGGAGTCGATGCTGTCTGCAGGGAGGGTGTTGATCCATTGCCTACACGCTCCCTCCATCATCAGGGGAGGTAGCGTGCAGCAAGCAGGTCGGTGTGGCCAGCGATCCCCATTGCCATGAGGTAGGTATCCAGCCACACGGACGGGTCGTACGAGGGATCGTACTTCTCGATCTCCTTCGGCGCACTACTAGGAAAACGGTTGTCTGTGGCGCACCTGTAAACGTCATCTGTGGCGCACTAGGGGTGCGTCACAGGCCTTGCGCTACGGCTGTCTCCTAGACGTGGCACACTGCCTTTGTGTGCCACGGTTATGTCGAGATAGTCATAGCGCACCTGCTAGTGCTCCACGAATATGTTGGCAGGTGCGCTACGCTTTGGATCTGCTGTGGCGCACGTTGCAGTGCGCCACTAAGCTGCGCAGGTGCGCTTTAGTTGTAGTGCGCCACAGAAGCCGTGCCATGTGCACCATGGGTGTCTTTTTTAAAAAAAAATTCAGGGCCAGATGATATACAATACAGATTATATACAATATTATAGGCAGATATACACACAGATATAAGATATATAGTTATATATATAAATACACAACGCAAAACAAGATTGAAACAAATACATATAGATAAGTCTCATACATGAATACATAAGTTATACATTGTTTCGATCAAGTTACAAAGTAGTTGGTGACATGCGAATACATGTGTCGATCGAACAAGTTAGAGCTCGGAAGCTTGCCTAGACATCTAAACTAGCTAGACACAAATGCGGGATAAACAATCAAAGAAGATACGCATGATCACCGCGACGAAGGTGTAGGTCTTCATCCGGTTCCTCGTCCTAACTCCCGCTAGATAGCACGTGTATCTAGCTTCCGCCTCGTCCATAGTGTTGTACCCTTTGTAGCTATTGCCGCTGAAATGGTGCACCTGTCTCCGGCAGTCTTCCCAATCATCGTAGACTCCGGGAACCCGTCCCTTGTACACGACGTACCACGTCATCTACAAGTTGACAATAATAATTAACCGATGATTGAAAAAAATATATATAATTAAAGTCGCATATGAAGATACACTTATAGAAAGTACTCCTAAATCAAAACGACCAAACTCAAAAAGCATGCCTCATATATAACTATGTTGTTCGACACAGGAATATGCTACGATGGAACTGTCCGCCAAGATGCACAACACCTAGACCTGTGCATAGCACAAGGCGGACAATCCCATCGCAGCACATTCACATATATAGTGTGCCACGACATTTCAATCATCGGCATTATTCTCGAAAAAGACCAAACTAACTCGAAAAGAATGCCTCATATATAACTAGCTAGGTCGTTGAACACAGGAATATGCTATGATGGAACCGTAAGCCAAGTAGGATGCACAACATCTTGACTTGTGCATAACACAAGGCTTACAATCCCATCACAGCACATTCACATATATAGTGTGCCACAACATTTCAATCATCGACATTATTCTCGGAAAAGACCAAAGTAAATCAAAAAGAATGCCTCATATATATATACATATACATATATATATATATATGTATATGTATATATATATAGGTCGTTGGATACAGGAATATGCTACGATGGAACTGTGAGCCAAGTAGGATGCACAACACCTGGACATATCACAAGGCTCACAATCTCGTCGTAGCACATTCACATATATATTGTGGCACGACATTTCAATCATCGGCATTATTTTCGAAAAAAGACTAATAAAGTAAGGAAAAAAAAGAAGGACCAAACTGAGCAAAGGACCAAAGAGTAAGCAAAAAAACCAAGCATTGATTGATATATAATAATAATAAGCAAAAGAAGTAAGCGATGATTCATAAACCTAATAAGATAAGTATAGTAGCATGTACAACTTGTCCACATACACACAAAGGTCATCTATAGTTTGTAACTACAACTAGGCCAACATCAAGCCTTCTGGCTCGGATTTGGGAACGGGAGGACGCCTTGTCTCGTCATAAACTTCCTATATTCACCCTGCATCTCTAGGCGATCTTCTATGTCACAGTTATTCGGGATATTTCCTCCGTAGAAGATCCCCTTCCCGAAGTCATGACATAACGAAAGATGATTGCCCCAAACTGCTACTGGATGCGATACATCTCTTGTCTAATATCTGAATCAGTGATCTTGGCCTTTGCTTCGGCCCACTGTTTGAGATGATCTGGCAGCGTAGAATTCTGCTGGTCAAGTAGGAACGCCCTCATGTGATGGAGTGCGTAGTAGGCTTCCTTCTTACTGTTCTCCGGCTGCTTCACGCAGGGAACTCCGTTACGTGGTTGAAGACGTGCCTGCTGAACTTGACCTTCGTACGCACGAAGGTGGTGCCTTCCGTCGAGGCATAGCCAGTGAGAGCATCATCCAGAACTTCCTTGATCTTGTCGTAGTTTTTGTTCTTTTCTAGACTTCCGGAGTCGAAATACGTGGCGTGGGAATGCTTCGGCGATAAGGAGATGAGCGTGCAGTGTTCATCTCTGCGCAAAAAATTCAAATGGAATGTGTTGGGAAAAGAATGATGATAATCTAATAAAGCCAATCGACGGTGGCGATTGAATAACGACTTACTCGGGAAAGTAAGGCACGAGAATGTATTCCTTTGTCTTGTTCGCCACGAGGATTTTTTTAGGTACGAGGCCACGATACGTCGTTCAACGGGGGAACCCAAGCAGCCGTCATGCATGTAGTAGGGGTCCACTATAGCAATGACCGTTGTGTTCTCTGTAATGATCTGCATGGCCAGGCTGAGAGAAAACAGGCGGACCATGGTATAGTGCAGCGGGTATAGGTGGAACATATTGAAGATGTCATCGAACCGCAGGAAGAACAGATCCGCAGGGGCATTGTCGACGAAGCCCAAGCCTGGTGGCACCTTAACCACGAATACCGGGTGCGAGGGATCTTTCTCCGATAGAAGGCGTCTCTCTATCGTCAGCACGCCGTCATGCACACTCTGCAGTTCCGAACTGGCGAGCCTCCGCAAATTCTTAGGTAGCATGGGCTCACCTGCGACATGAATCCTCCACATAATACCCTCGGGTCTTGGTGGCCTATCCCAAAACCTGATCGGATTCGCAGTTGACGCCACCGGCTGGCTCAAGATGCTAGATTTTATTTTCCTGCCCTTTTTTCCTTTTGGAGAGCGGGCAGGCACCGCAATCTATAGTGTGTCAGGCCTTAGAATAAAGGGCCGGTTGGTTGTATTAGCTGGCTCTATAAAGGCGCAAGCTGGAGGCGTCTCCTGAGAACCAAACAGACGCTTGGTGATAGTGGTTTTCTCTGTGGGGCCACCAGCTAGGTCTTCGTTGCTAAACTGAGTGTTGAAGAAGTGATCATTCCAGTCTTCGTCGTCCTCAGCCGGATCCTGCGCCATGTGCATATCATCAACATGATCATCCGACCCACCACGTGGAGGTGACGTCGAGGGCGATAAGGGGGCCTTGCCACCGCTTGTCGCTGGCACGACAGGTCGTTCTGTTGTCTGTGGCATGATGGACTCTGCCGTCCCCAAACGGATCATGCTTTTTGTCCATTGCAAGAATAAGCTGTAGCAACTTCTGAGGATAGTCGGCTCTTCTTCATCCGCTCCTGGGGGTTGAATGGGAGGTTCCAGGTCATCGCAACCCCTTAGCACCCGACTAATTTTAACCATGTGCACGCTATCTGGCATCGGCCTTGAGTGGAACGTGCGCTGCAAGGGTTGAATGATGGTACCCTTGGCAACATCCCTCAGCTCATTGTTCACGTAGAATAAGAGAGTGCAAGGAACATTCGTCTATGGGAAACATGTACGGCGTCGTCCGAGATGCCATAAGAGTAACAGATGGCGTGAAAGGAGCTAAAGCAATTTGTTTATCGTGATGGCGTCGAGATCGGCTAATGTCGAGGCACCGCATACGGCGATGGGCATGCAAGAGACGGAAGGGCTGCTTGATGGCGCGGTCCTGGATGCCGGTGTATTCTCCCTACCGGGTGCTTGGATCTCCGATGCCACCGCGACGATGGCAGGGGGGCCACCAACATGTCCGGCGCCACGGTGATGGTAGGGGGAGTCACCAACACTTGCGGCGCCGCGGTGCTAGCGGGCGGAGTCACGAACACGTAGTTCGCCTGATTCATCGGTGTCGTGTTGTTCGAGTGGCTGCTGACCATGCTTGGAATCGGGCACGGCCCTACTCGACCACCCGCACTCCAGTTCGCTATTGACTCCACCAAGGTAGGCAGGAAGGACGTGAGGGTGATTGCCAGGTTGTCTTGGACGATATGCGGGATCCGTGCCACTTGTTCCTTAAGTTCTTGAACCTCGCGGTTTTCCTCCTCGCTCCTTCTCGACGGCGCCACATACTTCCTCGGCGGTGGACCAAAATGATCCACCCAATTCTTACCCCCGAGGCCAGCCAGACGGCCAACCGACAACGGCTTCTTCGTAACCGGCTCTATTTTCTTGGCCCGGTTCATCGCCGTGTTAAAAGGGTTATCCCACCGGGTGGCCGCCGTCGACCCCTCGGATGAGGAACCCTGGGATCCATGACTAGCAACAATTTCCTCATCCTGCAGAAGAAGTAACAGTGAATCATTTAGATCATCGATTAGAATGCAATCGAGTTGATCCGCGGTAATTTGATTACTTACCACAATTTCCTCGAATTCCTGCACCGCAGGATCCGCGGTGAGTTTTTTGGTTTTTGGGTCCACATGGTAACGGGCCCTGATAAAGTTTTGAACCTGCCCGGGTTCGAATTTCGCAAAGGGGTTTTCTATTCCCTTGGATCTATACTCTTCGTCCTCCTTATTCCATTTGGCCTCTGCGGTTCTGTATCCACTAGATCCGAGATGGTGATGACCTATATTCATCGCCTGCAACACCTTTCCCCGATTACTATTGGCCAGGGCTCTTTTGGATTCACACCTCTCCTTGAACTCCCGGAACTGATCTTCGGTGATCTGCGGGTCAATCTTCTAGATCTCCTCGAGACTTTTGCCTTCTTTATAGATCTTCTTCTTTATCCGGGTTCTCCAGCTAGCCAGGGCGGTGCTCATCTTTGTGAGGGCGGATTTGTTTACTTCGTTCCCATGATAATTTGTGTTCTGATACTTAGCGGGGAACTTGTATCTTGCGTGCAGCTTCTCGAAGAGGAGTGTGCGCAAGTGGCCATTATCTTTATTCCGGAGATTCTCAGTGTTGATCGAGATGGTTGTCCGGGTGATCACTGCCACTTGCCCACCGTACCCTTTGACGACAAGGGCGGGCTCCAAAGGAACCCCTGATGGGCTCACTTCGGTAATTTCCTCCCTGACGGTGCCGACCGTGTTCGGGCGCCGTTCCTTCGGCTTCTTCTTCTTAGGAGGATTGCTATCACTCCCTGTGCCCTCGCCGCCATCAGTGGTTTCATCACCCGACGTTCCTTCGGCTTCTTCCTCCGCGTCTTCCATCTCATCATCCTCGCTCTCCGAAGGATGGTATTCTTCATCGTCTTCTAGCCGCTGGGCCGCCTCCCAGAATGTCAATTGTTTATTCGGAGGTCTGAGTTCTCCTTCAGCGCTGATGCGCTTAGAACATCTAGCCTCATCGTTGTCACACATCTTTGCACTAATAAAAAATAAATAATTGGTTAAATGCACGGAAAAATCCGGCATGGCCTTTTCTAATTTTGTTAAACTAGGAGTGCCCGATTTCTGCTGAAATGGAAGTTAATCAACATTCCGGCAGAAATCGGGACTCATTTTATACAAGAACCTGCATACACGACATTACCAAGTGCTTCATACAAGCACAATTACAATTTGAAGTGCTACAACAATAACAAAAATGAGAATACACCATAACCAAGTGCTTCTGATCATAACCAAGTGCTTTCAATCATACCTAACATACAAAATGCACTTTAATGCTTGCTGTCATTTGCTGTAATCCTACAACATATAACTTAGAAGAACAAATGATACCAAGCTAGCAAATGACAGCAAGAAACTGACAGGAAGCAAATGACATCAAAGTTCCATTTTAAACAGATATTGAACTTGACATTAAGCAAATGACAGCAAATATAATTCACTTTTTGAACAACAAATAATTACCTGAACAAATAAAACCTACAAAGTTTACAAGCTAACCTACTGCAGCCTAAACAAAACCCAAAACCTACAAACTTGATAGCAAGCAAATGACAGCAGAAATAATTAACTGAACAAATAAAACCTACAAGCTAACCTACTGTAGCCTAAAAAAACACAAAATCTATCTCTCTATATATCTCATCATTTAAAGAAGTGATGATCTCATCAGGTGCTAACAGTACATACATCCAGATTTTTCTTTGCAAAAGTAGTAACTTTGCAAAACAGTAGCTTTGCAAAAGCAGTACAGCCAGCAGCACATATAAAACACATACATCCAGATTTTTCTTTGCAAAATAAGTACATCCAGCTAGCTAGCTATTATGCAAGGTTAGTGTCTTAAAAAGATGGAAGCATTTTTTCTTGAGTATCAGCTAGTTCTTGCAGTATGCCACTATGCAAGGTCCCTTCATTCTATGTTTTGAATGGGTCACACTAATCTGGCGGTGTTTCATATCGTTGACCACAATCTCAGAGCTCACTGTTAACAGAGATCAAACGAGTGCTTTATTTTGCTAAAATATCAGGGCATAAGATTAATTTGCTAACTTTACTGCTCTACATCTACTCACTGTCAACCTCACTGTCAACAGATTATATCACCTAGAGATTAATTTTCTAAAATATTATATCACCTGGAGATGATACTCCTATGCATGCAGATTAATTTGCTAAAATATCACTGTCAACCTCACTATCAACACAACAGTTAAAAAATTAAGGATGATGAATTTTCTATCCCTAGCAGATTATATCAACTAAAACTCACTATCAACATACAATATTATATCAACTTCTAACCTCACTGTCAACCTCACTATCAACACAGCAGATTATATCAACTGCAGTTTCACTCATGGGCTAACATTCAAGATTAATTTGCTAACCCTAGCTAGCTTCTTGTCACCTGCAAAGTGAGGGCAGAGAGGGAGAGAGGGAGAGAGGGGAGGGATGACGCTATCTAACCTCTAAGATGAGGACGACAATGGCGGGTGGACGACTACAAGCGAATGACGGCGGGCGGACGACGGCGGCCTCCTCCTCCTCCTCCTCCTCGGACACGGGCAGCCTCCTCCTCCTCCTCGGACACGCACGCGGGCCTCCTCCTCGGACGCGGGCGGGGCTCCTCCTCCACGGCCTCCTCCTCGAGCGTCGGGTGCTGGGGGGATCGAGCGCGGTGGCGGCGGCTGGCGGATCGAGCGCGGCGGCGGCGGCGGCTGGCGGATCGAGCACGGTGGCGGCGGCGGCTGGATGATCGAGCGCGGTAGGCAGATCGAGCGAGTGCTGGGATGAGATTGGTGAGAGAGCGACGTGGCCCGTACACACGTGGATAAATCCCATATAGGCGTAGCGCACTCTCGCATAGTGCGCTACGGATATCTATAGCGCACTCCGGGCTAGTGCGCTACGCCTATCGGCTTCTAATGACTCTATAACATTACTGCAGCACTGCTTCTAACAACTACACTAGCCTATCCCACTGGTTCCGCCCACTGCTCTTTCTGAACCTATATGATCACCCAGGTTCAAATCCTGGTGCCCACCTTTTTTATTTTTATTTTAAAAATACTTTTAAATGTTCCAAAAAATTACCAAAAGTGTTAATATATGCCATATTTGTTTTGTTTTTATTTTATAAATACTTTTAAATGTTCCAAAAATGCCCAAAAGTGATAATATATGTCATAAAAGTGGTACAAATAATATGATTCAAAGTACAACTAAATTTCATAATAATTTGTCCATAATAATATGAATCGGGCACGGCCCTACTCGACCACCCGCACTTTACAATCTTTTTCGACCACGCGTTTTACAATATTTTTTGAGCTAGCGTTTTACAATCTTTTTTCCCTTCTTTGTCGCAGTTGAATAATTTAGCCCCGGCACTTTAATGTTTCTTCTTTCGAACGGGCTACCTTTTTGGGGTAGGGTTGTCATTTTTCTTCTTGTGATGTATGTTGCTGCATCGTAGTCGTCGTCATCTTCAATCTTTGGATCGCCGTACTGGTCGAAGTCTTTCTCATTGGCGACTCCATCCATTCCGATGATGTTTCTTTTTCCTCTCCTCACGACAACACGGCTAGGCTTTGTCGGGTCGGTAATGAAAAAACATTGGTCCACTTTGGTAGCCAGTACCCACGGTTCCGCCCACTGCTCTTTCTGAACCTATATGAGCATCCAGGTTCAAATCCTGGTGCCCACCTTTTTTATTTTTATTTTAAAAATACTTTTAAATGTTCCAAAAAATGCCCAAAAGTGGTAATATATGCCATATTTGTTTTGTTTTTATTTTATAAATACTTTTTAAATGTTCCAAAAATGCCCAAAAGTGATAATATATGTCATAAAAGTGGTACGAATAATATGATTTAAAGTACAACTAAATTTCATAATAATTTGTCCATAATAATATGAATCGGGCACGGCCCTACTCGACCACCCGCACTTTACAATCTTTTTCGACCATGCATATTACAATATTTTTTGAGCTAGCGTTTTACAATCTTTTTTCCCTTCTTTGTCACGGTTGAATAATTTAGCCCCGGCACTTTAATGTTTCTCCTTTCGAACGGGCTACCTTTTTGGGGTAGGGTTGTCCTTTTTCTTCTTGTGATGTATGTTGCTGCATCGTAGTCGTCGTCATCTTCAATCTTTGGATCGCCGTACTGGTCGAAGTCTTTCTCGTTGGCGACTCCATCCATTCCGATGATGTTTCTTTTTCCTCTCCTCACGACAACACGGCTAGGCTTTGTCGGGTCGGTAATGAAAAAACATTGGTCTACTTTGGTAGCTAGTACCCATGGTTCATTTTTCGCGGCCACGTTCGCACCGGCGGCCTTGGATTTGGCTGCTTCGGGTATAACCATGGTTGTGAAATACCGGTCTTCTCTTTCGACGCTCTTTGCCCATCTGACACGGAACATCGGCACCTTTTCTCCACAGTAGTCGAGCTCCCAGATCTCCTCGATTCTTCCGTAGAATATTTCCTTCATCTTGTCATCGGTGTAGAATTCCGACGTTACACCTGAATTCTTATAATCACACTTGTTGTCCTTTTCCTCCGTGTAGAATGTGTAGCCGTTGATATCATACGCCTGATAGGTCACTAGGTTTTGGATTGGTCCCTGCGACAAGGTGAATATGATCTTTTCTGTGTCAGAAGAATGTGATCACGGGGGATTATCAAGGAGCGTCTGCCTAAACCAACGCGTGAAATCTGAGTTGTGCTCTTTGAATATATCTCCCTGCATCCTCTGTATGCCCCGGTCACTGTACTTCTTCTCGATTAACCTTGTGTGCTTCTGTACCCAAGGATCGACCAGTTCTAAATGCTGTAGCGCGACGAGGTTTGCTCGATCAAAGTCTGCGCATCGTTCGAAGTCTGCATGCAGTATGCGATGACCCTCTCGGTGACCAGATCCGTCGAGCTTGCCAAGGTGCCTGTTGACGGGAAGACGGACAGGGTTCTTGATGTCTAGATAATTCGTGCAGAAAGAGATGCACTCTTCGGCCAGAAAGCCGTTGTCTATGATTCCATCTGGACGGGACCTATGGCGAACGTATCCTTTGATTTGTCTGTTCATCCTTTCGAACGCCATCATGCTGTGGAGGAACATCGGCCCGAGTTGGACGATGTCCTCCATGACATGGACCAGCAGATGCACCATAATGTCGAAGAATGCGGGTGGGAAGTAGACCTCAAGCTCACATAGTATCACCACGATCTCCTCCTGTAGCCTCCCAAGTTGATTCACGCCAATCGACTTCCTAGAGATGACGTCAAAAAACTTGCAGAGGCCAAATAACGTTTCACGGACGTGCTCGTCCATTATCCCTCTTAGTGCAACCGGAAGTACCTACGTCATTAGCACGACACAGTCGTGAGACTTCATGCCACTAAACCTCTGCTTCACCTCGT
The DNA here is from genome assembly GCA_916181665.1 of Avena sativa. Lineage (NCBI taxonomy): Eukaryota > Viridiplantae > Streptophyta > Magnoliopsida > Poales > Poaceae > Avena > Avena sativa. The sequence continues at coordinate 185,721,816 of OV702284.1, read as the reverse complement.
CTAGGTATCTGCTTATCTTTCCGCGTAGCCGTAAGGAAATTTGACTCCTAGAAGGCACTTGAAAAACTGTTTGATCTCATCCTGGCTTAGAGTGAAGCAAGAAGGAGGGCAGTAATATTTGTTCTTCTTGAACTTTTTACCCTTCTGATGACCTTGTGTCGTCTCCGACTCATGATATCGTCATATTCTTGATCATCAGGAGTAGTGCATCCTCCGTGAAGCTCCTTCCGGATACCCATGAATATCAGGTCGTTCCTTGCTTTCGGACCATCTTTCGTCCTATCTGGCATGTTGATTATGGTGGCGACCAGACTCTCGCACAAGTTTTTCGTGATATGCATGATGTCGAGGCTATGAGGCGTGCGGAGAAACTTCCAGTATGGCAACTCCCAGAAAACAAACCTTGTTTTCCATACCTTCATCAACGGCTTGTCTTGCTGCCTCTTTCGGTTCTTTCTAGGCTTAGGACAATCTTTCCAGTTTTTGAGCAACTCTTCCACTTCTTCGCTGCTCCTACACTCTGGGATTCCTCGGGTCTCGGATTTGCCATCGAACAGGTCTCCACGTTTTCTCCATGGATCATTCTTGCCGAGCCACCTCGGGTGCGCCATGAACACGGTTTTCGAAGACCCTGGATATTTCTCTAGTTGGAGATAGCTTGTGTTATCCATGCACCTAACGCATGCGCAGATCCTTGGATAACCTGCCCCAAGATATACCCGCAACCTGGATAGTCTTGCACCGTAGTGACCAACGCGACTCTCATAGTGAAATAATCTTGTGCGACGGCGTCGTAAGTATTGGCTCCAGATTCCCATAACGTGGCTAGCTCCTCTTTCAACAGCCCGAGATACAGATTGATGTCGGTACCAGGTTGTTTCGGCCCCTGAATTAGCATACTCATTTGTATGTACTTCTTCTTCATGCACAACCATGGAGGGAGGTTGTACATCCATACAAACACGGGCCAAGTGCTGTGCGTGCTGCTCTGGCTACAGAATGGATTGAGTCCATCGATGCTCGTACCAAGCCCGATGTTCCTCGAATCTCCACCGAATTCTGGGAATTCGAGGTCCAGTGCTTTCCACTGGCTAGCATTTGAAGGGTGCGTCAGCAGCTCATCCTTTTTGGGGTCATCATCATCATCTCATGGCTTCTTCCTTTACGCATGCCATCGCATGAGCTTCGCTTCCTTAGGGTCCGCGAAATAGCGATGCAGACGAGGAGTGATAGGAAAGTACCATACCACTTTTCGAGGTGCTTTATTCCCTTTCTTGTATCGACTCACGCCGCACACCGGACATGTGGTTTTCTCCGCGTCCTCGCCCCGATAAATGATGCAATCATTGATGCATACGTGATATCTAACGTGCGGTAGATCGAGAGGACAGACAATTTTCTTGGCGTCCTCGATACTAGTTGGACATGTGTTCCCCTCCGGGAGACGATCATGCCAGAATGCCATCATATCGTTGAAGCTTGCGTCGCTCAATTTGTGTTTTGCCTTCATCTCCATAGCCTTGAGCGTTACATTCAACCGGGTATCATCGGGCCTGCATCCTTCATACAATGGAGTAACCGCGTCTTTCTCAAGTTGCGCAAGCTTGGCTTTCTATCTAGCGGCAGCCCTGGTGTTACTCGTCTGCTTGAGAAGCAGCTCTTGCACATAAGGGTCCTGCACCTAGGCTGACGTTTTTTCATCGTCGTCTGCTCCTCCGACATCTAGATCATCATCATCCCGGTTTGCTTCTGCACCTTCACCATCTCCAGGAGACTCTTCATCATCTTGACCGTTCTCGCCATGATGATGATCATCGTCATGTTGCCCACCTTCACCGTCTCCATCGTCTTCGTCATCGCTTATCCAACGAGTGTATCCATCCATGAAACCATGGCGGAGCAGGTGCGCCTACAGATTCCCGGAATCTGGGTCGATCACCCAGTTGAGTTTGCATCTTCTGCACGGACATCTTATATCCGTCTTGTTATTTCGTATCATGTCGGCCGTCGCACATTTCAAAAATATAGCCACAATGCCTTCGCTCATTATGCGGACCATTTTTGCCTGCACTGTGTACACGGTACAATTAGAAGTCTATTAGAACCACATAATGAATGCATGCATGCAATGGTCTATAGAATATTTCGGCATGACCTATCCTAAAATTAGGACCTTTGCGAAATGCCAAAGTCTTGGCAAAATGGAAATGAATCAACATTTTGGCAAAACAAATGGCAACTTGTTCACACACAAACACAAGAGAGAGAGACCGATCCATACACACATGAACATATCATTATCCTATCCATACACACATGCATGAGCATCATCGATACTCTCCATATACACACACACATGACCATCGAGATCCTCTCAATACACACATCATGAGCATCGATCATCTACATACATATGAGCATATCATCCATATACACATGAACACATCCTTACATGGACAACTTACCGAGATGAGAGACCGATCGCCAGAAGATGGAAAGGAGAGCTGCGCGCGCGAGACCGGAGAAGGAGAGATGAGAGACCGGAGAGCTTCCTCTATTACGTATGTAGCATCCAAGGCAAGTTCTACATGCTAAAAATGGTGAATGTGTGGAGAAATTGAGGTGGGAAGGAGAAGGATCCCGACTAGATCTAAGGATGAAGAAGAAGGGGAAAGTGAAGTGTGGGGTGGTGGATGATCACACATGTGCACAAAGTGGAGCTGCCAAAAAAAGGGTCACCACATCCATGGCACACGTGGCTCCAGTGCGCCACAGGGAATAATAACATCCGTGGCGCACATACCATAGTGCGCCACGGATGTGTCTTCCTGTTTTACAGAGCAGAGGGGCATGCGCTTAGCCATAGCACACCCCCTCCATGTGCGCCACGGTTGACAGTAACAACCATAGCGCACCTACCCTATGTGCGCTACGGGTATCTGGCGTGCGGCCAGCAGGGCCCTGGCCCACACATATCTGTGGCGCACTATGACCATGTGCGCCACGGTTGTTCTAGTTACTAGTAGGGCACTGCCCATAGGTGAGCCACACCTGTTTTAGCCGTGGGGCACTTCGACAATGTGAGCCACGGATGTGCTGATTACCTATAGCCATTTTCCTAGTAGTGGCGCCTTGAAGTTCGCCGGGTATTTTTTTCCTCGGATCATTGGTCCGAAGCACTGGGGTCCGACTCGACTCAGCGATCCCCTTGGTTCACCGTCACGGCGGTTGGTGAGGGTATGTCGCAGGTCGTCGAGCTGGCATGCGCGCCAGCTCTGGTTGTTCATGATGTGGGTGCGCGCATCAACTGGCTGCCCGTTGGCGGCGACGAAGTTGTTCGCCGGCCGTGGGTCGTTGGTGGAGTGTGCCGCGTGCGCGGGTCGATGTTGGAGCTACAGGGGCTCGGGTGGTGGCCAGTTGAGGGTGTTCGCCACCATTGGGCGCTGCTCAAGGCCGCCGTGCTGCCTGACAAACACGAGTACATCCGACCCTGTGAGTCGGCACCCGTGTTTTGTTGCTCGACTGCCTTGGCGAGCAGAGCCTTGGCATACTGGATCTGCAGGGCGCCTTCCCCGGTTACGTTTATGTTGTCGACCACTGCTCGGGTCGCGACGACATTGTCCATCGGAGTGGAGAACAGCGGGAGGCCGTTTGCATCCCGCTCCCGTGAGGAGACCACGATTCTTGGTTGGTCCCTGGGGGCGCACGGTTGGGTGGTGGTGGGGCGCCGTTGGCCGTTGCGCCTGGTGGGGGCGGGATCTCCCTCCTGGCGGCGCGTTCTCGCAGATCACGCGCTCGGCTGCACGAGCTTGGTCATTCTCGTCGTCGAAGTTCAGGGCGCGCCCCTGAATGGTGGGGTTCAGGCGTGAACTGATTCGGAGTTGGTGGTAACGCGAGAGCTCCTGCGCTTTCACCTGCTCGAGGCGAAATTTTTCGCGCTCGACTTGTTCTTTGCGGACCGCCTCCTCCAGCCGCAGGCGGAGTTCCTCGACCTCCGTTGTCGTTGCGTTCAGTGGGATCGGTGTGGAGAAGGGGTCTTGCGGGGTTTCGGCGCCAGTCACCATGTAGGCCGCGACGTGGCGGCCAGACCCATCGTGGAGGTCGGCGGAGTTCTCTAACCCGGAGTCGAAGTCGAAGATCCCAAGGATGGAGGGGTCCTCGAAGTCCCCCATGTTGGAGACCTGGGTGATGGAGTCCGCGGGCGATGCGGCGACGATGGATCCAGCAGCCGACGCCGGGGTCGCCGAGTCGGCATCGTCGTTGAGGGTCGTGTCGTCCGTGACCATGGCGGTTTCGGCCACGTTACTATGGGCCGAGTCGTACTCGGAAGTGAGGCGGTGGATCGTGCGGACCTGGCTCTCAGAGAGCTGGTCGCGTGGCGGCGACTCGCGGATGCGAGCCGAGTCCTCTGAGACGATGAAGTCGGTGAGGCCGACGAAGAAGCTGATCGTGCCGACTGGCATGATCACGCTGTGCGTGACGGGGCGTGACACCGGGACGTAGCTGCTCGGCAAGATCTGGAGGATCTCGCCGATCGCGATCATGCGTCCGGTGGCGATCGTCTCGTTGATGGGTAGATTAGATCTCGCTGCAGAACACCGGCCTGACCGGCCAGGCCCCACGGTGGGCGCCACTGTCGTTGGAATGGCCACGGTAGATGCTGCAATCGGCAGCGAGTAGTAGAACATGGGGCAAGGGTGGCCAGCCATCTGCGGTGCGAGATAAGGGCGGAGACACAAGGGTTTACACATGTTCGCCCCCCCGGAGGGTAAAGACCTACTCCTGCTAGATTTTATTATTGTGAGAGTACAAGGGCGAGCTCGACGACTAGGCGGCGAGTCGCTTGGGTGTATGATGTAACGTGTCCTCTATGCGTACCCTAGGGAGGTTTATATAGGCTCACCTTGCTAGGGTTTACAGATCTACAACCAAATTAGCTAAGGATTCGGAGGGTCTTTGACCTAGTCCGACTAGGCCTAGCTACGCTTCTGGGCCTCCAGCTTCCAATCGCGTGAGTCCTCGCCAAGTCTCGATCCAGTCGCCGTCCTGCAGGCCCACTCGCTGGCAGCTTGGGCCAATAGGAAACGTCCTGCTGGGCATACCCCGGTAGGCATATCCCCATCAGGAACGGCAGATCCCAGCGGCTGCAGGGCCACGGGGCGGTAGTTTTGGAGGAGGAGGCAACGGGTGTGAGAGAGGAGGTTGGAGGTGGAAGAAATAAACTGTGTGTTTCTCTTACCCCAGCCTCCTTAAGCCAGTACCCGAAACTGTTCCAGACCAGAGATTCTCGTCCGGTGGACTGGAAACTCTGGACTGACCGGAGACTCCGGTGTTTTCACACCGGAAACTCTGGCCCTCTTTGAACAAAACTTCCAATTTCAAGTATATGGGGACATATATGATAGAGAGCATGTTTTTAGGGAAGGGAATAAGGCTTGGGATAATATGCCATGCTGTGAAGAACCAAGAATCCATAAAATCCAAATAAATGTCAAATAAAGGTCTGAATCAATCAAACCAAGAACCAACTCTTCACAAAGAAGAGGGCGGTGGCCGAGGCCACCATGTAAGAGTGTGAGGCATGACAGGCGAAGAGTTATCCTTGGGTTCATAACCACTACTCATCAATGAAGCTCACATATAACAAAATGATATTAAGAGGATTGATATTCTTAATGTTGTCATTATGCGGGGAGGGATAGCCCAATAAATTAGGACTGCACTCCCCTATCTACATGCCTGCACCTAAACCTAATACGGATCAAGATATAGGTGAGTATGCAAGATGATCAAGTCAAACTCCTTGAATCTATGATATTTAGCTCATTCCTCAAATAGCAAAATTGTCTTCATCAAGAGGTGATGTGGCTCGGTGACATTGAGCCTGTTGGGAGCCCCCAAGAGCAAGGTGTGATGAGAACAACAACAAGTTTTCCCTTAGTTATGAAACCAAGGTTATCTAACCAGTAGGAGTAAGGAAACAACTCCAAGGTGTTGCTAACAACTTGGAACCTGCACAACATAAACTCAAAACTTTGCCCCAACTTACAGTGAGGTTGTCAATCTCACCGGTTTGCTGAAAAGAAAGGATTAAACGTATAGTGTGGAAGATAGTGAGTTGCTTGCAGAAAGTAAAAAATAATATTAGATGGTATATCAATGATAAAGGAATGGACCAGGGTCCACAGTTCACTAGAGGTGTTTCCTTAAGATAGATAGCATGTTGGGTGAACAAATTATAGAGGGGAAATTGACAGATTGAGCAAGCATAACAATGCATATACTAGACATCTTGACTCCTATGAGATTTGATTGGGCATTACAACATAATACATAGACAGTAACCCAACTGCATCTATGACTAATAATCCACCTTCAGGTTATCATCCGAACCCCTTCCAGTATTAAGTTGCAAGCAACGGATAATTGCATTAAGCAATGTGTGTAAAGTAAACAATACAATTGCCCCATGTACAAAGGATTGTTGTTTTCTCCCTAGTAGAAACATCACATCTACAACCTTAGAGATTTCTGTCACTTTCCCCAGATTACTAGAGGCATGAACCTACTATCGAGCATAAATACTCCCTCGTGGAGTTGCAAGCATATACTTGGCCAAAGCATCTACGAACAATGGAGAGCATGCAAGATCACAAATAACATAGACATGATAGAATCAATAATGAATCTGACATAGTATCTCAATATCCATCGGATCCCTGCAAACACAACATGTATGATTACAAATAGATGATCTTGATCATGAACGGAGCTCACAAGATCTAAAAATGATAGCACAAAGGAGGATAAACAACCATCTAGCTAGTGTAGGGACCCATAGTCCAAGGGTGAACTACTCACACATCACTCTAGAGGCTGGCATGGTGATGAAGAAGGCCTCTGGGATGATATCTCCCCTCTGGCAGCGTGACGGGAAGAGCTTCAGATCCCCCAAATCTAAGGACGATGGTGGCGGTGGTTACGGACTATTTCATGGAGATTTTATCGGGTACTTACGGTTTCTGCATCGGGGTGCTTTTATAGGCGAAAGGGCAAGGTCGATGGGAACCCGAGGGGCCCACACCTAGGGTTGGCACAACCCCTAGGCCGCGCCACCCTAGGGTGTGGCCACCTCGTGGCCCTCCTTCGGATGCCCTTCAGACTCCTTGTTCCTTCTGGTAAAATATTTACTTTGGGTTTTGTCCCGTCCATTTCTGAGAATATTTCCTAACTGGCTTTTCTGAAACCAAAAATAGCAGAAAATAGGCAACTGGCTCTGCGACATCTTGTTAATAGGTTAGTTCTAGAAAATGTATAAAAATACCCCAAAGTGTAGACAAAACATAAGAAAGTCGATACAAAACAAGCATGGAGCCTCAAAAATTATAGATCCGTTTACGACGTATCGAGCATCCCCAAGCTTAACTCCTGCTCGTCCTCGAGTAGGTAAGTGATAAAAAGAATAATTTTTGAGGTGACATGCTATCACAATTGATCAAACTATTGTAAAGCATTGATAGCTGAGATCAAAGTACTCTAAACATGAGCATGAAAGATGTAGTTCTAACAATAAGACAAAGCAACTATGTTGTAACATGAAAAGGTACAAACAAAGATCATGAATAACAATGCATTGAAAGACGTTTGTTTGTTTCATATACAGAAAACATAGCAAGAGTGGTATTCATCCTGTCCCTCATGGAGTAGCAAAACATAAATGCATAGGACACCTTCAAAGTTCATAAGGGTGACTAGATACAAATATTTTAAGAACAAGCAATATCAACATTATGAATCAATCAATAAGTTTTGGGACAATGCACATAAAACTAAGAATGACAACTATGCTCTCTTAATTGGTGCATCAAGATAGAATATGGAGACTCAACATAAAATTAAAAGAAAGGCTCTTCATAGAGGGAAGAAGGGATGTCAAGTTTCATAAAGAGCTTCCAAAAATTATGGTACATATTAGCTTTCAGCTCTCATTTCCCCTATCATAAGCATCTTGAAGTGATTAAGGTTAAAGTAAAACAACTATGAAGTATATGCTTGACAAATCATTAGTTGGCAATCTCATGTCCCTTGAGTACGAGGGTCGTTCCTCATGCTACTCAACTTTAGTCATAAGCAAGTTCTTGTAATTGTAAGTATATGAGTATCATAGAGAACTGCCAACGGGTACCCCTTGCCCCATGACATAGGAGCTATCCCATATCAAAATGACAAGGCAACAGGCAATGAGCATCTCAGCGATCTTTTTATTTGTTATATGCATAGGTTTTTATTGAAGATGCTTCATAGATTGCTCACTATGGTTATGCTGCAAGTTTCCACCATGATTAGGCATGTCTTAGGCTAGCCGCCAAGGTGTTTCTCTAACACATATAAAATACTCCATGGACTTACAAGCTCCCCTTTTATTTCACACCGCCGACATCCATAAACAAAAGATCATGATATCAACTGGGTAATATATACAGGTGTTAAAAGCGTTCCCCATGACAGCATGGTTCTACTAATTCCCAACTTATAAGTGCAAGCATATAACAACATAGATGACACAATGCTTCAAGCTTATTAGGTGAAGAAGTAAAGTGTGCCATCAAGTTTGTGAGAGCTTTAATCACTAATTTTGACATAACAAGTTCGGAATGGTGTAACACACCATGCATAGGAATTGATAGTGGACTCTTTTGAATTACTTGGTTTCTTAGGAGTTGGATGCACGAGTAGAGCTTACTCAATACAAGTGGAGTCTAGCAAAAGACTGGGAGCGACCAACTAAGAGAGCAATAATGGCCATAATCATGCAGAGCGACAAAACATTATCAACTAAAGTATAAAGTGGTATCACAAGTCAAAAAATAAATGATCATAGAGGCTAAGGTGACTGGTTCATAGTATTAACATGGTGTAAGCATGTGCCAAGTCAACCCAAACAAAGCATCAAAGAAGAATACCACAATATTATGCTTTTGTATGCTAAAACAACGCATGATTCTTTCAAGGCACATTAAGAAATCTCAATTGTTTGGAAAAATTCATGCTACAACAATAATCACTAAGCATAAGGTCAAAGCAACATCTAGCATGACATGATAAAGTCTAAGCCACAGTCAAAACAAGCTCCCTTTTGTACCACTTAAGCATGAAACTTTCCTACTCTTCTCCAACAGCAATCAACTTATTTGAAAATAAATACGAACACGGGGTTCCAACTAATTTATTCAGCAAACGAAACAAAAGAAAACTAAAAATGAAAACTAAGATGCTCCAAGAACAACACAACAGTGCATGAAACAATAAAAACGAAGTGTCTAGAAAGATACCTGAGATTTTTATTGATGAAGAAGGGGATGCTTGGGCATACCCAAGCTTTGACACTTGTACCTCTTGAATATTTCTTGGGGTGACACGGGGTGGCATCCCCAAGCTTGATCTTTTTTCCATTCTTCATCTCATCACATCATTCTTTCCCTACACTTGAAAATTTCCTTCATACAAAACTTCACACAATCTTCATTAGCAATATTAGTGTATTCAAGATAATAAGTCTTTGGGTTTAGTTTCAACACAAGTAAAAATTCCATTCGAACACAAGCTGTTGTACCAATTCCTTTTAAAAGCTCAAGTGATAAAAAATAACTCAAAAAGAAACCGATTAAGAGGCAAGTACAAATGATGGCAGAAATCTGTCAAAACAAACCAGCAGGTAAAAACCGATTTTTTCGAGGACCTTATGTTGCTAAAATTGAAAAGTGTTGAACCAACGAAATTTAGATAACAACCCGGGGCATAATCGGATGTATAGGGATTTTTCAAGAATTTTTACAGTGAAGCATAAAAATCTGTTTCGGGATAGCAACTTCCCCAAATCTTACTTCTCTCTCATTAGAGGTTATTCTTGGCACAAAAACCACACAAAAAGGATAAGGAGAGGTTATTACTGAAGCAATAACTTTCAGGACTCAACAAAATAAAAACCTACTAAAATTTGGGTTATCTCCCAATTAGTACTTTTCTTTAACGCCTTTAAGTTAGGCATAGGAAGCAAGAATCAAGTAATTTGGAATGAAGAAGCATTAACATCAATACCAGAAATTTCTTCAACAAGGCATGGTATCTCATCCAAATGAGTTCTAGAGGCTCTCAATACTCTTGGGTTCACTATTTTCATCAAACGGATTTTCAGGGACAATCCAATCATAACTCTTTTCTAAAGCTTCATGCATTCCTACAAGTTTAAAAGGTATTGGTATTTTAATTTCCTCTCCATTCTTGGGTTTGGTTTTGTCCAACTTTCCTAGTGTACCCATAACATATACACATGAGCCTAGCATATTAAAACGATCAAAGACCTTTCTAGCTTCTTTAGCAACATCATTGAATTCCTTAAGCAAAGTTTCTAGAATAAAATCTCTCTTTTCAGTATCATCAATATCTTTAAGTTTAAGAAACATTACTTGCATCATGGGGTTAAGGTTAACAAACCTAGACTCCAACATGTGAACTAAAGAAGCTGCAGCAATTTCATAATTTGGAGCAAGTTCTGCTAAGAATCTATCATCAATATCCTCATGCTTGCTACCATGATTAAAGAATTCTTCAATATTATCTTTCCCAATTATAGAGCCACTACCTATTGAAAGGTCTTTCATGGCGAACTTAGGGATCAACATGGTGAGCTAAAAATAAGTTGACAACTATAGAAAGAACTACTTCTTTGTGTGTTTTTTATAAGAAAAAGAAAACCAAACAAAACTAATTTTTTTGTAATTTTTTAATAGAAATAAATAAGCAAAACTAAGCAAAAAAAAAACAAAGTAAAGAGATTGGTTGTGAGAGACTCCGCTTGCAAGAATCTTCTTTCTCCCTGAAAGGTGACTGATGAGGAGGAAGAGATTGAAGCTGTCCTTAACTCCCCGGCAACGGCGCCATAAAATCTTGATGTGGCTCGGTGACGTAGAGCCTGTTGGGAGATCGCAAGAGCAATGTGTGATGAGCACAATAGTAAGTTTTCCCTCAGTTATGAAACCAAGGTTATCAAACCATTATAAGTAAGTAAACAACTCCAAGGTGTTGCTAGCAACTTGGAACCTGCACAACACATACTCAAAACTTTGCCCCAACTTACAGCGAGGTTGTCAATCTCACTGGTTTGCTGAAAACAAAGGATTAAACATATAGTGTGGAAGATAGTGACTTGCTTGCAGAAAGTAAACAATAATAATAGATGGTATGTCAATGATAAAGGAATGGATCGGGGTCCACAATTCACTAAAGCTGTTCTCCTTAAGATAGATAGCATGTTGGGTGAAAAAATTACAACAGGGCAATTGATAGATTGAGAAATCATAACAATGCATATACTAGACATCTTGAGTCCTACGAGATTTGATTGGGAATTACAACATAATACATAGACCGTAATCCAACAGCATCTATGACTAATAATTCACCTTCAGGTTATCATACGAACCCCTTCTAGTATTAAGTTGCAAGCAACAGATAATTGCATTAAGCAATGTGTGTAATGTAAACAATACAATTGCCCCATGGACAAAGGATTGTTGTGTTCTCCCTAGTAGCAATAGCATATCTACAACCTTAGAGATTTTTGTCACTTCCCCATATTACTAGAGGCATGAACCTACTATCGAGCATAAATATTCCCTCTTGGAGTTGCAAGCATCTACTTGGCCAAATCATCTACGAACAACAGAGAGCATGCAAGATCACAAATAGCATAGACATGATAGAATCAATATCAATCTAACATAATATCTCAATATCCATTGAATCCCCGCAAACACAACATGTATAATTACAAATAGATGATCTTAATCATGAACGAAGCTCACAAGATGTAAACATAATAGCACAATGCAGGAGAAACAACCATCTAGCTACTGTATGGACCCATAGTCCAAGGGTGAACTACTCACGCATCACTCCGGAGGCTGGAATGGTGATGAAGAAGGCCTCCGGGATGATCTCTCCCCTCCGGGAGGGTGCTGGGGAGAACATCAAATCCCTCCTGATCTAGGGACGATGTTGGCGGCGGCTACGGACTATTTCATGGATATATTATTGGGTACTTAGGGTTTATGCATCGGGGTGATTTTATAGGCTAAAGGGCAAGGCTGGTGGGCGCCCAAGGATCCCACACCTAGGGCTGGCGCCCCCCTAGGCCGCACCGCCCTAGGGTTTGGCTGATGACCCACAAGTATAGGGGATCGCAGCAGTCTTCGAGGGTAGTATAACCCAATTTATTGATTTGACACAAGGGGATCCAAAGAATACTTATAAACCATAACAACTGAGTTGTCAATTCAGCTGCACCTAGAAATAGTCTTGCTCATAGGAGTTTATCAGTCACAACAGTTTTGTAGTAGCAATAGAAAAGTAACAGCAGCAGTAAAACAAAGGCAGTAGTAACAATAGTAGCAAACAGTAGGACATGAGTGCGGTAGGCATAGGGATGGATGGACGGGCGTTGCATGGACGAGACTATTCATGTAACTTCAAGATCTAGGGCAATTGCAGATAAATAAGATAAAGCATCCAAGTACTAAACAATTATAGGCATGTTTTCCATATATAGTCGTACGTGCTCGCAATGAGAACTTGCACAACATATTTTGTCATGCCAGCCCGTTGCAGAGGGGCCTCAAGGGAATCTACTGGAAATTAAGGTACTCCTTTTAATAGAGTACCGAAGAAAAGCATTAACACTCCGTGAACACATGTGATCCTCATATGACAGCCATTCCCTCCGGTTTTCCCAATTTCTGTCACTTCGGGGCCTTTGGTTCCGGACAATGATATGTGTACACAACTTGCAGATAAGATCACAAACAATACTATCATCATGAATCAATAACATGTTCAGATCTGAGATCATGGCACTCGGGCCCTAGTGACAAGCATTAAGCATAACAAGTTGCAACAAAGTCAAATAGCACTAATAAAGATACTAGGCACCATGCCCTAACAATCTTATTTGATTACATGATAGATCTCATCCAATCCCTAAAATCCCCATAGCCTACAGCGGGGGATTACTCACTCATGGATGGGGGAAACATGGATGGTTGATGGAGAGGCGTCGGTGATGATGATGGCAATGATCTCCTCCAATTCCCTGTCCTGGCAGGGTGCCAGAACGGAGTTTCTGGTTCCGAATCACGGTTTCTGGTGGTGGCGGTGCAGCGGAACTCTCTCTGGAAAAACATCGAACCCCCCCGGATTTTTTAGGTCAGAAGGCTTTATGTAGATGAAGAGGGAGGCCGAGGGGGTGCCCGAGGTGGCCACACCCCTCCCAGGCGTGGCCTGGGCGGGCCCACACGGCCAGGGGTGTGGGCCCCTCGTGGCCCTCCTCCGTCTCAACTTCTGGCTCCGTTAGTCTTCTGGTAAAATACGAGTTTTGGCATATTTTCTAGGATTTTTCCTAAAAGTTGATTTTCTGCACAAAACCTAGACACCAAAGCAATTCTGCTGAAAACAACGTCAGTCCGTGTTAGTGTTATCGAAATCACACAAGTTAGAGGAGAAAGAATAGCAAAAGTGTTCAATAAAGTAGATACGTTTTGGACGTATCAACTCCCCACAATCTTAGCTTATTGCTTGTCCTCAAGCAATTCAGTTGAAAACTGGGTTCGATAAAACAAACTTTCATGAACACATTTGTTTCATGTAATGTAAATATTCTCAACATATGATCAGTACTTAGATAATTCATAATAAGGAGTATGCAACTAAGTCTACTCAATAGTCATTGCAAGCTATGAAGAGATTCCAAAACAATAATAATAAGTAGCATGAAACATAAACATAAGCAACATTGCAATGCTCATAAGATGGTATGATAGAGTGGCTCGCTTTCCTTTGATTGTGGAGAAAAACATAAATTCCAAGGCACCTTTGAAGTTCAAGTGAAGACTAGAAGTAAAGATATCAAAGATACAAGCATCAAAGTCATGACATAATTAACCAAGTTTTGAGGCAAGCACATTACACTAAGAATGACAACTATGCTCTCAAGAAGGTGCTCACAGAATAAATGGTGACTCAACAAAGAAGTGAAAAGGTTTTGAAAAGTTTAAAAGGCTTCCAAATGCTGAAAGTATGGTACTCATTAGCTTTGAGCTCTCATTGCCCCTATCATAGGCATCTTTAGATGGTTAAGTTTAAAGTGAGGTCCAATATGAGTTATATGCTTGACAGATCATAGACTGAAAATCTCATGTCCCCTGAGTACGAGGGCCGCTCCTCATGCTACTCAATTTTAGTTATCGGTAAGTTCTTGTTATCGTAAATACATGTGTATCATAGAGAACCGCCAACGGGGTACCCCTTGCCCCATGATACAGGAGCTATCCCATATCAAAATGAAAAGGCAAGCAGACAATGAGCATCTAAGCAATCCTTTATTTACCATGGGAATGGTGCATATTTTTTTCTCTCTTCTCTTTTTTTCTCTATATATTTTTTCTAAGGATGCTTCATAGATTGATCACTATGGTTATGCTACAAGTTTCCACCATGATTAGCCATGGCTTAGGCTAGCGGCCCAGGCGTTTCTCTAACACACATACATAACTCCATGGACTTACAAGCTCCCCTTTTATTTCACACCGACAACAATGTAATTACTAGTCAGAAAGATCCTATGAGATTCGTTTGGGCAATATAACAAGATACATAGACCGCCATCCAACTTCATCTATGACTAGAAGTCCACCTTCAGGTTATCATCCGAACCCCCTCCACTATTAATTTGCAAGAAACAGACAACTTCTTTAAGCAAAGTGTGTAAGGTAAACAGTCCACATGTTGCATGAACAAGAGACCGTTGTTTTCTCCCTAGTGGCAACAACATAGCTACCACCAAAGAGATTTCTTTCACTTCCCTTGGTAAATAGAGGCATGAACCCACTATCGAGCATAAATACCCCCTCTTGGAGTCACTAGCAACTACTTGGCCAAGATAGCTACTAACAACAGAGAGCATGCAAGATCACAAACAACACAGACATGATATAATCAAATAGACAAAACCATTAATCAATCTGACATAGTAATCTCAATATCCATCGGATCCCCGCAAACACAACATGCATGATTACAAATAGATTAGATCTTGATCATGAATGGAGCTCACAAGATCTATACATGAAAGCACAAGGAGAAGATACAACCATCTAGCTACTACATGGACCCGTAGTCCAAGGTGGAACTACTCACGCTTCATACCGGAGGCTGGCATGATGAAGAAGAAGGCCTTCGGGATGATCTCCCCTCTGGCAGGGTGCCAGGAAGAGCTTCAGATCCCCCAATCTAGGGACGATGGTGGCGGCGACTACAGACGGTTTCGTGGAGTTTTGATTGGGTGCCTAGGGTTTTGGCATCGGGGGGACTTTATAGGCGAAGAGGCGAGGCAGGGGACCACCAGGGCGACTGCACACCCCCAGGCGCGTGGTGGGCCCACCCGTGCAGCCAGGGGGTGTGGCCCCCTAGTGAGCCTCCCCCGTCTCGTATTCTGGCTTCGTGTTGCCCACGATAAAATATTGACTTTGGCTTTTGTCCCGTCCAATTCTGAGAATATTGATTTTCTGCCTTTCTAGAACCAAAAACAGAAGTAAACAGACAACTGGCACTGTGGCAACATGTTAATAGGTTAGTTCCAGAAAACATATAAACACACCTCAAAGTGTAGAAAAAGCAAAGCAAAGTTGATACTAAACATGCATGGAATAAAAAAAATTATAGATACGTTTCTGACTTATCAAGCATCCCCAAGGTTAACTCCTTCTCGGCATCGAGTAGGTAAGTGATAAAATAATAATTTTTGAGGTGACATGCACCATCAAAACCAATATCAAACCATTTGCAAGCATTGAAAGCTGGGATCAAAGAACTCTAAACATGTGCATGGAAGATGGAGTTCTAATAATAGGAAAAAGTAACTATGCATGCAACATGAAAGGCTACAAACAAACATCATGAATAACATGCATTGAAAAACATTTGTTTGTTTCACATACAGAAAAACTAGCATAGTGGCATTCAGCTTTTCCCTCATGGAGTAGCAAATAGATTCATAGGGCACCTTCAAAGTTCATTAGAGTGACTAGATACAAATAGCACAAGAACAAGCAATATCAACAATATGCATATATCAATAAGTTTTGGGACACTACACATAGAACTAAGAATGACAACTATGCTCTCTTAATGGTGCCTAAAGGATAGAAGGTGGAGACTCAAAATAATAGTGGAAGAAAGGCCCTTCATAAAAGAAGCAGGGATTTAAAGTTTCAAAAAAAGCTTCCAAAAATTATGGTACTTGTTAGCTTTCAGCCCTCATTGCCCCTATCATAAGAATCTTGAAGTGATTAAGGTTAAAGTTAACAAAGATGAAGTATATGCTTGAGAAAGTATAAGTTGGAAATCTCATGTCCCTTGAATACGAGGGCCACACCTTATGCTACTCAACTTCAGTCAACTGTAAGTTCTTGTCATAGTAAGTACATATGTATCATAGAGAACCGCCAACGGGGTACCCCTTGCACATGATACAAGAGCTATCCCATAACCAAAATGACAAGGCAAGAAGACAATGAGCATCTCATCGATCTTTCTATTTACTATGTGCATAGCTTTTTTTTGAGGATGCTTCACAGAATGCTCATTATGGTGATGCTGCAAGTTTCCACCATTATTAGGCATGGCTTAGGCTAGCGGCCCAGGAATTTCTCTAACACAAAATACATAACTCCATGGACTTACAAGATCCCTCTTTATTTCACACCGTCGACATCCATAGATAAAAGAGCATGACATCAACTGTGTACAAAGTACAAGTGCAAAGTTGAAAACGTTCCCCATGACAGCATGGTTCTGCTAATTCCAACGTATAAGTGCAAGCATATACAACATAGATGACACAATGGTTCAAGTTTATTAGGGGCAAGGAATATAAAGTGTGCCATCAAGTTTGTGAGGGCTTTAAACACTAAGTTTTCACATAACAAAATACTTTTTAATTGGAAGATAGATGAAAACTAGAATATACTTGGAATGGTGTAACACGCCATGCATAGGAATTTATAGTGGACACTTTCGAATAACTTGGCTTCTTGGGAGTTGGAAACATGAGTAGATCTTACTCATACAAGTGGAGACTAGCAAAAGCCTGGGAGCAACCAACTAAATGTCAAGGACTAAATCTCAGCAACCAACTAATGGCCATAATCATGCAGAGCGACAAAACATTAATAATCAAAGCATAGAGTGGTACTACAAGTCAAGTACTAAATGATCATAGAGGCTATGGTGACTTGGTCATATTCATAACATGGTGTCAGCATGTGCCAAGTCAACCCAAACAAAACATCAAAGGAGAATTCCACAATACTATCCTTTTGTATGCTAAAACAACGCATGATTCTTTCAAGGCACACTAAGCAATCCCAATTGTTTATAACAAGTCATGCTACAACAATAATCACTAAGCATAAGGTCAAAATAACACCTAGCATGTCATGCTAAAGTCTAAGTCACAGTCAATGCAAGATCCTCTTGCACTTTCAAGCAAGAACTTTCTACTCCTTTCCAACACCAATCGACTTATTTGAAACAACACAGCGAGAATGGGGGTCCAAACAACTTTATTCAAGCAAAATAAACAAGTAAGCAAAGCAAACAAAAACTAAGACGCTCCAAGAACAACACAACAGTGCACGAAACAATAAAAACGAAGTGTCTAGAAGGACCTGAGCTTTTTATTGATGAAGAAGGGGATGCATTGGGCATCCCCAAGCTTTGATGCTTGTATCTCTTGGATATTTCTTGGGGTGACATAGGGGTTGCATCCCCAAGCTTGAGATTTTTTCCATTCTTCATCTTATTACATCACTCTCTCTCTCTACACCTAAATTTTTTCCTTCATTAGCAACATTAGTGTATTCAAAAAGATAATAGACCCTTGGTATTAGCAACATTAGTGTATTCAAAAGATAATAGACCCTTGGTATTAGCTTTTATAACAGAAAAACTTTTCACTAAAAACACAATCTACTATATAAACTCCTTCAAAAAGATCAATTTCCCAAAAAGAACCCAAAATGGAATCAATAAGAAGCAAATGCAAATAATGGCACAAATCTATCAAAATAGACCAACAGGTAGAAACCGATTTTTTCTAAAATCTTATGTTGCTCAAATCAAAAAGTTTTGAACTAACAAAAGTTAGCTAATATACTGGGGGATTTATTTGTAAATTTTTAGCTCAATCTGACTTACAGAGACTCCTCACGAATTTTTATTGTGGAGGACAGAAATCTATTTCGGGACAGCAACTCCCCAAATCTTACTTCCCTCTCATTAGAGGTCATTCTTGGCACAAAAAGCAAACAAAAAAGAATAAGGATCAAGAAAACTCTTGGGTTATCTCCCAACAAGTACTTTTCTTTAACGACTTTAAGTTAGGCACAAGAAGCAAGAAATCAAGTATTTTCAAATGAGGAAGCATTAACATCAAACCTTGCTTTCAAAGGAGGAGCAAAAAGCAACTTATCTCTCCTCATAGGGAAAGGTTCAATACCTTTATTGAATGGAAGTAGATATTTAATGGTGCCTTCTTTCATATCAATGATGGCACCAACAGTTCTAAGAAAAGGTCTTCCCAAAGTAATAGGACAAGAAGCATTGTATTCAACATCCAAAACATAGAAATCAACAGGGACATAAGCATTGTTAACCATGATGAGAACATTATTAATACTCCCCATGAGTTTCTTCTTAGCATTATCATTAAGTGGGACATCCAAATAACAATCTTCCAAATGTGGCAAACCAAGCATTTCATAAATGTTCCTAGGCATAATAGAGACACTAGAACCAAGATCACATGCAACTTTGAGATCAAAGTCATTCACTTGCATATTAATAATGGGTTTCCAACTATCTTCTACTTTCCTAGGAATACAAGCTTTGTGTTTTAACTTCTCTTCCTTAATCTTAACAAGAGCATCTATAATGTGTTTGGTGAAAGAAACATGCCAGCCGGCTGGGCAGCCGGACGTAACAAACTCAAAGACAGACCAGAAGGAAGGTCAGACGAAGCCCAAGATGGCGAACCGATTAGCCGGATAAGAATCATCACCAAAGAGTGCTACCCGGCTGGGCCATGCCAGCCGGATAGAGCAAGACAGACCAAGAGCGAACCGGCGGAACCATCAGCCGGATAAGAAGAAACAAGACAGAAGCTTAGCCGGATGGGGTCACCTAGCCGGTCCAGCCGGCTAGGCTACCCTAGCCGGCCACTCAAGACAGACCAGGTACAAGATGGCACAGAGCATAGTGCGCAGTACGCGCAGGACGATGGACAAGACAGAAAGGAAACTCAGACACTCGGCCCATACCGACGAATTTACTTATGACGGTTGTAACAGTGGACACTAGGTGGCACCGTGCATAACTACCCGAACGGCGGCCACTGTAGATGGCGTGGCGGCATGGGCTTGACTATGGGTACACGCCCTCCATGCCGGCTACTGTAGATGACCTAGCTGGCTGGGGCCCGCCGGTGGGACCCGCCTGTCGGCCAGGTCGTTGCCCACGCCGCCTCAGCCTATATAAGGGGCGGCAGGGGCAACATAGCAAGGGTTGGACTCTCATTTATTGTTAGCTATCCCAGATACAGCTCTAGGAGCCTTGTAGCCCTGTATGTTCATCCTCATAGTCAGATCGACAGGAGTAGGAGCTTTACCTCACCCCGAGGGCTCGAAACCTGGGTACTTCTTGTGTCCCCGACGCTTGCTTGTGCCCAATCCCGCCTGTGGACACCGTCGCTCGCTTCCCTGCTCGCTCCCACACCTCTATCTAGCCTTCTTAGGCTCTGTCGTTTCCATAACGACGACGGTTGGTACCCACCATGGGGCAGAGATGGCGGCGACCGGAGTGACGTTCCGTACGAGACTCCGCACTTCGTCCGGAGAGCGCGTGGCTTCCGGCCTCGTGCTCACGCTGGCAAGTTTGACTGCGTTATCGACAACGTGCGCTGCTTCGCCGGTGCCAGTTTTCCAGCTGGAGGCTCTGTCCTGATGTTCGGCGACCTGCCCGTCTATGTCGCCACCGTGCCGTGGAGTTTCCCTCGGGAAATCGTCTCCTTCGCCGAGCCGTTGCCCTTAGCCGGTAGCACGCTCGTCGCGCCACGCACCGTGGAGGTGATGATGGCTGGCTCTAGTCATATCCGTCGTCCTCCTCTCGAGTGCGGCAGCGACCTAGGTGGCCCGTCCACTCCACTACGCGAGAAAGGCGTGGTCAATGAGGTCATCGAGGAGCTCCTCAAGCCGGTGCACCCCGGGGAAAACCCGGAGGAATCCATGGCCAAGATCGAGGCGGCGCGAGAGCGTCTACTTCAGCAAGCTCAGGGCTTGGCTTCCGCCAAGTACCGGATGGAGAGCTATATCCACGAGTATCACCACGCCCACGGCGCAACATCCTAGCCGGTTGGGCTCCGTGCAGCGCCGCGGGGGAGAACTGGGCGCCCGCTTCGAGCAAGATTTCGAGCCGGCATCCCGCACGTACTTCCCACTGTTCGTGTACGACACCTCGGTCAAGAATGTCCGGGCGGTGCGAGCCGTCGCAGAAGACCTACCTCACCTAGAGGGGGAGGAAATGTTGTGCCAGTTCCAGCGGGTGCAGCACCTGTTGCGCGTGGCCGACAAGCAGGCCGAGGCCGCTGGGATCGCGTTTTAGGCAGGAGCCGATTCCCACGGGAACCGTCCGGCTGGTAACAGTCGGGGAGGACCTCGCCAGACCGAATTCTCTGCGTCTCCAGGTCAGCAACCCCCACGCTCCAAGTGTCGCCAGTCCATCAGCAGCCAACCTCATGGCGAGCAAGACGCCACGAGCCACCCACCGCCGGCTGGCCAGAACCCCACTCCACCCCCTCCACCATTTCTCCTCGCTGGCCGGGTGGCTGCGCCCAATCCAGTTGAGCCGAACACGCGCAACCGCATCGACCTTCTGATGGAAGCTCGCCTCACTGAGGAGGAGGATGCAACATGTCCTGTGTGCTTCAGGCCACGCATCCGGAAGGATCCCTTCCCCTACAATTTCTCCCTGCCACGGGACACCCCTAGTACGACAGCAGCATGAAGCCGGAGGACTGGCTGACCGACTACATCACCGCAGTCGGGATCGCCCACGGCAAAAAGTGCGTGGCGGTTCGCTACATCCCCTTCATGCTGACCGGCTCGGGAAGGACCTGGCTCAACAGCCTCGCTCCCAACAGCATCAACGCTTGGCCAGACTTCGAGAAAGTCTTCATCCAGAACTTCGAAGACACATACAAGCGCCCAGGCACGCCCCCTGATCTTTCTCTGTGCATCCAGGGAGACCGCGAGTCGGATCGCACGTACCTCGCCCGGTGGACCGAGCTGCACAACTCCTGCAAAGGGGTGGTGGAGAACCAAGGAATCGGTTTCTTCATCGAAGGGTGCCGCAAGGGCACGATATTGTGCCACCGGCTGCTGTGCGACAAGCCCAAGACCATGGCAGAGCTGATGACCGTCACCGACCAGTACGCCACTCCGGACGTGACAATGAAGAAGCCCCTTCGATTAAACGTGGAGGGACGGCCGGTTCCCACCGATCCGTCTCAAGAGAAGCATGCCGGCCAAGGCGTAGATGTCGGTTCGTCCAGGCGGCACGACAGTGACAGCCGATACCAGGGCAAGCGCCAGGTTGAGCAGCAGAGACCGCGCTACCACTAGCGGCAAGTCAATGCGGTGCAGGGCGCGGCGGCTCACAACGACAAGAGGCAGAGGAATGCCTTCACCTTCAAGCATATGTTCGACGGGCCCTGCAAGTACCACAGCGGCGCCAAGGCGGCTACACACACCACTCGGCAGTGCAGCTGGACCAGGCAGATCAAGGAGCAGGTTGGTTTGCCTGTTGTTCCCCCACCCCCTCCTGGCGGTCCCCCACCACCGGCTAGAGCAGCCGGAAATAACCACGGCAACGGAGGCTACCCCTAGCAGCACGAGAACTACCACATCTTCGAGGCCAAGCCGATTAACAATCGCGGTCGAAAGCAGCACAGCGCGGAGGTGAACGCTGTCGTTCCCTCGGTTCCCCTGCGCCTCAACTAGTCAGAGACTCCCATCACTTGGAGCCAGGCGGACCAGCCAGATCTGGTCCCGAATCCCGGGGGCTATGCGATTGACGAGGTTTAATCTTGCCAATGCCCATTGTTATGAGCTTGGGTTTTGGAGAAGATGGGGGTGCTGGAGATCGCGGAACGGTTAATAGACAAGCAACCAGGGGACACGAGATTTACCTAGGTTCAGGCCCCCGGAGGGAAGTCCCTACTCCTGCTTGTCTGCTCTTGATTACGGCGGAACCGAAAAGTACAGGGTGCGCAGATGCAATCTGGCGTGGAGGTGTGTATGCGGTGAGGTGAGAGAGAGCCTCCTCGTTGTGTCGTCCTAGCCTTTATATAGAGATAGGCAGGTCTCAGGCACAGATCGAGTCGGTTACAGGTTTAGGGTTTGCCCCTTTGAATATTCTATCTGTTCTAGTCTTGCAAAGGATCCGAAGATGTCATGGGCTTGGGCCACCCGAAAATCTTCATGGGTCGCGCATATTCTTGTGGGCCTTCCTTGAGCTGGACCAGGTATGCTAATGTCGTGTACCCATAGGGTATAACCATGTCAGTAGCCCCCGAGTGTTCAGTCGAATTGTAGATTCGGCTGAGGACTCTTCAATCTTTTGGGTGCGGCTATTTCTGTTCATCAGGAAAAGAATGATTTTAGTGTGTAGGGATTGTTGATGCGTGTGCCTGACTCTCCTGACGGATCAGGGCCAGTTAACTGTCTTAGGAAAAAACAACACGATCTTCTTCAGATTCGAGTCCCTCGACTCGAACCTGAAACAGATGCTGGCGTAATTCGACTCAGGCCATTGAGGTCTTACAGGAGTCGAATCCCAATAGTTTTTGAATGATGTACCCAACGCGTCCGTCGGGATTTTCATCGCACCTATTGGCACGGATTTTTACTAGCAGAGCGCAGTCGGGTGCATTGCCAGGCCATCAGATGATAGCTGTAGGTCTTATCTTTGTGTCGCAGACACAACATCCGAAATTTTCTCACCGCAGAGGTGTTTCGGGTGGCCAAGGAGGATGTTACTCACTTCGCGTTGATTGGGGCAAAGTTGCTAGAAAGTTTTCGCATTTTGATCCGAAGGATCGCAGTCGAAGAATTCATAGGGTGCGCGACCAGCGCTCCTTATGGGAGTAGCCCCCGAGTGTCTGTTCTAGTCGTAGACTCGAGCAGAGACTTAAATTCAGCCGTTGTTGGCTTCAGGTCTGTAGGACACAATTTTTTCGGATTCTTGAATCAATCCTCCCTATGGGAGTAGCCCCTGAGTCCGTCGTGGAGTCATAGACTCGACGTAGGACTCGAAGAATAGATCATTGGCATAGTACCTTATTCATGCTTCGGGTGCGGGGCCAGCGCTCCTGATAGGATTAGCCCCCGATTATTTGCTCGAATCGTAGATTCGAATGAGTACTTTAGCTGTTTAGCTGAAGATTTGTGACCGTTGCTAGTGTGGTTTTGATGACATCAGCGCTAACGATCGGTGACCTCAATTGTCTACGGTGCCAGAGGTGACGTGACTAGACGAACGTGGGTCCCACTTTCTGACTTGGCGTTGACTGGTCATGCGCGACGTGGCGAGAATTACGGCGTCTCCTCGATTTCCATGCGTAGTGGACGGCGTGCGAGCGACAGTTCGCTACTGTGCTAACACGTGGACGGTTGGATTTTACTCTAACGTTAGGGCTTCTAGATGAACGGTCCATGTTCATCGTCTTTGTCCTTATAACTGTGGGGAAAACTGTAGTTTGTTTTCACCCTAGACATTTGCTTTCTACTGCTACCATTTTCTTGAGCTTTTCTCGTCGCGCGTTGGACGTTCTCCGATCATTCCCTTCATCGTTCTTGCGCTTGCACCTCCGCTGTGAACGCGATGTGATGGGGAAATCGAAGAAGGCCTCCACCGTAGTGGGCACCAGTGCTGCTGCCGGCGGCAAGAAGGGCACCGCTGCCGCTCGTGTCACCGAAGGTGGGTGGCGGCGCATGGAGACGCGCGAGGGTGACCTGCGCAAGCTTCATGAGGCGAGTTTAATCCCACAGGACAAGGAGGCCGTCAAGATCCCCGATGATGAGGTAATTCCCCGTCCACCCGTAGGGTTTCGGGTCATGTTTTTTGCCTTTGTTCTTCGGGGCCTCTCGCTCCCAGTCCACGATTTTCTCTGTGGACTGTTGTTCTTCTATGGCATCCAACTCCACCATCTCTCGCCCAATTCTCGTCTCCACATCGCCTGCTTCATCACTTTTTGCGAGTGCTGGCTCGGTATCGAGCCACACTTTAGCCTCTTCCGGAAGCTCTATTCCGTGAAGAGGCAGTCCGGCTCCGACGGAGTTTATCCGACCGGCGGCTGCATCATTTCCCTTCGATCCACTTTTATTTTCTTATCTTTTTCTATGTATGAGTCCGTCCAGTACTGGCGGAGGAAGTGGTTTTATATCCGCGACTCCACAGTGGACGGGCAAAAATTCGGCCTTGCCCCTTTCGACTCCACCTAGGAGATCTTGAAGAAGAGATCCTGGAAAAATCATATTCTGGAGGGCGAGGTGGAGGAGATAGAGGATCTCTACCATCCGGTGGAGGCCCTCCAGTTGGTTCCGGAGAAGGAGGTGAACAGTGTGGATATCATCCGCACATTCCTCAAATGTCGGGTGAAGCCACTCTAGGCTAGGGCGCACCCGATGTTCCTTTATTCTGGCCGCCATGACCCGACAAGAGTTGCGGCTGAAGAGATCTCCAAGGGGGACCTCGACAGAGTTCTTCGTCCACTGCTGAAGTTCAAGTCCGACGAGGACATTCTGGGGAAATCACGGATCCCCCCATTCAGTGCTTCTCGACCGGTTCTGCAGGTGTAGATCTGTGACGTGCGCGTAGCACTTTTTCGAGTGTGTTTCCTTGTAATTTTCTGTTCTAAACGTTTGTTTTCATTTTGCAGGAGTTCAAGGTACCTGGCATGGTGCCTCTACTACCCGAACGGTTTCCGGATGCGCCGGACAATGAGGTAGTGGACTCCGTGTCCGAGCTTCCCCCGGCATAGTCATCGACTGAGGAAGCCCTCGAGGCGAGTGAGGGGCAGACCCAAAAGCGGGCACGGAACTCGAGTGAATCTTCGGATGCCTGGACTCCGCTGACGCCTAGGGACCCGCCGTTCCTTGTCTGCCATAGTGGAGGTGACGGTGCCTCTTCATCTCCCATCTCGGTCGTTCCTGTGCGGGCTGTAGCGCCGCAGCCGCTGGCGGAGAGGAAGAAGGAAGAGAAGAATGGCAAGAGGGCCCTGCCTATTTTTGACTTGAGTGACATGGACTCGTAAGTGCCTTCAGATGCCTTTTGCTAATTTTCTTGTCTTCTTGCCTTTGACTGGTGCTTTTCCTTTGCAGCCACTCCTCTGAGGGCTCTTCTAGCGATGTCACTCATGAGGCAGTACGGGAGTCGAAGATGACGCCTCCTCCCTCTTAGACGGTGGCCACCTCTAGGGGCGCTTCTCCGAACCCCTCTGCGCAGGAGGCTCGAGTTATCGTCTCCCAGAAGACTGCACCGGGACCTTCGGAGTCTCCGTCTGATCATGTAAGTGTTTTCTCTCTTGCTGTGGGGGGAGCCCCCGAGCCATATTTTCATATGATCTGCTGATCTTTGCTTCCTTTCTGCGTGTCTCGTGGGGATCCCCCGGGAGTTATTCATGTGTTTGATGTCTTGCTCGTTTCTTGGGCGCAAGCCCCGAGCCCTTTTTCTGATACTTTGTTTCTTCTCGCAGCCCTTTGTGCGGGGTGCAAACCTGCTTGTGCAACAGCACCTGGCACTCGAGGCTAGCATGCGGCAGCTTCAAGGTACATATTAAGTTGATCCTGTTCTTTTTCGGCTGTTGCTAGCTTGTGAAGCTCATGTATGTTCTTGTTGCCTTTTGTAGATGAGAATAACACTGCCCTCCGCGAGCTTGATGCTCTCAAAAATAGCCTTGGGTGAGCGGAGAAGAAAGCCGAGGATGCCGTTGGGGCGAAGGAGCGTCTCGAGCAGGAGCTGGCTAACGCAACCGCGGCTAAGGAGCGCCTGCAGCAGGAATCTACGGATTGCGTGGAGCAACTCGCCACTGCTGCAGCTTCGCGTGAGAAGGAGGTAGCCGAGAAGCTGATGGCTGCTGCCAAGGCTATTTCGGGTGAGTGCTTTTGCATGTTTTGTCTATTTTGGCTGCTTTGTCTCCCTTCCCTTATTTGATTCCTTTGCTGCCTTTTGCTCTAGGTGCATCGGGCATCAAGTTCAATCACAGCGCCTTGGAGCACGGGAGTGCTCTGGACGATGCCACAGCAGCGATCGAAGACCGCTGCAGTACTGCCGCTGGCTCCCTTGCCAAGGCCAAGGAGATCCTCGGGCTCTTCTACAAGGAGCTCGTTCCCAAGGGCGTTGCCCTTGAGGATGTCGACTCTTTGGCGGATGCGCTGTCAGCGGATGCGCCTGCAGCCTACAAGCGCAAGCGGAAGGGCATTGGTCCTTCCATGGGCCTGGCCATGGCCATGGCGTCCGGGGCGGAGCTGGATCTTCACCAGGTCACCTCCCAGATGCCAACGGCTCCCGACGGTTCTGAGGTAGCATTTGCTCTCTACGCTGCTCACTGTAAGTGCTATGGGCCGAAGCTTATTAACCTTCTGGCGGAGTATGCGGCGAGGTAGCAGGAGGAGGTCAAGAGCAGGCACTCTGGCTCCAAGGCCACTCAGGATGCAGCTGCTTAGGCTTTTGTCGTTGTAGCTGTAGGATAGTTGTCTTCTACTTTTGTTGTAATATGTTGATGAACAATTTCCTGTGCCACGCAGTGGCTTTTTGTTGTATATAATGAGCCTTCGAGCTGTTGCCCAGTCGTGTGTTGTTCATATCCTTGTCTATTTTCCTTTAGGGACCTTCGGGTGAGGATCCCGTCGATACTTCGTCTGCTCCGCAGCCGCGACCATCCTTGGATGATGCATTGCAGCTTTTTTTTATTCGTACCGCGTCCGTAGTCTTGAGAAGGAGTTACTTGGCATCCGAGGCAAGGCAGACGTTTGGAAGTCGAAGGCGGAGCGAGGTACTGCCAGAGAGGATATCTGATAGGAGAGCTGCGGCAGTTGGCCGAGCAGCTGCAGTGTAAGTTTTTTCGAGCTGCTGCTCATTTTCGGATGCGCCTGGTTTGCGGGTCATCTTACTTTGTAGTTGCTACAGGTGACAACCTTGTCCGAGGGAGGAGAAGGAGAGCGTTGCAGTTCGGATCAACTGCTTGACCCAACAGGATATGGAAGCCGATGGATTTTTCTGGATGGATCGCGACCGTACCACGGTCCTTGCGACTATGCAGGATCATGCTCATCAGGTGTCGCGAGTGCTGCGGCAGGTGAAGACTTCCCTGGCGTCGATTTTGCACTTCAGGTTTCCCCTTGATGAAGCTTAGTCGACTATCTGGGGCTTGCTGGCGAAGTTTCGAGATGTCCGTCACGTCAGGGAGTTGGTGCGGCACCAGTTAGTTGCGGGGGTGAAGGCCGCTCTTTCCCTCGTGCGGCTGCATCGCCCTAATGTGAATCTTGTGGCTATGGCGGCTGGGCCGCCCCTCAGTCGGATGGTGTCCTATGGGACATGCGCCCGCACTATGCAGCTGTGAGACAGTATGCCGAAGAAGTTGTAGATCTCTTTGAGCATCGTGCGCAGGTGATCCTTCAGAATAGGTAGGACCTGTAAAAAGATAGATGTAAAACTTGTATGTATTTCGACTCGGCGTGTTGTGCCCTTTGTTGCAAAGGTTGATTGTATTAGCATTTGGTGCTTGGTTGTATGCATGCCCTTTTCGTTATCCTGACGTGATCAACTACTCAGGTGTACATGCGTTATCCTCAGTCAACGAAGTCGTGAGGTGAGGGGGAGCCCCCGAGTGTCTTGTAGCATAAAGAAATGCGAGGAAAAGATAAATTTTTGGGAGATACACTTAGCTTTATTCATATCGTAACGAGGAGGTACATTGTTCGGCTGAGTAGCCTTATTGAAAGTAAAGGGGGATAGCTAGGGGTAGAAGCGTCGCAATTGTGCGACGTTCCATGGGTTGGAGTATGCGACTCCAGACTCCACGTGCTTGAGGCGGTAGGCTCCACCTGGGATGATTTCAGTGACGACATATGGTCCTTCCCAGGGTGACTCGAGCTTTTTTGGCCGCTCTTTCTTGAGTCGTAAGATGAGGTCTCCTTCGACGAAGGACCTTGGACACAGCCGACAGCTGTGATAGTTGTGGAGGCTCTGCTGGTAGACCGTCGAGCGAGCCACGGCGATGTCGCGTGCCTCGTCGAGTGTGTCGACGGCGTCTTCGAGTGCGGCCGTCGATTCGGCTTCGCTGTAGGCGACGACCCATGGGGCCTTATGGCGTACTTCCACAGGAAACACGGCTTTGGCTCCGTGCACCATGAAGAAAGGCGTGTAGCCAGTTGAGCTGTTTGGCGTTGTACGCAAGCTACAGAGGACGGAGGGTAGCTCTTCTGCCCATGCTCCCGCAAGCCGCTCGAGTGGGCTTAGTAGGCGCTTCTTGATGCTGCCGCCTACGAGGCCATTGTACTTTTCGATCTACCCGTTGGTTTGCGGGTGTGCCACGGAGGCGTATGATATGTTGATCCCGAGGCCTTCGCAGAAGTCCTGGAATTCTTTGGAGATGAAGTTCGACCTGTTGTCCGTGATGATGCTGTGTGGCACACCGAACCTGTAGACTATGGATTCGAAGAACTTCATGGTCGTTTTACCCTTTTGGTTGGTAACGGGCATGGCTTCGATCCACTTGGTGAACTTGTCGACTGCGACCAGGAGGTAGACGTGGCCTCCTTTCGAGGACTTGGGAAGTTTGCAGATCATATAGAGGCCCCATTGGGCGAAGGGTCAGGCCAGGGGTATGGGCCTAAGCTCCGATCCTGGTGCGTGTGGTTTATCTGCAAACCTCTGGTAGCCGTTGCACCTTCGGACGATGTCCTTGGCATCGTTCATGGCCGTTGGCCAGTAGAACCCAGCTCGTAGAGCTTTGGCGATGAGGGCGCGGCTGCCCGCGTGATAGCCGCAGATGCCCTCGTGGATGTCTTGGAGGTTGGTTTTCCCATCACCGATGGTGACGCATCGTTGGAGTATACCCGAAATGTTGCGCTTGTACAGCTCGCCATTGATGATGGTGAAGGCCTTGGACCGGCGAGATATGCGCCGGGCATCTGTCGGGTCATCAGGCAGTTCCCTGTTTATCAGGTACCAAAGGAACGGTTGCGTCCATGTTTCTTCGATTGCCATGACCTGCATCAGGTTGACCACTGCGACCTCTATGTCGACCTTTTCGGGTCCTTCCTGTCCTTCGGGTAGCGCGGCCCCCGAGTGCTCTGCTTCTTCGGGTGATCCCTTGAGGAATTTCCTTTTGATGGATGGCACACAGATTTGTTTGAGGAACACACCTGGTGGCACCCGTGCACAGGTGGAGCCGATACTAGCGAGTCTATCGGCTTCTTCGTTGCTTTCTATTACAACGTGCCAAAGCTCGCAGCCGTCGAAGTCTCCTTCGAGTGAGTTGTAGAGCACGCGGTGCGCGATCATGTTGGTGGCATGTGCGTCACACTCGTTCATCGTCTGCTGGACGACGAGGTTTGAGTCACTGTAGATGACTAGGTGCATTGCGCCGCAGATCTTGGCCATCCTCATGCCATGGATGAGGGCCTCGTATTTGGCTTCGTTGTTGGAAGCTCGAAATTTCATCCAGAGGACGTACTTCATCTTGTCGCCCTGCGGGGATGTCAGTATGACCCCGGCTCCTTCTCCAGCCTCGTGCTTGGAGCCATCAAAGTGCATCGTCCTTGACTGTGCCATATCCGGGGTGTCTGACAGCTGCAGCTCCATCCAGTGGACGAGGAAGTCCGGTAGGACCTGAGACTTGATCGCATGGCGCTTCTCGTAGACTATGTTTAGAGAGGATAGCTCGATGCCCCACAGGGCTACACGTCCTATGAATTCCGGGTTGTTCAGGATGCTATTCAGAGGTGCCTCATTGACGACCATCACCTGATTCTCCTGGAAGTAGTGACTCAGCCGACGAGCCGTCATGAACACGCCGTAGGCGAGTTTCTGGTAGTGAGGGTACCTCTTTTTTGTTGGCGTCAATACCTCGCTGAGGTAGTAGATAGGGCGTTGGACCCCATGGGTCTTGCCATCTTCGGGTCATTCGACCACGAGCACGGTGCTTACCACCTGATGTGTGGCTGCTATGTATAGCAGTAGAGGCTCGCATTCCTTTGGCGTGACCAGGACGGGCGAGGTTGAGAACAGCCGCTTCAGATCTTCGAATGCGTCATCGACTTCAGGTGTCCACTCGAATTTGTATGCTTTGCGTAGCAGCTGGTAGAAAGGCAGGGCCTTCTCACCCATGCGGCTGATGAATCTGCTCAGCGCCGCGATGCGTCCAGCTAGCTGTTGGACGCATTTGAGGTTCTTCGGTTTCTCCATGGCCACTATGGCCCAGATTTTCTTTGGGTTCACCTCAATTCCTCGCTGGGAGATGAAGTAGCCAAGCAGTTGGCCAGATGGGACGCCGAAGGCACACTTTTCTGGGTACAACTTGATCTTGTAGTGATCAAGGTTGTCGAACATCTCGCGGATATCGTCGATCAATGTCTTGGCCTACCTTGTCTTGACTACTATGTCGTCGACATAGACCTCTATGTTGCGGACGATCTGGCTCTTCAGGCATGCCTGCATGCACCGCTGGTACGTGGCACCTGCGTTCTTCAGCCCAAAGGGCATTGTGTTGTAGTAGAATACTCTGAACGGTGTGATGAACTTTGTTTTCTCCTGATCTTCGACCTTCAGTCGAATCTGATTGTAGCCTGAGTAGGCGTCAAGGAAGGAGGGTTTCTCACATCCTGCAGTCGAATCGATGATTTGATCAATCCGAGGGAGAGGGAAGTGATCCTTCGGGCAGTGCTTGTTCAGCGATGTGAAGTCTACGCACATCCGCAGGATGTCTGTGTCCTTTCTAGGGACCATCACGGTGTTGGCCAGCCACTCGCTTTCCTTGATCTCCCTGATGAAATCAGCGTCAAGTAGTCTGTTGACTTCGACTCCGATGGCTTCGGCCCATGGCTCGGACAATTGTCGGATGGACTGTTTGACGGGCTTGGCATCTGGGAACACATTGAGTGCGTGCTCGACAAATTCCCTGGGAACTCCTGGCATGTCCACAGGACACCAGGCGAAGATTTCCCAGCGCTCACAAAGGAATTCGACGAGCGTGCTTTCCTATGTGGGGCTGAGGTCATTGGCGATCAGCGCCGTCTTGGACGTGTCCGTCGGGTGGACCGCACCTTCTTCGTGTTGAACGTTGAGTCGAACTACATGTCAGGTGCGTTTTGCCTCGAGACTGGGGGTGCCCCGTTGGCTGTCACCTCTCGGGGCCTTGTGAGCTCCTCTTGCATGCCGAATGACTGGGAGATTCTGTTGAAGTCCCTGTCGCAGTGATCGGACCGGGTGATGCTCCCGTGGACCGTGATTACGCCCCTAGGTCCTGGCATCTTGAGTAGCAGGTACGCATAGTGCGGTACTGCCAGGAACCTTGCGAATGCCACGCGCCCGAGGATGGCGTGGTATTGTGATGGCCAATCCACCACTTCAAACTTGAGTCGCTCGCACCAAAAGTTGTCGGGCTTGCCGAAGATGATGTCGAGCCATATCTTTCCCAGGGGAAATATGCCCTTCCCTGGGACGATGCCGTTGAACCTTGTGTCGGATTGTTCCAGGCTGCATAGCGGGATCCGCATTGCTGCTAAGGTGCTAGCGAACATCAGATTGATGCCGCTGCCGCCGTCCATGAAGACGGGGCTCATCTCGAATCCTCCGATCTGCGCCTCGAGCACTAGGGCAGCATGACCTGGGCGAGGGATTTGGCGGGGGTGATCCAAACGGCTGAATGTGATGCAGGACTCTGAACCGCTGAGGTACTCAGGGATGGCGGGTGGAGCGGTCACAGCCAAGCTGACTTGGCGGGTGATCTTATTTTGTACCATGTTTGTTGGGCGCCCCTGTTGGATATATGCCCAAGAGGCAATAATAAAGTGGTTATTATCATCCCTTCATACTTATGATAAATGTTTACATACCATGCTATAATTGTATTAACCGGAAACATTAATACTTGTGTGATTTGTAAACATAAAAGAGTCCCTAGTAAAGCCTCTTATTAAACTAGCTTGTTGGTTAATATATGATCATGGTTTCCTGATCATGAACATAGAGATGTTATTAACAACAGGGTCATATCATTAGGAGAATGATGTGATGGACATACTCCTATAGTTAAGCATATCATAAAGATCAAGTCATTTAATATAGTTCATTTGCTATAAGCTTTCTGATACATAGTAACCTAATTCCTTCGACCATGAGATCATGTTAATCACCATCACCGGAAGGATACTTTGATGACATCAAACACCACACCGTAACTGGGTGGCTATAAAGGTGGCATTGAGTGTTCGGAAACTATGGGTTGAGGCACATGGATCAAGAGTGGGATTTGTCCATCCATATGACGGATAGATATACTCTGGGCCCTCTCGGTGGAATGTCATCCAATTAGCTTGCAAGCATGTGACTGGATCACAAGGGAGCACATACTGTAGGAACGAGAAAAGAGTACTTATCAGTAACGAGGTTGAACTAGGTATGCAGAGATACCGACGATCAAAACCTCGGATAAGTAAACTATCGTGAGACAAAGGGAAATTGGTATCGTATGTAAATGGTTCATTCGATCGCAAAGTAATCATAGAAATATGTGGGAGCCATATGAATTTCCAGATTCCTCTATTGGTTATTCATCGGAGAAGTGTCTCGGTCATGTCCGCATAATTCACGAACCGTAGGGAGACACACTTAAGGATTCGATGTTGTTGAGTAGTTATGGAATGATGAGTAGGAGACTGAATGTTGTTCGGAGTCTCGGATGGGATCTGGGATATAACGAGGAGATCCGGAATAGTCCGGAGAATAAGATTCATATAAGGAAAGTCCTGTTTCGGAGTTCGGAAAAGATTCTGGTGTTTTCACCAGGAATGTTCTAGAAGGGTCTGGAAGGTCCGGCACTCTGGAGGGTAAGGGTACATGACTGTGTCATGACAATATGGAATGGTTGCATCATGTACTAGGTCACTTGGCTGGGCAAAATAAAGAGAGAAATCAAATCCAAGTTTGAAAGTCAAACGCCAATTTGAAAAGTCAAACATCAAGTTTGCTTGGTGGAGGGAGAGTAGGAAACCTACTTGGGGAGGAAGTCCCACTCGCTCCCACCCGCCGGCCATGAGGAGGAGTTGGAGGAGGACTCCCTCCTCCCCAAACCGCCTCTCCCCTCCTATATAAGGAGGGTTAGGGCGCCCCCTCTCCCCACACCTCCAAACCCTAGCCTAAGGCGCCACCACCACCACCAAGTGCTATTGTCGCCACCACCTAGGGATCTCCTCCCAAGTCGCCGAGTTGGGGTATCCCAAACCCTAGCCGCTGGCCACACCTCTCCCCTTGGTTCCCTCTAAAGCCTAGATCACCAAGGCCTCTCTCGTACTCCACCATACTCGCTCCGGCTTAAGGCGAAGCCCTGCGAGATCTCCCCT
Source organism: Avena sativa (assembly GCA_916181665.1). Taxonomy (NCBI): domain Eukaryota; kingdom Viridiplantae; phylum Streptophyta; class Magnoliopsida; order Poales; family Poaceae; genus Avena; species Avena sativa. The sequence goes on along the minus strand of OV702284.1, from coordinate 185,688,025 downwards.
CTACTTCCGACACCACGCCGTTGTGCTGCCGGAATCACGAGGAGAGTGCTACAACCTCCGCTGCCTGCTGGAACAGGAGAGAGGAAGGTCTTCATCGAGTACCGAACGTGTGACCGACTGCGGGAGCGCTGCCATAACGCAGCGCCGGAAGGATCGTCTACGTGATCTTGAGATCGGAAGTGTACGACTACATCACCCACGAGAATCTGCTCTCGTTAACCGCTTTGGATCTTCGAGGGTTAGTATTCTATCGACTCGTTGCTACAATCTAGTAGATAGATCTTGGCTTGATCATAGATTAGATCTTGATTGTGTGTTCATGCGGTAGAATTTTTTTGTTTTCCATGCTACGAACCCCTACAGTGGTATTAGAGCCGTGTCTATATGTAGATTGCACGAGTAGAACACAATGGTCATTGTGGGCGTTGATGCTTTTGTTGTCGATTGCTTCTTGTGTACTTTGCATCTTGCGGGATGGTGGGATGTAGCGGCCCGGGCTAACCTTACATGACATCGTTCATGAGACTTGCTCCACGCTTGACATGCAACTTGTATTGCATAGTGGCTTTGCGGGTGCCTGTTTCTCCCAACATAGTTAAGATTCAATTTACAATGGGTGATTGACAATACTAGTATCAATGTTGTGGTTCTTGTTCGTAAGTTAGAACGACACTTATTGAAAGCCCCAAACCACGTAAAACATGCAAAGGAAATTAGAGGCGTCTAACTTTGTTTTACAGGGGTGTGCTGTGATGTGATATAGCCATGATTGTGATTATATATGATGTATGCAATGTCCCTTATTGTAAGTTGGCAACCGGAAGGAGCCATATGGTTGTCTTTTAAATTCCGTTAAGACATGCATGTCTCTTCAAAGAAGTTATAATAGTTGATGCTAGTGGACGACAACCATGAAGCGGCGCCATTGACCTTGACGCCACACCGGTGATGATGGAGATCATGTTTGTGCTTGAAGATGGATATTGGAAGCACAAGAAGAAAGGCCATATCATATCACATATTATGAATTGCATGTGATGTTAATCCTTTTATGAATCTTGTATTGCTTAGTTCACGACGGTAGCATTATAAGATGATCCCTCGAGCACACAATTTCAAGTTTTAAAGTGTTAATCCTTAGTAAGCACCGTTGCTAAAGCTCGTTGTTTCGAAGCACCACGTGATGATCGGGTGTGTTTGATTCTGCGAGTGTATACAACGTGAGCAAGCCAGATTTGCTCATGCGGAAGCTAAGGTTTGATCTTGACGAGCCTAGCATGTACAGACATGGTCTCAGAACACGGATCACCGAAAGGTAAAGCATGAGTCATATAGTAGATATGATGAACATGTTGATTGTTCGCCATTGAAGCTACATCAACTCTCGTGATGATCGGTTATGATGTGGTGGATTTGGTTCGTGTGATCACTAAAACAATGTGAGGGATATTGTTTTGAGTGGGAGTTCAACGACAATATGATTAAAAGTTGAACACTATTTATCATAAGTTAAATCAAAGTGAATTTGCATAATTGTTGTAGTCATTGGCATCCGTTTACCACCTTGCGCTCAGTTATAATTGAGATGATAGAACTATAGAATTCTGGTTAGTTACTTTACGAACTGGTATCGTATTGTTTTGAAGTGTTAATCTAAAGTTTAAAAGTCCTATTGCAAACTTTCAGTAAGTTCTGGTTACTCCATGAAGTTTAATAATTGGTATTAAATCAAGAGTGACAATTCCAAGTGTTAGTGTATGAGTATCATGTTTGTCTCCATGATTTTGATATTCAAAGGATTGTCTTAATATCAAGGTTATCTAGGATTTGAAAGAGTTGTTTAAGAAACCATGATGTGTGGAAGATATTGTGATATCTGACACGAAGTTTTGGTTGCAACATGATAGAGTATAATATGGCAAAGTTTATGTTCTCATGTTTGATGAGAATTTACAAAAGATTGGAGACACTAGTTGTCCTAATCTTCCAAAAGGTTTTTGAGAGCAACATTATACTCACGATTCACCATTATAAGCTAAAGTAGCTTGATCATGAATAATTCCATGAGAAGGGTGAATATTTGATGTAGGTAAAATATTTACTACACCAAGAGATTACTAGAGAATGGAATTTGAAAGCACACCAAACATTTGATGATGGTGATCTACTTCAAAGTGCAAGTCCAAAGAAATTGGTATTTAATTATACACGCTTTGGACTATGTGTCATATGTATGACTCCACTATTGATGTTTATAAGATTCTTTCAAACAGAAAAGGAAATACTGAAAGAGAATCTTAGAAATATATGGCAGAAAAGAAAAGACTAGAATTGTTCAGCTTATGTATATAGATGATATACATGTTATGGCTATATTCTATGCTTATTAAACAATGTGGTTCTTAAGTATTTGATACTGAATTTGTTGGTGTGAATCGTCGTACGTAACAACACAATTCATGAACTACAATGGCCTAAGTAACTAGCAAGAGAATATGTGATGATGTTCATCGAGAACAAATAAAGTGTTGATATTTTTCTAATTAACACCAAAGCTTGCCTTCAAGATTTGTTTTATCAGGTATTATGAGAACAAAAGGGTTGTTCAATTAATTGCCATAATCCATAAAATAAGGATGATTTACAAATCTCGGTGGATAAATCACATCCATAAAAGAAGTGCTAAAAATGTCGAAAGACAATTTATTGAAAGATCACTTAGGAAGTGACATCGCCGTTTAAATTATATTGGAAAGAAAACATGAAGAAAATCCATGTGGATGGAATTTTGGAGTCTTTTGATATTTTGATCAAATGACACTTGTCAAACTTTCCTAGAGATAATTAAAACTTTGTTTATAGGCCAAAAGGGAACGAATGACTAGCTTATTGGAACTTGTATATATTGTTGTATGAAGTCCATTATATGTAGTCAAGAGCGATGGATTTCAACTTAATATGCTTTCTATGAAAATTTGAGTGAATATATGAATATTTACTTAATAAGGATGAAGTATGAAACATTTGAAAAGTTCAAAGACTTTCAAGATGAAGTGCAAAATCATTGTAACAAGAATATAAATAGTTTATGATGAGATCATAAAGGAAAATATTTGAGTTACAAGTTTAGCATAAAACACCCAAGATTTAAGGAATCGTTCCGTGTATTTGCATTTCCTGAAACACCATAAGAGTATGGAGCGTTCGAGATATGTAATTAAACCTTGTTTGACATGGTAAGATCAAAGGTGTAATTCATAAAAATGCCATTATATATTAAAGATTAAAAGCTTTAGAGACTACCGTTTTCCCACTGAAAAGAGCTCCATCATAATCCGTTGAATTGACACCATATAAAGTTATGGTTTGGGATAAAACCCAAGTTGTCCTTTCTTAAAAATTGGTATGTTATGCATAAGAAAGATGTTTGCAACCAAAATCGGATGAACATATCTTTGTATGTTATTTTGAATAATCGTTGAGTATTCCTCCATAACACCAAAGACAAAAATGTTTGTCGCTTAAGAATGTCAAGTTTCTTTGAGAAGGAATTTTCCGTGAAAAGTTAAGTGGGAGGACAATAGAACTTTGAGAAGGTTAAAAGAACCTTAGCTATATATGATCAAAGTTGCGCAACACCGAAAAGTGTTCCGGAGGCAGCAACAATGCTCATGGCTTACGTGCCTCAAAGGTTGTGGTCACAGAGGTCTAAGTTCCTATTGAAACAAGTAGATCGAGTAAACAATCAAATACCAAGATTTGAGAGTTAAATAATTATTTGACAATAATGATCCGAGTACATGCAAAGAAGCGATGATGGGCCCTGACTCCGTCAAATGGCTTGAAGACATAAAATCCGTGATAGTTCCATATACAAGAGATCAAGCTTTGAGCTTGAAAGACCCTCTGGAAAGGTACAAGACCTTACAGTCATATTTGGATCTATAAAGAAATAGACATGGATGTTTCACATCTATGAAATTATCGACATGTCGGGAAAGAGTTCACGACAATGTTCAAAGAGTTGACTATGGCAAGATCTGATCTTTCATTAAGCGATATTTAGTCTAGACAGATTAATGTAGCAACCACGACATATAATTTTGTTATGTGTTGAATAAACAAAACAAGTTCTTCTAATAGAATGGTTACCTAGGACGTGTGCATGACACGGTCCAAAGGGTTTTTTTAATTCAAAGGATGCTAAATGCATATGCAAACTTCAATGGTTGAAGTAAGCATCGCGGAGTTGGAATCTTCACTATGATGAAACTGTTAAAAGAGTTTAATTTCATCGGAAACGATGAAGATGCTTGCATTTGCAAGAAATTAAGTGGGAGCACTAAGAAATGTTTCTAATACATTATGTAGAAGACATATTATTGATTGGAAATGATGTATCTTTTTATTGACACAAAATAAGAATTTCATCTCGATGAAAGTCTTAGGCAGAACCCGAATATTTGGCATCAAAGTCTATATGGATAAATTGTGATGCCAATATGGTTGTGCCAGAAGTACATAGATGAGATATTGAATGAGTTCAATATAGAAACTACAAGAAAGGTTCTTGTTGCAGAAGAAGGATTTAATAAATATTTAAGTATTTTTGATACTTGATAGATAAAATTACAAAGAGTATTTTATTAATCATGTTGTGATGTGTACAAATCCAGATATGTCTTATGAACTAAATGTTATGAGCGTATACCAGAATAATTCATAAGATGATTATTGGACGATAGTAAAGATATTCTTATGATCTTGTAAAAGAACTAAGAATATATTATTTTGTAGAAGTGACAAATATATGGTTAGTTCATTGTAAAAGAATTACATTGATACTAGTTTTGTCACAAAGTACAAATTAAGTTTATCTCAATCTAAACTACGGGTGGCACAATATGATGGAATGTGAGTTCCATAATGAATTTGGATGAGTTCCAAAGTTAAGACATTGTGACAGATACTACAACAAAAGGCTAAGTATATAACTTCTGTTATAGCAGCAAAAGAGGGCATTTGTGTTAAGTAGTTTGTTATCAAACTAGGTGTAGTTCACAGAAGGGATAATACTATGAAGATATATTGTACGACAATATTATCAACATGTTTTAACCCCAAAGAACTAAAGGTCTCACCAAAGGACCAAATTTGTACAAAGCCATCTCATTAGAGAATGAGTGATGCGTAGAGACGCAAAGACATGCAATTACACACGGATCTGGAAGTGTCAGATCCGGAGATCAGTTGACCATTGGCAATCGTGTACATACGACACCAGAAAGCCATAGGTGTTGAATACACAAAGGTTTGAAACTAGATTATTGATTGTGTGCAAGTGGGAGACTGTTGGAGATATGCCCAAGAGGCAATAATAAAGTGGTTATTATCATACCTTCATACTTATGATAAATGTTTACATACCATGCTATAATTGTATTAACCGGAAACATTAATACTTGTGTGATTTGTAAACATAAAAGAGTCCCTAGTACAGCCTCTTGTTAAACTAGCTTGTTGGTTAATATACGATCATGGTTTCCTGATCATGAACATAGAGATGTTATTAACAACAGGGTCATATCATTAGGAGAATGATGTGATGGACATACTCCTATAGTTAAGCATAGCATAAAGATCAAGTCATTTAATATAGTTCATTTGCTATAAGCTTTCTGAGACATAGTAACCTAATTCCTTCGACCATGAGATCATGATAATCACCATCACCGAAAGGATACTTTGATGACATCAAACACCACACCGTAACAGGGTGGCTATAAAGGTGGCATTGAGTGTTCGGAAACTATGGGTTGAGGCACATTGGTCAAGAGTGGGATTTGTCCATCCTTATGACGGATAGATATACTCTGGGCCCTCTCGGTGGAATGTCATCCAATTAGCTTGCAAGCATGTTACTGGATCACAAGGGATCACATACTACAGGAACGATAAAAGAGTACTTATCAGTAACAAGGTTGAACTAGGTATGCAGAGATACCAACGATCAAAACCTCGGATAAGTAAACTATCGTGAGACAAAGGGAAATTGGTATCATATGTAAATGGTTCATTCGATCGCAAATTAATCATAGAAATATGTGGGAGCCATATGAATTTCCAGATTCCTTTATTGGTTATTAATCGGAGAAGTGTCTCGGTCATGTCCGCATAATTCACGAACCGTAGGGAGACACACTTAAGGATTCGATGTTGTTGAGTAGTTATGGAGTGATGAGTAAGAGACCGAATGTTGTTCGGAGTCTCAGATGGGATCCGGGATATAACGAGGAGATCCGGAATGGTCCGGAGAATAAGATTCATATAAGGAAAGTCCTGTTTCGGAGTTCGGAAAAGATTTTGGTGTTTTCACCAAGAATGTTCTAGAAGGGTTTGGAAGGTCCGGCACTCCGGAAGGTAAGTGTAGATCAATGTGTCATGACAAATATGGAATGGTTGCATCATCTACTAGGTCACTTGGCTGGGCAAAATAAAGAGAGAAATCAAATCCAAGTTTGAAAGTCAAACGCAAATTTGAAAAGTCAAACAGCAAGTTTGCTTGGTGGAGGGAGAGTAGGAAACCTACTTGGGGAGGAAGTCCCACTCCCTCCCACCCGCCGGCCATGAGGAGGAGTTGGAGGAGGACTCCCTCCTACCCAAACCGCCTCTCCCCTCCTATATAAGGAGGGGTAGGGCGCCCCCTCTCCCGACACCTCCAAACCCTAGCCTAAGGTGCCACCACCACCACCAAGTGTTGTTGTCGCCACCACCTAGGTATCTCCTCCCAAGTCGCCGAGTTGGGGTATCCCAAACCCTAGCCGCCGGCCACACCTATCTCCTTGGTGCCCTCTAAACCCTAGATCACCAAGGCCTCTCTCTTACTCGACCATACTCGCTCCGGCTTAAGGCGAAGCCCTGCGAGATCTCCCCTCTACTTCCGACACCACGCTGTTGTGCTGCCGGAATCACGAGGAGAGTGATACAACCTCCGCTGCCTGCTGGAACAAGGGATAGGAAGGTCTTTATCGAGTACCGAACGTGTGACCGACTGCGGGAGCGCTGCCGGAACGCAGCGCCGGAAGTATCGTCTACGCCATCTTGAGATCGGAAGTGTACGACTACATCACCCACGAGAATCTGCTCTCGTTAACCGCTTTGGATCTTTGAGGGTTAGTATTCTATCGACTCGTTGCTACAATCTAGTAGATAGATCTTGTCTTGATCATAGATTAGATCTTGATTGTGTGTTCATGCGGTAGAATTTTTTTGTTTTCCATGCTACGAACCCCTACAGCCCCTTTTGGATCATCAGTGACCCTTTCGGCGCGGGGTAGCCGTTTACGCCGTTGTTCTGTATGGGTGCGACCGGGTGATTCGAAGGTCCCACGGGTGGTGGCAGAGTAGCTCCGTGGGCGATGTCACCTAGTGCGGGCGCGCGTCCGAACCCATTGTTCGGGACCTGGTGTCTCATCTGAGACAAGCTCTCGCTGAGTTTCTGGAACTCGCTGCAGTCCTTGAGCATATGGCTGGCCTTCTTTTTGCCATCCTGCTTGTCAATGTAGAAGTGGATGGTGCATGGGCCCGACAATTTGTCGTATGCCGAGGGCTCGTCGTCGCGGCCGCGGCTTTGCCACGTTTGCGTTGGGCGTCCTCCATCGCGGAAGTTGTTTCCACGGTATCCACCGCTGTTGCGATTGTTTTTGTTGCGGCGGTCGGCGTAGCCAGCCGCGACCATGTCGGGTCCGTCGCAATCATCGTAGACGCGCGATCTTCGTTTGCTACGGTGCTCACGTCGGCAGCCATAATCGTCCTCCTCATTCGAGTGTGCTCGATGGACGGAGTCCTCACCATCTGCCCACCTGTTGGCGATGTCCATGAGGTGGTCGAGTGTCTTGGGCTTGACGCGCCCAAGTTCTTCCTTGAAGTCCTGGCGTTTGACGCCATCTTTGAAGGCATCTATTATTCTCTCCTCAGATATGTGTGCCGCGGAGTTCTTGATGTTGGACCAACGTAGTATGTACGAGCAAATGGATTCGCCCGTTCGTTGGGTGCAGGCCCACATCTCTTCGATCGAGGCTGGCCTCTTGTTGGTACCCTTGAAGTTTTGGATGAAACTATACGCCAGTTCCTCATAGCTTCGGATGGACCCCGAGGATAAGCTGCTGAGCCAGATCCGGGCTGCGCCTGTCAGCTGTAGCTAAAGGCATTGCAGGGTGGTGTTTTTGTTTCCACCGTGCAGCTTGACGGACGACAGGTGGTCGCTGAGCCACGCCTTAGGGTCCTACGTGCCGTCAAACTTCGGAGTGTCGGAAGGAAGCTTGAAGTTTCTCGGCATCCGTGTCCGCCGAACAGATCTGCTGAAGCACCGAGCTCCATAGAGTTCTCCTTCGTCGTCATCCTCTTTGGATTCGGATGAGCACACGTGCTTGGCGCGTGCCTTGTCGATTTTGCACTGAGCGAGGTCGCTTCGAGCGTCTTAGAATGCGACGTCGTGGACTCGTGCGTCGTCGAGGTAGATCATGTTCCTCCTCGTCGGATGAGGGTGTGGGACTGCGGTTGAATCTGACCGCAGATTTCTTTTTCGGCTCCGTAGGAGCTTCTTCATGGAGCGCAGCTCCAATGAGTCCGAGTCCAGCTAGTGCGGAATTGTGCATGGCCCTCTTCGGGTCCCCCACCGGAGGTGGATGGGACGCAAGATATGTGGTGGCTGCCATGATCACAGCTTGCGGCGTCTTCGGGATGACGTTGTCGTTGGCGTCCATCTCCATGAAGGACGTGTTGAGGGTTCGGGTCACCTCGCGACATGCAGCTGGATCCATGTTCTCTATGCAAGAGCGATGCTTGTTGGAATTGTTGCCGTGCGAGATGGAGCCGCCAACAGCAGAGAGTGCAGCTCGCCGCGTGCTAGACTCCGAGGCCACTTGCTTGCGTTTGTCGAGTACCTCTTGCATCTTCACCTGCCTTTTGTGCTCTTCGATGAGGAGCAGGTGGTATGCCATCAGTAGGTCCCGTGAGGCACCCACGGGCAGGATTTTGTTGCCCGCCACGGCTTCGCATGCTTGGTTCCATCCTTCCTCGCTGAGGAGGATTACTCGACTGGCATTAGGGTCGTCCTCGTTGGGCGGGGGGATGGTTGCATCCTGTTTTTGCCGTTTCTACCCTGCGGGTTGGGTGGTGGTACGTGAGCACCCGAACCTGGTGGTTGTTTCTCGTTTTCGCTTTGGATGACCACGGCGCATTGGTAGCGTCCGCGGACTGGATCGCTGCTGCCGTAGCTTTCGGATCCGGAACCGTAGGTCCCTTCATCCAATGGGGGATCGCACAGATCTGAGTTGTAGCTGCTGCTGTCGTATGACTCATCTGTCGATGTTGTCGTGCATAGCACGTTGGGATGCGGGGCCCATGAGGCGGGCCTGATCGATGGCAGAGGCACCCGCTCTGGGAGGCGGAGAGTGTCGGTCTGTCCCACCTGGAAGTAGAATCTTCCGAATAGGATCTCGAGCCTGTCGCCTACAAGCTCGAAGTCCTTCAGGGTGGCTGGCGAGTGGGCGGTGAAGTCGAAAGCGCCAAAGAGGAGATGGCTCTCCATCCCCGAGGAGTTGTAGATCGCTTTGGTCGGGACCGTCACGATCGCAAAATCAGCGCCCCCGTTTCCCATAGACGGCACCAAATGACGAGGTTTAATCTCGTCAATGCCCATTGTTATGAGCTTGGATTTTGGAGAAGATGGGGGTGCTAGAGATCGCGGAACGGTTAACAGAAAAGCAACCAGGGGACACGAGATTTACCTAGGTTCAGGCCCCCGGAGGGAAAACCCTACTCCTGCTTTGTCTGCTCTTGATTACGGAGGAACCAAAAAGTACAAGGGTGCGCAGATTGCATCTGGCGTGGAGGTGTGTATGCCGTGAGGTGAGAGAGAGCCTCCTCACCGTGCCCTCCTAGCCTTTATATACATATAAGCAGGTCTCGGGCACAGATCGAGTCGGTTACAGGTTTAGAGTTTGCCCCTTTGAATATTCTATCTGTTCTAGTCTTGCTCTCCAAGGATCCGAAGAAGTCATGGGCTTGGGCCACCCGAAAATCTTCAAGGGCCGTGTATATTCTCATGAGCCTTCCTTGAGCTGGACCAGGTATGCTAATGTCGTGTACCCGTAGGGTATAACCGTGTCAGCGATGGTGCTAGACCCCCTCGTCGTCTCCGACGCACGCACATGTTGATTCTCGCGTGTGTTGGTAGACAGTGGAAGCAGCCTCAACCTGCTCTACCGGTCTTCCATGGAGAAGCTGGGCATCCAGGAGTGCGACTTGCAGCCCTCGACCACCGTGTTCCATGGCGTCGCGCCTGGGCCACCGTGTGTCCCGCTAGGCAAGATCCGGCTGGATGTCATATTCGGTTCAGAGGAAAACGTCCGGCGCGAGCCAATATGGTTTGAGGTGGTCAACCTTGCCAGCATCTACCATGTCCTTCTTGGGCGTACCGCCCTCGCAAAGTTCATGGCGGTCCCCCATTACGCATACCTCAAAATGAAGTTGCCGGGGCCGAATGGTGTGATCACTGTGGCCGGCTGCTACAGACGATCCATGGCCTGCGCGAAGGAAGGCGCTAAGATAGCCAAGGCCCTGCTCATCACCGAGGAGATGCACAAGATGATGAGCAATGTTTCCATGCTATAGTAGGAGGTGCCGGCTGGGGACACGGCGTTCCATCCGTTCAAGGAGACTAGGCAGATCCTGCTCGACCCGGCTGACCCCTCCAAGTGTGTCACCATCGGTGCCGGCTTGGACAACAAATAGGAAAGTGCACTCGTCGACTTCCTCTGTGAGAATCGGGACATCTTCGCATGGTCTCCCAAAGACATGATGGGTGTGCCGAGGGAGTTTGCTGAGCACTCGCTTCATGTGCGTCTTGACGCCAAGCCGGTCAAGCAACCCCTCCGTCGCTTTGCGGAGGACAAGAGGAAGGTCATCGGCGACGAGATCGCTCGGCTACTTGCTACTGGCTTCATCATGGAAGTGTACCACCTGGACTGGCTAGCCAACCCAGTCCTAGTGCTGAAGAAGAACAAGACCTGGCATATGTGTATCGACAACACGAGCTTGAACAAGGCCTGCCTAAAAGACCCATTCGCCCTGCCCCGTATTGACCAAGTGATTGACTCTACGGCCGGCTGTGATCTGCTTTCCTTCCTTGATTGTTATTCTGACTAAATCAGATCCGGTTGAATCTGGATGATCAATTAGAAACGTCGTTCATCACCCTGTACGGGGCTTACTGCTATGTAACCATGCCATTCGGCCTAAAGAATGCAGCTGCTACCTATCAGTGTTGCATGCAGAAATACTTGCACTCGCAGATCGGCCAGAATGTGCACGCGTACGTGGACGACGTCGTCATTAAGACAAAGGAGAAGCAGACCCTGCTGGAAGATCTCGGCGAGACGTTCACCAACCTCCGCCGGTACCAGATGAAGCTGAACCCGGAGAAGTGCGTGTTCTGTGTGCCAGCCGGATAGCTCCTTGGCTTCCTCATGTCGAGCCAGGGAATCGAGGCCAATCTGGAGAAGATCGCGGCCATCGAAAAGATGTAGCCGCCCAAGAGCTTGCTCAGTGTCCAGAAGTTCACCGGCTGCTTGGCTTCCCTCAGCCGATTCATCAGCCGGCTTGGGGATAAGGCCTTGCCACTGTACCAGTTGATGAAGAAGACGGACAAGTTCACCTGGACTATGCAGGAGGATGCTGCGTTTCACGACCTCAAGCGCATGCTATCCACGGCACCAGTTCTCTCCACGCCAGCCGTGAAGGAGCCGATGTTGCTCTACATAGCCTCCACCAACCGGGTCATCAACGTCGTCCTGTTGGTGGAGAGCCACGAGGAAGGCAAGGCCCAGCCGGTTCAGCGACCCATCTACTACCTCAGCGAGGTGCTCTCCCTCTCCAAGCAGAACTACACCCACTACCAGAAGATGTGCTACGGCGTGTACCTGGCTTGCAAGAAGCTCAAGCACTACTTCTAGGAGCACCCGCTCATCGTGGTGTCCACAGAGCCGTTGGGAGAAATCTTTGGCAACAAGATGCCACGGGCCGGGTAGCGAAGTGGGCAATCGAGCTGGCCGCCTACTGCATCCGGTACGAGCCGCGGATCACCATCAAGTCCTAAGCGGTGGCGGACTTCTTCGTCGACTGGGCGGAGAGACAGTTCAGATTTTGACTACTGGAGACTTCACTTCGACGACTCAAAGATGCGCGGGGCCTTGGGAGCCAGCATCATGCTCACCTCGCCCATGGGAGACCGTCTGGAGTACATGCTGCAAATCCACTTCACCGTGTTGAACAACGTCGCCGAGTATGAAGCTCTCGCGCACGGACTCCAGCTCGCGAAAGACATCAGCATCCGCCGGATCCTTTGCTTCGGCGATTCGGATCTGGTGGTGCAGCAAGTATCCGGCGAGCGGGACGCCCGGGATGCCAACATGGCCCTGTACCGGTTCCATGTGCATCTTCTCAGTGCTGGTTTCGAGGTATGTGAATTCCATCACGTCCCCCATGCCAACAACGAGGCGGCCTTGGAGCACCTTTGCAATCCTAGCATCGCTCCCTCTCCGGAATCCTAGTCCATCATATGGGTAGCAGACCCGGGGGCTGCCAGCTCGAAAGAGACGGGCCCCGCTGTTGTGCCCTCCGGCTCGAAAGACCCGGGGGCTGCCTCCTCCTCAGGCAAGCCGTCATCAAGCAAGGCAAGAGGCCCGGGGGCTGCCGACTCGGGCATCCCACCCGGTCGCACTCCGGATGAGTCCCAGATCGTGCCGGCTAGCATCTTCATCATCCGGGAAGTTCCATCCTGGGCCCAGCCCTTCATGAACTACCTCCTCAACGACGAGCTCCCGGATGAAGAAGTAGAGGGAAGGCAGATCCGGTGCCGCACACACACATACACCATCATCAACAAGGAGCTATAGAAGCATAGCGCTGCAGGCGTATTCCAGTGGTGCATCGACGTGGATACCGACTACCGGATACTGAAGGAAATCCACCAGGGGGAGTGCGGTCATCACGCTGTCAACACCCAGATTTTTAATCCCAGATGCCTGTTATGCCATACATCGAATCCCAAGATTACCATTTTTGCGAGACATAACAGAATTGGATACCATAGTACATCATCCATTACAAACGGTACATAAGTTCTTACACAAATAGGGATCTCATGATCTAGTTCTTAATACAACATCAAGCAGCGGAATACGTAATAATAACGGTAGCGTAGGCGAAGCTCCATCTTCGGGGTCACAGGCAATGCTGACGATGGGAGATGATCCTAGTTGTCGTAACCTTCCTGGGGTCCATCTTGCAGGTACTCCTCTTCATAGTCTGGCCATGGGAATAGCCAGGGACAAAGCCATGAGTACTCTTTAAGTACTCGCAAACTAATACTAATAGGTAAAGGGGTTTTTGGATAATAGGGCACTAGGCTCTAGGGTTGTTTTGCAAAAGCCAGATTTATCTCTACGAAGTTCCAAAGCTAGTCACAATTTTATAACTCCTAAGTGGGATCTTGTAAATCATGTCACAACCCTATTGTGGTCAAGTCAAAGTCTCACTTCATTTCACAAGTCATTTTGAAAAGTCTGACGGGGGAACAGTATGGCCACTCCAACTGTCCATAACCGCGGACGCGGCTATTCGAATAGTTTGACACTCTGCAGAGATTGTACACTTTCACCACAACATTCGATACATCCGTCAGGAACAAATCCTGAATTCACCATACTCAGTATGCGGATAATCAATCCTAACCTTTCGATTACACGCCCTAGTATAATCACCTCTCCTGTGAGTTTGGCCTCCCAACCATGACCAACTGTCATCTTGGGTACTGCACAGGTGGACAATCTTCACAAGGTAGCCTCAGCTCATACCTTGGCCATGAGGGAGCTAATACTAAGGTATATAAGTTTCCAGTCAAGACCTACCCAATCTTCGGGTATTGTGGTTGTACGATAAAATTGGAATGGTATCGCATCCAGACAACCATCAGTTTTATAAAGGGCTAAGTCTCATGCCTCAACATTTTCATCACCAAAATCATCCGGTGTTTTCGGAAACACATGTCCAAAACATTTCAATAGAATGATCCATCATTCCAAGGTTTTCATAACCATTTTTCCACCAAGTATTCCCATCTAAAAGTTGATCAAGTTTTATGCTTAGCACTAGCATCTATAAGTGGGGGTGAGTACTAGTGAGGGTGGTAAACTAGTGGAGTTTCAACTAAGTACAACCTTATGTCTCAGGCTGATATCAAGGTTTCTAACTTAGGCCAAATTTTATGCTCTTTATGCAGCCTTCACATATCTTTCTAGTATCTACCAATCTCTTAAGTAAACTCTAAGTAAGCTTTGATAAAGAAATAAAGTAAGAAGCTTGCAAGTAAAACTAGGATTGGTTTATCAAGTGGATATGATCACATATGCTTAAGGCATTTAGTGGTCATGGTAACAAGCAAGTAGTGGCTTGTATAGGTAAGTATCAACTTGCATCAATATCAGTATAAGCTTGCTAAATTGCAAGTGTTAGCTTGCCTTGTGTAGAGCAGTGGTTGAATTTCTCCTCGGCTTCTTCTTTGTAGTATCCTCCTTCCTCCTCGTATCCTTGGTCGGTACTAGCGTCTATAAATAAATACGATGTACACAATCACCAAACAATACTTAACTACTTGCAATCATCACACACAAGGGTCCTATAGATGATCTAACATCATCTCTAACATTACAAGGTTAAGGCTTGGTTTAATTCTTTTTTTAATTTTAGAAAAGTAATTTCTACTCATTAAAAAACTACTTAAGATTTAATATTCTCCAAACCAAACATGGGATCATGTTGACACATGTCATCACCACATATTTTAGTCCATGGGAATGTGTTTTAAAGTGGTGTCACAATTTAATAAGGTTTTACCCTTTTATTTTAATTAAATAAAGTGACTAGAAATGCCTATGGGGCATTCTTTTATTACTTGAACATTATTTCTGCAAGTAAACCTATATATTTTTATATATTCTGAAAGGTAGGGTTAAAAGTGATTTTTGAGAGTTGGAATCAACTCAAAAGCAATTATGGTTTAAATTTGAAAAAATGTTTGAATGCAGAAAATCTTCTGCCTTGTTATTTTTACCAGGGGTGATCTATAGATCCAAATGACTTGAATCCAACGGGCTTGGATTCAGCATTTCCATATATTTCTAACAAAATTAGTTTCATTCAATTTGGTGCACTGAATCGATCTGGGTTGATTTTTGAAACTGGGTACAGAAGTGTGTTTGAAATAAAATGGAAAAGGTTTAATTTGAATAACTGGGCTGCGCGGGAAAAGTTAACGGTCGGCCTGCTAAGCGTAGCGCTTCCGCGGGATGTTTAAGTGGGTGTCCACACTCGTCAGTGAGACAGGGGGGTGCGAAGCGGTACGGGGCAACGTGGGGCGTTCGATCTGATTCTAATCCAACGGCTTGGAGTCATCGTCGATGTTGAGCAACGCCGGCGAGAAAGAAACCTAGCGTGGCTAGTGGATGTTGCTGGGGGCTCACCGGGGTGCTGGCGAGGGTCGGCGAGGCGGGCGAAAGACGAAGTCGATGACGGCGAACTCAGGGGTGGTCGCGGCAGCTCCTGGGGTGGACAAAATCGATGGCGCCCTTCTTCTCCAGAGGCGGCGGGATCCGATGAAATTTCGGCGATGCGCTGCTCGCCTTGCTCCGGGAATGGTGTGGCACGATCAGTGATGAGAGGGGAGTAGAATGGTGTGAAGAATTCGAGCGGGGGTGGACTCTATTTATAGTCGACCGAGGGGACCGACGGGGCTCACGGTGAGCTCGTCAGGGGCGATGGTACAGACGGCTATCAGCATGGGCAACGGTAGGGGACGGTGCGGTGTTCCCTGGCGATGCTCAACGACATGGTTTCGAGGCATGCGGCGGTGCGGCTTGGTCTGGAACATGCGACGCTCTGCGCGGCAGAGGCGGTGTCTTCGACGGCGAGCGGTGGCTGTGCGGCATGGGGCGGCGAACGGGGATGTCTGGCGGTCTCCTGGGTCGGTGGTGATCACGTATGCACGCGGCGAGGGCGGAGCGCGGTCTATGGGCATCGGTCGAGGGTGGCGCTCTGGCGCACGCTCGGCATCGTCGTTGGCGGTCTGGGCGCGGTCCGTGCGTGTGGTCCAGGGTTTGGCAATGCTCGCGGCTGGGACAGGGAGTGGCGATGGACGGTGGGCTGCCTAGCTTGCTGTCGATATGGGGGTGACAAGGGTGTGCTCGACTGTTCACCATTGATGGCAATGCCAAGCTTACAGTGAGGCTAGTGCTTGGTTAATCTTGCTAGATGATCTACTGAGATGGTTGTGAGCTAGAGAGGGAACCAGTTAGGCAAGAATCACTGCTCACAATAGTGTTTAGATTTTGTTTGATTTGTGTCTGCCAAGTGTTTGATGAAATGGCCGCAAGAATTCAAGTTTTGAATTTTTAAAAGATTTTTGGTGGGTGTGCTAGGTTGGTGCTGGTGAGTCTGCAGATGCTTGGGTTTTGAAAGTTGAGCTTGTTTGAGTGGTTTTTAAAAAAGTGGGATCTTCTCATATGATAAAGATTCAATTTTTAATTGTCATTTAAACTATGCATTTGAAAGTTTCTGGATGATCACAAAGTGGGCCTTGATACTTTGTTATGAGTACATTCAAGGGGTGCAAAGATCCAGAATTTTTTTTGTTAGGTTCTGAAAGTTTGAGACAACCAAAGTAGGCATGGGAGTTAAATTGGTCAAAATGACCATTCCTTTATTTTATTTGTTTTGATTTACTTGTATTTAGGAAAAGTGTGGGAAATGTTTAGATGATGTTTATTTCACCTAAGCATCCATTTACAAGCAATGGAACACACAAACAAGGTGGTTCAAAAGAATTCAAAATGAAATGCATACTCACATGCATGCTTCCATAATTTTATTTAGAAAAGTTTTTGTTAACCCTAATTTTGATGATTAGTGTTTGATGATCCATGTTTAGTATTTTTGGGATGTTACAAACCTTCCCCCCTTAAACAAAATCTCGTCCCGAGATTTGAAAAAGGACGAAAAGATTACCTAGGATTTGAAGAGATCGGGAAACTCCGTCCTGATGTGATCTTCGCGCTCCCAGGTAGCTTCCTCTTCTGTGTGGTTGCTCCACTGAATCTTGAGAAACTTGATGCTTCGGGTTCGGGTAGTTCGAAAAGCTTCTTCCAAAATATGGATGGGTACTTCAGGATAGGTCAGGTCATCGTTGATCTCTATGGTCCGATGGTCGATATTCTTGAACACTTCAGTCTTCTCGGGGACTTCGGGACACTTGCGAAGTAATGAGATATGGAACACATTGTGCACGACTGACATCTCTTCGGGCAGTTCCAGTTGATACGATACTTCTCCTCGATGGTTCAGAATCTTCAAAGGTCCGATATATCTGGGGGCTAACTTTCCTTTGAGTTGGAAACGCTGCATTCCCTTCAATGGAGACACTTTCAGATAAACAAAATCTCCTATGTTGAAGGCGAGGTCTCGACGTCTCTTGTCGGCGTAACTCTTCTGTCTGGATGTCTGGTCCGAAAATCTGACTCTCTCCTACTTCCGACCAGTTCAAAGGGGTGCGACACTTTCTTCCGTACATGAATTCAAATGGGGCCATTTGCAAACTGGCTTGATAACTGTTGTTGTATGAAAATTCTGCAAACGGCAGACAGTCTTCCCATTTGGATCCATATTCTAACACACATGCTCTAAGCATATCTTCGAGTATTTGATTTACTCGCTCTGTTTGTCCATCGGTCTGAGGGTGATACACGGTACTGAAATCTAGGCGGGTTCCTAAACCTTCTTGAACTTTCTTCCAGAATCTCGAGGTAAACTGAGTTCCTCGATCTGATACAATGTTCTTAGGGACTCCATGCAAACTAACTATTATAGCGATGTACAACTCTGCTAGCTTCGATCTCTGATATGTGGTCTTGACGGGCAAGAAATGGGCGACTTTGGACAATCTGTCCACTATGACCCAGATAGAGTCATTTCCCCTACTAGAAGTAGGCAGTCCAGTGATAAAGTCCATTCCTACAGAATCCCATTTCCATTTCGGAATCTGCAAGGGTTGCAACAATCCAGCGGGTCTTTGATGTCCTGCCTTGACTCGCTGACATATATCACACTTGGCGATATAGCTTCCGATTTCTCTCTTCATCTTATGCCACCAAAATTGCTCTTTCAAATCTTGATACATCTTAGTTCCTCCAGGATGGATAGAATAAAGAGTATCATGACCCTCCTTCAAGATAACTTCTTTCAACTCAGAATCTTCTGGTACACAAAGGCGTCCTTTGTACCACAAAATCCTTCTTCGTCTTCGGTGAATCCAGGTACTTTGCCTGTACCGATACGACGCTTGATTCCGTCGATACTAGCATTTCCTTTCTGCGCCTCTTTGATCTGATTGATCAAAGTGGGCTGAAGTTCTATACTAGCCAAAAATCCTTCACTTACTAATTCCATTCAAAACTCTTCCATCTCTTTGTGCAAACTTGGTTGCTCCTTCAAGATCATGGAGTTCAAGCGACACGGCAATCTGCTAAGGGCATCTGCTACCACGTTGGCTTTACCAGGGTGATAGTGAATGTCCAGATCGTAATCCTTGATTAGCTCAATCCATCTTCTCTGCCTCATATTCAGATCCTTCTGAGTGAAGATATACTTTAGGCTCTTGTGATCCGAATAAATTTCACAACGGTTTCCCATTAGGTAATGTCTCCATGTTTTCAGGGCTAGAACTATGGCTGCGAGTTCGAGGTCATGGGTTGGGTAATTTTTGCTCATGTTGCTTCAATTGTCGGGATAGATAAGATATAACTTTGCCTTCTTGCATTAGCACACATCCGAGACCGATCTTGGATGCGTCACAATACACATCGAAGGGCTTCGTGATATCTGGCATGATCAAGATTGGGGCTGAAATCAATCTCCTCTTGAGTTCTTGAAAACTCGCTTCACATTTGTCGGTCCATTCAAACTTCTTGTCCTTCTTCAGCAATTGGGTCATGGGTCTGGCGATACTCGAGAATCCTTCTACGAATTTGCGGTAATATCCCGCCAATCCGAGAAAAGCACGGATTTGGGTTTGAGTGGTTGGGGCTTGCCAATCTTCTACATCATTCACTTTGGCCGGGTCAACAGCAATTCCTCCGGCTGATACTATGTGACCGAGGAATCCTACCTCCCGTAACCAGAATTCACATTTGCTAAACTTTGCAGACAGCTGATGCTCTCTAAGGGTTCCAAGAATGGTCCTTAGGTGTAGCTCATGTTCTTCTTCTGATTTGGAATAAATCAGAATGTCATCGATGAAAACAACGACAAACTTATCCAGGAAGTCCATAAAAATCTTATTCATGAGATTCATGAAATAAGCGGGGGCATTGGTTAATCCAAAAGACATGACTGTATACTCGTATAATCCGTATCTGGTGGTAAACGCAGTCTTTAGAATATCCTCTGCACGAATTTTGAGTTGATGATAGCCAGTTCTAAGATCTTAGAAAACACTTTGGCACCGGTCAACTGATCAAACAAATCTTCTATCTTGGGCAAGGGGTACTTGTTCTTGATGGTGACATCATTCAACTTCCAATAATCCGTACACAAACGGTTACCTCCATCCTTCTTGTCCACAAACAAGACATTTGATCTCCATGGGGACACACTTGGTTGAATTAATCCTATTTCCAACATGGAATCCAGTTGCTTCTTCAATTCTGCTAGCTCTGACGGGTTCATACTACATGGTCTCTGGGCTATGGGTCCAGTTCCGGGAATTAGTTCGATGATGAACTCGATATCCCAATCTGGGGGCATACCGGGCAAAACATCTGGAAATACATCGGGGTATTCACAGACTATCCGGACTTGGTCAATGGTAGGTTGGGCTATACTATCGTTGCATTTGAATTGGCGAGGTAAGGTTTCAGATATATGCTCAACTGATATTCCCGCGGTACTGGTCATGGTTTTGGCTTTCTTGGCACAGTCAATCAATCCTTTATGTTTGGACATCCCATCCATTCCTAGTACTACTTCCAAACCTTTAGTTCCGAGTACTATCAGATTAGCATAAAAATCTATGCCATGGATTCGGATAGGGACGACTTTGCAAATTTTCCTAGCCTTAGTGGTTGATCCGGGAATTTGAACAATCATTACATGCTTCAGTTTGGTTGGTTGAATCTTACTAGTGCATGCAAATTCTTCGATGACAAATGAATGTGATGCACCAGAATCAAACAACACTCTTGCAAGTACTGAATTAACAGAAAACATACCAGCACGACGTCTGGCGCTTCCTGAGCTTCTTCAGCATGCATGAGAAAAAGACGGCCATTGTGGTTGAGTGAATTCCCTGGGGCAAATCTTCTTCCTGGCTGAACACGACGCTGCTGCTAAGCTGGGGCATTGGCATTGGGGGTGGTAGCACTCTTCTTGTTGGGGCACTCGTTGGAATAGTGGCCTTTATTTCCACAGTCATAACAAGTCACTTGCGACTTGTCCTTGGCTGCGACAGGCATAGCATTGCTTCCAGTCCTAGGGGCAGTGTTGGCGGTAGCATTGTTGTTGTTGAATTTGGGTGGGGCACGGATGAAATTGCTAGAGTTGCCGGGGTTGTTGTGATTTCCTCCGGGTCTAGGGTTTCCACGGTTGGGATAGGTCAGATGGTTCATCGGGGGTCTGTTGGTTCTTGGGGCAAATCCTAGAGATGGTTGGGGCGATACTTTGGGGTCTGATGGGTTCCTGGTTGATGCATCATGCGACGCTTGCGGTTCTCATTGGCTTGGTTGATCTTTCATTCCATCTGGATAGCTGAGTCCACAAGGGCTTCAATATCAGCAAAGGGGATATTGACTAACATTGTCTGCATTTCGTCATGCAGACCATTCAGGAATCTTTCTTTCTTCTTGGCTTCGGTGTCGATCTCATCCGGGGCATACCTAGCTAATGAAATTTTTTGTCATGGTATTCCACTACAGTCATCCTACCTTGATTTAGTTCTCTGAACTCGTCTCTCATTCTCTTGATCAAACCTGGTGGCACATGGGTTCCGCTGAACTTGACCTTGAATTCCTCCCAGGTCATCATCTGGCCTCCGGTCATTGCGCGAACACTGTTCCACCATGCCCTGGCATCTCCGGCTAGGTAGTGGGTGGCAAACAGAACTTTCTCGCTGGCTTCCACTCCGGCGACTTCTAAGTTATTTTCCATGGTTTGCAGCCAATCATCGGCGTCTAGGGGCTCTTCTGACTTAGTGAAAATTGGTGGGTTGGTATTCTGGAAATTCTTAAGCTTAGATCCATGGTTGTCCTGATTTCCGTGGCCTTGGTTGTTGTGGGCCAGCTGGGCTATCTGCTGAAGGGTGGCTAGGTTGGCTTGACGTTCCGCTCTTTCAGCTTCGCGGTCAGAAGTCAACATTTGCACTATCTGCAACATCGGGTCCGGGGATGAACCACTTCCTCCGCGTGGCATCAGAAGATTGAGGTAGATCATGAGAAAAGAGGGAAATTTCTAGGGTTTCGGGGACTTTGAAAAGTTTTTAAAGTTTAACTCAGATTTTCTAGCAACTTGCTTTTTCATTCATCCATAGCACACAGTACAACACACACCACAACAAAGAAAAGCAGATGGTTTTAAGAACCATTCTGAAAACTACGATACAGTGGGATCGAATACTACTCACTACGTTTGTGCACTAGCGTAGTTGTGAGTTTTACTAAAAGTGATCTAAGGTGCAAAATTTGATGTAAGCTTTGAAATAATTTTGGAGTAGCGTGAATTTTTATGAAGTAGTCCAAGAGGTAAGAATGAGAATAAGTTTTTGTAAATATTTGCTTCCTTTGGTTTTGAAACTAAGTTTTTTATTCAAACGTCCAGTCTAACTAGGGTCTCCTATGGTCAGGATGGCTCTGATACCAACTTTTCAACACCCTAATTTTTAATCCCAGATACCTGTTATGCCATACATCGCAATCCCAGGATTACCATTTTTGCGAGACATAACAAAATTGGATACCATAGTACATCATCTATTACAAACGGTACATAAGTTCTTACACAAATAGGGATCTCATGATCCTGTTCTTAATACAACATCAAGCAGCGGAATACGTAATAATAACGGTAGCGTAGGCGAAGCTCCATCTTCGGGGTCACAGGCAATGCTGACGATGGGAGATGATCCTAGTTGTCGCAACCTTCCTAGGGTCCATCTTCCAGGTAGTCACTTCATATTCTGGCCATGGGAATAGCCAGGGAAAAAGCCATGAGTACTCTTTAAGTACTCGCAAACTAATACTAACAGGTAAAGGGGTTTTTGGATAATAGGACACTAGGCTCTAGGGTTGTTTTGCAAAAGCCAGATTTATCTCTACGAAGTTCCAAAGCTAGTCACAATTTTATAACTCCTAAGTGGGATCTTGTAAATCATATCACAACCCTGTTGTGGTCAAGTCAAAGTCTCACTTCATTTCACAAGTCATTTTGAAAAGTCTGACGGGGGAACAGTATGGCCACTCCAACTGTCCATAACCGCGGACGCGGCTATTCGAATAGTTTGACACTCTGCAGAGATTGTACACTTTCACCACAACATTCGATACATCCGTCAGGAACAAATCCTGAATTCACCATACTCAGTATGCGGATAATCAATCCTAACCTTTCGATTACACGCCCTAGTATAATCACCTCTCCTGTGAGTTTGGCCTCCCAACCATGACCAACTGTCATCTTGGGTACTGCACAGGTGGACAATCTTCACAAGGTAGCCTCAGCTCATACCTTGGCCGTGAGGGAGCTAATACTAAGGTATATAAGTTTCCAGTCAAGACCTACCCAATCTTCGGGTATTGTGGTTGTACGATAAAATTGGAATGGTATCGCATCCAGACAACCATCAGTTTTATAAAGGGCTAAGTCTCATGCCTCAACATTTTCATCACCAAAATCATCCGGTGTTTTCGGAAACACATGTCCAAAACATTTCAATAGAATGATCCATCATTCCAAGGTTTTCATAACCATTTTTCCACCAAGTATTCCCATCTAAAAGTTGATCAAGTTTTATGCTTAGCACTAGCATCTATAAGTGGGGGTGATTACTAGTGAGGGGTGGTAAACTAGTGGAGTTTCAACTAAGTACAACCTTATGTCTTAGGCTGATATCAAGGTTTCTAACTTAGGCCAAATTTTATGCTCTTTATGCAACCTTCACATATCTTTCTAGTATCTACCAATCTCTTAAGTAAACTCTAAGTAAGCTTTGATAAAGAAATAAAGTAAGAAGCTTGCAAGTAAAACTAGGATTGGTTTATCAAGTGGATATGATCACATATGCTTAAGGCATTTAGTGGTCATGGTAACAAGCAAGTAGCGGCTTGCATAGGTAAGTATCAGCTTGCATCAATATCAGTATAAGCTTGCTAAATTGCAAGTGTTAGCTTGCCTTGTGCAGAGCAGTGGTTGAAGTTCTCCTCGGCTTCTTCTTCGTAGTATCCTCCTTCCTCCTCGTATCCTTGGTCGGTACTAGCGTCTATAAATAAATACGATGTACACAATCACCAAACAATACTTAACTACTTGCAATTATCACACATAAGGGTCCTATAGATGATCTAACATCATCTCTAACATTACAAGGTTAAGGCTTGGTTTAATTCTTTTTTTAATTTTAGAAAAGTAATTTCTACTCATTGAAAAACTACTTAAGATTTAATATTCTCCAAACCAAACATGGGATCATGTTGACACATGTCATCACCACATATTTTAGTCCATGGGAATGTGATTTAAAGTGGTGTCACAATTTAATATGGTTTTACCCTTTTATTTTAATTAAATAAAGTGACTAGAAATGCCTATGGGGCATTCTTTTATTACTTGAACATTATTTCTGCAAGTAAACCTATATATTTTTATATATTCTGAAAGGTAGGGTTAAAAGTGATTTTTGAGAGTTGGAATCAACTCAAAATCTATTATGGTTTAAATTTGAAAAAATGTTTGAATGGAGAAAAGCTTCTGCCTTGTTATTTTTACCAGGGGTGATCTATAGATCCAAATGACTTGAATCCAACGGGCTTGGATTCAGCATTTCCATATCTTTCTAACAAAATTAGTTTCATTCAATTTGGTGCACTGAATCGATCTGGGTTGATTTTTAAAACTGGGTACAGAAGTGTGTTTGAAATAAAATGGAAAAGGTTTAATTTGAATAACTAGGCTGCGCGGGAAAAGTTAACGGGCTGGCCTGCTAAGCGTAGCACTTCCACGGGCTGTTTAAGTGGGTGTCCCCACTCGTCAGTGAGACAGGGGGTGCGAAGAGGTACGGGGCAACGTGGGGCGTTCGATCTGATTCTAATCCAACGGCTGGGAGTCATCGTCGATGTTGAGCAACGCCGGCGAGAAAGAAACCTAGCATGGCCAGTGGGGGTTGCTGGGGGCTCACCGGGGTGCTGGCGAGGGTCGGCGAGGCGGGTGAACGACGAAGTCGACGACGGCGAACTCAGGGGTGGTCGCGGCAGCTCCTGGGGTGGACGAAATCGATGGCGCCCTTCTTCTCCAGAGGCGGCGGGCTCCGTTGAAATTCCGGCGATGCGCTGCTCGCCTTGCTCCAGGAATGGTGTGGCACGATCAGTGATGAGAGGGGAGTAGTATGGTGTGAAGAATTCGAGTGGGGGTGGCCTCTATTTATAGTCGAGCGAGGGGACCGACGGGGCGCACGGTGAGCTCGTCGGGGGCGATGGAATAGATGGCTATCGGCATGGGCAACGGTAGGGGACGGTGCGGTGTTCCCTGGCCATGCTCAACGACATGGTTTCGAAGCATGGGGCGGTGCGGCTTGGTCTAGAACATGCGACGCTCTGCGCGTCAAAGGCGGCATCCTCGACGGCGAGCGGTGGCTGTGCGCAATGGGGCGGCGAACGGGGATGTCTGGCGGTCTCCTAGGTCGGTGGTGATCACGTATGCACGCGGTGAGGGCGGCACGCGGTCTGTGGGCTTCGGTCGAGGGTGGCGCTCTGGCGCACGCTCGACATGGTCACTAGCGGTCTGGGCGCGGTCCGTGCGTGTGGTCCAGGGTTTGGCAACGCTCGCGGATGGGACAGGGAGTGGCGGTGGACGGTGGGTTGCCTCCCATACATGCTGGCTAGGCTTGTTTCTCTTCCTAGCTTGCTGTCGACATGGGGGTGACAAGGGTGTGCTCGGCTGTTCACCATTGATCGCAATGCCAAGCTTATAATGAGGCTAGTGCTTGGTTAATCTTGCTAGATGATCTACTGAGATGGTTGTGAGCTAAAGAGGGAACCAGTTAGGCAAGAATCACTGCTCACAATAGTGTTTAGATTTTGTTTGATTTGTGTCTGCCAAGTGTTTGATGAAATGGCCGCAAGAATTCAAGTTTTGAATTTTGAAAAGATATTTGGTGGGTGTGCTAGGTTGGTGCTGGTGATTGTGCAGATTCTTGGGTTTTGAAAGTTGAGCTTGTTTGAGTGGTTTTTGAAAAAGTGGGATCTTCTCATATGATAAAGATTCAATTTTGAATTGTCATTTAAACTATGCATTTGAAAGTTTCTGGATGATCACAAAGTGGGCCTTGATACTTTGTTATGAGTACATTCAAGGGGTGCAAAGATCCAGAAAAGTTTATGTTAGGTTCTGAAAGTTTGAGGCAGCCAAAGTAGGCATGGGAGTTAAATTAATCAAAATGACCATTCCTTTATTTTATTTGTTTTGATTTACTTGTCTTTAGGAAAAGTGTGGGAAATGTTTAGATGATGTTTATTTCACCTAAGCATCCATTTACAAGCAATGGAACACAGAAACAAGGTGGTTCAAAAGAATTCAAAATGAAATGCATACTCACATGCATGCTTCCATAATTTTATTTAGAAAGTTTTTGTTAACCCTAATTTTGATGATTAGTGTTTGATGATCCATGTTTAGTATTTTTGAGATGTTACACATGCCTCATCTCATGCCCTGGTGTTGAAGGCAATGCGTCACGTATTCTACTGGCCCACCGCCACGGAGGACGTGGACCAGCTGGTTCGCGCGTGCAATGGGTGCCAGCAGTTCGGCTAGCTAAGGCACATGCCGACTTATGCGCTCAAGACCATCCCGATTACGTGGCCCTTCGCAGTTTGGGGGCTGGACATGGTCGTCCCCTTCAAGCGAGATCGAGCCGACATGACCCACTTGTTGGTGGTGGTGGACAAGTTCACCAAGTGGATCAAGGCGAAGCCGATCCGGAAGCTAGACGGTGCCACCGTCGTCACCTTCTTCCGAGACATCATCATACGGTTCGGCTAACCCCATAGCATCATCACCGACAATGGCACGAACTTCGCCAAGGGGGCCTTCACCCGGTTCTGCCACAACAAGGGGATCCGACTGGACCTCGCATCCGTCGCTCACCCGCAGTCCAACGGGCAGGTGGAAACAGCCAATGGCCTGGTGCTAGCCGGAATCAAGCCCCGGCTAATCGAGCCACTAGAGCGATCACCCGTCTACTAGATCGAGGAGTTGCCGGCTGTGCTATGGATCCTCCGCACAATCCCGAACAGATCAACCGGCTTCACCCCGTTCTTCCTCACCTATGCCTCAGAAGCAGTCCTCGCGGCGGACATCAAGTTCGACTCACCCCGCAACCTCCTTTACATGGAGAAGGAGAACCAGGAGGAAATGGAGGATATCGTGGACCTCCTCGAGGAGGCCCGCGAGATGGCCTTGTCCAGATCGGCTATCTACCAGCAAGTGCTACGCCGGTATCACTCCAATCGCATCCGGCCCGTGACATTCCGGGAGGGCGACCTGGTGCTCCGGCTGATACAAGACACGAAGGGCATGCACAAGCTATCCCCTCTGTGGGAGGGCCCCTTCATCATCAGTAAGGCGCTGCACAACAACTCCTACTACCTCATCGATGCGTAGCAGCCGTGCAAGAACAAGATGGACAAGTCGAATGAGGAGACGGAGCGGCCGTGGAATGCAGACCTACTCCGACCATTTTACACTTAGTCACAAAAATCAGTGTATGTATCCAGATCCCTGAATGAATGAAAGATATGGAACCCTGGCTGACGCTCGGGGGCTCCTTGCCAGACATTTTGTTGTCTTCCGCTTTTCCGATTAAAACCTACAGCGTTTTTCCGGCGCCAGCAACACCTACCCAGGGGCTCGCCGATTGGCCCGCCCTACCAATTCTATAAGACGACTGAGTAGTGTGCGATGATGCCAGAGGCCCACTCTTCGTCTCAGCTACAACCCGCAACCCGGTTGTCCGGCTAGCAAGAGCAAAATCCCGAGGGCAATCCCACACAAAAACGGTGAACTAGTTGGACATTCCGGTCATGTGCCTAGTTGGTGTTTTTCGGCTACTAAGCCTCTAGTACCGTGCACGATGTATTGTTTGCTCCCTTCTTCTCCGGCTCCAGTCCGCAACTCTACTGTCGGGCAAGGTGCAGCGTAAACAACAGTGCGCACGAGAAAGTGACTAAGTGTTCAGACAAGCACGAGTTAGTTTTTGAAAAAGAGAAAGTCGGTTCAGATAGTAAAATAAAGCGTAACATGACAACGTATTGATAAGAAATCGTTTTTGTATGTTTCTTTTTGCACAAATCGCACCGAGCCAAAAATCAAAGAAGGAAGATTATAAGCACCTACATTCGGTATCCACTCCAAATCTCGGGGGCTACACCCAGTGGGTGCGCTGGCGCGCCCCCACTGGAGTCACGTGGTGTTCGGCTGAAGGGTGCACCAGCCGGACGAAGAAAGACAGAGTCAAACAGATAGCAAGGTGGCAAGACCCCCTGCGACAAGGGCACAACCCCTCCCGTCCGGATAAGAGGGTCTAGCCTTCTAGAGAAATATAGAAAGAAAGATAAAGATAGAAGAAGGAAAGAAGAAATAAGATAAGGAAAGTAATAGAGAAAAAGGTCCAGGGAAACAACCAAACGTGCATAGTCAGATTGCGGTGCAGCTTCGCCGATCCGGCTACGCGAGTGGTAGTCAGGAAGGCAAGGCAAAAGGGCAGATCTTCGCCAAGTCAGAAGTAGCAGAACACAAGTGAAGGTTCGCAAAAAGTACAAGACAAAGGCAAGATAATTCCGGCTGGAGTGGACCAGCCGGAAAAGCTAGTCAATCAAGGCATAAAGATAGTGGGGGCACGAAGGCAAACCCAGACAAATAGATCAATTAAACGGTGGGGGACGAAGCCCCTGCATATCCAGATTGTTCAAAAGTGCAAGTACCAAGAGCAAAAGTTATTTACAACTACGCCTGGCATCATGAGGTCTTCTTCTTCTTCAAACGGTTGGGGCCTTGCCGTGGGGAGCGGCCGAGCCGGCTCCGCCTTATTGGGAAGATGCCTTCGCGCCATCGGCTCCCACGCTTCCCTCGCCGTCCGTGAGCAATTCGTCGATGTCGGCGTAGTCGGCGATCATGATGGCGGCGGAGCGGAGCCCAAGGTAGTACTAGCGCACGGCGGCAAGGTCTGCGCCGGCTCCGAAGCCGTCCACCAGCTTGTCGAGCCGGGCATCCTTGTACCAGGAGAGCATAAGGGCCAGTGTCATTTCGGAGCCGACGTGGGCGCCCAGGTCCCGTAGCCGGTCGATGGTATTCGGCGCGTCGCCTAGATTGATCGCCATGGCCCCCATGGTCTCTGGTAGGAGCTCTCCCGGGAAGATGAGGTCGTGGAGCCGGCCGCAGCCTTGCACAGGTTGGCGGCGTCCTCCCCAATCTGCACCACCAAGTCCCGGACGGCAGCCTTTTCACCCGGCGTAACCTGCTGCACCCGGTCATAGGCAAGAGCATCTACTTGGGGTAGAATCCTTGGGATCAGAGGGGCAATTCAAAAGGGGTAATCCGGCAGAAGGCAATCGGACGGAAGGAAAATCAAGAGACAAGAAACTTACCCTTAGCAACGAGGCCGATGTCCATCAGCTCCCCGTCGAGGAACTCGGCGTGCTCCTTCAGCCGGGTGGCCTCCTTATCCAGGAGGTCGAAGGCTGTGGCCTGGATGGCGAGGGCGTCACCCCGCTTCTTGAGGGTGGCCTGCAGCTGGTTGACCTTGGAGTGAGACTCCTTGTTCTGGAGTCGGAGCACGGCGTTATCCCGGCTGAGGCGCCCGTTGGAGCATTTCAGCCGGTCAATTTCGCGCTGCGCGTGGACCATGAGGGCTGCAGAGGGTGAAAAATGACACAAGTAAGAAGATATCCGGAAGCAAAACAAAGTGAAAAGGAATGCAAGCGAGAAAAGGTGGGAGAAGCTTACTTCGTGTGGTCCCTCGCGCCGCCGCCAGCTGCTTCACGGCTTCCTCGTTGGTGCCGGCCAGCATCGCCCGGATCTGCTTGCACTCCGCAAGCCCGACCTCGAGGTTCACCTCAAGGGTCTGCAGGAAGGCTCCCGCCTCCACCGGCAGAGGTGCCAGCGGTCCGGCTAGAGCAGCTGGGGCATCGCGTATGGTCGCTTGCCACTGTGTTGTTGCCTCCTTGTCGAAGTCGACGTCCTCCACGATCACCGTGTCCTTGCTGGCGCACAGGCCTCCTGCGCTGGCTGACGAGCCCCCACCCGGGCTAGAGGTCGCATCCGGCTGGCTCACTGTAACATCCCAGCATTAGAGCTTAGAAATAAGCTGAACCTAGATGTGTGCATTGCATCCATGCATAGAAAATCCGAATAATTTTCGCGCTTTTGAACAAAACTTGTCCAAAGTGATTGAGGCTTCTCTCAACTTGATGGAATTGAAGTAGATCATCAAGTTGACTGCAATAAGTTTCAATATGACCTTTCCTAAAACCTTATTTTGGGTAAAGGAGATTTGATCTAAGGGTAGATCAAATGTAGTAGAAGTTTAACCCTAGTACATTACTTAATGATTTACATTTGATCCATAAGTAATCATATCCTAGTATTCATTAGCCAACTCATGAATGCCAAGTTATAAATATAACTTAAGTAATAGGATTGTAACAACTAAATCTTAATCTCATCTACTTGTACCATGAGTATCATGGTAATACCTAACCTTAACTCTTTAGCGAGATTAAGTAGAAAGGAAATCAAGTCAAGATCATTCGCCATATATCTTTATTTCCATATCAATCCTTATCATCTCTCTTGAATCATATTCTAATATTTGTTGTTCATCAATGTTGAGTAATCAACTATTGATTCACCAATCCTTAACCTATCACTTCTTGATCTATCAACTCTTGTCCTATTCATAGCATTCACTTTAAAGCCTTAGAGAAAGAAGTAAGAAGAGGTAGGTGGTAAGGCTAGATTTAAAGATCATTTATAGGATGGGAGTGTTGGAAGAGAATAAGAACAATGTTATAATCGATGGAGTTAACTCAATCCTAAAATGATAGAAGAGTTATAGGGAACCTATAATTGTATGGTGATAAAGAAGATTACAAGGATGAATCCTGAAGATAGTTACCCAGAAGTAATCTTGTTAGATCAAGTAGTTATAGTTAATGAATAATATCTTATATTCAGTAAGAGATACTAAGAAGGTAATTATAATACAACTGTAATGTTGCATTGATGAAAGCCTTGATTAGCCAACTAGAAACTTAAACCATAAAGGATCCAAGGATTATAATGATCATGCTTTGGTCACCAACACTGAATGCTTATATCATGTATAAGTGACATTGGTGGACAGAACATGATTGAATCCTAGTATAGATATGTTATTCTAGGTTAGCCATGACAAGTCACCATGATATGATGTAAAGTTTGTATATAAGATACTCAAGTGAGGTAGATATAAGATAGTTTGACTAAGTTAAAGCTAGAGTAGTATGGAATTATTTAAGTAGTGTTATTCCTCTTAAAGGATAGTAAGCTTTTGAGGAAAGTAGGATTTAATATATATATATAATTATAAATGAATCTATTAGAGTTAATGTTGGTGATGGATGATTAAGGAAGGGTATGAATAGAGTTAGAAGTAACCATCTGTTGGATGGGAGATTATCAGCAGTAGAGTAGTTGATATAACCAAGTCTGGATAGGTGAAGATTATGAAAAGCTTTAGTGTCAAGCTCATTGCATTTATAAATGGGTTTAGAAGAATAAAAGGTGGATAAGAATATTCTTTTGAAGTAAATCTCATCATGTTAACACATGATGGTGGATATGAAGAAGTAGAATATCTAGGAAAGGAATTCCTTAATCAGAAGTCCAAAATTATTAAGTATGGAAGATAGGAACTCTTGGTAAACACTAAACCCTAAATCTGTGATCAAGCTTAACATCCAGCTCATCTGTTGGATAAATCATTTTATCTTCAAAATGCTTTATAGGAATATATTTCCCTATAGCAAATCACTTAAGCACATCTTTGTCATTTCCAATTATCATAACTATATGTGCTTAGGAGTTATTTTTATCAATTCTTTTCCATCAGACATTCCAGAAAATAACTTTCTATTTTAAAACGTGATATGATTAAAGATCACAAACAAAAGATAATATGTTTAGCTATTAAATCTTTACTCACATCAACAAAAGAATATAAGTTTATTAAGAACCCTAAACTCTAGGGTAAGCATTTACAATTCAAACCCTAATTCCTATATTAGTTATAATAAAATATATATATACCTTATTACTCCCTACATTCGTGGGAGTATTATTAACCATATTAATTCTTTTGTATATCATACAACAAATAATGATATAGGATCATATAAAGGAAATTAATAACAAAGGCCCTTACAAATACTAAAAGGAAAGATTTATATAAGAAAATAAAGAAATGTAACATTATATAATAAAAGTTCACAAATTGATAACTTTATGATTGCTACAAGTATTTAGCAAGAAATTCCATTAAGAAAAGTCAAAACAATTGCTTAAATAAAAAAGCTAGAAAATAAAATAGAATATAGAAAATATAAAAGAAAAAGAAAAGGAATAGGTTAGCCCAATCCTGGTCGTGGCCCATTTTCTTCCTTCTCTATCTGCTGCTCACGACCAACTCACAACAGCCCAGCAGCAGCCCAATAAGGACAATGCTCGGTAACTATCTCTGGCTGATGGGTGGGACCGAAGAAGGACTGCGGATCGAGTTAGGAAAGTTCTAGGGGGTTTTCCATAAAAATGTTGGCGTCGTCTTCCTCCAGCTGGAAGCAGCTTGGTGGCGATGTCGAGGCCATCCGCCGCCGTCCTTTCCTCAAGATGCACATCGCCGTCACCGGGAGAGGATAAGGAGGCCACGGCGACGTCTTTGCTCGTCCTCATCCCCATTTCCCCCTCTGAAACCCTCTCTATCTTGAGTTCTTCTTGTGAACAGAAACCCTAGCTCCAAGATGCGATCGAGTGCCAGTGTTCTAAGCTCTCCCGTCCTCCGTTGATCAAGCAGCCATCCTCGCCTTGTCCTTTTGAGCCTCTTGGTCAAAGGAATCGAAGAAGGGTGACGGAAATCGATGCCACGAGGTCATCTTCCCGAAGTCCGGCCACCGTGGTCCTCGTCGATTCCGACTACCTCGGGTCACGCCATGCACTCCTTTTCAATCCTGGTGAGTTCCTGAGTCTCCCAGTATGCCCCAATGTTTCAATTGCTTCTTATATTGCCGCCTACATGGTCGTCTGCAAGTGCCGCCATGCGAGCTCGCCGCCGACCCTTCTCCGGTGACCATTTCTGGGCGGGGCGGCCACCATTCGAATCGCCTTAGTCTTACGCGTCCAGACCTCCTAGCCCCGCAAGCGCGTGTGCATACTCTCGCTGGATTCGAGCACCACCAGTAGGTTCCCCATTGTCGACGTAAGCATGATGTCATGCTCCCGTCACCGCTGCTTAGTCAGTTGGTTTGACCTAGTCTTTGCACACGTGGCAGATGACATTTCCACTGGCCCACAAGTCAGTGACTAGGGCTAGATATGTGTGCGGTGTAAAATTTCAGTGTCTGTTTAGAAAATAAACAAAACAATATAAATTCAAACTCAAACAAATTCCAGAAATTAAATAAAGTGAATAAATTTTGTTAAATCAATATCTTTTGTTTTACAATTCAGAAAAATATGTTTAATATATGAAAATTTTCAGAAAAATAAAATCTATAACATTAAACTATTACCAAAAATTATTATGTTCACAATTTAAATAATTATTGTTTGATAAAGATTTTATAAGTATTAATACTTTGAAAATTCATATTTTAATATTGGTAAATGTTAAAAATATAATAAAATACCAAAAATCTTAGAAAAATAAGATCTATAATTTAAAACTATAATCATGCATTATTATTTCACTTAATTAAATATTTATTATTTATTAAGTATATATTAAGTAATAAACCTTATAAAAATCATATCTTACTATTTTTAAATCACAAAAATAAATGTAAAATACCAAAATGAGCAAAAATATAATACCGACATGTTAAAGATATAACATATCACTTTTAAAGTACATAAAAATCTAGTACCCTAATAACTTGAAGTTAAACCTATTTCCTTAGTTAATAATTCATAAAAGAGTAAATAAAAATTACTAATATTTATAAAATTAGTAAAATGAGTCCAATAAATAATGTTAGTCTTAAATATTGATAATATGAAGTCATAATGGTTCAAAACATTATAAATACAATTTTATTGAATTATCTTTCAACCATAAGTGTAGATTATTTTCTAAAAAGATCCTTATCCAATATAAAATCTCCAATAATGATTGTGACTAAATTAAATCTTTTCCATTACTCTAACCACAAGTTTATCAACATACCAAAACACTATAGTGAATTCATAAAGAGTTAAGTAATATTATTACCTAGAATATAAATTATAACCATTCATTCACAAAGAGATAAATGATTATATTCCATTATAAAATCAAGAAACCACTACACCAAGTAAAAGTATAACCATTCTTAAGTAACCTTAAGGAAACATTATAAAGTACACAAGGTACAAATATCATAAGCATTGCACCTTAAATCCATCCATGTTTTTTAAATTTAACTTTAGTCTTCAAGATTTTAAATATAAGGATAAAGTCTTGGTTATGTGTTTTATAGTTAACTTTGGTCTGTTATAATCAAGTCAAAAGGGATCTCAAGTCTAGACTATTCAAGCAAGCATAAACCATATCAATCACATTCTATCAATCATATACTAAAAACTATCAGAAATTGTTTAAACCTTAATAAAGAAATCTTTTCTTCAAAAGTTATTCGCTTTGCCACTTCAGTCAACATATGACAATTAATCAGGATCACATTACTTTATTCTTTGCTTGTATACTTAGGATTGTTAACACTTAAGTTCCTTATAAATTCCATTATTTGCAAGGTTAAACTTGAAGATAAGATAATTCTTATATAAGCATTCCTTGAATAGCATACCTTAATGGTATATCTTATTGTTGTACCCCATTATGTTTACATGATGTTTCACACACACTCACAAGCCTTAATAAGAAGCACAAGTGTGAAACTTATCTAAAAGGACAACACATTCTAAAGAAATCATTTCCAGTATCCAAACCCTAGAATAACGCTTATTCCAGGGATTCGTGTTTATAAAGTGCATCGCATTACTTATGCATAAGAGCATCTTGCTTCTTTAAACATTAGTCCTTACCGGACCAATGATGCTGATTTCATATATTGGATCTTATATTGTCTTGAAGACCGTGAGTGCATAATCTTGCAATCACAAAAGGCAAGTTCACACTTGCTCATATCCTTTGGTTATTTTCTGTAAAGTATTTTAAAAATCCAGTGTTGTCATCATCTGCATTTGAAAATGATCCGAAAACACTATTTTCATAATAATGTGATTATAGGTTATTTACGACGAGGTAGTGACCTACTATGAAAGTTTCGGTGGTAAAGGAACATATTATATAGGACTTAACAACCAATGTCGCCAGTGATTCTTGCGTCGTATATCACGCGTTAACCATGAGATTTGGAA
The DNA here is from genome assembly GCA_916181665.1 of Avena sativa. NCBI lineage: Eukaryota > Viridiplantae > Streptophyta > Magnoliopsida > Poales > Poaceae > Avena > Avena sativa. Next base: position 185,652,985 of record OV702284.1, on the reverse strand, counting down.
TGGGACGGAGAAGTCAGCTGTATCTTCTTCCTCTCGCATGTAGCCGGATGTGCAGGTCGTGGCTGTTATCACTCGTAGAGTGCATATTAATTGGTAATTTGTAGAGGATATGCAGCATATGGGTGGGAACCCTCAACGTCCCATGATAGTTCTGGCATCTAACGGTCTGTACAAACCATTGCCATAATTCAATATGTGGGCAACACCAAGGAGGCATGCAAGGTCGCTAAGGGGACAGTGATTGGCTTGGATCATCTTCTGGGCCCCACATCATGGAATTGTGGACGGGAATAAGCTGCCCGGTTGTGCAACAAAGAGTTGATCTCTCATGGGTAAAGTAACGCACCTCAGAGTGTAAGAACTGTAACTTGTTACTCCCTGTTACGGGAAGGAGCTGCGAACGCGGCGGGAAAGGAACTCCATGAAAGTTCTAGTAAACCAGTGAAGGCTGGCGGACATAGCTTTTCAGAATAGAAGCAACCTTTGAAGAAATGTTTACAAAAACTTGCATTGCCTACGACCTACGGTATGTGGTTGTAGAGATAGTGCATCAAACACTCCTTTTCTAGTGGACTTGTTGAGTACGCTCGTACTCAACGTATATTCTTAACCCTTGCTAGATTCTGAAGCCATTACAGACAACATCTACATCAAGTTATGCTCTAGGAATCATCATCCAAAGCTAAAGCTCTTCAATGAAGACAAGAAAGTCAACATATACATCAACTCAAGTGAAGACGAAGTTACTGATTAGATAGGAATATACTCTCTAGCCAAAGAACCTATTTCTGTAGTGTATTGCAATAGCAGCAATGCCAAACCCTTAGTTAAAATACTAGTCTTAATAGTATAATAGTTTTTGCGTTGTTTATCTTTGATTCTTATTTGTAAGAAGTTCTTTCTCTCTCTTTAACCTAGAGTGTCCTCTGGATCTTGTGTATAGAGTGAGTTGTAACCTTTAGCCATGTATTGGACCTGTTGTACCACTCTAAGGGATGTAATACTAGTGAACGGTGTTTCATTGCTGTTATGTCAACGACTATAGTGTACTACATCATGCAATTGGCCCGACGAAGTGGGCCAGAATGCCGATTGCATTTGGCCCGAGATGGTGGAGGCGGAGGTCAAAGTGGGCGAGGAAGGAGAGGAAGAAGGTGCTGGCCAGAAAGGCTAGGCCGCGCGCCAAGTCAGGCGAGGTACAAGATGACGCAGAGCACAGTGCGCAGTACGCGCATGACGATGGACAAGACAGAAAGGAGACTCAGACACTCGGCCCATACCGACGACTTTACCAATGACGGTTGTAACAGTGAACAGTAGGTGGCACCGTGCATAACTACCCGCACGGCGGCCACTATAGATGGTGTGGCGGCATGGGCTTGACTATGGGTACACGCCCTCCATGCCGGCCACTGTAGATGACCTAGCCGGCAGGGGGCCGCCTGTGGGACCCGCCAGTCGGACAGGTCTTTGCCCACGCCGCCTCGACCTATATAAGGGGCGGAAGGGCAACATAGCAAGGGTTGGACTCTCATTTATTGTTAGCTAGCCCAGATACAGCTCTAGGAGCCTTGTAGCCCCATGTGTTCATCCTCATAGTCAGATTAGCAGGAGTAGGAGCTTTACCTCACCCCGAGGGCTCCGAACCTGGGTACTTCTTGTGTCCCCAACGCTTGCTTGTACCCAATCCCGCCTATGGATGACATTGCTCGCTTCCCTGCTCGCTCCCACACCTTTATCTAGCCTTCTTAGGCTCTACTATTTCCATAACGACGACACATATCACTATCATTAGGACTTCTAGCAAGTTTTTGCAGGTACAAAATCACTTCAGAAATATTGCAACCATCTATATCAAAAACAAACTTAGCATCACTAGTAGTAGACTCATTAGGCTTAGGCATTGTAGGAGGAGGAATAGGGACTTCTTGTGGTTTAGTGGTATCCATTCTAGTGATTGTGCACACACTATTGTTTCTATCAATTTCAGCTTCCCTTTCCCACTTAGCATGAAGTTGACCTAATAGTCTAACATTTTCATCAATAGTAACTTGTATGGGATGAGTAGTGGCAAGGGTACTTTCCAAGGTTTCAGGTTTAGCAGCAATTTTATTAAATCAAGGAGGACTGTGCTTCAGACAAAGAGGAAATATTTTTCTCAACGGTTAAAAGTTTTTCCTCCACGGTCTTATTGAAAGCGGTTTGTTTACTAATAAAGTCTTTGAGCATAACTTCAAGTTCAGAGGGGGCACTTCTAGCATTGTTGTAGGAGTTTCCATAGTTGCCATTATTAGGAGGATAAGGCCTATAATTGTTGTTGCTACCAAAATTATTCCTATAGATATTGTTGTTGAAATTGTTGTTTCTAATGAAGTTCACATCAACTTGCTCTTGTTGAGCAACCAAAGAGGCTAAGGGAATATTGTTTGGATCTAAAGGAGCTTTCCCATTAAAAAGCATAGCCATAATAACATCAATCTTATCACTCAAAGAGGAGGTTTCTTCAACAGAATTTACCTTCTTACCATGTGGAGCTCTCTCAGTGTGCCATTCAGAGTAATTAACCATCATATTATCAAGGAGTTTTGTTGCAGCACCCAAAGTGATGCCCATAAAGGTACCTCCAGCAGCTGAATCCAACAGGTTTCTTAAAGAGAAGTTCAAACCTGCATAAAAAGTCTGGATAATCATCCAAGCAGTAAGTCCATGAGTGGGACAATTCTTAACCAAATATTTCATTCTTTCCCAAGCTTTAGCAACATGTTCATTATCAAGTTGTTTAAATTTCATAATGTCACTTCTCATAGACATAATCTTAGTAGGAGGGTAGTACTTTCCAATAAAAGCATCCTTACACTTAATCCAAGAATCAATACTATTTCTAGGCAAGCATAGCAACCATTCTTTAGCTTTTCCTCTCAAGGAGAAAGGAAACGGCTTGAGCTTAATAATATCTCCATCTACATCCTTATACTTTTGCATTTCACAAATTTCAACAAAGCTATTGAGATGGGCAGCATCATCATCAAAACTAGCACCAGAAAATTGCTCTCTCATCACAAGATTCAACAAAGCAGGCTTAATTTCATAAAAGGTAGCATCAGGAGCAGGTGGAGCAATAGGAGTGCTAAGGAAATCATTGTTGTTTGTGCTAGTGAACTCACACAACTTGGTGTTCTCAGCAGAGTTCATTTTGTCAAAAGTGGGGCAAGCCAAAACAGCAGCAGCATATAGAGAAGGAACTAATTTTTTTTGTGTTTTTAATAAGAGAAAGCAAACCAAACTAAACTAATTTTTTTGAGTTTTTGATAAAAAGAGGCAAACAAAACCAGGCAAAAGAAACTAAGCAAACTAAAAACAAAGTAAAGAGAAAGGTTGAGGAGGACTCCCCTTGTGAAGACGTCCTTAGCCTCCCCGGCAATGGCGCTAGAAAACTTGTTGATGACTCCTTGTTGATGTGGAGCACTCCGTCGGGAAACCCCAAGAGCAAGGTGTGAAGCAGCATAGAAGCAAGCCTTACCTCTATAAGAAACCAAGGTTATCGAACTAGTAGGAGGAAGGAAACGTCTCAAAGGTGTTGAAATCAACGTGGAAACCTGCACAACACAAACTCAAGACTTTGCCCCAACGAACATCGAGGTTGTCAATCTCACCGGTTGCTGTAACAAAGGATTAACTACATGGTGTGGAAGGTGATGATGGTTTGCAGCAAGTAAACTGTAACAGTGGAAGATGTATCAATGGTAAAGATTGGACCGGGGTCCATAGTTCACTAGAGGTGTTCTCCTTAGATAAACAATCATGGCATGTTGGGTAAACAAATTACAGCAGGGCAATTGACAGGACTGAGCAAGGCATAACTATGCAATACTAGACAAAAAGATCCTATGATATTCGATTGGGCAATACAACAATATACATAGACCTCCATCCAACTGCATCTATGACTAGAAGTCCACCTTCAGGTTATCATCCGAACCCCCTCCAGTATTAAGATGCAAGCAACAGACAACTGCTTTAAGCAAAGTGTGTAAGGCAAACAATCCACTTGTTCCATGAACAAGAGACTGTTGTTTTCTCCCTAGTGGCAACACCACATCTACCACCAAAGAGATTTCTGTCACTTCCCTTCGTAAAAATAGGCATGAACCCACTATCGAGCATAAATACCCCCTCTTGGAGTCACTAGCAACTACTTAGCCAAGATAGGTACTAAAAATGGAGAGCATGCAAGATCACAAACAACATAGACATGATAGAATCAAATAGACAAAACCATTAATCAATCTGACATAGTAATCTCAATATACATCGGATCCCCGCAAACACAACATGCATGATTACAAATAGATTAGATCTTGATCATGAACGGAGCTCACAAGATCTATACATGAAAGCACAAGGAGGAGATACAACCATCTAGCTATTACATGGACCCGTAGTCCAAGGTGGAACTACTCATGCTTCATACCGGAGGCTGGGATGATGAAGAAGAAGGCCTCTGGAATGATCTCCCCTCTGGCAGGGTGCCAGGAAGAGCTTCAGATCCCCCCTAATCTAGGGACAATGTTGGCGGCGGCTACAGACAGTTTCGTGGAGTTTTGATCGGGTTCCTAGGGTTTTGGCATCAGGGGGACTTTATAGGCGAAGAGGAAAGGCAGGGGGCCACCAGGGCGGCTACACCCCCCAGGCGCGGGGTGGGCCCACCCACGCGGCCAGGGGGTGTGTCCCCCTGGTGAGCCTCCCCCGTCTCGTATTCTGGCTTTTTGTTGCCCACAGGTAAAATATTGACTTTGGCTTTTGTCCCGTCCAATTCCGAGAATATTGATTTTCTGCCTTTCTGGAACCAAAAACAGAAGAAAACAGGCAACTAGCACTGTGGCAACTTGTTAATAGGTTAGTTCTAGAAAACATATAAAAACACCTCAAAGTGTAGACAAATCAAAGAAAAGTTGATACTAAACAAGCATGGAACATCAAAAATTATAGATACGTTTCCGACGTATCAAGAACAACGCAAGCAAACATCCATATGACAAGATACATACTGTTATCAAGATGGAGCTAATCATAAGGGAGCAAGAAGTACTAAGCATCCAATAAATACATACACCTTACATGAACAGACTAAGCATGCCCGCAATGATGAGTATATGTACAAAAATGAAGACAAATTGAGTTCATTACCATCCTCTTACCACACCTCGAGTTGTCATAAATCATCATTATTACCTTTCACTTGTGTGGCTTGAATAATAACATGAAACCAAACTCCACTGAGGACCACTGAACCCTGCAACGAACTTCACAAAACCAAAGAAGAACAACAAATATTTTTGGTGTTTTCGATTTTTTAAAGCAAGCACTCAAAGCAAAAACAAACAAAGAAAAATCTCTTTGGATTTTCTTAAAGCAAACAAAAGAAAAAAAACAAAGAAACAAACCAAGAGAAACAACAAAAATATTTTGGGTCTTTTTGTATTTTGGGAAAGCAGACAAAAACTAAAAAGAAAGTGAAACATGGATATTCAAAGTACCGACGAAACATGATATGTAGATGAGTGTGGTGTTGGTATACCTCCCCCCAAGCTTAGGCTTTTGGCCTAAGTGGAGCTCAGTCCTAGCCTGGCCAAGAAGGAGTGCCTCCGTAATGCGACGAAGAGGCCCCTTCGTCCTAGTACGTGCTTGAGGAAGCCCCTTCGTAGTGCATAGAGTGGTCATAAGAGGGCGCGTCCCCCTGGTAGCGCTTCTGGAAACCACGCACGCGTAGCTAATCGTCCATCTCCTCCTTGGAGCATGACCAAGGCCCCCTGCAAATACTGAACAAAGTAGCATGTGGCAAAGGAATTTCCCTCTCATTCCCGTCAGTAAACATCATCCTTCAAACTAAACTCTCAAGGCTAGAGCTAGCAGTAAAAAAGTGATGCGCTTTCATGGCAGCAAGATCAAGCCTCTGTGGAGCCAATACTGCATCATTCGGATCAACAGAAATTTCTAAGGCAGCAACTACACGTGCAACAATAATACCCCCATAAATGGGTCCTCTAGCAGCTAGACGACGAGCAATGAGAGAACCAAGATTATACCCGGTTTCATTGTTGAGTGTAGCAGCTAGAAAGGCCAAATGATAGTTGGAAATATTGATAGTGTTCTCCCTACCGAGAATTCTAGTGGCAAGATAATAGGCAAAATATATGAGAGCTGGGACTTGAATATTTCTTATCTTCCCGCGCTGGGCTATGCGGTCATCATCATTTGTTACCCCATGGTAGACCTCCAACAAATCAGCGGGTCGAGCTTGAATCTTCTTCACCGTCCCAGCCATGCCAATAACTATAATGCTGCAAAATTTCTTCAATGTCACGGTGACAGGCCTATCATATATTTTGAATGAAACATCTGTCCTGAAAGGGGTGTTAGTGAAAGAGAAACTCTCCACAAAAGTTTTGGTGAGTGATACGTTCAAAACGTATCTACTTTCCCAAACACTTTTGCTATTGTTTCTCCTCTAAACTTGTGTGATTTGGATACAACTAACACGGACTGACGTTGTTTTCAGCAGAATTACTTTGGTGTCTAGTTTTTGTGCAGAAAATCAACTATCAGGAAAAATCCTGGAAAATATGCAAAAAATCCTATTTCACCAGAAGATCCGCGGAGGCATAGTATGAGACGGAGTGGAGGCCTGGGAGCCCACACCCCTGTCAGGCGTTGGACAGGCCTGGCCCCGCCTAGGGGGGTGCAGCCACCCAAGGCACCCCCTCGGGCTCCCTCTTCACCTAAGTTATCTCTTGACCTAAAAACTGGGGGGTCGACATTTTTCCAGAAAGATTTTTGCAGTGCCATCACCACCAGAAACCAAGAATCGGATCCAGAAACTCCGTTCTGGCACCCTGCCGGGACGGGGAATTTGGGGAGGATCATCGCCATCGTCATCGCCAATGCCTCTCCATCAACCATCAATATTTCCCTCATCCATGAGTGAGTAATCCCCCTCTGTAGGCTATGGGGATGGTAGGGATTGGATGAGTTCTATCTTGTAATCGAATAAGATTGTTAGGGCATAGTGCCTAGTATCTCTATTAGTGCTATTTGACTTTGTTGCAACTTTTTGTGCTTAATGCTTGTCACTAGGGCCCATGTGACATGATCTCAGATCTGAAGTGATTATTGATTCATGATGATAGTATTGTTTGTGATCTTATCTGCAAGTTGTGTACACATATCATTGCCGGATCCAAAGGCCAAGAAGTGACAGAAATTGGGACAATCGGAGGTGTAAGGGTCTCAACCTAATAAGGTAGATTCCTCCTATATTTTACAATGCTAGTCCCTGGATCAATAGCTAGCATCCACAGTTAAGATGTAATATCAAGAAACAAAGGTCATAATATAACTTTATAACCAGAAATAACATAAGTTTGTTACATCAAACATAGCTCATTTGGCTATTACATTACATTGCAGCGGAATAACTATAAGTATGGGTCCTTCATCTTCAAAGTGCCACAGGCAGATGTTGGTTGTAGACTTTGTAATCCTAATCAATCAATCTTCACTAAAAACAATCAAACCTGCAACATACAAGTTACAGCCACAAAGGGTCAATACATTTGAATTGTATTGGCAAGTGATACTATAATAGTATAGTGGAGTCTAACATCTATATGCATTTGGCTAAGTGGAGTTGAGGCTTGCATTGCTCAAAATAGATTTTTCCTTAACATTTGAAAATACTAAGTTTTTTTTTGCTTTGACAAAATCATTTTTCTCAATCAAAGATTGAAGATCCTTCAAGGCATCTCTCAATCAAAGAATTGAAGATTTCAAACAACCCTTGTTCAATCTACAAGATTTTAACTTAGAAATTTGAATGATGAGATTCTTGATTGCTTCCATGCCTTGATGCTCAAATTGTCCTTTACCAGGGACATGGCTAAGTACTTAGATTTTACACTCTGCAGAGGTGGTGCACTTTCCCCACAAGACTTGGTTTCCCAAGACAAGATCTTTCAGAAGCTTTCCCTTAGACCAAAAATGGACGCGCTCCAACCTATCAAACACTACCACCCACTGTCCATATGGCTAAGTTCTTGCAACCTATATGATCATGGCAGAGCCCATATTGCCAAGTGGTTGCACTTGAAGCTTCTCAACATTTGACATCTCAAATCTCTTTGTTCCTGGGTGGCCATCCACAAGTGAGATACACAATCCAAGTCCATGGCCTTGTGAACCACTCAACCAAAAACCACCAAGCAAGCCCATTCCACCCAGGTGATTCATTAACTTAGTTGTTTTATTAAACAAAATCACAAGTTCTCAGACTTAGAATATTTTTCCATAATGTGAATATATATTCCACCCATGTTTTCTATTAGCTAGGCTAAGCTTGATAGTAGTAGGAATCTTTAACTTAAGGAAATCCTACTAAGGATTCATCTAATAGGTTTTCTTATAGCAAGGTCTTTACTTAGAAAAAATCCATGCAAGTTTTACTTAGCAAAATTACTAATGCATAGAGAAAGTAATGGGACAAAAGTATGAAGCATCACTTGCCTTTTTGGTAGGGAATGGTGGTTCACTCCTTGATCTTGCTAGTCTCACACTTCACTACAAGTCAATCAAGAAAACACACATTCAATTCTCATTCCAAACCAAAGTCAAACAAACAATTTTTCACACACACAAAGTAATGGAATCTAAGTCATGCATAAGCATGCAAAGGTTGGTTCTATTGCAAGGATGGTCTCCTCTAGGCTTGTAAACTTTGTAAGTTCCAAATTGGTCATTTACCAAAATGTCAAAGTCATTTGCAAATGGGTTTTATCCATAAACCATTTTTAAATCCATTCATCATTTCATGTGGTGAAAAATGTTTTTATCAAGGCAAAACTATTAAGTTGTTCACCAAATGAGTTGCTAATTTGCAAAACTTGGTGTTTTGGGTCAGTGGGTTTGATCAAACCATTTTCTTAAAGTTTTCTTTCCATAAATATTTTTATAACAAAAACCATTCTTTTTATTTGGCTAGAAAATGGCTAAGTCAAGTAATCCAACCTAAATCTTTCCAAAATCATTTTTAACACCAAGGGTTGGTTCCTAGGGTCAGTAAGGTCACATCAAACCATTTTGCAAAGGTTTTAACCCTAAAAACATTTTTAAACAATTTTTCTAATCTAAACAAGCACACAAAAGTTTCTGCAAATTCAAACAAGTTAACAGATACTATTTACTAAACTAAGGGCATGGTTGGCCAGGTCTTGTTCTCCTGAATCCAACGACATAAAATTTGTAATTTTTGGACGTGTGGTTTGGAAGTTACAGGGGTTTGAAGTTTGTAAATAATTCTGTTTTCAAAACTGTTTTTAAACGGAATAGGTGACACACGGCACACTCTGGTTGGATGGTACCGGTTCGGCCGGATCACGCGACGACAGCCGTTGGATTTAAGTTAAATCGTGCGGCACAGGATCACCACTTACCCCTTTGCTAATGTTCTATCGTATCCGTCAGATTCAGATCCTGCGGTTGCTACTGCCTGGCCAAAAACGGGCGGCGCTCAACGGTGGCGCGCAGCGGCCGGCTCAGATGATGACGGTGCCGGCGATGCGGGAAGCTAGAGGAACAGAGGGGTGGTTTACCAGATTCGCCGAAGCTCGCTGATGCTCAACGTGGTACTGGTTGGTGGAGGGGCGCACGGGGACGGGCAGACTTCCTCGCCGGAGTTGGTTCTGGCAACGGACGCGCACGGTCGAGGTCGAGGACGACGCTACAGATCACGCCAAGGAAAACAGAGGGCAAGGTTAGCTGCGCAAGGTCAGTGCGGTGACGCGTGCATGAAAGAGAAGAGGAGGGGTGGTCGAATACAACCTGTGGGCGTCGTCGGAGAGGTGGCAGACGCGGCGGCGTTCGAAAGCTTGATGTAGTCGACGCTATGGGGCGCCCGCGGTTGAGAGGAGGGTGCTAGGAGATGCGTCTGGTTGTGGGGAAGTTGTAAGCGTGCTCAGGGAGGCTCGGGGTGGTGTGAGCTGGCCGGATTTTGGGAAGAAAGCTCGTCGGAGTAGTGTGCTTGCCACGAACAATCCGAGCAGCCTGGTGGCGAAGAGAGGTTGGCGTCTGAGGGGAATGGAGGAGAAGGTGCTGGCGTTTTATCGAGCATGGTTATTACGAGAAATCAAAGCCTCCTTCATGTGCAATCAATCGCCGGAGTAAACTCACTGCAACGGTCAGGGCGATGGAGTCTCGTCGAAGACGATGGCTGGGGATGTGGGGCCTGCTTGCCAGTGAGTGAGGAAAGTTTCAGGTGGGCTCCAGTTGTCATTCACTGCGTGGGTTTGTTTTGCGGTGAAAAACGATTCACTTCGCTGAGAGAGAGAGGTGGGCTCGGTTGGGCTGAGTTGGGCTAGGATAGCTGGGCCAGTCCGTTTCCATATTTTTTTTCTTCCTGTAGACTTTTTCTTTTTCTGAATCTAATTTCTGTTTTGAATTTTCAAACAAACAAACAATGTCCAAATCAAATCAAATAATCACCAAACCTTGCACTAAGAATTTGGTTCTGTTTAGTAGCATAAACCAACTTCCAAAATAAAATAATATTTTAAATCTTTTTAGGTTCCATTTATTAATTAAGTAAAGTGGTCCATGGTTTATTAATAAAATAGAGTTTGGTTTATTTAATAAAATCTTCATTTGAAATCCAAATACTTTCAAAACCAATCAGTAGTTTATTTGGAAATAAAGAATATTTGGAAAACTTGTTTAAAACAAAATAACCTTTTACTTTAGGGTCCATTAATAATTAAATAAAATGGGCCTTAGTTATTAAATCAAATAGAGTTTGATTTAATTAATTAATCTTTATTTGAAACCTAAATATTTTTCAAAAGCAAATCAGTAGGTTTTATTTGGGAAATATAGAATACTTGGAAACTTGTTTTAAAACAAAATAACATCTTTATTTTTAGGATCCATTTAATAATTAAATAAAATGGACCTTAGTTATTAAATCAAATAGAATTTGTTTTATTAATATCTTTATTTTGAAAACTAAAATTAAAACCAAAAACACTTCAGTAGGTTTTATTTGAGAATATAAAATATTTGGAAAACTTATTTAAAACAAAATAAATAAGTTTTGGTGTTTATTTAAAATGGGAAAAGCCTTTACTTAAATAAAAATTGGATATTAAATCCTTATTATTTTATTTAAATAAACCTTTACTATTTTTATCAAAACAAATTGTTTTAATCAAAGACTTGGCCAAGGTTTAATTTGGCTCTATAAAATAATCTTGATTTAAATATTTCTTTTCTCTTTGAAAACCAAAACCTTTTATAAAAAGATTTCCAAAACAGTAATTTTAATTATTTTTATTTTCCTTTAATAAAAGTTTATCTTTTTAAATCCCTTTAGGATTTATTTGATTCAAATTGGTTTGAGGTTCCAATTGAATTCAAAAAGTTTCTTCTGGTTCAGAAAATCAACTAAAGTTTTATTTTATTCATTTATTTTCTCATTACAAGATTTGGAAAATCTTGGGATGTGACAGGCTACCACCCTTAAAATAAATCTCATCCCGAGATTTGGGAAGGTTAGGGTTACAAGCAGTTTCAAAACAACTAGGGTACTACCACCCTTAAAAATTTTCAAACAAAAATTACACATTGTCCTTCTTGGGATCCTGGGAAAACTTCTCTAAACAAACTTTTGCATTGAGTCCTTGGTTTCCATTCTTGACTCATGAAGCTCATGGGCCAAGGTTGAGTTTCTCCATAGACTTGTTTAACTTGTTCTTCATCTTTCTTGGACAATTGTTTGCATAGTGGCCTAGTTCCTTGCATTTGGAACACATCACTTGGCTGATATCTTTCTTTTCCTTTGGTATCATTGCCTTTTGTTTGTTTCTTTGGTTCTTCTTCTTTTATGGGCATTCACTGGCATAGTGTCCCTTCTCTTTGCAATTGTAGCATTGCAACTGGCTTATGTCTTTCTTTTTCTTTTTGGGTCTCTCCAAAGATAAGAGTTCTTCTAGTTCATGTTCTTCATAGGTGGGAGATCTTTCTCTCTTCTTGGGGCATTGATCTTCATGCTCCTTGGATGCATGGTCCTTGTATCCATGTGTATTGCTAGCTTGGGTTCCTTCTAGATTAACATCCTTGCCATCCTTGTTGTCATTGGCTCTTGGGAGAAAGTTTTCTCTCATGTTGATCATTTGAGTAATGAGTCCTTGCAACAATTGGGATTGAAGTTTCAAAATCCTTTGTATGGCTGGGTCTAGTCCATTGTTGTTGGCTAAAAGCTGAGTTGTCTCTTGGCTCAACTGGTTTTGGGTTGCTATAAGTTCTCTCATGTTGTCCTCTTGGTTGGTGTGGGTGTCATCAACCTTGATGTTGGAGTTCCTTGGAGAAGTCATCTGTTTGGGTTGGGTAGGGATTAGAATAGGCAAAAATATTTCTAAGGAGTCAATTCTAATCACACACATCACAATTCACTCAAGCAATGTGCATGCAATCACAAACAAACATTTCACTCAAACAAGGTTCAAGCACATACTTAGGCAACAAAATATTTTTGGTTACACCACATAAGTTGGTGTGTTTGACTTAACTAAAATATGGTGGTCCATCTATATGGTTCACTTGTGATCTTTCCTTCCTTCATGATTCTTCTTGTATGAGATCATGGTTTCCTTGAGAAAAACTCTTGGTTACAATACTTCAAGGTTGTTGATGGCTCCTTCTTATTATGCATTCCTTCAGTCTCTAAATCTTGAGTAAGATTTCCTTGTTTCACTTGTAGTCCTTAGTGGTTTCCAAGTTGGAAGTCCTTGGTGAATGTGCTGAAGATGTTGAAGTCATTAGAGTTGAAGAAGTTGAAGTCATTAGAGTTGAAGTAGTCCTTTGCACATGGTGTAGTCTTTGGCCATGATGTTGGTTTTTCCATCAAGTTGAAAATAGAAGAGAAGTAGAGTTGAAACCAAAATGGTTGAAGAAAGAGTTTACAAGATTTTGTAAATAAGTTTTTGGAACAAAATACAATTCCTATTTTTCTAAGGGTTTTTGTCCAATCCTAGGTTTACAAAATCCTACAGGCAACACAATGCTCTGATACCATCTGTAAGGGTCTCAACCTAATAAGGTAGATTCCTCATGTGTTTTACAATGCTAGTCCCTGGATCAATAGCTAGCATCCATAGTTAAGATGTAATATCAAGAAACAAAGGTCATAATATAACTTTATAACCAGAAATAATATAAGTTTGTTACATCAAACATAGCTCATTTGGCTATTACATTACATTGCAGCGGAATAACTATAAGTATGGGTCCTTCATCTTCAAAGTGCCACAGGCAGATGTTGGTTGTAGACTTTATAATCCTAATCAATCAATCTTCACTAAAAACAATCAAACCTGCAACATACAAGTTACAGCCACAAAGGGTCAATACATTTGAATTGTATTGGCAAGTGATACTATAATAGTATAGTGGAGTCTAACATCTATATGCATTTGGCTAAGTGGAGTTGAGGCTTGCATTGCTCAAAATAAATTTTTCCTTAACATTTGAAAATACTAAGTTTTTTTTTTGCTTTGACAAAATCATTTTTCTCAATCAAAGATTGAAGATCCTTCAAGGCATCTCTCAATCAAAGAATTGAAGATTTCAAACAACCCTTGTTCAATCCACAAGATTTTAACTTAGAAATTTGAATGATGAGATTCTTGATTGCTTCCATGTCTTGATGCTCAAATTGTCCTTTACCAGGGACATGGCTAAGTACTTAGATTTTACACTCTGCAGAGGTGGTGCACTTTCCCCACAAGACTTGGTTTCCCAAGACAAGATCTTTCAGAAGCTTTCCCTTAGACCAAAAATGGACGCGCTCCAACCTATCAAACACTACCACCCACTGTCCATATGGCTAAGTTCTTGCAACCTATATGATCATGGCAGAGCCCATATTGCCAAGTGGTTGCACTTGAAGCTTCTCAACATTTGACATCTCAAATATCTTTGTTCCTGGGTGGCCATCCACAAGTGAGATACACAATCCAAGTCCATGGCCTTGTGAACCACTCAACCAAAAACCACCAAGAAAGCCCATTCCACCCAGGTGATTCATTAACTTAGTTGTTTTATTAAACAAAATCACAAGTCCTCAGACTTAGAATATTTTTCCATAATGTGAATATATATTCCACCCATGTTTTCTATTAGCTAGGCTAAGCTTGATAGTAGTAGGAATCTTTAACTTAAGGAAATCCTACTAAGGATTCATCTACTAGGTTTTCTTATAGCAAGGTCTTTACTTAGAAAAAATCCATGCAAGTTTTACTTAGCAAAATCACTAATGCATAGAGAAAGTAATGGGACAAAAGTATGAAGCATCACTTGCCTTTTTGGTAGGGAATGGTGGTTCACTCCTTGATCTTGCTAGTCTCACACTTCACTACAAGTCAATCAAGAAAACACACATTCAATTCTCATTCCAAACCAAAGTCAAACAAACAATTTTTCACACACACAAAGTAATGGAATCTAAGTCATGCATAAGCATGCAAAGGTTGGTTCTATTGCAAGGATGGTCTCCTCTAGGCTTGTAAACTTTGTAAGTTCCAAATTGGTCATTTACCAAAATGGCAAAGTCATTTGCAAATGGGTTTTATCCATAAACCATTTTTAAATCCATTCATCATTTCATGTGGTGAAAAATGTTTTTATCAAGGCAAAACTATTAAGTTGTTCACCAAATGAGTTGCTAATTTGCAAAACTTGGTGTTTTGCGTCAGTGGGTTTGATCAAACCATTTTCTTAAAGTTTTCTTTCCATAAATATTTTTATAACAAAAACCATTCTTTTTATTTGGCTAGAAAATGGCTAAGTCAAGTAATCCAACCTAAATCTTTCCAAAATCATTTTTAACACCAAGGGTTGGTTCCTAGGGTCATTAAGGTCACATCAAACCATTTTGCAAAGGTTTTAACCCTAAAAACATTTTTAAACATTTTTTCTAATCTAAACAAGCACACAAAAGTTTCTGCAAATTCAAACAAGTTAACAGATACTATTTACTAAACTAAGGGCATGGTTGGCCAGGTCTTGTTCTCCTGAATCCAACGACATAAAATTTGTAATTTTTGGACGTGTGGTTTGGAAGTTACAGGGGTTTGAAGTTTGCAAATAATTCTGTTTTCAAAACTGTTTTTAAACGGAATAGGTGACACGCGGCACACTCTGGTTGGATGGTACCGGTTCGGCCGGATCACGCGACGACAGCCGTTGGATTTAAGTTAAATCGTGCGGCACAGGATCACCACTTACCCCTTCGCTAACGTTCTATCGTATCCGTCAGATTCAGATCCTGCGGTTGCTACTGCCTGGCCAAAAACGGGCGGCGCTCAACGGTGGCGCGCGGCGGCGCGGCTCAGATGATGACGGTGCCGGCGATGCGGGAAGCTAGAGGAACAGAGGGGTGGTTTACCAGATTCGCCGAAGCTCGCTGATGCTCAACGTGGTACTGGTTGGTGGAGGGGCGCACGGGGACGGGCAGAATTCCTCGCCGGAGTTGGTTCTGGCGACGGACGCACGCGGTCGAGGTCGAGGACGACGCTACAGATCACGCCAAGTCAAACGGAGGGCAAGGTTAGCTGCGCAAGGTTAGTGCGGTGACGCGTGCATGAAAGAGAAGAGGAGGGGTGGTCGGATACAACCTGTGGGCATCGTCGGAGAGGTGGCAGACGCGGCGGCGTTCGAAAGCTTGATGTAGCCGACGCTATGGGGCGACCGCGGTTGAGAGGAGGGTGCTGGGAGATGCGTCTGGTTGTGGGGAAGTTGTAAGCGTGCTCAGGGAGGCTCGGGGTGGTGTGTGCTGGCCGGATTTTGGGAAGAAAGCTCGTCGGAGTAGTGTGCTTGCCACGAACAATCCGAGCAGCCTGGTGGCGAAGAGAGGTTGGCGTCTGAGGGGAATGGAGGAGAAGGTGCTGGCATTTTATCGAGCATGGTTATTAGTGAGTGAGGAAAGTTTCAGGTGGGCTCCAGTTGTCATTCACTGCGTGGGTTTGTTTTGCGGTGAAGAACGATTCACTTCGCTGAGAGAGAGAGGTGGGCTCGGTTGGGCTGAGTTGGGCTAGGATAGCTGGGCCAGTCCGTTTCCATATTTTTTTTCTTCCTGTAGACTTTTTCTTTTTCTGAATCTAATTTCTGTTTTGAATTTTCAAACAAACAAACAATGTCCAAATCAAATCAAATAATCACCAAACCTTGCACTAAGAATTTGGTTATGTTTAGTAGCATAAACCAACTTCCAAAATAAAATAATATTTTAAATCTTTTTAGGTTCCATTTATTAATTAAGTAAAGTGGTCCATGGTTTATTAATAAAATAGAGTTTGGTTTATTTAATAAAATCTTCATTTGAAATCCAAATACTTTCAAAACCAATCAATAGTTTATTTGGAAATAAAGAATATTTGGAAAACTTGTTTAAAACAAAATAACCTTTTACTTTAGGGTCCATTAATAATTAAATAAAATGGGCCTTAGTTATTAAATCAAATAGCGTTTGATTTTATTAATGTAATCTTTATTTGAAACCTAAATATTTTTCAAAAGCAAATCAGTAGGTTTTATTTGGGAAATATAGAATACTTGGAAACTTGTTTTAAAACAAAATAACATCTTTATTTTTAGGATCCATTTAATAATTAAATAAAATGGACCTTAGTTATTAAATCAAATAGAATTTGTTTTATTAATATCTTTATTTTGAAAACTAAAATTAAAACCAAAAACACTTCAGTAGGTTTTATTTGAGAATATAAAATATTTGGATAACTTATTTAAAACAAAATAAATAAGTTTTGGTGTTTATTTAAAATGGAAAAAGCCTTTACTTAAATAAAAATTGGATATTAAATCCTTATTATTTTATTTAAATAAACCTTTACTATTTTTATCAAAACAAATTGTTTTAATCAAAGACTTGGCCAAGGTTTAATTTGGCTCTATAAAATAATCTTTATTTAAATATTTCTTTTCTCTTTGAAAACCAAAACCTTTTATAAAAAGATTTCCAAAACAGTAATTTTAATTATTTTTATTTTCCTTTAATAAAAGTTTATCTTTTTAAATCCCTTTAGGATTTATTTGATTCAAATTGGTTTGAGGTTCCAATTGAATTCAAAAAGTTTCTTCTGGTTCTGAAAATCAACTAAAGTTTTATTTTATTCATTTATTTTCACATTACAAGATTTGGAAAATCTTGGGATGTGACAGGAGGGGATGGCTGTTGTGTGAGGATCACATGTGTTCACGGACTGTTAATTCTTTGCTCTGGTGCTCTATTAAAAGGAGCACCTTAATTGCCAGTAGTTCCCTAGAGGCCCCGCTGTCACGGGCTGGCAGGACAAAAGATGTTGTGCAAGTTCTCATTGCGAGCACGCATGACTATATATGGAGCACATTCCTAGGATTGTTTAGTACTTGGATGCTTGTTCTTATTTATCTGCAATGCCCAAGATCTTGAAATTACATGTTTAGACTCGTTCATGCAACGCCCGTCCATCCATCCCTATGCCTACCGCACTCAAACCCCACTGTTTGTTGCTGCTATTTCTATTGCTCTTGTTCTACTGTTGTTGTTGCTTTGTTGTTGCTACTACCAAACTATTGCTACTGATATACTTCTGTGAGCAAGAACTATTTCCAGGTGCAGCTGAATTGTCAACTCAGTTGTTAAGGCTTGCAAGTATTCTTTGGCTCCCCTTGTGTCAAATCAATAAATTAGGTAATACTACCCACGAAGACTGTTGCGATCCCCTATACTTGTGGGTCATTAGTGAGCAAAGAATATTGCTCACTCTCATCCTACATATAATCGGTTAGTCCAACCCTCCGAACAAGAGTTAGGAAATCATCGAGAATCCCTATAGCTTGCAAAAAGGTAAAACAAGGGAAGGTAGAAGGGTGCGCATCCCCCTCATCTCCCTTGTTGCCAAAGCGCGGCGCAATAAGATCCTCATTGTATGATGGCCTAGCTCGAGAGGCTGATCTCGAAGGCCGTGTCCTCCTACGTGCATCACTTTCAAACACTTCTCCAAAGGTGTGGTTGTCCATGGCCCTTTTTCTAAAAAAATTAGACAAACATCAAACCAAGTGATTTCCAAGTTTATAAATGATGAGGAACTACTATAGGAACTTGCTAGAGGGCTAAACATGCATCAAAATGAAATATCTAAGCATAGAACAAGCATGCAAGCTCACACAACCTATCACCTATAGTAGCAAAATACTCAAGATACAATCCACCAATCAAAAATCTAATTGGACAAGCCGGAGAACGATCCCTTCAAAAATCGGTACCAAATATGGGCAGAGCAAGGAGATCGAAAATCGGGAGCAAGAACAGCAGGAACTCGAGCTTTGATAAGTTTTCTGGTGTTTTCGGGAGAGAGAAAGAAGTGGCTGGAAGGAGGCAACTTGGCGGGCCAGGGGTGGGCCACACCCATGCCAGGTGCCACCTAGGGATGGCCGCGCCACCAGGGGTGTGCTGGCCTAGGGTGGCCCCTGGGGTGGCCAATTTTCAGGTTATGAAAATTGGTTTTCTCGCAGAAAAATAATTTTTTGAAAGACACGAAAAGCAATCAAAATCAAATCTATGGAAGTTCTAAGACACTCTAAAAATCAAACAACTAGAAAAACTAAGACTAACAAGACAAAGAGCAAAGATTGGAAAGGAGAAAAATAAAGGTGAGCAAGTATAATCATTGTGAAAGCATTGTTTTGTCCATTAAAATCCCTTTGTTAACGAGGTTGATAAAGTCTTGTTACCAAAACAATCTTATATGAAACAAAGCTTTGCATTTCACTAAATGATTATGTTACCTCAATCTTGATAGCAATGGTCCCAATCATAATAGTTTCAAAACTTTCTTGTGGAATGGGACAATATATTTCTCCAACTTTGATGCTCTCAAAATTTTCAATTGAATTCATGCCATATCTCTTATCAATCTTCTTGGTGAAATAGATAGTGTACTCTTTGTCATTAATATTAAAATTTACTTTTCCTTGATTACAATTGATGACAGCACATGCAGTATTAAGAAAAGGTCTCCCAAGAATAATAGACATATTATCATCTCCAGGCATCTCAAGCACAACAAAATCAGTTAAAACCAAGCAATTATGAGCCACTTGAACAGGAACATCCTCACATATACCAACAGGAATAGTAGTAAACTTATCAGCCATTTGCAAAGACATATCAGTTGGTATCAATTTTTCTAGCTGAAGTCTCTTATAGAGAGAAAAAAGCATAACACTAACTCCAGCTCCCAAAACACACAAAGCAGTTCTAACATAGTTATTTTTAATAGAGCAAGGAATAGTTGGAATACCTGGATCACCAGGTTTCTTTGGAACCTTACCATTGAAGGAATAATTAGCAAGCAAAGTAGAAATTACCTCATTAGGAATCTTTCTTTTATTAGAGACAATATCCTTCATATACTTTGAATAAGGAGGCAACTTAATAGCATCAATCAAAGGAATTTGCAAAAATAAAGGTTTCATCCACTCACAAAACTTGTTATAGTGTTCTTCCTCCTTTGACTTGTGTTTCTTATTAGGAAAAGGCATTGCTTTCTGCACCCAAGGTTCTCTTTCACTACCATGTTTATTAGCAATAAAATCTTCCTTAGTGTACCTAGTGTTATTAGTGTGCTTCTCAGGTTCTTCTTCAATTTCTTCCTTATCAAGAGCATCATTTTTATCATTACCACTTCCAGTTTCAGCATCAGAGACAAATATACTATCAGGATCTACAGCAGATTCAAGAAGTTCCTCAACTGTTTTATATTTCTTTTTCTTTCTCTTAGAAGGACTACCACTATTTTCAGCTTGTTGAGAATCCTGCTTAATTATTTTAGGATGTACCTCAGGATATAAAGGATCTTGAGTGGCTGCACCACTCCTAGTTCTAATTCCATAAGCATGTTTATCTCCAGAAACTTTAACTAGCATATCTTTTTGTACCTTAGCAAATTGATCAATTTGGGTTTGAACCATTTGGAAGTGTTTAACAAGACTTTTAACAGCATTAGCAGTTCTTTCCACAATATCTTTCAACTCATTAATAGCTCTAGAGTTTTCCAATAAATGATTCTGAACTTGTTTATTAAAATTACCTTGTTTAACAATAAAATTTCATGTTCCACTAAGAATTGATCAAGAGGTTTACCATAAGGAATAACACCTTCATAAAAGTGTTGGAGAGAGTGTACCTCAATAGTTGATGAGTGAGGAATTGGCTTACATAATTCTTCTATAGGAGGTAAAATTCTTCACATCTTCAGGTCTAATACCCTTCTCCTTAAGAATTTTCTTAACTTCTTTCAGCACTTCATCATTTAATTCAATCACTCCCCTCTTCCTTGGTGTTGATGTTGGAGTTGGTTCAGGCACAATTGGTTCAGGTTTAGTATGCTCAGGTGTAATTGGCTCAGTTGAAGTCCAATCATCATAATTCTTGATTATTTTAGCCATTAATTCTTTAGCTTCTGCGGGAGTTCTTTTCCTGAAAACACAATCAGCAAAACTATCTAGGTATGTCCTAGATTCATCACTTAGTCCATTATAATAGATATCAAGAAGCTCATTTTTAGGTAAAGGACATATAGGATGTGCATGAATCAAGGCACAGAACCTTGTCCATGACTCAGGTAATTTCTCTACTTCTCCCTGTTTAAAATCAAAAAGTTTTTGCAAAGAAGCATGTCTAGCATTAGGAGGGAAATATTTCTGAAAGAAAGTAGCAGTCAAGCAATCAGGGCTATCAATGGATCCAGGAGGTAAACTATTAAACCAAGCTTTAGCTTTTCCTTTTAATGAAAAAGGGAAAATCTTAGCAACAAAGTAGGTACACATCTTAACATCATCAGAAAATAAGGCACTCATAGTGGAAGCTCATTCATATGTGCCATGGCCCTTTCATTATCAGTCGCACAAAAAGGTTCTTTCTCAACAATGTTTATATAGGATAAATAAAGAGAGAAATCATAATATTTATCTTTACTATCTATGGGAGAAGTAGCAAACTTAGCATCAGGAGACAGTTTAGGTATTAAGGTACGTTTCTCAAGGAGACTCCTAATAGCACTAGCACCACATGTGTTTAGATATTCCTCAATAAATTCATTAGTCATTTCAATGTAACCATCATTAATATCATAGCTTTCTCTAGACTCGGGTGAGCTAACAGGAGTTTCAGCAATAGTAGCATCTAGGAAAGGACCTAATGAACCACTCTCATCAAGAACAGTAGAAGTAGATGAGCATTAGAAGAAATTTTAGATTTAGCAGTACTAGCAGTGTGTGTAGCATGTGTATGTGGTGGTGTAACAAACTTACTTAGAACAGATGCTGAATCAAGAGTAGCAGAGATGTTTAGAACTGTACCTCTTCTTGTAGTGGATGGAAAAATAGGAAACTTTCCATCACGAGACTTTCCCATGATGAAAAAGGATAGCGGTGAACAATAATAAATCCAAGTGAACTTACAAATAAAGCTATGCTCCCCCGCAACGGCGCCAGAAAATAGTCTTCGAGGGTAGTATAACCCAATTTTTTGATTCGACACAAGGGGAGCCAAAGATTACTTATAAGCCTTAACAACTGAGTTGTCAATTCAGCTGCACCTGGAAATAGTCTTGCTCACAGGAGTTTATCAGTAGCAACAGTTTTGTAGTAGCAATATCAAAGTAACAGCAGCTGTAAAACAAAGGCAGTAGTAACAATAGTAGCAAACAGTACGATATGAGTGCGGTAGGCATAGGGATGGATGGACGGATGTTGCATGGACGAGACTATTCATGTAACTTCAAGATCTAGGGCAATTGCAGCGGGGGCTCAAGGGAATCTACTAGCAATTAAGGTACTCCTTTTAATAGAGCACCAGAGTAAAGCATTAACACTCCGTGAACACATGTGATCCTCATATCACAGCCATCCCCTCCGGCTGTTCCAATTTCTGTCACTTCGGGGCCTTTGGTTCCGGACAATGATATGTGTACACAACTTGCAGATAAGATCACAAACAATACTATCATCATGAATCAATAACATGTTCAGATCTGAGATCATGTCACTCGGGCCCTAGTGACAAGCATTAAGCATAACAAGTTGCAACAAAGTCAAATAGCACTAATAAAGATACTAGGCACCATGCCCTAGCAATCTTATTCAATTACATGATAGATATCATCCAATCCCTACCATCCCCATAGCCTACAGCAGGGGATTACTCACTCATGGATGGGGGAAACATGGATGGTTGATGGAGAGGCGTCGGTGATGATGATGGCAATGATCTCCTCCAATTTCCCGTCCCGGCAGGGTGCCAGAACGGATTTTCTGGTTCTGAATCACGGTTTTTGGTGGTGACGGTGCAGAGGAACTCTCTCAGGAAAAACGTCGACCCGCCCGGAGTTTTTAGGCCATAAGGCTTTATGTAGGTGAAGAGGGAGGCCGAGGGGGTGCCCGAGGTGGCCACACCCCTCCCGGGCGCGGCCTTGCTGGCCCGCGCGGCCAGGGGGTGTGGGCCCCCTCGTGGCCCTCCTCCGTCTCAGCTTTTGGCTCCGTGAATCTTCTGGTAAACTAGGAGTTTTGGCATATTTTCCGGGATTTTTCCTGAAAGTTGATTTTCTGCACGAAAACTAGACACCAAATCAATTCTGCTGAAAACAGCTTCAGTCCGTGTTAGTTGTATCCAAATCACACAAGTTAGAGAAGAAACAATAGCAAAAGTGTTCAGGAAAGTAGATATGTTTTGGACGTATCAGTGGCCACCTCGTGGCCCCCCTTCGGCTGCCCTTCGGACTTCGTGTTCCTTCTGGTAAATTATTGACTTCGGCTTTTGTCCCGTACAATTCCAAAAATATTTCCTTACTAGATTTTTTGAAACCAAAAACTATGGAAAACAGGGAATTGGCACTACGGCATCTTGTCAATAGGTTAGTTCCGGAAAATGTATAAAAATATCCCAAAGTGTAGACAAAACATAAGAAAGTCGATACAAAACAAGCAAGGAGCATCAAAAATTATAGATATGTTTACCACTTATTTAAGAGGCTTCGTGAATATATCGGTAAGTTGGTATTTGGTTGAACATAAGATAGTGATGCGGCTCAGTTGTAGAGCTTTGTTGGGAGACCCCAAGAGGAAGGTATGATGAGCACATCGGCAAATTTTCCCTCAGTTATGAAACCAAGGTTATCGAACCAGTAGGAGCAAGGAAACAACTCCAAGGTGTTGCTAACAACTTGGATCCTGCACAACACAAACTCAAGACTTTGCCCCAACTTATAGTGAGGTTGTCAATCTCACTGGTTTGCTGAAAACAAAGGATTAAACTTATAGTGTGGAAGGTAATGGTTGCTTGCAGAAAGTAAACGGTAATAGTAGATGATGTAACAATGGTAAAGATTGGACCGGGGTCCATAGTTCACTAGAGGTGTTCTCCTTAAGATAATAACATAACATGCTGGGTTAACAAATTACAGCGGGGCAATTTACAGGAAATAACCAAGGCATAACAATGCAAATACTAGACATTCATGATTCCTATGAGATTTGATTGGGCATTACAATAATAGACATAGACCGCCATCCAAATGCATCTATGACTAGTAATCCACCTTCAGGCTATCATCCGAACCCCCTCCAGTATTAAGATGCAAGCAACGGATAACTGCATTAAGCAATGTGTGTAAAGTAAACAATACAATTGTTCCATGAACACAAGATTGTTGTTTTCTCCTTAGTAACAACAGCACATCTATAACCTTAGAGATTTATGCCACTTCCCCAGATTCAATAGAGGCATGAACCCACTATCGAGCATAAATACTACCTCTTGGAGTCACTAGCATCTACTTGGCCAAGATAGCTACTAGAAACGAAGAGCATGCAAGATCTCAAACAACACAGAAATGATAGAATCAATAATCAATAAGACATGATAGAATCAATAATCAATCTGACATAGTATCTGAATATCCATCGGATCCCTGCAAACACAACATGTATGGTTACAAATAGATGATCTTGATCATGAACGGAGCTCACAAGATCTAAGCATGATAGAACAAAGGAGAAGAAACAACCATCTAGCTACCGTATTGACCCATAGTCCAAAGGTAAACTACTCCCGCATCATACCGGAGGCTAGCATGGTGATGAAGAAGGCCTCCGGGATGATCTCTACCCTCTGATAGGGTGCCGGGAAGAG
The DNA here is from genome assembly GCA_916181665.1 of Avena sativa. Lineage (NCBI taxonomy): Eukaryota > Viridiplantae > Streptophyta > Magnoliopsida > Poales > Poaceae > Avena > Avena sativa. The sequence continues at coordinate 185,628,693 of OV702284.1, read as the reverse complement.
CTTCAGATCCCCCCCGCTCTAGGGATGATGGTGGCGGCGGCTACGGACTGTTTTGTGGAGATCTGATCGGGTGCTTAGGGTTTTGGCATCGAGGGGCTTGACGACTGTGTATGCACAGCCTGTTGGGAACCCCGAGAGCAAGGTGTGAAGCAGCAAGCAGCAAGTTTTCCCTTAGTTGAGACTGAGGTTATCGAACCAGAAGGAGGAAGGAAACATCACACAGGTGTTGCAAGCAACGCGGAGACCTGCACAACACAAACTCAAGACTTTTCCCCAACGAACAGTGAGGTTGTCAAGCTCATCGGTTTGTTGTAACAAAGGATTAAACGCATGGTGTGGAAGGTAATGGTTTGCAGCAAGTAAACAAGTAACAGTGGAAGATGTATCAATGGTCAAGATTGGACCGGGGTCCATAGTTCACTAGAGGTGCTCTCCTTAGATAAACAACATGGCATGAAGGGTAAACAAATTACAGCGGGGCAATTGACAGGAACTGAGCAAGGCATAACAATGCTATTACTAGTTAGAAAGATCCTATCAGGTTCGATTGGGCAATACAAAAATATACATAGACCTCCATCCAACTGCATCTATGACTAGAAGTCCACCTTCAGGTTATCATCCGAACCCCCTCCAGTATTAAGTTGCAAGCAACAGACAACTGCTTTAAGCAAAGTGTGTAACGTAAACAGTCCACACGTTCCATGAACAAGAGACTGTTGTTTTCTCCCTAGTAGCAACAGCACATCTACAACCAGAGAGATTTCTATCACTCCCCTTGGAAACTAGAGCCATGAACCCACTATTGAGCATAAATACCCCCTCTTGGAGTCACTATCAACTACTTGGCCAAGATAGCTACTAACAACGCAGAGCATGCAAGATCAAAAACAACACAGACATGATATAATCATAAAGACAAAACCATTAATCAAACCAACATAATAATATCAATATCCATCAGATCCCCGCAAACACAACATGCATGATTACAAATAGATTAGATCTTGATCATGAACGGATCTCACAAGATCTATACATGAAAGCACAAAGGAGGAGATACAACCATCTAGCTACTACATGGACCAATAGTCCAAGGTGGAACTACTCACGCATCATCTGGGAGAGAAGGCCTCCAGGATGATCTCCCCTCCGGCAGGGTGCCGGGAAGAACTTCAGATCCCCCCCCCCCCCCGATCTAGGGACGATGGTGGCGGCGGCTACAGACGGTTTCGTGGATATTTGATCGGGTTCTCAGTGTTTCTGCATCGGGGGCTTCTTATAGGCGAAGGGGGAGACCGAGGAGGTTGCCAGGGTGACCAAGCCCTAGCCAGGCGCGGGGCTGGGCCCACCCGCGCCTGGGGTGGGTCTGGCCCCTCCGGCTCTCCTCTGGACTTCTTGTTCCCCACGAAAAGTAATTGACTTTGACATTTGTCCCGTCCAATTCCGAGAATATTTCTTTACTAACTTTTCTGAAACCAAAAATAGCAAAAAACAGGCATCTGGCATTGTTGCAACTTGTTAATAGGTTAGTACCAGAAAACATGAAAAAAGCACCTCAAAGTGTAGACAAGCAAAGCAAAGTAGATACAAAACAAGCATGGAGCATCAAAAATTATAGATACGTTTCCAACGTATCAACATCCCCAAGCTTAACTCCTGCTTGTCCTCGAGTAGGTAAGTGATAAAAAGAATAATTTTTGAGGTCACATGCACCCTCACAATAAAGATCCAACCATTTGCAAGCACTGAAAGATGGGATCAAAGAACTCTAGACATGTGCATGAAAGATGGAGTTCTAACAATAGGACATAGTAACTATGCAAGCAACATGGCAAGCTACAAACAAAGATCATGAATAACATGTATTGAAAAACGTTTCTTTGTTTCACATGCAGAAAACATAGCATAGTGGCAATCATCTTGTCCCTCATAGAGTAGCAAATAGATGCATAGGACACCTGCAAAGTTCACAAGGGTGACTAGAAACAAATAACACAAGAACAAGCAATATCACAATATGCATCAATTAATAAGCTTTGGGACACTGCAGACAGAATGACAACTATGCTCTCTTAATGGTGTCTAAAGGTATAAGGTGGAGACTCAATAATGGTGGAAGAAAAACCTTTTTGTAAAGGAAGCAGGGATTACAAGTTTAAAAAAGAGCTTCCAAATATTATGGTACTTGTTAGCTCTCAGCCCTCATTGCCCCTATCATAAGCATCTTGAAGTGGTTAAGGTTAAAGTGGCAAAGCTGGAGTATATGCTTGACGAAGTATAAGTTGGCAATCTCATGTCCCTTGAATACGAGGGCCACACCTCATGCATACTCAACTTTGGGTCTAGGTAATGTAACACCCCAGTTTTAGATAAAATTATTAGGGTTTGTTTTGTGCATCATGAGCATCATCATTTAGATTTTTTGCATTGAATAAAATAATAAATGCAAAACCCTAACCCTAGTTTCCTCCTTATTATCTCAAATCCATTCAAATGTTTTGGAATATTTTGAAGACCATTAAAACCTATGGTGCCCAAATGGATTAGAAGGGCCCCATGCTATAATATAAATATTTACAAAGTTTCTGGTATTTTTGGAATATCCTAAAACTGATTTCAAATCAATTTGTAAAAGAAAGAAATAAGAAAGCTAAATAGAAAAGATTTCTGAGAAAAAAATAACCAGAATAGTACCTAGGCCGCGCAGCCCATTTCCTTCCTCTCCCCCTACAACCTTTGCTGCAGCCCACCCACAGCCCACCTTGGCCCAAGCCGGCCCGTACCCCTTCGGCGTGTCTTCCTTTTCTTCTTCCTCGCGACAGAGCGAGCGAGCGAAGCAGCTCGCTGTCCCACGCCGATGTCGTTGCCTCCCCTCCGCGTCGTGATGCATGTTGTCGCCCTGGAGACGTGGATAAGACCCCCGCGGTGCCCTTCCTCTTCCTTATCCTCTCCCTTTCCCGTTGGAGCTCTCTCCCTCATTCCCCACCTCTGGCCGAACCCTAGATCACGGGAGCTCCGGCTCGCCATCGTTTCTCTCCTTCCCTCGTTGTTCCGAGCTCACGGGCGTGACCGCCGTGGTCGACTTGTTCGATTGCCCCGGTCCTCGTCAGCCGAAGCCATCCCCTTCGCCCCAATCGACACCTCGGACTCTGACGACCTTCACCGCCATCCTCGTCGATTCCGGCCGCGCCTCGCTTCGTCGACCGTCTACTCGCGCTACTAGTGAGCTGGTGATCCTCCTGGACCCCTCCTCTCCCTCCCTCCTGCTCTGGTTCGCCCCCGCGTCGACCACCACAGTCCGCCGCCGTCGGCCACCGCTAGAACTCGCCGCTCTAGTGACCAAAACGATGCGGTGCCGCCATGATTAGGTATCCCGCGGTGCCCTGGTTCGAGTAGGCTAGCTCATGCAGCCCCGCGTGCCCTCCTTCACCGTCTCCAGCCACCGTCTGGCCGCACTCCGGCGTGCTCGCGTGTCGCCTGCATGTCGCCCGCGTGGCACCTATGTGGCAGTGACGTGGGTGCTGGTCCAGCTTGTCCAGCGTGGCACGTTGACCCGACCCAGGCCCCACTCGTCAATGGCAGTGGGTAGCTACTGCATAGGTGAAAAACACCCAACCCCCCCCCCCCCTCCCCCCTGTCCCACTTGCCTGCGTGGCTTGCCTATGTGGCCTCTAGCCCACATGTCAGCCATAGTAGCTAGCCAGCCCTCGGTGTAAAAAGTATTTCCAATTTTGTTTGAATTAAGAAAAGGTTTAATAATTTCAGGAATTGTTTTAATATTGTAAAATCAATAACTTATTATTTATAAGTCAGAAAAATACAAATAATATATCAAAATGTTCAGAAAAATGAGCTTTAACTATTTAAGCTATAATCATGCATTGTTCAACAACTTAAATGTCAAGTTTAATTAGATAACTAATCAACCCCTCTCATATGTTCCGCAGTTTCTCCGAATTAGGGTTTTCACCTCTCGTAACCCCGATTAATTTGTCGAACATACTTTAGCGTTTCAATTAAACACAAATTAACTTGTCATATCACCATTCTTGTTTGAGCATTGCATCGATGCCATGTGTTGATTGTTTCCCCTTTATTTTTGGTGTTTGGTTCTTCCCGATAGAATACGATATCGAGATCGAGATCGAAGACTGAGGACAACACCATTGAAGATCGAAGATCGGCGAACAATACTTGACCAATTGTAACCAAGTCAAGTACAAGGATTCCGAAGATGTGCTTATCGGTTATCAACTGGCAAAGGCAAGCATAGCCCCACCATGATATAATCCTACAATTTCGATAGCATTTCAATTCTGCCATAATGCATATGATTCTAATGTGGTCTTTTATCGATAGATAGCGTATCCTATCTATTGCATTACTCCCTTTGAGCTTATATTACCTGATCCACTGCTCCTAGCATAACTAGGTTTGGCTTGCGTGCACTGCTAGAGCTATTATATGTGTCTGCTTAGAAATGCATAGCTGTCAGTCTGGTCCATCCAGATGATGTATCAGATGCACAGAATCTAGTATGACAGGAGAACGTGATGAGATGATATCAGAGGTGATATGTCACATCCCAAAATTTTCCAAATTTTGAAATGTGAAAAATAAATAAACAAAATAAAATTTTGTTGAAATTTAGGGTGAGAAGAAACTTTTTGATTCCTATTGGAAACATCAAAACCTATTTTGGGTCAAATAAAATCTTAAAGGTATTTAAAAAGATAAATAAAGTTAAAATAGTTGGAATTACTATTTTTAGATCTTTTAATAAAAAGATTTGATTTTCAAAAGCAAAGGTAGAATTATAAATAAAGATTATTTTATAGAGCCAAATTAAATCTTGGCCAAACTTTTGAAATAAAATATTTCTATTTGATAAAAAGAGTAAAGGTTTATTTGCATAAAATAATGAGGATTTATTAATATCCAATTTTATTAAAGAAAAGGCTTTTCCATTTTAAATAAACACTAAAACTTGTTAATTTATTTTAAATAAGATTTCCAAGTGTTTTATATTTTCAAATAAAACCTACTGAAATGATTTTGGTATTATTTAGATTTCAAATAGAGTTTTTAAATAAGTAAAATCCTATTTGAATTAATGACTAAGGTCTATTTATTAAATTTTTAATGGATCCTAAAAGAATAAAAATTATTTTGTTTTGTACTTTGATTTGTGTTGTTAAACAGGATTAAAATAAATACAAAGTTTGGTGGTGGTTTGATTTGAATTGGAGTTTGAATTATTTGTTTGAAAATCAAAACAGAAATTCAAATAGAAAAAGAAAAAGCATTCTGTATAAAAAAAATGAAACAAACTCAACCCAACCCAACAGGCCCAACAAGCCCAGCAGCGCAGCCCACCATCTCTCCCCCGCAGTGAACCGTTTTCACTGAAAAGCACACCCGCAGAGACGCAGACAAGTGGACCCCGTGCCCCCTCTCTCTCTCACTGTCAGCACGGCCCCACGCCAGCACGTCGTCGTTCTCACCCGCGACCACGTCCCCTGCCGTTGCTGCCGATTGATTGTCGGCGTCAATATGCGTTGATGGCGCAGTAACTTCCTCTCGCGACCACGCCCTCTCAAGCACCTCTCCCTCCTTTCCATTTCCCCTCAGACCCCGCTGCCAGAGAGCCACCAGGCTGCCTCGAATCGGCTTTGCACAGCCGCTGCTCCGGCGACCTTCTCCAGCAAATTCCGGCGCCGACCAACCGCCCCTCGCCTCCCACTTCACTCAACCTTGTTCCCCATCGTCTGACGCGTCTCCCAGTACCAGCAGCTTGGCCGTGCTTGCCCTAGAGCGTCGGCAAGGACAACCTCAACACGCCGTCGTCGTCTGCTGATGCTCCGGTGAACTTCCCCGGGCGACCTGCAGCTCCATCCCCGACGACCTCCAGAGACGCCCGACGCCGCTGCACACTCCGGCGAGCAATCGTCGCCTCTCCGGTGCGCCCCTCGCCAAACCAACAACACCTCGAGCTTCACCAGGACCCTGCGAATACTGTGAGCCCCTCCTCTGTCTTCCTTGCTTCCTGCATCGTCGGCAAGCACACCGCCAGAGCGTGCTCCGCCGCTCAGCGCCGCCAGTCTTTGACCAAGCAATTGTGTCCGTTAGATTTTAATCCAGGGCTGTGATTAGATCTTAACCGAAGGGGTACGTGCCCATCTGAGCCATGCGTTTTAAGTTAAATCATGCGGTCCAGAGAGGCTGATCCGCACGAAGCGGTACCGGCCAATAGAATCACGCCACGTGGCCAGTCTGTTTGAATAAAACCAGAAAATGTTCTATTTGATTTGCAAACTTGTAAAATTCATAACTTTAATTCTACACGTCCAAATTTTGCAAATTTTATATCAATGGATTCAAGAAGACAAGTACTTTGCAACCATGCACTTATTTTAATGATTTGCTTCTGTAAAATTGGTTGAAATTGCAGAAACTTGTGTAGGCTTATTTTGAATATAAAAATTGTTCTAGATATAATTTTGACGTGAAATCTTTGCAAAATAGATTGTTGTGAACCTACTGACCATAGGAACCAACTTATAGATTTAAAAATATATTTTGTGAAGTTAAGGAGTAAATATTTGAATTAGCTCATTTCTAGTCAAATAAAAATATTGATTTTGGTTTAGAATTGAATCTTGAGTAAAGCCTTTGGGAAATGTTTTGATTCAAACCTTCTGACCCTAAACACCAAGTTTTGAGAATTAAAATATATTTGGTGAACCCTTTAAAGAATATTGCTTTGCTAAAAGCATTTTCAACCACATAAAATATTGATTTGGTTTAAAAATGGTTTATAGATAAAACCTTTTGCAAATGGTTTTACCAATTTAGTAAATTACCACTTTGAACTTTATAATGTTTAGAGCCTAGTAGAAACCACTTTTGCAAATAAAACTATCTTTTGCATGCTTGCATGCATGACCTTGTTTTTGTTATTTTATGTGTGAGAAATGGTTTGAATGCTAGTTGAATTTGTGTTTGCTTGATTGATTTGTAGTGAAGTTAGAAGAGTGTGATATTTGCAAGATCAAGAAGTGAACCAACATTATCTACTAAAAAGGCAAGTGACACTATCATCCAAGTCCTACTATTTTCATTACACTTAGTGGATTTTTGTAACATGCATGATAAGGACTACTATATTTTATGCTATGCTAAATCCTAATAGGATACCCTTATATCTCCCTTAGTGGAAACATTGTAGTTGTAGTATGCTTAGCCCTGCTATATATTTGGGATGGGATACATGTTATGATTATATGAAGAGTTGAAAAGATATAAGTTTTATATAATAAAACAAGTACTTAATGAACCACCTGGGTGGACAAGGATACTCAAGTTTTGGACAAGGTGGCAACAAAAGAAACCATGTTTATATAGCCATCTCTTTTTGTATGTGCACTAGAAGAAAAACGACCCAGGGACTTAGAGATTGAACATGTTTCTCGTACAGTGGCTTCCGTGTACAGCCACATGCTAAATGGGCTCTGGCTTAGTCAACTACATAGTGGAAGACCCATGCATTGGCATCTTCAGGTTGACTAGAATTGTGTAAGGGAAATATATCCCTACATTGGTGCCTGGATGACAAGCTAGCATTGTGTATTGGGAGGACTTCTATGGAAAGACTTTGTCACATTCTCGATCCGCCGGTACTCCATTTTGGTGAGTACTTATCCAGCAGCCACTAGTGGCCTCAAGACGAGATTGTGTCATGTGGGTAAAGTGTACAACTTCTGCAGAAGATCAAAAATTCTAAGTACTTAGCCGTGTCCCCGGTTATGGACAACACTGAGCAACTAAGGCCTGAAGCTATGGAAGATCTCGACATTCCAATTTCTCAAAGTAAAACTTGATGGTCAACAAGGGATTTGAAGCACTTGGAGTTTTCCAAGGGATTCAGAAAGATTTGACAAAGATCAAAACTATTTTGAAAAGATAGGACAAAACTATATTGCTTTCTGCAAATGAGCCTAAACCCTACTTAGCCAAATATGCATGTAAAGGATAGGATCCACTTATTTCTACATAGTAGTGAAACTTGCCAATATAATTCAAATGTATTGACCCTTGTGGCTGAAACTTATTATGTTGCAGGTTTGTTTGATGTTAGTGAAGTTTATTGATTAGGATTACAAGTCTACAACCAACATGATTGCCTGTGGAACTTTGAAGATGAAGGACCACATGCTATTGTTATATTCTGCTGCATTGTAATGTGATAACCAAATGAGCTATGTAAGATGTAATAAATTATTTTATTCCTGGTTATAAAGTTGTATTATGACCTTTCTTTCTTGATATTACATCTTAACTGTGGATGCTAGCTATTGATCCAGGGACTAGCATTATAAACACAGGGATCTCTACCTTATTAAAGGTTGGGAACCTTACAGATGGTATCAGAGCACTGTGTTGCCTGTAGGATTGTAACCCTAGGATTGGACAAAACCCCTTAGAAAAATAGGAGTTGTTTTGTTCCAAAACTTATTTGTATACAATCTTGTAAACTCTTGCCTCAACCTTTTTGGTTTTTGATTCTACATCTTTTCCTTTATCAACTTGATGGACAAAGCCTTCACCATGACCAAGGACATCAACTTAGACATCACTAAGGACTACAAGTGAGAACCAAGAGACATTGGATTGCCTACCAAAGACATTAAAATCATGATAGTGTATAGATCATATTGACCTATGAGGTATGACTATACTAAGTTGTTATTTCAAGAAAACTTGTTGTTTCCTTCAACTCATGAGTTAAACTCATAAGTTGATAAGTGAATAGTTACTTGTTGATTGCTTGATTGTTTGATTGAACTTGGTTGGTTTTGAGTTGTGTGTTAGAACTTCTTAAAAACCTATCCACCAATACTCATCCCTATCAAACCAACAGATGCCTCCCCGTCATGCCAACCCCAACCAAAACAACAACATCACTCCTGAGATGCAGCAGATGATGACAGCTCAGACACAACTGATGCAGGAGATGACCACATTCATACAGAATCAGAACAACAACAACAACAACAACAACAACAACAACAACAACAACAACAACAACAACAACAACAACAACAGCAGCAGCAGCAGCAGCAGCAGCAGCAGCAGCAGCAACAACAACAACAACAACAACAACAACAACAACAACAACAACAACAACAACAACAACAACAACAACAACAACAACAACAACAACAACAACAACAGCAACAGCAACAACAACAACAACAACAGCAACAACAACAACAACAACAACAACAACAACAACAACAACAACAACAACAACAACAACAACAACAACAACAACAACAACAACAACAACAACAACAACAACAACAACAACAACAACAACAACAACAACAACAACAACAACAACAACAACAACAATCAGAATAATCCTCCAGCACTTGATATGCTCACCAAGTTTCTGAAACTTAGGCCTGCAAGGTTCTCTGGAACAACTGATCCAATGGAAGCCAATGACTGGTTATGTTCAGTGAACAAAGACTTAGTGACTGTTGGCTGCACCGGTGAAGAAAAAGTTAGGTTTGCAGCATTTCTACTTGAAGGACCAGCAACAACATGGTGGGACAACTTTCAGATCACCACTCCCCTTGAGGATGTGACTTGGGCTATTTTTGAGGATGGATTCAGAACAACTCACATCTCACCTGGAGTGATGTACTTGAAGAAAAAGGAGTTTCACAATCTGAAACAGCGTCACCTCAGTGTGGCTGAGTATATTGAAGAATTCAACAATCTGGCACGATATGCACCGGATGAAGTTGACACAGATGCTAAGAGAAAGGAGAAATTTCTTGAAGGACTTAATGATGAGTTGAACCTGCAGCTAGTTGTTGCCTATGTCCCAACTTATCAATCACTCTGTGACAAAGCCACTATATTGGAAAACAAGATGAATCAAGTTGAGAATAGAAAGAGGAAGCATAAACTCAAGAATCACTCAGGATCATCACAAAAGAAGCATTCATTCAAAAAGAGCAAGGAAGATTCTGAACCACATCAGCATCACCACAACAACAATGGAAGTGATAATAATGGAAATGATACTGACAATGGAGATGACCTTGGTCAGAACCAACATGACACTTTCAAGAAGAAAGACATTAGCCAGTTGCAGTGCTATAACTGTAAGGAACTTGGACACTATGCATCAGACTGTCCTGAGAAGAAAAAGAAAAAGGATGCCAGAAGAGCCAATGGAAATGACTCCAATGTGACCCAGAAAGGACATGTGAACCACATTGACATGGATGGAAACTTTGAAGAGATAGAAGAAGTGGATGTCAGAAACTAGTCAACTCAGAAGAGTCAAATAAGGATTCCTTGTCTGGATATCAAGTGTTGAACCCATAGTCAAGTGAACCATCAATGTAATCCTATGAGATTTTCTTTTAAGGGTGGTAGTACCCTAGTTGCCTTGAAGCCAACTTGTAACCCTAGCCTTCCCAAATCTCGGGACGAGATTTCTTTTAAGGGTGGTAGCCTGTCACATCCCAAAATTTTCCAAATTTTGAAATGTGAAAAATAAATAAACAAAATAAAATTTTGTTGAAATTTAGGTTGAGAAGAAACTTTTTGATTCCAATTGGAAACATCAAAACCTATTTTGGGTCAAATAAAATCTTAAAGGGATTTAAAAAGATAAATAAAGTTAAAATAGTTGGAATTACTATTTTTAGATCTTTTAATAAAAAGATTTCATTTTCAAAAGCAAAGGTAGAATTATAAATAAAGATTATTTTATAGAGCCAAATTAAATCTTGGCCAAACTTTTGAAATAAAATATTTCTATTTGATAAAAAGAGTAAAGGTTTATTTGAATAAAATAATGAGGATTTATTAATATCCAATTTTATTAAAGAAAAGGCTTTTCCATTTTAAATAAACACTAAAACTTGTTAATTTATTTTAAATAAGATTTCCAAGTGTTTTATATTTTCAAATAAAACCTACTAAAATGATTTTGGTATTATTTAGATTTCAAATAGAGTTTTTAAATAAATAAAATCCTATTTGAATTAATGACTAAGGTCTCTTTATTTAATTTTTAATGGATCCTAAAAGAATAAAAAATATTTTGTTTTGGACTTTGATTTGTGTTGTTAAACAGGATTAAAATAAATACAAAGTTTGGTGGTGGCTTCATTTGAATTGGAGTTTGAATTATTTGTTTGAAAATCAAAACAGAAATTCAAATAGAAAAAGAAAAAGCATTCTGTATAAAAAAAAATGAAACAAACTCAACCCAACCCAACAGGCCCAACAAGCCCAGCAGCGCAGCCCACTATCTCTCCCCCGCAGTGGACCGTTTTCACTGAAAAGCACACCCGCAGAGACGTAGACAAGTGGACCCCGTGCCCCTTCTCTCTCTCTCACTATCAGCACGGCCCCACGCCAGCGCGTCGTCGTTCTCACCCGCGACAACGTCCCCTACCATTGCTGCCGATTGATTGACAGCGTCAATACGCGTTGATGGCGCAGTAACTTCCTCTCGCGACCACGCCCTCTTAAGCACCTCTCCCTCCTTGCCATTTCCCCTCAGACCCCGCTGCCAGAAAACCACTAGGCTGCCTCGAATCAGCTTTGCACCCCCGCTGCTCCGGCGACCTTCTCCAGCAAATTCCGGCGCCGACCAACCACCCCTCGCCTCCCACTGCACTCAACCTTGTTCCCCATCGTCTGACGCGTCTCCCAGTACCAGCAGCTTGGCCGCGCTTGCCCCAGAGCGTCGGCAAGGACAACCTCAACACGCCGCCGTTGTCTGCTGACGCTCCGGTGAACTTCCCCGGGCAACCTGCAGCTCCGTCCCCGACGACCTCCAGAGACGCCCGACGCCGCTGCACACTCCGGCGAGCAATCGTCGCCTCTCCGGTGCGCCCCTCGCCAAACCAACAACAACTCGAGCTTCACCAGGACCCTGCGAACACTATGAGACCCTCCTCTGTCTTCCTTGCTTCCTGCATCGTCGGTAAGCACACCGCCAGAGCGTGCTCCGCCGCTCGCCGCTGCGCAGCGCCGCCAGTCTTTGACCAAGCGATTGTGTCCGTTAGATTTTAATCCAGGGGCTATGATTAGATCTTAACCGAAGGGGTACGCGCCCATCTGAGCCATGCGTTTTAAGTTAAATCCTGCGGTCCAGAGAGGCTGATCCGCACGAAGCGGTACCGGCCAATAGAATCACGCCACATGGCCAGTCTGTTTGAATAAAACCAGAAAATGTTCTATTTGATTTGCAAACTTGTAAAATTCATAACTTTAATTCTACACGTCCAAATTTTGCAAAGTTTATATCAATGGATTCAGAAAGACAAGTACATTGCAACCATGCACTTAGTTTAATGATTTGCTTCTGTAAAATTGGTTGAAATTGCAGAAACTTGTGTAGGCTTATTTTGAATATAAAAATTGTTCTAGATATAATTTTGAGGTGAAATATTTGCAAAATCGATTGTTGTGAACCTACTGACCATAGGAACCAACGTATGGATTTAAAAATATATTTTGTGAAGTTAAGGAGTAAATATTTGAATTAGCTCATTTCTAGTCAAATAAAAATATTGATTTTGGTTTAGAATTGAATATTGAGTAAAACCTTTGGGAAATGTTTTGATTCAAACCTTCTGACCCTAAACACCAAGTTTTGAGAATTAAAATATATTTGGTGAACCCTTTAAAGAATATTGCTTTGCTAAAAGCATTTTCAACCACATAAAATATTGATTTGGTTTGAAAATGGTTTATAGATAAAACCTTTTGCAAATGGTTTTACCACTTTAGTAAATGACCACTTTGAACTTTATAATGTTTAGAGCCTAGTAGAAACCATTTTTGCAAATAAAACTATCTTTTTCATGCTTGCATGCATGACCTTGTTTTTGTTATTTTATTTATGAGAAATGGTTTGAATGCTAGTTGAATTTTTGTTTTCTTGATTGATTTGTAGTGAAGTTAGAAGAGTGTGATATTTGCAAGATCAAGAAGTGAACCAACATTCTCTACTAAAAAGGCAAGTGACACTATCATCCAAGTCCTACTATTTTCATTACACTTAGTGGATTTTTGTAACATGCATGATAAGGACTACTATATTTTATGCTATGCTAAATCCTAATAGGATACCCTTATATCTCCCTTAGTGGAAACATTGTAGTTGTAGTATGCTTAGCCCTACTATATATTTGGGATGGGATACATGTTATGATTATATGAAGAGTTGAAAAGATATAAATTTTATATAATAAAACAAGTACTCAATTTACCACCTGGGTGGACAAGGATACTCAAGTTTTGGACAAGGTAGCAACAAAGGGAACCATGTTTATATGGCCATCTCTTTTTGTATGTGCACTAGAAGAAAAACCACTTAGGGACTTAGAGATTGAACATGTTTCTCGTACAGTGGCTTCCGTGTACAGCCACATGCTAAATGGGCTCTGGCTTAGTCAACTACATAGTGGAAGGCCGATGCATTGGCATCTTCAGGTTGACTAGAATTGTGTAAGGGAAATATCCCTACATTGGTGCCTGGATGACAAGCTAGCATTGTGTATTGGGAGGACTTCTATGGAAAGACTTTGTCACATTCTCGATCTGCCGGTACTCCATTTTGGCGAGTACTTATCCAGCGGCCACTGGTGGCATCAAGACGAGATTGTGTCATGTGGGTAAAGTGTACAACTTCTGCAGAAGATCAAAAATTTTAAGTACTTAGCCGTGTCCCCGGTTATGGACAACACTAAGCAACTAAGGCCTGAAGCTATGGAAGATCTCGACATTCCAATTTCTCAAAGTAAAACTTGATGGTCAACAAGGGATTTGAAGCACTTGGAGTTTTCCAAGGGATTCAGGAAGATTTGACAAAGATCAAAACTATTTTGAAAAGATAGGACAAAACTATATTGCTTTCTGCAAATGAGCCTAAACCCTACTTAGCCAAATATGCATGTAAAGGATAGGATCCACTTATTTCTACATAGTAGTGAAACTTGCCAATACAATTCAAATGTATTGACCCTTGTGGCTGTAACTTATTATGTTGCAGGTTTGTTTGATGTTAGTGAAGTTTATTGATTAGGATTACAAGTCTACAACCAACATGATTGCCTGTGGCACTTTGAAGATGAAGGACCCCATGCTATTGTTATATTCTGCTGCATTGTAATGTGATAACCAAATGAGCTATGTAAGATGTAATAAATTATTTTATTCCTGGTTATAAAGTTGTATTATGACCTTTCTTTCTTGATATTACATCTTAACTGTGGATGCTAGCTATTGATCCAGGGACTATCATTATAAACACAGGGATCTCTACCTTATTAAAGGTTGGGAACCTTACATGATATGAGTTAAACATGCTAAGGCTTGTATGGGAGGCCACGGTGGGATGTGGTTTTTCTAGTCCCTTGCTCGCCACCACTAGGACATGAGTTCTTGCCTTTGGAACCAAGACGAGCGTGCAACCACACGGGGCCTGGACAACCTCATGACTGACTAACTTGCCTAGTAGATTCCATGAGTCACATAGTTCGGGCGTTCCATTCGACATATGCACATAAAATCTTTTGAAAGATTTGCCGGGTGAAGTTGGTGCATTCATAACAGGTAGGTAAGCGTGGCCGAGGTTGCTTGGGGTAGATAGCGCCCCTAGTAAACCAATCTCGCCTCACATATTTAAGTACCGGCTTCGGGATTTGACCCGTTACGGCGGAACCATACTTATTGCGTGACTCATGGTCTCGGCGAAAGCAAGGTAAAGGTCGTGTCTAACCACCCTCTGTCGGCCTTCCAAGGAAGAGGGCTAATCATGTGGCATTAAGAGAAGGTTGGTACGTGTGGGTAAAGTTGTACACCCCTCCAGGGTAATAATATTTTCGAAAAGCCGTGTTCACGGTTATGAACGACTTGGCGACCGGACTCAAGATCATAGATAACTATAACCTAATCATAAAACTTGGCAGATCAACATGTGATTAAGGATGCTTCCTCACGGGTACGAGGGGGTGATCCTAGTTCAGATGATGAGGATTCGGTGGATATCAAAAGATGATGAACAATATTTTCGGAGATGTCGCTCTCTTATCACCTTTTAAAAATACTCTGAATAGACGAGCTTCTTCTCTTCCTCTTGTTTTATAAACAAAAGTGGCTTTATGCAAAACAACTCCACCAGCCATAAGTCTTGAGGAGTACACCCTGTACTCACCCTTGCTTTGTTGATACTTTTGGCAGAGTAAGTGTTCACCTGAAGACGAGTTCCGTACTACATCGACATCGACGAGTAGCTTGGGGTTCTCGGCCGGTAGCTTGGCATCTATGGGCTGGGACGTCATCGTTATGCTTCAGGCCTCTTAGGCCATTTGTTAAGTTTGCTATATTTAATAGCATAATTTGCCTTCCGTTGTTTGATGTTTGTGGTCAGTGACCTCTGCTTGTAATAATTTGGTTCTCTACTCAGTTATGATCTTGCTGTAATATATTTTGTGTCGTAGGGTCACTTCTGTGTTATCAATTCTCCATTGGATATTCTCGAGCTCAAGGTCAAGCTTATGTCAGACGGAGGTCTGGGATTTGTTTAGCCCTGATACCGGGGGTGTTACAGGTAAGTTCTTGCACTGTAAGTATTTTCATGTCATTGAGAACTGCCAATGGGGTACCCCTTGCACATGGTACAGGAGCTTTCCCATAATCAAAATGACAAGGCAAGCAGACAATGAGCATCTTACCAATCTTCTTATGTACCATGGGAATATGGTGCTTTTTTCTCTCTTTCCTCTTTTCTCAATGTGTCTCTTTTTTTGTAAGAAGCATGCTTCATAGATGTCACTATGGTGATGCTGCAAGTTTCCACCATGATTAGGCATGGCTTAGGCTAGCGGCCCAGGCGTTTCTCTAACACAGGATACAAACTCCATAGACTTACAAGTTCCCTCTTTATTTCACACCGGTGACATCCATAGACAAAAGAGCATGATATCAACTGAGTACAATAAGGTACAAGTGCAATGTTGAAAACGTTCCTCGTGACATCACGGTTCTGCTAATTCCAACTTATAAGTGCAAGCATATACAACAAAGTTATCACAATGGTTCAAGTTTATTAGGGGCAAAGAATCAAGTGTGCCATCAAGTTCATGAGGGCTTTAATCACTAAGTTTTCACATAACAAAATAGTTTTTAATTGGAAGATAGTTGAAAACAAGAATATACTTGGAATGGTGTAACACACCATGCATAGGAGTTTATAGTGGACACTTTGGAATAACTTGGTTTCTTGGGAGTTGGAGGCATGAGTAGAACTTACTCGTACAAGTGGAGGCTAGCAAAAGACTGGGAGCAACCAACTAAGAGAGCATAATGGCCATAATCATGTAATGCAACAAATCATACTAATCAAAGCAAAGAGTGGTACTACAAGTCAAGGATTAAATGATCATAGAGGCTAATGATGACTTGTCATAGTCATAACATGGTGTGAGCATGTGCCAAGTCAACCCAAGCAAAACATCAAAGGAGAATACCACAATACTATGCTTTTTCATGCTAAAACAACGCATAATTTCTTCAAGGCACACTAAGCAATCCCAATTGTTTGGAACAAGACATGCTACAGCAATAATCACTAAGCATAATGCTAAAAAACATCTAACATGTCATGCTAAAGTCTAAGTCACAGTCAATGCAAGCTCCTCTTGCACTTCAAGCAAGAACTTACTACTCCTTTCCAAACACCAAGCAAACTTATTTGCAAACAACACAGAGAGAATGGGGGTCCAATCTAACACCCTCGCCTGATAAGGCTGAGTTCATGTGTATAGTGCCAATCCCTGGATTGGTTCACTGGCACACACAGTACAAAATGATACCAAATATAACTATGCATCATAAATACAACGAATATGATCCAAATTTTACATTATTTATTCAAGTACACAGCGGAAAACGAATACAAGGTAGATCTCCATCCTTCAAATGTGCCACAGGCGAACAATTATTGAGTAGAGTCTCGCGACCTATGAACGATCACTCAGATACGATATAACCTGCAACATGAAACATTGCAGCCACGAATGGTCAATACATTGAATGTATGGCCAGTAGGCTAAAGTGGTTAACAACAGATCTATCAACTACATGCTTATTTGGCCAAGTGGAGTTCAGGCTCATTTTCATAAAGCAATAATTTTATGCTATCATTTGTAACAAAGTAGTTTTCCAATACGATAAATAGGACACTCTGGTTCACTCCTAGGTGCTCCTACCCAATTATGTTCACCCAACAAGTTTTAAGTAATTAAGAAATAAGGATGATTGAGAAATATCATAGCATCAGTATCAGGTCGCTCAAATTGTCCATAACCGGGGACACGGCTAATCGATTACTTTATACACCCTGCAGGGGTTAGTACACTTTACCCATGTGACTTGGCCAGCCCAGCTCGTACCACCACTCTCATATTGGGTGATGATAGGGAGAAGTCCAAGAAGGAACCGTTCGGGAAGTAGCTCCCCAATCCCGATGCGCACCGGTCCAACCTACACTATCTACATCTCTGGATACGCGGGTTCGAGTTACCACAACCTACTGAGTTCAACCAACCGCCCATTTCATTATTGGCACATGGTTGCACACGAAAGCTTCCAAACAAAGAAACCAATCATTTCTCAGTGTCCTGGGTGCCTTTCCGCAATGATACCACCAAAAATTATCAATCCCATCACACCCAGGAGATTCATTGATTAAGTTGTTTTAGTTTTCGCAAACCAACACATTTAGAATCAACATCAGTGATGTAACTCAGCCCTCGTTCATCATAGCATGGCTAAGCACATCTACCAACGGTGGCTCATAAACAAGGAATGCTAGGGAATAATATGGGACATAGCATAGCATATACACATCAATTCCTACATATGCAATTCTACAAAAACATCTACAATGCATAGGAAAACAGTAGGACGTTTATGACCAAGATAGCACCACTTGCCTTTGTTGTAGATGTAGTCGATTAGATAATCCTCACAATTCTCATAGATATAATGGTTGCTCTCGTCATAACCATAATGCTTGCAATCATAGTAGTTGCAATCACACACGTTGCACTCCTCGCAATCTATCGATCAAACAATTGCATACAACATAAACAATAGCACATAGAGATCAAACAAATGCACAAAATGCATGCATGACAATTTAATAAGTCACAATGGTTGTTACTTTAGTTCTCTAAACAATATTGAAGTATATGATGCATGCAAGAGACCAATTAATGCAATGGAGTACTTGTTATTAATAATTACTTGCCAATATAGGATTTTTAATAGTTCTGTTGTAACGCCTGTTCTAACTGTCGGATTAAATTTGTTTCTTGGGTTTACTGGATAGAGGACATTAATACGAACCAGTAGGCATTGGATTCACCATAATCAGAGTTATAGATCTTTTTGTATGATTTAAATAGTGTTTAATGGGTTTTAAATGATTCATATAGTTTCTTTTGTCTAAAATCAAACTAAAATTATATCTGTAATCTCCACGGAATTGTGAATCCAGGGACATATTATTTGTAATTTTCAGAATAGTATTTATTTTCTTATGAATTTATTATTCTAAATAAGCCATGAAACCATTTAAATCTTCATGGCAAAACCTTACAGTCAAAGGAAGAACTAATTGCATATTGATGATCTACATGGAACCAGCTTTCCATGGGTATATCATTTATATTTTTGTGACAAGCAATTAATTTACTATGAATTTAATGATTTATAAAGCCATTAAAACTAATTAAATTTCTATGGGTTAAATATTCGGCAAAGGCTAGATCCAACCAGATATTATTAATGTACATTACAGTAGCTTCAATTTGATATATTGTTCATATTTTTCGGAGTTACAGATAATTTCTTATGAATTTATTAACCTAAAAGACCATTAAAACTAATTAAATTACTGCAGTAACCACGTACAGTAAAAGTTCGATCTATTCTGATAATATGATTCTACGTGAAATTATCTTCAATTTGATATATTATACGCAATTTTTGGACGTGGTATGAATATCTAATGAATTTTACAAGTTAGACCTATAATATGCAATTTTAAATTCGAACGAAATATTCCAGGAAATATTCCGCTGACTGGACAGGTTGACTTTGCATGCTGACTGGGACTAGATGCTGACCTGACGATAACGTGGCGTTGATGAGGAAGCTGACCAGAATAACGACATGGCACGCACCGGTTTGATTGGATCTCGACCGTCTAGATAGGATCCGGTGGCTAGAAGAAGAGATTGACCCGATTTTGGCTCAGAATAGACAAGAAACAGATCTATGTTAGAGAGACAAATCCGTAGGTCAAATTGAAAAACTTAGACCACACGAAAGTTGTGGGGAATCATTATTCCTACCTTCTCACCAAAGGAATTTGGATTTGAAGAAACGAGCGCGAGTACATCTTGGATTTACACCGTAAGATCTGAAATATTGCGATGCGAAATTCTCCGGCTGTGGTGGATGAAAAGAGGTGAGGTTTGTCGGGATTGAAATATTTTGACGTGTTCTACAACTTTCGTTTTTTGACCGAAGGCAAACAACAAAGTCTAGATGGGTTAAAAATCAAAATAAGATTCGGCATATGTAGATTCGGGATTTCGAGGAGAGAAACTCGTACAGCTATGGCTCTACGAGTTTATATGGAGATTTAGGATGTTGTAGAGATAGGTATTGGAGTAGGGAACAAGTAGAAACAAACGGAAGTTGATTCGGAGTTGTAGATAAAAAGTTACAGCAGTTTGAATAGAGATAGGTTTGACAAAACTCGTTTTGCACACCTTTAAAGCAAACCTGGGCACGTACCTGCGCGCGTGTAGCTGCTCCGGTCGGTCCGAGTGGGCCGGCCCGTTTAGGTTTTTTTTTCTTTTTCTATTTACTTGTTTCCCTCATATCTTTTGCATACGAACTCCAAATGATATGATTCTTGTTTCTAAATTTTTCTAAAATCGAATAGATCATTATAGGATCAAATTTGTAATCTTTTTACTAGTTTGGAAGTAGTTGATTTACAAATACTTGTATATTCCATTTTATTTATATCTTTATTTGTCTGTATTTATTCCATTACTTTTTCATACTAGCTCCAAATGAGCTCAATTTTGTTTCTAAAATTTTGTAGTATTAATTGGATCTCTTTAGGCTATAATTATCAATAATTTATGCCTTAACAACAATGGGTTTTATAAAGTCAATTTAATTACCCTTAGGAACATTTGGGCGAATCAACTATAGGATTTAGATACCAGGATTTGGATTTAGTTTGTGAGAACTTTGCATGGATGTAATGAAGTGTTTATGAATGCTTCATGATTATCATTTTTAAATCTTGCACAACAATTCTACAATCCATAATCAATCCATGCCCTTTTGCCTATATGGCTACTTAGGTCATAACAAAAGAATATAAGATTTTGAATTCAAGGTTGAGAGGATTTTCTATTCAAAAAGTTTCTTCTCTTTGGGAATTTTCAACATAGTCAAACAACCAATCAACCTTATTTATTTATTTCACATTCCAAAATTAGGAGAATTTTGGGATGTGACATCCAAATTGCTTTATAAAACTAAACAACCTAAACAAAGCAAACGAAAACTAAGACGCTCCAAGAACAACACAAGTATGCATGAAACAATAAAAATGAAGTGTCTAAACAGACCTAAGCTTTTTATTGATGAAGAAGGGGATGCCTTGGGCATCCCCAAGCTTTAACGCTTGTACCTCTTGGATATTTCTTGGGGTGACACCATGGTGGCATCCCCAAGCTTGAGCTTTTGTCCATCCTTCATCGCATTGCGTCATTATCTCTCTACACCTGAAATTTTTCCTTCATACAAAACTTCACACAATCTTCATTTGCAACATTAGTGTATTCAAAATATATTAGACCACTGGCAAAGCTTTGTAATAGCAAGGCTTTTCACTAAAAACACAAGATACTGTAGTAACTCCTTCAAAAAGCTCAATTCACCTAAAGAGAACTCAAAAAGGAATCAATAATAAGCAAATGCAAATAATGGCAGAAAGCTGTCAAAATAGACCAGCAGGTAGAAACAGATTTTTTAAAAATATTATGTTGCTCAAATCAAAAAGTGTGAACTAAAGAAAGTTAGCTAACATACTGGGAGATTTATTCGTAAATTTTGAACTCAATCCGAGTTACAGAGCCTCCTCACGAATTAGTTTGGTGGAGGACAGAAATCTGTTCGGGACAGCAACTCCCCAAATCTTACTTCTCTCACATTAGAGGTCATTCTTGGCACAAAAATCAAACAAAGAGGATAAGGAGAGGTCATTACAGAAGTAATAACTTCCAAGACTCAAGTAAACTCTTAGGTTATGAAAGGGTAATTGCCCCTATGTGTGGTTTTGGTGACTAATAGCAATCCCTATGGACTAATGTTTTCAATGAGTTTTATATGAAGGTATATTCCATAGGTCATGCTTGTAGTCCATGTGTTGGATTCAAGTATGGATGCCATGAAGATAAAGATATACCTTGAGTATTGGCATCAAAATCATCGAGTTGAAGAGAAGAATATGATATGATCAAGATCTTGAGAGTGTGATCTCAATAGAAGAATTCAAGATATGGCTCTAAGTCGGTGTCATGATAGCCTCATTAGTTTAGCTATGGTTGACTAAGATTTAGAGAATGTAATCAAATGAAGAGTTCCTTATGTACCTCAAGATATTAAGATGGAGCACGAGAAGATACTTGGTTGACCAATACAAAGAGTGAAGAGTGATTTCAAGTTGGTCAACACATGAAGCATAAAGAATGTACCACATGGTATTGTGGTATGGTAAGCCTTGTCAATTATGCATCATGAACTAATCCATTATATATTTTCCTTTGCGTTTTCTATATGGACAGGTATCTTTCCATGGGCATGCTTAAAAAATGAAGACATTATATAGCCCATGAGAGGATGACATCAAGTGGTGATCGTCATCAAGGTTGAGAAGGGCAAGTTCAAGATAAGCATCTCGAGAAGATCATTTGCTTGAAGCTTGACGTCCATATTTGTGATAATGGACATGTGAAGACATATATTAATGAAGCTATCCCATAGTGGTGTATGGGGAGCAAATTAGGAGTCTTCACGAAGCAACAATGATCAAGTGTTGCATTCCGGCTTGGGTGGAGCTTGAAGCGTTGTCATCAAGATCAAGCGGTTTGCTCAAGGCAAAGGTATGGCCTTGCTAGGTTTTCCTTTTACCGGTCTCAGGGTGGTTGTTGGGAGACCGGGTTATAGGATAGATAGCCTCACTATCAAGAGGGGCTTTCGGTTATGTAACTTGATAACATCGTCATAGGGAGCTCAATACTTTGCATCTTCCTATTTTTGTTTCTTCTTGGTGTTTCTCCATGTGAGGTTCTTGATCTTGTTGCTAGCTCTTCAACAAGCCCAAGTTCATCGAAAACGGAATTCATATGCATCTTCTATGGCGTTTTTGAGTTTGAAGGTTTTATCGGTTCTTATTTAGGGAGGCTTCTTACCTTTCTTCATTTGGTTCTATCCTCCTTTGTTGGGATATGATGTTTCTCTACACAATCTTCTAAAGCTTGTTGTCCAAAACAAGCCCAAGATCATCAAAATCGGAGTCCGGATGCAAAAGTTATTGCGTTTTTCGTGAAGCCTGGTTCATCCCGGTTGTGGATTCGGTTCAACCGGCTCCCAGACCGGGTGGTCCGGTGTCAGGACCGGAAAACCGGATCTGAAACCGGGATTTTCGGTTTTTCTATACCGAGTCTATCCGAGACTGTGTACTGACCCTAATTCTGGTTTTAAGTTTGGTTTTCCGGTCCAGGAACCGGACCGTCCGGTTCTGGAGCCAGTCCAACCGAACTTTCAACCGAGTTCGCACAGATTTCTTCCAACGGCCATATTTGCTTTCCACTATAAAAGGGGGTTCTTCCCCCAACGTTTTAGGTTCTTCTTGACCACAAAATTGACCTCCATTGTTGAACCTCTTGAGCTTTCTTCCTCCCCCTTCCCTCCTATGATTCTTGCTTCTTTTTTAGGGCTTTGGAAGAAGATATCTAGATCTACAATCCCCACCAATCAATTCCTCCTCTAAGTGAGGGGAACCCATTAGATCTAGATCTTGGAGTCATTGGTTGACTTCCACCATTGTTCTTCCTCTCTAATTCCTCCCTATCACTTGTTGCTTTGGTGGGATTTGAGAGTGAAGGATTTGAGCACCCTTGGTGGTCTTGCTTTGCATTCTTGCATAAGTGTTGAGCTCTCCATTATGATTTGTTCGAGTGAGAGACCGTGAGCTTGTTACTCTTGGAGGGTGACCTCCTAGTTGGCTTGGCGGTTGGTGCCGCGGTGTTCTCTTCGTGGAAGATTGTGAAGAGACTCGGGCTTCTCCTTCGTGGATCTTGTGAAGTGGTTGTGGAGCTTGCCATCTCCGGAGTGGATGAAAAGCTAGCCATAAGGAAAGGTCCTATTCCTTCGTGGGATAGACTCGGAGAAGAAGGTGAGCCTTTGTGGCGTGTGAGGAATCCTTCGTGGAACCTCACACCTCTCCAACGTGACGTAGCCCCCTTCCCAAAGGTGGTGAACACAGGAATACATCTTCGTCTCCGCGTGCCTCGGTTATATCTATATCCGAGCTTACTTTCCTTGTGATAGCCATCGAGCTTTAAGTACTTATATCTTGCTTATCACCTGTGGTATATTTATCTTGTGCTATATTGCTTAGCTTAATTTGTTGTTGGTGCACTTAGTTGAGCCTAGTGTATTTAGGTTTTGTGCTTGTAAAATAAACGTTAGTTTAATTCCGCATTCTATCAAGCCAAAACCGTAATAGTTTTGAAATTGCCTATTCACCCCCCTCTAGGCGACATCTCTATCCTTTCAATTGGTATCAGAGCAAGGTCTCTCCTTGTTTAGGATTCACCGCCTAGAGTGTAAAGATGTCGGCTAGTAGTATAGTACACAATGACACAATTATCTTTGATGGCACAAATTATGCTTTGTGGAGAAATTGCTTGATTTATAATCTTCGGACCTTGTGTCCAAATATTGAGCGATTTCTAGATGTAGGTTTTTCTCCTCCTATGGATCCTCAAAATATATCTTTAGAGGATGAGAAAAAATTACATCTCGAAGCTCAAGTATCTAATGAGATTATTTTCTCCTTGAGACCCACAGTAAATTTGTTCTTGACGATTGTAAAGCGCAAGTCATCTCATGAGATGTGGACCAAGCTTAAAGAAATATTTGGTGGGTCCATTTCTCATAGGGTTAGTGGTATCTCCAAGGAGCTCTCTTCTCCCTCACATCATGAAGAGCTCCAAGTTGCTTCCACCTCCCGGCCGCAATGAGATTTCAATTCTTTCCACTTCACTTACATGTTACAAGTCACAAGGTAATGGCATGGTGAGTGGAAAAATCATATGTGATGATGGTAGTGTTTCTCTTTACACCAATGATTCTTGTTCTATAAATGATAATGGTGTAGTGAGTTTGGACTTATTAAGCACTTCTTGCAACAATGATGTTATATCCCCTTGTGTTGCTAGTCTTTGTATATCATCTAGAAATTATTTGAGTACTAGTGTATATGATATGCTTGATTTGGCTTGTTCCCATGAACAAAATGCTTCTATTTCCTCTTGTTGTTTATCTAACAATGTAGAAGAAATCAAACATTCTATGGAGCAAGACATGATCATGAATGAAGATTCAAGAATATCCTCATCTTCATCCTCTCGTGCTCACATGTGCCTTATGGCAAGAGGATCAAAGGTATCTCCTACTTTGTATCCCAATATATCTTCTAAAGATAATAGCAATGATAATGATGATAGTGATGATGACATTGATGAGGATACTAGTGCTCTCTTGCTTGAGTTGACTTTTTTGTGTACCTCTCTTCGTGGTAATAATAAGGCCGTTACTTGTCTCAAACACGTTATGGACACCATAACTAAACAAACGGGAACCATAGAGGAGTTGGATTTCCAACTTGATGATGGGAGTCAGAGATTCAATCTCCTTAAGCAAGAGCTTGTCGAGGAGAAGCACCCTAATTGTCTCCTCACACAAAAACTTGAATCTTATGAGCTTGAAAAGGAAAATTCCATTAATGATGCTTGTTCTACTAACTCTACTTCTTGTGAAGAATCTACCCTAAAGGATAACGTTGAGCTAAGGGCTCAACTTGAGTTGCTAACTAGCAAGTATAGGAAATTAGAAGAAAGTCATGTAAAGCTCTCGGGCTCTCACAATGATCTTATAATCTCCCATGATGAGCTAAAGTTAGCTCGTGAGGCAAGTATTACCAAGGTAACATCTTGTGAGCCTCTTTTGGACATTAGCATAACTTCTACTCAAAATGCTATTTTTCCATGTGCTATTCCTAGTAATCCATCTAGCCATACTATTGATAAACCTTGTTTTGGATTAATTGCTTTGCCTTGTTGCTCTAACAATGAAGCTTATACTTCCTCTAGTACTTGTATTTCTACTAACCATGTAGAGGAAATCAAAGAGCTCATGGCCCAAGTCACTTCCTTGAGGAATGACTTGGAAAAGAGTCTTGGAGGGAAATCCACACTCGATAATGTCTTGAGTGTGCAAAAATCCCCTAATGATAAAAGTGGACTTGGATTCAACTCCAATAACAAGAACAAGTCCAATATAAACAAGAAGAAGGGCCAAAACCAAGTAAAGAATTCGGCCAAGATTGTTTGCTTCAAGTGCAAGGTTGAAGGACATCATGTAAGATCTTGTCCATTGAAGAAAAAGCACTTGAGTGAGAAGCAACAAGTGAAGCGGCCACAAGCTCATGTTCAAGCCCAAGTTGAAGCTATGCCACTTCCAAAGAAGAATCAAGATATTGCTCCCAAAGCCAAGAAATCAATGAAGAAGAGAAAGGGGAGCACTTGTTGCTACATATGTCGTGTGAAGGGGCACTTTTCCTCTTCATGTTCAAATGGTACCTTATCTAACCCTATCATTGTTGATGATGATTATTATCTTAGGAAGGATAAGGATGGCAATGTGTTTTCTAAGTTTGTTGTAACTCAAAGTGGTGTCAAGAAAAGAACCATTTGGGTTTCCAAGCCTATTGTGACTAACCTCTTAGGACCCAACTTGGTTGGGGACCACCAAGCTCAAACTTGATCAATAGGTGTTCGTGGAGGGCATTGGAGACTTGGCTAACTCATGAAGAATTAAGGGATCTTTATATTTTATATTTGATCAAGCCAAGTCCTAAGGATTATTATTTCCCTATCTTATCCAATGTGCCTCTTCGTGGTAACTTGTACTTAACTCATTTATATTGTAAGTTACTTGCCCCCTTTACATGTTTTGGTTTTGTACCAAGTATGTGTTTGTATTTGGTGTGCCTAATGCTTGATTATTTTGTGTATTCAAGTATGTCTAGGTGTTTGGCACATCATTTACTCGTGTATTTTATTTTGAGCCTCTAATGCATCTTGATGATATCTTATTTGGCTCTTTTAGAGTGGTTAATGGAACATCCCATTTTGGGTGAGTGACATGCCTCGCGCATCTCTCAAACCTTAAAATATGTGTACATGAGTACGACCACTTAGTACTGATATTGCAAGCTTATCTAGTCACTATGTGGTGTATCATACTCATGAGAAATTCAAATTCTAAATGTCCATTAATTATCTCTAGTTGAGGTTATTTTTTCCTCTTATAAAAAAATGAATATCACATTATGGGGGAGTAATATGCTTCTTTTGCATATCATAATCCTAGGAAATGTGAACATATGAGGTAGTGCCACTTAGAGTTGATATTGTTGATTATCTTATTTCTAGGTGGCATGTTGGATCAAACAAGGTCCTATTTTTGTTAGAAGCTTTTATTGCTCGTCTTTTTGGTCTTTGTTTGAGTAAGAAATTCTTGGTGCGGTCTTTCTCAAATACATATCTATATATCTTATTTGGGATACCATTTGCTTCAAGTTATTCTAATCATTGCTTTGCATGATTGTGTGACTAGTTGAAGCTATCAAGAATCTCTATCTTTGCATAGTGCTTACTCTTTTTATTTCTATCCTATGCTTTTTATTGTGAAGATTTATATTTAATATTCGTGCAATATACCACCGGAAATCTATTCCAATACACTCATTTTCTTCGACAATTGATATACTTGTGTGTGGTAGCATTTGTGGATCATCTTCACTTTGGAGTTAACCTCTTATTGCCTTACTTTCTTTCCAAAATTTTGGTGTGGCTCCCATTGTCTTCCTTGGCTTTTGAACATCTCTTTGATGATGTTTTTGATTATTATCAAATGTGTTTTAGTGGAAGACAAACATTTTCTTCTCGGAACCTTGTGCCATTGTGAAAAGTGTTAAGGGTTTGGTTTATTTGTTGAAACCTTGCTCTTCTGGGAGTTTGTTATCTCATTCTTTATTCTCTATTTTATTTTCTTGAATGAGATAAATCTTTGAGAATTTGTGTTCTTATTTCATCTTTCATGCTTAATAGTTTTTTCTCGGTTCATTTGTTGAACTTTGTTGAACAAATCTTGTGTTGGTTTGATTCTTTGATATAGTTTGGACAAAAAATGTGTTTTGTCACACCTTGTATGCCTTCTTGAATATTTTTGGTGATTTGTCCAAAGTATATCTTCATTGGATCTTGAAAGTATCGCGCATGCATGTTTACTAAATGTATATCTTATATCATGTTTTGCTTTCTTTGATCCAATATATAGGGTATACTCCATCAAATCCTTAAACGGCTAAGATATGCATGAAATTCAAATTTCATCTCTGAATATGCACATATTTTTATGGAGTGTATCCTATGTGTTGTGGTTATTCTAACCACTTTGGGCCCAATAAGTTTGGGGACCAAGATGTACTTGAATGTTGTTTTAGGTACATTGAATATGCAATGGATGCTTGTCTCTTCTATAAGGAAAGTGTTGTCACCACATGTTAATTGGAGCCAAGCTAGGATGATCTAAAAATTCTTATCTACTACATCATACCATTGCTATCTCGGTAACAAGTATCTTATTCATGCATACTATTCTTCCATCCAATCTCTTGTAGGTTGCATCTTGGCATGAATTTATTTGTTTGTCAATGTTTGATTCTTGCAATTATCTTTGAAAGACTTTGTATCCTTATTGCTTATGTGAGTAATTTGAGATGATGCATATAATGGGGAGTATATAAAATCATTTTCATGATTCACCAATTCCAAATATGCCTTCTAGCAATTTATTGCATATCAACTCCTCAAGGTACTCTCATGTGCAATATTGTTTAAATTGCATTGAATCATTCCTTTTGATACTTGTTGCCTTTCTCAAAGTATCCCAACTAGAATTAGTTCCCTTAGTGTTAGTTGTGATGGTTTTTAGATTTTTTTTCTTTGGTGAAGTTCATTGATATACCATAAGATAAAATAGAGCCATGGGCTATATATGCACTTAAGCAAAATATCCTTTTTGGTATATCTTATGACTTCCGCTTGGATATCATGTATTCTTTTTATTAACCTATTATGTGTGGATGTTTCTTTGTGGATTATTCTCATGTTTTTCCCTTAGAAACTTATATACACTAGAGTGTTAATCTCTCTCCTTGATATACTCGCTCTTTTC
Source organism: Avena sativa (assembly GCA_916181665.1). Taxonomy (NCBI): domain Eukaryota; kingdom Viridiplantae; phylum Streptophyta; class Magnoliopsida; order Poales; family Poaceae; genus Avena; species Avena sativa. The sequence goes on along the minus strand of OV702284.1, from coordinate 185,599,962 downwards.
CGACCATGACTCTTATCCTCTTGATTTTTAATGGTTTTGGTAAGGTCTTGATTTATGAGTGCTTGGTTTACTTTTATTGCATATTCACACACTCATATCTCATATTTGGTTTCTTTTGGACTTAAGCTTGTCTTGACAAGTGTATTGGTTTATATCTAATCCTTGTATATTGGTTGTGTTCTAAATAATATAGAGGGAGTGAAGATTCCATGTTTGTGCATATTGTATTCAAATGAAACAACTAATTTATGCACGGACCTTGGGGAGCTTCCTTATTTCACTTAGAGCACTATTTGTCCATTTGATTATTTGGATCTTTTGATTGCTTGCTTAGTCCGTTGAAGTTCCTTCACCTTGTTATCCTTTTAGCAATCCTTGATCCTCAATATAGTTTGATTTCCTCCAAGTGTTCGTCATTGGGTGTGTGCATGTGGTTTGACTCATATTACGAGTAATGCACACCTTGTGTAGGAACTCATACTATATTGTCATTCTAACCTTGTTATCCATTTTGGCACTTGTTGTCAATGGGGGAGAAGTTTAGAGGGTTTTAAGGGAAATGGTTTTCTACTTAAGATTGGTTTGTTCTTAAGTGTTTGCCTTTCATGCATTTCATCTTTATTATGTTTTGCATGGTTGTATATATAGTGGAGACTCTCCCAAAGGTTATGCTTAACAATGTATGCAATGAAATTCAAGATAATCACACGTGCATATATTGTGGGGGAGTTTGCTCTATATATGTTGGTTCTACTCACATCTCATGCATTAGTTGTAGTTTATGTGATTAGAATCAGTTTTGATATGGTCTAGTATCTTTCTGTTACTTAACCATATCAAATACAACTTCTTGTATACAACTTATTCTTAGAAAAGTTGCGTACTTGTTTCTAATATTCATTATATAAACCCTCGTGTTGTGATTGTCATAAATTACCAAAATGGGGGAGATTGAAAGGGTAATTACCCCTATGTGTGGTTTTGGTGATTAATGACAATCCCTATGGACTAATGTTTTCAATGAGTTTTATATGAAGGTATATTCCATAGGTCATGCTTGTAGTCCATGTGTTGGATTCAAGTATGGATGCCATGAATATAAAGATATACCTTGAGTATTGGCATCAAAATCATCGAGTTGAAGAGAAGAATATGATATGATCAAGATCTTGAGAGTGTGATCTCAAAAGAAGAATTCAAGATATGGCTCTAAGTCGGTGTCATGATAGCCTCATTAGTTGAGCTATGGTTGACTAAGATTTAGAGAATGTAATCAAATGAAGAGTTCCTTATGTACCTCAAGATATTAAGATGGAGCACGAGAATATACTTGGTTGACCAATACAAAGAGTGAAGAGTGTTTTCAAGTTGGTCAACACATGAAGCATAAAGAATGTACCACATGGTATTGTGGTATGGTAAGCCTTGTCAATTATGCATCATGAACTAATCCATTATATATTTGCCTTTGCGTTTTCTATATGGAAAGGTATCTTTCCATGGGCATGCTTCAAAAATGAAGACATTATATAGCCCATGAGAGGATGACATCAAGTGGTGATCGTCATCAAGGTTGAGAAGGGCAAGTTCAAGATAAGCATCTCGAGAAGATCATTTGCTTGAAGCTTGACGTCCATATTGGTGATAATGGACATGTGAAGACATATATTAATGAAGCTATCCCATAGTGGTGTATGGGGAGCAAATTAGGAGTCTTCACGAAGCAACAATGATCAAGTGTTGCATTCCGGCTTGGGTGGAGCTTGAAGTGTTGTCATCAAGATCAAGCGGTTTGCGCAAGGCAAAGGTATGGCCTTGCTAGGTTTTCCTTTTACCGGTCTCAGGGTGGTTGTTGGGAGACCGGGTTATAGGATAGATAGCCGCACTATCAAGAGGGGATTTCGGTTGTGTAACTTGATAACATCATCAAACGGAGCTCAATCCTTTGCATACTTTTCATCTTCCTATTTTTTTGCTTCTTGGTGTTTCTCCATGTGAGGTTCTTGATCTTGTTGCTAGCTCTTCAACAAGCCCAAGTTCATCGAAAACGGAATTCTTATGCATCTTCTATGGCGTTTTCGAGTTTGAAGGTTTTATCGGTTCTTATTTAGGGAGGCTTCTTACCTTTCTTCATTTGGTTCTATCCTCCTTTGTTGGGCTATGATGTTTTTCTGCACAATCTTGTAAAGCTTGTTGTCCAAAACAAGCCCAAGATCATCGAAATCGGAGTCCGGATGCAAAAGTTATTGCGTTTTTCGTGAAGCCTGGTTCATCCCGGTTGTGGATTCGGTTCAACCGGCTCCCAGACCGGGTGGTCCGGTGTCAGGACCGGAAAACCGGATCTGAAACCGGGATTTTCGGTTTTTCTATACCGAGTCTATCCGAGACTGTGTACTGACCCTAATTCCGGTTTTAAGTTCGGTTTTTCGGTACAGGAACCGGACCGTCCGGTTCTGGAGCCGGTCCAACCGAACTTTCAACCGAGTTCGCACAGATTTCTTCCAACGGACATATTTGCTTTCCACTATAAAAGGGGGTTCTTCCCCCAACGTTTTAGGTTCTTCTTGACCACAAAATTGACCTCCATTGTTGAACCTCTTGAGCTTTCTTCCTCCCCCTTCCCTCCTATGATTCTTGCTTCTTTTTGAGGGCTTTGGAAGAAGACATCTAGATCTACAATCTGCACCAATCAATTCCTCCTCTAAATGAGGGGAACCCATTGGATCTAGATCTTGGAGTCATTGGTTGACTTCCACCATTGTTCTTCCTCTCTAATTCCTCCCTAGCACTTGTTGCTTTGGTGGGATTTGAGAGTGAAGGATTTGAGCACCCTTGGTGGTCTTGCTTTGCATTCTTGCATAAGTGTTGAGCTCTCCATTATGATTTGTTCGAGTGAGAGACGTGAGCTTGTTACTCTTGGAGGGTGACCTCCTAGTTGGCTTGGCGGTGGGTGCCACGGTGTTCTCTTCATGGAAGATTGTGAAGAGACTCGGTCTTCTCCTTCGTGGAGCTTGTGAAGTGCTTGTGGAGCTTTCCATCTCCGGAGTGGAGGAAAATCTAGCCATAAGGAAAGGGCCTATTCCTTCATGGGATAGACTCGGAGAAGAAGGTGAGCCTTTGTGGCGCGTGAGGAATCCTTCGTGGAACCTCACACCTCTCCAACGTGACGTAGCCCCCTTCCCAAAGGTGGTGAACACGGGAATACATCTTCGTCTCCGCGTGCCTCGGTTATCTCTATATCCGAGCTTACTTTCCTTGTGATAGCCATCGAGCTTTTGAAGTACTTATATCTTGCTTATCACCTGTGGTATATTTATCTTGTGCTATCTTGCTTAGCTTAATTTGTTGTTGGTGCACTTAGTTGAGCCTAGTGTATTTAGGTTTTGTGCTTGTAAATTAAACGTTAGTTTAATTCCGCATTCTATCAAGACAAAACCTTAATAGTTTTGAAATTGCCTATTCACCCCCCTCTAGGCGACATCTCTATCCTTTCAGGTTATCTCCCAACAAGTACTTTTCTTTAACGCATTTAAGTTAGGCACAAGAAGCAAGAAGAATCAAGTATTTTCAAATGAAGAAGCATTATCATCAAATCTTGCTTTCAAAGGAGGAGCAAAAAGCAACTTATCTCTCCTCATAGGGAAGTGTTCAATACCTTTCTTGAATGGAAAATGATATTTAGTGGTGCCTTCTTTCATATCAATGATGGTACGAATTGTTCTAAGAAAAGGTCTTCCCAAGGTGATACAAAGAAGCATTGTATTTAACATCCAAAACATAGAAATAAATAGGGACATAAGCATTGTTAACCATGATGAGAACATCATTAATACTCCCCATGAGTTTCTTCTTAACATTATCATTCAGTGGGACATCCAAATAACAATCTTCCAAAGGTGGCAAAATCAAGCATTTCATAAATCTTCCTAGGCATAATAGATACACTAGAACCAAGATCACATGAATCTTTGAGATCAAAGTCATTCACTTGTATATTAATAATGGGTTCCCAACTATCTTCTACTTTCCTAGGAATAGAAGCTTTATGTTTTAGCTTCTCTTCCTTAATCTTAACAATAGCATTTGTAATATGTTTGGTAAAGGCAACATGTATATCACTAGCATCAGGACATCTAGCAAGCTTTTGCAAGAACATAATCACTTCAGAAATATTGCAACCATCAATATCAAAATCAAACTTGGCATCACTAGTAGTAGGCTCAATAGGCTTAGGCATAGTAGGAGGAGGAATAGGGTCTACTTGTGGTTTAGTGGTGATGGTGCACACACTACTGTTTCTATCAATTTTAGCTTCCCTTTCCCACTTAGCATGAAGTTGAGCTAGCAGCCTAACATTTTCATCAATAGTAACTTATATGGCATGATCAGTAGCAAAGGTGTTTTCCATAGTTTCAGGTTTAGCAGCCATTTTATTAATTAAGGAGGACTGAGCTTCAGACAAAGAGGATATATTTTTCTCAGCACTCAAAATTTTTGACTGTGGACTAGGAATTTATCTATTCAGATTCTCAAGATGATGGCTAATGTTTTTCAAGATGATAGACTGTTCCTCCATAGTTTTAGTGAAAATCTTATTTTTCTCATATTACATCTGCATAGAATTCTTAGTGGATCTCTCTACTTCTAGAATCCTTTCTTCACTAAGCATTCCAGATCTACCATGATAAGCATTTACACTAGGAGGATAAGGCCTATAATTACCATAAGTATTGTTGCCAAAATTGTTGTTTCTCATGAAGTTCACATCAACTTGTTCTTCTTGAGAAACCAAAGAGGCTAATGGAACACTATTAGGATCTAAAGGAGCTTTCCCATTGACAAGCATAGCCATAATAACATCAATCTTTTCACTCAAGGAGGAAGTTTCCTCAACAGAATTTACCTTCTTACCATGTGGAGCTCTCTCAACATGCCATTCATAGTAGTTAACCATCATATTATCAAGGAGCCTTGTTGCAGCACCCAAAGTGAGGCCCATAAAGGTACCTCCAGTAGCTGAATCCAATAGATTTCTTGAGGAGAAGTTCAAACCTGCATAAAAAGTCTGGATAATCATCCAAGTAGTGAATCCATGAGTAGGGCAATTTTTAACCAAAGATTTCATTCTTTCCCAAGCTGGAGCAACATGTTCACTATCAAGTTGTTTAAAATTCATAATATCACTTCTCATGGATATAATCTTAGCAGGAGGATAGTACTTTCCAATAAAAGCATCTTTGCACTTAGTCCAAGAATCAATACTATTTTCAGGCAAAGAAAGCAACCATTATTTAGATTTTCCCCTCAAGGAGAAAGGAAAAAGCTTGATCTTAATAATATCTCCATCTACATCCTTATACTTTTGCATCTCACAAAGTTCAACAAAGCTATTAAGATGGGCAGCAGGATCATCATAACCAGCACCAGAAAATTGCTCTCTCATCACAAGATTCAACAAAGCAGGCTTAATTTCATAAAAGGTAGCATCAGGAGCAGGTGGAGCAATAGGAGTGCTTAGGAAATCATTTTTGTTGGTGCTAGTGAAGTCACACAACTTGGTGTTCTCAGCAGAGTTCATTTTGGAAAAGGTGGGCAAGCCAAAAACAGCATCATCTAGAGCAGGAACTATTTTTTTGTGTTTTTGAAAAAGAGGCAAACAAAACCAAGCAAAAGAAACAAAGCAAACTAAAAACAAAGTAAAGAGAGAGGAAGTGAAGGACTCCCCATTGTGAAGATGTCCTTGGCCTCCCCGGTAACGGCGCCAGAAAAGCTTGACGACTGTCTACGCACAGCCTATCGACTGTCTACGCACAGCCTGTTGGGAACCCCAAGAGCAAGGTGTGAAGTAGCAAGCAGCAAGTTATCCCTCAATTAAGACCGAGGTTATCGAACCAGCAGGAGGAAGGAAACGTCACACAGGTGCTGCAAGCAACACGGAGACCTGCACAACACAAACTCAAGACTTTGCCCCAACGAACAATGAGGTTGTCAAGCTCACTAGTTTGCTGTAACAAAGGATTAAACATATGGTGTGGAAGGTAATGGTTTGCAGCAAGTAAACAAGTAACAGTGGAAGATGTATCAATGGTAAATATTGGACCGGGGTCCATAGTTCACTAGAGGTTCTCTCCTTAGATAAACAACATGGCATGAAGGGTAAACAAATTACAGCGGGGCAATTGACAGGAACTGAGCAAGGCATAACAATGCAATTACTAGTCAAAAAGATCCTATGAGATTCGATTGGGCAATACAACAATATACATAGACCGCCATCCAACTGCATATATGACTAGAAGTCCACCTTCAGGTTATCATCCGAACCCCCTCTAGTATTAAGTTGCAAGCAACAGACAACTGCTTTAAACAAAGTGTGCAAGGTAAACAGTCCACATGTTCCATGAACAAGAGACCGTTGTTTTCTCCCTAGTAGCAGCAGCACATCTACAACCGAAGAGATTTCTGTCACTTCCCTTGGAAACTAGAGGCATGAACCCACTATCGAGTATAAATACCCCCTCTTGGAGTCACTAGCAACTACTTGGCCAAGATAGCTACTAACAACGGAGAGCATGCAAGATCACAAACAACATAGACATGATAGAATCATAAAGAAAAAACCATTAATCAAACCAACATAATAATCTCAATATCCATCAGATCCCCGCAAACACAACATGCATGATTACAAATAGATTAGATCTTGATCATGAACGGAGCTCACAAGATCTATACATGAAAGCACAAAGGAGGAGATATAACCATCTAGCTACTACATGGACCCATAGTCCAAGGTGGAACTACTCACGCATTATACCGGAGAGAAGGCCTCCGGGATGATCTCCCCTCCGGCAGGGTGCCGGGAAGAACTTCAGACCGCCCCCCCCCCCCGATCTAGGGACGATGGTGGCGGCGGCTACAGACAGTTTCATGGATATTTGATCGGGTTCTTAGGGTTTCTGCATCGAGGGCTTCTTATAGACGAAGGGGGAGACCGGCGAGGTGGCCAGGGTGCCCAAACCCTAGCCAGGCGCGGGGCTGGGCCCACCCGTGCCTGGGGTGGGTCTAGCCCCCCTAGCTGGCCCCTCCAGCTCTCCTCTGGACTTCTTGTTCCCCACGGAAAGTAATTGACTTTGACGTTTGTCCTGTCTAATTCCGAGAATATTTTTTAATAACTTTTCTGAAACCAAAAACAGCAGAAAACAGGCATCTGGCACTGTTGCAACTTGTTAATAGGTTAGTACCAGAAAACATGTAAAAAGAACCTCATAGTGTAGACAAGTAAAGCAAAGTAGATACAAAACAAGCATGGAGCATCAAAAATTATAGATACGTTTCCAACATATCAGGGCTTTTATAGGCGAAGTGGCGCACCCTAGGGTGTGGCCGCCCTATGGCGCTCCTTCGGCTGCCCTTCGGTCTCTGTGTTCTACTCGGTGAAATATTGACTTTGGCTTTTTTTCCTGTCCAATTCCGAGAATATTTCCTTACTATATTTTCTGAAACCAAAAACAGCAGAAAACAGGCAACTGGTACTGCGGCATCTTGTTAATAGGTTAGTCCCAGAAAATGTATAAAAATACCTCAAAGTGTAGACAAAGCATAGAGAAGTTGATACTAAACAAGCATGGAACATAAAAAATTATAGATATGTTGTAACACTATGGTTCTGAAAAGACCATAGCTTCTATGTGACATGCCAATCCCCGGATCAGTTCATTGGCTCACAATAGAATAAAGATGAATAACATAGCAAAATATTCGTGTATCATAAATAACGAAGGATCTAGAGTAACATTTATTACAATAAAGCTTAGATCTAGGCTATCTCAACTTATTCAAGTAGCAACATAAATAAATAACTCCTCCATTCTTCAAATTGCCTACAAGTGAACAAGTGCCGAGTGGAGTACCGCGACCTAATCGATCACTCAGAATCTGAATATCCTGCAACATGAAATGTAGCATCCCCAAAGGGTCAATGCATGGAATGTATGGCATGTAGAGATATTAAAGGAGACAATAGACCTAGCATCTATATGCATATTTTGCAAGTGGGGATGTGGCTAGCTTGCATTTGCAAAAACCTTTGTCCTACTTTCATAAATAGTTTTGTCTTTCTTTGAAAAGATCCCAAATAGATTAACCCATCAACATTAAAGCAATTAGGAAATTAGAATGAGCGAGAAACATGTCATGAACTCAATATCAAGCAACTCAGATGTCCATAACCGGGACACGGCTAATAGATTAGATTATACACCCTGCAGGGGTTAGTACACTTTACCCATGTGACTTGGCCAGCCCAACTCGTACCACCACTCTCATATTGGGTGATGATAGGGAGAAGTCCAAGAAGGTACCGTTTGCGAAGTAGCTTCCCAAACCCGACACGCACCGTACCAACCTACAAAATTCTACATCTCTGGCTACGTGGGTTCGAGTTGCCACAACCTACTAAGTCCAACCAACCGCCCATTTCATTATCGGCACATGGTTGTACACGTAAGCTACCAAATAAATAATTCAATCATTTTCTCTTGATGCATGGGTGCCTTTCTGCAATGATACCACCAAAAAATGTCAATCCCATCAGACCCAGGAGGTTCATTGATTAAGTTGTTTTTAGTTTGCAAACCAACACTTTTAGAAACAACTTTCAGTGATGTAACCCAGCCCTCGTTCATCATAGCACGGCTAAGGACATCTACCAACGGTGGCACAACTACAAAAGATCCCTACCACATAATAGGATATAGCATAGCGATAGTAATCCCTATCATGCAACTAAAAATACACCGCAATGCATTGAAAATAGTAGGACAATAATCATGATCAAATTAGCATCTACTTGCCTTGGCTGCAGCGGTCGAAGGAACAATCCTCACACGAGCAAGCGTTGCACTCGTCACAATCTACACGATACAATTGCAACACATAAACAATCCAAAAACACAACCATAGATAAATGCACAAATGCATGCATGGCATGTAAATGCAAGTCTTAGTAGCATATAGGTGTTATCTGTTATATATGACTACTGATGTTATTTAAGAAATAATTTTGATGCATTGAAAACAATTGATAAGAAAATAGTGATCCAAATAGTGGATTCTAAGGCAAATAATAATCCCAGGTTATGTGCTGTGTGGTAAAATCTGGGATAAATGCCCACTGCATAGGCAAGCTAAATTGTGACCAGGACCAACTAGAATACCTCAAAAAGGACATACAGAAATTTTTGAATAATTAAAATACTCCATAAAGCCTTTTAATTGTTTCTGCAACTTTCAGTGCTGTAAGGCTACCTTTTTAATTCAAAAACATAATCCACTTGTTCTGCTGATTCCACAGACATATTATTTGTAATTTTCTGAGCAGTACTCGATTTACTATGATTTTATTACTCTAAATAGGCCATTAATCTATTTAATTATTCACGACAAAACCTTGACGCAAAAGTCTAAACTAACTACACATCAAGGTTCTACGTGAAATTATGAATCCAACGATACCTCATTTGCAATTTTTGGACCTGTATATTATTTGCTATGGATTTTACAAGTTTTAATCAATTTCTGTAAATTTTATCCTATATAATTAAACGAAAAGGGGCGCTGACTGGTCAATGCTGACTCAGCGCTGACTGTGCATTTGATCAGTCCCTTGTCAGCGATCAACAGATGATCCAGACCATCCGTCACAGATCCAGCGGCAGAGGGAGGTCGCGAGGGGTGGCTCACCGGCGGCGGCGGTGGTTGGCGGTGCGGCATCTCCGACGATCTTCGACGGCTGCGAGGTGGCGTGCGACGTGCAGGGCTCAGCGGCAGTCCTCGGGGTGGCGACGGCGGTGCTCCTTGCTTCCTTGAGGTGCAGCAACAACGGGCTGGAGGCGCGGCGACGGCGTTCGTCTCCGGCGAGGGGAGTAGGGGGTTTGCGCGGCACGGAAAAACACGTCGGGTGAATCAGTCAAGCAAGGGGAAAACGTTTGGGGGAAAAGGGGGGTGAGGGGATGGATGGCCGCGGCGAAAAAGCTTCTCACCGTGGCAATGGCGGCAGCGGTTCCAACTTCGGCGAGAAATCACCTATCACTGGCGGCGCGTTAGGCTAGGTTTCGAAGGGGTTCCGGTAGAGGGGTTCAAGGCCTCTATGGTGCGGCAAGCGGGGGCTCAGGCGCGTCTGATTCTGTGAGAAGCATGCCTCGGCATCTGTGCCTGACTCAAGCTGCGGCGGTGATCTGCAGACAGGTGGGGACCACCTGTCGGCGTCTGCGGGGCAGCGGGCTGGCTGCGCGGGGTGCTGGCTGTCTGCCGCGCGTGCGGTGCAGATTAGCTTCTGCGCGGTCGGTCGTGGGCTACTGGCTGTGGCTGGGCCCTGGGTGGGCCGGTGCTGGGCCGTGATCTGCGCGCGCTGGCTTTTTCCCTTTTCCTTTTTTTTTGTTTTTCTCAGATGAATAGTTAACTGAATTTACTGTCTGTCAAACCTGAATGTGAATTTTCTCAAAACTTCGGCGGGTCATAACTTTTGATCCACACATCCAAATAAGGTGATTCAAAGTGCTACGGGTTCGTGTTGGGACCCTCTATGCAACTGTGCCTTCCAATTGTCAAAACAAAAACTTTTTAGCGGATCCGAAGTAAAAAACCAAGCTAGTTTGTGTATGTGACAATAGACATATACAAGTGATGTTTTTGGCAAAAGCTTGCAAAACTGAATTTTGCAGGTATGACTATGATGCTATGACATGTATGATATGTAGTACCAATTCTAAAAATTGGGATATGACATATGTTTACGACATATCAAGCATCCCCAAGCTTAACTCCTGCTCTTCCTTGAGTAGGTAAGTGATAAAAAGAATAATTTTTGAGGTGACATGCACCATCACAATCATGATCAAACCATTTGCAAGCATTGAAAGCAGGGATCAAAGTACTCTAAACATGAGCATGAAAGATTAAGTTCTAACAATAATACATAGCAACTATGTTGCAACTTGAAAGGATACAAACAAAGATCATGAATAATAATGTAGTGAAAGACATTTGTTTGTTTCACATATAGAAAACATAGCATAGTGGTGTTCAGCTTGTCCCTCGTGGAGTAGAAAAACATATATGCATAGGACATCTTCAAAGTTCATAAGGGTGACTAGATACAAATAGTTCAAGAACAAGCAACATCAACATTATGAATCAATCAATAAGTTTTGGGACAATGCACATAGAACTAAGAATGACAACTATGCTCTCCTAGTTGGTGCATAAAGATAGAAGGTGGAGACTCAATTTAAAAGTAGAAAGAAAGGCCCCTTCATAAAGGGAAGCAGGGATTTCAAGTTTCATAAAGAGCTTCCAAAAATTTTGGTACTTGTTAGCTTTCAGCTCTCATTGCCCCTATCATAAGCATCTTGAACTGATTAAGGTTAAAGTGAACAAAGTATGGAGTATATGCTTGACAAAGTATAAGTTGGCAATCTCATGTCCCTTGAGTACGAGGGTCGTTCCTCATGCTACTCAACTTTAGTTACAAGCAAGTTCTTGTCATTGTAAATATATGTGTATCATAGAGAACCGATAACGGAATACCCCTTGCCCCATGAAAAAGGAGCTAGCCCATATCAAAATGACAAGGCAACGGACAATGTGCATCTCAGCAATCTTCTTATTTACCATGGGAAAATGGTGCTTTTTTTCTCTTCTTTCCTCTTTTTTTCATTTTCTCCTCTCTTTTTTATAAGAAGAATGCTTCATAGATTGCTCACTATGGTTATGCTGCAACTTTCCACCATGATTAGGAATGGCTTAGGCTAGCGTCCCAAGCGTTTCTCTAACACACATACATAACTCCATGAACTTACAAGCTCCTCTTTTATTTCACACCGCCGACATCCATAAACAAAAGAGCATGATATCAACTGGATAGATATTTACAGGTGTTGAAAGTGTTCCCCGTGATAGCACGGTTCTTCTGATTCCCAACTTATAAGTGCAAGCATATACAACATAGATGGCACAATGGTTCAAGTTTATTAGGGGCAGGAAAAATAAATTGTGCCATCAAGTTTGTGAGAGTTTTAATCACTAATTTTCACATAACAAGTTTAATTTGGAAGATAGATAAAATAAGAATATACTTGGAATGGAGTAACACACCATGCATAGGAATTTATAGTGGACTCTTTGGAATAACTTGGTTTCTTGGGAGTTGGATGCATGAGTAGATATTACTCAATACAAGTGGAGGATAGCAAAAGACTGGGAGCGACCAACTAAGAGATCAATAATGGCCATAATCATGCAGAGCGAAAAAACATTATCAATCAAAGCATAAAGTGGTATCACAAGTCAAAAACTAAATGATCATAGAGGCTAAGGTGACTGTTTCATAGTCATAACACGGTATGAGCATGTGCCAAGTCAACCCAAACAAAGCATCAAAGGAGAATGCCACAATATTATGCTTTTGTATGCTAAAACAATGCATGATTCTTGCAAGGAACATTAAGCAATCTCAATTGTTTGGAACAAGCCATCCTACAGCAATAATCACTAAGCATAAGGTCAAAACAACATCTAACATGACATGATAAAGTCTAGGCCACAGTCAAAACAAGCTCCCTATGTACCACTTAAACATGAAACTTTCTACTCCTTTCTAACACCAATCAACTTATTTGAAACAACACAGCGAAAGAGGGGGTGCAACTACTTTATTCAAGAAAACTAAGCAAAAGAAAACCAAAAACAAAAATTAATACGCTCCAAGAACAACACAACAGTGCATGAAACAATAAAAACGAACTGTCTAGAAAGAGACCTGAGATTTTTATTGATGAAGAAGGGGATGCCTTGGGCATCCCCAGGCTTTGACGCTTGTACCTATTGAATATTTGTTGTTGTGACACGGGGTGGCATCCCCAAGCTTGAGCTTTTGTACATTTTTCATCTCATCATATCATTCTTCCCCTACACCTGAAAATTTCCTTCATGCAAAACTTCACACAATCTTCATTAGCAACATTAGAGCATTCAAGATAATAAACCTTGGGGTTTAGTTCCAAAACAGCAAAACTTTCATTAAAAACACAACCTACTATTGCAATTTATTCAAAAGGCTCAATTTACCAAAGAGAACTCAAAAATAAATCGATAAAGAGGCAAATACAAATAATGGCAGAAATCTATCAAAACAGACCAGCAGGTAAAAACCGATTTTTTCGAAGACCTTCTGTTGCTCAAATCGAAAAGTGTTGAACTAACAAAAGATAGATAAAAACCTGGGGCATTTACTCAGAAAATTACAGCTCAATCCGACATACAGATATTTTTCTTACGAATTTTTATAGTGAAGCACAAGAATCTGTTTCGGGACAGCAACTTCCCCAAATCTTACTTCTCTCTCATTAGAGGTTATTCTTGGCGCAAAAATCACATAAAAAGGATAAGGAGTTTATTACAGAAGTAATAACTTCCAAGACTCAATAAAACTATTGGGTTATCTCCCAATAAGTACTTTTCTTTAACGCCTTTAAGTTAGACATAAGAAGATGCTCACATAAGAAATATGAATTGAAGTAAAAGAGAGCATCAAGAAGCAAATTCAAAACACATTTAAGTCTAACCCACTTCCTATGCATAGGAATCTTGTAAGAAAATAAATCAAAGAAGCACATAGTAAAAAGAATGGGTAGATAAAACAAGAGCAACTTCAAATCTTTGAGCACATAGAGAGGTGTTTCAGTACCATGAAAACTTCTACAACCATATTTTCCTCTCTCATAATAATTTTCAGTAGCCTCATGATTAAACTCAACAATATAACTATCACATAAAGTATGCTTCTCATGATCTACGAACACATAATTTTTATCAAGCTCAAAAATAGTGGGATTAAAACCTTCAAACCCACTTTTAACAATTTTATAACAAGATGACTGGTCATTCTCAAGAGGTATGGGGTTCCAAGATAAAGTCAAGAACTCTCCAATCTCATTTTCAATAGTAGTACTATTAATATTATCAACCAATATAGGACCATCATCTAGAGCTTTATCATAAACATTTTCTAAGCAAAACTCTTTAGTACCATGCATTTCAAAATTAGGCACAAATAAAGGATTATCATAGATAACAGGAGCACAATTATTATCACAGGTTTTACCCAAAGTAGATATTTCAAAAGGATCCACTAGAACATAACAGTTATCCTCCTTTGGTAAGCAAGGGGACAATCAAATAATGTAAGGGATAAAGAGTTAATCTCATTAGAAGGTAGAAATGGGTAGCTAATCCATTCTTTCTCCTCTTCATCATCACTCTCCTCCTCTTTTTCATCTAATGAGCTTTCAGGTTCAGTAATTTCTTCTTCCATAAGCTCCTGCAAGGCATTAGTCTCTTCCGTTTGTGGAAAGTATCTATTAATATATTCAAGAATATATCCATTTTCTTCCTTGTAATTATCAAAGCAAAATTTAAGTATATCATAAACCTCATATTTATAAGGTGAATCATCAGTATTTTCAAGCAAACTAGAAGTTCAAATGCACCCTTCCAAGCAATAAATTCTTCAATTCATTCCACATCATAAAAGTCATAATTTCCTTTAACATAAGAAGATATGGTAACATTATCATTATACTCACATTGAAAAGGGAGGTGTTTATACCTCCTACAGCAACAATATTTATCAAGGCAATAAGTAACATTATAAGTAGAGAACACCTTTCTAGCAATGGTATTCAATTTATCAATTTGTTCCCATAAGTGTTTCCCTTTTTGTGACAAGCGATGTTCCTTATAATAATACTTTTGTTCTTCCATGAACCCACCTTGCTAATAAGAACTAGTTTCAAAGAAACCAACATTTGACAGAAAGCATGACAAAGCAAGGCAATAATAGACCAACAACTATAGTAGGAAATAAATTTTTTGTGTTTTTGATAAGAGAAAGCAAACCAAACGAAACTAATTTCTTGTATTTTTTTAAAAGAGAAGCAAGCAAAACAAAGCAAAAGAAACTAAGCAAAACAAAAACAAAGTAAAGAAAGTGGTTGTGAGAGACTCCCCTTGCGAGAATCTTATTTCTCCCTTAAAGGTGACTGACGAGGAGGAAGAGATTGAAGCTATCCTTAACTCCCCGGCAACGGTGCCAGAAAATATCTTGACGCGGCTCAGTTGTAGAGCTTCGTTGGGAGAACCCTGATGTCTATGCAATTCTAGTCTTGTAGACAGTTGTTGGGCCTCCAAGTGCAGAGGTTTGTAGAACAACAGCAAGTTTACCTTAAGTGGATTACCCAAGGTTTATTGAACTCGGGGAGGAAGTGGTCAAAGTTATCCCTCTCAATCAACCCTACAATCAAGATACAAGAAATCTCTTGTGTCCCCAACACACTCAATACAGTTCTCAGGTGTATAGGTGCACTAGTTCAGCGAAGAGATAGTGAAATACATGTGGTACGAATAATTTTAAGTGGTAACGGTGCCAGAAAAGAGCTTCTGGCAGGGAGGAAAAGATTAAAGGAAAAAAGATGGAAGCAAGCAAACATGTAACAGATCTAGTTGCAAACGATGTTTCAATGCTTAGAAAAAAGGCCTAGGGATCATACTTTCACTAGTTAATAATCTAAATAAAAATATCTTCTCTTAACGATACTACCCTGAACTACTCTTCGGTTGGACACTCTAATCCACGGTAAGGATATAACAGCACTCCTCGAAGTCCGCCTTCCCCATATAGATAACCCCACACTGTCACCTTGAGCGCTAGATGGTTCCAACACACACCACAATTTCATAGAGACAACCAACTCAAAATATACTCATGATAAATATTTATGAACTCTAGCCTAAGTGCCACCGCGGCGTGCATGTTGTCACTTTCACACATGTGGGGAGAGCAGAGATCTATTGAAGCACTTGAGTATTTATGTAAACTCTAGCCTAAGTGCCACCACGGCATGCACGTTGTCACTTTAACACATGTGGGGAGAGCCAGAGATCTATTAAAGCACTTGAGTAGCAAAGTAGATCTACTTGATTACAAAGCTCATGACCACAATAAGATCACGTATAGAGAGAGAGAGAGAGAGAGAGAGAGAGAGAGAGAGAGAGAGAGAGAGAGAGAGAGAGAGAGAGAGAGAGAGATGAACACATAGCTACCGGTAGATCCCTTAGCCTCGAGGAAGAACTACTCCCTCCTCATCATGGGAATCAGCAACGGCGATGGAGATGGTGATGGAGATCGATGGAGATGTCTCTGGGGGCACTTCCCCGTCCCGATAGGGTGCCGGAACAAGGACTTCTGTTCCCCGAATCTCCCCTTTGGTGGCGACGGCGTTGTGGACCTTTTTGTGGCTTTTTCCCAGATGATTTAGGGTTTCTGAGTCGAGGGCTTATTATAGGCGAAGAGGCGAGGCGAGGAGGTAGCCAGGGGGCCCACACCCCCTGGTGGCGCAGCCAGGGTGGGCCTGTGCCACCCTAGGGTGTGGCCACCCTGGTGCCCTACTCCGTCTCTGCTTCGATTTTCCGTATCGTTCTAGGAAAAATATGAAGATTGGCTTTTGTCCCGTCCAATTCCGAGAATATTCATTTTTTAGCTTTTCTGAAACCAAAAACAGCAGAAAACAGGCAACTGGCACTGCGGCATCTTGTCAATAGGTTAGTTCCAAAAAGTGTATAAAAATACCTCAAATTGTAGACTAAACATAAGACAAATGATATAAAACAAGCATGGAGCATCAAAAATTATAGGTACGTTTACGACGTATCAAGCATCCCCAAGCTTAACTCATGCTCGTACTCGAGTAGGTAAGTGATAAAAAGAATAATTTTTGAGGTGACATGCACCATCACAATCTTGATCAAACCATTTGCAAGCATTGAAAGCTGGGATCAAAGTACTCTAAACGTGAGCATGAAAGAATAAGTTCTAACAATAAGACAAAGCAACTATGCTACAATATGAAAGGATACAAACAAAGATTCATGAATAACAATGCATTGAAAGACGTTTGTTTGTTTCACATATAGAAAACATAGCATAGTGGCATTCAGCTTGTCCCTCATGGAGTAGCAAAACATAAATGCATAGGACACCTTCAAAGTTCATAAGGGTGACTAGATATAAATAGTTCAAGAACAAGCAATATCAACATTATGAATCAATCAATAAGTTTTGGGACAATGCACATAGAACTAAGAATGGCAACTATGATCTCTTAATTGGTGCCTAAGGATAGAAGGTGGAGACTCAATATAAAAGTGGAAGAAAGACCCTTCAAAGGGAAGCAGGGATTTCAAGTCTCATATAGAGCTTCCAAAAATTATGGTACTTGTTAGCTTTCAGCTCTGATTGCCCCTATCATAAGCATATTTAAGTGATTAAGGTTAAAGTGAACAAAATATGGAGTATATTCTTGACAAAGTATAAGTTGGCAATCTCATGTCCCTTGAGTAAGAGGGCCGCTCCTCATGCTACTCAACTTTAGTTACTGGTAAGTTCTTGTCATAGTAAGTACATGTGTATCATAGAGAACCGATAACGGAGTACCCCTTTCCCCATGATACAGGAGCTATCCCATATCAAAATGACAAGGCAAGCAGACAATGAGCATCTCAGCAATCTTCTTATTTACCATCGGAAAATGGTGCTTTTTCTATTCTTTCCTCTTTTTTTCCTTTTCTCTTTTTCTATATCTCTCTTTTTTATAAGAAGAATTCTTCATAGATTGATCACTATGGTGATGCTGCAAGTTTCCACCATGATTAGGCATGGCTTAGGCTAGTGGCCCAGGCATTTTTCTAACACACATACATAACTCCATGGACTTACAAGCTCCCCTTTTATTTCACACCGATGACATCCGCAAAAAAAAGATCATGATATCAACTGGGTGGATATGTACCAGGTGCAATGTTGAAAGCGTTCCTCGTGATAGCATAGTTCTGCTAATCCCAACTTATAAGTGCAAGCATATACAACATAGAAAACACAAAGGTTCCAGTTTATTAGGGGCAATAAAAATAAAGTGTGCCATCAAGTTTGTGAGAGCTTTAATCACTAATTTTCACATAACAAGTTTAATTTGGAAGATAGATAAAACAAGAATATACTTGGAATGGTGTAACACACCATGCATAGGAATTTATAGTGGACACTTTGGAATAACTTGGTTTCTTGGGAGTTGTATGCATGAGTAGAGCTTACTCAATACAAGTGGAGGCTAGAAAAAGACTGGGAGCGACCAACTAAGAGAGCAATAATGGCCATAATCATGCAGAGCGACAAAACATTACTAATCAAAGCACAAAGTGATACCACAAGTCAAAAACTAAATGATCATAGAGGCTAAGGTGACTGGTTCATAGTCATAACATGGTGTGAGCATGTTCCAAGTCAACCCAAACAAAGCATCAAAGGAGAATACCACAATACTATGCTTTTGTATGCTAAAACAAAGCATGATTCTTTCAAGGAACATTAAGCAATCCTAATTGTTTGGAACAATTCATGCTACAGCAATAATCACTAAGCATAAGGTCAAAACAACATCTATCATGACATGAAAAAGTCTAGGCCACAATCAAAACAGGCTTCTTTTTGTACCACCTAAGCATGAAGCTTCCTACTCTTTTCCAACACCAATTGACTTATTTGAAACAACTAACAAAGATAATAATCAATAAAGATCAGTGAGATTGTCTTAGAAATCCACAAAGAAGAACTAAAAAGTTCTAAGATGAAATCACAAGAAAACTAAGGCTAAACACAGTGCAAGCAAAAGAGAACACTCACAAGACAATAAGAATGAAAACTAGAGTGTTCCAAGCAATGAAAACAGAGTGTTTCTCTATCTAAAAGAAGTGTGCTGGGATCCAACCAACTTATTGCAGCAAACCAAGCAAAATAAAACTAAAAAAACAAAGACGCTCCAAGAACAACACAACAGTGCATGAAACAATAAAATCGAAGTGTCTAGAAAGACCTGGGATTTTTATTGATGAAGAAGGGGATGCCTTGGGCATCCCCAAGATTTGACGCTTTTACCTCTTGAATATTTCTTGGGGTGACACGGGGTGGAATTCCTAAGCTTGAGATTTTGTCCATTCTTCATCTCATCACATCATACTTTCCTTACATCTACAAATTTTCCTTCATACAAAACTTCACACAATCTTCATTAGCAACATTAGTGCATTCAAAAGATAATAGACCTATAGGGTTTATTTTCAAAACAGAAAAAATGTCACTAAAGGTACAAGTTACTGTAGCAATTCCCTCAAAAATTTCAATTTCCCAAAGAGAACACAAAAAGAAATCAATAAAGAGGCAAATGCAAATAATGGCAGAAATCTGTCAAAATAGACCAGCAGGTAAAAGCCGATTTTTTCGAAGACCTCCTGTTTCTCAAATAAAAAAGTTTTGAACTACCTAAAGTTAGATAACAACCTGGGGGATTTACTCAGAAAATTATAGCTCCATCCGACATACAGATATTTTTCACGAATGTTTAAAGTGAAGCATAAATATCTGTTTTGGGACAGCAACTTTCCCCAAATCTTACTTCTAGCTCATTAGAGGTTATTCTTGGCACAAAAACCACACAAAAAGGATATGCAGGGTTATTACAGAAGTAATAACTTCCAAGACTCAACAAAACTATTGGGTTATCTCCCAATAAGTACTTTTCTTTAACGCCTTTAAGTTGGGCTTGATAGTTTGAGAAGATGCTCACATAAGAAATATGAATTAAAGCAAAAGAGATCATCAAGAAGAAAATTTAAAACAAATTTAACTCTAACCCACTTCCTATGCATAGGAATATTGTAAATAAACAAGTCATGAAAGCACAAAGCAACAAGCATAGGAAAGCAAAAAAGTGCAACTTCAAGATTTTTAACATAAAGAGAGGAAACTTAATATTGTTGAAATACTTAAAACCATGTTTCCCTCTCATAATAACTTTCAGTAGAATCATGAATAAAATTAACAATATAACTATCACATAAAACATTCTTATCATGAGCCACATGCATAAAATAATTATTGCTCTCCACATAAGCATAGTCATTCTTAATCATAGTAGGAGCAAATTCAACAAAATAGCTATCATTATTATTCTCATCACCATAATCATCAAATATAGGAGGCATATTGTAATCATAATTAATTTTCTCCTCAATAGTAGGGGGACTGAAAATATCATATTGATCATTGTAATCATCATATATTGGAGGTTTGGTATCATCATAAGCAATAGAATAGCTATCTTCCAAAGCCGTGGAACTAAAAAGATCATTTTCATAAAAACTAGCTTCCCCAAGCTTAGACTTTTCCATAGCATTAGCAACAATGGTGTCCAAAGAATTCATACTAATAACATTGTTATTGGCATGAAAATAAAGTTCCATAGGTTTTTTAATTTTCTCTTCAAACACTTCATGTCCTAACTCAAGATAGATACTATAAAGCTCTCTAAATTTTTTTTTGTTTTCCATTAAGCCTAACTAGTGAAAAGAAAAAACAAAAAGACAGAATTGAAGAATCTAAAGGAAATAACTTCTAGCACTCACACCGGAGGATGTGCGTACTTTTTACCTTACCTCCCCAGCAACGGCGCCAGAAAATAGCTTGATGTCTACGCACTTCTATTATTGTAGACAATTGTTGGTCCTCGAAGTGCAGAGGTTTGTAGAACAGCAACAAGTTTCCCTTAAGTGGATTACCCAAGGTTTATCGAACTCGGGGAGGAAGTGGTCAAAGGTATCCCTCTCAAGCAACCCTGCAATCAAGATACAAGAAATCTCTTGTGTCCCCAACACACCCAATACACTTGTCAGGTGTATAGGTGCACTAGTTCGGCGAAGAATAGGGAAATACAAGTGGTATGGATAATTTTAAGTGGTAACGGTGCCAGAAAAGAGCTTCTGACAGGGAGGAAAAGATTAAAGGCAAAAATATGGAAGCAAGCAAACATGTAACAGATCTAGTTACAAACGGTGTTTCAATGCTTAGAAACAAGGCCTAGGGATCATACTTTCACTAGTGAACACTCTCAATCAAAATATCTTCTCTTAACGATACCACCCTGAACTACTCTCCGGTTGGACACTCTAATCCACGGTAGGGCTATAACAGCACTCCTCAAAGTCCGCCTTCCCCATCTAGATAACCCCACACTGTCACCTTGAGCGCTAGATGGTTCCAACAAATACCACAATTTCATAGAGACAACCAACTCAAAATATACTCATGATAAATATTTATGAACTCTAGCCTAAGTGCCACCACGGCGTGCACGCTGTCACTTTCACACACGTGGGGAGAGTAGAGATCTATTGAAGCACTTGAGTCTTTATGTAAACTCTAGCCTAAGTGCCACCACGGCGTGCACGCTATCACTTTCACACACGTGGGGAGAGCCAGAGATCTATTAAAGCACTTGAGTAGCAAAGTAGATCTACTTGATTACAAAGCTCATGATCACAATAAGATCACGCATAGAGAGAGAGATGAACACATAGCTACCGGTAGATCCCCGTAGCCTCGATGAAGAACTACTCCCTCCTCGGCATGGGAATCAGCAACGGCGATGGAGATGGTGATCGAGATCGATGGAGATGGATCCGGGGGCACTTCCCCGTCCCAGCAGGGTGTCGGAACAGAGACTTCTGTCCTCGAATCTCCCCTTTGGTGGAGGCGGTGCTACGGAACTTTTTGTGGCTTTTTCCCAGATGATTTAGGGTTTCTGAGTTGGGGGCTTCTTATAGGTGAAGAGGCGAGGCGAGGAGGCCCCCTGGTGGCGCGGCCAAGGTGGGCCCGTGCCACCCTAGGGTGTGGCCACCTTGGTGCCCTACTCCTTATCTGCTTCGATTTTCCGTATCGTTTCTGGAAAATATGAAGATTGGCTTTTGTCCCGTCCAATTCCGAGAATATTCATTTTTTAGCTTTTCTAAAACGAAAAACAGCAGAAAACAGGCAACTGGCACTGCGGCATCTTGTCAATAGGTTAGTTCCAGAAAGTGTATTAAAATACCTCAAAGTGCAGACTAAACATAAGACAAATGATATAAAACAAGCATGGAGCATCAAAAATTATAGATACGTTTACGACGTATCAACCCCAAGAGGAAGGTATGATGAGCACAACGGAAAATTTTCCCTCAGTTATGAAACCAAGGTTATCGAACTAGTAGGAGAAAGGAAACTACTCCAAGGTGTTGCTAGCAACTTGGAATCCTGCATAACATAAACTCAAGACTTTTCCCCAACTTACAGTGAGGTTGTCAATCTCACTGGTTTGCTGAAAACAAAGGATTAAATGTATAGTGTGGAAGGTAATGGTTGCTTGCAGAAAGTAAACCGTAACAGTAGATGATGTAACAATGGTAAAGATTGGACTGGGGTCCACAGTTCACTAGAGTTGTTCTCCTTAAAATAATAACATAACATGTTGGGTGAACAAATTACAGCGGGGCAATTGACAGGAACTGAGCAAGGCATAACAATGCAAATACTAGAAATTCATGATTCTTATGAGATTTGATTGGGAATTACAAAAATATACATAGACCATCATCCAACTTCATCTATGACTAGTAATCCACCTTCAAGTTATCATCCGAACACCATCTAGTATTAAGTTGCAAGCAACGGATAACTGCATTAAGCAATGTGTGTAAAATAAACAATATAATTGTTCCATGAACAAAAAATTGTTGTTTTCTTCCTAGTAGCAACAGCACATTTATAACCTTAGAGATTTGTGTCACTTCCCCAGATTCAATAGAGGCATGAGCCCACTATCGAGCATAAATGCTCCCTCTTGGAGTCACTAGCATCTACTTGGCCAAGATAGCTACTATAAACGGAGAGCATGCAAGATCTTAAACAACATAGACATGATAGAAACAATAATCAATAAGATATGATAGAATCAATAATCAATCTGACATAGTATATCAATATCCATTGGATCCCCGCAAACATAACATGTATGATTACAAATAGATGATCTTGATCATGAACGAATCTCACAAGATCTAAACATGATTGCACAAAGGAGGAGAAACAACCATCTAGCTACTGTATGGACCCATAGTCTGTAGGGGTTCGTAGCATGGAAAACAAAAACAATCTACCGCATGCATACAAACAAGCCAAGATCTATCTACTAGATTTAAGCAACGAGTCGATTAGAATACTCACCCTCGAAGATTCCAAAGCGGTTAACGAGAGAAGATTCTCGTGGGTGATGTAGTCGTACACTTGCCAATCTCAAGATCGCATAGACGATCCTGCCAGCGCTGCATTCCAGCAGCGCTCCCGCAATCGGTCACACGTACGGTACTCGATGAAGACCTTCCTCTCCCTTGTTCTAGCAGGCAGTGGAGGTTGTAGCTCTCTCCTCGCGATTCCGGCAGCACGACAGCGTGGTGTCGGAAGTAGAGGGGAGATCCCGCAGGGCTTCACCTAAGCCGGAGCGAGTATGGTGGAGTAGAGGGAGCCCCGGCGATCTAGGGTTTAGAGGGCCGAGTTTTCGAGGTATCTAGCAACTAGAGTTTAGCTAGTCGGTAGCGGTTTAGAGGAGATCTAGATTGGTCGCAACTAGAGAGGAGGGGCGGCAGCCAACCTAGGGTTCCTTGGGTGCCTAGGGCAAGGGGGTACCTTGGGGTGCGCCCCTGTAAGGTTCCCAACCTTTAATAAGGTAGAGATCCCTGTGTTTACAATGCTAGTCCCTGGATCAATAGCTAGCATCCACAGTTATGATATAATATCAAGAAACAAAGGTCATAAAGCAACTTTATAACCAGGAATAAAATAATTCATTACATCTTACATAGCTCATTTGGCTATCTCATTACAATGCAGCAGAATATAACAATAGCATGGGGTCCTTCATCTTCAAAGTGCCACAGGCAATCATGTTGGTTGTAGACTTGTAATCCTATTCAACACACTTCACTAACATCAAACAAACCTGCAACATAATAAGTTGCAGCCACAAGGGTCAATACATTTGAATTGTATTGGCAAGTTTCACTACTATGTAGAAATAAGTGGATCCTATCAATACATGCATATTTGGCTAAGTAGGGTTTAGGCTCTTTTGCAGAAAGCAGTATAGTTTTATCCTATCTTTTCAAAATAGTTTTGATCTTTTGTCAAAATCTTTCTGAACTCCTTGGAAAACTCCAAGTGCTTCTAATCCCTTGTTGTCACCATCAAAATTTTACTTTGAGAAATTGGAATGTCGAGATCTTCCATAGCTTCAGGCCTTAGTTGCTCAGAATTGTCCATAACCGGGGACACGGCTAAGTACTTAGAATTTGATCTTCTGCAGAAGTTGTACACTTTACCCACATGACACAATCTCGTCTTGACGCCACCAGTGGCTGCTGGATAACTACTCACCAAATGGAGTACCGGCAGATCGAGAATGTGACAAAGTCTTTCCATAGAAGTCCTCCCAATACACAATCCTAGCTTGTCAACCAGGCACCAATGTAGGGATATATTTACCTTACACAATTCTAGTTAACCTGAAGATGCCAATGCATGGGTCTTCCACTATGTAGTTGACTAAGCCAGAGTCCATTTAGCATGTGGCTGTACACGGAAGCCACTGTACGAGAAACATGTTAAATCTCTAAGTCCCTGGGTGGTTTTCTTCTAGTGCACACACAAAAAGATAGCCATATAAACATGGTTCCCTTTGTTGCCACCTTGTCCAATCTTGAGTATCCTTGTCCACCCAGGTGGTTCATTGAGTACTTGTTTTATTATATAAAACATATATCTTTCCAACACTTCATATAATCATATCATGTATCCCATCCCAAATATATAGCAGGGCTAAGCTTACTACAACTACAATGTTTCTACTAAGGAAGATATAAGGGTTTCCTATTAGGATTTAGCATAGCATAAAATATAGTAGTCCTTATCATGCATGTTACAAAAATACACTAAGTGTAATGAAAATAGTAGGACATGGATGATAGTGTCACTTTCCTTTTTAGTAGAGAATGTTGGTTCACTTCTTGATCTTGCAAATATCACACTCTTCTAACTTCACTACAATTCAATCAAGCAAACACAAATTCAACTAGCATTCAACCATTTAACCACATAAAATAACAAAAACAAGGTCATGCATGCAAGCATGCAAAAGATAGTTTTATTTGGAAAAGTGGTTTATACTAGGCTCTAAGCATTTTCAAGCTCACATTGGTCATTTACAAAAGTGGCAAAACCATTTGCAAAATGTTTCATCTCATAAACCAAATATTATGCTAAGGTGATATTTTATGTTGTTAAAAATATCTTTTAGCAAAGAAATAACTTTATATGGTTCATCAAATATGTTCTTAATCTCAAAACTTGGTTTTTAGGGTCAGAAGGTTTGAATCAAATCATTTCCCAAAGGTTTTACTCAAAATTTATTTCTAAACCATGAACAATATTTTTATTTGACTAGAAATGTGCTAATTCAAATATTTATTCCTTAACTTCAAAAAATACATTTTTAAATCCATATGTTGGTTCCTATGGTCATTAGGTTCAAAACAATCCATTTTGCAATGATTTCACCTTAAAAATATATCTAGAACAATTTTATATTCAAATTATGCCTACACATGTTTCTGTAATTTCAACCAATTTTCCAGAAGCAGAACATTAAAAAAAAGTGCATGGTTGCAAAGTACTTGTTCTTCTGAATCCATTGATATAAAATTTGCAAAATTTCCATGTGTAGAATTAAAGTTATGAATTTTATAAAATCAAACATCTAATAGAACATTTCTGTTTTTAAATCCACACCTAGGCCACGTGTCTTGACCTCATTGGGCGATACCGCTTCACTGGGATCGACTGATGCGGTGCGTTAGATCTAACTTAAATCGTACGGTGCAGATCGTTTAGTACCCCTTCGTTGAGTGAGTCTATCGTGTCGCTTGGATCTAAATCCAATGGCTCACAGCAGCTTGACCAGGATCTGGCGGCGCTGGCGCGACGGCGAGCGGCGGAGCGCTCTGGCTACAGCGGATTCGGTGAAGCAGAAAGCAAGGGAACAAGAGAAATGGCTTACCGTGCTCGCAGTGGTGTGGCGAAGCTCAAGGTGGTCGCAGCTGTCCAAGGGGCGCACGGGAACGGCGGTGATTGCTCGTCAAAGTCTGCGGTGGCGCCAGATGCTTTGGTTCGTCGTC
Organism: Avena sativa; assembly: GCA_916181665.1. NCBI lineage: Eukaryota > Viridiplantae > Streptophyta > Magnoliopsida > Poales > Poaceae > Avena > Avena sativa. The sequence goes on along the minus strand of OV702284.1, from coordinate 185,573,751 downwards.
GGGGGCGGGGTTTGCGAGTGCGTTAAGAAAAACGGAGCATGCAGTTAGACGCGTACGGCACCAGGTATCATGGGAGCATCAACGAGAGGGTTCGGGGTGGTCGGTACTCACCGGGGAAACTCGCCGGAGAAAATGGCAGACGGTGGTGGTGCTTGGTGTCGAGGTTGCCGGCGTTCTGGAGCGGGCGAGGCCAAGCGGTTGGCACTCAAAGATGCGCAGGAGTCTGCTGGTCAAGCTCGTGCAAAGCAAGGGCCGAGAGGGTGACTTTCCTCACCGGAATTGATGGAGGACCTCGTCGGAGAAGAGAGGGTTTGAGCTCGCGATTGCGGCAGCCTGGAGGCAGAGAGGAGATGGCGCTTGGGGGAAAAGAGAGAGGAGGGCACGGCGCTTAAGTGTGCGTGGTCACTGGCAAGTTTAATCTAGCCATCAATGCGAATTCAAGAGGATTTAAACGCGGCAGTAAACGGCGAGGTCGAGTGGGGAACGGTCAACGCGGGGTTGATGACGATGAGGTGGCCAGTGGGTCCTATTCGTCAACGAGAGTGAGGGAGTGGTTGTGGGGTCTGGTTGTCAGCGACGGGGTGGGTTCTTTTCTGAGTGAAAAATGGTTCACCAGAGGGGGTGCAGGTGGGCTGCGCTGCTGGGCTTGCTGGGCCTTGGCAGTGGGCTGCCTCGTTTCATTTTTTGTTTTATACAGAATGTTTTTCCTTTTCTATTTTGGATTTTCTGTTTTGATTTCATTCAAATAATTCAAACTCCATTTGAATTCAAACCACCACCAAACTTTAGGTACAGTTTAATTCTGTTTACCAACATATTCCAAAGTCCAAAATAAAATAATTCTTTCATTCTTTTAGGATCTATTAATAATTAAATAAATAGACCTTAGTCTTTATTTCAAATAGGATTTAATTTATTTTAAAACTTTATTTGAAATCTAAATAATACCAAAACCTTTTCAGTAGGTTTCATTTGAAAAACAAAACACTTGGAATTTTTATTTAAAATACTTTAACAAGTTTTAGTTTTTATTTAAATTGGAAAAACCTTTACTTCAATAAAATTGGATATTAATAAATCCTTATTTTATTTAAATAATCCTTTACTCTTTTTATCAAATAGAAATACTTTCTGTCATTTGCATGGCCAAGATTTAATTTGACTCTTTAAAATAGTCCTTATTTATAATTCTACCTTTGCTTATAAAAACCAATCTTTTTATTTAAAGATCCAAAAATGGTGATTCCAACTATTATAACTTTATTATTTATTTATATTTTTAAATCCCTTTAGGATTCTATTTGATCAAAATAGGTTTTGATGTTTCCATTTGGAATAAAAAATTTCTTCTCACCCTAAATTTCATCAGTTGTTTATTTTGTTTATTTATTTTTCACATTTCAAAATTTGGAAAATTTTGGGATGTGACAGCCCCCACCCCTCCTTACATAGGTTGGGGCGTCCAAGGGTGTTCCCAACCTAGGTGCAAACCCTCCCTAACTCGGAAACCATGTTGGGATTTGACTTTTTCAAACTGCCTTTTTGACTTTCAAATTAGAGTTTGATTTCTCTCTTCTAAGTCTAGCCAAGTGACCTAGGACACGATGCAACCATTACACTTTTTCATGACACATCCATGTACCATTCACCTTCCGGATTAGTGAACCTTCTAGACCCTTCTAGAACATTCCGGTGAAAACACCGGAATCATTCCTGAACTCCGAAATTGGACTTTCCTTATATGAATCTTATTCTGTGGACCATTCCGGATTTCCTCGTGATATCCCGGATCCCATCCGAGACTCCGAAAAACATTCGGTCTCTTTACTCACATTCCATATCTACTAAACAACATCGAATCCTTAAGTGTGTCTCCCTACGGTTCGTGAATTATGCAGACATGATCGAGACTCTTCTCCGATCAACAAATAATAGAGGAATCTGGAAATTCATATGGCTCCCACATATTTCTACGATTACTTTGTGATCGAATGAACCACTTACATATGATACCAATTTCCCTTTGTCTCGTGATAGTTCACTTATCCGAGGTTTGATCGTCGGTATCTCTGCATACCTAGTTCAACCCCTTTACCGATAAGTACTATTTTCTCGTTCCCGTGATATGTGATCCCTTGTGAGCCAGTCACATGCTTGCAAGCTAATTGGATGACATTCCACCGAGAGGGCCCAGAGTATATCTATTTGTCATATGGATGGACAAATCCCACTCTTGATCCATGTGCCTCAACACATACTTTCCGAACACTCGATGCCACCTTTATAACCACCCAGTTACGGTGTGGTGTTTGATGTCATCAAAGCATCCTTCCGGTGATGGTGATTAGCATGATCTCATGGTCGAAGGAATTAGGTTACTATGTATCATAAAGCTGAAGGGAATATGCCCTGAGAGGCAATAATAAAGTGTTTATTATGTGTATTCCAAGTATATGATAGATGTTTATTTTGCATGCTATAATTGTATTAATACGGAAACATTAATACATGTGTGTTTAATAAACAAACAGAAAGTTCCTAGTTATGCCTCTCTCATAAACTAGCTCGTTGATTAACAAGATGATCAAAGTTTCCTGATCATGGACATTGGATGTTGTTAATAACGGGATCACAACATTAGTGTAATGGTGTGATGTACATTCATCCGAAGTATAGCATTACGATCAAAGTCATTGAGTTTATATTGCTATAAAAACTTACGAAGTGATCCTAATCCTTAGACCATGAGATCATGTCAATCACTAACACCGGAAGAGTTTCTTGATAACATCAAACGTCACACTGTAACAGGGTGATTATAAAGATGGATTCAGAACTAATAAAGTGTTATGTTGAGGCTCATGGATCGAGAGTGGAAATTTGTTCATCCCGATGACGGATAGATATACTCTGGGCCCTCTCGGTGATATCACATTGATTAGCTTGCAAGCAAGTGATTTGATCACTAGAATGTTATATCACGGGAACGAGAAAAGAGTGCATGTTAGTAACGAGATCAAACTAGGTATGGAGATACCGATGATCGAATCTCGGACATGTAATATATCGTGAAACAAAGGGATTAAGATACTAGCGTAAAAGGTTCCGACGATCACAAGAAAGTCATAGTTGAATGTGTGGGAGTCAGTATGGGTCTCCAGATCCCGCTTCTGATTATTGATCCGAGAGGGGTCTCGATCATGTCCACATTATTCACAAACCGTAGGGTGACACACTTAAGAGACACCGACATCCAATTGGAGCAAAAGTTTCATGCCGAAAGAATGAACAAGCGCAGGAATTTATTTCACTAGATACCGAAACAGGTTTTCGGGTGAAATTGCATAAAGTGGTTATGCATGTGAAATAGAATTCTAGCAAGGGGTTATTTGTGAATGTTTTCATTAAATAAAATTCTGAATAAAATAAAAGAGTTTTATTTAATGAGAGTTTGCATTAAATTTGGTGGAAATTTAATGGGAATTTGAGTGGGTTTTTGAGTGGAGAAAATTGAAGGGCCATTTTATGAGTGGAGTGTCCACCCACATGAATGAGGGAGAGGTGGGGGCACCCTCCATGGCCGGCAGCCATGCCCCCTTGGGCTGCCCCCCCCCCTCCCCAATATAAGGAGCTCCTCCTCTCACTTCTCACTCACACCTCCTCGTGAAGGATATCTCTCCCCCTCTAGAATTTATCCCCCATGGTCTCGGACTAGCGAGATACATGTTCCCGGTGGCTATTCGGCAAGAAAGAGTTGTGCTTCCTCTACATCGCTGGAGCGAGGAGGTGGAGATTGCTCGGTGCCTCGAACGTGTGTGCTAGCACGGATGCGCTTCTGATTTGCAGCGCTAGGACTTCCTCTCGATCTTGAGATCGGCAAGAGATCGTATACATTAACCACGAGTTGAACTCGTTAAGCTTTGTCGGTCTTGAAGAGTATGTTCTCTACGGATATACATCCGCCCATTGTTTGTATCTAATAGATAGATCTTGGTACATAGTTCACATCGTAGGAAAAATTTTGTTTTCTATGCTGCGAACCCTACAGTGGTATCAGAGCCGGATCTATGCGTAGATGCTTTACACGGGTAGTACACATATGAGTATGTGGGCGATGATGCTCATGTTGTTGCTCCTTAGTTGTAATTTTGGATATTGGTAGCATAGTGGGATGAAGCGGCCCGGACAAACTTTACATGTCCTCGCACATGAGACCTGTTCTATGCTTGACATGCAACTAGTTTGCATAAGTGGCTAGCGGGTGTCTGTCTCTCCTACTATAGTGAATATCTATTTTGCAATGAGTTGTCAACATTTTGGTTATCCTCGTTGTGGTTCATGTTTGTAGGTAAGAACGGTTCTATCTCGATAGCCCTAAGCCATGTAAAACTTGCAATGGATAAATTAGAGGCGTCTAGTTTAGATTGTTGCTGGGCTAGTTTTATGATATGGTGATGTTGTAAGTAAAAGTATGAGATGATACTCTTACAACATACATAACATGTAATCTCCATAGACCTTGGACTTACACATATAGGTATGATAGTGATCATACCACGGTGCACATGATAGAGATCATATGCGGGAACCATATTATTTCACTAATAAACATGTGATGTTTGATAGCATCTTATATTGCTTGTTTAGCACTTTGTTAGCATAATAAGATGATCCCTCTTTTAAATATCAAGATAAGAATGTGTTCTTCCTTTAGTATGCACCGATTATGTTTTCGTCGCTCCAAGACATCACGTGATGATCGGGTGTTCTTGGATCCACGACCATATTTCGGGTGTAAAACAGTTACACACGCAAATACTAAGGTTCTAACTTGACGAGCCTAGCATGTACAGACATGGCCTCGGAACACGGACCGAAAGGTTAAGCATGAGTCATATAGTAGATATGATGCCCATTTGATGCTCGCCTTTGAAGCTATACCGACTCACGTGATGATCGGACTTGGTATAGTGGATTTGGTTCATGTAATCACCAAAAAGGCACGAGGGATGTCGTTTTTGAGTGGGAGTTCATTCGTAATATGGATTAGTTGAACTCAATCTATCATACACTTAGTCTAAACTTTACAAATTCTGTTGTAGATGGAACGACCTGCTTTTAATTTCAATGTGTTCATGGAGAAAGAGAAACTTGCAACGAACGGTAGCAACTTTACCGAATGGGCCATGAATTTGAGGATTCTCCTCTCTGCTGCACAAAAGCAATACGTACTAGAAGCGCCACTAAGCCCCCCACCTTTTGAGGATGCCCCTGACGAGGAGAAGAATGTCTATCAGACTCGTCAGGAGGACCACAACTTAGTTCATTGCGGCATATTGTATGGGCTAGAGCCAGAACTTCGAAAGCGTTTCGAAAATGGCAATGCTTTTGATACAATGGGTGATTTCAAAATGATTTTCGACACACATGCTGCTGTAGAGAGCTACAACGCTTCAGAAAAGTTCTTTAGCTGCATGATGGAAGAGCACAGCTCCGTTAGTGAGCATGTACTCAAGATGTCGGGTTATGCCGATAAGCTTGTGTCCTTGGGAATAACGATTCCCATTGACTTAGGCATCCATCGTGTTCTGCAGTCTCTGGCACCTAGCTATAAGAGCTTTGTGATGAACTATAATATGCAAGGCATGAAGAAGTCTCTCCCCGAGCTTCTGTAAATGCTTAAAACTGCAGAAGTGGAGATCAAAAAGGAACATCAAGTGTTGATGATCAATAGGAAGACTGGTTTCAAGAAAGACAAGAAGGGAAAACGGAAGGGAAGTAAGGGCGGCAGGCCGGTTGCCGTGCCTGAAAAGAAACCCCGAGTTGGACCTAAGTCTGATACCGAGTGCTACTATTGTAAGGGGACTGGCCACTGGAAGCGCAACTGCCCCAAGTATTTGGCAGACAAGAAGTCCGGCAAGGCAAACGAAGGTATATATGATATACATGTTATTGATGTGTACTTGACTAGTGCTCGCAGTAGCACCTGGGTATTTGATACCAGTTCAGTTGCTAATATTTGTAACTCGAATCAGGGGCTGCGGAACAAGCGACCTCTAGCAAGGGGTGAGGTCAAGATGCGTGTCGGCAATGGATCAAGCGTTGATGTGATCGCCGTCGGAACGCTGCCTCTCCATTTGCCGTCGAGATTAGTTATAAACTTGAATAATTTTTATCTGGTGCCTGAACTGAGCATGAACATTGTATCTGGATCGTGTTTGATGCGAAGTGGTTATTCATTTAAATCTGAGAACAATGGTTGTTCTGTTTATATGAATGAAATCTTTTATGGTCATGCACCGATGATGAATGGTTTATTTCTATTATATCTTGATGATAATATTACACATATTCATAATGTTGATGCTAAAAGGATTAAACTTAATGATGATATATCCGCATATATGTGGCACTGCCGTCTAGGTCATATTAGCGTTAAACGCATGAAGAAGCTCCATTCAGATGGACTTTTGGAATAGCTTGATTTTGAATCATTTGATACATGTGAGCCATGCCTTATGGGCAAGATGACTAGAACGCCGTTTTCCGGTTCAATGGAACGGGCGACAGATTTATTGGAAATCATACATTCTGATGTATGTGGTCCAATGAGTGTGTCGGCGCGAGGTGGATATCGTTATTTTGTTACTTTCACGGATGATTTGAGTAGATACGGTTATATCTACTTGATGAAACACTCAAACCTTTGAAAAGTTCAAGGAATTTCAGAATGAAGTGGAAAACCATCGTAATAGAAAGATCAAATTTCTACGGTCCAACCGTGGAGGTGAGTATCTAAGTTACGAGTTTAGCACTCACATGAAAGAGTGTGGAATTGTTTCACAACTCACACCTTCCGGAACACCAAGCGAAATGGTGTGTCGGAACGTCGTAATAGTACTTTATTAGATATGGTTCGATCTATGATATCTCTGACGGACTTGTCGTTATCATTTTGGGGTTATGCACTAGAAAACTGTTGCATTCACTTTAAATCGGGCACCATCTAAATCCGTTGAAAAGACACCATATGAATTGTGGTTTGGAAACAAACCTAAGCTATCATTTCTTAAAGTTTGGCGATGCGATGTTTATGTGAAGAAACTTCAACCGGATAAACTCGAACCCAAAGCGGAAAAATGCGTCTTCATAGGATACCCTAAGGAAACTATTGGGTATTCCTTCTATCACAGATCCAGGGCAAGGTTTTTGTTGCCCAGAATGGATCCTTTCTAGAGAAAGAGTTTCTCGCGAAAGGTGTGAGTAGTCGGAAGGTAGAACTCGAAGAGGTTATTGAACCTTCTCTTCAAAGTATGGCGAGAAGCGCAGCGCCGGAAGTTGTTCTGGAGTTGGCTTCACCTGTTGAAGAAGGAACTAATGATAATGATCATGAAACTCCAAAAGAGATTACTACCGAACCTCGTAGGTCTAGCAGGACGCGTGCAGCTCCCGAGCTGTATGGAAATCCTATCATGAATTACATGGTTGATGAAAATGATGACCCTGCGATGTATGAAGAAGCGATGATGAGCCCGGATTCCAACAAATGGTTAGAAGCCATGAAATCCGAGATGGAATTTATGTATGAAAATCAAGTTTGGAACTTGGTGGAATTACCTCACGACCAAAAGGTCGTGGAGAACAAATGGATTTTCAAAAGAAAAACTGATGCTGATGGTAATGTGACCGTCTATAAAGCTCGACTTGTCGCAAAGGGGTTTCGACAAATTCAAGGAGTTGACTACGATGAGACATTCTCTCCCGTAGCGATGCTAAAGTCAGTTAAGATTATGTTAGCAATTGCTGCATATTTCGATTATGAGATATGGCAGATGGATGTCAAAACCGCGTTTCTCAATGGTAATATTGAAGAAGAGTTGTATATGATACAACCAAAGGGCTTTGTCGATCCTAAGGATGCTAACAAGGTGTGCAAGCTTCAGCGATCCATCTATGGATTGAAGCAAGCATCACGAAGTTGGAATCTCCGCTTTGATGAGGTGATCAAAGAGTTTGGATTTGTCCAAACTTATGGAGAAGCTTGTATTTACAAGAAAGTGAGTGGGAGCAATGTGGCATTTCTGATATTATATGCGGATGACATATTATTGATCGGAAATGATATAGATCTTTTAAACAGTGTTAAAAGTTATCTAAACAGCAAACTTTCAATGAAGGACCTAGGTGAAGCGTCATACATATTAGGCATAAAGATCTATAGAGATAGATTTAGACGCCTAATATGGCTATCGCAAAGTACATACCTTGATAAGATTTTAAAGAAGTTTAAAATGGACGGAAGTAAGAAGGGGTTCTTACCTATGTTGCAAGGAAAACATTGAGTAAGACTCAAAGTCCGCATTCGGCGGAAGAAAGAGAGATAATGGACAAGGTTCCCTATGCTTCAGCCATAGGCTCTATAATGTACGCCATGCTATGTACAAGACCAGATGTGGCACATGCTATTAGTTTGACTAGTAGGTACCAATCGGATCCAGGTTCGGAACACTGGATAGCGGTCAAGAATATCCTTAAGTACTTACGAAGAACTAAGGATATGTTTCTTGTATACGGAGGTGAAGAAGAGCTCGTCGCTAAGTGTTATGTTGACGCTAGCTTTGACACCGATCCAGATGACTCTAAGTCTCAATCCGGATACGTATTTCTCATGAATGGCGGAGCGGTTAGTTGGAGGAGTTCCAAACAACCTGTGGTGGCGGGATCAACAACGGAGGCCGAATATGTTGCTGCTTCAGAAGCGGCTCAGGAAGCAGTTTGGATGAAGGAGTTCATATCCGAACTAGGAGTGGTTGCAAACGCGTTGGACCCAATGGTGATCTATTGTGACAACAATGGTGCCATTGCCAATGCCAAAGAGCCAAGGTCTCACAAGCATTCCAAGCATATTAAGCGCCGGTTTCACTCCATCCGCGAGCATGTCAAGGATGGAGATATAAAGATTTGTAAAGTACATACGGATCTCAATATAGCAGATCCGTTGACTAAAACTCTCCCTAGAGCAAAACATGATCAACACCAGAACTCGATGGGTGTTAGATTTATCACTATGTAACTAGATTATTGTCTCTAGTGCAATTGGGAGACTGAAGGGAATATGCCCTGAGAGGCAATAATAAAGTGTTTATTATGTGTATTCCAAGTATATGATAGATGTTTTGTTTGCATGCTATAATTGTATTAATACGGAAACATTCATACATGTGTGTTTAATAAACAAACAGAAAGTTCCTAGTTATGCCTCTCTCATAAACTAGCTCGTTGATTAACAAGATGATCAAAGTTTCCTGATCATGGACATTGGATGTTGTTAATAACGGGATCACAACATTAGTGTAATGGAGTGATGAACATTCATCCGAAGTATAGCATTACGATCAAAGTCATTGAGTTTATATTGCTATAACAACTTACGAAGTGATCCTAATCCTTAGACCATGAGATCATGTTAATCACTAACACCGGAAGAGTTTCTTGATAACATCAAACGTCACACCATAACAGGGTGATTATAAAGATGGATTCAGAACTAATAAAGTATTATGTTGAGGCTCATGGATTGACAGTGGAATTTGTTCATCCCGATGACGGATAGATATACTCTGGGCCCTCTCGGTGATATCACATTGATTAGCTTGCAAGCAAGTGATTTGATCACTAGAATGTTATATCACGAGAACGAGAAAAGAATGCATGTCAGTAACGAGATCAAACTAGGTATGGAGATACCGATGATAGAATCTCGGACATGTAATATATCGTGAAACAAAGGGATTAAGATACTAGCGTAAAAGGTTCCGACGATCACAAGAAAGTCATCGTTGAATGTGTGGGAGTCAGTATGGGTCTCTAGATCCCGCTTCTGATTATTGATCCGAGAGGGGTCTCGATCATGTCCGCATTATTCACGAACCGTAGGGTGACACACTTAAGAGACACCGACAACCAATTGGAGCAAAAGTTTCATGCCGAAAGAATGAACAAGCGCAAGAATTTATTTCACTAGATACCGAAACAGGTTTTCGGGTGAAATTGTATAAAGTGGTTATGCATGTGAAATAGAATTATAGCAAGGGGTTATTTGTGAATGTTTGTCATTAAAGTAATTGACAAAATTCTGAATAAAATAAAAGAGTTTTATTTAATGAGAGTTTGCATTAAATTTGGTGGAAATTTAATGGGAATTTGAGTGGGTTTTTGAGTGGAGAAAATTGAAGGGCCATTTTGTGAGTGGAGTGTCCACCCACATGAATGAGGGAGAGGTGGGGGCACCCTCCATGGCCGGCGGCCATGCCCCCTTGGGCTGCCCCCCTCCCCTATATAAGGAGCCCCTCCTCTCACTTCTCACTCACACCTCCTCGTGAAGGATCTCTCTCCCCCTCTAGAATTTATCCCCCATGGTCTCGGACTAGCGAGATACATGTTCCCGGTGTCTATTCGGCAAGAAAGAGTTGTGCTTCCGCTGCATCGCTGGAGCGAGGAGGCGGAGGTTGCTCGGTGCCTCGAACATGTGTGCGAGCATGGATGCGCTGCTGATTTGCGGCGCTAGGACTTCCTCTCGATCTTGAGATCGGCAAGAGATCGTCTACATCAACCACGAGTTGAACTCGTTAAGCTTTGTCGGTCTTCAAGGGTATGTTCTCTACGGATATACATCCGCCTGTTGTTTGTATCTAATAGATAGATCTTGGTACATAGTTCACATCGTAGGAAAATTTTTGTTTTCTATGCTATGAACCCTACAAAAGCTTATAGAAAATGAACTATATTAAATGACTTGATCTTTATGCTACGCTTAACTATAAGAGTATGTCCATCACATCATTCTCCTAATGATATGACCTTGTTGTTAATAACATCTCTATGTTCATGATCAGGAAACCATGATCATATATTTACCAACAAGCTAGTTTAACAAGAGGCTTTACTAGGGACTCTTTTATGTTTACAAGTCACACAAGTATTAATGTTTCTGGTTAATACAATTATAGCATGGTATGTAAACATTTATCATAAGCATGAAGATATGATAATAACCACTCTATTATTGCCTCTTGGGCATATCTCCAACAGTTCCCACTTGCACTAGAGTCAATAATCTAGTTTCAAACCTTTGTGCATTCAACACCTATGGCTTTCTGGTGTTGTATTTACACGATTGCTAGTGGTCAACTGATCTCCGGATCCGACACTTTCAGGTCCGTGTGTAATTGCATGTATTTGCGTCTCTACGCATCACTCATTCTCTAATGAGATGGCTTTGGATAAATTTGGTCCTTTGGTGAGACCTTTAGTTCCTTGGGGTTAAAAAATGTTGATAATATTGTCGTACAATATATCTTCATAGTATTATCCCGCTGTGAACCACACCTAGTTTGATAACAAACTACTTGACACAAATGCCCTCTTTTGCTGCTATAATAGCAGTCATATACTTAGCCTTTTGTTGTAGTATCTGTCACAATGTCTTAACTTTGGAACTCATCCAAATCCATTATGGAACTTACTTTCCATCATATTGTGCCACCCTTAGTTTAGATTGAGATAAACTTAATTTTTACTTTGTGACAAAACTAGTATTAATGTAATACTTTTACAATGAACTAACCATCTATTTTTCACTTCTACAAAATAATATATTCTTACTTCTTCTAAAAGATCATAAGAATATCTTTACTATCGTCCAATAATGATCTTATGAATCATTCTGGTATACGCTCATAACATTTAGAGCATAGGACATATCTGGATTTGTACACATCACAGCATGATTGATAAAATACTCTTTGTGATTTTATCTATCAAGTATCAAAAATACTTAAATACTTATTCAATACTTCATGTGCAACAAGAACATTTCTTGTAGTTTCTATATTGAACTCATTCAGTATCTCATCTATGTACTTCTAGCACAACCATATTGGCGCCACAATTTATCCATAAAGACATTGATGCCAAATATTCGGGTTCTACCTAAGCCTTTCGTCGAGATGGAATTCTTAACCCGTGTCAATAAAAAGATACATCATTTCCAATCAACAATATGTCTTACACATAATGTATTAGAAACATGTCTTAGCGCTCCCACTTAATTTCTTGCAAATGCAAGCATCTACATCATCTCCGATGAAATTAAACTCTTTTAACAGTTTCATCATAGTGAAGATTCCAACTCCGCGATGCTTATTTCAACCATTAAAGTTTTCATTCGCTATTAGCAACCTTTGAATTAACAAAACCATTTGGATCGTGTTATGTACAAGTCCTAGGTAACAATTCTATTAAAAGAACTTTGTTGTGTTTGTTCAACCACCATATAGCAGAATTATATGTAGTAGTTGCTACATTAATCCGTATAGACTAAATATCGCTATGAAAGATCAAATCTTGTCATAGTCAACCTTTGAACATTGTTGTGAACTCTTTCCCAACATGTCGACTATTTCATAGATGTGAAACATCCATGTCTATTTCTTTATAGATCCAAACACGACTGTAAGGTCTTACACCTTTCCAGAGGGTCTTTCAAGTTCAAAGCTTGATTTCTCGTGTATGGAACTACCATGGATTTTATGGCTTCAAGCCATTTGACGGAGTCAGGGCCCATCATCGCTTCTTTGCATGTAGTCCGTTCATTATTGTCAAATAATGATTCAACCCTCAAATCTTGGTATTTGATTGTTTACCCGACCTACTTGGTTCAATAGGAAATTGGACCTCCGTAACCACAACCTTTGAGGCACGTGAGTCATGAGCATTGTTGCTGCCTCTGGAACACTTTTTCCCGATGTGCAACTTTGCACATATAGCTAAGGTTCTTTTAAACTTATCAAAGTTCTATTGTCCTCCCACTTAACTTTTTACAAAAAAAATCTTCTCAAGAAACTTGACGTTCTAAGCGACAAATACTTTTGTCTTTGGTGTTATGGAGGAGTACCCAATGATTATTCGAAATAACCTACAAAGACATGCTCATCCTACTTTGGTTGTAAACATCTTACTTATGAATACAAATGTATAAGAAAGGACAACTTGGGTTTTATCCCAAAACATAAATTTATATGGTGTCATTTCAATGGATCATGATGGAGCTCTTTTTAGTGAAAAAAAGCGGTAGTCTCTAAAACTTTTAATGTTTAAAATATAATGGAAGTTTTATGAATTACACCTTTGATCTTACCATGTCAAAAAAGGTTTCATTACATATCACGATTATTCCATACTCATATGGTGTTTCGGGAAAGGCAAATCCACAAAACGATTTCTCAAATCTTAGGTGTTATGCTAAACTGGTAACTCAAAAATCTTCCTTTATGATCATATCATAAATTCTTTATTTTCTTATTACATTGATTTTGCACTTCATCTTGAAAGTCTTTGAACTTTTCAAATGTTTCACACTTCATCGTCATTAAGTAAATATTCATATATTCACTCAAATTTTCGGAGAAAGCATATGAAGTTGAAATCCATCGCTCTTGACTACACGTAATGGACTTCATACATAAAATATGTACAAATTCCAATAATCTAGTCATTCGTTCCCTTTTGGCATATGAACGGAGTTTTAATTATCTCTAGGAAAGCTCCAAAATTCCATTCACATGGAGTTTCTTCATGTTTTCTTTCCAATATAATTTAAACGGTGATGTCACTTCCTAAGTGATCTTTCAATCAATTGTCTTTTGACATTTTTAGCATTTATTGTATGGAAGTGATTTATCCAACGATATTTGTAAATCATCCATCTTTTATGGATTACCGAAATTATTTTAACTACCCTTTTGTTCTCATAATAACTGATAAAACAAATCTTGAAGGCAAGATTTGATATTAATGAGCAACACAACAACCCTTTATTTGTTCTCGATGAACATCATCACATATTCTTTTGCTAGTTACTCAGGCTATTGTAGTTCATGAATTGTGTTGTTTCGTATGACGATTCACATCAACAAATTCAGTATCCAATATTTATGTCACATCCCAAAATTCTCCTAATTTTGGAATGTGAAATAAATAAATAAGTTTGATTAATTGTTTGACTATGTTGAAAATTCTCAGAGAGAAGAAACTTTTTGAATAGAAAATCCTCTCAACCTTGAATTCAAAATCTTGTATTCTTTTGTGATGACCTAAGTAGCCATATAGGCAAAAGGGCATGGATTGATTATGGACTGTAGAATTGGTGTGCAAGATTTCAAAATGAAAATCATGAAGCATTCATAAGAATTTCATTACATCTATGAAAAGTTCTCACAAACTGAATCCAAATCCTGGTATCTAAATCCTATAGTTGATTCGCTCAAATGTTCCTAAGGGTAATTAAATTGACTTATTAAAACCCACTGTTGCTAAGGCATAAAATATTGATAATTATAGCCTAAAGAGATCCAATTAATATTATAAAATTTTAGAAACAAAATTGAGCTTATTTGTAGCTATTATGAAAAAGTTATGGAATAAATACAAACAAATAAAGATATAAATAAAATGGAATATACAAGGATTTATAAACCCACTACTTGCAAACTAGTAAAAAGATTGTAAATATGATCCTACAATGATCTATTCGATTTTAGAAAAAAATAGAAACAAGAATCATGTCATTTGGAGTTCGTATGCAAAAGATATGAGGAAAACAAGTAAATAGAAGAAAAAACCTAAATGGGCCGGCCCACCCGGACCGAGCCAGCCGGCTGGCGCGTACGTTGTCTCCCAGGTTCGCTTTAAAAACCGTGTGAATCAGTTTTTGACAAACCTATCTCTAATCAAACTCTCATAACTTTTTATCTACAACTCCGAATCGACTTCCGTTTGTTTCTACTTGTTCCCTACTCCAAAACCTATCTCCCCACCGTGCTAAACCTCCATATAAACTCGTGGAGCCACGGCTGTACGAGTTTCTCTTCTCGAAATCCCGAATCTACACATGCATGAATCTTATTTTGCTTTTTAACCCATCTAGACTTCGTTATTTGCCTTCGGCCAAAAAAGAAAGTTGCAGAACTTGTCGAAATCTTTCAATCCCGACAAACCTCACCTCTTTTCATCCACCACAGCCGGCGAATTTCGCATCGCAATATTTCAGATCTGACGGTGTAAATCCAAGATGTACTCGTGCTCGTTTCTTCAAATCTAAATTCCTTTGGTGAGAAGGTAGGAATAATGATTCCCCACAACTTTCATGTTGCAAGTTTTTCAATTTGACCTACGGATTTGTCTCTCTAACACAGATATGTTTCTTGTTTATTCTGAGCCAAATTCGGGTCAATCTCCTCTCCTAACCACTGGATCTCATCCCAACGGCCAGGATTAGATCGATTCCTCAAAGGCGTACGAGCCAACCGGATCTCGCCACATGTCAATTGTCAGGTCAGCATCTAGTCCCAGTCAGCATGCAAAGTCAACATGTCCAGTCAGCGGAATATTCTCTGGAATATTCCGTTCGAATTTAAAATTGCACATTATAGATCCAACTTGTAAAATTCATTAGAAATTCATACCACGTCCAAAAATTGCGTTTAATATATAAAATTGAATATAATTTTACGTAGAATCATCTTATCAGAATAGATCCAACTTTTACTGTATGTGGTTACTGCAGTAATTTAATTAGTTTTAATGGTCTTTTAGGTTAATAAATTCATAGGAAATTATCTGTAACTCGGAAAAATATGAACAATATATCACATTGAAGCTACTGTAATGTAGATTAATAATATCTGGTTGGATCCAGCCTTTGCAGATTATTTACCCCGTAGCAATTTAATTAGTTTTAATGGATTTATAAATCATTAAATTCATAGTAAATTAATTGCTTGTCACAAAAATATAAATGATATATCGGTGGAAAGCTGGTTCCATGTAGATCATCAATATGCAATTAGTTCAGGCTTTGACTCTAAGGTTTTTCCGTGAAGATTTAAATAGATTAATGGCTCTTTTGGAGTAATAAATTCGTAAGAAAATAAATATGCTCAGAAAAATACAAATAATATGTCCCTGGAATCACAATTCTGTGGAGATTACAGATATAATTTTAGTTTGATTTTTAGACAACAGAAACTATATGAATCATTTAAAACCCATTAAACACTATTTAAATCATACAAAAAGATCTATAACTCTGATTAGGGTGAATCCAATGCCTACTGGTTCGTATTAATGTCCTCTATCCAGTAAACCCAAGAAACAAATTTAATTCGACAATTAGAATAGGTGTTACAACAGAACTATTAAA
The DNA here is from genome assembly GCA_916181665.1 of Avena sativa. Taxonomy (NCBI): domain Eukaryota; kingdom Viridiplantae; phylum Streptophyta; class Magnoliopsida; order Poales; family Poaceae; genus Avena; species Avena sativa. Next base: position 185,557,490 of record OV702284.1, on the reverse strand, counting down.
AACCCTATATTGGCAAGTAATTATTAATAACAAGTACTCCATTGCATTAATTAGCCTCTTGCATGCATCATATACTTCAATATTGTTTAGAGAACTAAAGTAACAACCGTTGTGACTTATTAAATTGTCATGCATGCATTTGTTGCATTTGTTTGATCTCTATGTGCTATTTTTTATGATTGTATGCAATTGTTTGCTCGATAGATTGCGAGGAGTGCAACGTGTGTGATTGCAACTACTATGATTGCAAGTATTGTGGTTATGACGAGAGCAACCATTATATCTATGAGAATTGTGAGGATTATCTAATCGACTACATCTACAACAAAGGCAAGTGGTGCTATCTTGGTCATAAATGTCCTATTGTTTTCCTATGCATTATAGATGTTTTGTAGAATTGCATATGTAGGAATTGATGCGTATATGCTATGCTATGTCCCATATTATTTCCTAGCATTCCTTGTTTATGAGCCACCGTTGGTAGATGTGCTTAGCCATGCTCTGATGAACGAGGGCTGGGTTACATCACTGATGTTGATTTTAAATGTGTTGGTTCGCGAAAACTAAAACAACTTAATCAACGAATCTCCTGGGTGTGATGGGATTGATAATGTTTGGTGGTATCATTGCGGAAAGGCACCCAGGACACTTAGAAAGGATTGGTTTCTTTATTTGGTAGCTTACGTGTACAACCATGTGCCAATAATGAAATGGGCGGTTGGTTGAACTCAGTAGGTTGTGGTTACTCGAACCCACGTATCCAGAGATGTAGATAGTGTAGGTTGGACCGATGCGTGTCGGGTTTGGGGATCTACTTCCCGAAAGGTTCCTTCTTGGACTTCTCCATATCATCATCCAATATGAGAGTGGTGGTACGAGATGGGCTGGCCAAGTCACATGGGTAAAGTGTACAAACCCCTGCAGGGTGTATAAACTAAGTGCTTAGCCGTGTCCCCCGTTATGGACAATTTGAGCGACCTGATACTGATGCTATGATATTTCTCACTCATCCTTATTTCTTAATTACTTAAAACTTGTTGGGTGAACATAACTGGGTAGGAGCACCTGGGAGTGAACCAGAGTGTCCTATTTATCGTATTGGAAAACTACTTTGTTACAAATGTTAGGATAAAACTGTTGCTTTATGCAAATGAGCCTGAACTCCACTTCGCCAAATAAGCATGTAGTTGATAGATCTGTTGTTAACCACTTTAGCCTACTTTCCATACATTCAATGTATTGACCATTCGTGGCTGCAACGTTTCATGTTGCAGGTTATATCGTATCTGAGTGATCGTTCATAGGTCGCGAGACTCCACTCAACAATTGTTCGCCTGTGGCACATTTGAAGGATGGAGATCTACCTTGTATTCGTTTTCCGCTGTGTACTTGAATAAATAATGTAACTTCTGGATCATATTCGTTGTATTTATGATGCACAGTTATATTTGGTATCATTTTGTACTGTGTGTGCCAGTGAACCGATCCAGGGATTGGCACTATACACATGAACTCAGCCTTATCAGGCGAGGGTGTTAAAATTTAAGAACCACATTGTTTAACAAGCAAAGAATATAGCCATAACATGTATATCCTCTATATACCTAAGCTGAACAATTCTAGTCTTTTCTTTTCTGCCATATATTTCTGAGATTCTCTTTCAGTATTTCCTTTTTTTTGAAAGAATCTATCAACATCAATAGTGGAGCCATACACATGACACATAGTCCAAAGCATGTATAGTTAAATACCAATGTCTTTGGACTTGCACTTTGAAGTAAATCACCATCATCAAATACTTGGTGTTCTTTCAAATTCCATTCTTTAGTAATCTTTTAGTGTAGTAAACATTTTGCCTACATCAAATATTCATCCTTATAATGGAACTATTCATGATCAAGCTACTTTATCTTATAACGGTGAATTGCGAGTATAATGTTGCTCTCCAAAACCTTTTGGAGGATTAGGACGATCAACGTCTCCAACCTTTTGCAAATTCTCATCAAATATGAGAGCATGATCTCATGGTCGAAGGAATTAGGTTACTATGTATCATAAAGCTTATAGCAAATGAACTATATCAAATGACTTGATCTTTATGCTATGCTTAACTATAGGAGTATGTCCATCATATCGTTCTCCTAATGATATGACCATGTTGTTAATAACATCTCTATGTTCATGATCAGGAAACCATGATCATATATTAACCAACAAGCTAGTTTAACAAGAGGCTTTACTAGGGACTCTTTTATGTTTACAAATCACACAAGTATTAATGTTTCTGGTTAATATTATAGCATGGTATGTAAACATTTATCATAAGCATGAAGATATGATAATAACCACTTTTTTATTGCCTCTTGGGCATATCTCCAACATAGTCCAAGTGTGAACTACTCACGCATCATACCTGAGATTGGCATGGTGATAAAGAAGGCCTCCAGGATGATCTCTCCCCTCCATCAAGGTGCCAGGAAGAGCTTCAGATCCCCCCGATATAGGGACGATGGTGGTGGAGGCTATGGACTATTTCGTGGAGATCTGATCGGGTGCTTAGGGTTTTGGCATCGGGGGGCTTTTATAGGTGAAGAGGCGAGGCAGGAGGGCAGCCAGGGGCGCACACCATAGGGCGGCGCGCCCTAGGGTGGGCCCGAGCATCCCTAGGGTGTAGCTGCCTTGTGGCGCTCCTTCGGCTGCCCTTCGGTCTATGTGTTCTCCTCGTTGGAATATTGACTTTGGATTTTGTCCCGTCCAATTCCGAGAATATTTTCTTACTAGCTTTTCTGAAACCAAAAACATTAGAAAACAGGCAACTGGCACTGCAGCATCTTGTTAATAGGTTAGTCCCATAAAATGTATAAAAATACCTCAAAGTGTATAAAAAGCATAGCAAAGTTGATACTAAATGTCACATCCCAAGATTTTCCAAATCTTGTAATGTGAAAAATAAATAAATAAAATAAATTATTGAATTTTAGGGTGAAAAGAAACTTTTGTTTTTAAATGGAAATTAAAATCCCATCTTGAACAAACTTTAATTAAAGTTTGAAATTCAATAAAATCCAAATCAAGAGAAATGCATTCCTCTTAAAATGCATCTGGAAATTTAAACACTTGGAAAATAAATCCAAACCCTAATGGAATAAAATCATTTCCAAGTTATCTCCAAGCCTATGGATTTGATCCATATAAAATTTTGTCAACAAACATTTATAAATGATCAAGAATGATAAATAGAAATATTATAAAACCATAGAAATTGGTTTCACTTAATTTGGAGCCATAGATAAAATCTTATGAATTTAATAAGATAAGGAAATTGAATTTTTAAAGCTAATAAATCCCTTATCTAAAATCCATACCAAATGGTGAGCAAATAATCCTAAATATATTAAAAAGGATAAATAAATCTCAAATAAGATTTTACAAATTGGAATCACCAAGTTTGGATCTCTAGATAAAAAGATATGGATTTTACGAGACAAAGATAGAAATATGAAATAAAGAATATTTAACGATCAAATAAATCCTGGCCTAATCTATAAGAAAATGGAATGAATATAATAAAATAAAAAGATAAAGAATTTACAAATAAAATAAAATGGCATTAACCATTCTATCCCTATTTTAATAAAGACAAATCTCTAATAAGAATAATTATATAATTCATGAGAAAATAGTATTTTGGAATTTACCCAAGTGAAATAAAAGTTGTTTAATTCAACTTAATTAAGATTAAAGAAATCTTCCAAATAAACTTTAGGGAATTAAAACTATATTTAATTCCATTGGAATTAAAATGAAAACCCAATCCAAATGATTTATGAATCATATTAAATACTTTCCAAATAATTCAAGATGAATTATTTGAACCCAAATAAACAAATAAAAACCTACTAAAAGGATTTGGAAAGTTTAAAGAATTGTGTTTGAAAATATTATTAAATCTTATTTGATTTAAAACAAGGGCTTATTTGAATAATTAAAAGACCCCAAAAGGAATAAAGTTTTATTCCAAAATTGACTTCAGATTATATTTCAAATCAATATTTAAACCTACACAAATTTTGGTTGAGGGTTTAGGGTTGAATTAAAAATGAGTATTTGAATTACTTATTCAAAATCAAAACAGATTATTAGAAAAGGAAAAAAGAAAAGCAATCAGAACAAAAAAAGAAAGGACTCAGCCCAGCCCAGCCGAGCTGTAACACCCTCAGAATCGGCCCTATGCAAGTTTCAGCGCTTCCCGCAAAAACCCGCATAGAAACGATTCAAAGGTGCCCACCAGGCACTTGCGTGCGGGTGGAAAACGAAGTAATACCATTACACAACAGTCCTCGATGGAACCCACAAAACATATACATACAACAGCGACTCAAAGAGTCAAGAATACAGATGTACAGTACAAAGATCCAGATCACCTTGAAAACAATACAGCGTCCGAGTACGGACAAGATGCAAATTGAGCTAAGAGCCCTAAAGAATAACCGATGGCGTCCATAACCCTTCCCAGGCCAAGCCGGAAGGGTAACCCTGCTAACGACGTCGATCTCAAAACCTGCTTAAACAAAAGGGGTGCCGACAAAGGGCAAAGGAAAAAGAGAGAGCGGTCAGTACTGAGGCCAGTACACGGCGAGACTAGAATTCGGCGGTCCTCGCCTACATAGGTATGGTGGACTGAAGCGGCAGCGCAGCATGCACTAGAACAACCTATAGAGACTCGATACAACTGTCGGCTATCAGAGAGAGATAAGAAAGACCTATTCGAAACCAACCTGATGCTACCACCAAACATACCCATCCTGGTATTTCCCCCTCGAGACCAAACGAGGAAGTCAACCGAGGAACTCACACCGTTGGCAGTTTTATTTATTCGGTTATCGTTGCAGCAATTACTAGTCAGGTATAGATAGTCATCCTGATATAATAAGCAGTGGGCACTTTTAGTTAACCATTCCGTTGTAGTTGCAACACTTACTAGTCAGATACAATTAGCATGAGAGATCCCAAAACCCAGCAGTTGTTGGCACTTTTATTTAGCCATTCCGTTGTAGTGGAGCTGATTACTAGTCATATCGGATACAAGTCAAATTATAACAATAAACTTTAGTTATAGTTGTCTATGATCGAGAACTGTGCTCCAAGTCGTCCATAACCGCGGACACGGCTTCTCGAAAAGATTTAACCCTGCAGGGGTGCACCAAAGTTTCCACACGCACCTACACCCTTGTTGTCGGATCAGGTAGGTACAAGATCACAAAACATACACCCAACGGTATGTCGACGGGGTTTCGGACACGACGTTTCCCAGACCCAAAGCAAGCACGGGGGGCCACCCCACTAAGCTACCCGCAACGAAGTCGGCCGGTCTCCGAGACGGACTCAGGGTTTGCGTCAATGGCTGTAAACGACTGGGAACCCGAAACTCTCGGGCTTGTCGATACCGCGAAAACACTCCGCTTACCTAAACAGTACAGGTGCTCCTCGCACAATTTAAATTAATCAGTAAAGCATGGCATAAGTACAGAATAGTAATAAATCCCCAAACTACTTGTGGCCCCCAGTACAGTACTTGGAATCAGGTACTAAATCGATGGGGGTGCCCATACACCCCACCTGTGGTTAGCGCGCTCGATCTCGGAATAGGTGTCAAGAACTCGGGGTCCTACGGGACACCAGTGAGCGGTTAAGATCCAAATATTGTCTATTACCCTCCGGTGCCTCTGCATTTACCTACTTCAATTTTAGTTGTTAAACAATAATTAAAGCCATGATCATCTCCAACCTTAAACATACGGCAATACTCCAACAACTTTGGTACTTGACGACACGCAACAGCACTTGAGCAAGCGACTACGACGCGCAGGTCCAACTATCTACCAAACAACAGGTAATAGGATGTGTCCAAGGCAATATAAGGCCGCAAGGGATATCACGGGTACGGAAACTAGAGCATCGCAACACAAATAGCAATCGATCAACAGGAGGAAATAAAGACTATAAATGCAAAATAGGTAGAAGGGGAAGGGATGCTCGCCTGAAAACATTGCCGAAGGTTCATCCGAAGATCGGGTCGACACTCGCATCAACTCATCGGCCTAGTCCGTGAAGAAGCAAAGCACTAGAAGAAACACCGGATGCACTATTTAATACTACGGCAGAATATCGGGCATGATGCATGTATGATGTATGATATGGCGAAGGTGCAATGCAATTAGATCATATTAAGCGGAGCCGAGGCCCCAACAATTAATTAATAGGTTCATGTTGTTTAGATACCCTGCAATTTAAATGTTATCTTAACATGGCAAAATATATCACCGGTTCGCTACACAAATTTAAATGGAGTCTGAAATAAGACAAAGATACCCCGCATATAGACTCCATATTTAATTATGAGATGAATTGGCATAATGCCCCCAAACCACATGGTATGAATGCAATCATGGACAATTTAATATGCAACAATTTGATATTACATTTATAAAATAGGGCTCGAGAAAGGGGTCACACATCTGGGTTCGGGAGATCTTGGTTCCGGGGGGTTCGGGGCCGGACTCAGGGTTCGACAGGGATCGAGGTTCAGATTCAAGATGGAGAACTTGTTGTGTCGTGACGGAAAACTTGGGTCCAAGCGGTCGATCTTGCCGTCATGAAGATCTTGTCGGGTCCGTGTATCGGGTCGGCCTTGGCGTTCGGGATGCAGAACTTGGCGTCCTCGAGGAAGTACTTGGTGTATCCGTGTCGACGACCTTGGCGTCTGGGTTCTCGGCGAGCTCGGCGTCCGGGAAGGAGTACTTGTCGCCCCGGGGTCTCAGGTCGAAGAACTTGCGCGCCCGGGTTTGGTCTTCGGATCCGGGGTTCGGGCTTCAGGAAGGCGATCTTGAGGTTTCCACTCATTCACCGGTTGCGAGCATCGGTCGACGCGAACGGAAGTAGATCTTGGCGGGGATCGATAGACTTGTTGTATCTTCAGTGAAGACAGAGATCTTGCTGAGATAACCAATCTCACCACACTGACAGCACATCCAGACGTCTTCACCTCAAACAACACCATATTTCACCCCACCTGAAGCGACACTTGAAGAAAGACAAAGGAGCGTGGGGTCCAACACAGGCTTGTGCTTGTTGAAGCACGCGTGGGGCGAGACGACAGCGAGCAAGACCAGGAGCAGAAGGCAACCGACATGGGCATGTTCAGAAGGCAAAACGCACGCGGAAGAGGGCATGGCGGCCGGGCGAGGCAGAGGTTCACTGCGGCGGTGCTCTAGCGGAGAGGAGGCGCGCGTTCGGCCGACGGAGGAGAGCAGGGAGGACGCGGTCGTCGGGGCTTGGCGGAGGAGATGGCGGGCGGCCGCAAGGGGGTCGGCGACGAGCGGTGGAGGGGCTGCTGCAGAGGAGGCCGGCCGGGCTCCCGCGGCGAGCTTGGGCAGAGGAACAACAAGGAGGAGGGCGCGGCACGGCCGGATGCGGGGAGGCGCGGGGTCGCTCCTATGAGCTGGTGGCCGGCGTTGGCTCGCGAAGGGCAGGCAGGGGCGACCAACGTCGAAGAGGACGACAGGTAGAGGCGGGGAGGCCGATGGGGGAGGTAGAAGCCATCGGTGCAGGCGAGTTTGCGGGGGCGACGACGGGCTCGCCGGGGGCCCTGCCGGTGCACGGAGGTCGTGGGTGGCGCAGAGGAGGCTGGTTCAGCGAAGGGAGGCGGGGGCTCGCGGCGGTGAGGCGGTCGACGGGGAGCTCGAAGCGGAGGGGACGGCTCAGGCAGACATCGGGGGAGGGCGTCCGCTGGCGGCGGAGGGAGGTCGCGTCAGGTGGTCGCGGGAAGGGGTAGGCGAGCCGCGGCCGGGGTCGACGACGAGGAGGCGCCGCAGGGGGGGCGCGCTGGCGGAGGTTGGGGAAGAGGCGAGGCGGGGAGAGCGCGGGTCACGCGAGGCAGGGTGGGGAAGGTGGGTGCGGGACTGGGCGGACCGAACGGTGGTGGGGCCCGCGGGGCGTGCGGTAGGTGGGAGAGGGGATCAAACAGGGTGGAGCCAGGGAGAGTGGGGGCAACGTGGGAGTGTGGGTGCGCGCTGTGGTGTTGGTGTGGGGACATGGCGGGAGTGTGTGGTGTGTAGGGTGAGGTGGAGGGAAAAAAGGGTGGGGGTGGTGAGGTGGCGAGACGGGGTTGGTCGGGGTGATGTGGAGGGGGCTGGGTAGGATAGAGCTAGGTAGGAAAAGGGTTTGGGTGGTTCAGGGGTAGGTAGGATTTTATCTGGAGGTGGCCGGCCGGGCTTTCGGGCCTGGCTGGCTGCCTCCCAAAAATAATTTAAATATTTGATTTATTTAAAACGAGGCTTTTGCAAACCGTTGGTAGACGAAACAAAATATTCCGGAGACCCGGGTTTTGGATTTGAAATAAAGGCGGGTATTTAGAAAACAAAATATGCTTTTCGAAAATAGTTTCAGACAAACAAATGCATGATGATGACGATGCTCAAATGCAATGTGGCATGATGACATGAGCATGAGGTCATGATGATGCAATGCACAAAAACAATGCGATTTTCTAGTAGTGGTTTTTTTTGCGGGGCGCCACAATTCGACACCACTAACAATGGATCTCGCCCTCGAGATCCGCCTCATGGTACCGGAAGGAAGGTTGGCGATCTGCGTCTTCTCGCTTCGTGTAGATCCTCGCGACACCACTAACAAGAGGTCGTTGTCCGTGATCGTCGAGGGAACACTCCGGGAACAAAAGGTCAAAGGTAGAGGTATCAACAAATAAAGCCACCTCTAACTCCGATAGAAAGAGAGAACCGATGCATTCTCATCCACTTCAATGTACACAAGCGAATAGAGTGAGTAGTCGGCATGGGTGCCAATCCATCACGCACCCAAACTATTACCCTGCACAATCAGTAGAAAAGCGTGCAACCATTCTCGGAATCAGACTGAAGATCTTGACAATCGAGGTTCAGAAACAAAGGAGTGATGCAGACCCTGCATCGGATCTGGCGTAGATGATGTCGTCGCGTCGGAAAACACCGAAAGGCACGAGAAGGAACAACGAGAAGTCCACCAGACGAAGGATTCCTCGGATAGCATGAAGACCAGATGTAGCAACACCGTTACCAAAGGAGGAAGCGAAACCCTGAAGGTACGATGGAACCCAACCGCGAGAAATCCTGGACTCGAAGAGAGAGGATTCAAAACACGCAGAGGTGAGAGGAGAGCAGCAGAGGGGTAAGGAGTGAAATCAGACCTAATCAGAACTATCCAACCGATTTTTCAAAAATAGTTTTGACACTCTACTTCGGCCGTTAGCTAGGTTATCCTACAGGCTGGACTTGTGGGGTATCGCAACTGCTGAGCTCTGATACCACTCTGTAACACCCTCAGAATCGGCCCTATGCAAGTTTCAGCGCTTCCCGCCAAAACCCGCATAGAAACGATTCAAAGGTGCCCACCAGGCACTTGCGTGCGGGTGGAAAACGAAGTAAAACCATTACACAACAGTCCTCGATGGAACCCACAAAACATATACATACAACAGCGACTCAAAGAGTAAAGAATACAGATGTACAGTACAAAGATCCAGATCACCTTGAAAACAATACAGCGTCCGAGTACGGACAAGATGCAAATTGAGCTAAGAGCCCTGAAGAATAACCGATGGCGTCCATAACCCTACCCAGGCCAAGCCGGAAGGGTAACCCTGCTCACGACGTCGATCTCAAAACCTGCTTAAACAAAAGGGGTGCCGACAAAGGGCAAAGGAAAAAGAGAGAGCGGTCAGTACTGAGGCCAGTACACGGCGAGACTAGAATTCGGCGGTCCTCGCCTACATAGGTATGGTGGACTGAAGCGGCAGCGCAGCATGCACTAGAACAACCTATAGAGACTCGATACAACTGTCGGCTATCAGAGAGAGATAAGAAAGACCTATTCAAAACCAACCTGATGTTACCACCAAACATACCCATCCTGGTATTTCCCCCTTGAGACCAAACGAGGAAGTCAACCGAGGAACTCACACCGTTGGCAGTTTTATTTATTCGGTTATCGTTGCAGCAATTACTAGTCAGGTATAGATAGTCATCCTGATATAATAAGCAGTGGGCACTTTTAGTTAACCATTCCGTTGTAGTTGCAACACTTACTAGTCAGATACAATTAGCATGAGAGATCCCAAAACCCAGCAGTTGTTGGCACTTTTATTTAGCCATTCCGTTGTAGTGGAGCTGATTACTAGTCATAGCGGATACAAGTCAAATTATAACAATAAACTTTAGTTATAGTTGTCTATGATCGATAACTGTGCTCCAAGTCGTCCATAACCGCGGACACGGCTTCTCGAAAAGATTTAACCCTGCAGGGGTGCACCAAAGTTTCCACACGCACCTACACCCTTGTTGTCGGATCAGGTAGGTACAAGATCACAAAACATACACCCAACGGTATGTCGACGGGGTTTCGGACACGACGTTTCCCAGACCCAAAGCAAGCACGGGGGGCCACCCCACTAAGCTACCCGCAACGAAGTCGGCCGGTCTCCGAGACGGACTCAGGGTTTGCGTCAATGGCTGTAAACGACTGGGAACCCGAAACTCTCGGGCTTGTCGATACCGCAAAAACACTCCGCTTACCTAAACAGTACAGGTGCTCCTCGCACAATTTAAATTAAGCAGTAAAGCATGGCATAAGTACAGAATAGTAATAAAGCCCCAAACTACTTGTGGCCCCCAGTACAGTACTTGGAATCAAGTACTAAATCGATGGGGGTGCCCATACACCCCACCTGTGGTTAGCGCGCTCGATCTCGGAACAGGTGTCAAGAACTCGGGGTCCTATGGGACACCAGTGAGCGGTTAAGATCCAAATATTGTCTATTACCCACCGGTGCCTCTGCATTTACCTACTTCAATTTTAGTTGTTAAACAATAATTAAAGCCATGATCATCTCCAACCTTAAACATACGGCAATACTCCAACAACTGTGGTACTTGACGACACGCAACAGCACTTGAGCAAGCGACTACGATGCGCAGGTCCAACTATCTACCAAACAACAGGTAATAGGATGTGTCCAAGGCAATATAAGGCCGCAAGGGATATCACGAGTACGGAAACTAGAGCATCGCAACACAAATAGCAATGGATCAACAGGAGGAAATAAAGACTATAAATGCAAAATAGGTAGAAGGGGAAGGGATGCTCGCCTGAAAACATTGCCGAAGGTTCATCCGAAGATCGGGTCGACACTCGCATCAACTCATCGGCCTAGTCCGTGAAGAAGCAAAGCACTAGAAGAAACACCGGATGCACTATTTAATACTACGGCAGAAGATCGGGCATGATGCATGTATGATGTATGACATGGCGAAGGTGCAATGTAATTAGATCATATTAAGCGGAGCCGAGGCCCCGACAATTAATTAATAGGTTCATGTTGTTTAGATACCCTGCAATTTAAATGTTATCTTAACATGGCAAAATATATCACCGGTTCGCTACACAAATTTAAATGGAGTCTGAAATAAGACAAAGATACCCCGCATATAGACTCCATATTTAATTATGAGATGAATTGGCATAATGCCCCCAAACCACATGGTATGAATGCAATCATGGACAATTTAATATGCAACAATTTGATATTACATTTATAAAATAGGGCTCGATAAAGGGGTCACACATCTGGGTTCGGGAGATCTTGGTTCCGGGCGGTTCGGGGCCGGACTCAGGGTTCGACAGGGATCGAGGTTCAGATTCAAGATGGAGAACTTGTTGTGTCGTGACGGAGAACTTGGGTCCAAGCGGTCGATCTTGCCGTCGCGAAGATCTTGTCGGGTCCGTGTATCGGGTCGGTCTTGGCGTTCGGGATGCAGAACTTGGCGTCCTCGAGGAAGTACTTGGCGTATCCGTGTCGACGACCTTGGTGTCCGGGTTCTCGGCGAGCTCGGCGTCCGGGAAGGAGTACTTGTCGCCCCGGGGTCTCGGGTCGAAGAACTTGGCGCGCCCGGGTTCGGTCTTCGGATCCGGGGTTCGGGCTTCGGGAATGCGATCTTGAGGTTTCCACTCATTCACCGGTTGCGAGCATCGGTCGACGCGAACGGAAGTAGATCTTGGCGGGGATCGATAGACTTGTTGTATCTTCAGTGAAGACAGAGATCTTGCTGAGATAACCAATCTCACCACACTGACAGCACATCCAGACGTCTTCACCTCAAACAACACCATATTTCACCCCACCTAAAGCGACACTTGAAGAAAGACAAAGGAGCGTGGGGTCCAACACGGGCTTGTGCTTGCTGAAGCACGCGTGGGGCGAGACGACAGCGAGCAAGACCAGGAGCAGAAGGCAGCCGACATGGGCATGTTCAGCAGGAAAAACGCACGCGGAAGAGGGCATGGCGGCCGGGCGAGGCAGAGGTTCACTGCGGCGGTGCTCTAGCGGAGAGGAGGCGCGCGTTCGGCCGACGGAGGAGAGCAGGGAGGACGCGGTCGTCGGGGCTTGGCGGAGGAGATGGCGGGCGGCCGCAAGGGGGTCGGCGACGAGCGGTGGAGGGGCTGCTGCAGAGGAGGCCGGCCGGGCTCCCGCGGAGAGCTTGGGCAGAGGAACAACAAGGAGGAGGGCGCGGCACGGCCGGATGCGGGGAGGCGCGGGGTCGCTCCTATGAGCTGGTGGCCGGCGTTGGCTCGCGAAGGGCAGGCAGGGGCGACCAACGTCGAAGAGGACGACGGGCAGAGGCGGGGAGGCCGATGGGGGAGGTAGAAGCCATCGGTGCAGGCGAGTTTGCGGGGGCGACGACGGGCTCGCCGGGGGGCCTACCGGTGCACGGAGGTCGTGGGTGGCGCAGAGGAGGCTGGTGCAGCGAAGGGAGGCGGGGGCTCGCGGCGGTGAGGCGGTCGACGGGGAGCTCGAAGCGGAGGGGACGGCTCAGGCAGACGGCGGGGGAGGGCGTCCGCTGGCGGCGGAGGGAGGTCGCGTCAGGTGGTCGCGGGAAGGGGTAGGCGAGCCGCGGCCGGGGTCGACGACGAGGAGGCGCCGCAGGGGGGGCGCGCTGGAGGAGATTGGGGAAGAGGCGAGGCGGGGAGAGCGCGGGTCACGCGAGGCAGGGTGGGGAAGGTGGGTGCGGGACTGGGCGGACCGTACGGGGGTGGGGCCCGCGGGGCGTGCGGTAGGTGGGAGAGGGGATCAAACAGGGTGGAGCCAGGGAGAGTGGGGGCAACATGGGAGTGTGGGTGCGCGCTGTGGTGTTGGTGTGGGGACGTGGCGGGAGTGTGTGTGGTGTGTAGGGTGAGGTGGAGGGAAAAAGGGTGGGGGTGGTGAGGTGGCGAGATGGGGTTGGCCGGGGTGATGTGGAGGGGGCTGGGTAGGATAGAGCTAGGTAGGAAAAGGGTTTGGGTGGTTCAGGGGTAGGTAGGATTTTATCTGGAGGTGGCCGGTCGGGCTTTCGGGCCTGGCTGGCTGCCTCCCAAAAATAATTTAAATATTTGATTTATTTAAAACGAGGCTTTTGCAAACCGTTGGTAGACGAAACAAAATATTCCGGACACCCGGGTTTTGGATTTGAAATAAAGGCGGGTATTTAGAAAACAAAATATGCTTTTCGAAAATAGTTTCAGACAAACAAATGCATGATGATGACGATGCTCAAATGCAATGTGGCATGATGACATGAGCACGAGGTCATGATGATGCAATGCACAAAAACAACGCGATTTTCTAGTAGTGGTTTTTTGCGGGGCGCCACACGAGCCCATCTGGCCCAGCAGCCCACTTCCTCTCTTCTCCCGCAGAAAACGTTTCGAACCAGAGAACACACCCACTCCGCCACTGACTGCCAGGACCCACCTTTCCCTCTCTCTCACTCACTATCAAGCGGGCCCTGCGACCATGTCAGCGTCTTCAACCACGCGCGACTAGTTCTTCTTCTCCCTCTGTCCCGTTTATGCTAGAAATCCGCGGATTAAATTCACCTTAACTCCGCGAGTAATCGCTGCTGCAACTACGCCCTACTAATCACCCCTCTCTCCCCTTCATTTCCCCTCAGACACCGCGGCAAAAGAGCCCCCAGGCCGTCCCCATTAACACCTACACCGCCGCTGCTTCCGACGCTTTCCGGCGGCAATTCCAGCCAACCCACGCCTCCCCTTGCTCCCTAGCGCACACGAGCGTGCTCCCCATTGTTCACTGCATCTCCCAGTACCGCCCGTCTGACCGCGCGTGCCCTAGAACCTCGACTTCGTCCACGTCTGAGCACCGCCGTGGTCTGCCATATCTCCGACGAGCATTCGAGGTAAAATCCGACCGCGCCTCTCCTTCTCTTTCACACACGCGTGCTCACCGCGATCTTGCGCATCTGACTGCATCCTTTACTTGCTCTGGCATGTACCGTAGCGTCACCTTCGTCTTCAACCGAGAGCAACCGTCGCCAGAGAGAACTCCAGCGAGAGATTGACAACAACCTCGTGCGCCCCTTGCCTCCCCGCGAGTACCTTGAGCTTCGCCACGATCCCGCGATTCTGGTGAGCATCTCCTTCTTTCCCCTCGCTTCCTGCATCGCCGGCAACGCCACCGCCAGCACCGCTGCTTAGTGGTCAAACGCGTAGCGACCGTAGGATCTTGATCGTAGCGTTGCAATAGAACGTGAACGAAAGGGTATCCTTTGATCTGCACCGTGCGTAGCCATTTAGATCTGACGGTCCAGGAAGGTTGATCCGGACGAACCGGTACCAGCTAGTAGGAAACAGCCACGTGTCCCTGCTGGTTTGATTTAAAACAGAATTGTTCTATTAGATATGCCAATTTGAAAAATTCATAACTTTCAAACCACACGTCCAAATTTTGCAAATTTCATATCAATGGATTCAGCAAGACAAGCACTTTCTGACCATGTACTTTGTTTAGTAAAAAGCTTCTGTTAAATTGTTTGTTTTTACAGAAACTTGTGTATGCATGTTTAGGATATAAAATTTACTCCAAATGATATTGAGGATAAAATCTTTGGCAAATGGTGTGTTTTGAACCTACTGACCATAGGGAACAAATTTTGGTTTCAAAAATGTATTTGGTGAAACAAAAGAATGAATCTTTTATTTAAACCATTTCTAGTCAAATAAAAAAATGGTTTAATTATTAAAAATGGTTTTGGAAGAAAACCTTTGGGAAATGTTTTGGAAATAAACTCTCTGGCCCTAAACACAATATTTTATGGTTTGAAAACATATTTTGTTAAACCTATAGAATGTTGCCTTATTAAAAGCATTTCTTCACCACATAAAATAATGACTTGGTTTAAAAATGGTTTATGAAGTAAAAACTTTTGCAAATGATTTTGCCACTTTATAAAATGACCAATAGGTGTTTCCAAATGTTTATAACCTATTAGAAACAAATTTTACAAATAAAACAATCTTTTGCATGTTTGCATGCATTTTTTGTTTCTATAATTTTATGTGATGAATTGCTTGAATGGTAGATTGAAATATTGTTTGCTTGATTGAATTGTAGTGATTTGAAGTGAGTGAACATTGCAAAGATCAAGGAGTGAACTTATACTCTCTACCAAAAAGGCAAGTGATGCTACATACTTTTGTCCCATTATTTTTCACTATGCATTAGTGATATTTCTAAGTAGGACTTGCATGGAATTTTGCTAAGTATAAACTATGCTATGGGAAATCCTAGTAGATGAAACCTTAGTAGAAATTTCCTAAGTTAAGATTCCTATTATTATCGTGCTTAGCTTAGCTAATAGAAAACAAGGGTGGAATATATATTCATGCTATGGAAAATTTCTAAGTCTGAGGACTTGTGTTTTGTTTAATAAAACAACTAAGTTAATGAATCACCTGGGTGGAATGGAAGGAATGGTTTGTGTTGAGTGGTTACACAAGGCCAGGGGACTGGTGAACCTTGTGTATCTCACTTGTGGATGGCCACCCAGGAATAAAGAGATTTGAGATGTCAAATGTTGAGAAGCTTCTAGTGCAGCCACTTGGCATTATGGGCTCTGCCTGGATCATATAGGTTGCAATAACTTAGCCAAATGGACAGTTGGTGGTAGGGAAATGATAGGTTGGAGCGCGTCCATTCTGGTCTAAGGGAAGGATTCTGAAAGATCTTGTCTTGGTGAAACCAAGTCTTTTGGGGAAAGTGCACCACCTCTGCAGAGTTTAAAATCTAAGTACTTAGCCATGTCCCTGGCAAAGGACAATTTGAGCATCAAGACATGGAAGCTATCAAGAATCTCATCATCCCAATTTCTAAGTTAAAAACTTGTGGTTGAACAAGGGTTAATAGGATCACCAATTTCTATTGGGAGATGCCTTGGGAAATATTTTGTCAAGCAAAAACTTAGTGTTTTCAAATGATAAGGAAAATATATTTTGAGCAAAGCAAGCCTAAGCTCCACTTAGCCAAATGCATATAGATGATAGACTCCACTATACTACCATAGTATCACTTGCCAATACAATTCAAATGTATTGACCCTTGTGGCTGTAACTTGTTATGTTGTAGGTTTTGTTTGATATTAGTGAAGTTTAATGATTAGGATTACAAGTCTACAACCAACATGTCTGACTGTGGCACTTTGAAGATGAAGGACCCCATGCTATTGCTATATTCTGCTGCATTGTAATGAGATAGCCAAATGAGCTATGTAAGATGTAATGAATTATTTTATTCCTGGTTATAAAGTTGTATTATGACCTTTGTTTCTTGATATTACATCTTAACTGTGGATGCTAGCTATTGATCCAGGGACTAGCATTGTAAACACATGGATATCTACCTTATTAAAGGTTGGGAACCTTACAGATGGTATCAGAGCATTGTGTTGCCTGTAGAATTGTAACCCTAGGATTGGACAAAACCCCTTAGAAAATAGGAGTTGAATTTGTTCCAAAACTTATTTACAAACAATCTTGTAAACTCTTTCCTCAACCATTTTGGTTTTGACTCTACATCTCTTCTATATCAACTTGATGGACTAGCCTTATCCATGGCCAAAGACTTCATCATGTGCAAAGGACTTCAACATCTTCAACTCTAATGACTTCAACATCTTCAACATTATCACCAAGGACTTTAACCTTGGATATCACTAAGGACTACAAGTGAGACAAGAAATCTTGCTCAAGACTTGAAGACTAAGGAAACACAACTTAGAAGGAACCATCATCACCTTGAAGTTTTGAGACCAAGATGCAAGAAATTCTCTAAGGATACAAAGGTCTTGTTCATGAAGAATCAACTAAGAAGGATGGAAAGATTTCAAGTGAACCATATAGATGGACCACCATATTTAGTTTAAGTCAAACACACCAACTTATGTGGTGTAACAAAAATATTTTGTTGCCTAAAAATGTGCTTGAACTTTGTTTTTTGAGTGGAATGTTTGTTTGTGGTTGCTTGCACATTGCTTGTGTGAATTGTGATGTGTGTGATTAGAATTATCTCCGTAGAAATCTTTTTTCCCATTATAATCCAAATCCAACCCAAACAGATGACTTCTCCAAGAGACTCCAACATCAAGGATGGCAACAACAACAACCAAGAGATATACATGAGAGAACAACTACTAGCAAACCAAACCCAGTTAAACCAAGTGACAACTCAGTTTTTAGCCAACAATAATGGATTAGACCCAACCATGCAAAGGTTTTTGGAAACTCAATCCCAATTGTTGCAAAGGATGGCTACACAAATGATCAACATGGGAGACAACTCTTCCCAAGGAGTTTATGACAACAAGGATGACAAAGATGTTATTCTAGAAGGAACCCAAGCTTGCAATATTTGTGGAGACAAGGATCACACTTCCAAAGAGCATAAAGATCAATGCCCCAATTGTGAAGAGAAACATCCAACTAACCAATGCCCCACAACTCAAGCTACTTGTTACCTATGTGAAGGAAATAATCATGTCCCTATCCAATGCCCCATCTATTCCATAGTTCAACAAAGGAAACAAGGTGGAGTACAACAACTGATTGCAGATTACCATGAGAGAGCCAAGTCTATCAAGAAGGATGAAGACAAAGGAAAATCTCAGCTTGTACCTCCATGCAATATGACTCAATTTAAAGGACCAAAGAGGAGACATATGTATTATCCAAGGAATAATAGAAGGTCAAGGAGACCAGGAACTGTTCCTACCTTTGGGATAACATATGAAGAACATGAAATAGAAGCACTCCTAGCTTTGGAGAAACCCAAGAAAAAGAAGGACAAAAGCCATGTGCAATGTGGTCATTGCAAAGAAATGGGACACTATGCCAGTGAATGTCCAGAGAAGAAGAATTATAAGGAGATTAGCCAAGTGTGGCGCAACAACTGCAAAGAGCTAGGCCATTATGTAGTAACTTGTCCACAGAAGATACGTGATGAACTCAATCTTATCACATGTTACAATTGTGGTAATCAAGGACATTATGCAAGCAACTGTCCAGAAAAGATGAAGCACAAGATAAAGCCTATGAAGGATCTCAGCCTTGTCACATGTTTCAAGTGTTGAAACAAAGGACACTATGCAGATGTTTGCCCAGAAAGATTTCAACAAGATCCCAAGCAAACCAAGATGTAATCTAGTGGGAAAATTTTTAAGGGTGGTAGTACCCTAGATGCTTTGAGCCTACTTGTAACCCCTAGCCTTCCCAAATCTCGGGACGAGATTTATTTTAAGGGTGGTAGCCTGTCACATCCCAAGATTTTCCAAATCTTGTAATGTGAAAAATAAATAAATAAAATAAATTATTGAATTTTAGGGTGAAAAGAAACTTTTGTTTTTAAATGGAAATTAAAATCCCATCTTGAACAAACTTTAATTAAAGTTTGAAATTCAATAAAATCCAAATCAAGAGAAATGCATTCCTCTTAAAATGCATCTGGAAATTTAAACACTTGGAAAATAAATCCAAACCCTAAACCCTAATGGAATAAAATCATTTCCAAGTTATCTCCAAGCCTATGGATTTGATCCATATAAAATTTTGTCAACAAACATTTATAAATGATCAAGAATGATAAATAGAAATATTATAAAACCATAGAAATTGGTTTCACTTAATTTGGAGCCATAGATAAAATCTTATGAATTTAATAAGATAAGGAAATTGAATTTTTAAAGCTAATAAAGCCCTTATCTAAAATCCATACCAAATGGTGAGCAAATAATCCTAAAGATATTTAAAAGGATAAATAAATCTCAAATAAGATTTTACAAATTGGAATCACCAAGTTTGGATCTCTAAATAAAAAGATATGGATTTTACGAGACAAAGATAGAAATATTAAATAAAGAATATTTAAAGAGCAAATAAATCCTGGCCTAATCTATAAGCAAATGTAATGAATATAATAAAATAAAAAGATAAAGAATTTACAAATAAAATAAAATGGCATTAACCATTCTATCCCTATTTTAATAAAGACAAATCTCTAATAAGAATAATTATATAATTCATGAGAAAATAGTATTTTGGAATTTACCCAAGTGAAATAAAAGTTGTTTAATTCAACTTAATTAAGATTAAAGAAATCTTCCAAATAAACTTTAGGGAATTAAAACTATATTTAATTCCATTGGAATTAAAATGAAAACCCAATCCAAATGATTTATGAATCATATTAAATACTTTCCAAATAATTCAAGATGAATTATTTGAACCCAAATAAACAAATAAAAACCTACTGAAAGGATTTGGAAAGTTTAAAGAATTGTGTTTGAAAATATTATTAAATCTTATTTGATTTAAAACAAGGGCTTATTTGAATAATTAAAAGACCCCAAAAGGAATAAAGTTTTATTCCAAAATTGACTTCAGATTATATTTCAAATCAATATTTAAACCTACACAAATTTTGGTTGAGGTTTGAATTCAAATGAGTATTTGAATTACTTATTCAAAATCAAAACAGATTATTAGAAAAGGAAAAAGAAAAGCAATCAGAACAAAAAAAAGAAAGGACTCAGCCCAGCCCAGCCCAGCCCATCTGGCCCAGCAGCCCACTTCCTCTCTTCTCCCACAGAAAACGTTTCGAACCAGAGAACACACCCACTCCGCCACTGACTGCTAGGACCCACCTTCCCCTCTCTCTCACTCACTGTCAAGCGGGCCCTGCGACCACATCAGCGTCTTCAACCACGCGCGACTAGTTCTTCTTCTCCCTCTCTCCCGTTTCTGCTAGAAATCCGCGGATTAAATTCACCTTAACTCCGCGAGTAATCGCTGCTGCAACTACTCCCTACTAATCACCCCTCTCTCCCCTTCATTTCCCCTCAGACACCGCGGCAAAAGAGCCCCCAGGCCATCCCCATTAACACCTACAACGCCGCTGTTTCCGACGCTTTCCGGCGGCAATTCCGGCCAGCCCACGCCTCCCCTTGCTCCCTAGCGCACACGAGCGTGCTCCCCATTGTTCACTGCATCTCCCAGTACCGCCCGTCTGACCGCGCGTGCCCTAGAACCTCGACTTCGTCCACGTCTGAGCGCCGCCGTGGTCTGCCATATCTCCGACGAGCATTGGAGGTAAAATCCGACCGCGCCTCTCCTTCTCTTTCACACACGCGTGCTCACCGCGATCTTGCGCATCTGACTGCATCCTTTACTTGCTCTGGCATGTACCGTAGCGTCACCTTCATCTTCAACCGAGAGCAACCGTCGCCAGAGAGAACTCCAGCGAGAGATTGACAGCAACCTCGTGCGCCCCTTGCCTCCCCGCGAGTACCTTGAGCTTCGCCACGATCCCGCGATTCTAGTGAGCATCTCCTTCTTTCCCCTCGCTTCCTCCATCGCCGGCAACGCCACCGCCAGTCGCTCCGCCGCCAGTCGCCGCCGCCAGCACCGCTGCTTAGTGGTCAAACGCGTAGCGACCGTAGGATCTTGATCGTAGCGTTGCGATAGAACGTGAACGAAAGGGTATCCTTTGATCTGCACCGTGCGTAGCCATTTAGATCTGACGGTCCAGGAAGGTTGATCCGGACGAACCTGTACCAGCCAGTAGGAAACAGCCACGTGTCCCTGCTGGTTTGATTTAAAACAGAATTGTTCTATTAGATATGCCAATTTGAAAAATTCATAACTTTCAAACCACACGTCCAAATTTTGCAAATTTTATATCAATGGATTCATCAAGACAAGCACTTTCTGACCATGCACTTTGTTTAGTAAAAAGATTCTGTTAAGTTGTTTGTTTTTACAGAAACTTGTGTATGCATGTTTAGGATATAAAATTTACTCCAAAATGATTTTGAGGATAAAATCTTTAGCAAATGGTGTGTTTTGAACCTACTGACCATAGGAAACAAATTGTGGTTTCAAAAATGTATTTGGTGAAACAAAAGAATTAATCTTTGATTTAAGCCATTTCTAGTCAAATAAAAATGGTTTAATTATTAAAAATGGTTTTGGAAGAAAACCTTTGGGAAATGTTTTGGAAATAAAATCTCTGACCCTAAACACAAGATTTTATGGTTTGAAAACATATTTTTTTAAACCTATAGAATGTTGCCTTATTAAAAGCATTTCTTCACCACATAAAATAATGACTTGGTTTAAAAATGGTTTATGAAGTAAAAACTTTTGCAAATGATTTTGCCACTTTATAAAATGACCAATAGGTGTTTCCAAATGTTTATAACCTATTAGAAACCACTTTTACAAATAAAACAATCTTTTGCATGTTTGCATGCATTTTTTTGTTTCTATAATTTTATGTGATGAATTGCTTGAATGGTAGATTGAAATATTGTTTGCTTTATTGAATTGTAGTGATTTGAAGTGAGTGAACATTGCAAAGATCAAGGAGTGAACTTATACTCTCTACCAAAAAGGCAAGTTATTCTACATACTTTTGTCCCATTATTTTTCACTATGCATTAGTGATATTTCTAAGTAGGACTTGCATGGAATTTTGCTAAGTATAAACTCTGCTATGGGAAATCCTAGTAGATGAAACCTTAGTAGAAATTTCCTAAGTTAAGATTCCTATTACTATCATGCTTAGCTTAGCTAATAGAAAACAAGTGTGCAATATATATTCATGCTATGGAAAATTTCTAAGTCTGAGGACTTGTGTTTTGTTTAATAAAACAACTAAGTTAATGAATCACCTGGGTGGAATGGAAGGAATGGTTTGTGTTGAGTGGTTACACAAGGCCAGGGTACTGGTGAACCTTGTGTATCTCACTTGTGGATGGCCACCCAGGAACAAAGAGATTTGAGATGTCAAATGTTGAGAAGCTTCTAGTGCAGCCACTTGGCATTATGGGCTCTGCCTGGATCATATAGGTTGCAATAACTTAGCCAAATGGACAGTTGGTGGTAGGGGAATGATAGGTTGGAGCGCGTCCATTCTGGTCTAAGGGAAGGCTTCTGAAAGATCTTGTCTTGGTGAAACCAAGTCTTGTAGGGAAAGTGCACCACCTCTGCAGAGTGCAAAATCTAAGTACTTAGCCATGTCCCTGGCAAAGGCCAATTTGAGCATCAAGACATGGAATCTATCAAGAATCTCATCATCCCAATTTCTAAGTTAAAAACTTGTGGTTGAACAAGGGTTGAAAGGATCACCAATTTCTATTGGGAGATGCCTTGGGAAATATTTTGTCAAGCAAAAACTTAGTGTTTTCAAATGATAAGGAAAATCTATTTTGAGCAAAGCAAGCCTAAGATCCACTTAGCCAAATGCATATAGATGATAGACTCCACTATACTACCATAGTATCACTTGCCAATACAATTCAAATGTATTGACCCTTGTGGCTGTAACTTGTTATGTTGCAGGTTTTGTTTGATATTAGTGAAGTTTAATGATTAGGATTACAAGTCTACAACCAACATGTCTGCCTGTGGCACTTTGAAGATGAAGGACCCCATGCTATTGCTATATTCTGCTGCATTGTAATGAGATATCCAAATGAGCTATGTAAGATGTAATGAATTATTTTATTCCTGGTTATAAAGTTGTATTATGACCTTTGTTTCTTGATATTACATCTTAACTGTGGATGCTAGCTATTGATCCAGGGACTAGCATTGTAAACACAAGGATATCTACCTTATTAAAGGTTGGGAACCTTACACTAAACAAGCATGGAACATCAAAAATTATAGATACATTTACGACGTAACAGATAGTTCAATATCTCCTCGAGCAACATGATCTCTAATAAATGATGACGAATCTCAATATGCATTGTCCTTGTATGATCCACCGGGTTATAGGCAATCTTGATATCACTTTCATTCTCACAAAAATAGGCACTTTGTCACAATGGACACCATATTCCTTCAAAGTTTGCCTCATCCATAACAATTGAGTGCATGCGCTAGCAGCTTCCACATATTCGGCTTCGGCGGTGGATAGAGATATATAGTTTTGTTTCTTAGACGACCAACACACCAAGGGCCTACCAAGAAATTGGCAAGCTCCAGAGGTTGATTTTCTATCATCCTTGTCACCATCCCAATCCGAATCCGTGTACCCACAAAGAGATATTATTGAGCCCCTAGGTTACCATATACCATAGTTTGGGGTATGGACCAAATATCGAAAGATTCTTTTGACCGCCATCAAGTGTATTTAATTAGGAGCCGCTTGATATCTTGCACACAGTCCTACACTTAACACAATATTAGGTCTATATGCACAAAGGTAAAGCAACGAACCAATCATAGATTGGTATACCTTTTGTTCCACATCTTTACCATTTGGATTTAATTCAAGATGATTCTTTGTTGCCATGGGAGTAGGATCTCCATTTAGTTCTTTCATGTTGAACCTTTTGAGCATGTCTTCAGTGTACTTGGATTTACTTAAGAAAGTCCCTCCTCTCACTTGCTTGATCTCAAAACTCTCCCATCATAGACATCTTGAACCTATTAGTCATAAGCTTTGAGAATTCATCATTAAATGCTTTGTTAGAAGACCCAAATATAATATCATCAACATATATTTGGCAAAGGAAAAGCTCCCCATTAACCTTCTTAGTAAAACGAGTGGGATCAATTTTCCCAACCTCAAACCTACGGTCTAACAACAACTCTCTAAGATGCTCATACCACGTGGGTGGGGCTTGTTTAAGCCCATAGAGCACCTTATCAAGCTTGTAAACGTGGTTTGGGAAGTTGGGGTCCTCGAACCCCGTGGTTTGCTTAACATAAACCAACTCATGCAATGGACCATTTATAAAAGCACTTTCTACATCCATTTGTTGCAATTTAAAGTTATGATGAGCAACATATGCAAGAAGGATACTGATACCTTTGATCCAGATTACGGATGTAGTATAGCTCTTTTTCCCTAGTAGACCTAGGTTATCAAATCCTCGGGAAGCATAAAGCATAGTAAGGTTACTTTAACGGACCTTCGGGAGTTTTAGAATTCTTTTTGTGTTCTACCGAACCAAGAGTTTGCGAACTTTTGTTGTTATCGATGATGGAAAGAGAGGGCCTAGGGCTTTCGGTTTCACCGGTAGCTGTGAAAAAAATCTGATGGGAATAAAAGATAATAATAAAGTATGCATGTAATTGTTAGAGCAAGATAATTATATGTGGTTAGTGCATCCATAATTGCTATTGCCTCCGCAACCGCTTATAGCAATAACCTACTAGTCTCATTCATAGAAGAAAGATAACTAATGATATGCATAGTGATGTAACCGTTAATCCCAAGTAAATCCCTCATAGACAGCTATACTACCCCTTCTGTCACTAGGGTTCCCATCGTTCGGCTCAGTCATTACTCACACTCCCTATACCTGGATCAATCCTAGGGGTCTTGGGTACCTTACAAGTCCTTAGATTGATGCAAGAGAGGGTACAATAATCACCATGTCATAAAAACTAATACATAATCCCATCTATGATAAATAACATGCACAAAAAGCTACATGGCTAGGCCAAAGCCCTTAGCCCAAGGAGAATTACTCACCCAAAGATATGAAATCAACAACCAAAAACATTGTAATGGAAATCATGAGATTGATAATAATAGTCTTACAATGTCGCCAATTGGAGATGAGATCTACTATTACAAGTGGAGGAATATGGCTATGGTGGTGGAGAAGGGTTTGGAGATTAGATCTAGATCTATCCCTCCGGTGTTGTGGTTTCTGATGGCTGGGTATCTTTAGGGGAGAAGCGAGAGAGTTTTCTCGTCGCCTGAGGCCCCTTTATATAGGGCTACCTTCACGCAAGTTGTTCTTTTTGACCTAGCGGTGTCGGTGGCAACTATACGGCCATAACTATACAGCCGGAATTTTATTCCCGACGTATAGTTGGTCGTTAAAGCTTCTGCCTCCACATCACGACTCCTGGTTTCTTTGAGTTGTTGGAAATCTCGTATCTTTGACTTTAATGTTGTGATTCCCGTCATCAACGTCATTATCTGCAGAGGAAAAAACAGAAAGACATGATTGCATACCCCTTTGATCATTTGGCATTAGTGGTAGGATTTATAGAGATATTTCATCAAAAGTGTGGATAATATATAGTTTAAATGTGGACGTGGATGGCTATATTTCATAGCCATCAACCTCCCCAAGCTTAAACTTGATCTTCCTCGAGCAAGAAAACCAAAATCAAAAAGGAACTCAGCATTTCAACTAAAATAAGGAGATGATAACCTTACTCATGATTGGTAGTCTCATGTTTCCTCCACTTTATTCATCTTAAAAACTTTAGCATAGATAGAGTAATGCAAGCATATCTTACGGGTTTTAATGAATCCTTATAGCGCAGCAAGATTATTGTTAGCATGGATGATTTAAATGAGTAAACTCTATTACATGTCATGTAATCAACTCATAAGCTTGCCTTTGAACAATAAATTATAATCATGTGAAATTGAGAGTGTGAGAGTTTTTCATGAAAATCATATACACTAAAGTATCTCAATTCTCCCACATCAATAAGTCAAGACTTTTGAATCACTAATTTTCTATTCATTGTCCTTCGTGCCAAAAATTGAGAGCATGCCAAAAGTTCTAATTAGTTTGTCGGGCTGTGATGAACACTCGTGGCATCACTAAGGCTTTTGTTACTTTTGCATAACGATTACTCATATCAGCCAGAGGAGTGATTCCATCATGTTTACACGAGAATGCCAAGAATCTTACCCACCATAGCATTGCTGCTACATATGTTTAATCAACTCATAGCCAAAGATCGTTCGTAGGCTAGCGGAGTTGTTGGCATCCCATGAAGTTTGACATGAATAAAGATATATCATTCTTATGATTCACAAGTCAAACTTTGGCATGCTCACAAAAACCGCTAAACATTAATTCAATTGAACAAATCTTTTCAAAGAGATCTATGAAGTCAATCATTATTTTCTGTGGTGTTGAGTGTCTCTAGAAATAATCCTTCAAGACTAAACACTACAACACCCAAGCCTTCAATTGTGAGACTTTTTCTTATTACAATTGTTTAGCAAATATTTAGGCAAGACTTAGTTAACTACAAGAGCTGGAACAAAACATACTCAACTAAATACCCATGCAAACAAAATTTTACTCCATTACAAAGACTCACTCCACCAATATAATATCTTAACATTTACTACTAACTAGCATGGGTTTCTCAAACTTCAAAAGTGGGGAGTCATAAGGCATACCTCTCATGATTGGTTCCACTTCTCTCTTTCCTTTTTGTTCGTTTCTTGGAAACTCGAAGTCAATCACTCTCTTGCAAATATGTAAGAGCCACAAGGAGAATAGAAAAGAAAGAGGGAAAATGAAGATGAATAGAAAAATATTTTTGTTTTCTTTTAGAGGGAATTAAAGAATAGAAAATTGGCGGCAAATCTCGGCTTGAAAATCTTGAAAACAAATAAAATAACTAAAGATAAAGTGTTGGGGAAACCAACATGAGTGCTCATAAACTCAAATTAAAAGCATAACCTTGAAATAAAATAAAGCAAATGAACGCCAAATAAATATAATGAGGAAACTTCCCCAATCTTAGGCTTTTGCAAGCCCTACAAATCACCGAGGTGGCAGCAAAAAGTTGTAACTCTAGGTTGCAAATTGAGTTGATAAATTACTAGTGGTTTCTCATAGGTTCAGGGCGAGATTATGCATCCCCTCCACAGTTCCTCCAAGTTCTTGGAAGTCTTGATATGTAGCAAACCAGTTTGGTGGCTACTCCTCTTGATAAGGAACTTCTTGCTCCTCTTCTTGGTCCTCATCCTCATCCAGAATCTCCTCCTCGGGTTACTGCGGTGACCCAGCATACCACTGCATGTGTAGAACACTATAGTCGTTGACATGACATCCACAGAACACCGTTCTGTAAATATCACATCCCTTAGAGTGGTACAACAGAAACTTGCGGGTCAATATTACAAACATACACATGTTATTATTATTACAATACCGGAAGTTCAAGACTTCCAAAAGATTCAACTTACAAACCAAAAATAAGTGTTTCAGCGGAAGTTTCAAATTTAAAACTTAAACTCCAAATTGAGCTCAGCAACTTATTGCTCTATATTGTTCATGATGCTCGGCTCAAGTGGTTACTAGAATTATAGTAATTATTCGGACTCCTGGAACTCTCCTCCATAGGCGATGTCGTAGTCCTCCCCTTCTACGGCTCCATACAAGTTGGGCTCTTCATAGAAGACCTCCTCTTGACTCTCAGATGCATACATTGGAGTATCTTCGGGATTCTTAGAGTCTAAGCAAGGATTCAAAGGAAAGGATGAGTAACATCGTTACTCAGCAAATTCATTATATGCAAGGTAGGAAGTTTGATGCTCTATCTACCACCTCGGACTATTAGCCGTTGGCACTATGCAATTTTCGTAAATCTTTCTTCAAAGGTTGATGTTATTATGAAAATCTATGACCACTAGCCTTCACAGGTTTACCAGAACTTTCATGGAGTTCCTTTCCTACGGCATTCGTAGCTCCTTCCCGGAACAGGGAGTAACAATTTACAATTCTTACACTCTGTAGAGGTGCGTTACTTTTCCCATGAGAGATCAACTCCTTGTTGCACAACCGGGCGTACTTTCCCGTCCACAATTCCATGATGTGGGGCCTAGTAGTTGGTCCAAGCCAATCACTGCCCTCTCCGCGACCTCATATGTCTGCACGATCCTTCGGGCTAGCTCACCTTTGTTAAGCCCCCTTTCGGGCAGGCTAAAACCCTGATGAGTTCCCGAAGACTCTATGACCTAGTGCTGCCCGGAATAGTACCATTTACATGGACTATATCCCTAAACACCATTCACAGATAATCTAGACACCAAAAGTGTGGGGCGTAAGGGTGCCCACCCATATGTTGGATCCACACAAGGAATCACAATGTCACGTTAAGGTCGTCTTGCCTCCATACAAGAGGAAAAGGATACAGCTGACTTCTCCGTCCCATTCCAAATCTCATGGTTAACGCATAATATACAGCGCTAGAATCACTGATGCCATGGGTTATTAATTCCTAATTGTTCATCATTAGTGCAAGTAGAACCCTAAGTTCTATTTCTCCATCATATCATCACTTAGGATGATATCTAAGATTTAGTATCTTGAGAAAATATTGTTTTCTTTTTCTATAGTGTAGATGATAACACACAATTCGCAAATACTTTGATAAAGACTCTTCAAAGGACATGAGCAAGTGATGAACTTGCCTTGTGATGGCAAGGTAGTGAAGTCTGATGCTTGCACTGGACCTTGAGCTTCTATGTCTACAAAAACATCATTATTGCCCAGTAAGGACAATATTTAAAGAAGCAAAATGATTATGCAAAGTAATGTAATGCATGATTTAACTTGATATGCATTCTCCCCATTATTATAGAAAATTATTTTTAATAATAAAGGATTTATAAATATTAATTTTTAATATTTATAATAGAATATTGTATTCTTTTATTTTATTTCCCTTTTATTTGAATTTTATTGATTTAATAATTCCTTTAAGAATTATCACTTAAATATCAAAAATTGTTATTAAATATTTGTTTAGTATTTTTCTAAAATACTACAATATTACAATATAATGAAAGTGATTTTTATTTATTTTTATCATCTTTCAATAATTTTGTAAAATTCCATAAGGAATATATAAATTACAAAATTCTTAATAAAATTTATATGTCTAAAATTTTATCTCTTAATTTATTTGCATAGTTTGGATTATTGTGTATCCCAAAAATATTTTATTTATAATTTTTGGACTTATATTTGATTTCTAGAATTTAATTAAGTTTAGGGGCATTTTGGTCTTTTCCAATTATTAAGACAGGCTCTAAATGATTTGGGCTGGTTTATTCTTATTGGGCCCTTGTGGACCATTAGGTAAAGTCAAAACAACCACCCCGAAGGGTTCCTAGCCCAACTCAGCCCATCACTCCATGTCTCTCTCTCGAGCTCACCTCTCTCTTCTCCTTCCCTGACCTCGTGGTCAGCGGTGCTGTCGCCGGCCATTCGCGTCGCCGTGGACCTCCCTGGTCGTCGTCGTGGTGCAGGAAGAGGTTGTCGACCCTTCTCTTCTCTCCTGTCCAACTGGATTTGGACTTGGAGCTCTCCTGTGGCCAGATCGATGTCGTGTCGAACCCTAGGGTTTGGGGTTGGCGTTGATCCTGGCGCCACCACTGCTGTCGTGCACCGTGGTGATGCTCCTCGCCCCCAAGCGTGGCTATGGTTGTCGCCGTGGTGTTGTATGGGTTGCAGCGCCCCTTTGAAGTGCTCCCCGTGCCGCCATGGTCGTCGGCCCCTCTACTTCCTCTTCTATTCTCCAACGAGGACCTTTGGTGAGTGCTTCCTCTCCTCTTGTGCTCTCTGTGCTAGGCCATCCTCTGCTAGATGTTGGCTGGTGACCTTCCTGGTTACTATCTTGTCCTGATTAGGGTTCTTGGTTCTGGTTAGGGTTCATACCCTGTTATGGATTAGATACTGATGAATTGGATCATGTGTTGATGATCCCTGAATCTGTTAAGTGGTGACTAGCTGTGGCTTACTGCTGATGATTAACTATGGTGATGCTAGTGGTTTACCAGATGTTTCCACTATTAAATTTCATATGATTTTAGATGGTAAAGTTGCTCTGGAAACAATACTTGGTAAAGCTAGTGGTTTTGATAACTTACCACTGTCATTACTTGGTTAATGACAGTGAGTATGGTGTGATGAAGTTACTGACTTGGTACCGTTGGCTTAAGAATTCACGTGTAGTTTGAGATCAAAATGGTCTCTTACATTGAAGACATATATATATATATGAATATCTTGTTTATGATTCCTGTGTTTAAGCACTGGAAAATGATTTATAATTGGTTGATTGTATCTGTGAAGATTGGATGCTTAACCTACTTGGTTTAGAACTATTCGTGTGACACCATCCTTGTATGGCACACAAGACTAGATTCTTTTACTTGGTGTGGTTTTATTCAAGTTTAAGATTTGTCTTGGCATGATAGATAAGTGAAATCCTCTTTCCTTGTATCCCTAGAACCAATGATGTTGGTCTGAGGTTTAGGGATTTAGACCTTTATCTTGTTGATTCACATGGATTAATTCTGGTAGTGATACCAGCTACTATTGCTTGAATCAAAGTTGGGGAAAGATGCTTGTAAGCTTGATAACTTATATAGATCCATAAGATTAAATTATAAGGTGCTACTCTTGTCTTAGATATGTGCCTAGAAGTTTAAATCTTACCTATGTTCATTCTTGAATTGAAATATAGCTTGATAGCTAAATCAATGATGTTGTTCTGAGATTTAGTTGGATCCTTATACTTTTCGGTTTGATTTTAGAGTTTAAAACCTCAGTGATGGATTCACCCCACTTGGGTGCTTTCTGAGAGTTTGAATAAGATACAGATCATGTATGCTTATCTAATCTTAGACAGATAGATCATGTGATGGTCTATTTACTCACCACTGTCACTTGATGTTGTGGTTGCTAGTGGTTGATTGTCACATCCCAAGATTTTCCAAATCTTGTAATGTGAAAAATAAATGAATAAAATAAAACTTTGTTGGATTTTCAGGGCCAGAAGAAACTTTTTGAATTTAATTGGAAACTTCAAACCAATTTGAATCAAATAAATCCTAAAGGGATTTATAAGGATAAACATTTATTAAAGGAAATTAAAATGTTTTGGAATTACTATTTTGGATCTTTTAATAAAAGATTTGGTTTTCAAAAGAAAAGGTGGATTCATAAATAAAGATTATTTTATAAAGCCAAATTAAACCTTGGCCAAGCTTTGGAATTAAAACATTTTGTTTTGGATAAAAATAGTAAAGGTTTATTTAAATAAAGTAATAAGGATTTAATATCCAAGTTTTTATTAATAAAGGTTTTATTATTTCTAAACCATCAAAACTTGTTTATTTATTTAAAATAAGTTTTCCAAATATTTTATATTTCCAAATAAAACCTACTGAAGTGTTTTGGTTTTATTTTAGATTTCAAAATAAATATTTAAATAAAACAAATCCTATTTGAATTAATAACTAAGGCCCATTTTATTTAATTGTTAATGGACCATAAAATAAAAATGTTATTTAGTTTTAAACAAGTTTTCCAAATATCTTTTATTTTCAAATAAAACCTACTGATTTGGTTTTAAAAATATTTAGATTTCAAAAGAGGTTTTTAAATAAAACAAAACCCTATTTGATTAATAAACATTGGTCTATTTATTTAATTAATAATGGACCCTATAAATAAAATTATTACTTTGATTTTGAAATTTGGTTTATGTTACTGAACAGAACCAGAATTCAATTGCATTGTTTGGTGTTTTTTTGAATCATTTTGAATGCTTGAGTGTTGTTTGAATTTCAAAACAGAAATTGGAAATTAGAAAAAGAAAATGGTTCAGGAAAGGAAAAAAATAGAACCAGACCCAGCCCAGCCGGCCAAGCCCAACTAGGCCCAACTCCAGCCCACCTTTCTTTTCCTCAGCGAAACGTTTTGCACTTGATCACGCACCCATACAGACGATGACAAGTGGACCCTCCTTCCCTCTCACTCACTCGCTGACCAGCCGACCCCACCCCTCCTATTCATCGTCTTCAAACACGACCTCGTCGCCCTGGCTGTTTACTGCCGATTGAATTCGCCTCGTCAATTCGCTTCAATGCCGCGTGATCAACGCCCCCTGACCACACACGCTTAAACGCCAGTGACTCCTCTCCATTTCCCCTCTGTCTCCTCTCCCAAGCACGCCCCCAGGCCGCCTCAATTTCTCCCCGAGCAACTCTGTCTACGACGACCCTCCTTGTCGATTCCGGCCGAGCCTGACCACTCCTTACCTCCCCGACCAAGCTCACACCTTCTCCACTCCCTGGCGCATCTCTCAGCACCCTCTGTTTTACCGCGGGCGCCCCAGAGCACCACCTTCGTCAAGCTTTGACCTCGCCGCCGTCTGCCTCGTTTCCGTCGAGCTCCTCCGGTAAGTCCAGACCGCCCCGCGCCTCCTCGTTCACGCTCCCTCACTCGCCTCGACCATGCGCAGCTAACCATGTCCTCTGTTTGTATTCTGGTGAACCGTAGCATCGTCCTCGACCTCGACCGCGTGCAACCGTCGCCAGACCTAACTCCGGCGAGGAATTACGACTGCCCCTGAGCACCCCTTGTCAAGACAACAGTACCTTGAGCATCACCACAGCCCTGCGAATCTGGTGAGCACCTTCCCCTCCTCCCTCGCTTCCTATTTCACTGGCGCTGCCGCCATCTGGCCGCTCCGCCGCTCGCCGTTAACATTTCGCCGCCAGTTCCTGGCTAGTTGATAGGAACCGTTAGATCGTCATCTAGCGGCTAGGAAAGAAAGTGAGCGAAGGGGTATCGAACGATCTGTGCCGTGCGATCAAGTTAGATCCTGCGGCCCGTGTCTGTCGATCCGAGCGAAACGGTATAGACGAATAGGAAACAGCCACGTGGCCTCTGTTTGATTTAAAAAGACAGAATTGATCTATTAGAGTTCCAATTTTGTAAATTGCACAACTTTTGATCCACACGTCCAAAAATTGCAAATTTTATATCATTGGAATCAGTGGAACAAACCCTAGCCAACCATGCCATTGGTTTAGTAAATAGTATCGGTTAGCTTGTTGGTTTTTGCAGAAACTTTTGATTGCTTGTTAAGGTTGTAAAAATTGTTTAAAAATGAATTTGAGGTTAAAATCTTTGGAAATTGGATTGATTTGAACCTACTAACATTAGGAAACACTTTGTGGACTCAAAAATGAATTTGGTGAAACAAAATAATGATTCTTTGATTTAAAACCATTTCTAGTCAAATAGAAATGTGGTTTGTTTATTAAAAATGGTTTCGGAAGAAAACCTTTGGAAAATGTTTTTTTTAAATCTCTGACCCCAAACACCAAGTTTTATAGTTTGAAAACATATTTGGTGAACCCTATAGATTAATTCCTTAGTAAAAATATTTTCTACACCACATAAAATGATACCTTGTTTTGAAAATGGTTATTGAGGTGAAACCTTTTGCAAATGACTTTGCCACTTTACAAAATGACCATTAGGTGTTTTCAAATGTTTATTACCCATTAGGAACCACTTTTTCAAACAAAACAAAGCTTGGCATGCTTGCATGCATTACTTTGACTTTGTCATTTTATGTGTTGTTTTGCTTGATTGGTAGATTGAGATTGTGCCTTGCTTGATTGAATTGTAGTGACTTGAAGAGTGTGATTGTTGCAAGGACAAGGAGTGAACCCATACTCTACCAAAAAGGCAAGTGATGCTTCATACTTTTTGTCCCATTACTTTCACTATGCATTAGTGATTTTCTCTAAGTAAAACTTGCATGGAATTTTGCTAAGTATAAACCTTACTATAGGAAAACCTAGTAGATGAATCCTTAGTAGGATTTTCCTAAGTTAAGATTTCTACTACTATCAAGCTTAGCCTAGCTAATAGAAAACATGGGTGGAATATATATTCACACTATGGAAAAATTCCTAAGTCTGAGGACTTCTGTTTTTGTTTAATAAAACAACTAAGTTAATGAATCACCTGGGTGGAATGGTAATTGCTTGGTGGTTTTTGGTTGAGTGGTTCACAAGGCCCATGTTTATGGTTTACCTTGTGTATATCACTTGTGGATGGCCACCCAGGAACAAAGAGATTTGAGATGTCAAATGTTGAGAAGCTTCAAGTGCAACCACTTGGCAATATGGGCTCTGCCATGATCATATAGGTTGCAAGAACTTAGCCATATGGACAGAGGGTGGTAGTGTTTGATAGGTTGGAGCGCGTCCATTTTGGTCTAAGGGAAGGCTTCTGAAAGATCTTGTCTTGGGAAACCAAGTCTTGTGGGGAAAGTGCACCACCTCTGTAGAGTGTAAAATCTAAGTACTTAGCCATGTCCCTGGTAAAGGACAATTTGAGAATCAAGACATGGAAGAAATCAAGAATCTCATCATCCAAATTTCTAAGTTAAGACTTGTGGTTTGAACAAGGGTTGTTTGAAATCTTCAATCTTTGATTGAGAGATGCCTTGGTTAAAGGATCTTCAAATCTTTGATTGAGAAAAATGATTTTTGTCAAGCAAAAACTTAGTGTTTTCAAATGATAAGGAAAATCTATTTTTGAGCAATGCAAGCCTCAAACTCCACTTAGCCAAATGCATATAGATGATAGACTCCACTATACTACCATAGTATCACTTGCCAATACAATTCAAATGTATTGACCCTTGTGGCTGTAACTTGTTATGTTGCAGGTTTGATTGTTTTTAGTGAGGATTGATTGATTAGGATTACAAGGTCTACAACCAACATGTCTGCCTGTGGCACTTTGAAGATGAAGGACCCCATAACTATAGTTATTCCGCTGCAATGTAATGTAATAGCCAAATGAGCTATGTAAGATGTAATAAAATTATGTTATTCCTGGTTATAAAGTTATATTATGACCTTTGTTTCTTGATATTACATCTTAACTGTGGATACTAGCTATTGATCCAGGGACTAGCATTGTAAACACAGGGGGCTCTATCTTATTAAAGATTGGAACCTCTACAGATGGTATCAGAGCATTGTGTTGCCTGTAGGATTTGTAAACCCTAGGATTGGACAAAAACCCTTATAAAAATAGGAGTTATACTTGTTCCAAAAACTTATTTACAAAATCTTGTAAACTCTTTCCTCAACCATTTTGGTTTCAACTCTACTTCTCTTCCATTTTCAACTTGATGGAAAAACCAACCCCATGGCCAAAGACTACACCATGTGCAAAGGACTACTTCAACTCTAATGACTTCAACATCTTCAACTCTAATGACTTCAACATCTTCAGCATATTCACCAAGGACTTCAACCTTAGATACCACTAAGGACAAGTGAGACAAAGAAATCTTGCTCAAGACTTAGAGAGTGAGGGAATGCAAAAGTTAGAAGGAGCCTACATCATTTGAAGTATTGCAACCAAGAGTTTTTCTCAAGGAAACCATGATCTCATACAAGAAGAATCAAGAAGGAAGGAAAGATCACAAGTGAACCCTATAGATGGACCACCATATTTTAGTTAAGTCAAACACACCAACTTATGTGGTGTAACAAAAATATTTTGTTGCCTAAAAATGTGCTTGAACTTTGTTGTTTGAATGAAATGTTTGTTTGTGATTGCTTGCACATTGCTTGTGTGGATTGTGATGTGTGTGATTAGAAATATTTCCTTAGAAATTTTCTTGCCTATTCTAATCTCAATGCAACCCAAACAGATGACTTCTCCAAGAGACTCCAACATCAAGGTTGATGACAACAACAAAAACCAAGAGGACAACATGAAAGAACTTATAGCAACCCAAAACCAGTTGAGCCAAGAGACAACTCAACTTTTAGCCAACAACAATGGACTAGACCCAGCCATACAAAGGATTTTGAAACTTCAATCCCAATTGTTGCAAGGATTGGTTATTCAAATGATCAACATGGGAGAAAACTTTTCCCAAAGAGCTAATGACAACAAGGATGACAAAGATGTTATTCTAGAAGGAACCCTAGCTAGCAATACTTGTGGATACAAGGATCATGCATCCAAGGAACATGAAGATCAATGCCCCAAGAAGAGAGAAAGATCTCCCACCTATGAAGAACATGAACTAGAAGAACTCCTAACTTTGGAGAGACCCAAGAAGAAGAAGAAGAAATGCCCCAACCCTAACAAGAAGGATATTACTCAAGTGCAATGTTACAATTGCAAAGAGATGGGACACTATGCCAATGAATTCCCAGAAAAGAAGAAGAACCAAAGAAACAAACAAGAGGCAATGATACCAAAGGAAAAGAAAGATATCAGCCAAGTGATGTGTTTCAAATGCAAGGAACTAGGCCACTATGCAAGTAATTGTCCAGAAAAGATGAAGAACAAGTTAAACAAGTCTATGAAGGATCTCAACCTTGGCCCATGAGTCAAGTATGGAAACAAAGGACACAATGCAAAACCTTGCTTAGAGAATTTTCCCCAGGATCCCAAGAAGGACAATATGTAATTTTTGTTTGAAAATTTTTAAGGGTGGTAGTACCCTAATTGTTTTGAGCCTACTTGTAACCCCTAGCCTTCCCAAATCTCGGGACGAGATTTATTTTAAGGGTGGTAGCCTGTCACATCCCAAGATTTTCCAAATCTTGTAATGTGAAAAATAAATGAATAAAATAAAACTTTGTTAGATTTTCAGGGCCAGAAGAAACTTTTTGAATTTAATTGGAAACTTCAAACCAATTTGAATCAAATAAATCCTAAAGGGATTTATAAGGATAAACATTTATTAAAGGAAATTAAAATGTTTTGGAATTACTATTTTGGATCTTTTAATAAAAGATTTGGTTTTCAAAAGAAAAGGTGGATTCATAAATAAAGATTATTTTATAAAGCCAAATTAAACCTTGGCCAAGCTTTGGAATTAAAACATTTTGTTTTGGATAAAAATAGTAAAGGTTTATTTAAATAAAGTAATAAGGATTTAATATCCAAGTTTTTATTAATAAAGGTTTTATTATTTCTAAACCATCAAAACTTGTTTATTTATTTAAAATAAGTTTTCCAAATATTTTATATTTCCAAATAAAACCTACTGAAGTGTTTTGGTTTTATTTTAGATTTCAAAATAAATATTTAAATAAAACAAATCCTATTTGAATTAATAACTAAGGCCCATTTTATTTAATTGTTAATGGACCATAAAATAAAAATGTTATTTAGTTTTAAACAAGTTTTCCAAATATCTTTTATTTTCAAATAAAACCTACTGATTTGGTTTTAAAAATATTTAGATTTCAAAAGAGGTTTTTAAATAAAACAAAACCCTATTTGATTAATAAACATTGGTCTATTTATTTAATTAATAATGGACCCTATAAATAAAATTATTATTTTGATTTTGAAATTTGGTTTATGTTACTGAACAGAACCAAAATTCAATTGCATTGTTTGGTGTTTTTTTGAATCATTTTGAGTGCTTGAGTGTTGTTTGAATTTCAAAACAGAAATTGGAAATTAGAAAAAGAAAATGGTTCAGGAAAGAAAAAAAATAGAACCATACCCAGCCCAGCCGGCCAAGCCCAACTAGGCCCAACTCCAGCCCACCTTTCTTTTCCTCAGCGAAACGTTTTGCACTCGATCACGCACCCATACAGACGATGACAAGTGGAACCTCCTTCCCTCTCACTCACTCGCTGACCAGCCGACCCCACCCCTCCTATTCATCGTCTTCAAACACGACCTCGTCGCCCTGGCTGTTTACTGCCGATTGAATTCGCCTCGTCAATTCGCTTCAATACTGCGTGATCAACGCCCCCTGACCACACACGCTTAAACGCCAGTGACTCCTCTCCATTTCCCCTCTGTCTCCTCTTCCAAGCATGCCCCCAGGCCGCCTCAATTTCTCCCCTAGCAACTCTGTCTCCGACGACCCTCCTTGTCGATTCCGGCCGAGCCTGACCACTCCTTACCTCCCCGACCAAGCTCACACCTTCTCCACTCCCTAGCGCATCTCTCAGCACCCTCTGTTTTACCGCGGGCGCCCCAGAGCCCCACCTTCGTCAAGCTTTGACCTCGCCGCCGTCTGCCTCGTTTCCGTCGAGCTCCTCCGGTAAGTCCAGACCGCCCCGCGCCTCCTCGTTCACGCTCCCTCACTAGCCTCGACCATGCGCAGCTAACCATGTCCTCTGTTTGTATTCTGGTGAACCGTAGCATCGTCCTCGACCTCGACCGCGTGCAACCGTCGCCAGACCTAACTCCGGCGAGGAATTACGACTGCCCCTGAGCGCCCCTTGTCAAGACAACAGTACCTTGAGCATCACCACAGCCCTGCGAATCTGGTGAGCACCTTCCCCTCCTCCCTCGCTTCCTATTTCACCGGCCCCGCCGCCATCTGGCCGCTCCGCCGCTCGCCGTTAACATTTCGCCGCCAGTTCCTGGCTAGTTGATAGGAACCGTTAGATCGTCATCCAGTGGCTAGGAAAGAAAGTGAGCGAAGGGGTATCGAACGATCTGTGCCGTGCGATCAAGTTAGATCCTGCGGCCTGTGTCTGTCGATCCGAGCAAAACGGTATAGACGAATAGGAAACAGCCACGTGGCCTCTGTTTGATTTAAAAAGACAGAATTGATCTATTAGAGTTCCAATTTTGTAAATTGCACAACTTTTGATCCACACGTCCAAAAATTGCAAATTTTATATCATTGGAATCAATGGAACAAACCCTAGCCAACCATGCCGTTGGTTTAGTAAATAGTATCTGTTAGCTTGTTGGTTTTTGCAGAAACTTTTGATTGCTTGTTAAGGTTGTAAAAATTGTTTAAAAATGAATTTGAGTTTAAAATCTTTGGCAATTGGATTGATTTGAACCTACTAACATTAGGAAACACTTTGTGGACTCAAAAATTAATTTGGTGAACCAAAATAATGATTCTTTGATTTAAAACCATTTCTAGTCAAATAGAAATGTGGTTTGTTTATTAAAAATGGTTTCGGAAGAAAACCTTTGGAAAATGTTTTGTTTTAAAATCTCTGACCCCAAACACCAAGTTTTATAGTTTGAAAACATATTTGGTGAACCCTATAGATTAATGCCTTAGTAAAAATATTTTCTACACCACATAAAATGATACCTTGTTTTGAAAATGGTTTTTGAGGTGAAACCTTTTGCAAATGACTTTTCCACTTTACAAAATGACCATTAGGTGTTTTCAAATGTTTATTACCCATTAGGAACCACTTTTTCAAACAAAACAAAGCTTGGCATGCTTGCATGCATTACTTTGACTTTGTCATTTTATGTGCTGTTTTGCTTGATTGGTAGATTGAGATTGTGCCTTGCTTGATTGAATTGTGGTGACTTGAAGAGTGTGATTGTTGCAAGGACAAGGAGTGAACCCATACTCTACCAAAAAGGCAAGTGATGCTTCATACTTTTTGTCCCATTACTTTCACTATGCATTAGTGATTTTCTCTAAGTAAAACTTGCATGGAATTTTGCTAAGTATAAACCTTACTATAGAAAAACCTAGTAGATGAATCCTTAGTAGGATTTTCCTAAGTTAAGATTTCTACTACTATCAAGCTTAGCCTAGCTAATAGAAAACATGGGTGGAATATATATTCACACTATGGAAAAATTCCTATGTCTGAGGACTTGTGTTTTTGTTTAATAAAACAACTAAGTTAATGAATCACCTGGGTGGAATGGTAATTGCTTGGTGGTTTTTGGTTGAGTGGTTCACAAGGCCCATGTTTATGGTTTACCTTGTGTATCTCACTTGTGGATGGCCACCCAGGAACAAAGAGATTTGAGATGTCAAATGTTGAGAAGCTTCAAGTGCAACCACTTGGCAATATGGGCTCTGCCATGATCATATAGGTTGCAAGAACTTAGCCATATGGACAGAGGGTGGTAGTGTTTGATAGGTTGGAGCGCGTCCATTTTGGTCTAAGGGAAGGCTTCTGAAAGATCTTGTCTTGGGAAACCAAGTCTTGTGGGGAAAGTGCACCACCTCTGCAGAGTGTAAAATCTAAGTACTTAGCCATGTCCCTGGTAAAGGACAATTTGAGCATCAAGACATGGAAGCAATCAAGAATCTCATCATCCAAATTTCTAAGTTAAAACTTGTGGTTTGAACAAGGGTTGTTTGAAATCTTCAATCTTTGATTGAGAGATGCCTTGGTTAAAGGATCTTCAAATCTTTGATTGAGAAAAATGATTTTTGTCAAGCAAAAACTTAGTGTTTTCAAATGATAAGGAAAATCTATTTTTGAGCAATGCAAGCCTCAAACTCCACTTAGCCTAATGCATATAGATGATAGACTCCACTATACTACCATAGTATCACTTGCCAATACAATTCAAATGTATTGACCCTTGTGGCTGTAACTTGTTATGTTGCAGGTTTGATTGTTTTTAGTGAGGATTGATTGATTAGGATTACAAGGTCTACAACCAACATGTCTGCCTGTGGCACTTTGAAGATGAAGGACCCCATAACTATAGTTATTCTGCTGCAATGTAATGTAATAGCCAAATGAGCTATGTAAGATGTAATAAAATTATGTTATTCCTGGTTATAAAGTTATATTATGACCTTTGTTTCTTGATATTACATCTTAACTGTGGATGCTAGCTATTGATCCAGGGACTAGCATTGTAAACACAGGGGGCTCTATCTTATTAAAGATTGGAACCTCTACATTGATAGTGGTTAATCTTGTGGTAGCTTGATCTGGTGCTCCCCTGGTATTTCCAGTTCCTGGATTGTCCTTGATCTAGCCCATCATCTCCTTATCTTGATGGCTTGACCTTGATCTTGCTATCCACCTGATCTACCCCCTCCTTATGTCACCATCTTGGTGATGTGATCCTGGGCTTTGGTTGGTGTGATCTAGCTTGGCTTTTGCTTGGTTTAGCTGCTGCCTGTTGTGCTTAGTGTGTAAGAGCAATGGAATGGTGTGGGGATTGGTTTCCCATGGCTATGTTGATGGTTTTGTTTGGTTGTGTTGCTGCTGTGGTGTTGACAGCACACACCATGCAGTTTGGTGTGTGTGTTGCTTGTGTGCCTGCTACTCAGTTGTGGATATGTTCTGAATTTTGAAAGTTGCTTTCATCTGGTTACTTCTACTTGGCTAGTCAAACTTGCCCCTCCTTGCTGTTATTTGACTTATGGCTTAAAAATTATGAAAGATACATTCTTTCATATTGGTGGAACTTGCCCCTTATATACTCAATGATGAAAAAGTGAACAGTGCACTTCACTATCAACTTCTGAGAGTAAAAGTAATTCTAATCCTAACCTTCCTTTTCTTTTAAGTTTATTTATATTTTGCAGGAACCAGATTTGAAGATCAAGACTTTAGTTTAGGTTTTTATTTTTCTTTATATATTAGTCTCTTGTAATAACTATCATATTCAATTGTAATCTTTAATTTATTCTTTTGTACTCTTTATTTTTATTCTTTTGTAATAAAGATTGTACTATTATCAATAAATAAATATTATTCTTTATTTATTTGCTATTGTAAAGATTGTGGATGATTTTCATAAGTTACATTTTTTGTAACTTATTTATTGAATAAAATTATGAAATGGATATTCATATTCTTAATTGATCTCTTTATATAAAGTTTGAGTTATTATTGGTTAACTCTTAATTAACTCAAATACTCAAACATTATTCAAAATTCTTTTAAATTATAATTTAAACACTCAAGTTTAAAAATTCAAATATCATTTCCCAAAACATATAATCCACAAAGATCATATCAAAGTCTATAGAAATCATCCTTAAGACTATGCCTAGGCTCAAAGCATGAAAGAAACTTTGATCACTTTAAGTTTTTATTTGGCGAAACATTTACCCACATTTTAACAGATGAATGCATGCAACATTTCAAATTTCTAAATCTACCCTTCGTTAGTTCCTAAATGCAGGGATGTTACAGAATTCTCCCCTTAAATTAAACTTCGTCCCGAAGTTTGTTGAGGTGTACCTGAATAGTTCTGGATAGGCTTTTCTTAAATCCTCTTCTTTCTCCCAAGTGTCTTCCCTTTCAGGGTGATGTTCCCACTGAACTTTGCAGTACTTGATTGCCCTATTACTCAACCTTTTCCAGTTTTCTTCCAAAATTTTACAGGGCTTTTCAACATATGTCAAGTCTGCTTGTAGTTCTATCTCCTAATGTGTGATTGCATCATCTGGAACTTTCAAACATTTACGAAGTTTTGACACATGGAAAACATTGTGCACTTGATCCAATCTTGATGGTAACTCTAAAGCATAAGCTATAGTTCTGTTCTGACTCAATATCTTGAATGGTCTGATGTATCTTGGACTCAATTTTCCTTTAACTCCAAACCTTTTCACCCCTTTCATTGGACTTACTTTCAAGTATACCATGTCTCCTACTTCTGGATGCCAAGATCTTCGACCTTGATCAGCATAACTTTTCTGCCTACTCTGGGCTATTTTCTGTAAGATCCCTCCCTTTATATAGGTATGGATCCCTTTGATTCCAATGCTAGTCCCTGTATCAATGCTAGCATCCACAGTTTAAGATGAAGTACACAGAAACAAAGGTCATTATTACATATCATTCCAGAGATAAACATAGTCTTTTACAAACTCCATGGCCATAGGCCTAATACAAGAGTTCAAATATAGAATAAAATAAATAAGTCTTCATCTTCATGTGCCACAGGCAAGCATGTTGAGTGTAGACTCATAACCCCTATTCATCATCAGAATAACCTGCAACATCACAAGTTACAGCCACAGTGGGTCAATACATTGGAATAGTATTGGCAATTGATACCTTAGTAGAATATTAACATCTAAATACTATATGAATTTGGATAAGTGTAGCTTAGGCTTGCTTTGCTCAAAATAGGTTATACCTATTAGTTAAAATCACTAAGTTTTTCTTTGACAAAACTTTCCCAAGGAATCACCAATAGAAATTGGTGAACCTTCACCCTTGTTCAACCACAAGTTTTAACTTAGAAATTGGGATGAGGAGATTCTTGATAGCTTCCATGTCTTGATGCTCAAGTTGTCCAATACCAGGGACATGGCTAAGTACTTAGATTCTTCCATCTGTAGTGGTTGTGCACTTTCCCCACAAGACTTGATTTTCACCAAGACAAGACCTTTCAGAAGCCTTCCCTTAGACCAAATGGACGCGTTCCAACCTATCATCCCACTACCACTAACTGTCCAAATGGCTAAGTTATTGCAACCTATATGATCCAGGTAGAGCCCATATTGCCATGTGGCTGCACTAGAAGCTTCTTAACATTTGGCATCTCAAATCCCTTTGTTCCTGGGTGGCTTTCCACAAGTGAGATACACAAGGTAAACCATAGAAATGGGCCTTGTGTAACCACTCAACACAAACCAATCTTTCCATTCCACCCAGGTGTTTCATTCACTTAGTTGTTTTATTAAGCAAAACATAAGTCCAAAGACTTAGAAATATTTCTCATAGCATGATTATATAAACCACCCTTGGTTGCTACTAGCTAGGCTAAGCATGGCAATAGCAAGTATCTTAACATAAAGGAAATTCTAACATTGCTACAACTACTAGGATTTCCCAACATAACATATAGATACTTGGCAAAATAATCATGCAAGTCCTATACAAAATATTTCTAATGCATAGGTATAAAATATTGGGACAAAAACATGTAGCACCACTTGCCTTGGTAGTTTGTGGAGTTGCAACAATCTTCACAACCACAATCACTATTAGCACCAAAATCTACACATAAAATAAGGGCACCAAAATCACATAACAAAATATACACACAAAAATATATGAATGCATGCAAAAAAATGCCATGAGATGATTTTCTACACCAAACAAGACAAGTAAACAGTACTGAAACATAAACAAGACCAAAATATACTAAATTAAACTTTGTTTGATTTTTAGATCATTTTTCAAATCATTTCTATTCCCAAAATATGCCTACAAATTATTCTGCAAAAACAACCATTTTTACAGAGGCAAAACATTAAACACATTGCATAAACAGATAGAATTTTATCTCTTGATTCCAATGATATAAAATTGTAAAATTTGAACGTGGGGATCAAAAGTTATGAATTTTACAAGTTTGAAACTCTAATAGATCTAATTCAGATTTTAAAACAAAGAACTAGCCACGCGGCAGCATCT
The DNA here is from genome assembly GCA_916181665.1 of Avena sativa. Lineage (NCBI taxonomy): Eukaryota > Viridiplantae > Streptophyta > Magnoliopsida > Poales > Poaceae > Avena > Avena sativa. The sequence continues at coordinate 185,513,338 of OV702284.1, read as the reverse complement.
GATTGGTCGATACCGTTTCGCACCAGATCACACTCGCGGGCCGTTAGATCTAACTTAACACATACGGCCCAGATCTGTCCGTACCGCTTCATTACAGATCTAATTCTAATCGCTGGATCTAGATCCTACGGCTACGGATCAAACGACCACAGGTGGGTGGCGCCAGCGGCGGCGATGCGGCGGCGTGGCTCTTTCAGAGAGGTTGCCAGCGATTCAGATTGCGCGGGGAGGAGTGGGGGTGCTTACCGTGTTCGTGGGACTGCCGTGAAGCTCAAGGTGGTCGAGGGAGAGACAGGGGCGCTCGGACTCGGCTGCTATTGCTCATAGAAGTGAAGCCTGTCGTCGGGAAAGCTCTGGCATCGTCGGGGGCGAGGTTGTGGTGCGCGTTAAGACAAACCAGAGGTGTCGTTAGATGCGCACAAGCCTGGCGAACAAGTGAGTATGCAGAAGAGAGGAAGGGATAGTCGGGAACTACCAGTGGGTGTCGCCGGAGTTGTGCTGAGCTTTCGTTGCCTCCAGAGGTGGACGATGACGACTCTCTAGGACAATACAGAGAAAAAGAAGGGTATGAGAAGATGTGCAAGGACTCACTAATCACGCTCGTATGAATCAGAGACAGGGGACGGTCGATGCTCACCGGAATCGCACGCCGGAGTTGCTCGGTACCGCGGCGGTGCAAGTGGAATCGTGGGCAGCCTGGTGGCGCTTCTGGCTAGCTCTGCCGGGGGAAATGGCCGCGAGGGGGAGGGGATTATGTAGCCGGAGCGGAGGAGAGAATCACGCTCGCAATCAACGGCAATTAACTGGATTAAATCACGGTAGTGAAGGAGAGGACAAAACGGCGAGGGCCTGGTCGTGGGCGGGGTTTTGGGGACGACGAGCTGACCTGGCATGGGGTCCACTTGATAGCGAGCGCGAGGTAGATCTGCGCCGCGTGAGAGAGAGAGAATAACCCCGGGTGGGCTTGCTGGGCTGAGTTTGCTGTTGGGCTAAAAAGCTGGCGCCGGCCTTTTTGCAATTCTTTATTATTTTTCTTTTTCTGTTTGAATTTCCAGGAATCAAATTCAAATGAAATCAAATGTGTTTGATTTCAAACTTGTTCTGGATTTTTTGTAAAATGAAACCTGCATAATTTTGAGTATAAAACCATGTTGTCTCACCAGACTTTCTTGGTTCCTTTGAAATTTTTAAAATAAACAGTGCCTTAGCACAAGATTTAATATAGATATGAAAATGGTTTTAAAACCATATTTTGATTTTGGAAATTTTGTCCAAGCTTTGGAACTCAACCAATCCAACTCATGAACAAACAAATCTTGGTTTGAAACAAGTATTCTCTCACTAGAGAGTAGCATTGGATCAATGCTTGTCTACATAAAATAATAGCACTCAATGTTTCTGTTTCTTTGAAATGACTTTGAAAATGATCCCTAAATGATTATGTAAGTATGGATGATATGCAATATTTGAAAACATGATTTTAGGGATGTTACAAATCTAACCCCCTTAAGGTGAATCTCGCCCTCGAGATTCAGATTGGCTAGCAAATAGGTGAGGGTGGTCTTTCCGAAGATCATCTTCTCTTTCCCCTGTTGCTTCTTCTTCGGAATGATGGTTCCATTGAACTTTGCAGAATTTGATAGTCTTAGTCCGAGTAACTCTTTCTGCAGTCTCAAGAATCTTGATTGGTTTTTCCTCATAGGTGAGATCACTTTCCAACTGAACCTCCTCCAAAGGTATAGTATCCTTCAAAGAATTCTCTTCCATCTCTGGATGGAATTTCTTAAGTTGACTCACATGAAACACATTGTGAACGGCAGACAATGATTCTGGCAATTCAATCTCATAAGCTACTTCTCCTTTACGACTCAGAATCTTGAATGGTCCAACATATCTTGGGGCCAATTTTCCTTTGACTCCAAATCTCTTCACTCCACGAAGTGGTGACACTCTAAGATAAGCCCTATCACCCACTTCAAGGTGACCTCTCTATGCTTAGGATCTGTGTAGCTTTTCTGTCGGGACTGTGCTATCTTTAATCTGTCCTTAACAAGCTTGACTTTCTCTTCAGCTTCTTTGATTAGTTCTGGCCCGAACAAGTTCCTTTCTCCTACACCATTCCATAGCAATGGGGTAGTACACTTTCTCCCATAGAGAAACTCAAACGGTGCCATCTCAATACTAGCTTGATAGCTGTTATTGTAAGAGATTCTGCATAAGGCAGACTTTCATCCCAACTAGCTCCATAGTCTAGAGCACATGCTCTCAACATGTCTTCAAGAATCTGGTTGGTTCTTTCTGTCTATCCATTAGTCTGAGGATGAAAAGCAGTGCTGAATTCCAATCTCGTTCCCAATGACTCATGTAGTTGCCTCCAAAAATGAGAAGTGAACTAAGTCCCCCTATCAGACACAATACTCTTGGGTACTCCATGCAGACACACAATCCTATTCATGTATATCTTGGCCAACTTAGCACTTGTGTAGGTTGTCTTCACGGGTATGAAATGGGCCACTTTAGTTAGGCGATCCACTACTACCCAAATAGAATCATATCCTAACCTGGTCCTTGGAAATCCAGTGATGAAATCCATGCCAATCTTGTCCCACTTCCAATCAGGAATAGGTAGTGGTTGTAGCAATCCTGCTGGCTTCTGATGTTCCGCTTTCACTCTACTACATACATCACACAAAGCAATATGTTCAGCGATGTCCTTCTTGAGATTATTCCACCAAAATCTTTCCTTCATATCCATGTACATTTTGGTGTTACCCGGATGAATGGAATATGGTGAGTTATGTGCTTCCTGTAAAATCAGTTTCCGAAGCTCCGGATCTTGCAGAACACAGATACGTTTTCCATACCATAAAGTACCTTGTTCGTCTTCATGGAATCCTTTGGCTTTTCCCTTGCCAATCTTTTCCTTAATATCTTCAGTTTCCTTGTCTGTCTTTTGGGCTTCTTTGATTTTGTCCAACAAAGTGGGTTGAACATCCAATGACATGAGATGTCCCTTAGGCACAATATCCAATCTGAGATCTCTAAATTGGGCACACAGATCATCTGGCAACTCTCCCTTAGTAAGGCCATTCACAAAAACCTTATGGCTTAGAGCATCTGCTACAACATTTTCTTTACCGGGGTGGTATTGCAAACTCAAGTCATAGTCCTTGATGAGTTCTAGCCATCTTCTTTGTCTCATGTTGATTTCTTTCTGAGTGAAGATATACTTCAAACTCTTGTGATCTGTGAACACTTCACATCGTTTTCCCAAAAGATAGTGTCTCCATGTTTTGAGTGCATGGACAACAGAGGCTAACTCTAAAACATGAGTAGGGTAATTTACCTCATGAGTTTTGAGTTGTCTCGAGGCATAAGCCACAACTTTCCCTTCTTGCATTAGTACTGCACCCAATCCATGATGAGATGCATCACAATACACTTGCAAATCCTTCTCCAAATCTGGCAAACATAAGACTGGTGCTGTCACTAGTCTCTTCTTCAATTCTTGGAAACTTAGCTAACAACCTTCAGACCAAGCAAACTTCTTGTCTTTCTTTAGTAACTCTGTCATTGGCTTAGCTACCTTAGAGAAATTCTCAATAAATCTTCTGTAGTATCCTGCCAAGCCAAGGAAACTACAAACCTCTTTTACTGACTTAGGGGATTCCCATTTAGTTACAGCTGACACTTTTTCAGGATCAACTGCTACACCATCTCCTGACACAACGTGTCCAAGAAATCCAACTTCATTTAACCAAAATTCACACTTGCTGAACTTGGCATACAGCTTATGCTCTCTAAGCTTCTCAAGTATCAAACGCAAATGTCCTACATGCTCTTCTTTGCTTTTGGAGTAGATCAAAATGTCATCGATGAATACAACAACAAACTTTTCAAGGAACTCCATGAACACTTTGTTCATCATATTCATGAAATAAGCTGGTGCATTGGTCAAACCAAATGGCATCACGGTGTACTCATACAATCCATACCTAGTGGTGAAAGTTGTCTTAGGTATGTCTTGTTCCCTTATCTTGAGCTGGAAATAACCTGATCGGAGATCAATCTTTGAGAACACACAGGCTCCTTCTAACTGATCAAACAAGTCATTGATTCTAGGCAAAGGGTATTTGTTTTTGATGTCACCTCATTGAGTGAACGGTAATCTATGCACAAACTTTGACTTCTATCTTTCTTTTCCACAAACAAGACTGGTGCTCCCCAGGATGAAGAACTTGGTTGAATAAATCCTTTCAGCAACTGTTCTCCAAGTTGTTTCTTGAGTTCTTTCAACTCATCAACTGACATCTTGTATGGTCTCTTTGCTATCGCTCCCGATCCTGGTAGCAAATGAATCAGAAATTCCACATCTCTATCTGGTGGAATTCCCGGCAATTCTTCTGGAAACACATCCGGATATTTACTCACAATTGGCACACTGTCTATGCTAACCCCCTTAAGAGAATTTAGCTTACTCCCTTTCAGTTCAAAGTTAGTCTTGAATCTAATCCTTTTGTTTTCTGGAGTTGTGAGTGTGACTGTATGGTTGGCACAATCTAGTACTCCCTTGTCCTTAGTCATGCAGTCCATCCCCAAAATGACATCCAATCCTTGGGAATTTAGGATTATCATATTAACGGTAAACTTATACTTCCCAAACTCTATGACTAGATCATGACATCCTGAGTTTACTATCATTTCTACGCCAGGAGAACTTAATTTTATAGGGCACCCAATAGTTTCTACTGGAAGTTCATTTCTTTCAACAAATGCTCTCGATATGAATGAATGCGATGCACCAGTATCAAAGAGAACAAATGCTGGAACAGAATTGAGTTTGAACTTACCAGCAACAGCATCAGGTTCCTCATAGATTTCTTCCACATTGATGTGGTTCACCTGTCCCTTCTGGAAAGGGTTGGGCTTGATGGGTCCCTCAACTTTCTTTTCTGGGCATTCATTTGCATAATGCCCCATCTTCTTGCACTTTAAGCATTCAACCTGACTAAGATCCTTCTTGACAGGCTGGCTTCCACTACCACTTCCACTTCCATTGTGGTGGTTCTTGTATCCACTCTTGTGATTCTTGTACTTGTCATTGTCATGACCACGATGATGTTTGTTGTCATGATGACGGTTGTGGTTGTGGTGGCTGTTGTACTTTCCATTCTTGTGGGATCCAGAACTCCCACTATAATCATAATGGGAACGCTTGTGAGACGATCCCGAGTTGTGCTTGTCAGAGTGTTTCTTCTTTCTTCTTTCAACCTGTTTCATCTTGCTCTCCAAGATGGCAGCCTTGTAACAAAGAGATTGATAAGTGGGGACATAGGCCACAGCTAACTGCAGGTTCATTTCATCATTCAATCCTTCGAGGAACTTCTCATTCCTCTTGGCATCAGTGTCAACTTCATCCGGTGCATATCGCGCCAGATTGTTGAACTCCTCAATATATTCAGCCACGCTGCGGTGGCACTACTTCAGATTATGGAATTCCTTCTTCTTCAAGCTCATCATTCCGGATGAGATGTGAGTTGTACGGAAACCATCTTCAAAGATATCCCATGTGACATCCTCAATGTGAGTGGTGATCTGGAAGTTATCCCACCAAGTAGCTGCTGGTCCTTCCAACAAGTGTGCTGCAAATCTGACTTTCTCCTCATCAGTACAGCCAACAGTTACCAAATCCTTGTTCACTGAGCGTAGCCAATCATTGGCCACCGTGTGTAGCATCCCATTTGTCTAACAACTGTAATGCTACTTGGTTTAGTAATATAATGGCTACTTCCTATATATAATTGTTGCATCATCATGTTATCATGCTCATGTCATCATGCCATCATGCCACCTTGCATTTGAGCATCATACAAGAACCCTTTTTGTTTGGTTCTTATCTCATATGCATTATTATTTGTATTTTCCTATTGATATTGTATTTGGTTCTTGATATATTGTTCAATGCCCAAGTTGAGTTGGGGGCATATCTTTTATTCAACTCCACCACCTTTCTTTCGCCACCTTACAATTCCACCATCCCATTATCCATGAGCTTGTAATTATTTTTCGTTTGTTGTTTAATATAGCTCATGAGAGATAGGGTGGGTCCAATTCTACAAATCCTTTTTGCTTGGCCCTTACTCCATCTTTTGAGGATGCAAATAAATAAATGCCATGAGATTTTATTTTGTTTTCACAAGATTAACACATGGCATTCAATACTTGCATGGGCCATGCAACCATCACCCATTTGATCTCTTTTGGTCTTTCTTTGGTTGTTGAGTGAATCATCCTCTATTTCCTCCCTACCACTCCTTGTGTTTGTCCATGTGTGTCCTTGATCATGTGCTTGATCACCTCACCCCTCTTCTCCCTCTCTCATCTCACCTTCTCTTTAAACCCTAGTCCCTCTCCCTAGTCCCACACCTCTCTCTCTAATCCCCCTTCTTTCTCTAACCTAGTTAACCCTAAACCTAGTCTTCCTCTAACCTAACACTAGTTACACCATCTCCCCCTCTCACCAAACCCTAGCTCCACCCCACCTAGCTACCCCAACCCTGGTACCAACCTAAATCGAGGCTCCCCCAAACCCTAAACCCGAGCCTACCCTCTCTCCCTCTCTTCTCTCCCTGCCTTGTGGCCCCCTAGCCCGAACCTGCCCCTGCCTCCTTGGCCTCGCCCTCTGGTCCACCTGGAAGCCCCCATGCACCTGTCCTGGCCGACCCAAGCACGTGAGGAGGGGAGGAGAGAAAGGTGGCACCGAGGCCACCTTTTCCCATCTACCCCATCTTCCCACGGCACCCCCTCTCCCCCTCTGCTTTACCACCACCTCACGGTCCTCCTGCATCTCCAGATCTGGCCGAGGCGCCCTGCCCGCTCCCCTCTCTTCTCCATCGCCGCCAGCTAACCATCGCCGGCCACCGTCGGCTTCGGCGTCCACCTGCAGTACGAGGAGGCGGGTGTGGTGTTGTGGACGTCGAGGAAGGACAGGAGATCCCCGGCGTCGCCTCGGTACACAGCAGCGAGGAGGAGGAGCCCCAGGCCGCTGAACACCGACGCGCTCCGACCCCGAAACCCTAGTCCGTTTGGCCTCTGCATCATCGTCGCCCTGCTGCGCCTCGAGCCGATCCACCTACATCGACGCACTCTCGGTGAGCTACCCAACCCCCAGACATCCTCGTCGTCGCAGCCTTGCCCTGGTCGCGCCGGACAATCCGACGAATGGCCTCCGTGCGCCGGCGTCACGTACGTTTCTCCTCGCCATAGCGTCGCTTAGCCCTATCTAGGCCTCGCCCATCTCCCTGACAGCAACCCCAGCCCGCCGCAGGGGCTCCGCCCTTCGCGCGCGAGCCCTAGGTCCCGCGTTCGATCTCCCACCCCGCTCTGCACCGCACGCGAGCACCGATCTGTCCGCGAGGAAGATCCACAGTGGCAGCGGCTTTTTTGCACAAACCCCCTGCCCTTTTGACCCCTGCAACCCGCGCTCCCCTGAGCCCCACCAGTCAGAGTCTGCTACCTTTTTCCAAAAGCACCCTGCACGTTGGTCGCATCAACCCGCAGTCCCCCCCCCCCCTGAGCCACGTGGTCAGCCCGCAGCATCTCTCTGTCAAGTGGGCCTGCGAGCCAGCGGGTCCCACCTGTCTGTCTCTGAGACTAGAGCAGTCCGTGGTGTAAAACGTTCTTCTGCGCGCGTGTGTCCCAGTCAGTAGAGAGGCCCACCCGTCTGCGTCAGGGGCTAGGCTAGTCTGGGTATAAAAAGTATTTCTGATTTTCTGTTTAAATTCAAATCTTTTCCAAATCAAATCAAATTCAAATTTAATTCTGTTTTTAAATAACTTTCAAAATATAAATCCAAATTAAACATATAATATATGTTTTCAAATCAGAAAAATGTGAGGAATTCAAATATGCCATTCAAAATATATTTTGAACACTTAAAATTTCAAGTTGATTTAAATTACATTAAAATGACCTTTTTCTCAATTAATTAATAACTTTTGTTTTATAACTCCAAATTTGACAAATGATATGTCTAAATCGATCAGCGCGACGAGACCTTTCTGTTTATGCATTCCATGTTCTGAATTGCAGCATGCATCATATAAATATAAAGTATACAGCAACTTATGGGAGTATAAAATGTGACCCAAACTCAATAAAATGCTTTATTCTTGTATTCCACACCTCACCCATTCCATGCTACTTTATTGCCATGCAAATTGTGCATCATTCATCATGGCATGATTCTTTGCTTGTCGCATTTAATTCATATGCTTGTGCACTTTATTTATGTTGGCCCTTGTTTATTTGGTTCTTCTTCGAATAGACGCTGAGCAGGGGATATATCAAGAAACCCAGGAGCACTACCCAGATCCTTCTCTCGCTTCAACTGAGCTGCCAGGCAAGCACTACCACATGCTTGCATACATATAGTACCTATTGCCTCTATCTTCTTCTTGCATCATTGAGTCGCGATTGCATTAAACTGAATCCCAAGTATTGCATAGCCTTTACTTTTAAACCCCACCGAAGCTTGTTCCTCCATCCCATGAGCCATTACTACAGGAGTTGTTTGAGCCATGCGAGTCGTAGAACAGCATGTGTAGGGTATGTGAGTGTTTGATGGATAACGAGGTACCTAAAAAACTTAACCTGAGTAGTATGGGATAACTAATGAAAGTGGCACCGGTGAGCAATATCTGCTATTTGGTTTTTCATGCTCACTTGTGTCCCGTAGGACCCCGAGTACTTGATTCCTGTTCCTTGATTATTCGCGCTATCCACATCCGGGAGGCTTATGGGACCCCCCTGAGCCAGAGCTTGATTCATTCTTATTTCTTGGGGCCACAAACTAGTTTGAGGTTTTATTTACTATCATGTACTTATGCCATGCTTTACTGCTTTATTTACGATTGTGCGAGGAGCACCTGTACTGTTTAGGATCGTGACCCGTTTTCGCGGTATCGACAAGCCCAGTCACACTTTCGGGTTCCCAGTCGTTTACAGCCGGCCCCACAAACCTTGAGTCCGTCTCGAAGTCAGCTAACTTTGTTGCGGGTATACTTAATGGGGTGGCCCCCTGAAATAATTCTGAATCTGGTGATTGCTTTGTCGTGAAGGCCTCGTTGGGTTTTGATTTGGTTTTTCCGAGGTTGATCGAGTGTGTGTTGCTATTTGTGCACCCCTGCAGGGTAAAACTTTCTGAAAGCCATGTCCGCGGTTATGGACGACTTGGAGCACAGTTTCTTGATCATAGACAAGTATAACTAAAGTATCGTTTTTAATTTGACTAAGTAACTGACTAGTAAATAGTGCAACACTCATGGAATGGATAATAAAACTGCCAACGGATGGGGGGGGTTGTTCGTCCGCTTCCTCGTTGGTAAGCGAGGAGGAGGATGGATCTGTTGATATTACTGTTATAACTGTTGTCATTAATTCACGGACATCCGTCTATCTTTGGTTAGGCGGATGGTTAGCGAGTATCTATAGAATTGCTAGGTATTATCTTTTGCTGCAATTGCGTCACCCCAGGTTGTGTCCCCTTTAGAGGCATAAAGACTTGCTGAGTACCCCTAGGGTCTCACACGATAAATTGTTTGATTCAGATGAACAGGTACACTCACGAGATGGATACTGGGTGGAGGAGATGGACGATGTGGGCAACGATCGTTCGGTGTAGAGATTCCGGGAACGGGGATCCGTGAGATCTGTGGGCGGGATGCGTTTATTTATGGGGCATCTTATGCCGATTTGCTTCTTATCCGTACTCGGATCTTGTTTGCCGCTTCCGCCTGATACTCTGATGTTTGATGTATGAGGAGATATCCTAAACTATTATATCTATCTAGGACATTTGAATCTTGCCGTATGGCGTTGCTATATTTCCTTTCTTTTTAGATGGAATGGCTCTGATGTACTGTTGTATGGTGGCTTGCATACATACTCATTTGTGTATGTAGTTGATCCCTTCGCCTGCCGATTACGCCGCCCGTTCTTGTCCAGATGTTTGGAAATGGTTGGGACGGCCGAAAGGTCTACCTGTGAGTGGCATTTGGGCCCCACCGTACTATTTCAACCATTTCCGCTCATCCAGGCTTGTAACTAGGAGCGTAATTCACCGAGGTAGTTACACTGTGGGATCAGTAGTTCCTGAGAACTTTGCTGGCCTCAGTCTTAGGAATCTGGTGAGCATGTCAAAACTTGGTGGATTGTTCTGATTGTTGTTGTTGTTATTATTGTTGTTGTTCTGATTCTGCATGAAAGTAGTCATCATTTGCATCAGCTGTGCTTGTGCTGTCATCCGCTGCTGCATCTCTAGGGTGACATTGTTGTTGTTCGGGTTGGGATTGGCACGTCGAGGAGGCATCTATGGTTTTCAATAAGGATAAGAATGAGATACCCATAGATGCTTATTATGCACAATATAACACATAGACAATCACAAATCAAGCATCCAAATAACATAAAGTTCAACGACAAATACAACAAGTTTGAAAAGTAACACACCAATAGCAAGCCATCCACATGTTGGATGGTCACTGCGACTCAATAACCAAAAGCATGGTAAATGAAAGGTAAATGAGTAGTCATCACTACTCCTCTGGATCAACCTCCTCATCAACAAGTGTAAGACCTGCATTCTCCATAGCGGTCTTGTATTCCTCGACATTGGTAGTCAAGGCCTCTACTTTGGCTTTGAGAGCCCTCTTCTGTGAACGAAGTCTCTCAATCACACCCTGCTGATGCTCGAGCTCGAAGTCCTTGGCCTCTAGTTCTGCAGTCATCTCTCAAATCCTCGTGTTCCTATCTTGGACTCTTTTCTCTTGACTCTTGAACTTTCTATCTTGACTCTCAAACTTGGCCTCCATTTCTTTGACTATCTCATCTTGCTCCGCGAAGAGCTTGTCCTTCTCACGAAGCTGCACCTGGAGCTCATCATTGCTAAGCATGACGTTGGTCCTATCAGTATCTAGGTGTCTAAGAAGAACCTCTAGGTCCTGGAGGTATAGACGAATCGGCTCTGCCATCTCTCTAGCAGCTGAAGAGTTTCGCGGCATAGTAAATCAAAAATTTCTACGGATGCGAACAGAGGGAAGCCAAGATCTAATCTAGGAGATGCAAACAACGAGAGAGATTGGATTATATCTTCATACCCTTGAAGATTCGCACAGCGGAACGTTCGTCGGAACGTGGGTGATGTAGTCGTACTCGCTTCTCCTCCTCGCGATCCGATCCGATCTAGCACCACAAGTGGCGATGCCTCCGTGAGATGCACACATGCAACACCTCGACGTCTCCTCTTTCCTTGGTCCAGCAAGTATGGTGGAGAGATGGGTTGGATCTACAACGCGACGGCGCGGTGCAATTGGTGGAGAGTTTCTGCAGCAGGGCTTCGCCTACACGCAGTCGGGAGGGAGAGAGAGAGGAGGGCAGCAGGGCGACTAGGGTTGGAGGGGAAGGTGTAGGGGGTGGTGCGCCCCTAGCCCTCTTTATATAGAGGGGTGGGCGGCAGCCCTAGCCCCTCCCCCAAGCCAAGGCCGGCGGCCAAGGAGGAAGAGTGGGGGCAAGGAAACCCCCCCCCCCCCCTTCTAGAAGGTCCAATTAGGGTTTATCCCTTCTTGGCCGGCTGGGCCCTATGGGGCCTTGTGCCCCTGGCCCAATGCAGCCAGGGCACTCCCTCATAGGCCCATGCCCCCTCCCGGAAGGTGGGGCCACGTTGGTCCCCTTCCGGAAGGTTCTAGAAGCTTCCGGTACAATATCGATTAACCCGGAACAATTCCGAACTCCAAAAACTGCACTGCCTTATATGAATCTTATTCTCCGGACCATTCCGGAACCTCTCGTGATGTCCCGGATCCCATCCGAGACTCCGAACAAAAACTCATAAACCAATTATCCAATCTATCCTAGCGTCGAGACACGTTAAGTGTGTGACCCTCCGGGTTCGAGAATATGCAGACATGATCTTCTATCAATAATCAACAGCGGGGTCTGGAAACCCATATTGAGTCCCACACATTCATCGATGATCATATCGGATGAATCACGATGCCAGGATTCAATCAATCCCATATATATATTCCCTTCGTCTCGCGATATTTTACTTGCCCGAGATTCGATCGTCGGTACCGTCATACCTAGTTCAATCTCGTTCATAGCAAGTACTTTACTCGTTCCGTAATCCGATATCACTTTGTGATTAACTCCTTAACCACATGCTTGCAAGCGGTGTTGATATCGATTATCGAGTGGGCCCGAAGTATATATCTCCGACTTGGGAGGGACAAATCCCATCTCGATACATACAACCCAACAGGTACTTTCCGATCACCTGAGAGACACCTTTATGATCACCCTCTCATAGGATGACGTTTGATGACCTCAAAGCTTTCTTCCGATACCAGGGAGTTGTATTATCTCATGGTCTAAGGAATACAATATTTGACATAAGAAAAGCTTCGCAAAAGACGAACACGATGACACGATCTAATTGCTTCGCTTAGTTTGGGTCTGTCCATCATATCATTCTCCCAATGATATGATCTCATTATTAATCGACAACTCATGTCCATGGTTAGGAAACCTTAACCATCATTAATCAATGAGCTAGTCCATAGAGGCGTACTAGGGACACGGTGTTGTTCACAAACCACACAAGTATTAAAGTTTCCGCTTAATACAATTCTAGCATAGAATATAAACATTATCATGAACAAGAATTATAATAATAACATCTTTATTATTGCCTCTAGGGCATAATTCCAACAGTCTCCCACTTGCACTAGAGTCAATAATCTAGTTTACATCTGGCAACAATCTCACACCCATGGCACTGAGGTGCTGATCATGTTTTACACGTGGAAGAGGTTTAGTCAATGGATCTGCGACATTCAGATCTGTATGTACTTTGCTAATCTTCAGATCTCCATCTGCTATATAATCTCGGATTATATGAAACTTGCGGTTGATATGTTTGGTCTTTGGATGATATCTTGGTTCCTTAGCGAGTGCTATGGCGCCAGTGTTGTCACACAATATCTCCAGTGAGTCCAATGCACTTGGAACCACGCCAAGCTCAGTGATGAAGTTCCTGATCCAAACTCCTTCACTTGACGCTTCTGCAGCAGCCATGTATTCCTCTTCTACTGTAGATCCCGCGATCACGCTTTGCTTGCAGCTTCTCCAGCTCACAGCTCCTCCATTCAAAATATACACGTATCCTGTCTGAGATTTAGAATCATCCTTGTCGGTGTCGAAACTAGCGTCGACGTAACCTTTTACGACAAGCTGTTCATCACCCCCATAGACTAAGAACATTTCTTTAGTTCTATTTAGGTACTTTAGGATGTTCTTCACGGCTGTCCAGTGTTCCACTCCTGGATCACTTTGATACCTGCTCGTCAAACTAAGAGCATTGGACACATCCGGTCTAGTACACAGTATGGCATACATGATCGAACCTATGGCCGAGTCATAAGGCACTTTGCTCATAGCTTCCCTATCATTTACCGTAGCTGGACACTAAGCCTTGCTCAATATCTTACCTGACAACATAGGCACTGAACCTTTCTTTGCCTTATCCATTCTGAACCTTTTCAGAACTTTGTCTAGGTATGTACTTTGGCTTAAAGCTATCAGGCGTCTTTGTCTATCTCTATAGATCTTGATGCCCAATATATAAGCAGCTTCACCTAGGTCTTTCATTGAAAAACACTTGTTCAAATAACTCTTCACATCATTAAGCATGTTGATGTCATTTCCAATAATCAATATGTCATCCACATATAGTACCAGAAACGTCACCGAGCTCCCACTCACTTTCTTGTAGATACAAGCTTCATAGAAATTTGGAACAAATCCAAAGCTCTTGATCACTTGATCAAAACGAAGGTTCCAACTCCGAGATGCTTGCTTCAGTCCATAAATGGAACACTGAAGTTTGCACACTTTATCAGCATCCTTAGGATCGACAAAACCTTCGGGTTGCATCATATACAACTCTTCATCAATGTTGCCATTGAGGAACGCAGTCTTGACATCCATCTGCCATATTTCATAATCATGAAACGCAGCAATTGCTAATAAAATCCAAATGGACTTAAACATCGCTACGGGAGAGAAAGTCTCATCGTAGTCAACACCTTGAACTTGCCGAAAACCTTTCGCGACAAGCCGTGCCTTATAGACGGTAACATTACCATCCGCGTCCGTTTTCTTCTTGAAGATCCATTTGCACTCAACAGCCTTTCGGTCGCTAGGAGGGTCCACCAAAGTCCATACTTGGTTTTCACTCATGGATCCTAATTCGGATTTCATGGCTTCTAGCCATTTCTCAGAGTCTGGGCTCATCATCGCTTCCTCATAGTTCGTAGGTTCACTGTCTACTACTAACAAGATAGTTAAGACAGGGTTGCCGTACCACTCAGGAGGGGCACGCGACCTTGTCGACCTGCGACGTTCAGTAGCAGCATCGTCCGAAGCTTCATGATCCTTGTCATTAGCTTCCTCTATTGTTGGTGCAGGCGGCACTGGAACAATTTCAGGTGCTGCGCTACTCTCCAATTCAAGAGAAGGTTCAATAACCTCGTCTAGCTCTACTTTCCTTCCACTCACTTCTTTCGAGAGAAACTCCTTCTCAAGAAAGGAACCGTTCTTGGCGACAAACACTTTGCCTTCGGTTCTGTGATAGAAGGTATACCCAATAGTTTCCTTAGGGTATCCTATGAAGACGCATTTCTCCGCTTTGGGTTTGAGCTTGTCCGGCATCAACTTCTTGACGTAAGCTTCGCATCCCCAAACTTTAAGAAACGACAACTTAGGTTTAGCACCAAACCACAGTTCATACGGTGTCGTCTCAACGGATTTAGATGGAGCCCTATTTAAAGTGAATGCAGCGGTTTCTAATGCATAACCCCAAAATGATAACGGCAAATCAGTAAGAGACATCATTGATCGGACCATATCTAATAAGGTTCGATTCCGGCGTTCAGACACACCATTGCGCTGTGGTGTTCCGGGTGGCGTGAGTTGCGAAACGATTCCGCTTGCTTTAAGATGCGTGAGAAAATCATAACTCAAATATTCACCTCCATGATCGGATCGTAGAAACTTAATCTTTCTGTTACGATGGTTCTCCACTTCATTCTGAAATTCTTTGAACTTTTCAAATGTTTCAGATTTATGTTTCATTAAATAGATATACCCATATATACTTGTCATCGGTAAAAGTGAGAAAATAGCGATATCCACCGCGCGTCGAAACACTCATCGGTCCGCATACATCGGTATGTATGATTTCCAACAAGTCTATTTCTCGCTCCATCATACCGGAGAACGGGGTTTTGATCATCTTGCCCATGAGGCATGGTTCGCATGTGTCAAATGATTCAAAATCAAGAGACTCCAAAAGTCCATCAGAATGGAGTTTCTTCATGCGCTTTACACCAATATGACCTAGACGACAATGCCACAAATAAGTAGTATTATCAGTATCTACTTTGCATATCTTAGCCTCATGTGTTTCATCCCTTTCGAGATTTAGAAGAAATAAACCATTCACAATAGGTGCATGACCATAAAAGATGTTACTCATATAAATAGAACAACCATTATTCTCCGATTTAAATGAATAACCGTCTTGCAACAAACAAGATCCAGAAATAATGTTCATGCTCAACGCAGGCACATAATAACACTTATTAAGGTTTAAAACTAATCCCGAAGGTAAAACTAAGGAGAGCGTGCCGACGGCCATCACATCAACTCTTGATCCGTTGCCAACGCGCATCGTCACCTCATCCCTCGCAAGCCGCCGTCTATTCCGTAGCTCCTGTTTCGAGTTACAAATATTAGCAACCGAACCAGTATCAAATACCCAGGCACTACAACGAGGGCTAGTAAGGAAAACATCAATAACATGTATATCAAATATACCTTTGATGGTGCCAGCCTTCTTGTCCGCTAAGTACTTCGGACAGTTGCGCTTCTAGTGACCCTTGTCCTTGCAATAGAAGCACTCAGTGTCCGGCTTAGGACCAGACTTGAGCTTCTTCTCAGCAGGGGCAGTGCGCTTGCCGCCGCCCTTCTTGAAGGGCTTCTTTGCACCCTTACCTTTCTTGAAGGTGGGCTTGTTGACCATCAACACATGATTATCCTTTTTGATGTCCACTTCCGCGGCCTTCAGCTTTGCGAAGAGCTCGGTGATCGTATCAGTGGAACCAATCTGATTATGAGTCACTACAAAACTTTTGTAGCTGGGAGGGAGTGATTGCAGAACCCTGTCAATCTTGAGCTCCTCTGGAATCGTGCATTCCAGTTGCTCAAGGAGTTGAGTGTAGCCCGTCATCTTTATGGCGTGCTCACTAACGGAACTCCCTTCCTCCACCTTGCAGTTAAAGAACTTCTCAGAGATCTCATATCTCTCAGAACGGGCCTGAGTCTGAAACATGGTTTTCAGCTCTTCGAGAATCTCAAAGGGCCCGAGATAGTCTTCAAAACGATTTTGAAGGTCCGATTCCACAGCAAACGACATGGTGCTCTTAATCACACCATAATCATCTTTGCGCGACTGATAGACAGCTTTCTCATCAGCCGGCGCAGTAGCAGCAGGGGCGTCACCTAACGCATTCTCAAGGACATAGTCCTTTTGACTGCCCGAGAGAATGATTCTCAGATTGCGGAACCAGTTGGTGAAGTTAGACCCATTGTTTCTAAGCTTTTCTTTCTCAGCAAAAACGTTGAAGTTGAAGTTGGACTTAGCCATTTGATCTACAATATTTGCAAGTGCAAATCAGACTATGTTCATGATAACTAGTTCAACTTTTAATCAAATTACTAGATGAACTCCCACTAAATTCAACATCCCTCAAGTTGTTTAGTGAACACGATCCAAATTCACCACACCTAATCCGATCATCACGAGAAGAGATGTGGCTTCAATGGTGGACAACGAAGTGTCGATCATATCATTCATATGACTCATGCTTAACCTTTCGGTTCATGTGTTCCGAGGCCATGTTTGTACATGCTAGGCTCGTCAAGTTAGACCCAAGTATTTCCGCGTGTGCAAAAACTGGCTTGCACCCGTTGTATGTGAGCGTAGAGTCTATAGCACCCGATCATCACGTGATGCTTGGACACGACGAACTTTCACAACGGTGCATACTTGGGGAGAACACAGTTTTTATCTTGATCTTTAAGTGAGGAATCATCTTATAATGCTACCGTCGTGATCTAAGCATAATAAGATACATAAAAGGATAAACATCACATGCATATAACTTTATGTGACATGGTATAGGCAATCTTCGCTCAATGATCTCCATCTTGTGCGTTCCGGCATGATCTCCATCACTCCACCATGATTGCCTCCACCACGAATAGTAACTACAACTATTGCTAACTACTTAGCGATAATGAAACTATTACATGGTGCATAAGAAGTTGACACACAGGTCATACACAATTATAAAGACAACCATATGGCTCCTGCCGGTTGTGTACTCATCGACATGCAAGTCGTGAAACATTACAAAACATGATCATCGCATACATTATACACATCACATCTTGGGCCATAGCATATCACAGAAAACACTCCCTGCAAAAACAAGTTAGACGCCTCTACTTTGTTGTAGCATGTTTTACGTGGCTTATGGGAGTAGATGCTAAGAACGATTCTTACCTACGGAAAGCCACAACGGTGATATTATGGTTGCCAAACTCCGGTGTTAATCCCATGACAACTATAGTGAGAGAAACTGACATCCACCAGCCGCATGTGTGGAACAAGCCACACGTCAAGTGCGGAGCCGGTCTCGCGAACGACGTCGCGTAAGGTTGGCCTGGACCGCTTCAATCTCACTATCCCGCGTCATAAGAAGAACACAAACAAGAGGCTTGCAACAGAAAACATCAACGCCCGCAACAACCATGTTGCGTTCTACTCGTGAAACACATCTACGCATAGATCTAGCTCTGATACCACTGAAGGGTTTCGCGGCATAGTAAATCAAAATTTTCTACGGATGCGAACAGAGGGAAGCCAAGATCTAATATAGGAGATGCAAACAACGAGAGAGATTGGATTAGATCTTCATACCCTTGAAGATTCGCACAGCGGAACGTTCGTCGGAACGTGGGTGATGTAGTCGTACTCGCTTCTCCTCCTCGCGATCCGATCCGATCTAGCACCACAAGTGGCGATGCCTCCGTGAGATGAACACGTGCAGCACCTCGACGTCTCCTCTTTCCTTGGTCCAGCAAGTATGGTGGAGAGATGGGTTGGATCTACAACGTGACGGCGCGGTGCAATTGGTGGAGAGTTTCTGCAGCAGGGCTTCGCCTACACGCAGTCGGGAGGGAGAGAGAGAGGAGGGCAGCAGGGCGACTAGGGTTGGAGGGGAAGGTGTAGGGGGTGGTGCGCCCCTAGCCCTCTTTATATAGAGGGGTGGGCGGCAGCCCTAGCCCCTCCCCCAAGCCAAGGCCAGCGGCCAAGGAGGAAGAGTGGGGGCAAGGAAACCCCCCCCCCTTCTAGAAGGTCCAATTAGGGTTTATCCCTTCTTGGCCGGCTGGGCCCTATGGGGCGTTGTGCCCCTGGCCCAATGCAGCCAGGGCACTCCCTCATAGGCCCATGCCCCCTCCCAGAAGGTGGGGCCACGTTGGTCCCCTTCCGGAAGGTTCTAGAAGCTTCCGGTACAATACCGATTAACCCGGAACAATTCCGAACTCCAAAAACTGCACTGCCTTATATGAATCTTATTCTCCGGACCATTCCGGAACCTCTCGTGATGTCCCGGATCCCATCCGAGACTCCGAACAAAAACTCATAAACCAATTATCCAATCTATCCTAGCGTCGAGACACGTTAAGTGTGTGACCCTTCGGGTTCGAGAATATGCAGACATGATCTTCTATCAATAATCAACAGCGGGGTCTGGAAACCCATATTGACTCCCACACATTCATCGATGATCATATCGGATGAACCACGATGCCAGGATTCAATCAATCCCATATATATATTCCCTTCATCTCGCGATATTTTACTTGCCCGAGATTCGATCGTTGGTACCGTCATACCTAGTTCAATCTCGTTCACAGCAAGTACTTTACTCGTTTCGTAATCCGATATCACTTTGTGATTAACTCCTTAACCACATGCTTGCAAGCGGTGTTGATATCGATTACCGAGTGGGCCCGAAGTATATCTCTCCGACTTGGGAGGGACAAATCCCATCTCGATACATACAACCCAACAGGTACTTTCCGATCACCTGAGAGACACCTTTATGATCACCCTCTCATAGGATGACGTTTGATGACCTCAAAGCTTTCTTCCGATACCAGGGAGTTGTATTATCTCATGGTCTAAGGAATACAATATTGGACATAAGAAAAGCTTCGCAAAAGACGAACACGATGACACGATCTAATTGCTTCGCTTAGTTTGGGTCTGTCCATCATATCATTCTCCCAATGATATGATCTCATTATTAATTGACAACTCATGTCCATGGTTAGGAAACCTTAACCATCATTAATCAATGAGCTAGTCCATAGAGGCGTACTAGGGACACGGTGTTGTTCACAAACCACACAAGTATTAAAGTTTCCGCTTAATACAATTCTAGCATGGAATATAAACGTTATCATGAACAAGAATTATAATAATAACATCTTTATTATTGCCTCTAGGGCATAATTCCAACAGCAGCATCCTCGAACTCAATAGCCTCACCATCCTCGTCACGTCTACCGAAGGCGTGGAAGTGAGTACCTCTAATCTCCCGAGAATGTCTCCCTAACAGACGCCCAAGTAAATCCTGCATGACTACCTCTAGGCCTCTCTCCCTGACATCATGCATAAACTTGAAGATGATTGCCTCCATAGTAGGCTCAGTCTGGCATCCTGGCTGATTAACCTTGAAGCCCCAAAGGTCATTCCTTCCAAACTTGGTAAGGGGAAGCACCATGATGCTAGGAAGAGGAAGATTGAGCATGCTAGTGAGCTCAATAAGACGAGTGCCAAAATGAGTTCCCTTGAACTCTTCGGCCGTGTTGATAGTAACATTAGGCATCTATTTTATAAGATAGAGAAAAGTTAGAAACAACATCACTAGAAATACACAAGACAAAGTGACACAAGCATATCATTGGCAAACAAACACACAAGTCATGGCATACATAAATTCTTTACAAGAATCCAAGGTTCAATATAACTTAATCAAAATTTTGGAAATATAATGATAAGTGTGGTGGTCCAACTAACAAGGCACAATACATCTCTCACTATCTAGTCTAAAGGCTATCAAAACATCCTTCTATCAATAGATATGAGAAAGAAGATTAGAAAAGTTTACGAGAAGAATAAGACAAGTGTGGAAGATGTTGAAATTTTTTCCTTAGTGGTTTCTAATCCAATCCTAGGGTCATAATCCTACAGGCAAAATAGTGCTCTCATACCATCTATAAGATCCCTCCCTTTATATAGGTAAGGATCCCTGTGATTGCAATGCTAGTCCCTGGATCAATGCTAGCATCCACAGTTTAAGATGAAGTACACAAAAACAAAGGTCATTATTACATATCATTCCAGAGACAAACATAGTCTTTTACAAACTCCATGGCCATAGGCCTAATACAAGAGTTCAAATATAGAATAAAATAAATAAGTCTTCATCTTCATGTGCCACAGGCAAGCATGTTGAGTGTAGACTCATAACCCCTAATCATCATCAGAATAACCTGCAACATCACAAGTTACAGCCACAGTGGGTCAATACATTGGAATAGTATTGGCAAGTGATACCTTAGTAGAATATTAATGTAGCATCCCAGTTGTCTAACACCTGTAATGCTACTTGTTCTAGTAATAAAAAGGGCCACTTCCAATATATAATTGTTGCATCATCATCATATCATGCTCATGTCATCATGCCACCTTGCATTTGAGCATCATATAAAACCCCTTCTTGTTTGGTTCTTATCTCATGTGCATTATTAATTGTAGTTGCCTCTTGATATTGTATTTGGTTCTTGATAAATTGTTAAATGCCCAAGTTGATTTGGGGGCATATCTCTTAATAACTCCACCACCTTTCTTTCACCACCTTATAATTCCACCATCCAATTAATATGAGCTTGGCATTTATGGGTTACTTCTAGCTCATGTGGGTTGGGATGGATCCATTTCTTTTCCACATGCTCTCATCTTGGCATCATTTTGTTTTCACATTATTGATATATGAGAGCCACATGGCCACCTTTGCATGCCTTGTGAGTGGAACCTTTTCCTAGCTTCCATATGGGTTGTTTTGGGGTTGTTGTCATGTTGGGATATTTTGGGCTTACTAAATACCTAGTGGCACAAACACACTAGCAAGTCCCATTTCTATTCAAATATGGTCATCTCCATCTATTCCACATGTGGCATCCTTTTAAATTCTTTGGCTTGGCTTAATCCACATTTTTGGAATGCATATGAATAAATGCCATGGACATTTATTTTGTTTTCACAAAATAAAACCTAGCATTATTGGTTATGCATGGGCCATGCAACCATAACCCTTGGCCTTCTTCTTTTGGTTTGTTTTATTTGCTTGGTAGGAGCTTGGTTTTAAATTCAACTAGATGCTCCTTGTTTTGGATCTCTTAGACCATAATTAAAAACTACCTCTTTGTTTTGGCTAAACCCAAATCCTTATCTCCCCCTCTCTCTAACCCTAAGCTAGATCTAACCTTACCCCTATCTCTAAACCCTAACCCTAGCATATCACACCTTCCTCTCCCTCGGCCTCTCTCCCTTCCTCTAAACCATGCATGCCCCACCTACCTACCCCATCCCTAGCAAAACCTAAACCACCCCATCTACCTAGACCGAGCCCATGCCATCTTCCCTTCCCTCTCGGTTACCCTCTCTTCTCCTGCCCTCACCTTGGTCCACCAGCACCACCACGTCACCCCCCCTTATCTGCCCCTCACCACTCTTTCTTTGGCTTCAAGACAAAGAGAAGAGAGGGAGAAACCTACCCCACCCGAGCCTCCTCTTGCTTTGCAAAAAGTAGAGACCACCCCCATGTGATCCTCTCCCTCCCCTCTTATCTGTAGCACCAGCTCCCCACGTGCCTACTCCCCTATCAGATCAAGATCCAGGAGGCCCCAGACCCTCTCCTTCCTCCCCACAGCCTCCTAGCCATGGCCATGGTGTTTCCAAACCCTAGCTCTGGCCAGATCGTTTGGAGGCGGATGTAGCCAGGCAAGAGGGAGTCTTGGGGGTCCAGGAACCGTTGCCGCCCTCCTCAGCATCACCCCGAACCAGGAGCTGCCCCGGAGCGCGCCGGAGAAGCCCCGCCGCCGCCGTGCCCGCGAGCAGCAGGAGTGCTCCGACCCTCTGCTACCCCGACGAGCGACGCGACCCCGAGCCCGCTAGCTGCACCGTACGGTCGCTGGTGAGCTCCTTTTCCCCCTAGACATCGTCTCCCTCCCCCTCTCGCCGTGCATCGCCGCCGCTTTCCGTCGAGCGCTCTGCGCGCGCGCCGAGCGTCGCGTTCTGGCGACAGCAGACGCTACAGCAGTTAGGTCCGGCGCTGTTCGACGCCCCGCCCTGCGCGCTGTAGTCCTCCGCTGCGTTAGACCACCGAACGAATCTTGTAGCCCATCTTCCCCTCTTCATCTTTCGTTTTAGCCGCTTCGCGTTTCCTCCGGCGGATTCGTCGCCATCGTCGACGAAGATCGGCCAGATCCGCCGCCGTCAGGGTTGTCGTCGTCAGCAGACAGCGACAGCCGGTGATGTTTTGCGGTTAGGTCCCTGAAGTTTCTCCCGCCTAAACCCGCCGTCCCCGTAGCCCCACCAGTCAGCGTCGGTGGCGATTTTATAAAAAGACTCCCTGCGTTTTCTCAAATCAACCCGCGGTCCCAAGCCCCCCCCCACCTGTCAGTTCCTGGCCCGCTCGCCTCTGTCTCGTGGGCCTGCTAGGCCTGGACCCGCCTGTCAGCCTCGCTGACTAGAGTGAGCCTGGGTGAGAAAGTCTGGCGCGTGTGTGTGTGTGTGTCTGCCCAGTCAGCCTGGTGACCCCACCTGTCATTCTCTGGTGTAGCTTCTGCTGAGTGACAAAAGACCAAGAGTTTGCTGATTCAAAATTTCAAACATTTTTTCAAATCAATTCAAAACAGTTCAAATTCAAATCTGTTCCAAATTTAATTGAATTCATAACTTATCCCTGGTTTGGAATTTGAATTCAAACCTTATATGAAAAATGTTTAGTTTTTGAATTACAATTCAAATCCTTATTCAAATATTTTCAGAAATTATTTTGTTTAGTCAACCTTTAACTTTGACCCTAATTAATTAATTTTGACTTAAAACAAAATTTAAAATTCATATTTTCAAATAATACAAATAATATATGTTTCTGAATCAGAAAAATGTGAGGATTTCAAATATGCTATTCAAATTGCCTTTTGCACATTTAAAATTCCAAGTTGAATTAAATTACCACAAATGCCACTGGAATTTAAATAATTAATAACTTTTGATTTATAAATCCAAATTTAGCAAATGATATGTCTAAAATGATCAGCTCGACGAGACATTTCTGTTTATGCTATCCATGACTTCAATTGCAGCATACCATCATATAAAAATATAGTGTACAGCAACTAATATGGCAACAAATGTGGTCCAAAACCCCATTAAAATGTTGTGCTTGTCTTCCACACCTCACCCATGCCATGCTACTTTAATGCCATGCAAATTGTGCATCATCCATCATGGCATGATTGTTTGCTTGACGTATCTTATTCATATGCTTGTGCTCTATATTTATGTTGGCCCTTGCTTGTTTGGTTTTTCTCGGATAGACACTGAGCAGGGGATATATCAAGAGAACCAGGAGCACTACCCAGATCCGTCTCTCGCTTCCACCGAGCTGCCAGGCAAGCACTACCACATGCTTGCATACATACAGTACCTATTGCCTCTATCTTATTCTTGCATCATGGAGTCGCGATTGCATTAAATTGAATCCCAAGTATTGCATAGCCTTTACTTTAAAACCCCACCAAGCTCGTTCCTCCATCCCATGAGCCATTACTACAGGAGTTGTTTGAGCCATGCGAGTCGTAGAACAGCATGTGTAGGGTATGTGAGTGTCTGTTGGATAACGAGGTACCTAAACAACTTAACCTGAGTAGTAATGGGATAACTAATGAAAGTGGCATCGGTGAGCAACAACTGCTATTTGGTTTTTCCTGCTCAATTGTGTCCCGTAAGACCCCGAGTACTTGAAACCTGTTCCTTGCTTTATCGCGCTATCCACATCCGGGAGGTATATGGGACCCCCTGAGCCAGATCTTGATTCAGTCTTATTTCTTGGGGCCACAAACTAGTTTGAGGTTTTATTTACTATCCTGTACTTATGCCATGCTTTACTGCTTTATTTACGATTGTGTGAGGAGCACGCTGTACTGTTTTGGAAGCGGAGTGTTTTCGCGGTATCGACAGTCCCCGTTTGGGGATTTGCTGTCGTTTACAGCCACTGACGCAAACCTTGAGTCCGTCTCGGAGTCAGCTAGCTTCGTTGCGGGTGTACTCAATGGGGTGGCCCCCTGAAATATTTCTGAATCCTGTGATTGCTTTGTCGTGAAGGCCTCGTTGGGTTTTGATTTGGTTTTTCCGAGGTTGATCGAGTGTGTGTTGCTATTGGTGCACCCCGGCCGGGTAAAACTTTATGAAAGCCGTGTCCGCGGTTATGGACGACTTGGAGCACAGTTTCTCGATCATAGACAAGCATAACTAAAGTACCGCTTTAATCTGACTAAGTACATGACTAGTAAATAGTGCAATACTCATGGAATGGTTAATAAAATTGCCAACGGATGGGGGGTTGTTCGTCCGCTTCCTCGTTGGTAAGCGAGGAGGAGGATGGATCTGATGAAATTACCGTTATAACTGTTGTCTTAATTCACGGACATCCGTCTATCATTGGTTAGGCGGATGGTTAGCGTTTATCTATAGAACTGCTAGGGTTTATCTTTTGCTGCAATTGCGTCACCCCAGGTTGTGTCCCCTTTAGAGGCATAAAGACTTGCTGAGTACCCTTAGGGTCTCACACGATAAATTATTGGTTCAGATGAACAGGTACCCTCGCAGGACGGATACTGGGTTGAAGAGGCTGATGATGTGGGCAACGATCGTTCGGTGTAGAGATTCCGGGAACGGGGATCCGTGAGATCTGTGGGCGGGATGTGCTTAGTTCTATGGCATCTTATGCCGATTTGCTTCTTATCCGTACTCGGACTTTGTTTTGCCGCTTCCGCTTGATACTCTGATGTGTGATGTATGAGGAATTATCCTAAAATATTATATCTATCTAGGTCATTTGAATCTTGCCGTATGGCGTTGCTATATTTCCTTTCTTTTTAGATGGTATGGCTCTGATGTACTCTTGTATGGTGGCTTGCATACATACTCATTTGTGTATGTAGTTGATCCCTTCGCCTGCCGATTACGCCGCCCGTACAGGTCCCGTTGAGTTGGTAGTGGTTGGGACGGCCGAAAGGTCTACCCGTGAGTGGCTTTTGGGGCCCCACCGTACTATTTCAACCACTACTGCTCATCCAGGCTTGTATCTAGGAGCGTAATTCACCGAGGTAGTTACAATTGGTATCAGAGCCATCCCGACCTTCAGGGTCTCAGCCAAACGGTCGTTGTCAGTCTAGCAAATATTTTTGGTAGTTATGTATATTAAGGAAAAAAAAACGCGAGAGTAGGACTGCTTCCACTTTTCTTCTTACCTACTCACCCACCCTTTCTGGTAAGGAAGTGTAACGTTTTCAATCCTCTTCTTAAAAATTTCAAACTAGGATTCACGTGTTCTGGGTTTCTGTAGTACCATAGGTTGTGTGTGTGTGTGTTTGTGTAATCCCTTGTCTATCTGTTGCATCCAAGTTGTTATCTATTCAGCCTTTTGGTTATCAACTGTTGGTACATTCCATACCAACAGGCTTTTGCAAACCGACGCGATCTGTCTTAACCTTTGTTAACCGACGTTATCTTGTTTGGAGTGTTCGTTTCCGTAGTTACCAATCTTAGGTTCAATGTGAGAAGAAGGGGTTAGGATATGTGTTCCACTTATTCATGTGCGGAGTAATGCTTTGAGTGCGGGATGGAGTCGCGACCATACCACTACTTTTATCATTCGCTTTTGTATATTGAATCGGTAGAGTCACTAATCTTGATTCGTTAAGTAATTTTGTGCATCTATTGGTATTTTAATGCCGAAATTTGTGGAAAAATTTTCTTTGATATATTTGTGTACCACACTCCTTTTCAGTCGTGTGCGATATGCTTAATATCTTCTAGGTGCTTTGAACTTTGTTGATATTTTAATATCATCTCAGTAAATTGTATCCTTTAATCTTGGTTAATTCCATCTTGGTACTATTTTGGATTATTATCATTCTCCATTATAGTACTGACTTGTGTTTTATATCAATCTCAGGATGGCTCCACCAAGCCGTTCAGATGAGGACATACCACCAGAGTTGGGGGCCGCATTGTCAAACATAGCTAATGCCTTGGCAGCGATGCAGCAGAACCAGCAGCGCTTGGAAGAAAGTGTCAGAAGAAATGAGTTTGCTCCACTCCCTCCACCTCCCAAGCGAGGAGACATCAAGAGCTTCCTGAAATTCAACCCTCGTCAGTTTGATGTTTCCGATCGGCCACTGGATGCGGATGATTGGTTACGTGAGACGTCAAGGCTTCTTGAGACTGCTGATGTTCCTGAGCAGGAGTGGGTAAAGTGTGCTACTCACCTTCTAAAGGGAGATGCAGCTCTCTGGTGGGAAAATTACTTGAAGGCAAGCTGCACTGGTTTTCAGCCTACCTGGGGACAGTTCTCTGGAGCGTTCAAAGAGCAATTCCTGTCAGAGATTGTCATGGAAAGGATGAAGGAAGCGTTTCTCAACCTGAAGCAAGGAAATGATAACGTCAACACCTACATCAGGAACTTCATGAATCTTTCTCGTTATGGTGGTGATGAGGTATCTGATGACAAGAAGAAGCAGAAGAGGTTCAGGCAAGGGCTCAATGCATCGATCAAGTATGCAATCACACATGCAAGGCCGGCATCTTTCCTGGAACTACAGCACACAGCCTTGCAAGAGGAGGCAAGCAGGCAAGTGTTCGAGGAGTCCAAGAAACACAACAGGGATGCATCAAGCTCTTCGGTTATGGCAGCTCCTTCTAAGCGGCGTTTCTGGGTTCCTAACACCCCACCGTCGCTCCCGGCTCCACCAAGACCTGCAAGTTACGCGTCAAGGCCACCAAACTTCACCACTGCGGCTCCCAGGGGCTACACCCACAACTACCCTGGAGCGCCTGGCGGAGTCCCTGGCCACGTTGCTCCACGTCCACCTGGTGCCTGCTTCACGTGTGGAGAACCTGGACATCAGAACTGGAACTGTCTGTTGAAGAACAAAGCTCTCCCTCAACCCCCGCCAAGATCTGCAGCAAGCTCTCCTTCGGTTCGTGCACCACCACCTCGGGCTCTCAACATCAACACCAAGCCCGGGTCTATGGTTGCTCGTGCCAATTGTGTCAACGCCGCTCAAGCTGAGCATGCACCTGGAGTGGTGATGGGTACGCTATCCGTTAACTCAGTCCCTGCACGAGTTTTGTTCGATTCTGGTGCATCGCATTCATTTGTTTCTCACAAGTTTGCAAATGAGAATGAGTTAGTCTTGGTTCCTCTCCAAAAGCGGTTAATGGTCCTTTCTCCTGGAGAGAAGATGGCAGCTTCTAAGATCAGTCATGGCAATCAAGTTGAGATTGGTGGTTCTCTGTTCTCGGCTTCTTTAATTGCTCTGGGCAATTCTGACATTGATGTCATTTTGGGCATGGATTGGTTAACAGCAAATGCAGCTGTGATTGATTGTGCTGAACGCTCAGTGTCTCTGAAGATTCCTGAAGGTCATATAGTCTTTTCTCCAAGTCTGACTCCTGCTGTCCAGCTTTTCTCTTTGGCGGCTCTGAATGATGATGCTATGGAAGCTATTCAGAGAGTCCCAGTGGTCTGTGAGTTTCCGGATGTTTTTCCTGAAGAGTTGCCGGGTATGCCTCCGGATCGTGAGGTTGAGTTCGTAATTGAGCTTGAACCTGGAACGGCTCCTATCTCCAAGCGACCTTATAAAATGGGTCCTGCTGAGTTGGCGGAACTCAAACGACAGCTTGATGAACAAGAGAAGTTGGGTTTCATTCAACACAATACTTCTTCTTGGGGTAGCCCAACAATATTTGTGAAGAAGCGTGACAGGACTGATAGACTTTGTGTTGACTATCGGGCTCTCAATGCTAAAACCATCAAGAATAAATATCCCCTTCCGCGGATTAATGATCTCTTTGACCAGCTAGCTGGAGCTGTGGTATTCTCTAAGCTGGATTTGAGGAGTGGTTATCACCAAATCAAGATTCGCAAGGAAGATGTGCCTAAAACAGCTTTCACCACCCGCTATGGCCTGTATGAGTACACGGTGATGTCTTTCGGTCTCACCAACGCTCCTGCTACCTTCTCGAGGCTTATGAACTCGGTCTTCATGGAGTACCTGGATAAGTTCATTGTGGTCTATCTGGATGACATTCTGGTCTATTCCAAGTCGAAGGAAGAGCATGAAGAACACCTGCGGTGTGTCCTAAACAAGCTGCGCGAGAACCGCTTGTATGCAAAGTTCTCAAAGTGTGAGTTTTGGCTGCCTGAAGTAACCTATCTTGGTCATGTTATCTCTGCCAAGGGCATTGCAGTCAACCCGGAAACCGTGAAGACAATTGTTGAATGGCTTCCACCTGCTAATGTCAAAGAAGTGCGGAGTTTTCTTGGTTTGGCTAGCTATTGCCGTCGCTTCGTTCAGAACTTCTCGAAGATAGCGAAACCTCTTACCGATCTTCTCAAGAAAGGCAAGAAATACCTGTGGACTCCTGCTTGTCAAGCAAGTTTTGATACACTCAAAGAGAAGCTCACTTCCACGCCAGTGTTGGTTCCTCCGGATACATCTAAGCCTTTCCAGATATTCTGCGACGCCTCTTTGCAAGGATTAGGTGCGGTCCTTATGCAAGAGAAACAGGTGGTTGCTTATGCCTCTCGTCAGTTGAAGACGCATGAGATCAACTATCCCACACATGACCTCGAGCTAGCAGCAGTTGTCTTTGCTTTGAAGCTATGGAGGCACTACTTGCTTGGCAACCGTTGTGAGATCTTTTCTGACCACAAAAGTTTGAAGTATATCTTCACTCAGCCTGATCTCAACCTTCGACAGAGGAGATGGATCGAAGCAATCAATGACTTTGATTTGACCATCAACTACACACCGGGCAAAGCTAATGTCATGGCAGATGCTCTCAGCCGCAAAGCTTATGTCAATAACCTCATGATGGAAGAGCAGCAGCCCCTCTTGTGCGAGGAATTCCGCCAGCTCAACCTGGAAGTTGTGGAACAAGGGCATCTCCTGAACCTTCTGGCTACTCCTCTATTGGAAGAAAAGATTCGCTCTCGTCAGCTGGGTGATCCGCACACCAGAAACATCATCTCTAAACTTGAGCTTCCGAAGTATGAGTCCTTCCACGTTGATGATCAAGGCACGCTTTTCTTCGACCACCGGATGTTTGTTCCAAACTACCCGGGTTTGAGAGAGCAAGTTCTCAAGGAGGCGCATGATTCGGTTCTTTCTATCCATCCTGGCAGCACAAAGATGTACATGGACTTGAAAACACAGTATTGGTGGCCTGGTTTGAAACGATATTGTGCCAAGTATGTCTCGGAGTGTGATGTCTGCCGCAGAGTGAAAGCTGTCCATCAGAAACCTTTTGGTCTTCTACAGCCATTGAAACCTCCGGAGTGGAAATGGGAGAAAGTAGAGATGTACTTCATCACTGGCTTTCCAAGGTCGCAGAAGGGCAACAATGCAATATTTGTTGTCATCGACAGGCTTTCTAAAGTGGCTCATTTCTTCCCCGTCAAGGAAACAATTTCTGGAATTCAGTTGGCTGAGCTCTATATCAACAGAATTGTCTCTCTGTATGGGGTTCCGCTTGAGATCAGTTTAGACCGTGGGAGCATCTTCACTTCCAAGTTCTGGGAAAGCTTTCAAAATGCTCTGGGAACAAAGTTGAACTTCAGCACTGCTTACCACCCTCAGTCGCAAGGACAAGTGGAAAGGATCAATCAGATTCTGGAGGATATGCTTCGTGCTTGCGTCATCTCTTTTGGCATGAAGTGGGAGGAATGTCTGCCATATGCTGAATTCTCGTACAACAACAGCTTCCAGAAGAGTCTGAAGATGGCACCATTTGAGGCTCTCTATGGTCGCAAGTGCAGAACTCCGATTGGTTGGTCAGGTGCAGGAGAAAGAATCTGGTTTGGCCCTGACATTGTAACTCAAGCGGAGGAGAAGGTGCATATCATTCTCGAGAACCTGAAGATTGCTCAAAGTCGTCAGAAGAGCAATTATGACAGGAAGCACACGGACATGGTGTATGCCCCTGGTGATCTCGTGTACCTTCGTGTCACTCCCATGAAAGGCACACACCGTTTTGGCATCAAAGGAAAGCTGGCTCCTAGATACATCGGTCCTTTCAAGATTCGTGGTAGAAGAGGAGAAGTCGCTTATGCCCTCGGGCTCCCGGAAAAACTCAAAGTCCATGATGTTTTCCACATCTCTCAGCTCAAGAAGTGCTTCAAAGATCCCGGCAGGACCGTGGATCACGAGCTAATCGATCTCCAAGAAGACCTGTCTTATCAAGAACACCCCACCAAAATCCTTGAGACCGCAGAAAGAAGGACTCGCAACAAGTCCATCAAGTTCTGCAAGGTGCAGTGGTCACACCATTCTGTTGATGAAGCCACATGGGAGCGTGAAGATGAACTCCGTGCCAACCATCCTTCTCTCTTTGTGTCTTCTTCTTCTTCCTAGAATCTCGGGGCGAGATTCCTGTTTAGTGGGGGAGAGTTGTAGCATCCCAGTTGTCTAACACCTGTAATGCTACTTGTTCTAGTAATAAAAAGGGCCACTTCCAATATATAATTGTTGCATCATCATCATATCATGCTCATGTCATCATGCCACCTTGCATTTGAGCATCATATAAAACCCCTTCTTGTTTGGTTCTTATCTCATGTGCATTATTAATTGTAGTTGCCTCTTGATATTGTATTTGGTTCTTGATAAATTGTTAAATGCCCAAGTTGATTTGGGGGCATATCTCTTAATAACTCCACCACCTTTCTTTCACCACCTTATAATTCCACCATCCAATTAATATGAGCTTGGCATTTATGGGTTACTTCTAGCTCATGTGGGTTGGGATGGATCCATTTCTTTTCCACATGCTCTTATCTTGGCATCATTTTGTTTTCACATTATTGATATATGAGAGCCACATGGCCACCTTTGCATGCCTTGTGAGTGGAACCTTTTCCTAGCTTCCATATGGGTTGTTTTGGGGTTGTTGTCATGTTGGGATATTTTGGGCTTACTAAATACCTAGTGGCACATACACACTAGCAAGTCCCATTTCTATTCAAATATGGTCATCTCCATCTATTCCACATGTGGCATCCTTTTAAATTCTTTGGCTTGGCTTAATCCACATTTTTGGAATGCATATGAATAAATGCCATGGACATTTATTTTGTTTTCACAAAATAAAACCTAGCATTATTGGTTATGCATGGGCCATGCAACCATAACCCTTGGCCTTCTTCTTTTGGTTTGTTTTATTTGCTTGGTAGGAGCTTGGTTTTAAATTCAAGTAGATGCTCCTTGTTTTGGATCTCTTAGACCATAATTAAAAACTACCTCTTTGTTTTGGCTAAACCCAAATCCTTATCTCCCCCTCTCTCTAACCCTAAGCTAGATCTAACCTTACCCCTATCTCTAAACCCTAACCCTAGCATATCACACCTTCCTCTCCCTCGGCCTCTCTCCCTTCCTCTAAACCATGCATGCCCCACCTACCTACCCCATCCCTAGCAAAACCTAAACCACCCCATCTACCTAGACCGAGCCCATGCCATCTTTCCTTCCCTCTCGGTTACCCTCTCTTCTCCTGCCCTCACCTTGGTCCACCAGCACCACCACGTCACCCCCCCCCTTATCTGCCCCTCACCACTCTTTCTTTGGCTTCAAGACAAAGAGAAGAGAGGGAGAAACCTACCCCACCCGAGCCTCCTCTTGCTTTGTAAAAAGTAGAGACCACCCCCATGTGATCCTCTCCCTCCCCTCTTATCTGTAGCACCAGCTCCCCACGTGCCTACTCCCCTATCAGATCAAGATCCAGGAGGCCCCAGACCCTCTCCTTCCTCCCCACAGCCTCCTAGCCATGGCCATGGTGTTTCCAAACCCTAGCTCTGGCCAGATCGTTTGGAGGCGGATGTAGCCAGGCAAGAGGGAGTCTTGGGGGTCCAGGAACCGTTGCCGCCCTCCTCAGCATCACCCCGAACCAGGAGCTGCCCCGGAGCGCGCCGGAGAAGCCCCGCCACCGCCGTGCCCGCGAGCAGCAGGAGTGCTCCGACCCTCTGCTACCCCGACGAGCGACGCGACCCCGAGCCCGCTAGCTGCACCGTACGGTCGCTGGTGAGCTCCTTTTCCCCCTAGACATCGTCTCCCTCCCCCTCTCGCCGTGCATCGCCGCCGCTTTCCGTCGAGCGCTCTGCGCGCGCGCCGAGCGTCGCGTTCTGGCGACAGCAGACGCTGCAGCAGTTAGGTCCGGCGCTGTTCGACGCCCCGCCTTGCGCGCTGTAGTCCTCCGCTGCGTTAGACCACCGAACGAATCTTGTAGCCCATCTTCCCCTCTTCATCTTTCGTTTTAGCCGCTTCGCGTTTCCTCTGGCGGATTCGTCGCCATCGTCGACGAAGATCGGCCAGATCCGCCGCCGTCAGGGTTGTCGTCGTCAGCAGACAGCGACAGCCGGTGATGTTTTGCGGTTAGGTCCCTGAAGTTTCTCCCGCCTAAACCCGCTGTCCCCGTAGCCCCACCAGTCAGCGTCGGTGGCGATTTTATAAAAAGACTCCCTGCGTTTTCTCAAATCAACCCGCGGTCCCAAGCCCCCCCCCCCACCTGTCAGTTCCTGGCCCGCTCGCCTCTGTCTCGTGGGCCTGCTGGGCCTGGACCCGCCTGTCAGCCTCGCTGACTAGAGTGAGCCTGGGTGAGAAAGTCTGGCGCGTGTGTGTGTGTCTGCCCAGTCAGCCTGGTGACCCCACCTGTCATTCTCTGGTGTAGCTTCTGCTGAGTGACAAAAGACCAAGAGTTTGCTGATTCAAAATTTCAAACATTTTTTCAAATCAATTCAAAACAGTTCAAATTCAAATCTGTTCCAAATTTAATTGAATTCATAACTTATTCCTGGTTTGGAATTTGAATTCAAACCTTATATGAAAAATGTTTAGTTTTTGAATTACAATTCAAATCCTTATTCAAATATTTTCAGAAATTATTTTGTTTAGTCAACCTTTGACTTTGACCCTAATTAATTAATTTTGACTTAAAACAAAATTTAAAATTCATATTTTCAAATAATACAAATAATATATGTTTCTGAATCAGAAAAATGTGAGGATTTCAAATATGTTATTCAAATTGCCTTTTGCACATTTAAAATTCCAAGTTGAATTAAATTACCACAAATGCCACTGGAATTTAAATAATTAATAACTTTTGATTTATAAATCCAAATTTAGCAAATGATATGTCTAAAATGATCAGCTCGACGAGACATTTCTGTTTATGCTATCCATGACTTCAATTGCAGCATACCATCATATAAAAATATAGTGTACAGCAACTAATATGGCAACAAATGTGGTCCAAAACCCCATTAAAATGTTGTGCTTGTCTTCCACACCTCACCCATGCCATGCTACTTTAATGCCATGCAAATTGTGCATCATCCATCATGGCATGATTGTTTGCTTGACGTATCTTATTCATATGCTTGTGCTCTATATTTATGTTGGCCCTTGCTTGTTTGGTTTTTCTCGGATAGACACTGAGCAGGGGATATATCAAGAGAACCAGGAGCACTACCCAGATCCGTCTCTTGCTTCCACCGAGCTGCCAGGCAAGCACTACCACATGCTTGCATACATACAGTACCTATTGCCTCTATCTTATTCTTGCATCATGGAGTCGCGATTGCATTAAATTGAATCCCAAGTATTGCATAGCCTTTACTTTAAAACCCCACCAAGCTCGTTCCTCCATCCCATGAGCCATTACTACAGGAGTTGTTTGAGCCATGCGAGTCGTAGAACAGCATGTGTAGGGTATGTGAGTGTCTGTTGGATAACGAGGTACCTAAACAACTTAACCTGAGTAGTAATGGGATAACTAATGAAAGTGGCATCGGTGAGCAACAACTGCTATTTGGTTTTTCCTGCTCAATTGTGTCCCGTAAGACCCCGAGTACTTGAAACCTGTTCCTTGCTTTATCGCGCTATCCACATCCGGGAGGTATATGGGACCCCCTGAGCCAGATCTTGATTCAGTCTTATTTCTTGGGGCCACAAACTAGTTTGAGGTTTTATTTACTATCCTGTACTTATGCCATGCTTTACTGCTTTATTTACGATTGTGTGAGGAGCACGCTGTACTGTTTTGGAAGCGGAGTGTTTTCGCGGTATCGACAGTCCCCGTTTGGGGATTTGCTGTCGTTTACAGCCACTGACGCAAACCTTGAGTCCGTCTCGGAGTCAGCTAGCTTCGTTGCGGGTGTACTCAATGGGGTGGCCCCCTGAAATATTTCTGAATCCTGTGATTGCTTTGTCGTGAAGGCCTCGTTGGGTTTTGATTTGGTTTTTCCGAGGTTGATCGAGTGTGTGTTGCTATTGGTGCACCCCGGCCGGGTAAAACTTTCTGAAAGCCGTGTCCGCGGTTATGGACGACTTGGAGCACAGTTTCTCGATCATAGACAAGCATAACTAAAGTACCGCTTTAATCTGACTAAGTACATGACTAGTAAATAGTGTAATACTCATGGAATGGTTAATAAAATTGCCAACGGATGGGGGGTTGTTCGTCCGCTTCCTCGTTGGTAAGCGAGGAGGAGGATGGATCTGATGAAATTACCGTTATAACTATTGTCTTAATTCACGGACATCCGTCTATCATTGGTTAGGCGGATGGTTAGCGTTTATCTATAGAACTGCTAGGGTTTATCTTTTGCTGCAATTGCGTCACCCCAGGTTGTGTCCCCTTTAGAGGCATAAAGACTTGCTGAGTACCCTTAGGGTCTCACACAATAAATTATTGGTTCAGATGAACAGGTACCCTCGCAGGACGGATACTGGGTTGAAGAGGCTGATGATGTGGGCAACGATCGTTCGGTGTAGAGATTCCGGGAACGGGGATCCGTGAGATCTGTGGGCGGGATGTGCTTAGTTCTATGGCATCTTATGCCGATTTGCTTCTTATCCGTACTCGGACTTTGTTTTGCCGCTTCCGCTTGATACTCTGATGTGTGATGTATGAGGAATTATCCTAAAATATTATATCTATCTAGGTCATTTGAATCTTGCCGTATGGCGTTGCTATATTTCCTTTCTTTTTAGATGGTATGGCTCTGATGTACTCTTGTATGGTGGCTTGCATACATACTCATTTGTGTATGTAGTTGATCCCTTCGCCTGCCGATTACGCCGCCCGTACAGGTCCCGTTGAGTTGGTAGTGGTTGGGACGGCCGAAAGGTCTACCCGTGAGTGGCTTTTGGGGCCCCATCGTACTATTTCAACCACTACTGCTCATCCAGGCTTGTATCTAGGAGCGTAATTCACCGAGGTAGTTACAATTAACATCTAAATACTATATGAATTTGGCTAAGTGTAGCTTAGGCTTGATTTGCTCAAAATAGGTTATACCTATTAGTTAAAATCACTAAGTTTTTCTTTGACAAAACTTTCCCAAGGAATCACCAATAGAAATTGGTGAACCTTCACCCTTGTTCAACCACAAGTTTTAACTTAGAAATTGGGATGAGGAGATTCTTGATAGCTTCCATGTCTTGATGCTCAAGTTGTCCAATACCAGGGACATGGCTAAGTACTTAGATTCTTCCATCTGTAGTGGTTGTGCACTTTCCCCACAAGACTTGATTTTCACCAAGACAAGACCTTTCAGAAGCCTTCCCTTAGACCAAATGGACGCGTTCCAACCTATCATCCCACTACCACTAACTGTCCAAATGGCTAAGTTATTGCAACCTATATGATCCAGGTAGAGCCCATATTGCCATGTGGCTGCACTAGAAGCTTCTTAACATTTGGCATCTCAAATCCCTTTGTTCCTGGGTGGCTTTCCACAAGTGAGATACACAAGGTAAACCATAGAAATGGGCCTTGTGTAACCACTCAACACAAACCAATCTTTCCATTCCACCCAGGTGTTTCATTCACTTAGTTGTTTTATTAAGCAAAACATAAGTCCAAAGACTTAGAAATATTTCTCATAGCATGATTATATAAACCACCCTTGGTTGCTACTAGCTAGGCTAAGCATGGCAATAGCAAGTATCTTAACTTAAAGGAAATTCTAACATTGCTACAACTACTAGGATTTCCCAACATAACATATATATACTTGGCAAAATAATCATGTAAGTCCTATACAAAATATTTCTAATGCATAGGTATAAAATATTGGGACAAAAACATGTAGAACCACTTGCCTTGGTAGTTTGGGGAGTTGCAACAATCTTCACAACCACAATCACTATTATCACCAAAATCTACACATAAAATAAGGGCACCAAAATCACATAACAAAATATACACACAAAAAATATGAATGCATGCAAAAATTCCATGTGATGATTTTCTACACCAAACAAGACAAGTATATAGTACTGAAACATAAACAAGACCAAAATATACTAAATTAAACTTTGTTTGATTTTTAGATCATTTTTCAAATCATTTCTATTCCCAAAATATGCCTACAAATGATTCTGCAAAAACAACCATTTTTACAGAGGCAAAACATTAAACACCTTGCATAAACAGATAGAATTTTCTCTCCTTATTCCAATGATATAAAATTTGTAAAATTTGAACGTGGGGATCAAAAGTTATGAATTTTACAAGTTTGAAACTCTAATAGATCTAATTCAGATTTTAAAACAAAGAACTAGCCACGTGGCAGCATCTGATTGGTCGATACCGTTTCGCACCAGATCACACTCGTGGGCTGTTAGATCTAACTTCACACATACGGCCCAGATCTGCCTGTACCGCTTCGTTACAGATCTAATTCTAATTGCTGGATCTAGATCCTACGGCTACGGATCAAACGACCACAGGTGGGCGGCGCCAGTGGCGGCGATGCAGCGGCGCGGCTCTGTCAGAGAGGTTGCCGGCGATTCAGATCGCACGGGGAGGAGTGGGGGTGCTTACCGTGTTCGCGGGACTGCCATGAAGCTCAAGGTGGTCGAGGGAGAGACAGGGGCGCTCGGACTCGGCTGCTATTGCTCATCGGAGTGAAGCCTGTCATCGGGCAAGCTCTAGCGTCATCGGGGGCGAGGTTGTGGTGTGCGCTAAGACAAACCAGAGGTGCCGTTAGATGCGCACAAGCCTGGCGAACAAGTTAGTATGCAGAAGAGAGGAAGGGATGGTCGGGAACTACCAGTGGGTGTCGCCGGACTTGTGCTGACCTTCGGTTGCCTCCAGAGGTGGACGATGACGACGCTCTAGGACGATACAGAGCAAAATAAGGGTATGAGAAGATGCACAAGGACTCACTGATCACGCTTGTATGAATCAGAGATAGGGGCGGTCGATGCTTACCGGAATCGCACGCCGGAGTTGCTCGGTACCGCGGCGGTGCAAGTGGAATCGTGGGCAGCCTGGTGGCACTTCTGGCTAGCTCTGCTGGGGGAAATGGCTGCGAGGGGGAGGGGATTATGTAGCCGGAGCGGAGGATAGAATCACGCTCGCAATCAACGGCAATTAACCGGATTAAATCGCGGCAGTGAAGGAGAGGAAGAAACGGCGAGGGCCTGGTCGTGGGCGGGGTTTTGGGGACGACGAGCTAACATGGCACGGGGTCCACTTGAGAGCGAGTGCGGGGTAGGTCTGGGCCGCGTGAGAGAGAGAATAACCCCGGGTGGGCTTGCTGGGCTGAGTTTGTTGTTGGGCTGAAAAGCTGGCGCCGGCCTTTTTGCAATTCTTTATTCTTTTTCTTTTTCTGTTTGAATTTCCAGGAATCAAATTCAAATGAAATCAAATGTGTTTGATTTCAAACTTGTTCTGGATTTTTTATAAAATGAAACCTGCATAATTTTGAGTATAAAACCATGTTGTCTCACCAGACTTGCTTGGTTCCTTTGAAATTTTTAAAATAAACAGTGCCTTAGCACAAGATTTAATATAGATATGAAAATGATTTTAAAACCATATTTTTATTTTGGAAATTTTGTACAAGCTTTGGAACTCAACCAATCCAACTCATGAACAAACAAATCTTGGTTTGAAACAAGTATTATCTCACTAGAGAGTAGCATTGGATCAATGCTTGTCTACATAAAATAATAGCACTCAATGTTTCTGTTTCTTTGAAATGACTTTGAAAATGATCCCTAAATGATTATGTAAGCATGGATGATATGCAATCTTTGAAAACATGATTTTAGGGATGTTACATTTTCAGTCTATCCCTGATCTTAGCAATGATATCTTGTCTTTCCTTGATATAGTCTGGCGCAAATTCTTTGCTGCTACCAGGCTCATACCAACATATTGGTGATCTACACTTCCTTCCATACAGAACTTGGTATGGAGATGCCTTCAGACTACTCTGATAGCTATTATTATAAGAAAATTCTGCCAATGGTAGATGACCTTCCCATGTACCTCCAAAATCTAATGCACAAGCTCTTAACATGTCTTCTAGTATTTGATTTGTTCTTTCTGTTTGACCTCCTGTCTCAAGATGATAGGTTGTGCTGAAATCTAACTTTGAACTAAGTGCTTCATGCAATTTCTTCCAAAATGCTGAAGTAAACACTGATCCCCTATCAGTTACGATCTTTTTGGGTACTCCATGCTTACTTACTATCTCTTTGAGGTAAACTTCTACTAACTTCTTGGCATTATCTTTCTGATTTACCGGAATAAAATGTGCACTCTTAGTGAGTCTGTCCACAATTACCCATATCATATCCTTCCTTTTCGGTGTCATGGGCAATCCTGTGATGAAGTCCATACCTATTTCTTTCCACTTCCACTCAGGAATTTCCAAAGGTTGTAATGGTCCGGCTGGACTTTGATGTTCAGCCTTCACCCTTTGACAAGTATGGCATTCTGATACATATTTAGCAATGTCCCTTTTCATGTTATTCCACCAGAATAGTTCTTTCAAATCCATATACATCTTAGTACTTCCTGGATGTATAGAATATGGTGTTTCATGTGCTTCTCTGAGTATGACATCTCTAATCTCAGTCACATCTGGAACACAAAGACGGTCTTCAAACCATAAAGACTCATAATCTCCAAGGTGAAAAACTGATTTTTGCCCTTGAGATATCCTCTGAATTTCCTCGGCAATAAAAGGATCTTTTGCTTGATGCCTGAAAATTTCGTGCTTAAGATCAATGCCCTGCTCTGCAACTACCTTCATAGTAGCTAATCCTCCAAGAACCTCTGTTCTAATGAATTGAAGCTCTAATCTTTCCAAGTCCATTTGTAACTCTTTTGGTAGCTCCCGATTGCTAGGCTAAATATCTTCACTCTTTCTGCTTAAAGCATCAGCTACAACATTTGCTTTCCCTAGAGTATAGTTGATTGTTAAATCATAATATTTGATTAGTTCCAACCAACCCTTCTGTCTCATATTCAATTCCTTTTGATTGAAAAAATATTTGAGACTTTTATGGTCAGTGTATAACTCACATCTGGCTCCATAAAGAAAATGCCTCCATCCTTTTAGCGCAAAAACTACTGTTGCTAACTCTAAATCATGAGTTGGATAGTTGACTTCATGTGGTTTCAGTTGTCTTGAACAATAAGCAATCACTTTCCGATCTTGCATTAACACACAACCCAAACCTTCTTTAGATGCATCACAGTATACTGTGAAGACTTTTCCTGTTTCTGGAACTGCTAAAATTGGAGCTGTGGTTAACCTGGTCTTCAACTCCTGAAAACTTGCTTCACACTTCTCATCCCAATTGAATGGTGTATTCTTTCTTAGCAATTTGGTCATTGGTCCAGCTATTTTGGAGAAACCTTCAATGAATCTCCGGTAATAACCAGCCATTCCTAAGAAACCTCGAATTTGCTTCACATTGGTTGGTGCAGTCCACTCTAGTACTGACTGAACCTTAGATGGATTTACAGCAATTCCATGTTTACCGATCACATGGCCGAGTAATTCTACCTCATCTAGCCAAAATGCACACTTACTGAACTTAGCATAAAGTTTATGTTCCCTCAGTGTCTGCAATGTTATTCTCAAATGATCAGCATGCTCTTCCTTATCCTTGGAATATATCAGAATGTCATCAATAAAAACTATGATGAACTTATCCAGATATGTCATGAAGATTTTGTTCATCAAATTCATGAATATTGTAGGTGCATTGGTCAAACCAAATGGTACTACCAAATACTCATGGTGTCCATATCTTGAGACAAATGTTGTCTTTGGAACATCTTCCGGTTTGATTTTTATTTGATGGTATCTAGATCTTAAGTCGATCTTTGAGAATACTCCAGCTCCTTTCACTTGATCAAACAAATCTTGGATCCTTGGTAAAGGATACTTATTCTTGATAGTAACGTTGTTCAGATTTCTATAATCTCCACACATCCTTCTTCCACCATCTCCCTTATCCACAAAGATTATTGGTGTTCCCCATGGAGATACACTTTCCTGAATAAATCCTTTTCTGGCTAGCTCATCAATTTTCTCTTTGAGTTCTTTTAACTCTTTGGGTCCCATCTTATATGGTGCTTGAGCTATTGGTGCCGTACCAAGAATTATATCAATAGTGAACTCTATCTCCCGATCTGGTGGCATTCCCGATAGCTCTACTGGAAAAACATCTTGAAATTCATTTACTATAGGAATATCTTCCAATTTTACCTCTTTCACTGAGTTCAGCTGCAGATCCACCATGATATGACTGTGCTTATCTGCTTGGTAAACTATCCTTGCTCCACTTGGAGTTTTGATTGAGACAGTTTTCTCCTCACAATTTATCTGAGCTCCATGTTCCAGCATCCAGTCCATCCCCAACACTACTATAATTCCCTTCAAAGGAATCACATAAAGGTCTGCAAAGTATGTACAACCATAGATCGAGATAACCTGATCTTGTTTGATGTGGCGTACAATCACATTTCCCCCTGCCGTAACTACGGTCATAGGGTTTTCTAACGTTGCCCTTCTAATCCCGAACTTAACACAGAATTCTTAAGAAATGAATGAAGTAGTTGCACCAGTATCAAATAGGACTTTGCCAGGATTGGTAAGGATATTGAGCGTACCTATCACTGCATGCTCTGAATTATCCACCTCCTCGAGGGTTGCACAGTTCAATTTCCCGGTAGGACTATTCCTCTTGCCATTGTTGTTCTTGCCATATTTCCTCCTTTATTGGGATGTCCATTTACTCCACTGGCTTGCCTTCCATCCCGAGCCGGCCAACCACCTTGTGGTTTGCTTGGACAATTGGGCTTGATGTGACCTCTCTGACCACAAGCGTGACATACAATTACTGGTTTCGGGCAATCCCTGCTCATATGCCCTGGGAGTTTGCAATTATGGCATATAATATTCTTTGCATTTGGATTTGCACTTCGAGTGGAATTGTTGTTGTTATAGGGCTTATTCCTTGGTTTGAATTCCATATTGGGCTTGGGCTTGCTTGCTTGTATCCTCTTGGTTTCCTTCTTAGCTCTCTTCCTTCTATCCTCTTGGACATTCTTGTAGTCATCTTCGAAGGTAATAGCTGCATCTAGCAACTGCTAATAAGTTTGATTATTAGACAACCTCAACTGCATCCTCACAAATGGATTTAATCCACACAGGAAACGCTTCTTCCTCTTTTTGTCACATCCCAAGAATTTCCAAATCTTGTAATGTGAAAAATAAATGAATAAAATAAAACTTTGTTGATTTTCAGGGTGAGAAGAAACTTTTTGAATCCATTTGGAAACTTTCAAAACCTATTTTGCTCAAGATAAATCCAAAAGGGATTTAAAAAGATAAACATTTAAAAAAAGGAAAATAAAAATATTTGGAATTACTATTTGGGATCTTTTAATAAAAAAAGATTTGTTTTCAAAAGAAAAGGATAGAAATAAAATAAGTATTATTTTAAAGAGCCAAATTAAAACTTAGCCAAGCCTTTGAAATAAAATATTTCTATTTGATAAAGATTAGTAAAGGTTTAATAAGGATTTAATATCCAAGTTTGTTAAAAATAAAGGTTTTTACTATTTTAATTAAACATCAAAACTTATTTATTTATTTTTAAATAAGTTTTCCAAATGTTTTACATTCTCAAATAAAACCTACTGATTTGGTTTTGAAAATATTTAGATTTCAAATGGAGTTCTAAATAAATTAAAACCCATTTGGGTTATTAACTAATGTCCATTTTATTTAATTATAAATGGACACTCAAAAATAAAAATATTATTTTATTTTGGGACTTTGGTTTATGTTGTTAAACAGAACCAAATTCAATTGTAAAGTGTGATGAATGCTTGAACTGATTTGAATGTTGATTTGTTGTTTGAATTTCAAAACAGAAAAAAGAATTGGAAAAAGAAAAAGCATTCAGGAAAAAAAATAGAAACAGGCAGCAGCCCAGCCGGCCAGCCCAACAAGCCCAACAGCAAGCCCACCCCACTCTCTCTCGCGCGAAACGTTTTCTTACTCCGCAACTCACCCACTCTGTGACTGACTGGTGGACCCCTTTTCCTTTCCCTCTCTCTCACTGCCCGTGGACCCCACAGCCATACGGTCATCTTCCACACCCGCGACCTGTTCTTCCCCAGACACCGCAGCCGTTTCCTGCCAGCAATGTTGCAGTTGAATTCGCTTCAATGTCGCGTTAATCCCTCGCCGTGACCACGCAGTTTTAAATGCCTCCCTCTTACCTCCCATTCCCCTCAGACTCCACGCCCTGAACGCCACCAGGCTGCCCTGAATCAAAGCAACACCGCCACTGCTCCGACCATCGTCCCCAGCTAATTCCGGTGAACCACTGCCACCCCTCACCCTCCCAACCACACGAGATTACTCCCCAGCCTCTGGCACATCTTCATGTACCTCCCATTCACTCGCGGGCGCTCCAGAACGTCGGCTCCGTCTTCAACTGAGCACCGCCGCGTCTGCGCCTTACTCCGGCGAGTTCCCCAGGTAGTATCCGACCGCCCCTCTCCTTCTCCTTCACGCAAGCAGCTTTGCCTTGATCTTGCGCGTCTAACTGTGTCTTCATTTTCCCTCGGGGCGAACCACAGCACCACCCTCAATGAGCTCCAGGACCATCTGACGCCGACCACGTCTCCGGCGAGCAATTAACCGCAACCTTGCGCGCCCCTCGTCGAACCAACAACACCTTGAGCTTCCCCAGGCTTCTGTGAACACGGTGAGCCTACTCCCTCCCTCTCTCGCTTCCTGCTTCACCAGCACCGCCACCCTCTGACCACACCGCCGCCAGCCACCGTCGCTGCGCCGCCAGCTTTTGGTCAAACACGTGTGAGCCGTTAGATCCCCATCCTGAGGCGTAGACAGAACGACTTAAGCGAACAGGTATGGGAGCATCTGAGCCGTGCGATTCGCATTAAATCCAACGATCCTCAGTGAGTGATTCTGACGAAACGGTATCAGCAAATAGAAAGGCGCCACGTGGCCCAGGCTTCGTTTTAAAACAGATTTGAATCTGTTAGAGATTCAATTTTGAAACCTTTGTAACTTTTGATCCACACGTCCAAAAATTACAAACTTGATATCATTGGAATCAGTGGAAGAAGCCCTAGCC
This sequence comes from Avena sativa, assembly GCA_916181665.1. Lineage (NCBI taxonomy): Eukaryota > Viridiplantae > Streptophyta > Magnoliopsida > Poales > Poaceae > Avena > Avena sativa. The sequence continues at coordinate 185,469,301 of OV702284.1, read as the reverse complement.
AACCATACAATTTGTTTAGTAAAAAGTTTCTGTTAGATTGTTTGTTTTTGCATAAACATTTGTATGCTTGTTTAGATTATAAAAATTATTCCAAAATGTTTTTAGGGTTGAAACCTTTGCAAATTGGTTTGTTGTGAACTTACTGACCCTAGGAACCAACCCATGGTTTTAAAAATGGATTTTGTGAAGATTAGGAATAAAAACTTGAATTAGCCTATTTCTAGTTGATTTTGTTATGAAAATTGTTTTGGAGTAAAAACCTTGGGAAAATGATTTAGATCAAACCTACTGACCCAAAACACCAAGTTATGTGAATTAGCAACTTATTTGGTGAAAGACATAAAGTTTTTGGTTTGATAAAAACATTTTCCACCACATAAAATAATGATTGGATTTGAAAAATGGTTTATAAATAAAACCCTTTTGCATATGACTTTGCCACTTTGGAAAATGACCACTTTGAACCTTACAAAGTTTAGAAGCCTAGTGGAGACCACCTTTGCAAATAAACCTATCTTTTCATGCTTGCATGCATGACTTAGTTCTCTTATTTTATGTGTGATGATTTGTTTGATTGATTATTGGTTGGAATGCTAGTTGATATTGTGTTTGCTTGATTGATTTGTAGTGAAGTTAGAAAAGTGTGAAACTAGCAAGATCAAGAAGTGAACCAACATTCCCTACCAAAAAGGCAAGTGACACTATCATCTAAAATTCCTACTATTTTCATTATACTTAGTGGATTTTGAAACATGCATGAAAAGAATTTCTATACTTATGCTATGCTAAATCCTAATAGGATTCCCTATATATTCCTTAGTAGAAACAATGTAGTTGTTACATGCTAGGCCATGCTATATTTTGAAAAGAGATACATGTTGAGATTTTAAGAAGTTGAGAAGACTTGTGTTTTACATAATAAAACAAGGACTCAATGAACCACCTGGGTGGACAAGGATACTTTGAGTTTTGGAGAAGGTGGCAACAAAAGGAACCATGTCTATGGCAATCTCTTTGTGTTGTGCTCCAAAAGAAAACCACCCAGGAAACTTAGAGATTGAACATGTTTCTCCAATTGTGGCTTTCGTGTACAACCACATGCTACTTATGGCTCTGGCTTAGTCAACTACATTGGGAAGACCCATGCATTGTCTTCAGGTTACTGAAAATGAGGGACCTGGAATCCTACATGGGTACTGAAGACAAGCTAGCAATGGTGTATGGGAGGACCCTCTGGAAAGACTTCGTCACATTCTCAATCTGCCAGTACTCCATCTTGGTGAGTACCAATCCAGCGGCCACTGGTGGCAACAAGATGAGATTGTGACATGTGGGTAAAGTGTACAACTTCTGCAGAAGATAATAAAATCTAAGTACTTAGTCGTGTCCCCGGTTATGGACAATACTGAGCAACTAAAGCTTGAAGCTATGGGAAATCTCGACATTCCAATTTCTAAAAGAAAAACTTTTAAGTGAGAACAAAAGGCTTGCAGCACTTGGGGGTACCAAGGAGCTCAAGAGATTTGGATAAAAACTTGCAGCACTTGGGGTTACCAAGGAGCTCAAGAGATTTTGATTAAAAACTTGAAGTACTTGGGGGTACCAAGGAACTCAAGGGGTTTTTGACAAGACACTTGGGGATTTACCAAGGAGTTCAGAAAGATTTGACAAAGGAAACAAAACCATTTGAAAAGATAGGATAAATTATTGCCTTCTACAAATGAGCCTAAAACCCTACTTAGCCAAATATGCATGTAATGATAGGATCCACTTATATTCAACATAGTAGTGAAACTTGCCAATACAATTCAAATGTATTGACCCTTGTGGCTGTAACTTGTAATGTTGCAGGTTTGATTGATTTTTGTGAAGATTGATTGATTAGGATTACAAAGTCTACAACCAACATGTTTGCCTGTGGCACTTTGAAGATGAAGGACCCCATGCTTATAGTTATTCCGTTGCAATGTAATGTAATAGCCAAATGAGCTAGGTAAGATGTAATAAAATTTTATTATTCCTGGTTATAAAGTTATATTATGACCTTTGTTTCTTGATATTACATCTTAACTGTGGATGCTAGCTATTGATCCAGGGACTAGCATTGTAAACACAGGGGACTCTACCTTATTTAAATGTTGGGACCCTTACAGATGGTATCAGAGCATTGTGTTGCCTGTAGGATTTGTAAACCTAGGATTGGACAAAACCCTTAGAAGAATAGGAGTATATTTGTACCAAAACTTATTTACAAACAATCTTGTAAACTCTTTCCTCAACCATTTTGGTTTCAACTCTACATCTCTTCTATTTCAACTTGATGGAAAAACCTACCCCATGACCAAAGACTTCACCATGTGCAAAGGACTCCATCAACTCTAATGGCTTCAACATCTTCAACTCTAATGACTTCAACTTCTTCAACTCTAATGACTACAACATCTTCAGCATATTCACCAAGGACTTCAATCTTGGATATCACTAAGAAAAAGTGAGACAAGGAAATCTTGCTCAAGATGTGGAGACTAAGAAAATGCAAAATTAGAAGGAGTTCACTTCACCTTTGAAGTTTTGTGACCAAGAGATTTCCCAAGGAAACCATGATCTCAAGCAAGAAGAATCAACCAAGAAAGATGGAAAGATCACAATTGAACCATATAGATGGACCACCATATTTTAGTTAAGTTAAACACACCAACTTATGTGGTGTAACAAAAATATTTTGTTGCCTAAGTATGTGCTTGAACTTGTTGTTTGAGTGAAAAGTTGTTTGTGATTGATTGCACATTGCTTGTGTGAATTGTGATGTGTGGGATTAGAATTACTTCCTTAGGAAATCTTGTTGCTTATTCTAATCTCCATCTAACCCAAACAGATGACTACTCCAAGAGACTCCAACATCAAGGTGGATAACACCAACACCAACCAAGAGGACAGCATGAAAGAACTCATAGCAACCCAACACCAGTTGAACCAAATGACAGCTCAATTCATAGCCAACACCAGTGGGGAAGATCCAACACTGCAAGGATTTTTGGAAACTCAGGCCCAATTGATGCTTAAGGTGACAGATCAAATGATCGATATGGAAGAAAGCTATTCCAAAAGAGTTTGTGACAACAAGGATGACAGAAATGTTATTCTAGATGGAGCCCCAGCTTGCATTATTTGTGGAGACAAGGATCATACTTCCAAGGAACATGGTGATCAATGCCCCAATTGTGAAGAGAAACACCCAGTTGGACAATGTCCCACCTCTCAAGATACTTGCTACCTATGTGAAGGAAACAATCATGTCCCTATCCAATGCCCCATCTATTCCATTGTGGAACAAAGGAAACAAGGTGGAGTGCAACAAATGATTGCAAATAATCAAGAAGGATCCAAATCTACCAAGAAGGTTGATGACAAAGGAAAAGGTCCACTTATACCTCCAAGCAAAACAACCCAATTCAAAGGACCAAAGAAAGGGCATATGAATTATCCAAAGAGCAATAGGAGGTCCAAGAAACATGTAGACATTCCTACCTACCAGATAACATATGAACAACATGAACTAGATGCACTCCTAGCTTTGGAGAAACCCAAAAAGCAAAAGAAGGACAAAAGCCATGTGCAATGTCATAAATGTAAAGAAATGGGGCACTATTCTAGTGAATGCCCAGAGAACCAGAAGAATAAGGAGATTGGCCAAGTATGGTGCAACAACTGCAAAGAGCTAGGCCATTATGCAGCAACTTGTCCACAAGAGACACGTAAAGAACTCAAAGATATCAACTGTTTCAATTGCAAAGAACCAGGACATTATGCAAGCAATTGTCCAGAAAAGATGAAGAACAAGTTAAACAAGCCTATGAAAGATCTCAGCCTTGGCCCATGAGTCAAGTGTGGAAACAAAGGACACAATGCAGATGTTTGCCTAGAGAAGTTTCCCCAAGATTCCAAGCAGGCCAATATGTAATTTAGTTTGAAAATTTTAAGGGTGGTAGTACCCCAGTTGTTCTGAGCCTACTTGTAACCCTAGCCTTCCCAAATCTCGGGACGAGATTTATTTTAAGGGTGGTAGCCTGTCACATCCCAAGATTTTCCAAATCTTGTAATGTGAAAAATAAATGAATAAAATAAAACTTTGTTGATTTTCAGGGTGAGAAGAAACTTTTTGAATCCATTTGGAAACTTTCAAAACCTATTTTGATCAAGATAAATCCAAAAGGGATTTAAAAAGATAACCATTTAAAAAAAGGAAAATAAAAATATTTGGAATTACTATTTTGGATCTTTTAATAAAAAAAGATTTGTTTTCAAAAGAAAAGGATAGAAATAAAATAAGTATTATTTTAAAGAGCCAAATTAAAACTTGGCCAAGCCTTTGAAATAAAATATTTCTATTTGATAAGGATTAGTAAAGGTTTATTTAAAATAAATTAATAAGGATTTAATATCCAAGTTTGTTAAAAATAAAGGTTTTTACTATTTTAATTAAACATCAAAACTTATTTATTTATTTTTAAATAAGTTTTCCAAATGTTTTACATTCTCAAATAAAACCTACTGATTTGGTTTTGAAAATATTTAGATTTCAAATGGAGTTCTAAATAAATTAAAACCCATTTGGGTTATTAACTAATGTCCATTTTATTTAATTATAAATGGACACTCAGAAATAAAAATAATATTTTATTTTGGGACTTTGGTTTATGTTGTTAAACAGAACCAAATTCAATTGTAAAGTGTGATGAATGTTTGAATTGATTTGAATGTTGATTTGTTGTTTGAATTTCAAAACAGAAAATAGAATTAGAAAAAGAAAAAGCATTCACGAAGAAAAAAATAGAAACAGGCAGCAACCCAGCCGGCCAGCCCAACAAGCCCAACAGCAAGCCCACCCCACTCTCTCTCGCGAAACGTTTTCTTACTCCGCAACTCACCCATTCTGCGACTGACTGGTGGACCCCTTTTCCTTTCCCTCTCTCTCACTGCCCGTGGACCCCACAGCCATACGGTCATCTTCCACACCCGCGACCTGTTTTTCCCAGACACCGCGGCCGTTTCCTGCCAGTAATGTCGCAGTTGAATTCGCTTCAATGTCGCGTTAATCCCTCGCCGTGACCACGCTGTTTTAAACGCCTCCCTCTTACCTCCCATTCCCCTCAGACTCCACGCCCTGAACGCCACCAGGCTGCCCTGAATCGAAGCAACACCGCCACTGCTCCGACCACCGTCCCCAGCTAATTCCGGCGAACCACTGCCACCCCTCACCCTCCCAACCACACGAGATTACTCCCTAGCCTCTGGCGCATCTTCCTGTACCTCCCATTCACTCGCGGGCGCTCCAGAACGTCGGCTCCGTCTTCAACTGAGCACCGCCGCGTCTGCACCTTACTCCGGCGAGTTCCCCAGGTAGTATCCGACCGCCCCTCTCCTTCTCCTTCACGCAAGCAGCTTTGCCTTGATCTTGCGCGTCTAACTGTGTCTTCATTTTCCCTCGGGGCGAACCACAGCACCACCCTCGACGAGCTCCAGGACCATCTGACGCCGACCACGTCTCCAGCGAGCAATTAACCGCAACCTTGCGCGCCCCTCGTCGAACCAACAACACCTTGAGCTTCCCCAGGCTTCTGCGAACACGGTGAGCCTACTCCCTCCCTCTCTCGCTTCCTGCTTCACCAGCACCGCCACCCTCTAACCACGCCGCCGCCAGCCACCGTCGCTGCGCCGCCAGCTTTTGGTCAAACACGCGTGAGCCGTTAGATCCCCATCCTGAGGCGTAGACAGAACGACTTAAGCGAACAGGTATGGGAGCATCTGAGCCGTGCGATTCGCATTAGATCCAACGATCCTCAGTGAGTGATCCTGACGAAACGGTATCAGCAAATAGAAAGGCGCCACGTGGCCCAGGCTTCGTTTTAAAACAGATTTGAATCTGTTAGAGATTCAATTTTGAAACCTTTGTAACTTTTGATCCACACGTCCAAAAATTACAAACTTGATATCATTGGAATCAGTGGAACAAGGCCTATCCAACCATGCGATTTTTTTAGTAAAAAGTTTCTGTTAGATTGTTTGTTTTTGCAGAAACATTTGTATGCTTGTTTAGATTATAAAAATTATTCCAAAATGTTTTTAGGGTTGAAACCTTTGCAAATTGGTTTGTTGTGAACTTACTGACCCTAGGAACCAACCCATGGTTTTAAAAATGGATTTTGTGAAGATTAGGAATAAAAACTTGAATTAGCCTATTTCTAGTCAAATAAAAATATTGATTTTGTTATGAAAATTGTTTTGGAGTAAAAACATTGGGAAAATGATTTAGATCAAACCTACTGACCCAAAAAACCAAGTTTTGTGAATTAGCAACTTATTTGGTGAAAGACATAAAGTTTTTGGTTTGATAAAAACATTTTCCACCACATAAAATAATGATTGGATTTGAAAAATGGTTTATAAATAAAACCCTTTTGCATATGACTTTGCCACTTTGGAAAATGACCACTTTGAACCTTACAAAGTTTAGAAGCCTAGTGGAGACCACCTTTGCAAATAAACCTATCTTTGCATGCTTGCATGCATGACTTAGTTCTCTTATTTTATGTGTGATGATTTGTTTGATTGATTATTGGTTGGAATGCTAGTTGATATTGTGTTTGCTTGATTGATTTGTAGTGAAGTTAGAAAAGTGTGAAACTAGCAAGATCAAGAAGTGAACCAACATTCCCTACCAAAAAGGCAAGTGACACTATCATCTAAAAGTCCTACTATTTTCATTATACTTAGTGGATTTTGAAACATGCATGAAAAGAATTTCTATACTTATGCTATGTTAAATCCTAATAGGATTCCCTATATATTCCTTAGTAGAAACAATGTAGTTGTTACATGCTTAGCCATGCTATATTTTGAAAAGAGATACATGTTGAGATTTTAAGAAGTTGAGAACACTTGTGTTTTACATAATAAAACAAGGACTCAATGAACCACCTGGGTGGACAAGGTTACTTTGAGTTTTGGAGAAGGTGGCAACAAAAGGAACCATGTCTATGGCAATCTCTTTGTGTTGTGCTCCAAAAGAAAACCACCCAGGAAACTTAGAGATTGAACATGTTTCTCCAATTGTGGCTTTCGTGTACAACCACATGCTACTTATGGCTCTGGCTTAGTCAACTACATTGGGAAGACCCATGCATTGTCTTCAGGTTACTGAAAATGAGGGACCTGGAATCCTATATGGGTACTGAATACAAGCTAGCAATGGTGTATGGGAGGACCCTCTGGAAAGACTTCGTCACATTCTCAATCTGCCAGTACTCCATCTTGGTGAGTACCAATCCAGCGACCACTGGTGGCAACAAGATGAGATTGTGACATGTGGGTAAAGTGTACAACTTCTGCAGAAGATAATAAAATCTAAGTACTTAGCCGTGTCCCCGGTTATGGACAATACTGAGCAACTAAAGCTTGAAGCTATGGGAAATCTCGACATTCCAATTTCTAAAAGAAAAACTTTTAAGTGAGAACAAAAGGCTTGCAGCACTTGGGGGTACCAAGGAGCTCAAGAGATTTGGATAAAAACTTGCAGCACTTGGGGTTACCAAGGAGCTCAAGAGATTTTGATTAAAAACTTGAAGTACTTGGGGGTACCAAGGAACTCAAGGGGTTTTTGACAAGACACTTGGGGATTTACCAAGGAGTTCAGAAAGATTTGACAAAGGAAACAAAACCATTTGAAAAGATAGGATAAATTATTGCCTTTTGCAAATGAGCCTAAAACCCTACTTAGCCAAATATGCATGTAATGATAGGATCCACTTATATTCAACATAGTAGTGAAACTTGCCAATACAATTCAAATGTATTGACCCTTGTGGTTGTAACTTGTAATGTTGCAGGTTTGATTGATTTTTGTGAAGATTGATTGATTAGGATTACAAAGTCTACAACCAACATATTTGCCTGTGGCACTTTGAAGATGAAGGACCCCGTGCTTATAGTTATTCCGCTGCAATGTAATGTAATAGCCAAATGAGCTAGGTAAGATGTAATAAAATTTTATTATTCCTGGTTATAAAGTTATATTATGACCTTTGTTTCTTGATATTACATCTTAACTATGGATGCTAGCTATTGATCCAGGGACTAGCATTGTAAACACAGGGGACTCTACCTTATTTAAAGGTTGGGACCCTTACACTTTTCCTCCGTGTTAACTTCTTCCTCAGCATAATGAGATAGTTGACTAAACTCCCGGATATACTTCATAACACTAGTATATCCCTGTTGTAGCTCTTCAAATTCTCTTCGCTTTAATTCCATAACACTCTCCAGAACATGATATTCACGGAATCTCTGTTTAAACTCTTCCCAGGTATACTCCCTTCCTGGTTGTTGCATGGCCAACTGATTTTCCCACCAAGATGTTGCAAGTCCTGTCAGAAGATGAGTTGCATACCCAATTTCTCCTCATCATTGCAACCTATAGTCTTCAGCTTTCTTTCTGTATCTGCTAGCCAATATTCTGCATCCATTGGTTCAGGAGCTGATGCGAAAGGTAACGGCCTTGCATTCTGGAAATCAGATAGACTCACTCCTCCACCTTCAGGTGCCCTCTAATTTGCTCGTCCTAGCAACTCCTCCATTAACTTGTTCTAGGTCTCTTGCATCATTTGCATACACTGTATAAAGTTCTGCTCCATTAACGGCCTCATTGGTGGTGGTGGTAATGCTCCCTGATTTGCTGCATCCGCATCTGCGTTCTCCTTGGCCTCTCGTTCCATCCACTGCTGCTCAGTTTTGATATCTACACTCGTATCCATGACCCACTAGTCCTGCAACATAAAGTGAATACTCATAATTACATCATGCACATGTGTTCTAAGCTCGACTTTACGCACAGAACTAGTCACACAATGAAGATCCAAAGAAAATCCAAATATGAATTTCACATATTATACATAATATCATAATAATACAATGTCATTACAACATATACCATATAGGTATAATCACGACACTACCTTATTTATCTGACTATCTTATTTCCTTGGAGTACAATACACGGTACTTGATATCGCTAACTAGTTGCCTCCCTCTAGTAGTAACTACGCTCATCATACATGCCTGATGTCCAACTGTGATGACGTGTTGTTCGTCGCACAGTTTGTGGAACAAATGGCCTTCCAGAAGGAACATACTCAGTATCTGAAGTGTCAGGACTTGAGTCATTACTCAATCTGAGCGCATTGACTCCCTCCAGCTCAGCTGAAAAGTCTTTAGAAACATATTCCACATTATCTCCCACTTGCATCTCCTGAGCTTCATTCCTTGAGTTGTCAACAGGATATGCAGATCCTGCTCCTTCCCAAGTGCTCCTTTGGGCCAGATAGTTAAACACTGGATAATGTATATTCCCTGGGTTTTGAGAAGATGTTGATGATTCAAACACTCTCTCCTCAGGATCTTCTTCTTCATCCTGATTATCTATCAACATGGCATTTCTACTACTGTTACTAGGGTTAATTCTTGCACCCATCCAGCTAGATTGTCCAACATTTCTCTCAGAACCATCTGTGGACATCTGATATTCATGAGATCCTTCATATGATCCCCTTCTCCAACCATCAGAATTATCAATAGGAAGTTCTGAATCAGAACCATCCTCTGAACCCTGTGGTACTGCATACCTCGTATCCATAATCGGATCATGTATAGGTTCAGGATTTGGTGAATAAGGATATGGTATAAAATATTCAGGATCTATAAGTATATCCTTAAAGAGAGGTTTTGCACTACTACTTGCTTCCTTTTCCAACTGGAATGCTAACTGATTCCTCCTTTCCGGATCAGTTAGATCCTCTAACATGTCATTTTTATCTTTGACAATCACTTGATGTGTCTTATAAAAAGACGCAACGAGTGTTCAGTATCTATCCATAAACTTGGAAGCTAACTTAGGATGCTTCTTAACCAAAGTAAGATGATCCGGTATAGGCTCCGAGTCTATAGAATCATGAGGTATCACAGATAATGTGCTACCTTCTAACTTCTTGGATTTATGCTCCCGGATATTAGCTATCGCCTCCACAACAGCAACATGATATGCTGCTAAGTAACTCCTACCTTCACCTATAGGTAGATCGTGATATAATCCAAGCTCCTTAGGGAGTTGGATACTCACGCGATACTTGGATAACATTCGGCCATCATAGTAGGTTATAGTGTTCACTGGAATTCTAGTTGGACAACTAAAAATCTTTAAAAGTTGACGAAGTTGGTCTGTGAATGATCCTTGATAATCATCAAGAGTCTCCTCTTTCCTTACCAAAGTCTGTTTTGGAAACTTTGGTGTCATAGCTCTGTATATCAGAAAAATAGTTTTGATTAGTAACCAATAATATATTGCATCATAACAAAGAATTATCGCACTAAAACATATAACGGAATATTCTAATTTGAGTACCCATTATATTACTTTTAGAGAATTCTTTATCGTTGCTACACTCCTACAAGTAATACCCTTTACTAGGTTTCCAACCTAAGGTCAAAGCAATTGCTCTGATACCAACTGTGGTGACCCAGTATACCACTGCATGTGTAGTACACTATAGTCGTTGACATGACATATCACATCCCTCAGACTGGTACAACAGAAACATTGCGGGTCCATATTACAAACATACACACGTTATTATTATTATTACAATACCAGAAGTTCAAGACTTCCAAAAGATTCAACTTACAAATCAAAATATAAGTGTTTCAGCGGAAGTTTCAAATTTAAAACTTAAACTCCAAATTGAGCTCAGCAACTTATTGCTATATATTGTTCATGATGCTCGGCTCAAGTGGTTACTAGCATAATAGTAATTATTCGGACTCCTGGAACTCTCCTCCGTAGACGATGTCGTAGTCCTCCCCTTCTACGGCTCCATACAAGTTGGGCTCTTCATAGAAGACCTCATCTTGAATCTCAGATGCATACATTGGAGTATCTTCGGGATTCTCAGAGTCTAAGCAAGGATTCAAAGGAAAGGATGAGTAATAGCGTCACTCAGCAAATTCATTATATGCAAGGTAGGAAGTTTGATGCTCTATCTACCACCTTAGACTGTTAGTCGTTGGCACTATACAATTTTCGTAAATCTTTCTTCAATGGTTGATGTTATTATGAAAATCTATGACCACCAGCCTTCACAGGTTTACCAGAACTTTCATGGAGTTCCTTTCCTGCCGCGTTCGTAGCTCCTTCTTGGAACAGGGAGTAACAAGTTACAATTCTTACACTCTGCAGAGGTGCGTTACTTTTCCCATGAGAGATCAACTCCTTGTTGCACAACCGGGCATACTTTCCCGTCCACAATTCCATGATGTGGGTCCCAGTAGTTGTTCCAAGCCAATCACTGCCCTCTCCGTGACCTCATATGTCTGCATGATCCTTCGGGCTAGCTCACCTTCGTTAAGCCCCCTTTCGGGTAGGCTAAATCCCTGATGAGTTCCCGAAGACTCTATGACCTAGTGATGCCCGGAATAGTACCATTTACATGGACCATATCCCTAAACACCATTCACAGATAATCTAGACACCAAAAGTGTGGGGCGTAAGGGTGCCCATCCATATGTTGGATCCACAAAGGAATCACAACGTCACGTTAAGGTCGTCTTGCCTCCATACAAGAGGAAAAGGATACAGCTGATTTCTCCGTCCCAATCCAAATCTCATGGTTAACGCGTAATATACGGCGCTAGAATCACTGATGTCATGGGTTTTTAATTCCTAATTGTTTATCATTAGTGCAAGTAGAACCCTAAGTTCCCTTGCTCCATCATATCATCACTTAGGATGATATCTAAGATTTAGTATCTTGAGAAAATATTGTTTTCTTTTTCTATAGTGTAGATGATAATACATAATTCGCAAATACTTTGATAAAGACTCTTCAAAGGACATGAGCAAGTGATGAACTTGCCTTGTGATGGCAAGTTAGTGAAGTCTGATGCTTGCACTGGACCTTGAGCTTCTATGTCTACAAAAACATCATTATTGCCCGGTAAGGACAATATTTAAAGAAGCAAAATGATTATGCAAAGTAATGTAATGCATCATTTAACTTGATATGCATTATCCTCATTATTATAGAAAATTCTCTTTAATAATAAAGGATTTATAAATATTAATTTTTAATATTTATAATAGAATATTGTATTCTTTTATTTTATTTCCCTTTTATTTGAATTTTATTGATTTAATAATTCCTTTAAGAATTATCACTTAAATATCAAAAATTGTTATTAAATATTTGTTTAGTATTTTTCTAAAATACTACAATATTAATATATAATGAAAGTGATTTTTATTTATTTTTATCATCTTTCAATAATGAAAGCAATATACAAATTACAAAATTCTTAATAAAATTTAGATGTCTAAAGTTTTATCTCTTATTTTATTTGGATAGTTTGGATTATTGTGTATCCAAAAATATTTTATTTATTATTTTTGGACTTTTATTTGATTTTCTAGAATTTAATTAAGTTCAGGGGCATTTTGGTCTTTTTCCAATTATTAAGGCAGGCTCTAAATGATTTGGGCCGGTTTATTCTTATTGGGCCCTTGTGGCCCATTAGGTAAAGTCAAAACAACCACCCTGAAGGGTTCCTGGCCCAACTCAGCCCATCACTCCATGTCTCTCTCTCGAGCTCACCTCTCTCTTCTCCTTCCCCGACCCCCTGGTCAGCGGTGTTGTCACCGGCGATTCGCACCGCCGTGGACCGCCCTGGCCGCCTCCGTGGTGCAGGAAGAGGTTGTCGACCCTTCTCTTCCCTCCTGTCCAACTGGATTTGGACTTGGAGCTCTCATGTGGCCAGATCGATGTCGTCCCGAACCCTAGGGTTTGGGGTTGGCGTTGATCCTGGCGCCGCCACTGCTGTCGTGCGCCGTGGTGATGCTCCTCACCCCCAAGCGTGGCTATGGTCGCCGCTGTGGCGTTGTATGGGTTGCAGCACCCCCTTTGGGGTGCTCCCCGTGCCTCCATGGTCGTCGGCCCCTCTGCTTCCTCTTCTATTCTTCAGCGAGGACCTTTGGTGAGTGCTTCCTCTCCTCTCGTGCTCTCTGTGCTAGGCCATCCTCTGCTAGATGTTGGGTGGTGACCTTCCTGGTAACTGTCTTGTCCTGATTAGGGTTCTTGGTTCTGCTTAGGGTTCATACCCTGTTGTGGATTAGATACTGATGAATTGGTCTTGGCATGATAGATAAGTGAAATCCTCTTTCCTTGTATCCCTAGAACCAATGATGTTGGTCTGAGTTTTAGGGATTTAGACCTATATCTTGTTGATTCACATGGATTAATTCTGGTAGTGATACCAGCTACTATTGCTTGAATCAAAGTTGGGGAAAGATGCTTGTAAGCTTCATAACTTATATAGATCCATAAGATTAAATTCTAAGGTTCTACTCTTGTCTTAGAGATGTGCCTAGAAGTTTAAATCTTAGCTATGTTCATTCTTGAATTGAAATATAGCTTGATAGCTAAATCAATGATGTTGTTCTGAGATTTAGTTGGATCCTTATACTTTTCGGTTTGCTTTTAGAGTTTAAAACCTCAGTGATGGATTCACCCCACTTGGGTGCTTTCTGAGAGTTTGAATAAGATACAGATCATGTATGCTTGTCTAATCTTAGACAGATAGATCATGTGATGGTCTATTTACTCACCACTGTCACTTGATGTTGTGGTTACTAGTGGTTGATAGTGGTTAATCTTGTGGTAGCTTGATCTGGTGCTCCCCTGGTATTTCTAGTTCCTGGCTTGTCCTTGATCTAGCCCATCATCTCCTGATCTTGATGGCTTGACCTTGGTCTTGCTATCCACCTGATCTACCCCCTCCTTATGTCACCATCTTGGTGATGTGATCTTGGGCTTTGGTTGGTGTGATCTAGCTTGGCTTTTGCTTGGTTTAGCTGCTGGCTGCTGTGCTTGGTGTGTAAGAGCAATGGAATGGTGTGGGGATTGGTTTCCCACGGCTGTGTTGATGGTTTTGTTTGGTTTGATCAATGTTAAGGAAATCGGTAATCGTTAGCTGCTCGGTTAGCTTGGGAGTAGCGATTAATCGGAATTCGGACGATTAACTGATTTAATCGGTCGGCTATTAATCGGTGCAGCCTATAAATATTAGCACCTAAAACACGTATGAATCCTCATACTTAAGCTCCCGGGTGAGATCCTTAAGGCACTCGAGCTCTTGTATCTGAGGTCTGATCGGCAACTACGAGGAGCTGGTCAACAACGACAAGGAACTAGTTGGTGATGGCTGAAATCAAGCTCCTGGAGGCAGGGATCGAACGGGAGCTTCACAAAACCTACTTCATTGGGGCGGGCTAGCGGATAGATGGACGATATGTGTTGATAATTTTGCAACTTTTTTGACCAAGTGTAGTGATTAATCGGGAACATACCTGGTAATCGGAGTGTCGGACCTATTAATCGGTCTAAACGATTAACACAAAGGATTAGTGGTAATCGACACGGTCAGGTCCCTAGTAGCGATTAATCGGCCTATTAATCGCTGATTCGGCCTATTTTTTTAACAGTGGTTGTGATGCTGCTGTGGTGTTGATAGCACACACCATGCAGTTTGGTGTGTGTGCTGCTTGTGTGCCTGCTACTCAGTTGTGGATATGTTCTAAATTTTGAAAGTTACTTTCATCTGGTTACTTCTACTTGGCTGGTGAAACTTGCCCCTCCTTGTTATTATTTGACTTATGGCTTAAAAATTATGAAAGATACATTCTTTCATATTGGTGAAACATGCCCCTTATATACTCAATGCTGAAAAAGTGAACAGTGCACTTCACTATCAACTTCTGAGAGTAAAAGTAATTCTAATCCTAACCTTCTTTTCCTTTTAAGTTTATTTTTATTTTGCAGGAACCAGATTTGAAGATCAAGACTTTAGTTTAGGTTTTTATTTTTCTTTATATATTAGTCTCTTGTAATAACTATCATATTCAATTGTAATCTTTAATTTATTCTTTTGTACTCTTTATTTTTATTCTTTTGTAATAAAGATTGTACTATTATCAATAAAGAAATATTATTCTTTATTTATTTGCTAGTGTAAAGATTATGGATGATTTTCATAAGTTGCATTTTTTGTAACTTATTTATTGAATAAAATTATGAAATGGATATTCATATTCTTAATTGCTCTCTTTATATAAAGTTCGAGTTATTATTGGTTAACTCTTAATTAAATCAAATACTCAAACATTATTCAAAATTCTTTTGAATTATAATTTAAGCACTCAAGTTTAAAAATTCAAATCTCATTTCCCAAAACACATAATCCACAAAGATCATATCAAAGTCTATAGCAATCATCCTTCAAGACTATACCTAGGCTCAAAGCATGAAAGAAACTTTGATCACTTTAAGTTTTTATTTGGCGAAAAATTTACCCACATTTTCATAGATGAATGCATGCAACATTTCAAATTCCTAAATATACCCTTCGTTAGTTCCTAAATATTGGGATGTTACAGGTTGGTGTTGTTCAACCTTCACATCATATAGCAAACGTTCTTCCTCGATAGATAAAAGACCATTAGGAAAAGGAGCAGGGTAGAGATGCCTAGCTCCTACAATATGCAAGTAATAAACACCACCTCTCCTAGTGAGCATTCCACAAGCTTTTACAGTAGAGAAACCAACACGTCGCTCACCTAGCAATGGTTGCAACTCACCCAGGTCGATGCCTAGGGCATTGGCAAGAACGGTGATGACGCCTTCGCATGTGATTGGCCCTTGGCTTTGGGAGGATTGGTGCTCCAAGTAGCGCACAAGAATTGCGCCCAAGTTGAGTGACAAGTTGTTGTTAAAAGAAGTTTTTGCGAGGACCAAGATGTCCTCTTTATTGAGTCTTGTAAACTCATTTCGTGCCTGCAAGGTGTTATCAATAACATAGAACAAATAGCGGATAGCAGGATGCTGAATATTATTCTCCTTATTGACTCTAGAAGTGAAACTCATTCTATTGTAATAATGATCTAGGAAGGGTGCATGATGGTATAAGATGTGCGTAAGGCATTAACATCATTGTTTGGTAAACTAAAACAATTGCACCATTCATCAAGTGATAATTAATAATTGTTGTTCATAAGTTGTAAGGAAATCATGTCCTCTTCGTGCCATGTTTTTAACGGTGCTTTGCAAAGAACTTAAAAAATCCAAGAGTTAACCGATGATAAGTAGACTCATCTTGGGATACAAAGTTTTGCAGGCTAACCCTATTGCAAAGTAAATTGAAGTCATTATAAATACCAAGTTGGTTCAATATAACGGGACAATCCCACTTGGTTGTCTTCACTTCTCGGTTCTTGATCCTATCGAAGCGATCACGTTGGAGCTTATTCCTGAACCGTATCCCCATGCGGTTCTAAGCTACAGCAGCAGCCTGAGAAGAACTCGCAGCGGCACGAGAACGCGTTTGGATCCTTGTGTTCGTCTTCTAAAATAATAAGAAAGACAAAAATAAAATCTTTTTGATCCAACAACAATAATAAGCATAACATATTCCTCATCATATCACACTAAAGATTTTTCTCAAAATAATAATCTAGGCAAGAGAAACATGGCAATTAGTTCATAGTAGGTCTCACCCTATATTGATAATGACAATAAATCAGAGATCAATTTGCAAAATGTAATTGGATAATCGGAGGAGAAACATACTGTAGATCACTTGTGTGCAAGGAAATCGAACGAAATTGAGTAGAGATGAAGATCCCTTGAGGTTTTGAGAGAGTTTGGAGGTAGAAGAGAGAAAAAGGATTGAAGTTTTGGTGTTGGGGGTACCTTCCCGTGGCGTTTATGTGGTCAGACAAAACTATACGATCGCAATTATATGGCCGGAACATTTGTTCTCGTCCTATAGTTGGTCTGACGGCAAAATTTTAGGGTTTCTTCCTGGCGGCGATATCTATATGGCCGAAAATATATGGCCGGGATTTTTATCCCCACAGTATAGTTGGTTGTTAAACCTTCTGTATCTGGAAAAGAAAATTTACGATGGCAAAGATATCTATATGGCTGGAACTATACGGCTGGAATTTTTATTCCCGTCGTATATTTGGTCGTTAAAGGTATTATAGTCGTCAAAAAAATTCTATTTCTTCGATAATTCTTCCTTAACCTAAAACTTAGAAAAACACCATGTTTTGACAGAAAAATGACAGACTAAATTGTTGACCAACAACAGCATGTATAAAGCAGGATTTTAGTACCACTAAATCTCTCCTCCTCAACTAGAGTTTTCTAGCACTCTTTATTCAACATGAAACTTAAACTAAAACTTCAAAACTTTAATGAAACCTTTATTTCACATGTGTTGACTCCCATGAAGCGCTCTTTTATGGTAAATAGCTTGACCTTGATGTTGCTCACTTAGGCCAGATGAGTGGAACACCCACTCCAAACTAGTTGGCGTTCAAAGTGATGGCCTCCTTCTCATCATGCTTGGCTTTCTTCTTCCTGGAATGAATAACAAAAGGATCCCACGAAGGCAATTGAAGCTTCACGTTCCCTTCATGCAGATTAATAAAAGCCTTAATAGTTCTTAAGAATGGACGGCCTAGCAGTAGCATCTTTAGACATGTCAACAATAACAAAATCAATAAGAGCAGGACAACCATTAATGTATACTAAAGTATTCTCTTTAATTCCTAATGCTTGTTTGTAGGTAGAATATGCTAGAGGTAGTTTTAACTCGGTTATTTCAAAAGAGCCAAGATTTAACTTATTAAAAAGAATTTTTGGAATTGTTGAAACGTTTGCACCTAAACCACAAAGTGTAGCTATCTAATTAGTCCCAATTTTAATATTAATAGTAGGCTCAAATATATCATCAAGGTTAACAGGTAGTTTTTCATAAATTTTCTTATATTCTTACTCAAGCTCACGTAACTTTATTGCTACCTCATTAACGAAGTGTTGATACATAGCTTCCTCATTTCCTTCACTTAATGGAATCTTTATATTGATCCTTTTCATAAGATCTTCAACCATGTAATTTGGTGAAGCGGCATTGCTATAGTCAAGTTCTTTAGGCTCCTCCCTTTGAATTCTTATCATCTTGAGGTCTTCAACTAGATTGGGCTCAGTCTTTCCTACAAATTTAGCTAGAATGATAGTTTGACTCTCGGTTATATTACCTAGCCATTCCTCAACAATTCTGGTTCTTTCTTGGAGAGCCTACAAATCATTCCTCAAACTTACATCTTGGTTAGACAATTTTCCAAGCATATTATCATGGTTCTCCGTTATCTTAACAAGGATATTGTTTTGCTCATTTTGCGAGTCCATAAAGGACTTAAGAGTTTCTTGGAGACTACCATTACTTGATCCCATTTTATTATTAGTGTTACCTACAGGACTAGAATAATATTTCTGAAAATTAGGATTATAGTTCTTCTTCTAAGCAGAGTTATAATCATTACGAGCTATGAAGTTTATTTCTTCAATATTGATTCTGAGATTGCTCTTACCTGGCTTTCCTTAACTTTGATGGCTAATATGAGCTCATCCAGCTTAGCATTGAGTTCTTCATTTTCCTGAGGTGTGACGAAGTTCACCTTCTTTGTGTTTGATATTTCCACATGCCATTGGGCATGGTTGTCTTGCATATTGTCTAGCATCTTGTTTGGTTCGGTAATTTGTTTGCCCATGAACATTCCTCTAGCTGGAGTATTAATCATAGACTTATATACAGGGTTAATAGCATTATAAAATAGATGGAGAATTAACTTATCTTCCATCCCATGGATGTGACAGTTTATCATGCATTCTTTCATTCTCTCCCATGCAAGCACTAATGGCTCGCGCTCTTCCTGTCTAAAACCAGTAATATTAGATCTTAGTTGCATAGTCTTTGTAGGTCGAAAGAATTTAGTCATAAATAAAGAAGTACATTCCACCCATAATGCAATAGTATTTCTAGGCAAAGATAGCAACCATTCTTTTGTTCTTCCTCTAAGAGAGAAAGGAAATAAGTGCAACTTGGCCGCATCGGGGTCAACATCTTTAATGTGCATCATATCACATATTTTAGTGAAAGTGTTCAAGTACCTGTATCCTCAACAGTAGAGCCTCCAAATTGATTATGTTGAACCAAACTTAAATAGTGCGTCTTAATTTCATAGTTCTCAGCAGTAATTGTTGGCTGGGTAATAGGAGTACGCAAATAATCATTGTTGGGAGTTGCAAACTCCCCAAGTTTCTTTTCAGCCATATTTCCTATGTTTTTGGGTTTTCTTAAATAAAAACTTATGATAGTAAAAACAAGAATTTAAAGACTAAATATTTTTTGGTTTTTCAAATAAAGACTGAAAGCAAACTAACAAAATAAAAAACAAGAATTAAAAATATCAAGGTTCCTACTAACCTTACCAGGGTAGCTATTGCTTCCCCGGCAACGGCGCCAGAAAAAGGATTGATACCTTCGATCCGGATGACGCATGTAGTATAGCTCTTTTTTCCTAGTAGACCTAGGTTATCGAATCCTCGGGAAGCAGAAAGCATAGTAAGGTTACTTTAACAAATCTTCGGGAGTTTTAGAATTATTTTTGTGTTTTATCGGACCAAGATTTTGCGATCTTTTGTTGTTGTCGATGATGGATAGAGAGGGCTAGGGCTTTCGGTTTCACCTGTAGCTGTGCAAAACATATGATGGGAATAAAAGATAATAATAAAGTATGCATGTAATTGTTAGAGCAAGATAATTATATGTGGGCAGTGCATCCATAATTGCTATTGTCTCCGCAACCGCTTATAGCAATAACCTACTAGTCTCATCCATAGAAGAAAGAGAACTAATGATATGCATAGTGATGTTACCGTTAATCCCAAGTAAATCCCTCACATACAGCCAAACTACCCTTTCTATCACTGGGTTCCCATCCTGTAGATCAGTCATTACTCACACTCCCTATACCTAGATCAGTCCTTGGGCTCTTGGGTACCTGATAAGTCCTTATATTGAGGCAAGAGATGTTATAATAATCATCATGTCATACAAACTAATACATGATCCCATCTATGATAAATAACATGCATAAAGCTACATGGCTAGGACAAAGCCCTTGGCCCAAGGAGAATTACTCACACATAGAGATGAAATCAACAACCAAAAACATTGTAATGGAAATCATGAGATTGATAATAATAGTCTTACAATGTCACCAATTGAATATGAGATCTACTATTACAAGTGGAGGAATATGGCTATGGTGGTGGAGAAGGGTTTGAAGATTAGATCTAGATCTATGCCTTCGGTGTTGTGGTTTCTGGTGGCTGGGTGTCGTCGAGGGCGAAGCGAGAGAGTTTTCTCGTCGCCCGAGGCCTCTTTATATAGGGGTTCCTTCACGGAAGTTGTTCTGTTTGACCTAGCGGTGTCGGTGGAAACTATATGGCCGTAATTTTAGTCCCGCCGTATAGTTGGTCGTTAAAGCTTCTGTCTCCACTTCACGACTCCTGGTTTCTTTGAGTTGTTGGAAATCTCGTACCTTTGAATTTAATGTTGTTATTCCCGTCATCAAACATCATTATATCCGTAGGGAAAAATAGAAAGACAAGATTGCATATCCCTTTGATCATTAGGCATTAGTGGCAGGATTTAGAGAGATATTTCATCAAAAGTATAAATAATATCTAGTTTAAATGTGGACGTGGATGGCTATATTTCACAGCCATCAGATACGGATGGACTCAAGGCGAGCCACGGGAGCATAGGTCTGTCCATAATCAATGCCTTAAATTTGAGAGAACCCTTGAGATACCAATCTTGTCTTGTTACTCACAGCAATTCCATGATCATATTGCTTGTTCTTGAATATCCATTTAGTGACAATAACATTGCGACAATCTTTAGGCTTTTCTACTAACTTCCAAACTTTGTTTCTCTCAAAATTGTTGAGCTCTTTATGCATGGCTTCCAACCAATCTGAATCCTCGAGAGTTTCCCACACTTTGTTGGGCTCCACCATGGATATATGAGCTTGATGCTCGCCAAGATTATCTAATTGAGCTTGAGTGGACATTCCACTCCTTATATCACCAAGAACATTCTCAAGAGTGTAGTCTCTTCTTTCCAACATTCTATCCACTCTAGTTTTGCGACGAGTTTCGATCTCCTTGTTATTTCTTGTGGGATCTCTTCATCATTTTGGTCCTCGTCTTGACCATCAAATTGACCTTGATCATCAATGGGTTCATTCTCATCATCATGAGACATAGGTTGACCTTGGTCTTGATCATGCATACTACTAGAAAGGCGTTGAGATGATCTTGTGGATGATTGAATAAATCTGCCTTGTGCAACTGACTGTGCAGGGCTAGACAATCCAGTCAATGGAGAGGCTGGATCATCCTGCCTGGAGCTTTCAGCCTGATCAACTTGGTGAGGGTTCTCAGCTTGTCTCTGGCTTGAGTCATCATTGGCTTCAACAATAGGAGCTTGTTGATGTTGTGAGATGAGGGCTCCACTTGAGTAGAGCATAGTTCTTCTCGATCGGCCACAAGGGGTTCTTCAACAGGGCGGATGAAGAGCTCCAGGACCGAGTGCGCCGACGCAATGCTCCACTTCAAAAACCACCTCTCCTGCGTCCTCCGCGCCGCCTCCCATGCCCCTGCACCTCCCTTTCACCGGTTCCACCTCTCCACCGTTGCCGCATCCCCTACCCAATTCGTCGTCAAGGACTACCTCGTCGCTTCCTATGGCCTCGCACCAGCGCAAGCACTCAGGGCGTCCAAATACCTCCGCCACCTTAAATCACCTGCCAACCCCGACGCCGTCCACGCATTCCTCGCCTACATCGGCATCGCCAAAGCCGACATAGCCTCGGCGATTGCCTTGGACCCGCGGTTCCTCTGCTCCAAAGTGGAAAAAACCCTAACCCCTCGCGCATGGGCGTACGCAGGGGTTGGGCCGGGTGGGCCGAAAAAATAAACTACCACTAATCTAATGTTTATCATCTAAAAAACTAATTTGCATGTCGCGGATCAGTTTGATATTTCTTCTACCATTGGAGTACTCATTTTTCGAGCGTAGGAGTAGTAGATTGCATAAAAATAGGGATAACACTAAGCGTCCTCTGTACAATGGCATGTTCCCTTGCTGACACGTGTCCTATACTTTTTATTAAACCCGCTTTTGCTATAAAATGTCCCATTTTTGCTATAATTTTTTGGTTTTTGCTACATGTAGCAAAACACGGTTCGCCCATCAGACAAAATTAAAAGATAGATCTTGACGGATACCTCCTTGGAGTCTTTGTAGCCAAAAAAATGGAAAAATATAGCGAACTTGATTTCGCCGGAGAGTCGCCAAAAAATTTCGCAGAGAGACCTCACCGAAGAACTCGTAGAAAATAATTTAGCTACGATAGAAAAAAGCTCCAACCCACGAGCTCCAACCTCATCAATGGATACATTGCCGGCATGACTGTAGGGCGGCGGCGGAGCGCGACTAGGAGGCATGGCAGTTAGAGCAGCGATTGCATACGGCTAAGGCGTGCGGCCAGGAAGTGGTGGAGGTTGTTGGGGAAGAGTCATGGAGGAGATGAGGTTTCAGGAGGCCCACCATAAATGCAAATGTCCACTCGTGCGGGTGACCCGGATGATGGAATTTATGGGATCCCCGAGGATTAGGATCATTTTCCTATAAATAAAACGTGAGGGTGGGAGGGATTCAAGTAGAAGCCAATAGCTTTCACTAAACGTACAAACCATAGATCCTCTACTATCGCCGATGTATTATAGCAAATATCACTTTTTAGACGGTCGACATGTACTACTCCCTCCGATCTAAACACATATTTTAGTTCTAGATACATCCATAACTAAATAAATCTGAGTCCATTAGTTTAGATCGGAGGGAGTATATAAACTTTGTAGTCCCTTATCAATCAATACAAGTTATTATGCTTTCCAAATATCACATTTTAGACAGATTTTGTGTCGCACACGGGTTATTGCAAAAAAAAAATCTCTAACAAGGGATAAGCTCTACTTACACAGATCCAATAGCTAAAAGAATAATTAAAATGTATATTGACCTGAAAATTAGAACATATTATAGCACTATTCCACACGGGTCAGCACAAAAATTTACATTACTTTTCGGACACATTTTGTATTCCACAAGGGTCGGCGCACAAAAAAAAAATTATGGTATACCGACCCTCCAATTCATTCTTGTGTCCGCCACTGTCCCCGCGTCGCGCAGCTCCAGGGCATCGGCCTCTCAACTGCCCAGATCTCCCGCCTCCTTGCCATCGTCCCTGGGATCCTTCTCCACCCCGCCTGTATTCCTCGCCTCGAGTTCTACATCTCCTTGTTGGGCTCCTACGACAAGGTGGAAGCCGCTCTCAAAAAGAACATGTATCTCCTTAACCAGAACATCGAGAATGTGGTCAAGCCGAATATGGCGTTCCTGCAGTAAATACTAGTCATCCATTTTCGTTAATCTAATGGTCCATAAGCTTCCATACTTGTCCCAAAACGAAGACCAGTATGATTCATACTGGTGACCTCGCGACCACACAATCCCGCACGTTCACAAGAGAGCCCGGCCCAATAGAGCCCATGGATCTTCTAACCCTACCTTCCCTTCGTCCCCATCTCCACGACTTCACCCCATTGATTCCCACCGCACGCGCTGCCGTGACGACCCCGCCGCCGCCGAGCAACCGCGGCCAGCTTCCTCTCGCTCTAAGCGTCCACCGAGCGTGCGGCGCCGCCTTCCTTCGCTCGACCTCGACGTCCACAACCGCCTCATGGGCCCCACCGGGCAACTCCTCTCCTCGCTCGGCTGCGCTAACCTCTCCCCTTGCAGGTCGGCGACTCCGCTGGCAGGGTCCCGTCGACACCTCCCGCACCACCATCGACAGGCATGCTGGCCGGAAATGTCCTACCTCCGCCGCATCAGCGCTCTGGTCCCGTTCTTGGTACAACCACCAGTCGACGCCATCCCTCTCGCGAAGCTGCTTTCCGCGCCAAGCCGTCGTGGCTGCACAAGCGCCTGGGCCTCCGTCTCGACTGTGACCGTCGTGGTGCTCGACCTTCATCTGTTGCGCAAGATTAGGGTCGACGACCTCTGTTGTGTCGCACCACCATGAAGAGAGTGTGATGCCGGCGACGGTGGGGTGGAGCTGCAGGCAGTGGCGGATCTAGAAATTCACTATGCCCCGGGCCACCTTCAGTAATTTTAGCTACAATGTCTCCTAAAACTTTGCTATAGTGCATCATCAAGCCTGAGCATCGTCGCTGCGCCCCGGGCCGTGGCCCTGGTTGCCAGGGGCCTGGATCCGCCCCTGGCTGCAGGTCATGTGGAGGGGGTCGGGGACGAAGATTGGAACAGGGATGTCGCCTTCTTCCCGAGCGCTGTGAACGTTGTGTCTCCTTGGGCCGACCAGCATGAACGCTAGGCCACTGCACATCAGCGAGCAGCACAAGACCGCTGCTGTTGTTCGCCATCAACAGGTTCTGCCCACTCCAATGACTAGTTCATGTGATGTCTTAAATCGATGTATTTGCAGTAGTGAAATCCCCACTCTAATGGCATTGGCATTGGTTTCAATCATTTGTTCAGTGCATAGATAGGCTATAAATTTGCCTGAGTCCACATGCACTTGCACTGAGTTGGTGATCACTAAATGTTTGATTATACTTTTAAGAATTTGACTATATTTATCAGATTTCTCTTTTCGTGTATAAGGGCTAGAAAATAGTAGTTCCCAAAGTTGGAACTAGGTACGCAAGAACTTGTGCATACATGGCAATGGGGAAAATAAGCTTGTGACATATTATTCTTATGGTGATCTGGACTTTTGCACTGAACACACTAAAACTGTAAGATATATGCCTAGCTTAAAAACCGTAGTGAGTTTTAGTTTAGCCTGGACTAATTTTTTTTTGTATAAATAAATTGGGCATTGTCATCATAATGTTTTTCTGCTGTTATCAGACCGTAGCTCTTGACGGCAAGAACTGTTGCACAACTAACTAATGTAGTAATATTGGGATGCATGAACTACAAGAGGGGTGGTATGCATTTTCTGAACTTTCTTAATTGTTAATTCATGCACCACTATTCTGTACATTGTGTTTCTGTACTTTGAAAAAATGAAAACAGAAATTGCCACTGTTTTCTAAATGCTTTCTCATTTGCATGATCATTTGGTTAACATGAGATACATTGTCTAGTTCCCACATTCAGGTGTTTTCATTTTGCTTGTTACTTTGACCGAAGATCTATATTCATGCCATTATGTGAAAGACTGAAGTTTCTAGCTGGCAGTGTTGTAACCTGACTACCAATTTCACCTAGACGTTTTTATTTTTTAACTGCTGGCAGTAATCTTATGATTTTGCTTCACTTGATATGCATTTTAAAAGATCAAGGAGTTTGGGGATAACTGAAGAATATTTGAGGTTTGAAATATACACATTTTAAACTTTCAGTATAAATGAAATTATATTGATACCTGGGCAGCCTGATACTTGAAAGGTCAGCTAGTTTGCTGAACTGTCAAATTGTTGTAGGGCTGTTGCAGAAGGCATCGGTGGCAAGGGCGCTGTCCAGGCCGGTGATCAGGAAGGCGGCGAGCGAGCCATCCAGGAACGCGGCGAGGCCCTCGGCAAGGGCTCAGTCTTCCAGGCCAGTGATCAGGAAGGCGGCGAGCGGGCCGTCCAGGAACGCGGCGAGTATCAGACTGCCCAACAAAGTGCCAAGGTATCTTGATCTTTCAGCAAACTGCGAGGGTGTCGTTGACGAGGGCTCCGTCGACATGGGCGTCGTCCAGGCCGGTGCTCAGGAAGCCGGCGAGGGCGCTGTCCAGGGACGTACGACGCAGCGAGCGACATGCGCGTGGCTCTTGTGCTCTGCTCATGACATCAGAAGACAAGAGACTTGAAGAAGAGAAATGTAAACATAAGAAATACTCTTGGACACTTTTCTGGTTCATGCTATTTTTGTATGAAGCTCGAATAATAATTCCTTCTGTGTAGATATATGTGTTGAAATAATATTTGTATCATGCTATGTTGACGATTTCGGTTGTGTGCCATCATGAACTGTACAAAGAAATAATGGATCTTTCATTTTTTTTGTACCTGACCACTCTTTTGATATCATCTAGTCTAATCAGGAGTGACCTCTTCTAATATCACCTTGTGAATGTAGAGCTGTTCTTATTAGTCTCTGTGTGTCTCAGGTTCAAAGCGACTTGCAGATTTTGCATATGGATTTTGTGTTTGGTCCTGACCTAATACATGAACATACTTATCACTGACTTGCAGATTTTGCATATCTTAAAATAGCCCTCTTATGTAGCTGATATTGTGTATAGAAATCTAGCACCACTCACCAACATTGGAATATGAGTAACTTACAACTAAGACCTATGCTATGAATTTCATCAGACCATATAGATAATTGAAGACACATGGAGCACATCATTATTTTGATTCGTCAATTGCACCCAAAAGCATACAAGTGCCCAAACTGCCAGTATTTTTCGGTTTCTTCTTATCAGACTTTTCTGGTTCCGCACCTTCCTTGTTACCAGACTTCTCCGGTTTCACACCTTCCTTACCAGTCAGAGGCGGACCTTAATGGAGGCCAAAGGGGCCATGCCCCCCCCCCCCCCAACTCAACTATAATTTGCACCATACTACTAAGTATTTATCAACTTTTTACCATACAAAACACAAAATAATTCAATTTGCCCCCCCCCCCCCCCACCCCCAACTGCTATCAATTGCCTTTTGGCCCCTCCTACAATATTGTTCAAGGTCCGCCACTGAGTTACCAGAGCTATGTTCCTCTTCTCTGATTCCGAGACCTCTGCAAGAAACCAACCACCAATGCAAAGAATATTAGAATCTATGTGAGCAAACAACAACCAGCTTTATTAGGGACTATGATGCAACACCGCACAAATGGAAACTGGGTTTTGTAGAGAAAATGTTCATCGTTCTAGAATGAATGACCTCCATGGTGGCAGGCATGCTACAGGAGAGCACTTGGTAGAGAGACGATAACACTGATATAGCAGCTATATCATCCAAAATTTTCATTGTGTGAACTAAACATATCTGAACATACCAGATCAACTATTATACTATGCAGGTCTGTTGCAAACAAATTAATGAATGCTACATTGTACCATTTATGAACTATAGTCTACCATTTTCTTAATTAAGGGAAAAGAGGCTGAGACATATTATTTTCGTTTCTTCACTATTTAATTTAAACTGTTGGTATGCTCTTTTGATCATGAGCTTGTAGATGGGAACACACACTTGCTGTTCTCTTCAGTCCATCCTGAAATTTTAAAAGATATGAATCTTATACTGAACATTCTAATTTATTTCCATTTCAGTGATGCTTGTAAGGTAAATATGCAGGCAATTCAAAGCAGAGCCAGAGCTTAATAAATCTTAAGATAACAAACCTTAACAAGTGAACTTCACATAACAGTAATTTGTGTGACGGGATTTCATGATCAAATAAATCTTCAAATTTAACTCTATATATTGCTCTGGTTTTTGAACACGCCAAAGACTTAAACCAGATCAGTGCAATTTGAGTTTACAACTAACTAAGTGGTAATGGATGTACTAATTTGAAATCATTGGCCAAGTCCCAGCTCACATTCAGAACACTTATGATGAATCTCTGTAGTTTACAGCTCTATATTGCATGACATTATTTTGCACTAGCAATCTTCATACATGAATGGTTTCCTGGGCTTGCTGCATAACATCTAATTGGGTGCTCATATCTGCTAGGGAATTATAATTAGCATGACCACTACATTCAGTAACCCACCTAGAAAGAAACCACAAATCGAATAGGGCGTCGTGTGGGGTGCCGTCGAAGGTGGCTCCGTGCATGAGAGGAGGTTCGACGTCATCGCGCAACATCGACGGATGAGGCCTCCGATGTGGAGGAGGAAACGAACGCGGCGGACTGCTCGGGCGCGTGGGCTGGTGGCGGCGTCCAACGTGGAGCCGGCATCATTGCTTGTGGAGACGACGGCGTCGTCGCCGGTGGAGACGAAGGCGTCGTGATCGGACTGTTGGCGGTGGCCGTGGGCGATGGAGGTGACGGCGTGGGGATTTCTGATCGCTCTATTGCTTGAGCAATTGATGGGCCTGGGCCTAATACTATTAGTTTCACATTTTTAACCAATGATTATGTCTTGCTAACCTGTCGGGCCTAATCTTGGTCGTTTAATCTGAACCGTCCGACTCAATTCATACTTGTCTCTATTCCTAAGCAGTAAAAGGTACCGTAAAAGTTACCTATTGCCTGGCTTTTTTTGTGCACTGGCAAACTGCTGAACAACAATTTAGATCATCTGAAGAAAATGGTTGCACGCGCTGAAGAGCTAGTCGGCGTGGGACGTTCCTCGGGGATGTTCAAGATAGCGTTGATGACTGTCTGCAACCATGGTCCTGAGAGGATTAGTGCCAAAATGAAGTCATTGGAGAGGGCTCTTGGATACCCTGAGGCCAAGATGGTTGTGTGCAAGTTGCCAAGCATCCTTAATCGACCAGAGGCCAACCTACTCCACAGGGTGGAGTCCCTGAAGATGGAGTTCGGTTTGCAGCCTTCTTACATAGCGCGCAGGCCGGCCAGTCTGATGTACAGCTTTGAGAGGCGGCAGATCCACGGCATTTTGTCATACATGTTCTGAAGGCGAAGGGGTTGGTGAAGAGAGACATTGACTTGTTCAATGTGTTTACCAAATCCCACAAGGCATTTGTAGACAAGTACCTTCACCGTCGATGAGTTTGTTCCAGGGCTTGCAGGCGATTATGCTGCTGCTTGTTCAGGGAAAATGCTTCCCGAAGTTTAACTGTGAGAGAATGAAACATGGGTATGAAGGTCCAATCTGGTTACCGAATTAGCCTAAGTTGATGTATTAACACCTGGCATGTATTCTAACCTGAATCTAGTGATTTGATTTCTCATGAGCTCTGATTGAGCTTATGTGTTAGGTGTTATTATTTCTGAAACGTTTTGATAATCTACATTTGGTGGTTTATTTTCTTTTCCTGCTTTATAGACCTTACTCATGATGCCTACTTCTTTCTTTGAGCTGCACAGAAAGAAATTTAGTGTCCCTCCCCTCGTATTGTTGAGCTACTAACTTCTATTTGATAGCTGAGGAATCTATTTATGTGATGACTTGCAGGAATATAGTAAAATTTCCTTGCGATATATCATCAATTTAGCCATATAGGACTGTCTGTTCACGTTATCGATTTGGTAAACTATCCACCTATGGTAAGTGCACTGGATATTGAAGTCACACCGAAATTCTATTTTGAAAATTGTTGCAAGGGAATGATATACTTGCATTTTTGCACCAGGTATAATATGGCTATGGCTTTTCCACTTGAAATTTCGCATAAATTAACTTGGGACAAATGATTGGAGGTCAGAGAACTCAATTTGAATGCAGTTTTATTTGGTTGAGTGGGCGACAAATTAAAAGGATTTGAAAGACATGTATTAAGGCTGTTATTGAACTCGTTTTGTTGGGTTGAGGAGTAGAGAAGTTGTGATCTGAAAGATGGTTGGAAAATAATTAAGCAGAGCTGTTATGTTTGATTTCATCTTACTGAGTTTGAGTAGCTTTTTTACTGCGTATACTCTGTTTTCAGGAATTTTGACTGAAAGGATAGGTGGCAACAATCTCGATCACCCTCCTAAAGCTGGATTGGTTTTGGTTATATATATATATATATATATATATATATATATATATATATATATATATATATATATATATATATATATGGTGGCGCTATTTGACACCCAGGGTGTAGAATAGTTATTCTACACCCACCCTCTATCTTAAGAACTGTATATTATTTTTACGTCACGTAAATTTTGTCTTACTTCGTAAGTCGAGAAGAACATAAGAAAATTTAGAAATGACATAATTTTTTTTGTTTACATGCCGTATAAAATTACAATGTAAAATACGTATTTTTGGTGTTTTTTACACTATAATGACTCATAAACTTTATTTTTATGTCCAAATTTTTGGTTGTGGTAATATATGAACATAATAATTCATATACAGAACATAATTTTTTCAATTTAACAACGTAAAAATATGTTGGGTGCAAAATAAGTATTTTGCACCCTGGGTGCTGAATGGGGTTTCTATATATATATATATATATATATATATATATATATATATATATATATATTTAAGCATGAATTTTAATAAGTTTCAAAATATATATATATTAGGGTTGCTAATTGGTACTCCCTCCGTCCCAAAATAAGTGACTTGGGTTTGTCTAGATTCGTATGTATCTACATACTCCTGCCATATTAATTGCGGTTCAGCTTTCCAGACCAGTTTTTATTTGCTAAATAAGCCAGGTACCATGGACTTCGATCTGGTTCTTTTGTTAGTTAGGAACCTTTTCCTCTAAAATGTTGGTGTTCATTTTCTTTGTAGCGCTGCTGAAGTTTACTTTTGGTGGGGCACGTAGGTCTTTTTGATATTCTGTTGTGTTTTTGTTGTCCTAGTTTAAGGATTTCGAGGTGTAATCCTCTCTAACAGATCAAATAATTCAACCTCTTCTACACATGCACTATGGAGCGGATATTTATTTGTTTTGACTTTAACCTGTCAAATTCTCAAGACGAGTGGATGGAACAGTTCGCAATGCAGGTGCTTGGAAAAACCAGTTTTGTTCATTCTGATCTTTGGCAAGACCCTGCAGTTATATATTTGAATGATATGATGCTTGAATACTTTGTGGTTACAGTGGTTTGTGATTTCTGTCCTTCATGCCTGCTGTTCATGTCATGTGGATATTAGACAATTCAGTTTATAAAACCTTGTACACTAGAATAACTTTGTGTTGTGAATGACATGCATTAGGCATTGTTTCGTTCAGAATAGAATAAATCACTTGTGGGCTTTTTCCATGGTAGTCCTATCCCGTGGTAGGATCAGACTGTAACATAGTATTAATTTGATTGTTCTTACTCGTGTGTCCAGTCCAATGATATGATGTGCCTGATTGGTAAATGCTGTTCAAGCATTATGTTTTCCTTTTTTCTCATCAGCTCATGCCAGCTTGCTGTAATTCACTTTTAGGCAGTAGCATTTCACTTCCACTTTCTTGAGCTGTTATCTCTTGAATTACAACTGCAGGCTGCAGCAATGGCATATTGTGTCCTAATATACTAGTTGACTTCTATAATTATATTTCAGTGTTTCATGCAAGTGCTTGCCCTGCATCAAGAGTGCATTATACAGTGACATAGTGCTATGAGATGCCAAAGTGGACTTGCAGATATACATCATGCATATAGGAACTAAAACTTCCTAAGAAAGGTGTTCCCTCTGTTTAAACTCAAAAGCTGGAACTCTCTTTTGACGAACGATGTCTTTCCTGTGTTGGTATTTCCCTTTTGTTTAACCTCAAAAGTACAGTAGTAATTCTTGTTTAACCTCAGAAGTAGTTTCCCTTCTAAACAGTGTTGGTGTTCTTTTTCTGTGTTGTGCTGCTGGAATTTAATTCTGTTTCCTGTTGGATTTCCAGGTTTAATGCTAACAGATCAAGTAATCCAACTCCTTCTGCACAGGCACACTGAAGCGAGTATTTATCGTTGTGACTTCAACCTGTCAAACTCTTCATTTCCTCAAGACGCGAAGGAGCAGTTCGCAGTTGCAGGTGTGTGGGAAAGAACATAATTTGATAGCAAATGTTTTGCTATTGTTTGCTAGTTTTAGATGACCTTATGTGTCTTTCTTTTGCAGCCTGCCATTGAAAAAAAATTGGCACAACATTTTGCAAACACGTTGTGTATTCGAGCATGGTTGTACATGCAATAATTTGTTTGGAACCTACAAATGCACTTATAAAACTTTCGAATATATCACCTAAGCTGAGCAGTTTTTTTTTTCCTTTTTATTACAAGTGAAGGTAAAAACCTACACTTTCTGAAGCCTGATTTCCCAAGTGCGGCCTCTATCCTGTCATCCTCGCACACAGTCGTCCATTTCTTATCCACCTCATCCCACCACAGGCCACACATCTGCAGCCACGCTGGACGTCTTCGGACACCTCAGCCGTCCGATCTCGCAACTACTCAATCCCAGCCGTCCATTGCCCACCCAAACCCCTCTTCCTCTGCTCCCAGACCAAAGCCAAGCCAAGCCCCCAGCTTCCCAAGTCCACACCACTCCCCACCTCACGCTCCACGACGCGAGCCATGGCCGCCCTCCGCCTCACCTCCATCACCCTCTGCCCCGCCGCCGCGGCCGCGTCCCCCTCCTCCGCCGCCGCGCCCCGCGCCGCCTCCTACGCCTGCGCGGTCACGCGCGGCCTTCCCTCCCTCCGCCTCGCCCCTGCCCGCCCCCGCCGCGGGGACCTCGGCAGGGCCAGAGCCGCCGCCCACCCGGCGGCGGACAACTACGCGTCCGCGCTGTGCGAGGTGGCCTCGGAGAGCTCCACCCTGGAAGAGACCGTGTCGGACATGGAGAAGCTCGAGAAGATCTTCTCCGAGGAGGCCATCGCGGAGTTCTTCGACAACCCCACCGTGCCGCGCGAGGAGAAGACGGAGCTCATCGACGAGATCGCCAAGTCGTCCAGCCTGCAGCCGCACGTCGTCAACTTCCTCAACGTGGTCGTGGACAACCAGCGCGCCGAGCTCGTGCCGCAGATCGTGCGGGCGTTCGAGACCGCCTACAACGCGCTCACCGGCACCGAGGAGGCCGTCGTCACCTCCGTCGTGCAGCTCGAGTCGCAGGACCTCGCGCAGATCGCGCAGCACGTCCAGAAGATCACCGGCGCCGCCAACGTCCGGATCAAGACCCGCATCGACCCGGAGCTCATCGCCGGATTCACCGTGCAGTACGGGAGCGACAGCTCCAACCTCATCGACATGAGCGTCCGCAAGCAGATCGCCGAGATCACCTCGGAGTTCGAGATGCCTTCTGTTACCCTCGACGTCTGATAGGCTTCCACCACCCCTCCGCACGGCGTCGACTTGATTCTTAGGTCCTTTTTTTCTGCTGCCTCTATACGTGTTCTTCTGTATCATTATCTCATGGAATGTTGAATATAAATAACCTTAATTACAGAATTTGGTGTTGCCTTGTTAGTTGGATCGATTTTTATGTGGAGGAAGGAAAGGTGATAGGTACAAAACCATCAATGTGATGTTTAAGTTCAGAGGAGAAAATGCTATATTCATCAGTGCTAAAGAGGGAAAACGAGCTTCAAATTAGGCTGGAACTGTGACCAAAATGGAAATGGGGAATTAAACTTTTATTTTCCCCGGTGACACTTGTTAATTTTGTATGGATACATGAATGTACACATTTGTGCTGAATAACCCCGGTGATATGAGCAAAATGATTAGATGTGTTTACATGCTGTCTTTCTGAAAGGATTGGGTTTCGAAATCAGAATTGCTACACAAGTAATTAAATCTACATCAACACGAAATTCAAACGCCTGTCTCGAGTGTTTCTCACACTAGAACTTCTCTTTGAAAGACATTTGCATTGGCATTTTGCAACAATAGAATAATGTTCTTAAGCTGCCAACCGTCAATTTGTTTATGTGAACTGCCAGTTTAGTTTGTGATGGTATTCATTCTTTTGCAGCAATTACTCTCAGGAAGATATGCAAGATTGCTGGCCTTCGGCAGACCAGCACATCTGAACATGTCATGGAGGAAGCTTGACTACATTTGGATGGGCATTCTTTTCTGCAAAAAAACTTCAACTGAATACACCATTGTTTTTCCCCAGGCAGGAGCCACTGTAATTTTCTCTTTTTTCTGTTGAGATCCTGTAATATGTTTCACATACTCAACTATAGCGAGTTCGCTGCTCCAAGTTCCAGGTCTTGAAGTTTACAGTAAGTAGTTGTGTACCCGGCGATAGAGTTGTGTAGATGTGCACAGAATGTGTCATTTCTATCAACTGGCGAATGAAATCATATGTATACTTGTATTTTTGTGCTAGTAAACTAGGGGCTTCACACCCCCACTGGTTTCCCTAATTTCTCATGAAATTACATCATGTGTGATTTGTTCTTCAGCTTTATGTTGCTCCCAAAATTAGGCAGTTCTGTGCTGTGTTACTCTGCTCTTGGCCACACCTTGCAGCGAAATTCACATAGCATGTACAGTTGAAGTCCATGTGTACTGCAGGCCATTTAGCTTGAAATTTCCAAGGAGTTCTAAATTGTAATTGAACAAGCTAGTCTTGTAACTTCTGTTGCAGGTTCTGTCATAAGACAGTCAGACCTCTCACAGAAATTTAAGCATTTTATAACAGGAAACTAAGCTCCTAATGAGGGGCGAACCACGATGCAGTACTTTCATAGGATATGCATGACCCCTCCAGGTTAAGTATGATTACGATGATGTTAAATAATTTAAGAAAGCACTTGGGATCCGTGGCGCAATGGTAGCGCGTCTGACTCCAGATCAGAAGGTTGCGTGTTCGATTCATGTCGGGTTCAATACCCTTGTCCATGCGGATTAATTTTTTGCATTCATCGAATATTGTGGGATATCAAACTATGAAAACTGAAGAAGTAAAGAAAAAGACCCGAGTGAAGCAAACAAGTTTTTGAAGAGATCAAATTGTTCTGTTCACATCAGGTTCAATACCCCGATCCATGCGGATTAACTTTTACCATTTTATTGGTACCACCTCTAATCGCGACTGAATAATATGGGTACGAAAGTACGAATAGAGAAAGTAAATGAAGATACCTAAGAAACTAAGCGGCAACATTTTAAAGAGATGTTAGGAGGTCATGCCTAAGGAAAGGTGGAGATCTTAGAAATAATAGCATAGACCCAAACTATATAGATTAACTTTCATTGGTAGCTGTAGAATTGCGGAATATTATCTGTATTGATTGTGGCCTCAAAGGGCTGTTTATATAGATTACAAGACTTGGGGGCCAAGAAGACTACTAGAGATATAATTGGATTACAAACTTAAACTATCAAATATAGTCCAAACCGTGATATACTCTAACACTCCCCCGCAGTCAGATCGGTAGTGACGCGAACGGTATGACTGGAGCATAATCCGAAGGCGGAGATGGGAGAGGATGTCGATGTAGCCGGAAGTAGGGCATTATAGTCGTGATCGATGATGCCATTGGTGATGTAGTCGCCGTTGATGAAGTCGATGAAGTTGATGATGTCGTTGTGTTGTGGTCGATGTCGTCGTTGAGCCGAGAGAATTCGCCGTAGTGGTTGAAGTAGACGTAGTTTGAATAGTAGCTCGACCCACAATACCGAGCTTGCCAGACTCGGGAGCGTGTCGGGGACGAAGGCACGCGTCGGTGTTGCCGATACCGAGCGTGTGAAGACAGGGACCATCATGAGCCATGCGTGCCAGAGCCGGATTGAGGAGTAAAGAAAATTTCCGTAAACGGTCTATGTAGAAGTTGTCCGCCGTGTCGGAGTAGATGAAGTGGCTGCAAGAAGAAAATTGAGCACAAACTTGTGCAAAAAAAAATTAGACTGCGACTCTAGCGGCAAGGTCGTGGTGGACGAAGACGACGAGGTAGTTGTTGATGGCGATTGAATTGTTGCAGTAGTTGATTTCGGGAATTAGACCCGTATTTTCCGCTTGTATGAGCGTGGCGTCGCTCGTGTAGAAGAACTTGTTGGCGTTGACGAGGACCACGATTGGTGGTGCTGGCGATGATATGACGATGTTGTTGGTGTAGATGCTTGTCGGCGATGATGGCCACAAGTGATGAAGGTGCGGCCCTTTGTTGACGGCGAGGCGCGTACTCGGGAACTTGCGTCCCGATTGATGTAGGCGAAGACGGGCCGGCGTGGTGACGACGTGAGGACGGAGAAGCCGACGTAGCGCGTGAAGGCGTCCCTTGGGGAGCACGTGGAGCCTCCTTGGCACGATCGTTGGCGATGATTTGCCGGAGATGAGTCGACGCCGAGGTTGAAGTATAGGCGTGTGATGACAACATGTGATTGTGGACGACGCAATCCAATCTATGATCGACGAAAGAAGAAGAAACGCCGGTCAAGCGGCCGGCGAGAAAAATTTGGCAAAGAAAAATCTAATCTACTATTTGCACGGCCCCTGGCGGAGAACGATCTCTCCGGGGGCGGCGCGACGGAAGCGGTGGTGCTAAACCCTAGACGGAGCGAACCGCTCTGATACCATGTAGAATTGCGGAATATTATTTGTGTTGATTGTGG
This sequence comes from Avena sativa, assembly GCA_916181665.1. Classification (NCBI taxonomy): domain Eukaryota; kingdom Viridiplantae; phylum Streptophyta; class Magnoliopsida; order Poales; family Poaceae; genus Avena; species Avena sativa. The sequence continues at coordinate 185,433,007 of OV702284.1, read as the reverse complement.
CCTCAAAGGACTGTTTATATAGATTACAAGACTTGGGGGCCAAGAAGACTACTAGAGATATAATTGGATTTTAAACTTAAACTACCAAATATAGTCCAAACCGTGATATACTCTAACAGTAGCACCTCTAATCGCATTCGGACTGAATAATATGGGTATGAAAGTACGAATAGAGAAAGTAAATGAAGATACCTAAGAAACTAAGCAGCAAAATTTTAAAAAGATGTTAGGAGGTCATGCCTAAGGGAAGGCGGAGATATCTGAACTAATTAGCATAGACCCAATCTATATAGATTAATTTTCATTTTCTTTAGTAGTCACCTCTCAAATGCACTCATGCAAATGGTGTTTGAGTACAAATACAAAATAGACATGAGACAAAATGAAACATAATTTTAAAGAGATGGACCAAACTACCGAGAGAGAGGAGGAGAGAGGCGGAGGTGGAATTTGAACCCTTGACTTGTTGACTGTTTTGTAAGACCTAGAATTTTAACCATATGTTCATAGTCTAATCTAGTTCTCTTTTTAATTTTACTTAGATTCATAATCGATGATTGGTACTAACTCTAACTTGAGTGAAGTCTTTGTGTGGGATAAAGAGGGGGATTTAAACCCTTGATAATTCTTACAATGTTTTGTAGAACCTAACTTAGACTATTGACTATCTCTTCATAGTCTAAACAAACTTATTTTTTGCATTTTATATTGGTAGTTAGTTTTAGCTCCAAGCTAGAGAGAGACGGGGAGAGGGTGGGGGAGATTTGAACCTTTATAGAATGTTTTGTAAAAGCCTAGACTATGAACTATCTCTCAAAGTCTAGTACATTTTTATTTTTTGCATTATGCATCGGTATTTGGTATTGGCTCCAAGCTAGAGTGAGCTCTTTGCGCAAGAGAGAGAGAGAGAGAGAGGGGGGAAGTAATTTGAACCCTTCTGTTTGTTGAATGTTTGGTAGAAGTTGCTCAATTAACTATATTTTCATAGTCTAATCCATCATCTTTTGCAATTTACATAGATTCATAATCGGTCATTGGTTTTGGGCCCAAGCTCGAGTGATCTCTTTGCTTAAATAAAATAATTTTTTGGATAAGAATTAGAAAATTTATAATGCATGATGTGGGGGAGTAGTATGAATGAGCCGAACTCATTAAAATATGATTTTATTTTCCAATTCCACAATAAGACAAAATAATTACACTTATAAAAGTGATATCATCAATTTTTCATGTTTTTACATGCCACCTTGGAAATACTTTTCTAGGAAATTTGGTGAACATATAATGCCTGTAACGTGAATGTGTTAAAAAATACTAGATACTCATAAGTATGTAGTGTGAAATATACAAAATAAGAGAATCTCCAACAGAGCGTCCTAACCGCTCTCCAAACGAGCTTTGGGGTGCTAGGAAAAAATGGCTCGCACCGGCAGGCCCTAACGGGTGTCGGTGTCACGCGAGACCCAATTATTTCTCCAACACCCCTATGATGGCCCCTATGTAGGGGTTCGTAGCATGGAAAACAAAAAATTTCTACCGCATGAACACACAATCAAGATCTAATCTATGATCAAGCCAAGATCTATCTACTAGATTGTAGCAACGAGTCGATAGAATATTAACCCTCGAAGATCCAAAGCGGTTAACGAGAGCAGATTCTCGTAGGTGATGTAGTCGTACTCTTGCCGATCTCAAGATCGTGTAGACGATCCTTCCGACGCTGCGTTCCGGTAGCGCTTCCGCAGTCGTTCACACGTTCGGTACTCGATGAAGACCTTCCTCTCCCTTGTTCCAGCAGGCAGCGGAGGTTGTAGCACTCTCCTCGTGATTCCGGCAGCACGACGGCGTGGTACCGGAAGTAGAGGGGATATCTCGCAGGGCTTCGCCTTAAGCCAGAGCGAGTATGGTAGACTATGAGAGAGGCCTTGGCGATCTAGGGTTTAGAGGCACCAAGGACAGGGAGCTAGGTCGGCGGTTAGGGCAAGGGGATTGCCCCAAGTCGGCGGCTTGGGCAAACCCTAGGGCGGCGGCGACTTTGGTGGAGGCCGGCGGCTTAGGGTTAGGTTTAGAGGAGAGGTGTTGAGTGCTAGGAGGGGCAGCCCTGCCCCTCCTTATATAGGTGGAGGGGCCGCGCCAGGGGAGGGGAGTCCCTCCCCAACTCGGTTTCCCAAGGGGGGCGGCGGTGGAGGGGAGGAACTCCTCCCCAACTCGGTTTCCACCTTTCCCTCCACTTCCCAAAATAGCCGTTTGACTTTTCAAATTGGCGTTTGACTTTTCAAACTAGGATTTGATTAAACCCTTTATTTTGTTCAACAATGACACCTAGTACATGATGCAATCATTCCAACTTGGTATGACACATTCATGTAACCTTCCCCTTCGGAGTGCCGGACATTCCGGAACCTTCTAGAACATTCCCGATGAAAACATCGGAACCATTCTCCAACCCCGAAACAGGACTTTCCTTATATGAATCTTATTCTCCGGACCATTCCGGATCTCCTCGTGATATTCCGGATCCCATCCGAGACTCCGAACTACATTCGGTCTCTTACTCATCATTCCATAACTACTCAAACAACGTCGAATCCTTAAGTGTGTCTCCCTACGGTTTGTGAATTATGCGGACATGACCGAGACACTTCTCCGATCAATAACCAATAGAGGAATCTGGAAATTCATATGGCTCCCACATATTTCTACGATTACTTTGCGATCGAATGAACCACTTACATACGATACCAATTTCCCTTTGTCTCACGATAGTTTACTTATCCGAGGTTTTGATCGTCGGTATCTCTGCATACCTAGTTCAACCTTGTTACCGATAAGTACTCTTTTCTCGTTCCCGTGATATGTGATCCCTTGTGAGCCAGTCACATGCTTGCAAGCTAATTGGATGACATTCCACCGAGAGGGCCCAGAGTATATCTATCCGTCATATGGATGGACAAATCCCACTCTTGATCCATGTGCCTCAACCCATACTTTCCAAACACTCAATGCCACCTTTATAGCCACCCAGTTACGGTGTGGTGTTTGATGTCATCAAAGCATCCTTCCGGTGATGGTGATTAATATGATCTCATGGTCGAAGGAATTAGGTTACTATGTATCAGAAAGCTTATAGCAAATGAACTATATTAAATGACTTGATCTTTATGCTACGCTTAACTATAGGAGTATGTCCATCACATCATTCTCCTAATGATATGACCCTGTTGTTAATAACATTTGTATGTTCATGATCAGGAAACCATGATCATATATTAACCAACAAGCTAGTTTAACAAGAGGCTTTACTAGGGACTCTTTTATGTTTACAAATCACACAAGTATTAATGTTTCCGGTTAATACAATTATAGCATGGTATGTAAACATTTATCATAAGCATGAAGATATGATAATAACCACTTTATTATTGCCTCTTGGGCATATCTCCAACAGTCTCCCACTTGCACTAGAGTCAATAATCTAGTTTCAAACCTTTGTGTATTCAACACCTATGGCTTTCTGGTGTCATATGTACATGATTGCTAGTGATCAACTGATCTGCGGATCTGACACTTCCAGGTCCGTGTGTAATTGCATGTCTTTGCGTCTCTACGCATCACTCATTCTCTAATGAGATGGCTTTGTACAAATTTGGTCCTTTGGTGTGACCTTTAGTTCTTTGGGGTTAAAACATGTTGATAATATTGCCGTACAATATATCTTCATAGCATTATACCTGCTGTGAACTACACCTAGTTTGATAACAAACTACTTGACACAAGTGCCCTCTTTTGCTGCTATAATAGCAGTTATATATACTTAGCCCTTTTGTTGTAGTATCTGTCACAATATCTTAACTTTGGAACTCATCCAAATCCATTATGGAACTTACTTTCCATTATATTGTGCCACCCTTAGTTTAGATTGAGATAAACTTAATTTGTACTTTGTGACAAAACTAGTATCAATGTAGTACTTTTACAATGAACTAACCATCTATTTGTCACTTCTACAAAACAATACATTCTTAGTTCTTCCAAAAGATCATAAGAATATCCTTACTATCGTCCAATGATCATCTTATGAATCATTCTGGTATATGCTCATAACATTTAGAGTATAGGACATATCTGGATTTGTACATATCACAGTATGATTGATATAAATACTCTTTGTGATTTCATACATCAAGTATAAATCTATACTTGAATCTTTGTTTCACTTACCAAGTGTCAATACACTTGAATATATCATCAATATTGAACTCATTCAATCCTTTCTGTGCGACAAGAACCTTTCTTGTAGTTTCTATATTGAACTCATTCAATACATCATCTATGTACTTTCGGCACAACCATATTAGCGTCATTTGATGCCAAATATTTGGGTTTTGCCTAAGTCTTTCATCGGGATGAAATTCTTAATATGTGTTAATAAAAGATACATCATTTCTAATCAACAATATGTCTTCCACATAATGTATTAGAAACATGTCTTAGCGCTCCCACTTAATTTCTTGCAAATGCAAGCATCTTCATCGTCTCCGACGAATTTAAACTCCTTTAACAGTTTCATCATGGTGAAGATTCCAACTCCGCAATGCTTACTTCAACCATTGAAGTTTGCATATGCTTTTAGCATCTTTTGAATTAACAAAACCCTATGGACCGCGTTATGCACATGTCCTAGGTAACAATTCTATTAGAAGAACTTGTTTTGTTTATTCAATTACCACATAACAAAATTATATGTAGGGGTTGCTACATTAATCTGTCTAGACTAAATATCGCTATGAAAGATCAAATCTTGTCATAGTCAACCTTTGAACATTGTTGTGAACTCTTTCCCAACATGTCGACTATTTCATAGATGTGCAACATCCATGTCTATTTATTTATAGATCCAAACACAACTGTAAGGTCTTACACATTTCTCGAGGGTCCTTCAAGTTCAAAACTTGATTTCTTGTGTATGGAACTATCACGGATTTTATGGCTTCAAGCCATTTTACGGAGTCAGGGCCCATCATCGCTTCTTTGCATTTAGTACGTTCATTATTCTAAAATAATGATTCAACCCTCAAATCTTGTTATTTGATTGTTTACTCGACCTACTTGGTTCAATAGAAACTTTGACTTTCGTAACCACAACCTTTTGAGGCACGTGAGCCATGAGCATTGTTGCTGCCTCCGGAACACTTTTCGGCGCTGCGCAACTTCGCACATATAGCTAAGGTTCTTTTAACCTTATCAAAGTTCTATTTTCCTCCCACTTATCTTTTCACGAAAAATTCCTTCTCAAAGAAACTTGACGTTCTAAGTGACAAACACTTTTGTCTCCGGTGTTATGGAGGAATATTTAACAGTTATACAAAGAAAGGTTCATCCGACTTTGGTTGCAAACATCTTTCTTATGCATAGCATACCAATGTTTAAGAAAGGACAACTTGGGTTTTATCCCAAACCATAACTTTATATGGTGTCATTTCAACGGATTATGATGAAGCTCTTTTCAGTGGAAAAACGGTAGTCTCTGAAGCTTTTAATCTTTAAAATATAATGGCATTTTTATGAATTACACCTTCGATCTTACCATGTCAAACAAGGTTTAATTACATATCTCGAACGCTCCATACTCTTATGGTGTTTCGGGAAATGCAAATTCACGGAATGATTCCTTAAATCTTAGGTATCATGCTAAACTTGTAACTCAAATATCTTCCTTTATGATCTTATCATAACTATTTATATTCTTGTTATAATGATTTTGCACTTCATCTTGAAAATCTTTGAACTTTTCAAATGTTTCATACTTCATCCTTATTAAGTAAATATTCATATATTCACTCAAATTTTCGGAGAAAGCATATGAAGTTGAAACCATCGCTCTTGACTACACATAATGGACTTCATACAACAATATGTACAAGTTCCAATAAGCTAGTCATTCGTTCCCTTTTGGCCTATGAACAAAGTTTTAATTATCTCTAGGAAAGTTTCACAAGCATCATTTGATCAAAATCAAAAGACTCCAAAGTTCCATCCACATGGAGTTTCTTCATGTTTTCTTTCCAATATAATTTAAACTGCGATGTCACTTCCTAAGTGTTCTTTTAATCAATTTGTCTTTCGACATTTTTAACATTAGTTTTATGGATGTGATTTCTCCAACGAGATTTGTAAATCATCCATCTTTTATGGATTACAGCAATTATTTGAACAACCCTTTTGTTCTCATAATACCTGATAAAAACAAATCTTGAAGGCAAGCTTTGATGTTTAACGAGCAGCACAATAACCCTTTATTTGTTCTCGATGAACATCATCACATATTCTTTTGCTAGTTACTTAGGCCATTGTGGTTCATGAATTCTGTTGTTTCGTATGACGATTCATACCAACAAATTCAGCATCCAATACTTAAGAACCACATTATTTAACAAGCAAAGAATACAGCCATAACACGTATATCCTCTATATACCCAAGCTGAACAATTCTAGTCTTTTATTTTCTGCCATATATTTCTGAGATTCTCTTTCAGTATTTCCTTTTCTGTTTGAAAGAATCTATCAACATCAATAGTGGAGCCATATACATGACACATAGTCCAAAGCATGTATAGTAAAATACCAATGTCTTTGGACTTGCACTTTGAAGTAGATCACCATCATCAAATGTTTGATGTTCTTTCAAATTCCTTTCTTTAGTAATCTCTTGGTGTAGTAAACATTTTACATACATCAAATATTCACCCTTATCATGGAATTATCCATGATCAAGCTACTTTTAGCTTATAACGATGAATCGTGAGTATAATGTTGCTCTCCAAAACCTTTTGGAGGATTAGGACAACTAGTGTATCCAACCTTTTGCAAATTCTCATCAAATATGAGAACATGACTTTTGCCATATTATACTCTATGAAAGAACATGTTGGGCCCCCATGTGTGGTTTTGGTAATTAATGACAATCTTTATGTACTAATGTGTGTATTAAGTTGTACTTGTAGGAATTTTCCATTGGCATTGCTTGGAGCATGTGTTGACTTCAAGATAGATGAAATGATAAGAAGATGTGTTGTGCAAGCTCAAAATGCGCCATCTATAGAAGATCTCATGTTTGATGCTTGCCATCCTCGGTGATCATGGATCGATGATGAGGAATCAAGAAAGGTGTCCATCTTGAGAAGGACAAGATCGTCTACATCGATCTCAAGTGGATTGCTCAAGGCAAAGGTATAATATTGATAGGTTTTCCCTTTTGCCGGTCTCATGTTTGTTGGGAGACCGGGTTTAGGATAGATAACCGTACTATCAAGAGGGGCTCTCGAATGAGTAACTCGGTCACATCGTTCGGAGAGAGATCAAACCTTTGCATACTTGCATCATCATATTTGGTTGTTATTTGGTCTTATCCATGTGAGGATATAGAGCTTGTGGTAACCTCCATAACAAGCTCTAGTTCATCAAAAACGGATTTCCCTTTTATATCTTATTGCGTTTTGATCTTAGAGGTTTTACCGGTTTGTATTTTAGAGATAGGTAAAACCTTCCATTATTTGGTTCTTACTCATGTGAGGATTTAGAGCTTGTGTTAATCTTCATGACAAGCTCTCGTTCATCGAAAACGGATTTCATATGCATTTTCTATTACGTTTTTTATGTTGGAGGTTTTATCGGTTCATCTTTTTGATAGAGGTTAAACCTTTCGTCATTTGGATCTATCCTCCCTTGCTGGACTATAATGTTTCTTTGCATTATCTTTTAGAGCTTGTTGTCCTCTTCGAAACGAGTCCAAGATCATCAAAATCGGAGTCCGGATGCAAAAGTTATGGCCGTTTTCGTTCAGGGATGACCGGTAGTACCGGACCAGGGTCCGGTAGTACCGCTCCGTAGTACCGGTCGGTACTGAAAAAAATGCGTTTGGCGACCTGGGATCCCCAGGGATTGTCCGGTAGTACCGGGAATGTCCGGTAGTACCGGGAATGTCCGGTAGTACCGGGATTTGCGCTTTTTTGGCTTCAACGGTTGGTTTTTCGGGGAACCTATTTAAGGGGCCTTCTTCCCCAATGGTTCCCTAACCATTTCTTGCAAGTTTTCCCCTCCATTGTTGACCTTCTTGAGCTTGCTTTCTCCCAATCCCTCCAATGATTCTTGCATATTCTTGAGGGATTTGAAAGAGGAGATCTAGATCTACAATCCCACCAATCAATCTCTCCTCTAAGTGAGGGGAACATATTGGGATCTAGATCTTGGAGTCTTTTGTGGATTTCCTCCATTGTTCTTCCTCTCATATTCCCCCATAAGCTTTTGTATCTTTGGTGGAATTTGGGAGAGAGGGATTTGAGCACCTTTGTGGTGTTCTTGCCATTTGCATTTGGTGCATCGGTTTGAGTTCTCTTTGGAGGATTTAATTTGAGTTACTCATTGGAGCTTGTCCCTCTTGGGTTCTTGGTACCCTAGACGGTTTGTGGCCTTGGTGGCATTGTGGCCTTGGTGGCGTTTGTTGGGAGCCTCCAATTAAGTTGTGGAGAAGTGCCCCAACCTTGTGAGAGGTTCCGGTTGCCACCGACAAGTGCACCGATAGTGGAAGCGTGGATCGATCCCGTTGGGGTGAGATTCACCGGATAATAAGGGAGGCCTTTTGTGGCGTTGGTGGTTTGATACCACCCCCTCTCCAAACGAGACGTACTCCATGTTGGGAGGAACTCGGTAAAATATCGGTCTCCCCGTGTGCCTCGGTTATCTCTATACCCGAGCTCTTTACTTATGCACTTTACATTATGATAGCCTTCGTGCTTGAAGTATTATATATCTTGCTATCACTTTGTTGCTTGTATTGCTTAGCATAAGTTGTTGGTGCACATAGGTGAACCTTAGTTGTTCTAGGTTGTGCTTAAAAAGGTAAACACTAGTTTTATTCCGCCTTTGTTGAGCCACTCTAGGAAAAGTTGTAATCGCCTATTCACCCCCCCTCTAGGCGACATCCGTATCCTTTCACTCTATCATGTTGCAACTAAAACTTCGTTTCAGATATCATAATATCTTCCACACATCATGGTTTCTGAAACAACTCTTTCAGATCCTAGATAACCTTGATATTAAGACAATCCTTTGAATATCAAGAATCATGGAGACAAACATGATACTCATACACTAACATTTGGAATTTTCACTCTTGATTTAATACCAATTATTAAAATTCATGGAGTAACCGGAACTTACTGAAAGTTTGTAATAGGACTTTTAAACTTTAGATTAACACTTTAAAACAATACGATACCAGTTCGTAAAGTAACTAACCAGAATTCTATAGTTCTATCATCTCAATTATAACTAAGTGCAAGGTGGTAAACGGATGCCAATGACTACAACAACTATGCAAATTCACTTTGATTTAATTTATGATAAATAGTGTTCAACTTTTAATCATATTGCTATTGAACTCCCACTCAAAACAATATCCCTCACATTGTTTTAGTGATCACACGAACCAAATCCACCACATCAAAACCGATCATCACGAGAGTTGATGTAGCTTCAATGGCGAACAATCAACATGTTCATCATATCTACTATATGACTCATGCTTTATCTTTCGGTAATCTGTGTTCCGAGACCATGTCTGTACATGCTAGGCTCGTCAAGATCAAACCTTAGCTTCCGCATGAGCAAATCTGGATTGCTCATGTTGTATACACTCGCAGAATCTAACACAACCGATCATCACGTGGTGCTTCGAAACAACGAGCTTTAGCAATGGTGCTTACTAAGGATGAACACTTTAAAACTTGAAATTGTGTGCTTGAGGGATCATCTTATAATGCTACCGTCGTGAACTAAGCAATACAAGATGCATAAAAGGATTAACATCACATGCAATTCATAATATGTGATATGATATGGCCTTTCTTCTTTGTGCTTCCGATCTCCATCTTCAAGCACAAACATGATCTCCATCATCACCGGCATTGCATCAAGGTCAATTGACGCCGCTCCATGGTTGTCGTCCACCAGCTTCAACTATTACAACTACTTTGAATAGACACGCGGGTCTTAACAGAATTTAAAGACAACCATATGGCTCCTGCCGGTTGCCAACTTACAATAAGGAACATTGCATACATCAAATATAATCATAATCATGGCCATATCACATCACAGCACACCCCTGCAAAACAAAGTTAGACGCCTCTAATTTTCTTTGCATATTTTACGTGGTTTGGGGCTTTCAATAAGTGTCGTTCTAACTTACGAACAAGAACCACAACATTGATACTAGTATTGTCAATCACCCGTTGTAAATTGAATCTTAACTATGTTGGGAGAAACAGGCACCCGCAAAGCCACTTATGCAATACAAGTTGCATGTCAAGCGTGGAGCAAGTCTCATGAACGATGTCATGTAAGGTTAGCTCGGGCCGCTTCATCCCACCATCCCGCAAGATGCAAAGTACACAAGAAACAATCGACAACAAAAGCATCAACGCCCACAATGACCATTGTGTTCTACTCGTGCAACAGATCTACATATAGACACGGCTCTGATACCACTGTAGGGGTTCGTAGCATGGAAAACAAAAAATTTCTACCGCATGAACACACAATCAAGATCTAATCTATGATCAAGCCAAGATCTATCTACTAGATTGTAGCAACGAGTCGATAGAATACTAACCCTCGAAGATCCAAAGCGGTTAACGAGAGCAGATTCTCGTGGGTGATGTAGTCGTACTCTTGTCGATCTCAAGATCGTGTAGACGATCCTTTCGGCGCTACGTTCCGGCAGCGCTTCCGCAGTCGGTCACACGTTCGGTACTCGATGAAGACCTTCCTCTCCCTTGTTCCAGCAGGCAGCAGAGGTTGTAGCACTCTCCTCGTGATTCCGGCAGCACGACGGCGTGGTACCAGAAGTAGAGGGGAGATCTCGCAGGGCTTCGCCTTAAGCCGGAGCGAGTATGGTAAACTATGAGAGAGGCCTTGGCGATCTAGGGTTTAGAGGAACCAAGGAGAGGGAGCTAGGCCGGCGGCTAGGGCAAGGGGATTTCCCCAAGTCGGTGGCTTGGGCAAACCCTAGGGCGGCGACGACTTTGGTGGAGGCCGGTGGCTTAGGGTTAGGTTTAGAGGAGAGGTGTTGAGTGCTAGGAGGGGCAGCCCTGCCCCTCCTTATATAGGTGGAGGGGCCGCGCCAGGGGAGGGGAGTCCCTTCCCAACTCGGTTTCCCAAGGGGGGCGGCGGTGGAGGGGAGGAACTCCTCCCCAACTCGGTTTCCACCTTCCCCTCCACTTCCCAAAATAGCCGTTTGACTTTTCAAATTGGCGTTTGACTTTTCAAACTAGGATTTGATTAAACCCTTTATTTTGTTCAACGATGACACCTAGTACATGATGCAATCATTCCAACTTGGTATGACACATTCATGTACCCTCCCCCTTCGGAGTGACGGACATTTCGGAACCTTCTAGAACATTCCCGATGAAAACACCGGAACCATTCTCCAACCCCGAAACAGGACTTTCCTTATATGAATCTTATTCTCCGGACCATTTCGGATCTCCTCGTGATATCCCGGATCCCATCCGAGACTCCGAACAACATTCGGTCTCTTACTCATCATTCCATAACTAGTCAAACAACGTCGAATCCTTAAGTGTGTCTCCCTACGGTTCGTGAATTATGCGGACATGACCGAGACACTTCTCCGATCAATAACCAATAGAGGAATCTGGAAATTCATATGGCTCCCACATATTTCTACGATTACTTTGCGATCGAATGAACCACTTACATACGATACCAATTTCCCTTTGTCTCACGATAGTTTACTTATCCGAGGTTTTGATCGTCGGTATCTCTGCATACCTAGTTCAACCTTGTTACCGATAAGTACTCTTTTCTCGTTCCCGTGATATGTGATCCCTTGTGAGCCAGTCACATGCTTGCAAGCTAATTGGATGACATTCCACCGAGAGGGCCCAGAGTATATCTATCCGTCATATGGATGGACAAATCCCACTCTTGATCCATGTGCCTCAACCCATACTTTCCAAACACTCAATGCCACCTTTATAGCCACCCAGTTACGGTGTGGCGTTTGATGTCATCAAAGCATCCTTCCGGTGATGGTGATTAATATGATCTCATGGTCGAAGGAATTAGGTTACTATGTATCAGAAAGCTTATAGCAAATGAACTATATTAAATGACTTGATCTTTATGCTACGCTTAACTATAGGAGTATGTCCATCACATCATTCTCCTAATGATATGACCCTGTTGTTAATAACATCTCTATGTTCATGATCAGGAAACCATGATCATATATTAACCAACAAGCTAGTTTAACAAGAGGCTTTACTAGGGACTCTTTTATGTTTACAAATCACACAAGTATTAATGTTTCTGGTTAATACAATTATAGCATGGTATGTAAACATTTATCATAAGCATGAAGATATGATAATAACCACTTTATTATTGCCTCTTGGGCATATCTCCAACACCCTACCCATAGGGGGTGAACCGGGGGTGCCGACAACCGATTCCACGTCAGATCTAACGAACTTCTCTCCCCTTGAGTCAGCGACACAATGGCGAGTCAACACTAGCACACCCACTCCACTCTCACCCAACCGCCACCTAATGTCGCTGAACTCTAAATACATGGCGGCCCACGGCCATGACGGTCCCTCCCACTATGCGGTGGTCCAGGGATCTGTCCCGGCCCGGTAGCGAAGACCCGTCTCCCGAACCACCGGTCGCCCCTTTAGGTGTGATGTCCTTAGTGAAGCACCTCCTGCGGAATCACCTACAAGCCATCAACGAGGCTCACTTGGAGCGTCTCAGCGGTGGGTGCGAACCCTGAGGACATGGCCGTCGTGTCTTCCTCAAAGAAGCTCAGGAAGAGAAGAGCTCGATAGGCATAAGGTAGTCGTCCGCTCTCTCGAGGAGGAGTGAGGCCTCGTCCGACCACAACACCTGTTTAACAGGGTTGTCTTCCGCTCCCTCAACATCTGATAGCCTATGCTCTGCGATGATGAGTAGTGCTGACTTCCACTACCGCGACATCAAGGGCCTGTGCTCCAGCAATGATGAATAGCACCATCGATCTAGATAAGGTTAGTGTTAGTAGAACTAGTAAAACCAGAAAAGGCTTATCCATAATCGATATGTGTTTTTCACTAAATTACTTCAACCTGTGTGTTTACTACTTTAATTTACTACCAGTTTCATTAAACTAAAATATTTTGGTGTTCCACTGGTGTGGCAAGACCCACTTAAAATGCAGGCAGAATCGTTACGATTTATAGGTTTAGATCACACACGTAGCATCACCGGATCCGTGGCGCAATGGTAGCGCGTCTGACTCCAGATCAGAAGGTTGCGTGTTCGATTCACGTCGGGTTCAATACCCCCGTTCCTAATCCGGTTCCTTTTTTTTGTCGTGTTAATTCTGTGTCAAATCTACCGTCCATCTTCGAAATCCAGCAATCTCAGCCGTCGAACCCCCACTGATCCCCTCCCCTATCCGGAACCCAGAACCTCCTTCCCGGCGGAGCGAGCTCTCGCCAGTCGCCATTCGCCAAACCCGACCACGCGTAAATCCAACCCAAATGCAACTCCATTAATCCACGACGCAGATGCTCGCCTACCCAAACACGTCGAGCCCATGGCCGCAACGCTACCCGGCCGTTGCTTCCCCGCGCCACGTGGCGGTGGCGGCAGGGACTGCGGCGGCTAGGGGCAAGCGGCGGGGAGCGGACGCCGGGGAGGGGGCAGACCCGGCCGCTGAGGCCAAGGAGCTCGTGCGGTTCTTCCTGCAGAAGACGTCCGGCGGCAAGGAGCGGCTGGTGGCCGTGCTGGACCGGCACGTGAAGGTGGTCCGCACCGAGCACTGCTTCCTCCTCTTCGAGGAGCTCGGCCGCCGCGACGGCTGGGTCCAGTGCCTCGAGGTGAGCCATGACCATACCCCAGTTGTGTGCCTACTTGATAAGATACCTTAAATCAGGATTGCTCTAAAGATTCTATACCTTGACGTCCCTCCGTGTGGATTAACAATTTATGATTTGCCAAGCTGCTGCTTGTTACATATTTCTGCTCATTTCTCTAATGTTTCATGCTCTGCTAGATTTTCAGGTGGATGCAGAAACAGCGGTGGTATGTTGCTGACAACGGCATCTACTCTAAGTTGATATCTGTGATGGGGAGGAAAGGGCAGATACGGATGGCTATGTGGCTGTTCTCCCAGATGCGGAACAGCGGCTGCAAGCCGGACACTTCAGTGTATAATTCTCTGATCGGTGCGCACCTGCATTCACGAGACAAGAGTAAGGCCTTGGTGAAGGCTCTCGGATATTTCGACAAGATGAAGGGCATAGAGAGATGCCAGCCGAACATCGTGACGTACAACATTCTCTTAAGAGCTTGTGCTCGGGCTAGTGACGCGAAACAGGTGGACATCTTGTTCAAGGATCTGGATGAAAGCCTGGTGTCTCCTGATATCTACACATATAATGGAGTGATTGACGGGTATGGGAAAAACGGCATGATTAAAGAGATGGAGTCTGTATTAGTGCGGATGAAAAGCAAGCAGTGCCGCCCAGATGTGATCACATTCAACATACTCATCGATTCATATGGGCGAAAGCAGACGTTCGACAAGATGGAGCAGGTGTTCAAGAGTTTACTGCGTTCCAAGGAGAGGCCTACCCACCCGACGTTTAATTCCATGATAACAAACTATGGAAAGGCAAGACTCAGAGAGAAAGCTGAATCTGTTGTTGAGAAGATGGAAGAACTGGGATTCAAACCGAGTTATGTTACGCAAGAGTGTCTCATCACTATGTACGCGTATTGTGATTGCGTCTCAAAGGCCCAACAGATATTTGATGAGCTTGTAAGCTCACAAAGTACAGTTCCCCTGTCTTCACTGAACGCGATGCTTGATGCCTACTGCATGAACCGCTTGCCTATGGAAGCAGATCGACTGTTGGATACTGCGATTGAGAAAGGGTCTGTGCTGAGTGCTTCCACATACAAGTTGCTCTACAAGGCATACACCAGGGCGAACGATAAGATGCTTGTCCAGAAGTTGTTGCAGCGGATGAATAAGCAGGGTATTGTTCCGAATAAGAAGTTCTTCCTTGATGCTTTGGAAGCATTTGGCACCTCTGCGAATAAACCCAGGAGAGTACAGACCCCAAACTCTGCCAGGGAAGCAAGTAGAGATTCTCCAAACAATGCAGAATTGGCTATTTCAAGCAAGCCAAAGTTAAGTGCTTTGGAAGCGGTTGGAGCCTCCGAGAAAAAACCCAGGATACTACCCACTTCAAACTCTGCAAGCGAGCGAAATACGGATTCAGATAGCAGTTTAGAGCCAGCTACTTCAAGCGAGCCAGAATTAAGCTTTTCACAAGTAGGTTCGTGATGGGACGATCTCTTCTAACAAGCTTTTTGCAAGTAGAGTTTGCTCGTATCCAGTGATAAATGTGGTGGTCCTAGAGAAAAGTGGCATCCATGTACGTAATTGGTTGCTTGAGTATGAACCATCCTAGATGGCACGGTTGAAATTTTAGGAATATTTCCCCTGCGCATTCACCAAAAACAACCGAACCACATGGCACAGGAACACTCTCGTCCATTCAACATCAAAACCACCCTTATTTTGTTTGTACTTTGGCGAGGGTTGCTTATAAATTTCATTGTTGTGTTATAAAATCACAGTAGCATTTTTATTTCAATTTTTGTAAGTACAGACCAGCGGCCTTGCTATTACCTTCTGTTACTGGTGATTGTCTCGGTTGTTTTTCAGAGGAACGTTTCGCATTATAACAGTTACAATAATTATTGTGTATGGATTGGGGCGAATTTTGATGAAAAGATCCACACAATCTGATCCTTATACATCCAGGTGCCCAGTTTAGACACTGAGTAATGGAGTAGCTTGCATATGCAGCATGGAGGTTTACACAAGAATGTGTAACTGAAAACAATAACAATGACAATGTTCACTGGCTTCAGAAGTTCCATTCTTCAAAGAGATAAAAAATAGTACTACAAGAAATCATGCTAATTCATGAGTTTTGATAGTTTGAAAGATAGTACAGATCTTCTACAGCTCAGATAGCCCTTAAAATATATCAAGCGATCCTGACACAAGAAAACTAGACAAGCCAGATGAATGATGATTCCCATAAAGACAGCGGGCCAAAAAACTGATATTCAGCTCCAACAAGCGAAATGGAAGCTGCACTGTTGAATCGACAAAATTGTTGTGTGTCAACCTCATACATTCCGAGCTCAAAACTATGCCCTCGCCTAGTCTAATAGCTGACAGTCCTACAAGACACAAGGATCAGAAACTCTGGATACATTTGCTACCGTCATTTCGTCTGCAGCTCAAAGCTTCTCAAGAACTATGCACCAGTTGGATTTGTCATAGAACTGGTCAACGATAGTTGCATTTTTCATACCAGCAACCAACCTGAAATGATGACAGCCAACAATGCAAGATATTTTAAACTGAAGACCACAGATGAAGCAAAAAAAGAAAGCAGATAATGTATACCGTTTTCCTTTTTAAGTGACTACTAGAATAACTAGATAAGGCCATGGAATGAAATAAACCATAAGACGGTAGCAACAGGACACCCTTTCTGGGAAAGAACTTTCATCAAGAAAGATATAATAACATGTGAAGTTCACATTTCCTATTTCGTCATGACGTTGTTTATGTAATGTAACCAAATAAAAAAGATGACATCAACAAGTGTGCTGTATGACAATTATCTCAAGCAGGTTTAGAAACTAACAATATGAAATGTTAAAGCTTGTATGGCATCTCTGAACAAATATAATATTATGTGACTAGTTTTCAAATTAACACTACAAATTAGAAAGACTACGATTCCCAAATAAGAGGAGAAAATAAAATGAGCATTTTTCATGAGAATGTTCAGAGTAAGAATACTCCACCTTTGAAGTTCTCCTTCAACGAAAACATGGTAATAACGGTTGTAGACAACAGTACCCTTCTTATCGTCTTTCTTTGCCAATCCATTTTGTAGAGCAGCAGCAGATGCACCGCTAATTTCAGCTCGGTGAAATGGTAGATGCCAAGGAACAAAATACTCCTGCTGGGTTTGGTCATGCTCATCCATAATCAAGGAATCACAGCAAGCTGCAGTGGTCTTATCCTCCAAACCATCATAACTATTTTTCAGCTGATCATCTGTCTGCTTCGCTCCGCCCGTGTCTTCATCAGTTTCTCCAATGCTATCTAGCACAGTAGCAGATTTGTTTCGCATTGGAGGACTGCTAGGATCAACCCACTCTTCATTATACTTATCGCATAGGGGAGTCCACTTGTTAAGAAGCGACTTGTCCTCCTGCTCCACAGCCCAAACCGTGATCAGCACAAGACCACCTCTCTTGACAACACGGATCAACTCCTCTATGGCTTTCCTCCGCCTATCCTCGGTGCTCAAATGATGCAACATCGCTATCGAGATCGCCGCGTCACCGACGTTCTCCCTGTACGGCATGTTGACAGCATCGGCGACAAACACCTCGTGTCCCTTCCCCGCGCATATCTCTATAAGCGGCGGGCTTATGTCGCAGCCTACATAGAAGCATTGGGGATTGAAGCCCAGATACTTGCCGTTGCCACAGCCAGCGTCCAGCACGACGGACCCCGGCCTGAGCGAGTTGAGGAACTCCGCGACCTTGGGCCACTTGGCGAACCGTGTTGAGCTGAAATGAGGAGCTATGGCATCATAGACGCGGTGCACGTACTTCTTCTCGATGTCGGGAGTGGCCTGGACGCCTGGGGGGCAGCTGTGGTTGTTCCCCTCGGCCAGGGACGAGTCCTGCCCTTCCAAATTTTCATCACCTGGCGTCATGTGAACGTTGGTGCTGATAATACCTCGGTTGGCTGGATTGCAGCAAGAGAATTCTTCCCGGTGAAGCCTTGAACTGCACGGACTAGATGCAGAGATGGCTTGGCGTGCGTTCGTTGCTACTATCCTCGAGAATATCTGGATCATACGATGGTGCAAAGCTATGGCGCTGAGCCGCGGTCCCGCGCTGGCACAGCGCGCGAGCCCTCGCCCTGCTAGCCGCCGCCCCGTATGACCCTTCGCCCTCCTGCTGTTCGGGCGTGTTTGGTTACTTCGGCACGTGAACAAAAATCGCAACGACGAGGCGGCTCCCGTAAGCAGATCTGAAGAGGAACGGAACCAGGATGACATACTTCCATGAGCAGATCTATCTGAAGAGGAGAGGAGTGGAGAGGGAGGGTTACCTGCTGCCGGCGGGGGGGACTGCTCGGGCCTAGCTGTCTGCAGTGAGCGAGAGGCGATCGGAGGGCGACTGCACCGGGTGGGTGAGGAGGAGTCGAGGGGGGAGCGCGGTGTGCCGTCGCGGGACAGCAGGGGGTCCCGGGGAGGCGGCTTAGGGAGGGAGGGAGGTTCTGTTCGAGACTCGGGGTCGGGGAGAGGGGTTTGGGCTTGGACGGGCACAGCCTCTTTGCGCAGGCCAGCGGGACGGAAGGCCCACGGAGAGGTTTTTGGTTGGGCTTTTTTCTTTCTACCAGTCATGGACTTAACGCCCGTGCAGGTGTGTAGCAGCCACCGGCACCTCAAGTCTCCAACTCCACTGCCGGTGACAGACAGAGGAGGAGGCTCAGTGGTGGATGGCAAGAACTCGATACAGTTACCCACTGTTCACAAAAGGAAAGAGGTACAGTACCCACACATCGATGTGATTATTCTTACTTTCATGGCCTCCTCCTTTTCTTTTAACAGCAGAATAATTCACTCTTTTCCAAAGCTACATATACATATATTTGAGTAATACAATATTTCTGTTTTACATGAAAAACGACAGGCTAAAAAGAATCGATAAAATGTCAAATATAGTGAAATGAAAACAAAAGGAATTTGTTGTTTTCACACTACAATTTATACAGCAGCAAACATCCAATCCTTTACTCCTGCACACGCTCAATTACAGAAGGGATCTTTACTCTCAGCACCTCCCAGGCATGCTTTGACGAGTGCGGGTATATATATTTCTAGGGTTTCAATGGCTCCAACAACTGGATGTCAAAATGAATACACAAAACCAGATGAAAAATCTAGAGCTAGATGCATTGTACATCATCAGGGAGTTTTCATATTCACAGTATGGTGCATCCGCATCTGTTCTGCTTCGGGGAATTGCCAAGCTGCTTCTCTGAAAAGGGAAATCCGACAAAAAGATTATAGATGTGTTTAGCACTTAGCAACATCAACAAAATTGTATACCAGGTTTACGCATTAGCGAAAGTATCTAAAGAAAATTATTTGGCTATAAGTAATCCAATGGGAAATCATAGATCATCGCAAACACGCTTGTCCTTGAAATATCACAACTGCCTCAAGAGTTACAAGATGAAAGACACATGTCACTCTCGCAATTAAATTTGTGTGCATTCACTGTTTTCTAAAGATGCTACAAACATCGGAATTTTGTGAGCATTTGTTGTTTTCTCGACATCATCACTCTTGCAACAGAAAACAAAGTTATAATTTGGCACAACTTAATAGAAATTAAGGCCAACGAGAACTGCAAAGTCATCGGTACCACTGAAACTTCAAAGAACCATGTGTGTTTTAGTCTTTATTCATGCATCTATCTACATAGGAAACATTGTCTTAGGTTGCTGCAGATTTGATAGGGATTTTGACTAACAATATGGTGTGGTCAACAAATTACTACTAAAAAATAAAGAATCATTTTCTCCCCATCGAAAAAACTGGGTTCCTCTTGCAGGCTGCAGCATTTCGTTATAGAGAAGCATGCTTATATATGTGCATCTTTGGAGCACAACAACTAGATAAGGAGATATGTTTCTATAATGATACTTGATCTGATCCAACATTTCCATTCATTGAAGGTAATGTAATAGAATTACAACCAACGGAGAATAAAAGTGATCAATGGAACTAGGAACAAAATTTGAAATAAAAACAAAAAATTGTCGGCAATACCACGGTTTTTGTCAGCTTGTGGAGGGCGCACTACCACATGCATTGTAATTACACCTCCGGGGACCTCTCCTATTGTAACACGTGACTCGGCAAGAGTCCGGCTATTCTCCAATATCTTTCCACCATTGATAAGCTTCAGGTCATTGACAGTTTTCGGAGTTATTTCCTTGTCTGTCATAGAAAATGACAAGAATAATTCCTTTTAACAAAATAAGCTCAGACTTCGGTAAGCATAATATGACTGAATTTTTTAAAAGAATATATTACCATCCAGACAAGAGAATTTTCATTCATAGTCAAACAAGTGTCCGGAGAGAGGGGAAACATGCCATTAAACTATCCCCAGCCATAGTGCAAATTAAGCCCCACGCAAAGCTGAATAAGTTCAAAAACCTTACTGAAGTAATGTTGCTTTTAGATAGATGGTGGTTAGGGTCCCTGTGTGGTTAACAAGTACCCTGACCACACGACCTATTGCTTCCTGATGCTGATTCAGCTGGGAAAGGATTCAATTTTACTTGTTCTAGTTTTTTACTTTGGCAACAGCATTAGCATAGGCATATTACTTATAAATACCCTCACCTGAGTGTGATAATCAGATAACTGTCACCAGACTGTTAGGCATAATGCATACATATGGAGAATGGCCCTGCTATAATGTTTACACGAAGGACCTCAGTTCATGTAAAGATGTGTTCATAGTGCTAGCAGAATTCTATTGACAGAACGTAAGGGTGAAAACAGGCGCTCTAAATGCATATTACAGAGAATGATCTCTTGTTATTTATGTGTGTCTTCATAGAAGGTAAAGGAAGACAGCTGCTGATCCAAATCAAACCGATTGACGCCAAAAATGATCTTTTGGGAGTTCATCCACAAACTTGGCAATATTGCACAATTTTGGTAATATTCACTACCCATGAGAGGTTTCCAATAGACAGTAGCCCGGTATGCATACACTTAGAAGGGAAATTATCAACTGCCCGTTCATAGAGCACACCCAGTTCTAAATCAGCGTTAAAACTGAGGAAAAAAAATCAAACAGCAGTTACGCGTTACTAAAGATCAGGCACACAAACACTTATCTGCCGCGAGCAAAACTATAGCCGCACAAGCACCACGCAACCGCCGTACACAAAAAAGACTTACATGATCTAAGAAGCTGCATGGCAGCAAGAATTATAGAAGGGCTCGTCCTTTGTGCACCAAATCAAGCAAGTGGGTCAGGACGGCCTAGGCTGCCAAATCGATCGGGGAATCCGCGTCTCACCTTGCGGCCACCGGGCGAGGATGAAATCCTTGAGCGCGGAGACGGTTGTGGCGGGGTCGTATTTGCTCGGGCCGATGTCCGTGCCGTCGAACAGCCGGAACTTTACCTCGATCGGCTCCTTCCCGCCGGCCATCTCCCGGGAAGGTTCAGCCGTGCCGTCCAAGGAAGCCCGGATCAGAAGTCCATGGCGCAGAAAGGTTCGCACGGAATCCACAGAAATCGGCTCGGCGTCGGATTCTGACGAAGAATTCTTGCTTCCGTATGGGGGTTGAAAGCGAGCGGACGGCGACTTGGCGAGGAGGGGAGGAAGGCGGAGAAGACAAGAGACACCCGCCTGGAGTAGTGGGCTTCGGTATTTTAACTGATACTCTTATAACCAAAAAAATCTTATCTTTTCTTGTACGAATTTCTCGGGATTTTTTTTGCAGCAGAGCATCTCGATGTAAAACAGGGCTATAAAAACTGATTTATAAGGCAGCTGGAGCTAAAAAAAAAACAGTCACTCCTGACTGCAAATTTGCAGAACCTCGACAACGACCAAAAAAAATCCTTCTCACACGCACGAGCCAAACTATCTCCGTGAAACTTCACATCATCTATCTCCGCGTCACCTACTTCTCCTGGCGCCGTTGGCCACAAATCGATCGGCGTGAGGCCAAAGTCGCCCCACTGCCTACCTGAATTTGGACCTCCGCCACGGTCGACTCCGACTCTTCGTCTGAATAAGTGTCTCTTGGGCACAACACCTATCAAAAGGTGGCAGTTGCATTGCGGAAGATGGCATATGTCATACCGGCTGATCTTGTCGACGATCATTTGGCAATGAGTGAGATCCATGGCATTAAGTGTGTCAAGTGCTTTGATGTTGCATCACGGTGGAAGTGTTTGGCCCCGAATATTTGAGACCCCCCAATGCTAAAGACACCGCATGGATCTTGGAGATGAACATGCCTATGGATTTCCATGTATGCTAGGCTCTCTTGATTGCATGCATTAGAGGTGGAAGATCTTTCCCGCAGCATGGCATGGACAGTTTAGAATGCACAAACATGATTTCACCATCATTTTAGAGGTTGTGGTGGATCATGAGACTTACACATGACATGCACTTGTGGGTTGCCCGGTTCTTACAATAACATCAATCTTCTTCAACGCTTTTCTCTCTTTGCCAAGCTAGCCAATGGTGAGTCACCACTGGTGGAGTTCCAAGCCAACTGCCACACATACAAGATGGGCTAGTACCTTGCGGATGGAATCTACCTGAAGTGGGCTACATTTGTGAAGCCACTCGTTGCACCCCAAGGTAAGAAAGAACTTCAATTCCATAATACTCAAGTTGCGGCTAGGAAAGATGTAGAGAGAGAATTTGGGATTTTGCAAGCCTAATTTGGTATTGTTAGAGGGCCGATTCGGTTTTGGGATCAAGAGATACTATGGTATAACATTGATGCCTACGTGATCATGCATAACATGATCATTGATGGCTCAGTAGATGTGGAGCCTGTTGGGAACCCCAAGAGCAAGGTGTGAAGCAGCACAACAGCAAGTCTTCCTTCAGTAAGAAACCGAGGTTATCGAACTAGTATGAGGAAGGAAACGTCACACAGGTGTTGCAAGCAACAAGGAGACCTACACAACACAAACTCGAGACTTTGCCCCAACTAACAGTGAGATTGTCAATCTCACCGGTTGCTGTAACAAAGGATTAAACGTATGGTGTAGAAGGTAATGGTTTGCAGCAAGTAAACAAGTAACAGTGGAAGATGTATCAATGGTAAAGATTGGACCGGGGTCCATAGTTAACTAGAGGTGCTCTCATTAGATAAACAACATGGCATGAAGGGTAAACAAATTACAACATGGCAATTGACAGGAACTGAGCAAGGCATAACAATGCAATTACTAGTCAGAAAGATCCTATGAGGTTGATTGGGCAATACAACAAGATACATAGACCGCCATCCAACTGCATCTATTACTAGAAGTCCACTGTAACATCCCAAAAATATTAAACTTGGATCATCAAACTCTAATCATCAAAATTAGGGTTAACAAAAACTTTTCCAACTAAAAATATGAAAGCATTCATATGTGTGTGTATTCAAAATTTGGATTCTTTTGAATTGCCATGGTTCTATGTTTCTTTGCTTGTAAAAGGATTCTTAGGTGAAATAGACATCATCTAAACAATCCACAAACTTTTTCCAAAGACAAACAACTCAAAATAAACAAATGAAGTGAATGGTCATTTTTGCCAAATTAACTCTCATGCCTACTTTGGCTATCTCTAGTTTTCAAAACTCAACAGAAATATTTGTGGATCTTTGCACCCCTTGCTAGTACTCATAATAAGATACCAAGGCCCATTTTGTGATCATTCAAAAATATTCAAATGCTAAGTTTAAATGACAGTTTAAAATTGAATCTATCTCATATGGGAAGATCCCACTATTTCAAAAACCACTCAAACAAGTTCAATTTTCAAAACCCAAGCACCCACAGAATCATCGGCACATTCCTAGCACACCCACCAAAAATCTTTTCAAAATTCAAAAGTAAGTTTCTTGCGGCCATTTCATCAAACAGCTTGCAGATTCAAATCAAACAAATCACAAACACTAGTGTGCAGTAAATTTGGCATAACTTGTTCCCTCTCTGGTTGCAACTAGTCCTTAGTAGATCATCTAGCTCATTTGTAAACATCTAGCACCACTGTGAGCTTGCCTTGCCATCAATGGTGAGCAGGCCGAGCCTTACCATGCCACCCCATTGTCGCCGGCCAGCTAGCAGCCACCCTAGCCTTCCCAACCTTGTCTGGGAGGTAGCCAGCACCTCACCGCCCCCTCTCGACCAGTCCTAGCTCAAAGATAGAGACAAGAACCGCCAGGAACGCCGTGCCCGCGCCGCTGTCGACCATGCCGACGCGCACCACCGTGCACGCACCGTTCCCACTCAACCCGACCACCTCGAGCCCTTGCCGCCCGCCAGCATGAACCCCACCGTCCCAGGAGACCACTAGACATGATCGTTTCCTCGCCCGTACCCCGTAGCCACCTCACGCCGCGGAGTTCGCCGTCGGTACCGCTCAGAGCACCGCACGTTCCCGACCGTTTGCCACCGCCCCTAAGCGCGCATTCAAGTCCTAGAGCATCGCCACGAGACAACACGTCGATCGCCAACCTCGGCCATGCCTCTAGCCGCCCGTAGCCATGTCGCCACCATCGCCTGCCCATCCCTCTCGGTCTCGCCGTCGAGCCTATAAAAGGAGGCCATCCCCAGCCATTTGAAGCACACCATTCCACTCCCCTCACCTCACTGATCATTCCAACCTCTAGCCGGAGCACGAGGAGTAGCAGCTCGCCGGAATTGCGCCGGAGCAGGCCGCCTCTGGAGAAGAAGGGAGCCGTTGATTTCGACCACCCCCAGAGCTGCCTCGACCATCCCTGAGCTCGCCGTCGACCACTCGTTTGTTTGCCCGCCTCGCCGTCGTCGCTGGAGCCCTGGTATGCCCCCTATGTTGGGGTGGGCATAAAAAACCGAAACCGAATTAACCGGAACCGAAGCCGAATACACCGAACCCGAATTAGCCGAAACTAATTTCGGTTAGTAAATATGATTAACCGAATTTATAAATATTAATTTGGTTTTGATTCTCTATTAACCAAAATAACCGTACAAACCAAAAAATATACGTGACATAGCTAAATATATTTGTGATTCTGTTTCAGATGTCCATTACTATACATAGATACTAGCTCATACGACAAAAAGACATACATGCAAAAGCTGCCAGACAGTCCATGCATGTACGTATGTCTCCAGCCATATGCATGTACATGTTCGTGGTTTAACTGTCAATTGTGTCTATGAATTTTGTTGGAAGTCTTTCAATTGTTTTCTTGTTTCGGATATAATCATGTATTTTAGCTGAACTCTTAATACATACAATTTGTTGAATGTATACGGCTTGGAAGATAGACATTATTTTTTGAACGAGCAAGATAGACATCATGCTTATTATGTTTTTTTTCTACACCTGTGTTCAAGACATCAGCTAGCCATGTATTGCTTCAGGTACTCGCCGACCTGGAGATTGCTTCTGGTGCACCGATGAGTGGTTTAGCTTGTATGGATCTGACATAAATTATGACATAGTGTTGTTATTTCCAGAAGTTTGGTTAAAAACCGAACACTGAACCGAATTGTCCACTAACCGAACTATCGATTACTTAGAAAACCGAAATAATTTTGGTGCCTATTTTGTAGAAACCGGATTATAGAAAAACCTGAAAAACCGAACCGAATTAACCGAAAAAACCGAATGCCTACCCCTACCCCTATGCACCCCCACTGAGCCGCTAGGGTTCGAGCTCGCCGGTGACATGTTCATCGTCGACAACGATCCACAGCCGTCGATCTTCCTTCTAATCCAACGAACCACACAGCCACGTACCGCTTCGCGTGTTATGAGCCACTGACTAGTGGAACCCCCTGTCAGCTGAGCCCCGCGCTGTGGAGTGACACTGGGTCGGCCCATTAACCTTTCCCGCCTAGCCCAATCGCTTGAATTTAGATTTTTCTATTTTAATTCAAACTCAGTTCTGTTCCTAGATTCAAAAATCAACCCATCTCGATTCAGTGAACCAAATTGCGTGAAACCAATTTTGTTAGAAAGGTACTGAAATGCTTAATCCAAGCCCATTGGATTCAAATCATTTGGATCTGTAGATCACCCTTGGTAAAAATAACAAGTCAGAAGCTTTTCTGTATTCAAACATTTTTTAAAATTCAACCATAATAGCTTTTGAGTTGATTCCAACTCTCAAAAATCACATTTGATCATACATTTCAGAATATATAAAAACATATGGGTTTACTTATAGAAATAATGTTCAAGTAATAAAAGAATGCCACATAGGCATTTCTAGTCACTTTAATTATTTAAAATAAAAAGGTTAAACCTTATTAAATTGTGACACCACTTTAAATCACATTTGTGGCATCCCGCAAAATCACTACTAGAAAATCGCGTTGTTTTTGTGCATTGCATCATCATGACCGCATGCTCATGTCATCATGCCACATTGCATTTGAGCATCGTCATCATCTTGCATTTGCTTGCATAAAACTATTTGCGGAAAAACCTATTTCTGTTTTCTAAACGCCCGTCTATGTTCCAAACGCAAAACCCGGGTCTCCGAATTATTTTATTTTATCTGCTATCGGTTTGCAAAAGCCCTGTTTGAAATAAATAAAATATTTGATTATTTTTAGTGGGGCAGTCGAACGGGCCGATTCGACCCAGTCGACCACTCCCGGAATAAAATCGGTCCACCCAAACTCAAAATCCCTATTTCACCCAATCCTAATCTACCCACCTATCCTAGCCTGCCACCTCCCTCTCCCTCCACCTCATCTAACCCGCTGCCACCTCATCAATCCTCTCCCCACACCCCTCTCCCTCTCTCACCCACAGCTTCCCTACCCCCTCTCCCTGTTCCTGGGTCCCACCCCAACCCACACAGCGCCACACACCCAGCCCCACCTAACCCTCTCTCTCTCCTCCACCCACCGCCGCGGGTCCCACCTGGCCCACCCGACAGCCCCTCTCCTCTGTTCCTCTTCCCCACCCGACCCTCTTCCTCCCCGCGCCAGCCGACCCCCGGCCCCGCTCCGTCCTCCCTCCTCCCTCGCGTCCCCTCTCCCTCGCCGCTCCTCCCCGCTCCGGCGAGCCGCCGCTCCCCCCGCCGCCTCGCCCCGCGTGGCCTCTCTCCCTCCAGCCTCCCCGCGTCGGGTCGCCGGCCGCCCCGTCCGCCTCGCTCCTCCCCCTCTCTGCCACCGTCGCCTGGGGGCTCCCTCCGCCTCTCCTCCGCCCCGGCGCGCCGCCTCCGCGCCTCCTCTCCCCTCCCTCCGGAGTTCGCCGGCCCGAGCCCGCCCCTCCGTCCTCCGCCCTCGCCTCGCCTCCCGCCCGTCTCCGGCGCCACCGCGCGGCCCTCCTCCGGCAGCGAGATCCGCCCCACCCCGCCTCGCCGCGGCGCCGCCCTGCACCTCCTCCCCTCCGCGCCTCCGGCCGGGCCAGCACCTCCCCGGTCGCCTCCTCGCCACGGCCCGCCTCGCCATCGTCCGCCGCCCCACCGTTCGCCCCTCCGTCGCGGACCCGTCCTTCCCAGACCATCTCGTCGAGCCTGCGGCCTCCTGCTAGCCACCGTTGCGAACCTTCTCCACCAACCGCCATGGCCGCCGCCTCTGCCTCGCTCTGGCCGCCGCCGTGGTTCCTCCCAGCGCTCGCGTGGCCCCGCTTCATCAACGCCTCGACCTCGCTGTGCCGGTACCTGCACCGTGTTGTAAGGCCTCGACAAGATCGACATTGATCAAGATAAATCCGATGGACCCCCGGTATCGAGCCCAAGTTCGCCATCGACATCGAAGACGGAACGCTAAGACTGTGCCCGGATCCGAAGACCGAACCCGATACCGCCAAGGCCGCCGACACGAAAACGCCGAGTTCCCCTTCGCGGACACCAAGTTCTTCGACCCTGGATCCATAGAACGTTCCGCCGAAGCCACGGACCCTCGGGATGACAAGTTCTTCACCCAAGGGCGACAAGGCCTTCTTCACGGATTTCAAGACCCCGACATCAAAACGACAAGATCATCGTCATGGAACCCGAAGACCACATGTGCGACAAGTACTCCCTCGAGGACGCCGAGTACTTCACCCCGGACACCGAGACCCTGGACGACAAGTTCTCCTTCCCGGACGCCGAGCTCGCCGAGAACCCGGATGCGACAAGATCTACCCGTTGATCGAGAATGTTTCTGCCGAGACCGATCTCGTCGAACCCTGAACCCTGAGACCGAACCCCGAACCCCGGAACCAAGATCGCCGAACCCTAATGTGTGAACCCCTTCCCGAAACCCTATTTTATAATATAATACAACTTGTCGCATATTAATTGATCATGCATGCATACTTGTCTGTGGTTTGGGGGCCTTATGCCGATTCACCTTATAATTAAATATGGGGCCCATATGCGGGCAAATCTAGTCTTATATTGGCCTCATTTAAATTTGTGTAGCGAACCGGTAACTTATTTTGCCATGTTAATACAACATTTAAATTGTGGGGTATCTAAACAACATGAACCATCTAATTAATTGTCGGGACCCCGGTTCCGCTTAATCTTGCCTAATTGCATCGCATCTTTGCCATGTCATACATCATACATGCATCATGCCCGATCTTTTGCCGTAGTATTAAATAGTGCATCCGGTGTTCTTCTAGTGTTTTGCTTCTTCGCGGATAAGGCCGTTGAGTTGATGTGAGCTTCGCCCCGATCTTCGGATGAACCTTCGGCAATGTTTTCAGGCGAGCATCTTCCCCTTTCTACCTATCTTACTTTTATAGTATTTATTCCCTCCTGTTGATCTATTGCTATCTGTGTTGCGTTGCTCTAGCTTTCGTATCCGTGATATCCCTTGCAGCCTTATATTGCCTTGGACACATCCTATTACCTGTTGTTTGGTAGATAGTTGGACTTGCGCGTCGTAGTCGCTTGCTCAAGTGCTATTGCGTGTCGTTCGGTACCACAGTTGTTGGAGTGTTGCCGCATGCTTAAGGTTGGAGATGATCATGGCTCTACTTATTGTTCACTTTAATTACTGTTTAACAACTAAAATTGAAGTAAGTAAGCAGAGGCACAGGTGGGCAATAGATGTTATTTGGTTGTTAACCATCCACTTGTGTCCCGTAGGACCCCGAGTACTTGATACCTGTTCCTTGAATATTCGCGCTATACACATCCGGGAGGCTTATGGGACCCCCCTGAGCCAGAGCTTGATTCATTCTTATTTCTTGGGGCCACAAACTAGTTTGAGGTTTTATTTACTATCCTATACTTATGCCATGCTTTACTGCTTTATTACGATTGTGCGATGGATAGCACACTGTACTGTTTAGGAAAGCGGAGTGTTTTCGCGGTATCGACAAGCCCAGTTTTGGGTTCCCAGTCGTTTACAGCCATTGACGCAAACCTTGAGTCCGTCTCGGAGTCAGCTAGCTTCGTTGCGGGTGTACTCAATGGGGTGGCCCCCTGAAATATTTCTGAATCCTGCGATTGCTTTGTCGTGAAGGCCTCGTTGGGTTTTGATTTGGTTTTTCCGAGGTTGATCGAGTGTGTGTTGCTATTTGTGCACCCCGGCCGGGTAAAACTTTCTGAAAGCCGTGTCCGCGGTTATGGACGACTTGGAGCACAGTATCTCGATCATAGCCAACTATAACTAAAGTAGTGCTATAAATTTGACTTTATAATGACTAGTAATCAGCTTCACTATAATGGAATGGCTAAATAAAATTGAAAACAATTGCTTGTTTGGGTTGTCGCTCCCGACCATTGTATCTGACTAGTAAGTATTGCAACTATAACGGAATGGCTAAATAAAAGTACCAACAACTGTTGGGTTTTGGGCTATCTCATGCTAAATGTATCTGACTAGTAAGTGCTACAACTACAACGGAATGGTTAACTAAAAGTGCCCACTGCTTATTATATCAGGATGACTATCTATACCTGACTAGTAATTGCTGCAACGATAACTGAATAAATAAAACTGCCAACTGTGTGAGTTCCTCGGTTGACTTCCTCGTTTGGTCTCGAGGGGGATATACCAGGATGGGTTTGTTTGATGGTAGTATCAGATTGGTTCCGGATAGGTCTTTCTTACCCCTCTCTGATAGCCGCCTGTTTTATCGAGTCTCTATAGGTTGTTTAGTGCATGCTGCGCTGCCGCTGCAGGTCACCATACCTATGTAGGCGAGGACCGCCGAATTCTAGCCTCGCCGTGTACTGGCCTCAGTACTGACGCTCCTCTTTTTCCTTTGCCCTTTGTCGGCACCCCTTTTGTTTTAGCAGGTTTCGACGTTGTTAGCAGGGTTACCCTTCTGGCTTGGCCTGGGAAGGGTTATGGACGCCATTGGTTATTCTTCAGGGCTCTTAGCCCCATTTGCATCTTGTCCATAGCTGGACGCTCTATCGTTTTCAAGGTGATTCGGATCTTTGTATATAATATCTGTATTCTTGACTCTCTGAGTCGTTGTTGTATATATCTGTTCTGTGGGTCCCATCGAGGACTGTTGTGTAATGTTATTACTTCGTTTTCCACCCGCACGAAAGTGCCTGGTGGGCACCTTTGAATCGTTTCTATGCGGGTTTGGCGGGAATCGCTGAAACTTGCATAGGGTCGATTCTGAGGGTGTTACAACATTCCCATGTACTGAAATATGTGGTGGTGACATGTGTCAACATGATCCCATGTTTGAGTTGGAGAATATTAAATCTTAAGTAGTTTTTCAATGAGTAGAAATTACTTTTCTAAATATAAAATAAATAAGACAAAAGCTTTAATCTTGTAATGTTAGTGATGATGCTGGATCATCTATAGTGCACCTTTGTGTGATGATTGAAAATAGTTAAGTATTGTTTGGTGATTGTGTACCTCGTATTTATTTATAGACGCTAGTACCGACCAAGGATACGAGGAGGAAGGAGGATACTACGAGGAAGAAGCCGAGGAAAACTTCAACCATTTCTCTGCTCAAGGCAAGCTTATACTGATACTTATGCAAGTCAATACTTGAAACCTTGCAAGCTAACACTTGAAATTATGAAAGTTTGATAACCTATGCATTGCACTAAGCATGCTTGGTTGGACACATTTGATGATACCCAATCCTAGTTTTACTTGCAAGCTTTATACTTTATTTCTTTATCAAAGCTTTCTCTTAGAGTTTACCTAAGTGACTTGTAGATTCTAGGAAGATAATTGAAGGTTGCATAAAGAGCATTAAATTTGGCCTAAGCTAGATAATCCTGATGTCATCCTAAGGCTTGAGATTGAACTTAATTAATCTCCACTTGTTTACTACCCCTCATTATTACTTACCCCACTTGTAGATGCTAGTGCTAAGCATAAAACTTGATCAACTTTAGATGGGAATACTTGGTAAAAATGGTTATGAAAACCTTGGAATGATGAGTCATTCTACTGAAATGTTTTTACATGTGTTTCCGAACACCAGATGATTTTGATGATGAAAATGTTGAGGCATGAGGCTTAGCCCTTTATAAAACTGATGGTTGTCTGGATGCGATACCATTCCAATTTTTCCGTACAACCACAATACCCGAAAATTGGGTAGGGCATGACTGGAAACTTATATACCTTAGTATGGGTTCCCTCACGGCCAAGGTCTGAGCTGAGGCTACCTTGTGAAGATTGTCCACCTGTGCAGTACCCAAGATGACAGTTGGTCATGGTTGGGAGGCCAAACTCACAGGAGAGGTGCCTATACTAGGGTGTGTAATTGAAAGGTTAGGATTGATTATCCGCATACTGAGTATGGTGAATTCAGGATTTGTTCCTGACGGATGTATCGAATGTTGTGGTGAAAGTGTACAATCTCTGCAGAGTGTCAAACTATTCGAATAGCCGCGTCCGCGGTTATGGACAGTTGGAGTGGCCATACTGTTCTTCCGTCAGATGTTTTCAAAAGGATTTGTGAAATGAATTGAGACTTTGACTTGACCACAACAGAGTTGTGATATGAAATTCAAGTTCCCACTTAGGCATTATAAGATTCAACTAGTTTTCTTTCTTATGAACTTAGTAGAGGTAAATCTGGCTTTTTTGCAAAACAACCCTAGAGCTTAGTGTCCTACTACAAAAACCCTTAACTTGTTAGTATTAGTTTGCGAGTACTTAAAGAGTACTCATGGCTTGTCCCTGGCTATTCCCGTGGCCAGACTATGAAGAGGAGTACCAAGATGATGGACCGCAGGAAGGTTACGACAACTAGTATCATCTCCCATCGTCAGCATTTCATGTGACCCCGAAGATGGAGCTTCGCCTACGCTACCTTTATTATTACGTTATTCCGCTGCTTGAGTTGTATTAAGAACTGGATCATGAGATCCTTATTTGTGTAAGACCTTATGTATGGTTTGTAATGGATGATGTACTGTGATATCCAAATCTGCTATGTCTCGCAAAAATGGTAATCCTGGGATTGCAATGTATGGCATAACAGGCATCTGGGATTAAAAATCCGAGTGTTGACAAGTTGGTATCAGAGCCATCCTGACCATAGGAGACCCTAGTTAGACTGGACGTTTGAATCAAAAACTTAGTTTCAAAACCAAAGGAAGCAAATATTTACAAAAACTTATTCTCATTCTTATCACTTTGTTTCTTTCATAAAAAATCATGTTCCTCAAAAACTCTTGCAAAATACATAAAATTTGACACACTTGATCACTCTACTAACTTACTCATCCTATATTCTTATAGATGGACGTGAAGTACAGCAAGTTTTATCAGTTGGGGAATGGAGGAGACCTCATCTTTGAGCGGGATTTGGACCAGCTTTCGGAACTTCTGGAGCGTCCGCACCCCGAGTTCTTCGGAGCTCAGCTCAATGATCAGGAAGGAGAAGATCGACAATGGCTAGTTGTTGCAAGTCTCCGAGGAAAGATCGAACCTCCCACTGCCGAGGGAATTCAGTTCACCTTAAGAGAGAACAACTGGCTCGATGGACTTGCCAGGGCCATGCAGGAAGCTCTTGCCCGTCTGTGTGGGCAGAGTATCAACCAGATCAAGGGTACCCTCTTTGAGTTTTGTCCAAGGCGTGATGCTATGGGACAGCCACTGGAAGCCCCATATCACCACGAGCTGAAGACTCAGTTGGACCACCTTAGCTTCATGATGTATGATCGTCAACAGGAACTGGACAATGCCTGTGACTACTCCAACCACAAGTCCGCCATCATCAGGACGAAGGATCAGACCATCACCATGCTAGCGAAGGACCGCAAGTCTCGCCGCCGTCAGCTTGACAAGAAAGAGCGCATCATTTCCCGTCTTTGCCACCGTATCTCGGATTTGGAGGAGACCATCCACGAGAGAGAAATGCAGTTGGAGGAAAGGGAGAATGCCGGAGAAGACCTTTGTGGAGACCCCTACTCCTATCTCAGCGATGATGATGATTTTCTGGAGGATCAGGCCATGGACTTCTTCACCGATGAGGAGGATTTCGCCTTTGTCGATGACGATGAGGATGATGAGGATGATGATTACACCGACTCCGAGGAGTAGTAGCACTTGAGCACTAGCGTAGTGAGTGTATTCGGTCCCACTGTATCGTAGTTTCCAGAATGGTTCTTAAAACTATCTGTTTTTCCTTTGTTGTGGTGTGTGTTGTATCGTGTGTTATGAATGAATGAAAAACAAGTTGCTAGAAAATCTGAGCCAAACTTTAAAAACTTTTCAAAGTCCCTGAAACTTAGAAATTTCCCTCTTTTCTCATGATCTATCTCAATCTTCAGATGCCTCGCGGAGGAAGTGGTTCATCCCCGGACCCGATGTTGCAGATCCTGCAAATGTTGGTTTCTGACCGCAAAGCTGAAAGAGCGGAACGTCAAGCCAACTTAGCCACCCTTCAGCAGATAGCTCAGCTGGCCCACAACAATCAAGGCCAAGGAAACCAGGACAACCATGGATCTAAGCTCAAGAATTTCCAGAACACCAACCCACCTGTTTTCACTAAGTCGGAAGAGCCCTTAGACGCAGATGATTGGCTGCAAACCATGGAGAACAACCTGGAAGTCGCCGGAGTGGAAGCTAACTAGAAAGTTCTGTTCGCCACCCACTATCTAGCCGGAGATTCAAGAGCATGGTGGAACAGCGTTCGTGCAATGACCAGAGGACAGATGATGACCTGGGAGGAATTCAAGGTCAAGTTCAGCAGAACCCATGTGCCACCGGGTTTGATCAAGAGAATGAGAAATGAGTTCAGAGAACTGAAGCAAGGAAGGATGACCGTAGTGGAATACCGTGACAAATTCTTGTCATTAGCTAGGTATGCCCCGGATGAGATCGACACTGAAGCCAAGAAGAAAGAAAGAGTCTTGAATGGTCTGCACGATGAGATGCAGACGGTGTTGGTCAATATCCCCTTTACTGATATTGAAGCCCTTGTCGACTCTGCCATTCAGATGGAAGGAAAGATCAACCAAGCCAATGAGAACCGCAAGCGCCGCATGATGCATCAGCCAGGAACCCATCATACCCCAAAGTATCGCCCAACCCATCTCCAGGATTTGCCCCAAGAACCAACAGACCCCCAATGAACCGTCCGACCTATCCCAACCGTGGAAACCCAAGGCCCGGAGGAAACCACAACAACCTCAGCAACTCTAACAATTTTAACCGTGCACCACCCAAGTTCAACAACAACAATGCTGCCGCCAACACCAACACTGCCCCGAGGACTGGAAGCAATGATGTGCCTGTTGAAGCAAAGGACAAGTCTCAAGTGACTTGTTATGACTGTGGAAATAAGGGTCACTACTCCAATGAGTGCCCCAAGAAGAATGCCGCAGCCCCCAATGCAAATGCCCCAGCTTAGCAGCAGCGTCGTGTTCAGCCAGGAAGAAGGTTTGCCCCAGGGAACTCGCTCAACCGCAACGGCCGTCTTTTTCTCATGCATGCTGAAGAAGCCCAGGAAGCGCCAGACGTCGTGCTGGGTATGTTTTCTGTTAATTCAATACTTGCTAGAGTGTTGTTTGATTCTGGTGCATCGCACTCATTTGTCACCGAAGAATTTGCATGCACTAGTAAGATTCAACCAACCAAACTGAAGCATGTTATGATTGTTCAAATCCCTGTTCAACCACCAAAGCTAGGCAAATTTGCAAAGCCGTCACTATCCGAATCCATGGTATAGATTTTTATGCTAATCTGATAGTACTCGGAACTAAAGGTTTGGAAGTAGTACTAGGAATGGATTGGATGTCCAAACATAAATGATAAATTGACTGTGCCAAGAAAGCCATAACCATGACTAGTACAGCTGGAATATCAGTCAGCATGTATCTGAAACCTTACCTCGTCACTTCAAGTGCAACAAGAGTATAGCCCAACCTACCATTGACCAAGTCCGGATAGTCTATGAATAACCCGATGTATTTCCAGATGTTTTGCCCGGTATGCCCCCAGATCGAGATATCGAGTTTATCATTGAACTAATCTCCGGAACAGGACCCATAGCCCAGAGACCATATAGTATGAACCCGTCTGAACTAGCGGAACTAAAGAAGCAACTGGATGCCATGCTGGAAATTGGATTGATTCAATCAAGTGCGTCAACCAAGTGCGTAACCAAGTTTGTGGATAAGAAGGATGGAGGTAACCGTTTGTGTACGAATTATCGGAAGCTGAATGATGTCACTATCAAGAACAAATACCCATTGCCCAAGATAGAAGATTTGTTTGATCAGTTGACCAGTGCCAAAGTGTTTTCTAAGATTGATCTTAGAACTGGCTATCATCAACTCAAGATTCGCGCAGAGGATATTCCCAAGACTGCCTTTACCACCAGATATGGATTATACGAGTATACTGTCATGTCTTTTGGATTAACCAATGCCCCCGCTTATTTCATGAATCTCATGAATAAGATTTTTATGGACTTCCTGGATAAGTTTGTCGTTGTTTTCATCGATGACATTCTGATTTATTCCAAATCAGAAGAAGAACATGAGTTACACCTAAGGACCATTCTTGGAACCCTTAGAGAGCATCAGTTGTATGCCAAGTTTAGCAAATGTGAATTCTGGTTACGGGAGGTAGGATTCCTCGGTCACATTGTATCAGCCGGAGGAATTACCGTTGACCCTGCAAAGGTGAAAGATGTCGAAGATTGGCAAGCCCCAATCACTCAAACCCAAGTTCGTGCATTTCTCAGATTGGCGGGATACTACCGCAAGTTCATAGAAGGATTCTCGAGTATCGCCAGACCCATGACCCAATTGCTGAAGAAGGACAAGAAGTTTGAATGGATGGACAAATGTGAAGCGAGTTTTCAAGAACTCAAGAGAAGATTGATTTCAGCCCCAATCTTAATCATGCCGGATATCACGAAGCCCTTTGACGTGTATTGTGATGCATCCAAGATCGGTCTCGGATGTTTGCTAATGCAAGAAGGAAAAGTTATATCCTAACTATCCCGACAACTGAAACAACATGAGCAAAACTACCCAACCCATGACCTCGAGCTCGCAGCCATAGTTCTAGCCCTGAAGACATGGAGGCATTATCTGATGGGAAACCGTTGTGAGATCTATTCGGATCACAAGAGCCTGAAGTATATATTCACTCAGAAGGAGCTGAATATGAGACAGAGAAGATGGATTGAGCTAATCAAGGATTACGACCTGGACATTCACTATCACCCCGGTAAAGCCAATGTGGTAGCAGATGCGCTTAGCAGATTGCCGTGCCGCTTGAACTCCATGATTTTGAAGGAGCAACCAAGCTTGCACAAGGAAATGGACGATTTCCAAATGGAATTAGTGAGTGAAGGATTTTTGGCTAGCATAGAACTTCAACCCACTTTGATCAGCCAGATCAAGGAGGCGCAGAAAGGAAATGCTAGTATCGAAGGAATCAAGCGTCGTATCGGTACAGACAAAGTACCCGGATTTACCGAAGACGAAGAAGGAGTTCTGTGGTACAAAGGACGCCTTTGTGTACCAGCAGATTCTGAGTTGAAAGAAGTTATTCTGAAGGAAGCTCATGATACTCTTTATTCTATCCACCCCGGAGGAACGAAGACGTATCAAGATTTGAAAGAGAAATTTTGGTGGCATAAGATGAAGAGAGAAATCGGAAGCTATATCGCCAAGTGTGATATATGTCAACGAGTCAAGGCAGGACATCAAAGACCCGCAGACTTGTTGCAACCATTGCAGATTCCGGAATGGAAATGGGATTTCGTTGGAATGGACTTTATCACCGGATTGCCTACTTCTAGTAGGGGAAATGACTCTATCTGGGTCATAGTGGACATATTGTCCAAAGTCGCCCATTTCTTACCAGTCAAGACCACGTATCAAAGTTCGAAGCTAGCGGAGTTATACATCGCTAGAATCGTCAGTTTGCATGGAGTCCCAAAGAACATCGTATCTGATCGAGGAACTCAGTTTACCTCGAGATTCTGGAAGAAAGTCCAAGAAGGTTTAGGAACCCGACTAGATTTCAGCACAACTTATCACCCTCAGACCGACGGACAAACAGAGCGAGTAAATCAAATACTCGAAGACATGTTGAGAGCATGTGTGTTAGAGTATGGATCTAAATGGGAAGACTGTCTGACGTTCGCAGAATTTTCATACAACAACAGTTATCAAGCTAGTTTGCAAATGGCCCCATTTGAATTCATGTATGGAAGGAAGTGTCGCACCCCTTTGAGCTGGTCGGAAGTAGGAGAGAGTCAGATTTTCAGACCCGACATCCTACGAGAAGCAGAAGAGAAGGTTCACAAGATTCGTGAGGACCTCAAGACTGCCCAGTCAAGACAAAAGAGTTAAGTCGACAAGAGACGTCGAGACCTCGCCTTCAGCATCGGAGAGTTCGTGTATCTGAAAGTGTCGCCATTGAAGGGAATGCAGCGTTTCCAACTGAAGGGAAAGTTAGCCCCCAGATATATCGGCCCCTTCAAGATTCTGAACCGTCGACGAGAAGTGTCATATCAATTGGAACTGCCAGAAGAGATGTCAGTAGTGCATAATGTGTTCCATATCTCATTACTTCGCAAGTGCCTCGAAGTTCCGGGGAAGACTGAAGTGTTCAAGAACATTGATCACCGGACCATAGAGATCAACGATGACCTGACCTATCCTGAAGTACCCATCCATATTTCGGAAGAAGCTTTCAGAACTACCAGAACCCGAAGCATCAAGTTTCTCAAGATTCAATGGAGCAACCACACAGAAGAAGAAGCTACCTAGGAGTGCGAAGATCACATCAGGACGGAGTTTCCCGATCTCTTCAAATCCTAGTTAATCTTTTTCGTCCTTTTTAAAATCTCGGAACGAGATTTTGTTTAAGGGGGGGAAGGTTTGTAACATCCAAAAAATATTAAACTTGTATCATCAAACTCTAATCATCAAAATTAGGGTTAACAAAAACTTTTCCAACTAAAAATATGAAAGCATTCATATGTGTGTGTATTCAAAATTTGGATTCTTTTGAATTTCCATGGTTCTGTGTTTATTTGCTTGTAAAAGGATTCTTAGGTGAAATAAAAAGCATCTAAACAATCCCCAAACTTTTTCCAAAGACAAACAACTCAAAATAAACAAATGAAGTGAATGGTCATTTTTGCCAAATTAACTCTCATGCCTACTTTGGCTATCTCTAGTTTTCAAAACTCAACAGAAACATTTGTGGATCTTTGCACCCCTTGTTAGTACTCATAATAAGGTAACAAGGCCCATTTTGTGATCATCCAAAAACATTCAAATGCTAAGTTTAAATGACAGTTTAAAATTGAATCTATCTCATATGGGAAGATCCCACTATTTCAAAAACCACTCAAACAAGTTCAATTTTCAAAACCCAAGCACGCACAGAATCCTCGGCACATGCCTAGCACACCCACCAAAAATCTTTTCAAAATTCAAAAATAAGTTTCTTGCGGCCATTTCATCAAACAGCTTGCAGATTCAAATCAAACAAATCACAAACACTATAGTGTGCAGTAAATTTGGCCTAACTTGTTCCCTCTCTGGTTGCAACTAGTACTTAGTAGATCATCTAGCTCATTTTTAAACATCTAGAACTACTGTGAGCTTGCCTTGCCATCAATGGTGAGCAGGCCGAGCCTCACCATGCCACCCCATTGTCGCCGGCCAGCTAGCAGCCACCCTAGCCTTGCCAACCTTGTCTGGGAGGTAGCCAGCACCTCAACGCCCCCTCTCGACCAGTCCTAGCTCAAAGATAGAGGCAGGAACCGCCAGGAACGCCGTGCCCGCCGCGCTGTCGACCATGCCGACTGTAGGGATCGCAGCATAGAAAACAAAATTTTTCCTACGATGTGAACTATGTACCAAGATCTATCTGTTAGATACAAACAACGGGCGGATGTATATCCGTAGAGAACATACCCTTGAAGACTGACAAAGCTTAACGAGTTAAACTCGTGGTTGATGTAGACGATCTCTTGCCGATCTCAAGATCGAGAGGAATTCCTAGCGCCGCAAATCAGCAGCGCATCCGTGCTCGCACACACGTTCGAGGCACCGAGCAACCTCCGCCTCCTCGCTCCAGCTATGCAGCGAAAGCACAACTCTTTCTTGCCGAATAGCCACCGGGAACATGTATCTCGCTAGTCCGAGACCATGGGGGATAAATTCTAGAGGGGGAGAGAGATCCTTCACGAGGAGGTGTGAGTGAGAAGTGAGAGGAGGGGCTCCTTATATAGGGGAGGGGGGCAGCCCAAGGGGGCATGGCCTCCGGACATGGAGGGTGCCCCCACCTCTCCCTCATTCATGTGGGTGGACACTCCACTCACAAAATGGACCTTCAATTTTCTCCACTCAAAAACCCACTCAAATTCCCATTAAATTTCCACCAAATTTAATGCAAACTCTCATTAAATAAAACTGTTTTATTTTATTTAGAATTTTGTCAATTACTTTAATGAAAAACATTCATAAATAACCCCTTGCTAGAATTCTATTTCACATGCATAACCACTTTATGCAATTTCACCCGAAAACCTGTTTCGGTATCTAGTGAAATAAACTCCTGCGCTTGTTCATTCTTTCGGCATGAAACTTTTGCTCCAATTGGATGTCGGTTTCTCTTAAGTGTGTCACCCTACGGTTCGTGAATAATGCGGACATGATCGAGACCCCTCTCGGATCAATAATCAGAAGCGGGATCTGGAGACCCATACTGACTCCCACACATTCAACGATGACTTTCTTGTGATCGTCGGAACCTTTTACGCTAGTATCTTAATCCCTTTGTTTCACGATATATTACAGGTCCGAGATTCGATCATCGTTATCTCCATACCTAGTTTGATCTCGTTACTGACATGCACTCTTTTCTCGTTCCCGTGATATAACATTCTAGTGATGAAATCACTTGCTTGCAAGCTAATCAATGTGATATCACCGAGAGGGCCCAAAGTATATCTATCCGTCATCGGGATTAACAAATTCCACTCTCGATCCATGAGCCTCAATATAACACTTTATTAGTTCTGAATCCATCTTTATAATCACCCTGTTACGGTGTGACGTTTGATGTTATCAAGAAACTCTTCCGGTGTTAGTGATTGACATGATCTCATGGTCTAAGGATTAGGATCACTTCGTAAGTTGTTATAGCAATATAAACTCAATGACTTTGATCGTAATGCTATACTTCGGATGAATGTTCATCACACCATTACACTAATGTTGTGATCCCGTTATTAACAACATCCAATGTCCATGATCAGGAAACCTTGATCATCTTGTTAATCAATGAGCTAGTTTATGAGAGAGGCATAACTAGGAACTTTCTGTTTGTTTATTAAACACACATGTATTAATGTTTCCGTATTAATACAATTATAGCATGCAAAATAAACATCTATCATATACTTGGAATACACATAATAAACACTTTATTATTGCCTCTCAGGGCATATTCCCTTCAGTCTCCCACTTGCACTAGAGACAATAATCTAGTTACATAGTGATAAATCTAACACCCATTGAGTTCTGGTGTTGATCATGTTTTGCTCTAGGGAGAGTTTTAGTCAACGGATCTGCTACATTGAGATCCGTATGTACTTTACAAATCTTTATATCTCCATCCTTGACATGCTCGCGGATGGAGTGAAACCGGCGCTTAATATGCTTGGAATGCTTGTGAGACCTTGGCTCTTTGGCATTGGCAATGGCACCATTGTTGTCACAATAGATCACCATTGGGTCCAACGCGTTTGCCACCACTCCTAGTTCGGATATGAACTCCTTCATCCAAACTGCTTCCTGAGCCGCTTCTGAAGCAGCAACATATTCGGCCTCCGTTGTTGATCCCGCTACCACAGGTTGTTTGGAGCTCCTCCAACTAACCGCTCCGCCATTCATGAGAAATACGTATATGGATTGAGACTTAGAGTCATCCGGATCGGTGTCAAAGCTAGCGTCGACATAACACTTAGCGACGAGCTCTTCTTCACCTCCGTATACAAGAAACATATCCTTAGTTCTTCGTAAGTACTTAAGGATATTCTTGACCGCTATCCAGTGTTCCGAACCTGGATCCGATTGGTACCTACTATTCAAACTAGCATGTGCCACATCCGGTCTTGTACATAGCATGGTGTATATTATAGAGCCTATGGCTGAAGCATAGGGGACCTTGTCCATTATCTCTCTTTCTTCCGCCGAAGCCGGATTTTGAGTCTTACTCAATGTCTTGCCTTGCAACATAGGTAAGAACCCCTTCTTACTTCCGTCCATTTTAAACTTCTTTAAAATCTTATCAAGGTATGTACTTTGCGATAGCCCTATTAGGCGTCTAGATCTATCTCTATAGATCTTTATGCCTAATATGTATGGCGCTTCACCTAGGTCCTTCATTGAAAATTTGCTGTTTAGATAACTTTTAACACTGTTTAAAAGATCTATATCATTTCTGATCAATAATATGTCATCCACATATAATATCAGAAATGCCACATTGCTCCCACTCACTTTCTTGTAAATACAAGCTTCTCCATAAGTTTGGACAAATCCAAACTCTTTGATCACCTCATCAAAGCAGAGATTCCAACTTCGTGATGCTTGCTTCAATCCATAGATGGATCGCTGAAGCTTGCACACCTTGTTAGCATCCTTAGGATCGACAAAACCCTTTGGTTGTATCATATACAACCCTTCTTCAATATTACCATTGAGAAACGCGGTTTTGACATCCATCTGCCATATCTCATAATTGAAATATGCAGCAATTGCTAACATAATCCTAACTGACTTTAGCATCGCTACGGGAGAGAATGTCTCATCGTAGTCAACTCATTGAATTTGTCAAAACCCCTTTGCGACAAGTCGAGCTTTATAGACGGTCACATTACCATCAGCATCAGTTTTTCTTTTGAAAATCCATTTATTCTCCACGGCCTTTCGGTCGTGAGGTAATTCCACCAAGTTCCAAACTTGATTTTCATACATGGATTCCATCTCGGATTTCATGGCTTCTAACCATTTGTTGGAATCCGGGCTCATCATCTCTTCTTCATACGTCGCAGGGTCATCATTTTCATCAACCATGAAATTCATGACAGGATTTCCGTACAGCTCGGGAGCTGCACGCGTCCTGCTAGACCTACGAGGTTCGGTAGTACTCTCTTTTGGAGTTTCATGATCATTATCAATAGTTCCTTCTTCAACAGGTGAAGCCAACTCCGGAACAACTTCCGGCGTTGCGCTACTCGCCATACTTTGAAGAGAAGGTTCAATAACCTCTTCGAGTTCTACCTTCCGACTACTCACACCTTTCGCGAGAAACTCTTTCTCTAGAAAGGATCCATTCT
The DNA here is from genome assembly GCA_916181665.1 of Avena sativa. Classification (NCBI taxonomy): domain Eukaryota; kingdom Viridiplantae; phylum Streptophyta; class Magnoliopsida; order Poales; family Poaceae; genus Avena; species Avena sativa. The sequence continues at coordinate 185,390,280 of OV702284.1, read as the reverse complement.
TGGCAACAAAAACCTTGCCCTCGGATCTGTGATAGAAGGAATACCCAATAGTTTCCTTAGGGTATCCTATGAAGACGTATTTTTCCGCTTTGGGTTCGAGTTTATCCGGTTGAAGTTTCTTCACATAAACATCGCATCCCCAAACTTTAAGAAATGACAACTTAGGTTTGTTTCCAAACCACAATTCATACGGTGTCTTTTCAACGGATTTAGATGGTGCCCGATTTAAAGTGAATGCAGCAGTTTCTAGTGCATAACCCCAAAATTACAACGGCAAGTCCATCAGAGACATCATAGATCGAACCATATCTAATAAAGTACGATTACGACGTTCCGACACACCATTTTGCTATGGTGTTCCGCCAGGTGTGAGTTGTGAAACAATTCCACCCTCTTTCATGTGAGTGCTAAACTCGTAACTTAGATACCCACCTCCACGGTCGGACCGTAGAAATTTGACCTTTCTATTACGATGATTTTCCACTTCATTCTGAAATTCCTTGAACTTTTCAAAGGTTTCATACTTGTGTTTCATCAAGTAGATATAACCGTATCTACTCAAATCATCCATGAAAGTAACAACATAACGATATCCACCTCGCGCCGACACACTAATTGGACCACATACATCAGAATGTATGATTTCCAATAAATCTGCCGCCCGTTCCATTGAACCGGAAAACGGCGTTCTAGTCATCTTGCCCATAAGGCATGGCTCACATGTATCAAATGATTCAAAATCAAGTGATTCCAAAAGTCCATCTGAATGGATCTTCTTCATGCGTTTAACGCCAATATGACCTAGACGGCAGTGCCACATATATGCGGATATATCATCATTAAGTTTAATCCTTTTAGCATCAACATTATGAATATGTGTAACATTATCATCGAGATCTAATAGAAATAAACCATTCATCATCGGTGCATGGCCATAAAAGATTTCATTCATATAAATAGAACAACCATTGTTCTCGGATTTAAATGAATAACCACTTCACATCAAACACGATCCAGATACAATGTTCATGCTCAGTGCAGGCACTAGATAACAATTATTCAAGTTTATAACTAATCCCGACGGCAAATGGAGAGGCAGCGTTCCGACGGCGATCACATCAACGCTTGATCCATTGCCGACACGCATCTTGACCTCACCCCTTGCTAGCGGTCGCTTGTTCCGCAGCCCCTGATTCGAGTTACAAATATTAGCAACTGAACCGGTATCAAATACCCAGGTGCTACTGCGAGCACTAGTCAAGTACACATCAATAACATGTATATCATATATACCTTTGTTTGCCTTGCCGGCCTTCTTGTGGCCAGTCCCCTTACAATAGTAGCACTCGGTATCAGACTTAGGTCCAACTCGGGGTTTCTTTTCAAGCACGGCAACCGGCTTGCCGCCCTTACTTCCCTTTCGTTTTCCCTTCTTCTCTTTCTTGAAACCAGTGTTCCTATTGATCATCAACACTCGATGTTCCTTTTTGATCTCTACTTCTGCTGTTTTAAGCATTGACAGAAGCTCGGGGAGAGACTTCTTCATGCCTTGCATATTATAGTTCATCACAAAGCTCTTATAGCTAGGTGGCAGAGACTGCAGAACACGAAGGATGCCTAAGTCAATGGGAATCGTTATTCCCAAGGACACAAGCTTATCGGCGTAACCCGACATCTTGAGTACATGCTCACTAACGGAGCTGTGCTCTTCCATCATGCAGCTAAAGAACTTTTCTGAAGCGTTGTAGCTCTCTACAGCAGCATGTGTGTCGAAAATCATTTTCAACTCACCCATTGTGTCAAAAGCATTGCCGTTTTCGAAACGCTTTCGAAGTTCCGCCTCTAGCCCATACAATATGCTGCAATGAACTAAGTTGTTGTCCTCCTGACGAGTCTGATAGACATTCTTCTCCTCGTCAGGGGCATCCTCAAAAGGTGGGGGGCCTAGTGGCGCTTCTAGCACGTATTGCTTTTGTGCAGCAGAGAGGAGAATCCTCAAATTCATGGCCCATTCGGTAAATTTGCTACCGTTCGTTGCAAGTTTCTCTTTCTCCATGAACACATTGAAATTAAAAGCAGGTGGTGCCATCTACAACAGAATTTGTAAAGTTTAGACTAAGTGTATGATAGATTGAGTTCAACTAATCCATATTACGAATGAACTCCCACTCAAAAACGACATCCCTCGTGCCTTTTTGGTGATTACTTGAACCAAATCCACTATACCAAGTCCGATCATCACTTGAGTCGGTATAGCTTCAAAGGCGAGCATCAAATGGGCATCATATCTACTATATGACTCATGCTTAACCTTTCGGTCCGTGTTCCGAGGCCATGTCTGTACATTCTAGGCTCGCCAAGTTAGAACCTTAGTATTCGCGTGTGTAACTGTTTTACACCCGAAATATGGTCGTGGATCCAAGAACACCCGATCATCACGTGATGTCTTGGAGCGACGAAAACATAATCAGTGCATACTAAAGGAAGAACACATTCTTATCTTGATATTTAAATGAGGGATCATCTTATTATGCTAACAAAGCGCTAAACAAGCAATATAAGATGCTATCAAACATCACATGTTTATTAGTGAAATGATATGGTTCCCGCATATGATCTCTATCATGTGCATCATGGTATGATCACTATCATACCTATATGTGTAAGTCCAAGGTCTATGGAGATTACACGTTATGTATGTTGTAAGAGTATCATCTCATACTTCTACTTACAACATCACCATATCATAACACTAGCCCAGCAACAATCTAAACTAGACGCCTCTAATTTACCCATTGCAAGTTTTACATGGCTTAGGGCTTTCGAGATAGAATCGTTCTTACCTACAAACATGAACCACAAAGAGGATAACCAAATTGTTGACAACTCGTTGCAAAATAGATATTGACTATAGTAGGAGAGACAAACACCCGCTAGCCACTTATGCAAACTAGTTGCATGTCAAGCGTGGAACGGGTCTCATGTGCGAGGACATGTAAAGTTTGTCCGGTCCGCTTTATCCCACTATGCCACCAATATCCAAAATTACAACTAAGGAGCAACAACATGATCATCATCGCCCACATACTCATATGTGTACTACCCGTGTAAAGCATCTACGCATAGATCCGGCTCTGATACCACTGTAGGGATCGCAGCATAGAAAACAAAAAATTTCCTACGATGTGAACTATGTACCAAGATCTATCTATTAGATACAAACAACGGGCGGATGTATATCCGTAGAGAACATACCCTTGAAGACCGACAAAGCTTAACGAGTTCAACTCGTGGTTGATGTAGACGATCTCTTGCCGATCTCAAGATCGAGAGGAAGTCCTAGCGCCGCAAATCAGCAGCGCATCCGTGCTCGCACACACGTTCGAGGCACCGAGCAACCTCTGCCTCCTCGCTCCAGTGATACAGCGGAAGCACAACTCTTTCTTGCCGAATAGCCACCGGTAACATGTATCTCGCTAGTCCTAGACCATGGGGGATAAATTCTAGAGGGGGAGAGAGATCCTTCACGAGGAGGTGTGAGTGAGAAGTGAGAGGAGGGGATCCTTATATAGGGGAGGGGGGCAGCCCAAGGGGGCATGGCCGCCGGCCATGGAGGGTGCCCCCACCTCTCCCTCATTCATGTGGCCACCGCCTCGGCCTCCCCCATACTCGGATAATCATCGGGGGCTTCTTATAGGCAAAGGGGGAGGCCGAGGCGGTGGCCACAACAGAGTGTCAAACTATTCGAAGATCCTGAATTCACCATACTCAGTATGCGGATAATCAATCCTAACCTTTCAATTACACGCCCTAGTATAGGCACCTCTCCTGTGAGTTTGGCCTCCCAACCATGACCAACTATCATCTTGGGTACTGCACAGGTGGACAATCTTCACAAGGTAGCCTCAGCTCAGACCTTGTCCGTGAGGGAACCCATACTAAGGTATATTGATTATCCGCATATTGATTATCCCAAGATGATATTCGAATAGTTTGACACTCTGTTGTGGCCACCGCCTCGGCCTCCCCCTTTGCCTATAAGAAGCCCCCGATGCAGAAACCCTAAGTACCCGATCAATATTCCACGAAACCTTCTATAGCCGCCGCCACCGTCGTCCCTAGATCGGGAGGGAGATCTGAAGTTCTTCCCGGCATCCTGTCGGAGGGGAGATCATCCCGGAGGCCTTCTCTCTGGTATGATGCGTGATTAGTTCCACCTTGGACTATGGGTCCATGTAGTAGCTAGATGGTTGTATCTCCTCCTTGTGCTTTCATGTATAGATCTTGTGAGCTCCGTTCATGATCAAGATCTAATATATTTGTAATCATGCATATTGTGTTTGCGGGTATCCGATGGATATTGAGATTATTATGTTGGTTTGATTAATGGTTTTGTATTTATGATTCTATTATGTCTGTGTTGTTTGTGATCTTGCATGCTCTCCATTGTTAGTAGCTATATTGGCCAAGTAGTTGCTAGTGACTCCAAGAGGGGGTATTTATGCTCGATAGTGGGTTCATGCCTCTAGTTTCCAAGGGAAGTGATAGAAATATCTTCGGTTGTAGATGTGCTGTTGCTACTAGGGAGAAAACAACGGTCTCTTGTTCATGGAACATGTGGACTGTTTACCTTACACACTTTTCTTAAAGTAGTTGTCTGTTGCTTGGAACTTAATACTGGAGGGGGTTCGGATAATAACCTGAAGGTGGACTTCTAGTCATAGATGAAGTTGGATGGCGGTCTATGTATATTGTTGTATTGCCCAATCGAATCTCATAGGATCTTTCTGACTAGTAATTGCATTGTTATGCCTTGCTCGGTTCCTGTCAATTGCCCCGCTGTAATTTGTTTACCTTTCATGCCATGTTGTTTATCTAAGGAGAGCACCTCTAGTGAACTATGGACCCCGGTCCAATCTTTACCATTGATACATCTTCCACTGTTACTTGTTTACTTGCTGCAAACCACCATTACCTTTCACACCATACGTTTAATCCTTTGTTACAGCAAACCGGTGAGCTTGATAACCTCACTGATTCGTTGGGACAAAATCTTGAGTTTGTGTTGTGCAGGTCTCCACGTTGTTTGCAACACCTGTGTGACGTTTCCTTCGTCCTTCTGGTTCGATAACCTCGGTCTCAACTGAGGGAAAACTTGATGTTGTGATCTTCACACCCTGCGCTTGGGGTTACCAACAAAGTGCCACGTCGAGCACCGTCAAGTCTTTCTGGCGCCGTTGCCGAGGAGGCTAAGGACGTCTTCACTAGGGGAGTCCTTCGCTTCCTTTCTCTTTACTTTGTTTTTAGTTTGCTTTATTTCTTTTGCTTGGTTTTGTTTGCCTTTTTTCAAAAAAAAACCCAAAAAATTAGTCTAGTTTGGTTTGCTTGCTTTATTCAAAAACACAAAAAATTAGTTCCTGCTCTAGCTGCTGCTGCTGTTTTTGGCTTGCCCACCTTTACCAAAATGAACTCTGCTAAGAAAACCAAGTTGTGTGATTTCACTAGCACCAACAACAATGATTTCATAAGCACTCCTATTGCTCCACCTGCTCCTGATGCTACCTTTTATGAAATTAAGCCTGCTTTGTTGAATCTTGTGATGAGAGAGCAATTTTCTGGTGCTAGTTCTGATGATCCTGCTGCCCAATTCAATAGCTTTGTGAACTTTGTGGGATGCAAAAATATAAGGATGTAGATGGATATATTATTAAGCTCAAGCTTTTTCCCTTTCTCCTTGAGAGGAAAAGCTAAAGAATGGTTGCTATCCTTGCCTAAAAATAGTATTGATTCTTGGACTAAGTGTAAAGATGCTTTTATTGGAAAGTACTATCCCCCTGCTAAGATTATATCTATGAGAAGTGTCATTATGAAATTTAAACAACTTGATAGTGAACATGTTGCTCCAGCTTGGGAAAGAATGAAATCTTTGGTTAAGAATTGTCCCACTCATGGACTCACTGCTTGGATGATTATCCAGACTTTTTATGCAGGTTTGAACTTCTCCTCAAGAAATCTGTTGGATTCGGCTGCTGGAGGTACCTTCATGGGCCTCACTTTGGGTGCTGCAACAAGGTTCCTTGATAATATGATGGTTAACTACTCTGAATGGCACGTTGAGAGAGCTCCACATGGTAAGAAGGTAAATTCTGTCGAGGAAACTTCCTCTTTAAGTGAAAAGATTGATGTTATTATGGTTATTCTTGTTAATGGGAAAGCTCCTCTAGATCCTAATAGTGTTCCCTTAGCCTCCTTTGTTGCTCAAGAAGAGCAAGTTGATGTGAACTTCATTAGAAACAACAATTTCAACAACAATGCTTATAGGAGTAATTTTGGTGGTAACAATTATAGGCCTTATCCTCCTAATAATAGCAATTCATGTGGAAACTCCAACAATAATGCTAGAAGTGCCCCCTCGAGCTTGAGGTCATGCTCAAAGACTTTATTAGTAAACAAACCACTTTCAATAAGGCTATAGAGTAAAAGCTTTTAAATATTAAGAAAAATATATCCTCTTTGTCTAAATCTCAAACTTCCTTGATTAATAAAATGGCTGCTAAACCTGAAACTACGAAAAGTAACTTTGGTGCCACTCATGACATACAAGTTACTATTGATGAAAATGTTAGGTTGTTAGCTCAACTTCATGCTAGGTGGGAAAGGGAAGCTGAAATTGATAGAAACAATAGTTTGTGCACTATTACCACTAAACCACAAGTAGTCCCTATTCCTCCTCCTACTATGCCTAAGTCTATTGATCCTACTACTAGTGATGCTAAGTTTGACTTTGATATTGATGGTTGCAATATTTCTGAAGTGATTATGTTCCTACAAAAGCATGCTAGAAGTCCTGATGCTAGTGATATGCATGTTGCTTTCACCAAACACATTACAAATGCTCTTGTTAAGATTAAGGAAGAGAAGCTAAAACACAAAGCTTCTATTCCTAGGAAAGTAGAAGATAGTTGGGAACCCATTATTAATGTGCAAGTGAATGACTTTGATCTCAAAGCTTCATGTGATCTTGGTTCTAGTCTCTCTATTATGCCTAGGAAGATTTATGGAATGCTTGATTTGCCACCATTGGAAGATTGTTATTTAGATGTCTCACTCAATGATAATGCTAAGAAGAAACTCATGGGGAGTATTAATGATGTTCTCATTATGGTTAACAATGCTTATGTCCCTGTTGATTTCTATGTTTTGGATGTTGAATACAATGCTTCTTGTCCTATTACTTTGGGAAGGCCTTTTCTTAGAACAGTTGGTGCCATCATTGATATGAAAGAAGGCACCATTAAATATCATTTTCCATTCAAGAAAGGTATTGAACACTTACCTATGAGGAGAGAGAAGTTGCTTTTTTCTCCTCCTTTGAAAGCAAGGTTTGATGTTAATGCTTCCTCATTTGAAAATACTTGTTTCTTCTTACTTCTTGTGCCTAACTTAAAGGCGTTAAAGAAAAGTACTTGTTGGGAGATAACCCAAGAGTTTCCTTGAGTCTTGGAAGTTATTACTTCAGTAATTACCTCTTATCCTTTTTGTTTGCTTTTTGTGCCAAGAATGACCTCTAATGAGAGGGAAGTAAGATTTGGGGAGTTGCTGTCCCGAAACAGATTTCTGTCCTCCACCATAAAAATTCGTGAGGAGTCTCTGTAACTCAGATTGAGATCAAAATTTGCGACTAAATCCCCCAGTATGTTATTTAACTTTTTTTAGTTCAACACTTTTTGATTTGAGCAACATAAGATGTTCGAAAAAATCGGTTTCTACCTGCTTGTCTGTTTTGACAGATTTCTGCCATTATTTGCATTTGCTTCTTATTGATTCCTTTTTGAGTTCTTTCTTGGGGAATTGAGCTTTTTGAAGGAGTTGCTACAGTATCTCGCGTTTTTAGTGAAAATCCTTGCTGTTCTAAAGCTTTGCCAGAGGTCTAATATCTTTTGAATACACTAATGTTGCTAACGAAGATTGTGTGAAGTTTTGTATGAAGGAAAAAAAATTCAGGTGTAGAGAGAGAATGATGCAATGAGATGAAGAATGGACAAAAGATCAAGCTTGGGGATGCCACCATGGTGTCACCCCAAGAAATATCCAAGAGGTACAAGCGTCAAAGCTTGGGGATGCCCAAGGCATACCCTTCTTCATCAATAAAAAGCTCAGGTCTGTCTAGACACTTCGTTTTTATTTTTCATGCACAATTGTGTTGTTCTTGGAGCGTCTTAGTTTTTGTTTGCTTTGCTTAGGTTGTTTAGTTTTCTTGAGTAGTTTGGACCCCCGTTCTCACTGTGTTGTTTTGCAAATAAGTTGCTTGGTGTTGGAAAGGAGTAGTAAGTTCTTGCTTGTAAGTGCAAGAGGATCTTGCATTGACTGTGACTTAGACTTTAGCTTGACATGCTAGGTCTTGTTTTGACCTTATGCTTAGTAATTATTGTTGTAGCATGTCTTGTTCTAAACAATTGGGATTGCTTAGTGTGCCTTGAAGAAATTATGTGTTGTTTTAGCATGCAAAAAGCATAGTATTGTGGTATTCTCCTTTGATGCTTTGCTTGAGTTGACTTGGCACGTGCTCACACCATGTTATGACTATGAACAAGTCGCCATTAGCCTCTATGATCATTTAGTCCTTGACTTGTAGTACCACTCTATGCTTTGATTAGTAATGCTGTGTTGCTCTGCATGATTATGGCCATTATTGCTCTCTTAGTTGGTTGCTCCCAGTCTTTTGCTAGCCTCCACTTGTATGAGTAAGCTCTACTCATGCTTCCAACTCCCAAGAAACCAAGTTATTCCAAAGTGTCCACTGTAAACTCTTATGCATGGTGTGTTACACCATTCCAAGTATATTCTTGTTTTCAGCTATCTTCCAATTAAAAACTATTTTGTTATGTGAAAACTTAGTGATTAAAGCCCTCACAAACTTGATGACACACTTTATATTCTTTGCCCCTAATAAACTTGAACCATTGTGTCATCTATGTTGTATATGCTTGCACTTATACGTTGGAATTAGCAGAACTGTGCTGTCATGAGGAACGTTTTCAACATTACACTTGTACTTTGTACTCAGTTGATATCATGCTCTTTTGTCTATGGATGTCACCGGTGTGAAATAAAGAGGGAACTTGTAAGTCCATGGAGTTTGTATTCTGTGTCAGAGAAACGCCTGGGCCGCTAGCCTAAGCCATGCCTAATCATGGTGGAAACTTGCAGTATCACCATAGTGAGCTATCTATGAAGCATCCTCAATAAAAAGCTATGCATATGATAAATAAAAAGATTGCTGAGATGATCATTGTCTGCTTGCCTTGTCATTTTGGTTATGGGAAAGCTCATGTACCATGTGCAAGGGGTACCCCGTTGGTGGTTCTCAATGATATGCAAATGCTTACAATGACAAGAACTTACAGGTGACTAAAGTTGAGTAGCATGAGGTGTGGCCCTCGTATTCAAGGGACTTGAGATTTCCAACTTATATTTCGTCAAGCATATACACCATTTTTGTTCACTTTAACCTTAATCACTTCAAGATGCTTATGATAGGGGCAATGAGGGATGAAAGCTAACAAGTACCATAATTTTTGGAAGCTCTTTTTGAAACTTGAAATCCCTGCTTCCTTTATAAAAGGCCTTTCTTCCATCATTATTTGAGTATCCACCTTCTATCTTTAGGCACCATTAGGAGAGCATAGTTGTCATTCTGTGTGCAGTGTTCCAAAGCTTATTGATTGATGCATATTGTGATATTACTTGTTCTTGTGATATTTGTTTCTAGTCACCCTTGTGAACTTTGAAGATTTCTGATGGCGCCTAGTTAACGTGGGAGCTTCTTTCTTTATTCCCCGGCAACGATGCCAAAAAACTTGTCGCTTGACAGAGAGGACTTCGTTGGAAACCCCAAGACCAAGGTGTGAAGCAGCACAACAGCAAGTTTTCCCTCAGTAAGAAACCGAGGTTATCGAACTAGTAGGAGGAAGGAAACGTCACACAGGTGTTGCAAGCAACGCGGAGACCTACACAACACAAACTCAAGACTTTGCCCCAATGAATTAGTGAGGTTGTCAAGCTTACTGGTTTGCTGTAACAAAGGATTAAACATATGGTGTGGAAGGTAATGGTTTGTAGCAAGTAAACAAGTAACAGTGGAAGATGTATGAATAGTAAAGATTGGACCGGGATCCATAGTTCACTAGAGGTGCTCTCCTTAGATAAACAACATGGCATGAAGGGTAAACAAATTACAGTAGGGCAATTGACAGGAACTGAGCAAGGCATAACAATGCAATTACTAGTCATAAAGATCCTATGAGATTCGATTGGGCAATACAACAATATACATAGACCGCCATCCAACTGCATCTATGACTAGAAGTCCACCTTCAGGTTATCATCTGAACCCCTTCCAGTATTAAATTGCAAGCAACAGACAACTGCTTTAAATTGTAAGATAAACAGTCCACATGTTCCATGAACAAGAGACTGTTGTTTTCTCCCTAGTGGCAACAACACATCTACAACTGAAGAGATTATTGTCACTTCCCTTGTAAACTAGAGGCATGAACCCACTATCAAGCATAAATACTCCATCTTGGAGTCACTAGCAACTACTTGGACAAGATAGCTACTAACAACGGAGAGCATGCAAGATCACAAACATGATAGAATTATAAAGACAAAACCATTAATCAAGCCAACATAATAATCTCAATATCCATCAGATCCCCGCAAACACAACATGCATGATTACAAATAGATTAGATCTTGATCATGAACGGAGCTCACAAGATCTATACATGAAAGCACAAAGGAGGAGATACAACCATCTAGCTACTACATGGACCTATAGTCCAAGGTGGAACTACTAACGCATCATACCGGAGAGAAGGCCTCTAGGATGATCTCCCCTCCGGCAGGGTGCCGGGAAGAACTTCAGATCCCCCCGATCTAGGCACGATGGTGGCGGCGGCTACACACGGTTTTGTGGATATTTGATCGGGTACTTAGGGTTTCTGCGTCGGGGGCTTCTTATAGGCGAAGGGGGAGGACGAGGAGGTGGCCAGAGGGGACACACCCCTCCCAGGCGCGGGCCCACCCCTGGCCGCGCCTAGGGGGGTCTGGCTGCCGTGGCCCGCTTCTCCATCTCCCCTCTGGACTTCTTGTTCCCTACGGAAAGTAGTTGACTTTAACGTTTGTCCCGTCCAATTCCGAGAATATTTCTTTACTAACTTTTCTGGAACCAAAAACAGCAGAAAACAGGCAACTGGCACTATGGCAACTTGTTAATAGGTTAATACCAGAAAACATGTAAAAAGCACCTCAAAGTGTAGACAAAGCAAAGCAAAGTAGATACTAAACAAGAATAGAGCATAAAAAATTATAGATACGTTTCCGACGTATCAGTGTCCTATGCATCTATTTGCTACTCTATGAGGGACAAGCTGGTTACCACTATGCTATGTTTTCTGTATGTGAAACAAACAAACGTTTTTCAATGCATGTTATTCATGATATTTGTTTGTAGCCTTTCATGTTGCATGCATAGTTACTATGTCCTATTGTTAGAACTCCATCTTTCATGCACATGTTTAGAGTTTTTTGATCCCAGCTTTTAATGCTTGCAAATGATTAGATCTTTATTGTGAGGGTGCATGTGATCTCAATTTTTTTTATCACTTACCTACTCGAGGACGAGCAGGAGTTAAGCTTGGGGATGCTTGATACGTCGGAAACGTATCTATAATTTTTTATGCTCCATGCTTGTTTAGTATCTACTTTGATTTGCTTTGTCTACACTTTGAGGTGCTTTTTACATGTTTTCTGGTACTAACCTATTAACAAGTTGCCATAGTGTTAGTTGCCTGTTTTCTGCTGTTTTTGGTTGCAGAAAAGCTAGTAAGGAAATATTCTCGGAATTGGACGAGACAAACGTCAAAGTCAATAACTTTTCGTGGGGAATAAGAAGTCCAGAGGGGAGACGGAGAGGCGTGCCAGGGCAGGCACACCCCCGTAGGCGCGGGTGGGCCCTTTCCCAGGCCTAGGAAGGGTGTGGGGCCCCTAGCCACCGCCTCGGCCTCCCCCTTTGCCTATACGAAGCCCCCGATGCAGAAACCCTAAGTAACCGATCAATATTCCACGAAACCTTCTGTAGCCGCCGCCACCGTCGTCCCTAGATCAGGGGGAAGGGATCTGAAGTTCTTTCCGGCACCCTGCCGGAGGGGAGATCATCCCGGAGGCCTTCTCTCCGGTATGATGCGTGAGTAGTTCCACCTTGGACTATGGGTCCATGTAGTAGCTAGATGTTTGTATCTCCTCCTTGTGCTTTCATGTATAGATCTTGTGAGCTCCGTTCATGATCAAGATCTAATCTATTTGTAATCTTGCATGTTCTGTTTGCGGGGATCCGATGGATATTGAGATTATTATGTTGGTTTGATTAATGGTTTTTTCTTTATGATTCTACCATGTCTATGTTGTTTGTGATCTTGCATGCTCTCCGTTGTTAGTAGCTATCTTGGCCAAGTAGTTCCTAGTGACTCGAAGAGGGGGTATTTATGCTCGATAGTGGGTTCATGCCTCTAGTTTCCAAGGGAAGTGATAGAAATCTCTTCGGTTGTAGATGTGTTGTTGCTACTAGGGAGAAAACAACGGTCTCTTGTTCATGGAACATGTGGACTGTTTACCTTACACACTTTGCTTAAAGCAGTTGTCTGTTGGTTGCAACTTAATACTGGAGGGGGTTCGGATGATAACCTGAAGGTGGACTTCTATTCATAGATGCAGTTGGATGGAGGTCTATGTATCTTGTTGTATTGCCCAATCGAATCTCATAGGATTTTTCTGACTAGTAATTGCATTGTTATGCCTTGCTCAGTTCCTGTAAATTGCCCCGCTGTAATTTGTTTACCCTTCATGCCATGTTGTTTATCTAAGGAGAGCACCTCTAGTGAATTATGGACCCCGGTCCAATCTTTACCATTGATACATCTTCAACTGTTACTTGTTTACTTGCTGCAAACTACCATTAACTTCCACACCATACGTTTAATCGTTTGTTACAGCAAACCGGTGAGCTTGACAACCTCACTGATTCGTTGGGACAAAGTCTTGAGTTTGTGTTGTGCAGGTCTCCACGTTGTTTGCAACACCTGTGTGACGTTTCCTTCCTCCTTCTGGTTCGATAACCTCAGTCTCAACTGAGGGAAAACTTGCTGCTGTGCTCTTTACACCCTGCGCTTGGGGTTACCAACAAAGTGCCACGTCGAGCACCGTCACTTAGCGTTATGTATAATCAATAGTTTGTATACATCAATAGATGTAGTGGTTATAGGTTATCCTTCTTTTCTAAGAAAAAATAAATTTGTCATGTTCGTCATATCACCTGTTCTGGATTTTTTTTTGAACAGGAATGGCCCCGAAGGACCCAGAGCTTGTATTACGACGTCGCAGGGTGTACATTTGCAGAAAGTTCCTCATACAGTAAAGAAAAAACAACTAGGTCCTGAGATTTAACAAAAAACACCCTAAAAAGGATAACAGAAACGCGATCGAGTCCTTGCTTGACGCCGGCGATGACGAGCCTCCAGGCGCGGTCACTCCATCTCTCACCGGGGACAGGACCACTTGGTAGAGACGGAGTGCTAATGACCATGCCTGGGCTCGGGAAGACCCTTGCAAAGAGGGAGAAGACGCTCTTGCAGCCGCCGCTGCAGAGCACGATGGGGCCATCCATATGGCCTTGAATAGCGGCGGTGAGACGCCGCTTGGGATCCGCCGCAGGAGGCACAAGCTCAAGAAGCCTCCCATGCCACCAAAGATCTCCAAAGCGCACCGAGCAGCCCGCGTCTTCCCCTTGCCTCCACGGCCAGCCAGGATGATAAGGGATGTGTCGAACGCATCAGAGTAGTGGCGGCAGCGCTTGAAGGAGAGGAAGCCGCCCGCTCGCCGTCTCCTTCTCCCCGCCTCCACGTCCGGCCAGAGGGAGACAAAAAGAGACCGAAGGCGAGAAAGGCCACCACCCAGCGCCGCGCTCATGTGCCAAAGTGCAGCACCCTCGACGCCTCCAGAACCATGCATCACCAAGCCCACCATCTCAATCCCCTCTCCCCCACGGCCGGTCAGAGGGAGATGGAAGAGCACGGGAACAGCACCGATCCGGAGGCCGTCAGTGACCTCTACTTTATTGCTGGATGTGGTGGTCGTCGCCGTCGCGGGCTGCTCCAACCAGAGGAGCAAGAGCGCAAAGAGGACGAACCCTAGAGCCTTGATCTGGCCACCTCGATCGAGAGCTCCACATCCGGGCATAGAGCCCACTACCAGCACGCAGCCACTACAACTAACCCTACAAACTACGATGCCTCTCCCTGTCCAACTCCGACCGGCTATTCCGGCGGAGAGGACCAGGGAGGGGCCAGGCTTCTGGCGGCGCGCTCGCAAGAAGAGAGGGAGGGCAAGAGCAGGAGGGGGGGGGGGGGCTTGCTCCCCTCCTACTAGTTGTTCGATGTTGTATCACCTGTTCTGGATGCTTTTGTAAAAAAAATAAACCCTGTTCTGGATGCTATAATATATCTTCACCAGACACACGAGAATTGTGCATTAAACCATAAAATGACTGGCATATTACCTCTGGTACTTTCACATAAATTCACCTCTATGGGATTGTTTGTCTCCTAGCAACACTAGGACACACGTTGTTGTGTCTAAGATAACAAATAAGCCTCGTGTGTCATATACACCCAAAATATGTGGAAAGATTCTCTTAAGCTAGTCAAACTCTAACTAAGAATTTGTTCACCCTTTTTTGACGAATTGTTCACCTAGAATTAGTAAAGCTAGGCATAAAATATATGGAAAACTATAGCAAAATTACCTTACAATCATTAAGTTGCAAACCAGGATTGAGTTGCTAGTACATGATAAAGTGATCCGTTGGACATTGGCACGGACTTTATAATATAACTCACACCATTGATTTTAATGCAATATAGAATGTACGCTGAAAAAAAATAGGCTGAAAGCAATCCTTGCAAATAATATTGATCCATGTGATTTTCAAGCTCCTAATATAAATACTTAAAGAAATATAGATGGTTCGAGTTTTCAAAATTGACTTGAAGGCATACCCAAACCAATTACCTTTTGTGTACACGAGGGAGTTAGCTTGACTAATCGTTCTTGTAAAAAAAAGTATATATTGCAAAAGTACTATATACTAGACTATGATTTTGGTTCTTCTCCTTTTATTCATTTTTGTCTTTACAAAAATTCCCCTCTGAATTTTGATATGTTCCCTCTGTTTCATAATTTTGTTATGGTTTAGTTCTTAATTCACAACAATAATAATGGAACAGAGATACATTGTCAAGTATGGTTGTAGTTAAAACTTTGAGACATAAAATGGTCGTTGTCAAGGAAATTGTATAGAGAACCAAACGTAACTCTTTTTTACCTATAAAACTGGCAACGCATCTCTTCATCCGAAATAAGTGTCTCTTGTTCTCAGGCATGGTTTTATGTAATGTTTTATGGATAAGGACCGATCAACATCCTCATTCCGTTGGGTGTCATGCATGATTAGCTTATCCAAGAAGGTTGGGTCTTATTCGAGCAACTAACACAATTATAATTCTGATTTGATGACCAGGAGATGTATGGACCGATAAAAACAGCTCCATACATGTTTGTTTGTTTGTTTGTTCCTGTGGTTTTCTTTGTTGCGTGACATAATGATGACGGCAAGCATATCTAGCATACCAACATAAGCAAGATGACAATTTAGCACAAAGTGGTTGCTGTAGAGTGGATTTCTCTTTTCTTATAAATAATTTTTTTTGTAAGCAACTGCAAGCTGTACAGCAAAATTCCTCAGCGCCGAATAGCTTTTCTGGGAGACCGAATCTTCCATGTTTTTTTTTCAGGTGGAATGTGCCAAACAAACACCCACAGCTGTTCTAGATTCCGTGCAACTGCTTTCGCGTCCTGAAGCAATCATAGAGGGATGCAGTGCAAGCAAAGCTTGGAGAATCTTTGAGGGGGAGTACTGTGGGTGTTTACTTCCAAGCCCTCCAATTTGATCTCGTTTGTTTAAAATAGACATATCAATGGATGTTAACCTCTGATTGCTCGATGTGACAGGATCAACGCTGGGCCTAAAGCATTTGGGATGGAAAGAAGAAGGTTACCAGAAGCAATGGATAAACTACAGGTTGTGAGTTGTTTAGTGGTGATGACACCTGCGCTGCGCACACCTGATTGTTTACAGGCAAGAACACTGCTGATTGATTGCAGTAAGGAATCACCGTTGGTTAGCGTTTGCACCACGACACCCCCAACTTAATAATTGTCTTTATCTACCCAGCAGAAGATATCACCATCCGGTTGCTACCAGGGGTACTTTGAATCCAATCTAATAAACATTAAAATGGAACCCCGGTTACGCGTGAACTGATGATTGGACTGGATGCCCATCACATGCTACTCCTTACTTTCCTTGATTCCCAAATGATTTGGCCTTAATACCATATTAGCGTCCACTTGGTCAGCTCAGCACTCAGCCTACGTTCTGGGCGTTAATGCGCCCACGGCCTAACAATAAGAACAGGGCTCACTCCATCCCAAAACTCGGACTGATGAGAGGAAGGAATCTCTCCCTTATAAACTGAGTGTGGCCTCCTCCGGTAGGCGAGGTGAGACTAACTTCGTGTAGCCTCACCAGTCAACAGCAGCCTAACATACCAGTGCTATGTGATGTGTCTCGTTGCCTATCTCGCGGAATCTGCAGGATGTTATAGTGTCCTACTTAGTGGCAGACATGCTCGGCTTGCAGCAGATTATGCCGTGAAATTCTTTTCTGATACTCCCTCCGTTTTAAAATATAAAATGTTTTATGTTCGTGAAGAAAATATATCTAGACTTGTTTTAGTGTGTAGATTCACTCCAAACATGAGTGAACCTATATATTAAAAATAGTCTAGATACATTTGTTTTACAAAGCTAAAAAATCTTATATTATGATACTCGGAGGGAGTATATTGTACTCTTATGATTTGAGACTTTTTAAACGCTGCAATAAAAGGCTGTGTGCATCAATTGATGCAGAGGCCGGGTATACCCCATTTTGAAAAAAAAACTCGGAGGGAGTATATATCATCTACCTCTAGCAGCAGTGCAGCCATTGGACCTAGTGGTACCTGGAAAGAATCGATCCACTACTGCTGTGAGTGTGAGGAGGATGAGTATAGATCAGTAGCAGAGTGGTAGGCAAGAATTGGGCGAGACTTTTTTCTGCCGAGTGGGTAATTATTAAAATCTGTGACAGGCAAAAAAAATACACGACAGATGCGCTGCGTAGATGATGGTTCAGAAACCACTACCTGTAACTTGACTAGTTGAGTTTCTCCAGGATACAGGCGGTGCCAAGAGATGGATCATGGATGGGTGGAAAGACTGCGACAGGTTTGGTGATCCACCGTTGTGCGCTGCGTCGCGGCGGGCATGTTTCGTGGTGGATGGAGAAAACAGCAAAGGGGCGTTGGTGTGGTGCTTTCTTTTAGATTACCCGTGGCCTGGCTCGATTCGACGATCCCTGGCCCTAGGATGAACTTTGGCACGTCTGATCTTTTAGGCTTCAGCGTTCAGATAAGTGTCGAGATGCGACAGAGAGGAACACTGAAACTTTATCGCTGTCAGGTCGGGTGTCAGCACGGGAGCAAAGTGGAACATCTCGGTCTAGTGCTTCTGCGTGGAGTATCGGTTCATTTTCTAGCACGACGGAAAGAATCGCTGCGGGCCAGCGGCTCCTATGCATGGTGCTGCCTGCTACTGCTACCAGTGATCGAAATTTAGGATGAACTGAATGTTTCAGTACGTGCAGCAACCTGGCCGGACTTTTTTTTTGTCTGTGTTTTCTCTTGTGAGTTCATGGCTAGTAACATCGTTGTAAACAGCTTTGAAAATTAGAAAATGATGAGTATGGAGCCTGGCAACAACTCTTGAATTTCGAAAAACCAGGTCAGACATTTTTTTTAGACAATTATGGTGTCAGAAAATTTCCAGCCAAAATTTAACTCTGATGATAGTATAGAACATATTTTATTTCATTGCCCTGTTTCAAGATACACTTGGCATGTTTCCGATGTGCATTTAACTCTCCTGGGCAACCATCGTTTGTTTCTGAATCTGGGAGATGGATACTTAACTTTGAGGGCTAAGAGGAAGTGACAGTGGAATATTGCTTAGCCAGCATCTTTCCGGTCCCCTTGGTAAACTAGGAATAGGCCATGGTTTGGTAATATTATGCCTCGTGATCCGTGTAATATATTGTTCCAAATCTATCATTGGATTAATTATTTGAGTGGATCACAGAGACCAAGGGTATAAAAGGTGCTACATCGAGGCACTAAACCGCTGAAGATGGTGATCCGCAACGCCTTCAAGTGGTCGAAGGCTATGCGCCAACATGCCGAAGAATAGATATTGGATATGTTTTGTCAGAGAGAAGTGCAATTGGGCCTTGCTTAGACTTGTAAGAGGCATGGAATTGTTATGTTCATTTGGTCTGTCCTTTTTGTAATCTTCGCTTCTTGGTTGTTTTTACTTCATGTACACTGTGTATTTAACTCTCCTGGGCAACCATAGTTTGTTTCTGAATCTGGGAGATGAGTACTCAACTTTGAGGGTTAAGGGCATCTCCACCGGGCCGATCTATCCGGTCGTCCCAAACGGGTTGGGCCGCGGTCGATTTGCGGTCGTGGTCCGGACGATCGCGTCCAGCGGTACGACCCATCTGTCCGCGCTTGGCCATCGCCAACGTCGGCGTATTTCCAGTGTCTTTTCGCCGCCACGCCGTCTCCCGTCTTTGTTTTCCGCTACTTCCCTCGAGTTTTGAGCGTTTCCCGCCGTGTCCAGGCGCAGCCATAAAAAGGGGAGATCGCCGAGATATCTTGGACCAGACCCGAGCCACCCACAGCACAAAAAACACCATGTATGTCCACCGGTGTCGACCCGACGAGGTCCGTGGCAACCCCGACGCCGGCAGAGAAGAGGTGCCCGAGCCCCCGTGGAACCCGTCGGAGTTACCAGATGTGCTGCCTCCTCCGATTCCGGGGCGCCCGCGGATTTACAGGATGACCCCCCCCCCCCCCCCCCCCCGCGCGCGTCACCCTTTCTACAACCGTCACGTGACCACCGGCGAGCCTTTCACGATGACGGTGGTGGAACGCGTCTTTCGTCGCATCCGCCGCCTTCAGCACCGGCGGCCAATGCCGGAGGCCGAAGAGACCACATTGAAGTGTCTAGCTAGGAGGGCAGGCATCGGGCGGCGCTGCAGCGGCGGTGGAGAGCGTGACGTCCAGTCAGTCAGTGTGCCGTCTCGTCGCCATTGATGGCACAGGCTGCCGCCGGTCAGCCTTCCGCAACGCCTCTGAATTGGTGTCACGGTTGCGTCTAAATCGGTGCCGTTATGCGCGCCTGAATCAATGCCGCAATGGCTGATGGGTGGGCCAGTGGCACCTGCGGGCAGGACACGCGCGCTGTCCGCGCGTGTCCGGGCCGACGCAACCGTTGCCCAGATTAGATACACAGATGGATCGAGCCAGACACGTTTGTCCAGATGAGTCGGCCAGCTGAGGCGTCACGCACGTCCCACGCGTCCGCATGGACGAGTTCAGACACTCTCGGACGGGATGCGTTGAGCCGGTGAAGATGCCCTAAGAGAAAGTGGCAGTGAAATATTGCTTATCCGACATCTTTCCTGTCTCCTTGGAAAACTAGGAATAGGGCATGGTTTCATAATATTATGCCTCGTGATGCGTGTGATATATTGTTCCAAATCTATCATTGTACTAATTATTAGAGTGAATTGCAGAGACCAAGGGTACAAAAGGTGCTACATCGAGGCACTGAACTGCTGAAGATGGTGATCCCTAACACCTTCAAGCGGTCGAAGGCTATGCGTCAACCTGCCGAAGAATAGATATTGATATGTTTTGTCAGAAAGGATTGCAATTGGGCCTTGCTTAGACTTGTAAGTGGCATGAAATTGGTATGTTCATTTAGTCGGTCTTTTTTGTAATCTTCGCTTCTTGGCTCATGTTTTTTACTTCATGTACACTGTGAGCGTTTCAATCTATAGAGAATCTGTACTCCCTCCTTCGAAAAATACTTGACGTTTTTCTCTTTCAAATTTGGACTAAAATCATGTCAAATTGGAAGGGAGGGATTACAAAACTACATATCCAACTCAATTTTCCTTTATGCTTTCGTTTCTTGAAATACCTAGAAGGGCTTTTTGGTCAAGATTTTTGCTAGCAAAGGGATGATACACATAAGAAGTATAGAATATCGAGATGGAATATTATTTACCATACTAAGGATCAAGAAGGGCTAGGAATTGAGATGCTTGCCTTGAAGAATAAGTGTTTGTTAAGCAAGTAAATGTAGCGACCTCGGATCGGTAAGGATCCTAAGTCCCTGTGATTAACATGCTAGTCCCTGGATCAATAGCTAGCACTCACAGTCGATGAAATATCATATAAAACACAAGTCTTTATCACATGAATCGAATAATCCAGAGTTTACATTATTACAACAAAAGCGAAAAATATACAACATGAGTCCCATCAATGCCACAGGAAGGTTGAGTGAAGATCCGCCATCCTAGCACACCTTTCAACGATCTCCGAAATTCTGCACATGAAACGTGCAGCCAACAAGTTGGGTCAATACTTTGAATGTATTTGGCAAATTACACCAAGGAAGGAAGACTAACTCTACATGCAAGGCTAGTTTAGGCTTTGGAGTTTATTTGCATAAAGCTAATTTTTCTCTAAGTATGGAGAAAAGAGAGAGGGAGTTTTACCCTACTTTGTAAACATTTGCTTAGATAAAATAGGGTCGAATGGCACACAAGGATATTACTCACCAAGTGTCCAAACAACCAAACACTTGGATATTACTCATGTAACACCCTCAGAATCGGCCCTATGCAGGTTTTAGCGATTCCCGCCAAACCCGCATAGAAACGATTCAAAGGTGCCCACCAGGCACTTTCGTGCGGGTAGAAAACAAAGTAATATCATTACACAATAGTCCTCGATGGAACCCACAAAACACACATACAACAACGACTCAACGAGTCAAGAATACAGATATACAGTACAAAGATCCAAATCACCTTGAAAATGATACAGCGTCCGAGTACGGACAAGATGCAAATTGAGCTAAGAGCCCTGAAGAATAACCAATGGCGTCCATAACCCTGCCCAGGCCAAGCCGGAAGGGTAACCCTGCTAACGACGTCGATCTCAAAACCTGCTTAAGCAAAAGGGGTGCCGACAAAGGGCAAAGGAAAAAGAGAGCGGTCAGTACTGAGGCCAGTACACGGCGAGACTAGAATTCGGCGGTCCTCGCCTACATAGGTATGGTGGACTGAAGCGGCAGCGCAGCAGACACTAAATAATCTATAGAGACTCAATACAACTAGCGGCTATCAGATAGGGATAAGAAATACCTATTCGGATCCAACCTGAAACTATCACCAAGCATACCCATCCTGGTATTTCCCCCTCGAGACCAAACGAGGAAGTCAACCGAGGAACCCACACAGTAGGCAGTTTTATTTATTCAGTTATCGTTGCAGCAATTACTAGTCAGGTATAGATAGTCATCCTGATATAATAAGCAGTGGGCACTTTTAGTTAAACATTCCGTTGTAGTTGCAACACTTACTAGTCAGATACGATTAGCATGAGATATCCCAAACCCAGCAGTTGTTGGTACTTTTATTTAGCCATTCCGTTGTAGTGAAGCTGATTACTAGTCATATCGGGTACAAGTCAAGTTAAAACAGTAAACTTTAGTTATAATTGTCTATGATCGAGAACTGTGCTCCAAGTCGTCCATAACCGCGGACACAGCTTCTCGAAAAGATTTAACCCTGCAGGGGTACACCAAAGTTTCCACATGCACCTACACCCTTGTTGTCAGATCAGGTAGGTACAAGATCACAAAACATACACCCAACGGTATGTCGACGGGGTTTCGGACACGACGTTTCCCAGACCCAAAGCAAGCACAGGGGGCCACCCCACTAAGCTACCCGTAACGAAGTCGGCCGGTCTCCGAGATGGACCCAGGGTTTGTGTCGACGGCTGTAAACGACTGGGAACCCGAAAGTGTGACTGGGCTTGTCGATACAGCGAAAACGTATCACGGGGTTCCTAAACAGTACAGGCGCTCCACGCGCAATCGTAAATAAAGCAGTAAAGCATAGCATAAGTACAGGATAGTAATAAAGCCCCAAACTACTTTGTGGCCCCCGGTACAGTACTTTGAAATCAGGTACTAATCGATGGGGGTGCCCACACACCCCACCTGTGGTTAGCGCGCTCGATCTCGGAACAGGTGTCAAGAACTCGGGGTCCTACGGGACACCAGTGAGCGGTTAAAATCCAAATATTGTCTATTACCCACCGGTGCCTCTGCATTTACCTACTTTCAATTTTAGTTATTAAACAATAATTAAAGCCATGATCATCTCCAACATAAAGCATATGGCAGCCTTCCAACAGTTATGGTACTGTACGACACGCAACAGCACTTGAGCAAGCGACTACGACGCGCAAGTCCAACTATCTACCAAACAACAGGTAATAGGATGTGTCCAAGGCAATATAAAGCTGCAAGGGATATCACGGGTACGGAAACTAGAGCATCGCAACACAGATAGCAATAGATCAACAGGAGGGAATAAATACTATAAAAGTAAGATAGGTATAAAGGGGGAGATTGCTCGCCTGGAAAACATTGCCGAAGTTTCATCTGAAGATCGGGTCGACACTCGCATCAACTCATCGGCCTAGTCCGTGAAGAAGCAAAACACTAGAAGAAACACCGGATGCACTATTTAATACTACGACAGAAGATCGGCATGATGCATGTATGATGCATGACATGGCAAAGGTGCAATGCAATTAGGCCATATTAAGCGGAACCGGGGTCCCGACAATTAATTATATGGTTCAAGTTATTTAGCTACCCACAATTTAAATGTTATCTTAACATGGCAAAATATATCACCGGTTTGATGCACAAATTTAAATGGAACCAATATTAGACTAGATTCGCCCGCATATGGTCTCCATATTTAATTATGAGGTGAATCGGTATAAGGTCTCCAAACCACACAAATATGTATGCGACATGAATGATTTAATGCAACAAGTTTATATCATATATTATAAAAATACGGGCTTGGAAAGGGCATCACACATTGGTTCGAAGATCTTGGGTTCCAAGGTTCAACGGGGTTCGGGCGCCGGGATCGGTCTTGGGGTTCCGGCATCACCGGGTTCGGGAGGAGAGCTTCGCGACATCGGATCCGTGAGGTAGATCTCGACGTAGTGCTCTCGGGCTCGGACATGTTGTCGGAGGGGATCTTGATGTACCACGATGATGGTCCACCTTGAATCTTGAAGATATTGCCTACTGAGAGGACTGCGGGATTCAACACGAGCAACAACTGGTCACCACCTCACTTTCGATTAGCAAAACAACACTGGACAGGAGTGCGGTGAACCAAAAAAAATAAACCACCCATGTGGCTTAAATTCCAAGGGGCAGAGAATGAGCTCCCTGGCATGCTTGCGGCGGCGCTCGGGAAAAGGACAGCGACGAGGGCACGAGGCGAGCACATGCCATGACCGAAAGCTGATGAGGTGGGGGACCGACGCACGGGCTCGGGCTCGAGCAGCCGGAGCTGCTGGCGGCGCGCTGCGGCGTGCTCGGGGACAAAACAGAGAGGATTGGCGCTGCAGAGCATGGCGTGGCCACCAGCGTACTTGGCAGCGGGGGCGAGGAGGAGGCGGTCGACGACGGCTCACTGGGAGGCCGGCGAACAGATGGAGGAGAGGGCCCTGGCGGCGGCTCCATGGCCAGGGAGCCAAGCCAGAGAGAGGCCCGGGGGTCGAGAACAGGTGCAAGGCGGCGATTGTGCTCCAGGGACAGGGACGACGGCCTGCGGCGAGGCCCTAGCGAAGAGGTGGCGGGTGCCTGGGAGGAAGTCCTGGCGACGGCGGCGGAGTTGCAAGGAAGGAGGCGCTCGGTGATGGCAGGGCGCTGTCGACGGCGGGGATGGGAACAGGGGAGAGGCGCCCGCGAGGACCCAGCGAGGCAGGATAGTGGCGGCAGCAAGCTTGGAGGGAGGAGCTCTTGCAGGGGATGCCGGCGGCGAGATGCAGACAGAGAGGGAGCGAGGCGAGAGGGAGAGGATAGCGTGGAGGGGACGCAGGTCGATAGGACCGAGGGAGTGGGGTGGGGCCAGAGCGGTAGCAACGGGAGGAGCGTGTCGGGTTGGGGCCGAGAGAGAGAGGAGTGGCGGTCACGGGTTGGTCGGGTCCACGCGGTGGCCCAGGCGGGGAGCGCGGATTGCGTGCGGGACTTGGGGCATGTGCAGGTGCGTTCTGCTGGTGGCGGCGGCATACGAGGGAGGTGGGGTTTGGGTAGGATAGATTAAGGTTAGGGTTTGAGAAGGGTATGTCTAGGTTTAGGTTTTATATGGGGTAGTAGGTGGACTCTGGTTGGGCCGATTGGGTCTGACCGGTGTCTGCCTCCCCGATACAAAATAGTTTTAATTTAATCATTTTGTTTTAAAAATATTTTTGTAAATAGTTTTAAGACAAATATAAGATCCGGACAAACCGAAAGTTTTTATTTGAAATTAAAGGAGGACTAATTTAGAAAACAACATAGTCTTTTTCAAAATAGATTTAGGAAAAATAATATGCATGATGATGTCATGATGATGCACGGAGATACAGACAGACGATTTCTAGTAGTGGTTTTACCCGGGGTGCTACAATTCGACACCACTAACAATGGATCTCGCCCTCGAGATCCGCCTCATGATCTAGGAAAGAAGGCCGACGATATGAATCTTCTCGCTTTGTGTAGATCCTCACGACACCACTAACAAGAATTCTTTCTCAGTCTTGAAATCGGCGACACCATCAATAAGGGGTCGTTGTCCATGATCGTCGAGAGAACGCTCCGGATAAACAACAGACAAAGTTAAAGGTAAGGCCACCTCTAACTTACATGGAAGGAGTAAGGATTGCATCGATCCACCATTCAATATACAAAAGCGAATGGTAAGAGTAGTGGTATGGTCGCGACTCCTTCCCGCACTCAAAGCATTTCTATGTACACGAATAGCAGACTATGCAACCAACTATCGAGATTCATACTGAAGATCTTGATAAACATAATTTGGAAACAAAGGAGTGATGCAAGCTCTTCATCGGATCTGATGCAGATGATGATGAAACACCGAAGGATACAAAGAAAAAATAGTGAATTTCTGGTCCACTAGAAGGTACAACAGATGAAACATTCCTCGGATAGCATGAAGGCCGAATGTCGAAGCACCGTTACAAGAGGAGGAAGTGAAACCCTGAAGGTACGACGGAAACCCAACCACGAGAATTCCTAGACTCGAAGAAAAGGTAAGAGGGTAGATTCAAAACACGCAGAGGTAAGAGGAGAATAGCTGAGGGGTAAGGAGTAAAAGCAGACCTAATCAGATCTAATCCAACCGATTTTCCAAAATAGTTTTGACACTCTACAACGTCCACTAGCTAGGTTATCCTACAGGCTGGACCAGTGGGGTATCGTAACTGCTGAGCTCTGATACCACTCTAGTGGGCACCTTTGAATCGTTTCTATGCGGGTTTGGCGGGAAGCGCTAAAACTTGCATAGGGCCGATTCTGAGGGTGTTACAACTCACCAAGTGACACTTGGATATTACGCACCAAGTTCCCAAAATCCCACTCATTGGCGATATTACTCACGCCATGGGGTTTCAAAACTTTGTTTAGAAAAGAGAGAGGAAGATCCTTCAGAGGCTCCATCCTTCAGATGCTCAATGTTGTTCTGTTTCCGTGAACACGGCTGATCGATCAGATTGCAATACTCTCGAGAGTTTGTGCACTTTACCCACAATCCACGATCAAGTCCTTTAACAGACAAGACCATGGCGAGGCTTTCCCTTAGTATCCCCTCTACCTTCTGGATCCAACCGTGCCAAGAACCTCCAAATGTTGGTACCCAGGTGAGGTTTCCCACTAAGTACTAGGCCAAGACAGAGCCCATATGTATCGTGGTTGCACTGGAAGCTTCTGAATTCTGAAACATGGTAGACTTCTTTGATTCCTGAGCGGCCGTCCTCCACCAAAATCTCACTCGTTGACCCGACAACCATTCCGCCCTGAAGAAAACTTAGTTTTATTTTGAAGTGGATTTGAGAATAAAAGTTTGCTCAAGAGAGCCTTTATACTTAGAAAAATTCATTGTCTTTCAAACCCCCCAACGGTACTTTTCATATATATAGCATAACAAGCAATACTTTGCAAAACAGGGGAACCTATTAGGAGGGAAAATCCTAAGTATAGAGCTACTCACGTCATACTACAAAATCATCGCACTTGCAAAAATAATACTAAGGAAAAACTCTACTAGAACATCCTACACATGCATACTACAGAACTTTGAGGATCACATGCATAGAATCAAAACTAGGTCAAAAGTTATGAACAAGTGGTGTAACTTGCCTTATGTTGATAATATGGGTGTTGATTGTATTTCTCCACAGCAATCGCACTCTCCGAACAATCTAATACGAGGACAAGGTAGTTCCAATCAAAACAATTGCAAACATAGCAAACACAACAAGGATGATCAAAAACATGCATGATGGTTTAATATGTTACAATGCTTATATTTAGTTCTCTGAGCATTAATAGATCATATGATGCATGTATGAGATCAATTAAAGCAATAGGGTATTTATCAATAAATATTGATAAAGGGGTTTTAATAGTTCTGTTGTAACGCCTGTTCTAACTGTCGAATTAAATTTGTTTCTTGGGTTTACTGGATAGAGGACGTTAATACGAACCAGTAGGCATTGGATTCACCCTAATCGGAGTTATAGATCTTTTTGTATGATTTAAATAGTGTTTAATGGATCTTAAATGATTTATACAGTTTATGTTGCCTAAAAATCAAACTAAAATTATATCTGTAATCTCCACGGAATTGTGATTCCAGGGACATATTATTTGTAATTTTCTGAGCAGTATTTATTTTCTTATGAATTTATTACTCTAAATAGGCCATTAAACCATTTAAATCTTCACGGCAAAACCTTACAGTCAAAGGCTGAACTAATTGCATATTGATGATCTACATGGAACCAGCTTTCCATCAGTATATTATTTATATTTTTGTGATATGCAAATAATTTGCTATGAATTTAATGATTTTGAAAGACATTAAAACTAATTAAATCACTACGGGGTAAATAATCCGCAAATGCTGGATCCAACCAGATATTATTAATCTACATTACAGTAGCTTCAATTTTATATATTATTCATATTTTTCGTAGTTACAGATAATTTCCTATGAATTTATTAACCTAAAAGACCATTAAAACTAATTAAATCACTGCAGTAACCACGTACAGTAAAAGTTGGATCTATTGTGATAAGATGATTCTACGTAAAATTATCTTCAATTTGATATATTATACGCAATTTTTGGACATGGTATGAATTTCTAATGAATTTTACAAGTTAGATCTATAATATGCAATTTTAAATTCGAACGGAATATTTCAGAGAATATTCCGCTGACTGGACAGGTTGACTTTGCATGCTGACTGGGATTATATGCTGACCTGATGTTGACACGTGGAGAGATCCGGTTGGCTCGTACCCCTTCGAGGAATCGATCTAATCCTGGCCGTTGGGATGAGATCCAGTGGTTAGGAGAGGAGATTGACCCGATTTTGGCTCAGAATAAGCAAGAAACAGATCTGGGTTAGAGAGACAAATCCGTAGGTCAAATTGAAAAACTTAGAAGTTGTGGGGAATCATTAGTCCTACCTTCTCACCAAAGGAGTTTGGATTTGAAGAAACGAGCGCGAGTACATCTTGGATTTACACCGTCATATCTGAAATATTGCGGTGCGAAATTCTCCGGATGTGGTGGATGAAAAGAGGTGAGGTTTATCGGGATTGAAAGATTTCGACGAGTTCTACAACTTTCATTTTTTGGCCGAAGGCAAACAACGAAGTATAGATGGGTCAAAAAGCAAACTAAGATTTGGGCATGTGTAGATTCGGGATTTCGAGAATAGAAACTCGTACAGCTGTGGCTCCACGAGTTTATATGGAGATTTAGGATGGTGTAGAGATAGGTCTTGGAGTAGGGAACAAGTAGAAACAAACGGAAGTCAATTCGGAGTTGTAGATAAAAAGTTATGAGAGTTTGAATAGAGATAGGTTAGAGAAAAACTGATTCGCACGGTTTTTAAAGCACTAGTGGGATCGACCTGTTCGTGTGTCCAGCCGGCTGGCTCGGTTGGTCCGGGTGGGCCGGCCCGCTTAGGTTTTTTTCCTTTTTCTTTTTTCTATTTACTTGTTTCCCTCATATCTTTTGCATACAAACTCCAAATGATATGATTCTTGTTTCTAAATTTTTCTAAAATTGAATAGATTATTGTAGAATCATATTTGTAATATTTTTACTAGTTTGCAAGTAGTGGGTTTATAAATCCTTGTATATTCCATTTAATTTATATCTTTATTTGTTTGTATTTATTCCATAACTTTTTCATACTAGCTCCAAACGAGCTCAATTTTGTTTCTAAAATTTTGTAATATTAATTGGATCTCTTTAGGCTATAATTATCAATAATTTATGCCTTAGCAACAGTGGGTTTTATAAAGTCAATTTAATTACCTTTAGAAAGATTTGGGCGAATCAACTATAGGATTTAGATACCAGGATTTGGATTCAGTTCGTGAGAACTTTGCATGGATGTAATGAAATGCTTATGATTGCTTCATGATTTTCATTTTGAAATCTTGCACACCAATTATACAATCCATAATCAATCCATGCCCTTTTGCCTATATGGCTACTTAGGTCATAACAAAAGAATATAAGATTTTGAATTCAAGGTTGAGAGGATTTTCTATTCAAAAAGTTTCTTCTCTTTGAGAATTTTCAACAAAGTCAAACAATCAATCAAGCTATTGATTTAATTTACAACATTCCAAAATAGGAAGAATTTTGGGATGTTACAGTAAATGTTCAAACTATTATTAGAATAAGGAACATGGCAAGAATTATTGACCAATAAGTACCTAACTAATAACACTCTAGCGCAAGTTGAAGCAAAACCTATAGATTCTTTTTTACTGAAAAGACCTCAGGAATGTTAAACGCGAATTTTTAACCGAGGTTTCTTCAAAATTGGAGATGGTTTAACTGTACTCCTTTCGTCCTCTAATAAGTGTACTTTTAGCATTGTCCTAAGTGTAGGGTTCGCAGCATAGAAACCAAAAAAAATCCTACGATGAGAACTACTAAGTACCAAGATCTATCTACTAGATACAAGCAACGGGTGGATATACATCCATAGAATACATACCCTCAAAGACCGAAAAACTTTAACGAGGTTGTACTCATGGATGATGTAGTCGAACGCTTGCCAATCTCGAGATCGAGAAGAAGTCCATCCAGTCCAGCAGGTCCAACACCATCAAATCCAGCACCGCAAAGCAGTGGTGCATCCGTGATCGCACACACGTTCGGGTATCCCGACAACCTCCGCGCCCTCGCTCCAGCAAAGCAGCGAAAGCAAAAAATCCTTCCAGAAAAAGCCACCGAGAACATGTATCTTGCTGATCCGTGACCATGAGGGAATTCTAAAGGGGAAGAGAGATCCTTCGTGAGAAGGTGTGATATGAGAGGAGGAGAGGGGGCCTTTTATAGGGAGAGGGGGGAGCCAAGGGGCATGGCGCCACAGCCATGGTGGCTGCCCCCAACTCTTCCACATTCATGTGGGTGGAGCTCCTACTCAAAATGAAAAGCTTCCACTCACATAAAAACTCCTCCACTCAAAAATCCACTCACATGCATTAAATTTCCACCAAATTTAATGCAAGCTCTCATTTAAATAAAAATCTTTTATTTATTTATTCAGAATTTAGTTAATTACATTAATTAACAAACATTCACATAAACCTCTTGCTAGTATTCAATTTCACATGCAGAAACAATTTCATCCGAAACAATTCCAATGTCTAGTGAAATAGTTCCTGCGCTTTGTAATTCTTTCTATGGCATCTTATTTGCTCCAAATGGAGTCGGTATCCCTTAAGTGTGTCAAACTACGGTTCACGAATAATGCAGACATGATCGAGACCCCTCTCCGATCAATAATCAGCAGCGGGACCTAGAGATCCGTACTGACTCCTACACATCAACGATGACTTCTGTGATCGTGTGAACCTTATACACATGTAACTCAATCCCTATGTCTTGCAATATCTTATGTGTCCGAGATTCGATCATCGGTATCTCCATACCTAGTTTGATCTCGTTACCGACGTGTACTCTTTTCTCGTTGCCGTGATATAACATTCTAGTGATCAAATCACTTCCTTGCAAGCTAATTAATGTGATATCACCTAGAGGTCCCAGAGTATTTCTCCCCGTCATCGGGATGGACAAATTCCACTCTTGATCCATGAGCCCCAACATAAAACCTTCATAGCACTGAACCCATCTTTATAGTCATCCTGTTACGGTGTGACGTTTGATGTTATCAAGATACTCTTCCGGTGTTAGTGATTGACATGATCTCATGGTCTAAGGACTAGGATTACTTCGTATGATGTTATAGCAATATAAACACAATGACTTTGATCGTAATGCTATACTTCAGATGAATGTTCATCACATCATTCCAACAATGTTGTGACCTTGTTATTAACAACATCCAATGTCCATGATCAGGAAACCTTTGATCATCTTGTTAATCAACGAGCTAGTTTATAAGAGAGGCATAACTAGGAACTTTCTATTTGTTTATTAAACACACATGTATTAACGTTTACGTATTAATACAATAATATCATGCAAAATAAACATTTATCATAAACAAGGAATAAGATAATAACCACTTTATTATTGCCTCTCGGGCATATTCCCTTCAGTCTCCCACTTGCACTAGAGTCAATAATCTAGTTTGAAAACTTTGCGTATTGAACACCTATGGCTTTCTGGTGTTGTATATATGCGTTTGCTAGTGGTTAAAATAATCTCTAGATCTGACACTTTCAGGTCCGTGTGTATTTGCATGTATTTGCGTCTTCACGCATCACTCATTCTCTAATGAGATGACATTGTATAAATTTGGTATTTTGGTGAGACCTTTAGTTCCTTGGGGTTAAATCATGTCGATAATATTGTCATACAATATATATTTAGTGTTAGCCCATTGTGAACCACACCTTAGTTTGATAACAAATTACTTGACACAAATGCCATCCTTTGCTGCTACTATAGCAGTCATATACTTAGCCTTTTGTTGTAGTATCCGTCACAATGTCTTAACTTTGGAATTCATCCAAATCCATCATGGAATCTCCTTTCTATTATATTGTGCCACCCATAGTTTAAATTGAGATAAAATTAATTTGTATCTTGTGACATAACTAGTGTCATTTTACAATAAACTATTTGTCTCTTATACAAATAGAATATATTCTTAATTATTCCAAAAGATTATAAGAATATCCTTACTATCGTCCAATGATCATCTTTATGATTCATTCTGGTATATGCTCATAACATTTAGAGCATAGGACATATCTGGATGTGTACATATCACGGTATGATTGATCAAAACATTCCTGTAATTTCACTCATCAAGTGTCAAAGCACTTGAATCTTGTTTCACTTATCAAGTGTTAATACACTTGAGTCTTGATTCAATTCTTTTCCATGTGATAAGAACCTTTTCTCGTCGTTTCCATATTGAAATCATTCAATATCTCATATATGTACATCCGGCACAACCATATTAGCGTTACAATCTATCCATATAGACATTCATGCCTAATATTCGGGTTTTGCCTAAGTCTTTCATCGGAATGAAATTCTTAATCTTTGTTAATAAAAGATACATAATTTCCAATCAACAACACATAATGTATTAGAAATATGTCTCTGCGCTCCCACTTAATTTCTTGCAAATGCAAGCATCTTTATCGTCTCTGATGAAATTAAACTCTTTTAACAATTTCATCACGGTGAAGATTCCAACTCCGCGATGCTTACTTCAACGATTGAAGTGTGCATGCCCTTTTAGCATCCTTTGAATTAACAAAACCCTTTGGATCGTGTCATGTACATGTCCTAGGCAACCATTCTATTAAAAGAACTTTGTTTTGTTTATTCATCTACCATATACCAAAATTATATGTAGTGGTTGCTACATTAATCCGTCCAGACTAAATATCGCTATGAAAGATCAAATCTTTTCATAGTCAAATCCTTGAACATTATCGTAAAATCTTTACCGACATGTTGACTATTTCATAGATGTGAAACATCCATGTCTGTTTCTTTATAGATCCAAATACGACCGATAGGTTTTTACACCTTTCCGGAGGGTCTTCCAAGTTCAAAAAACTTGATTTCTTGTGTACAGAACTATCACAGATTTTATGGCTTCAAGTCATTTGACAGAGTCAGGGCCTATCATCGCTTCTTTGCATGTAGTCGGTTCATCATTGTTAAACAACAATGATTTACTCTCAAATCTTAGTATTTGATTGTTTACCCGACCTACTTGGTTCAATAGGAACTTAGATCTCCGTGACCACAACCTTTGAGGCACATAAGCTATGAGTATTATTTTTTTTAGGGTAAAACAGTAGGGCAAAAAACCCCACTGCAATTTTTATATATTATAGAGAGTTACAAAAGAATATTTACAAACTCAATCCACCTCAAAGAAGAGGGATAACATTCTAATCAGCTATCTCCTGTCTAAATTGATTTCAATCCAAACTTTAAGGCCCTGATGATACTTCTTCTTAATTCTATAAAGGACCCATCTTAATTCCTGGGCTACAATAGCCTTCCAGTTCTCCATCGACGCATGCTGATTATTGAAAATTTCATTATTTCTGCAAATCCAAATGCCCCAAGTTCCAAGTATCAGAATTTCCATTGCAAAAGGGACATTAAGATCTTTTTTAATACTGGCTAAGGCTTCAAAGATATTTTGATCAGCCATAGTGACCTGTGAAATTTCAGCCCAGCAGGCTCTTGCAAAGGGGCATTCCTAAAACAAATGTAGGCTGGTTTCTTCACTGTTGCAACCCTGGAAAACACAGTCATAAGATGCCAGAGAAAAACATTTCCTTTTCAGAAGGTTTCTTGTGTTGAGCCTATCAAGCAGTAAGAGCCAGAAATAGAATGGTAATTCTTATGGTAGCGATAGTCTCTAAAGATTTAATCTTTTAAAATAGAATGGTAGTTTTATAAATGACACCTTTGATCTCACCATATCAAACAAGGTTTCATTGCATATCTCGAACACTCCATATTCCTATGGTGTTTCAGGAAATGCAAATCTTTAGGTGTTTTGCTGAACTTGTAACTCAAATAAATTCCTTTATGATCAAATCATAAATTATTGATTTTCTTTTTACAATGATTTTTCACTTCATCTTGAAAGTCTTTGAACATCTTCAAATATTTCATACTTCTTTCTCATTAAGTGAATATTCACTCAAATTTCCGGAGAAAGCATATGAAGTTGAAATATCCACCGCACATGGATTTAGATAATGGACTATATACATCAACATGCACAATGTATAATAAGTTAGTAATCCATTCCTCTTTGGCCTATGAATGGAGGTTTAATTATCCTGAGAAAAGTCTCACAAGCGTCATTTGATCAAAATCAAAGACTCCAAAAAAATCCATGAACATGGAGTTTCTTCATGTTCTCTTTTCAATATAATTTAAACGGTGATGTCACTTTGTAAGTGATCTTTCAATCATTTGTCTTGTGACATTTTAGCATTAGTTTTATGGATGTGATTTCTCCAACTAGATTTGTAAATAATCCATCTTATATGGAATACGGTAATTATTTGAACAAGCTTTGTTCTCATAATACCTGATTTAAATAACAATTATTAAAACAAAACTTGAAGGCAAGCTTTGATGTCAACGAGAAATACAAAAAACCGTTTGTTTGTTTTTGATTAACATCATCACATATTCTCTTGCTAGTTACTTAGGCCACTGTAGTTCATGAATTGTGGTGTTTTGTATGCTATTTCATACCAACCTATTCTGTATCCAATACTCAAGAACCACATTGTTTAACAAGCAAATATACAACCATGACATGTATATCATCTATATACCTTATCTGGGCATTTCCAGTCTTTTCTTTTTTGCCAAATATATTTTATAGATTCTCTTTAAGCATTTCCTTTTCCTTTTAAAAGAATCTATCAACATCAATAGTGGTGCCATATACAAGACACATAGTCCAAAGCGTGTGTAGTAAAATACTAATACCTTTGGACTTGCACTTTGAAGTAGATCACCATCATCAAATGTTTCGCGTTCTTTCAAAAACCATTCTTTAGTAATATTTTAGTGCATTAAACATTTTACTTACATCTTCTATTCATCCTTATCATGATGACTTTCATGATCAATATAATATAGCTTATAAAGGCGAATCATGAGTATAATGTGAAGAGAATATGCCTGAGAGGCAATAATAAAGTGGTTATTATCGTATTCCTTATTTATGATAAATGTTTATTTTGCATGCTATAATTGTAATAATACGGAAACGTTATTACATGTGTGTTTCATAAACAAAAAGGAAGTTCCTAGTTATGCCTCTCTTATAAACTAGCTCGTTGATTAACAAAATGATCAAAGTTTCCTGATCATGGACATTGGATGTTGTTAATAACGAGGTCACAACATTAGTGTAATGATGTGATGAACATTCATCCGAAGTATAGCATTAAGATAAAAGTCATTGAGTTTATATTGCTATAACAACTTACGAAGTGATCCTAATCCTTAGACCATGAGATCATGTCAATCACTAACACCGGAAGAGTTTCTCGATGACATCAAACGTCACACCGTAACTGGGTGATTATAAAGATGGCTTCAGAACTACTAAAGTGTTATGTTGAGACCCATGGATCGAGAGTGGAATTTGTTCATCCCGATGACATATAGATATGCTCTGGGCCCTCTCGGTGATATCACATTGATTAGCTTGCAAGCAAGTGATTTGATCACTAGAATGTTATATCACGGGAATGAGTGCATGTCGGTAACGAGATCAAACTAGGTATGGAGATACCGATGATCGAATCTCGGACATGTAATATATCGTGAAACAAAGGGAGTAAGATACTAGCGTAAAAGGTTCACATGATCACATAAGTCATCGTTGAATGTGTGGGAGTCAGTACGGATCTCCAGGTCCCGCTGCTGATTATTGATCGGAGAGGGGTCTCGATCATGTCTGCATTATTCACGAACCGTAGGGTGACACACTTAAGGGACACCGACACCATTCAGATCAAATGATATGTCAGAAAAAGAAAAGGAAAGCGCAGGAATTTATTTCACTAGACACCGGAACTATTTCGGTTGAAATTGCTGAAACTGGTTCTGCATGTGAAATGGAATAATAGAAAGGGGTTTATGTGAATGTTTGTTAATTAAAGTAATTAACAAAATTCTGAATAAATAAATAAAAGAGTTTTATTTAAATGAGAGCTTGGATTAATTTTGGTGGAAAATTAATGCATGTGAGTGGAATTGTGAGTGGAGATGTTTTTATGTGAGTGGAGCTTCCACCACATGAATGAGGGAGAGGTGGGGGCACCCTCCTTGGCTGGCGGCCATGCCCCTTGGGCTGCCCCCTCCCCTATAAAAGGACCCCCTCCTCTCACTTGTCACTCACACCTCCTCGCGAAGGATCTCTCTCACCCCTTTAGAATTTCCCCATGGTCTCGGATCAGCGAGATACATGTTCCCGGTGGATTTTTCTGGAAGGATTTGTTGCTTCCGCTGCTTCGCTGGAGCGAGGGCGCGGAGGTTGTCGGGGTACCCGTACGTGTGTGCGATCACGGATGCACTACTGCTTTGCGGTGCTGGACTTGATGGTGCTGGACCGGCTGGACCAGATGGACTTCATCATGATCTTGAGATCGGCAAGCGTTCGTCCACATCATCCACGAGTACAACCTCGTTAATGCTATTCGGTCTTCGAGGGTATGTATTCTATGTATGTATATCCACCCGTTGCTCGTATCTAGTAGATAGATCTTGGTACATAGTTGTTCCCATCGTAGGAAATTTTTTGTTTTCTATGTTGCGAACCCTACAGTGGTATCAGAGCCGGATCTATGCGTAGATGCTTTGCACGGGTAGTACACATATGAGTATGTGGGTGATGATGATCATTTTATTGCTTCTTAGTTGTACTTTGGATATTGGTGGCATAGTGGGATGAAGCGGCCCGGACAAACTTTACATGTCCTCGCACATGAGACCTGTTCCACGCTTGACATGCAACTAGTTTTGCATAAGTGGCTAGCGGGTGTCTGTCTCTCCTACTATAGTCAATATCTAATTTGCAACGAGTTGTCAACAATTTGGTTATCCTCGTTGTGGTTCATGTTCGTAGGTAAGAACGGTTCTATCTTCGAAAGCCCTAAGCCACGTAAAACTTGCAATGGATAAATTAGAGGCGTCTAGTTTAGATTGTTGCTGGGCTAGTGTTATGATATGGTGATGTTGTAAGTAGAAGTATGAGATGATACTCTTACAACACACATAACGTGTAGGTTCCATAGACCTTGGCCTTACACATAGAGGTATGATAGAGATTATACCACGGTGCACATGATGGAGATCATATGCGGGAACCATATCACTTCACTTACAAACATGTGATGTTTGATTGCATCTTATATTGCTTGTTTGGCATTTTATTAGAATAATAAGATGATCCCTCATTTAGATATCAAGATAAAAACGTGTTCTTCCTTAAGTATGCACCGACAATGTTTCATCGCTTCAAGACATCACGTGATGATCGGGTGTACTTGAATCCACAAGCATATCTCGGGTGTAAGACAGTTACACACGCGAATACTAAGGTTCTAACTTGGCGAGCCTAGCATGTACAGACATGGCCTCGGAACACGGACCGAAAGGTTAAGCATGAGTCATATGTTTTGATATGATGACCATATGGATGCTCGCCTTTGAAGCTACACCGACTCACGTGATGATTGGACTTGGTGTAGTGGATTTGGTTCATGTAATCACCAAAAGGACACGACGGATGTCGTTTTTGAGTGGGAGTTCATTTCTAATTTGGATGAGTAGAACTCAATTTATCACAAATTAAATCAAAGTGAATTTGCATAATTTGTTGTAGTCTTTGGCATTCGTTCACCACCTTATGCTTAGTTGTAATTGAGATAATAGAACTATAGAATTCTGGATATTTACTTTACTCACTGGTATCGTATTGTGTTGAATGTCAACCTAAAGTTTAAAGTCCTATTGCAAACTTTCAGCAAACTCTGTTTACTCCATGAAATTTAATAATTGGTATTAAATCGAGAGTAACAATTCCAGTGTTAGTATCTTAAGTATCATGTTTGCCTCCATGATTCTTGATTGTTTTAATATCAAGTTTATCTAGGAGCTGAAAGAATTGTTTCAGAAACCATCATGTGTGGCAGATATAACAATATCTGAAACAATGTTTTGGTTGCAATATGATAAAGTATAATGTATGTTCTCATATTGGATGAGAATTTGCAAAGGTTGGAGATGCTAGACATCCTAATCATCCAAAAGGGTTTTGGAAAGTAACGTTATACTCACGATTCGTATTTATAAGCTACATTAGCTTGATCATGAAAGTCGTCATGATAAGGATGAATAGAAGATGTATGTAAAGTTTTTACTACACTAAAAGATTACTAAAGAATGGATTTTGAAAGAATAGCGATCATTTGATGATGGTGATCTACTTCAAAGTGCAGGTCCAAAGGTATTATTATTTGAATATACATGCTTTGGACTATGTGTCATGTATATGGCACCACTATTGATGTTGATAGATTCTTTTAAAAAGTAAAAGGAAATGCTGAAAGAGAATCTATAAAATATATTTGGCAGAAAAGAAAAGATTGGAAGTATTCAATTTAGGTATATGGATGATATACATGTTATGGTTGTATTCTTTGCTTGTTAAACAATGTGGTTCTTGGGTATTGGATACCGAATTGGTTGGTATGAAATTTCATACGGAACAACGCAATTCATGAACCACAATGGCCTAAGTAACTAGAAAGAGAATATATGATGATGTTCATCGAAAACAAACAAACCGTTGTTTGTATTTCTCATTGACATCAAAGCTTGACTTTAAGATTTGTTTTAATAATTGTTATTTAAATCAGGTATTATGAGAACAAAGGTTGTTCAAATAATTACCGTATTCCATATAAGATGGATGATTTACAAATCTAGTTGGATAAATCACATCCATAAAATATAATGCTAAAATGTCGCTAGACAAATGATTGAAAGATCACTTACGAAGTGACATCACCGTTTAAATTATATTGGAAAGAAAACATGAAGAATCTCCATATTTATGGATTTTTGGAGTCTTTGATTTGATCAAGTGACGCTTGTGATACTTTCCTCGAGATAATTAAAACTTCGTTCATAGGCCAAAGAAGAACGATCGACTAAAATATTGGAATTTATACATATCGATGTATGTAGTCCATTATGTGTAGTCATAAGCGATGGATTTCAACTTCATATGCTTTCTCCGGAAATTTGAGTGAATGTTGACTTAATGAGAAAGAAGTATGAAATATTTGAAAATGTTTCAAAGACTTTCAAGATGAAGTGAAAAATCATTGTAACAAGAAAATAAATGATTTATGATTTTATCATAAAGGGATTTATTTGAGTTGCAAGTGTAACAAGAAAATAAATGAATTATAATTTTATCATAAAGGGATTTATTCGAGTTACAAGTTTAGCAAAACACCTAGATTTACATCTCCCGAAACACCATAGGAGTATGGAGTGTTTGAGATTTGTAATAAAACCTTGTTTGACATGGTTGGATCAAAGGTGTTATTTATAAAACTGCCATTATGTTTTAAAAGATTAAAAGCTTTAGAGACTACCTCTTTTACACTGAAAAGAGCTCCATCTTGATCCGTTGAAGTGACACCATGGAAGTTATGGTTTGGGGTAAAACCTAAGTTGTCATTTCTTAAATTTTGGTATGCTAAACATAAGTAAGATGTTTACAATCAAAGTCGGATGAGCATGTCTTTGTAGGTTATTTCGAATAATAATTGGTTATCCCTCCATAACACCAAGGACAAAAGGGTTTGTCGCTTGAAACATGAAGTTTCTTGAAGAAGGAATTTTTTCATAAATGTTAAGTGGGAGGACAATAGAAGTTTGATAAGGTTAACGAACCTTAGCTATATGTGCCGAGTTGCGCAGCGCCGGAAAATGTTCCGGAGGCAGCCAGGATGCTCATGGCTCAAGTGCCTCAAAGGTTGTGATCACAAAGGTCTAAGTTCTTATTGAACCAAGTCGGTCGGATAAACAATCAAATACTGAGATTTGAGATTAAATCATCATTGTTTGATAATGATGAACCGACTACATAAAAAGAAGCGATGATGGGCCCTGACTCCGTCAAATGGCTTGAAGCCATAAAATCCGTGATAGTTACATACACGAGAAATCAAGTTTTGAACTTGGAAGACCCTCCGGAAAGGTGTAAAAACCTATCGGTCGTATTTGGATCTATAAAGAAACAGACATGGATGTTTCACATCTATGAAATAGTCGACATGTCGTAAATTTATTTTATGACAATGTTCAAGGAGTTGACTATGACAAGATTTGATCTTTCATAGCGATATTTAGTCTGGACGGATTAAAGTAGCAACCACTACATATAATTTGGTATATGGAAGATGAATAAACAAAACAAAGTTCTTCTAATAGAATGGTTACCTAGGACGTGTACATGACATGATCCAAAGGGTTTTGTTAATTCAAAGGATGCTAAAAGGGCATGCAAACTTCAATGGTTGAAGTAAGCATCGCGGAGTTGGAATCTTCACTGTGATGAAAAGGAGTTTTCATTAGGAGACGATGAAGATGCTTGCATTTGCAAGAAATTAAGTGGGAGCGCTAAGACATATTTCTAATACATTATGTGGAGGACATCTTGTTGATTAGAAATGATTTAATTTTTATTGACAAAGGTTAAGAATTTCATTTCGATGAAAGACTTAGGCAAAACCCGAATATTTAGCATGAATGTCTATAGTGGATAGATTGTGACGCTAATATGGTTGTGCCAAACGTACATATATGAGATATTGAAGGAGTTCAATATAGAAACGACAAGAAAAGGATCTTGTCGCATGGAAAGGAATTGAATCATGATCCAAGTGTATCGACACTTGATAAGTGAAACAAGATTCAAGTGCTTTGACACTTGATGAGTGAAATCACGAGAATGTTTTGATCAATCATACCATGATATGTACACATCCAGAAATGTCCTATGCTCTAAGTGTTATGAGCATATACCAGAATGAATCATAAAATGATCATTGGACGATAGTAAGGATATTCTTATGATTTTCTTTGAAGAACTAAGAATATATTTGGGGTGTAGAGGTGACAAACAATTACAAATAGTTCATTGTAAAACGTTACATTGATACTAGTTTTGTCACAAGATACAAATTAAGTTTATCTCAATTTAAACTATGGGTGGCACAATAAAATGGAAAGAAAGTTTCCATGATGGATTTGGAAGAGTTCCAAAGTTCAGACATTGTGAAAGATACTACAACAAAAGGCTAAGTATATGACTGCTATAGTAGCAGCAAAGGAGGGAATTTGTGTCAAGTAGTTTGTTATCAAACTAAGGTGTGGTTCGCAATGGGATAACACTAAAGATATATTGTATGACAATAGTATCGACGTGTTTTAACCCCAAGGAACTAAAGGTCTCACCAAAATACCAAATTTATACAATGCCATCTCATTGGAGAATGAGTGATGCGTGAAGACGCAAAGACATGCAAATACACATGGACCTAAAAGCGTCAGATCCGTAGATTATGTTAACCATTTGCAGTTGCGTATATGGAACACCAAAAAGCCATAGGACTTCAAATACGCAAAGTTTTCAAACTAGATTATTGTCTCTAGTGAAAGTGGGAGACTGAAGGGAATATGCCCGAGAGGCAATAATAAAGTGGTTATTATCGTATTCCTTATTTATGATAAATGTTTATTTTGCATGCTATAATTGTATTAATACGGAAACGTTAATACATGTGTGTTTAATAAACAAAAAGGAAGTTTCTAGTTATGCCTCTCTTATAAACTAGCTCGTTGATTAACAAGATGATCAAATTTTCCTGATCATGGACATTGGATGTTGTTAATAATGAGGTCACAACATTAGTGTAATTATGTGATGAACATTCATCCGAAGTATAGCATTACGATCAAAGTCATTGAGTTTATATTGCTATAACAACTTACGAAGTGATCCTAATCCTTAGACCATGAGATCATGTCAATCACTAACACCGGAAGAGTTTCTCGATGACATCAAACGTCACACCATAACTGGGTGATTATAAAGATGGCTTCAGAACTACTAAAGTGTTATGTTGAGACCCATGGATCGAGAGTGGAATTTGTTCATCCCGATGACATATAGATATGCTCTGGGCCCTCTCGGTGATATCACATTGATTAGCTTGCAAGCAAGTGATTTGATCACTAGAATGTTATATCACGGGAATGAGTGCATGTCGGTAACGAGATCAAACTAGGTATGGAGATACCGATGATCGAATCTCGGACATGTAATATATCGTGAACCAAAGGGATTAAGATACTAGCGTAAAAGGTTCACACGATCACAGAAGTCATCGTTGAATGTGTGGGAGTCAGTACGGATCTCCAGGTCCCGCTGCTGATTATTGATCGGAGAGGGGTCTCGATCATGTCTACATTATTCGCGAACCATAGGGTGACACACTTAAGGGACACCGACACCATTCGGAGCAAATGATATGTCAGAAAAAGAAAAGGAAAGCGCATAAATTTATTTCACTAGACATCGGAACTGTTTCGGTTGAAATTGCTGAAACTGGTTCTGCATGTGAAATGGAATACTAGCAAGGTGTTTTATGTCAATGTTTGTTAATTAAAGTAATTAACAAAATTCTGAATAAATAAATAAAAGAGTTTTATTTAAATGAGAGCTTGCATTAATTTTGGTGGAAAATTAATGCATGTGAGTGGAATTGTGAGTGGAGATGTTTTTATGTGAGTGGAGCTTCCACCACATGAATGAGGGAGAGGTGGGGGCACCCTCCTTGGCTGGAGGCCATGCCCCCTTTGGCTGCCCCTCCCCTATAAAAGGACCCCTCCTATCACTTATCACTCACACCTCCTCGCGAAGGATCTCTCTCCCCCCTTTAGAATTTCCCCATGATCTCGGATCAGCGAGATACATGGTCCCAGTGGATTTTTTCTGGAAGGATTTGTTGCTTCCGCTGCTTCGCTAGAGCGAGGGCGCGGAGGTTGTCGGGGTACCCGTACGTGTGTGCGATCACGGATGCACTACTGCTTTGCAGTGCTGGACTTGATGGTGCTGGACCGGCTGGACCAGATGGACTTCATCACGATCTTGAGATCGACAAGCGTTCGTCTATATCATCCACGAGTACAACCTCGTTAACGCTATTCGGTCTTCGAGGGTATGTATTCTATGGATGTATATCCACCCGTTGCTTGTATCTAGTAGTTAGATCTTGGTACATAGTTGTTCCCATCGTAGGAAATTTTTTGTTTTCTATGTTGCGAACCCTACATAATGTTACTTTCCAAAACCTTTTTGGATGATTAGGATGTATAGCATCTCCAACCTTTGAAAATTCTCATCCAATATGAGAACATATATTATACTCTATCACATTGCAACCAAAAACATTATTTCAGATATCATTATATCTGCCACACATTATGGTTTCTGAAACAATTGTTTCAGCTCCTAGATAACCTTGCTATTTAAAATAACTTTTGAATATCAAGAATCATGGAGGCAAACAAGATATTTTAGATACTAGCATTGGAATTGTCACTCTTGATTTAATACTAATTATTAAATTTCACGGAGTAAACAGAGTTTGCTAAAAGTTTGCAATAGGACTTTAAACTTTAGATTGACACTCAAAAAAATACGATACCAGTTGGTAAAGTAAATATCCAGAATTCTATAGTTCTATTATCTTAATTACTACTAAGCATAAGGTGGTGAACGAATGCCAATGACCACAACAAATTATGCAAATTCACTTTGATTTATTTTATGATAAATTGAGTTTGACTAATCCATATTAGAAATGAACTCGCACTCAAAAACGACATCCCTCGTGTCGTTTTGGTGATTACATGAACCAAATCCACTACACCAAGTTCTATCATCATGTGAGTCGGTGTAGCTTCGAAGGCGAGCATCTATATGGGAATCATATCACACATATGACTCATGCTTAACCTTTTGGTCCATGTTCCGAGGCCATGTCTGTATATGCTTGGCTCGTCAAGTAAGAACCTTAGTATTCGCGTGTGTAAAACTATCTTACACCCGATGTATGTTTGTGGATTCAAGTACACCCGATCATCACATGATGTCTTGAAGCGGCGAAACATAGTCGGTGCATACTAAGGTAGAACACATTTTTATCTTGATATTGATACGCCCAAAATGTATCTACTTTATCGAACACTTTGCTATTGTTTTTCCTCTATACTTGTGTGATTTGGATACAACTAACACGGACTGACGCTGTTTTCAGCAAAATTACCTTGGTGTCTTGTTTTTGTGCAGAAAATGAACTATCAGGAAAAATCACGGAAAATATGCCAAAAACTATTTCTCACCAGAAGATCCACGGAGCCAGAAGGGGAGACAGAGGGGAGGACTGCGGGGCCCATACCCACCCCAGGCGCGGGCCCACTGACCCCACGCCTGGGGGAGGTCTGGCCACCCCAGGAA
Source organism: Avena sativa (assembly GCA_916181665.1). NCBI lineage: Eukaryota > Viridiplantae > Streptophyta > Magnoliopsida > Poales > Poaceae > Avena > Avena sativa. The sequence continues at coordinate 185,346,202 of OV702284.1, read as the reverse complement.
GCTCCTTGGCCTCCCTCCGTGCCTATAAGTTGCCTTCTGACCTAAAAACTCAGGGGGGTTCGATAGTTTTCTAGAAAGAGTTCCGCTCCACCGCCGTCACAAGAAACCAAGATTCGGATCCAGAAACTCCATTCTGGCACCCTGTCGGGATGGGAATTTCGAGAGGATCATCGCCATCGTCATCACCAACGCATCTCCATCAACCACCAATGTTTCCCTCATCCATGAGTGAGTAATACCCCGCTGTAGGCTTGGGGATGGTAGGGATTGGATGATTTCTTTCATGTAATCGAATAAGATCTGTTAGGGGCATAGTGCCTAGTATCTCTATTAGTGCTATTTGACTTTGTTGCAACTTGTTGTGCTTAATGCTTGTCACTAGGGACCGAGTGCCATGATCTCAGATCTGAACTTATTATTGAATCATTATGATAGTATTGTTTGTGATCTTATCTGCAAGTTGTGTACACATATCATTGTCCAGATCCAAAGGCCCCAAAGTGACAATAATTGGGACAACCGGAGGGGATGGATGTGGTGTGAGGATCACATGTGTTCACAGAGTGTTAATGCTTTGCTCCGGTGCTCTATTAAAAGGATCACCTTAATTTCCAGTAGCTCCCTAGAGGCCCCGCTGCCACGGGCTGGCTGGACAGAAGATGTTGTGCAAGTTCTCATTGCGAGCACGTATGACTATATTTGGAGCACATGCCTAGGATTTTTAGTACTTGGATGCTTGTTATTATTTATCTGCAATGCCCTAGTTCTTGAAGTTACATGTTTAGACTCGTCCATGCAACGCACGTCCATCCATCCCTATGCCTACCGCACTCGAATCCTACTGTTACTATTACTATTACTGTTACTATTGCTACTATTTCACTGTTGTTATTACTGCTGCTGTTGCTTTGCTGTTGCTACTACAAACTGTTACTACTGATAAACTTCTGTGAGCAAGAACTATTTCCAGGTGCAGCTGAACTGACAACTCAGTTGTTAAGGCTTGCAAGTATTCTTTGGCTCCCCTTGTGTCGAATCAATAAATTGGGTAATACTACTCGCGAAGACTGTTGCGATCCCCTACACTTGTGGGTCATCAGATATCTAAATGAGGGATCATCTTATAATGCTACTAAAGCGCCAAACAAGCAATATAAAATGCAACAAACATCATATGTGAAAAGTTAAATGATATGGTTCTTGCACTTTATCACCATCATGTGCATCGTGGTATGATCTTTATCATTCCTTTGTGTGTAAGGCCAAGGTCTATGGTACTTACATGTTAGGTGTGTTGTAAGAGTATCAACTATACATTTACTTACAACATTACCATATCATGATACTAGCCTAGCAACAATCTAAACTAGACGCTTCTAATTTATCCATTGCAAGTTTTACATGGCTTAGGGCTTTCGAAGATAGAACCGTTCTTACCTACGAACATGGAACCACAACAAGGAGAACCAAATTATTAACAACTCGTTGTAAATTAGATATTGACTATAGTAGGAGAGACAGATACCTGCTAGCCACTTATGCAAAACTAGTTGCATGTCAAGCGTGGAACATGTCTCATGTGCGAGGACATGTAAAGTTTGTTCAGGCCGCTTCGTCCCACGATGCCACCAATATCCAAAGTACAAGCAAGAAGCAATAACATGATCATCATTGCCCACATACTCATATGTGTACTACCCATGCAAAGCATCTATGCATAGATCCATCTCTGATACCACTGTAGGGTTCAAAACATAGAAAACAAAATTTTTCCTATAATGGGAACAACTAAGTATCAAGATCTATCTACTAGATACAATCAATCGGTGGATATACATCCATAGAATACATACCCTCGAAGACCAAAAATCTTTAACGAGGTTGTACTCCTAGATGATGTAGTCGAACGCTTGCCGATCACAAGATCGAGAAGAAGTCCATCCGGTCCAGCAGGTCTAGCACCATCAAGTCCATCACTGCAAAGTAGTGGTGCATCCGTGATTGCGAACATGTTCGGGTATCCCGACAACCTATGCGCCCTCTCTCCAACGAAGCAGCAGAAGAAACAAATCCTTTTTGAAAAAGCAACCGGGAACATGTATCTCGCTGATTCGAGACCATGGGGGTATTCTAAAGGGGGAGTGATGAGTGCAGCAGCACTTCGTTGGGAGACCCCAAGCGGAAGGTATAATGCAGTACAGTAGGCAAGTTTCCCTCAGTAAGAAACCGAGGTTATCGAACCAGTAGGAGGAAGGAAACGTTCCAAAGGTGCTAGAAGCAACGTGGAGACCTGCACAACACAAACTCAATACTTTGCCCCAACTAAACAATGAGGTTGTCAATCTCACCGGTTGCTATAACAAAGGATTAACTATATGGTGTGGAAGGTGATGAATGGTTTGCAGCAAGTAAACAGTAACAGTGGAAGATGTATCAATGGTAAAGACTGGACCGGGGTCCATAGTTCACTAGAGGTGCTCTCCTTAGATAAACATGGCATGAAGGGGAAACAAATTATAGCAGGGCAATTGACAGGAACTGAGCAAGGCATAACAATGCAATACCAGACAAAAAGATCCCATGAGATTCGATTGGGCAATACAACAATATACATAGACCGCCATACAACTGCATCTATGACTAGAAGTACACCTTCAGGTTATCATCCGAACCCCATCCAGTATTAAGTTGCAAGCAACAGACAACTGCTTTAAGCAAAGTGTGTAAGGTAAACAATCCACTTGTTCCATGAACAAGAGACCATTGTTTTCTCCCTAGTGGCAACAACACATATACAACCGAAGAGATTTCCGTCACTTCCCTTGGAAACTAGAGGCATGAACCCACTATCGAGCATAAATACCCCCTCTTGGAGTCACTAGCAACTACTTGGCCAAGATAGCTACTAACAACAGAGAGCATGCAAGATCACAAAAAACACAGACATGATAGAATCAATAAGACAATACCATTAATCAATCTAACATAGTAATCTCAATATCCATCGGATCCCCACAAACACAACATGCATGATTACAAATAGATTAGATCTTGATTATGAACGGAGCTCACAAGATCTATACATGAAAGCACAAGGAGGATATATAACCATATAGCTACTACATGGACCCGTAGTCAAGGTGGAACTACTCACGCTTCATACCGGAGAGGAAGGCCTCCGGGATGATCTCCCCTCCGGCAGGGTGCCGGGAAGAACTTTAGATCCCCCCGATCTAGGGATGATGGTGGCGGCGGCTATAGAAGGTTTCGTGGAGTTTTGATAGGGTGCCTAGGGTTTCTGTATCGGGGGCTTCTTATAGGCGAAGAGGCAAGGAAGGGGGCGCCAAGGGGGGCACACCCTGCCCAGGCGCGAGATGGGCCCACCTGCACCAAGGGGGGTCTGGCCGCCCTGTGGCGCCCCTCCGTCTCGTCTTCTGGCTTCGTGTCGCCCACGGTAAAATATTGACTTTGGCTTTTGTCCCGTCCAATTACGAGAATATTGATTTTCGGCCTTTCTGGAACCAAAAAAAGAAGAAAACAAGAAACTGGCACTGTGGCAACTTGTTAATAGGTTAGTTCTAGAAAAGTTATAAAAACACCTCAAAGTGTAGACAAAGCAAAGCAAATTAGATACTAAACAAGCATGGAGCATCAAAAATTATAGATACATTTCGAACGTATCAAGCATCCCCAAGCTTAACTGCTGCTGGTCCTCTAGTAGTTAAGTGATAAAAGAATAATTTTTGAGGTGACATGCACCATCAAAACCAAGATCAAACCATTTGCAAGCATTGAAAGATGGGATCAAAGAATTCTAAACATGTGCATGAAAGATGGAGTTCTAACAATAAGACAAAGTAACTATGCATGCAACATGAACTCTACAAACAAAGATCATGAATAACATGCATTGATTTTTTTTCTTTGTTTCACATATAGAAAACATGTCATAGTGGCATTCAGCTTGTCCCTCATGGAGTGGCAAATAGATGCATAGGACACCTTCAAAGTTCATAAGAGTGACTAGATACAAATAACACAAGAACAAGTAATATCACAATATGCATCAATTAATAAGTTTTGGAACACTACACACAGAATGGCAACTATGCTCTCTTAATGGTGCCTAAATATAGAAGGTGGATACTCAATATAATAGTGGAAAAAAGGACCTTCATAAAGGGAAGAAGGGATTTCAAGTTTCAAAAAAAGCTTCCAAAAATTATGGTACTTGTTAGCTTTCAGCCCTCATTGCCCCTATCATAAGCATCTTCAAGTGATTAAGTTTAATGTGAACAAACTATGGAGTATATGCTTGACGAAGTATAAGTTGGCAATCTCAAGTCCCTTGAATACGAGGGCCACACCTCATGCTACTCAACTTCAGTCACCTGTAAGTTCTTGTCATAGTAAGTACATGTGTATCATAGAGAACCGCCAATGGGGTACCCCTTTCACATGGTACATGAGCTATCCCATAACCAAATGACAAGGCAAGCAGACAATGAGCATCTCAGTGATCTTTTTATTCACTATGTGCATAGATTTTTATTGAGGATGCTTCATAGATAGCTCATTGTGGTGATGCTACAAGTTTCCACCATGATTAGGCATGGCTTAGGCTAGCGGCCCAGGCGTTTCTCTAACACAAAATACATAACTCCATGGACTTACAAGATCCCTCTTTATTTCACACCGGTGACATCCATAGAAAAAAGAGCATGATATCAACTATGTACAAAGCACAAGTGCAATGTTGAAAACGTTCCCCATGACAGCATGGTTCTGCTAATTCCAACATATAAGTGCAAGCATATACAACATAGATGACACAATGGTTCAAGTTTATTATGGGCAAGGAATATAAAGTGTGCCATATGTTTGTGAGGGATTTAATCACTAAGTTTTCACATAAAAAAATACTTTTAATTAGAAGATAGCTGAAAACAAGAATATACTTGTAATGGTGTAACACAGAATGCATAGGAGTTTATAGTGGACACTTTGGAATAACTTGGTTTCTTGGGAGTTGGAAGCATGAGTAGAACTATATAAGTGGAGGCTAGCAAAAGACTGGGAGCAACCAACTAAGAGAGCAATAATGGCTATAATCATGCAGAGCAACAAAACATTACTGTCACATCCCAAAATTTTCCAAATTTTGTAATCTGAAAAATAAAAAAACAAAATAAATAATTTTTGAAATTTAGGGTGAAAAGAAACTTTTTGTTTCTAAATGGAAACATTAAAACCCAACTTGAACAAAACTCTGAATAAAGTTTGAATCCAACTAAATTCAAATCAAGTGAAATGCATTCTTCATAAATGCATCTTGAAATTTAAACACTTGGAAAATAAACCAAAACTCTAAAACCCTAATGGAAGGAAATCATTTCCAAGATCACTCTAAGATTATGGATTTGATCCATATAAAAATTTATCAACAAACATTTATAAATGATCAAAAGGGATAAATAGAAATATTATAAAACCATGGAAATTGATTTCACTTAATTGGGAGCCATAGATAAAATCTTATGAATTTAAGGAATTAAAAATTCAAAGCTAATAAAGCTCCTATCTAAAATCCATGCCAAATGGTGAGCAAATAATCCTAAAGAGATATAAAAGGATAAACAAATATTAAATAAGAGTTTACAAATTGGAATCATCAAGTTTGGATCTTTAAATAGAAGGATATGGATTTTATAAGACAAAGGAAGGAATAAATAAATAAGGAATATTTAAAAGCCAAATTAAATCTTGGCCAAGTCCATAAGAAAATGGAATGAATATAATCCAAATCCAAATAAAATAGTAGGATAAAGAACTTTCAAATAAAATTATATGGAATTTAAAACCATATTTGATTTAAGTAGAATAAAGACAATTGCCCAAATTAAATGATTAAGAATCATATTAAGATACTTTAAATAATTCAAAGTGAATTATTTAATACCATATTAAATAAATAAAACCTACTGAATAAAGGTTTGATGAATTTTGATTTCAAATAAGGGTTTGAGAATTTAATTAAAACTTATTTAATAAAAGAAAGTGCCCTTTATAAATAAAATATAAACCATAAATAAATAAGAGAATTATTCCTAAAATGGTATTTTAAAAAAATACTTGTTTAGAAAGATTAAAAACTTACAAAAAGTTTGGCAAGGTTTTGAATTCAAATGATTGTTTGAATTGTTTAAACAAAATCAAAACAGGAAAAAGAAAATAGAAAAAGAAAAATGAATCAGAACAAAAAAAAATGGAAAGGTCCCAGCCCAGCAAGCCAGACCCATTATAGCCCAACTAAACCCCCCGAACCATTTTCTTTTCACTCAACAGCAAACCCGCAAAGTCGCTGACACCCAGACCCCACCTTTCCTTTCCCTCTCTCGCTGACTAGCCAGCCCCACTCGTCAGTCGTCTTCCTCACCCCCACGCGGTGACCACGCCCTCGCCGGTCGTTTCTGCCGTTTAAAAACTTGATTCAATTCGCATCAATGTCGTGTCGATTACTCCCTGCGACCAGGATCGTTAAAGCGCCTGCCTCTCCTCTCTCTTTCCCCTCGCTCACCCCACCCTTGCCGCCACCAGGCCGCCCCAATTTCGCCCGAAACCTCTCTCTGCTCCGACGAGCTTCACAAGCTATTCCGGACGCTCCTCGCCGCCCCTTGCCTCCCAGTCCCCACGAGCTTGCTCGCCATCACCGTACGTGTCTGCCAGCACCCTCCGTCTGCCCGCGCGCGCCCCATAGGCTCGACAACGACCACGTCTAAGCAGCGCCTCCGTCTGCTCCAACTTCGACGACCTCTACTAGTAACATCCGACCGTGCCTCCCCTTCTCATTGATGCTCTTGTACTCTCCACGTCATTGAGCATCAAATGACACATCCTTTTTCCTCTAGCGCGCACCGTAGCTTCACCAGCGACGATGAACAGAGAAGCCCGACGCTAGGGAAAACTCCGACGAGCGATTATTGTCAACCCCGTGCGCCCCCTGCCCTGCGACAACAACGTTGAGCATCAGCATCGCCCTGCGACCTCGGTGAGCTACCTCTCTCCCTCTCTTGCTTCCTGAATCTCCGGGAACACGACCGTCTGAGCGTGCCGCCGCCAACAACCGCCGCCAGCGCCGCCTGTTTAGGGTTAGTCGATTTAGACCGTAATATTTTAATCAGACGCATACGATAGAACCTAACCCGAATAGGTATGCGCTAATCTGATCCGTGCGATCCACTTTAGATCCAACGCACCGCGTAGGCCGATCCGTGTGAAGCGGTATGGACGAATCAGAACATGACGCGTGGCCAGTGCTTCGATTTGAAACCCAGATTTTATTCTATTGAATGTTCAAACTTGTAAATAGCATAACTTTTAATCTACACGTCCAAATTTTATAAATTTTATATCAATGGAATAAGCAAAACAAACTCTATCCAACCATGCACTTTGTTTAATGAATTTCTTCTGGGAAATTGGTTGTATTTGCAGAAACTTGTGTAGGCATAATTTGAGTATAAAATTCATTCTAAAAATATTTTTAGGGTAAAATCTTTGGAAAATGGATTGTTTTGAACCTACTGACCATAGAAACTAACTGTTGGTTTTAAAAACATATTTTGAGATGATAAGGAATAAACCTTTGAATAAAAGCATTTCTAGCCAAATAAAAATATTGATTATGGTTTAAAAATGATTTTTGAGAAAAACCTTTGGAAAATAATTTGATTTAAACTCTCTGACCCTAAACACCAAGTTTTAGGATTTAAAAATATATTTGAGGAACCCTATAAATTATTACTTTACTAAAAAGCATTTCTAACAACATAAAATATTACTTGGTATAAAATGGTTTATAGGTAAAACCTTTTGCAAATGGTATTAATAATAAATACTTGACCATAAAACACTAACATTTGTGTTTAAAAATGTATTTGTCAAACACTAGAAAATAATACTTGATTTAAATCATTTCTAGCAAAACAAGAATGATTTAAATGTCCTTTTCACTAACTTAATATCAAATGGTTTTGCCACTTTTATGAATGACCAATATGTGTTTTAAAATGTTTATAACCTATTAGAAACAACTTTTCCAAATGAAACAACCTTTGGCATGCTTGCATGCATTGCTTTGTTTTTATTATTTTATGTGATGAATTGCTTGAATGGTAGATTGAATATTTGTTTGCTTGATTGAATTGTAGTGGAATTTGAAGAGTGTGACTATTGCAAGATCAAGGAGTGAACTTATAATTCTCTACCAAAAAGGCAAGTGGTGCTTCATATTTATCTGCCCCAATATTTTGACTATGCATTAGAAATATTTTGTATAGGTCTTGCATGAATATTTTGCTAAGTATCTATATGCCATGCTTGGGAAATCCTAGTATTTGTAGAATTGTTATAATTTTCTCCAAGTTAAGATACTTTCTATTACCATGCTTAGCCTAGCTAGTAGCAACCAAGGGTGGAATATATACATGCTATGGAAAAATATTGCTAAGTCTTTGACTTATATTTTGCTTAATAAAACAACTAAGTGAATGAAACACCTGGGTGGAATGGTAATTGCTTGGTGGTTTTTGGTTGAGTGGTTACACAAGGCCCATTTCTATGGTTTACCTTGTGTATCTCACTTGTGGATTGCCACCCAGGAACAAAGGGATTTGAGATGCCAAATGTTAAGAAGCTTCTAGTGCAGCCACATGACATTATGGGCTCTGCCTGGATCATATAGGTTACAATAACTTAGCCATTTGGGCAGTTGGTGGTAGTGGGATGATAGGTTGGAACGCGTCCATTTGGTCTAAGGGAAGGCTTCTGAAAGGTCCTGTCTTGGTGAAAATCAAGTCTTGTGGGGAAAGTGCACCACCTCCGCAGAAGGAAGAAACTAAGTACTTAGCCGTGTCCCCGATAATGGACAACTTGAGCATCAAAACATGGAAGCTATCAAGAATCTCCTCATCCCAATTTCTAAGTTAAAAATTTGTGGTTAAACAAGGGTTTAAGGATCACCAATTTCTATTGGGAGATGCCTTGGGTGATTTTGTCAAACAAAAACTTAGTGTTTTCAAATGATAAGGAAAAATCTATTTTGAGCAAAGCAAGCCTAAGCTCCACCTAGCCAAATGCATATAGATGATAGAATCCACTATACTACCATAGTATCACTTGCCAATGCAATTCAAATGTATTGACCCTTGTGGCTGTAACTTATTATGTTGCAGGTTTGTTTGATGTTAGGGAAATGTGTTGATTAGGATTACAAGTCTACAACCAACATGATTGCCTGTGGCAGTTTGAAGATGAAGGACTCCATGCTATAGTTATTTCTACTGCATTGTAATGAGATAGCCAAATGAGCTATGTAAGATTTAATGAATTATTTTATTCCTGGTTATAAAGTTGTATTATGACCTTTGTTTCTTGATATTACATCTTAACTGTGGATGCTAGCTATTGATCCAGGGACTAGCATTGTAAACACAGGGATCTCAACCTTATTAAAGGTTGGGACCTCTACAGATGGTATCAGAGCACTATGTTCTCTGTAGGATTGTAACCCTAGGACTGGACCAAAACCCCTTGGAAAAATAGGAGTTGTATTTGTTCCAATTTTTTTTACAAACAATATAGTAAACTCTTTCCTCAACCATTTTGGTTTTGATTCCACATCTTTTCTATTTCAAACATGATGTACAAAGCCTCAACATGAGCAAACACCTCACCATGAGCAAAGGACTTCACCAACTCAAATGACTTCAACTTCAACATCATCAAAGACTTCGACATTATTTTCACCAAGGACTTCAACTTGGATATCACTAAGGACTACAAGTGAGGCAAGAAGTATTACTCAAGACTTGAAGACTAAGGGAACACAACTTAGAAGGAATCATCATCACCTATGAAGTTATGTGACCAAGACACAAGAATCTTTCCAAGGATAAAATGATCTCATTCATGAAGAAACAACCAAGAAGAATGGAATGATCTCAAGAAAACCATATAGTTGGACCACCATACTAAAGTTTAGATCAAACACACCAACTTATGTGGTGTAGCAAGAATATTTTGTTGCCTAAAAATGTGCTTGAAACTTGTTGTTTGAGTGGAATGTTTATTTGTGATTTCTTGCACATTGCTTGGATGAATTGTGATGTGTGTGATTAGAATTACTTCCTTAGAAATCTTTTACTTATTCTAAACCCAATCCAACCCAAACAGATGACTTCCCCAAGAAACTCCAAAATCAAGAATGGTGACAACAACAACCAAGAGATGCAAATGAAAGAACTCATAGTAACCCAAACCCAGTTGGACCAAGTGACAACTCAGCTTTTAGCCAACAACAATGAGTTAGACCCAACCATGCAAAGGTTTTTGGAAACCCAAACCCAATTGATGCAAAAGGTGACAAATCAAATGATCAACATGGGAGACAACCCTTCCCAAGGAGTTTGTGACAATAATGATGTCAAGGATGACATTATAGAAGGAACTCAAGCTTGCAATATTTGTGGAGACATGGATCACACTTCCAAAGAGCATGAAGATCAATGCCCTAATTGTGAAGAGAAACATCCAACTAATCAATGCCCCACATCCCAAGCCACTTGTTTCCTATGTGAAGGAAATAATCATGTCCCAATCCAATGCCCCATATATTCCATAGTTCAACAAAGGAAACAAGGTGGAGTGCATCAAGAGTTTGTAAACCCCCATGAACAAACAAATTCTACTAAGAAGGATGAAGACAAAGGAAAATTTCAACTTGCACCTCCATGCACTATGACTCACATTGATGGACAGAAGAAGAAACATATGTATTATCCAAGGAAACGATTAAGGAGACAAGGAGACTTTCCCACCTTTGAGGTGAGATATGAAGAACATGAACTAGAAGAACTCCTAGCTTTGGAGAAACCCAAGAAGAAGAAGGAAAAGAGCCAAGTGCAATGTTGCAATTGCAAAGATATGGGACACTATGCCAATGAATGTCCAGAGAAGAAGAAGAAGTATAAGGAAATTAGCCAAGTGTGGTGCAACAACTGCAAAGATCTAGGCCATTATGTATCAACTTGTCCACAGAAGATACGTGAAGAACTCAACCTTGTCACATGTTACAATTGTAGTGACCAAGGACATTATGCGAGCAATTGCCCAAAAAAGATGAAGTACAAGACAAACAAGCCTATGAAGGATATCAGCCTTGTCACATGTTTCAAGTGTGGAAACAAAGGAGACTATGCAGATGTTTGCCCAAAGAAGATTCATCAAGACCCCAAGCAAGCCAAGATGTAATCTAGTTGAGAACTTTTTAAGGGTGGTAGTACCCTAGATGCCTTGATCCAACTTGTAACCTCTAGCTTTCCCAAATCTCGGGACGAGATTTATTTTAAGGGTGGTAGCCTGTCACATCCCAAAATTTTCCAAATTTTGTAATGTGAAAAATAAATAAACAAAATAAATAATTGTTGAAATTTAGGGTGAAAAGAAACTTTTTGTTTCTACATGGAAACATTAAAACCCAACTTGAACAAAACTCTGAATAAAGTTTGAATCCAACTAAATTCATATCAAGTGAAATGCATTCTTTATAAATGCATCTTGAAATTTAAACACTTGGAAAATAAACCAAAACTCTAAAACCCTAATGGAAGGAAATCATTTCCAAGATCACTCTAAGATTATGGATTTGATCCATATAAAAATTTATCAACAAACATTTATAAATGATCAAAAGGGATAAATAGAAATATTATAAAACCATGGAAATTGATTTCACTTAATTGGGAGCCATAGATAAAATCTTATGAATTTAAGGAATTAAAAATTCAAAGCTAATAAAGCTCCTATCTAAAATCCATGCCAAATGGTGAGCAAATAATCCTAAAGAGATATAAAAGGATAAACAAATATTAAATAAGATTTTACAAATTGGAATCATCAAGTTTGGATTTTTAAATAAAAGGATATGGATTTTATAAGACAAATGAAGGAATAAATAAATAAGGAATACTTAAAAGCCAAATTAAATATTGGCCAAGTCCATAAGAAAATGGAATGAATATAATCCAAATCCAAATAAAATAGTAGGATAAAGAATTTTCAAATAAAATTATATGGAGTTTAAAACCATATTTGATTTAAGTAGAATAAAGACAAATGCCCAAATTAAATGATTAATAATCATATTAAAATACTTTAAATAATTCAAAGTGAATTATTTAATACCATATTAAATAAATAAAACCTACTGAATAAATGTTTGATGAAATTTTGATTTCAAATAAGGGTATGAGAATTTAACTAATACTTATTTAATAAAGGAAAGTGCCCTTTATAAATAAAATATGACCATAAATAAATAAGAGAATTATTCCTAAAATGGTATTTAAAAATAATACATGTTTAGACAGATTAAAAACTTAGAGAAAGTTTGGCAAGGTTTTGAATTCAAATGGTTGTTTGAATGGTTTAAACAAAATCAAAACAGGAAAAAGAAAAATGAATCGGAACAAAAGAATGGAAAGGACCCAGCCCAGCAAGCCAGGCCCATCTAGCCCAACTAACCCCCCCGAACCCTTTTATTTTCAATCAACAGAAAACCCGCAAAGTCGTTGACACCCAGACCCCACCTTTCCTTTCCCTCTCTCGCTGACTAGCCAGCCCCACTCGTCAGTCGTCTTCCTCACCCCCCGCGGCGACTACGCCCTCGCCGGCTATTTCTGCCGTTTAAAAACTTGATTCAATTCACATCAATGACGCGTCGATTACTCCCTGCGACCATGCTCGTTAAAGCGCCTGCCTCTCCTGTCTATTTCCCCTCGCTCACCCCACCCTCTACGCCACCAGGCCGCCCCGATTTCGCCCGAAACCTCTCTCTGCTTCGATAAGCTTCGCAAGCGATTCCGGCTGCTCCTCGCCGCCCCTTGCCTCCTAGTCCCCACGAGCTTTCTCGCCATCACCGTATGCGTCTACCAGCACCCTCCGTCTGCCCGTGCGTGCCCCATAGGCTCGGCAAACGACCACGTCTGAGCAGCGCCGCCGTCTGCTCCAACTTCGACGACCTCTACTGGTAACATCCGACCGCGCCTCCCCTTCTCATTGATGCTCCTGTACTCGCCACATCATTGCGCATCTAATGACACCTCCTTTTTCCTCTAGCATGCACCGTAGCTTCACCAGCGACGACGAACAGAGAAGCCCGACGCCAGGGACAACTCCGACGAGCGATTATTGTCAACCCCGTGCGCCCCTGCCCTGCGACGACAACGTTGAGCATCAGCATCGCCCTGCGACCTCGGTGAGCTACCTCTCTACCTCTCTTGCTTCCTAAATCGCCGGGAACACCACCGTCTGAGCGCTCCGCCGCCAACCACCACCGCTAGCGCCGCCCGTTTAGGGTTAGTCGATTTAGACCATAGGATTTTGATCAGACGCATACGATAGAACCTAACCCGAAGAGGTATGCGCTGATCTGATCCATGCGATCCACTTTAGATCCAACGCACCGCGAAGCGGTACGGACGAATCAGAACACGATGCGTGGCCAGTGCTTCGATTTAAAACCCAGATTTTATTCTATTGAATGTTCAAACTTGTAAATTGCATAAATTTTAATCCACATGTCTAAATTTTATAAATTTTATATTAATGGAATCAGCAAAACAAACTCTATCCAACCATGCACTTTTTTTTAATGAATTGCTTCTGGGAAATTGGTTATATTTGCAGAAACTTGTGTAGGCATAATTTGAGTATAAAATTCATTCTAAAAATATTTTTAGGGTAAAATCTTTTGAAATGTATTGTTTTGAACCTACTGACCATAGAAACCAACTATTGGTTTTAAAAACATATTTTGAGATGCTAAGGAATAAATCTTTGAATAAAAGCATTTCTAGCCAAATAAAAATATTGATTATGGTTTAAAAATTATTTTTGAGAAAAACCTTTGGAAAAAGATTTGATTTAAACTCTCTGACCCTAAACACCAAGTTTTAGGATTTAAAAATATATTTGATGAACCCTATAAATTATTACTTTACTAAAAAGCATTTCTAACAACATAAAATATTACTTTGGTATAAAATGGTTTATAGGTAAAACCTTTTGCAAATGGTATTAATAAGAAATACTTGACCATAAAACACTAACATTTGTGTTTAAAAATGTATTTGTCAAACACTAGAAAATAATACTTGATTTAAATCATTTCTAGCAAAACAAGAATGATTTAAATGGGCTTTTTCACTAACTTAATATCAAATGGTTTTGCCACTTTTATAAATGACCAATATGTGTTTTAAAATGTTTATAACGTATTATAAACCACTTTTCCAAATAAAACAACCTTTGGCATGCTTGCATCCATTGCTTTGTTTTTATTATTTTATGTGTTGAATTGCTTGAATGGTAGATTGAATATTTGCTTGCTTGATTGAATTGTAGTGGAATTTGAAGAGTGTGACATTTGCAAGATCAAGGAGTGAACTTATAATTCTCTACCAAAAAGGTAAGTGGTGCTTCATATTTATCTGTACCAATATTTTGACTATGCATTAGAAATATTTTGTATAGGGCTTGCATGAATATTTTGCTAAGTATCTATATGCTATGCTTGGGAAATCCTAGTAGTTGTAGAATTATTAGAATTTTCTCCAAGTTAAGATATTTGCTATTACCATGCTTAGCCTAGCTAGTAGCAACCAAGGGTGGAATATATACATGCTATGGAAAAATATTGCTAAGTCTTTGACTTATGTTTTGCTTAATAAAACAACTAAGTGAATGAAACACCTGGGTGGAATGGTAATTTCTTGGTGGATATTGGTTGAGTGGTTACACATGGCCCATTTATATGGTTTACCTTGTGTATCTCACTTGTGGATTGCCACCCAGGAACAAAGGGATTTGAGATGCCAAATGTTAAGAAGCTTCTAGTGCATCCACATGTCATTATGGGCTCTGCCTGGATCATATAGGTTGCAATAACTTAGCCATTTGGACAGTTGGTGGTAGTGGGATGATAGGTTGGAACGCGTCCATTTGGTCTAAGGGAAGGCTTCTGAAAGGTCCTGTCTTGGTGAAAATCAAGTCTTGTGGGGAAAGTGCACCACCTCTGTAGAAGGAAGAAACTAAGTACTTAGCCGTGTCCCCACTAGTGGACACCTTGAGCATCAAAACATGGAAGCTATCAAGAATCTCCTCATCCCAATTTCTAAGTTAAAAATTTGTGGTTGAACAAGGGTTTAGGGATCACCAATTTCTATTGGGAGATGCCTTGGGTGATTTTGTCAAACAAAAACCTAGTGTTTTCAAATGATAAGGAAAAATCTATTTTGAGCAAAGCAAGCCTAAGGTCCACCTAGCCAAATGCATATAGATGATAGACTCCACTATACTACCATAGTATAACTTGTCAGTATGTCGTGGGAATGGTCACGGCAGATGCTGCAATCGGCAGCGAGTAGTAGAACGAGGGCAAGGGCGGCCAGCCATCTGTGGTGCGAGATGAGGGCGAAGACATAGGGTTTTACCCAGGTTCGGCCCTCCGGAGGGTAAAGACCTACTCCTGCTAGATTGTATTATGATGGTGGTACAATGGGCGAGCTCGGCGGCTAGGCGGCGAGTCGCTTGGGTGTATGATGGAACGTATCTCTACACGCCCCGCAGGGAGGTTTATATAGGCTCACCTCCCCTAGGGTTTACATATCTCAACCGAATCAGTTAAGGCTTCGGTACTCGTTTAACCTAATCCGACTGGGCCTATCTACTCGCCTGGGCCTTCAGCTTCCATTCGATTGGATCCACGCCAGGCCTTGATCCAGTCGCCGTCCTGCAGGCCCACTCGCCGGTTCTTGGGCCAGTCGGAAACATCCTGCTGGGTATACCCCGGTAGGCACATCCCCATCAGTAGTCCCCGAGGCCGTCGTCGATTAGGCGTAGGTGGCTGCTGGCAGTCGGAGTATACAATTGCAGAGTAGACATCCAGTCGAATCGTCGGCGGGCTCCTGTATAAAGGAGAAAACTAGTCATCATGATCGCAGCTTTGGCGAGTCGAGTCGGCGAAGCACTGTCATAGTGATCGGGTCGGCGAGCCGAGTGGCTGAAGTTGGACCTTTAAACGTGGTCAAACTAGCCGTTGGGGTAATCCAACGGTAACTTTTGGCGTAATCACCGCGTAGTAACGGCTCCCTGATTTGGCGGGTAACAACCGCTATATAAGGGGAATGGCAGGCGATCAGAGAACCATCTTCTCGCCATTTCCTCCGATTGCGCGCACTTTCGCCTCCCTTCGCATCGCGATCCAGCCGACCCGAAATCCTCCGACCCCCCACAAATTCTTCCGCCATGGCCCTCTCCACCGAACCTTGGGGTAGATCTAAGTGTACGAGGGCGCAACTGGCTTCCTTTGAGGAGGCCGGGATCCTGCGCACCGGCTGCTGGCGCATCCCCGCGGCCGGAGAGGTGACACCGATCCCGTGCGAGAGGGAATTCATCTGCTTCACCAGCCATCTAGAACGGGGGCTAGGATTCCCCACGTCGCTATTCTTCCGGCGATTCTGCGCCTACTACGGGATCCAACCATCGGACCTGGGTCCTCACAGCATCGAGCAGCTCGCCATCTTCGTGGCGTTCTGCGAATGCTACTTGGGCTGCCGGCCCTACTTCCCTCTATGGCAAGCTCTGTTCCACGGACGGATCAGCCGCGAGGAAGCGGGCGGCCTAACTTTCCAGCTGAAGTCAAAGGCTTCGTTCTTCGACTTGATGCTGCCCGCCAAGGCGGCGAGCGACTAGAAGAAATCTTGGTTCTATGTCGCTGAGGCAACCCTGGAGGGCGAGGCAGCGATCCCACGGTACTCCGCCAACCGGTCCGAACCGCGCCGTCTTCAAGTCGGCAAGCTCCCCAGCGACCAGCGGATGGTCGTGGACGAAATGCTCCAAACCATCCGCGGTCTAAAGAAGAAGGGCCTCCAGACGATCAAATTGTACAACTGCTGGCTCGGGCGGCGGCTCGTCCCTCTGGCTCGGCGCGAGCACTACATGTACCAGTACACTCGCCGGGAGGACCTGACGAAGTCCTGCCTCGCCGAGTGGAAGCTCGAGGACTACACCGCAGCACTGAAGAAGATCACCCAGGCGGTGTACCTGGACGCACAGGCTGGGGTCGCCCCCTACACCGCAAAGCGCCCAGCCCCAACGGTAATCGCCTCGCTTCATTCGCAGCGCAGTTTTTGCAGTCGCGGTCATTCTAATTTCATCTTGCGTTCATTGCAGCTATTCCAAGTGGTGGAAGGATGGCTCCCGCCTTCGGATGACGAGAATTCGAGCTCGTCCGTCCAGGACATGGGCGAGTCGCCTCCTGCCAAGGGCGACGCCGGGAGCAACGAGAGTGACGGCGACGACGATTCCGAGGAGGAGGTCGCCCCGCTGGCCCGCAAGACCCGCGGGCAACGTCAACGTGAGCTTGAGGCGAGCAAAAGCCTCGAGCGTCATGACGACGATGAAGAACTTCCGGAGACCACCTCATGCCGCCAGGCTACTCCGTCGAAGAAGAAGAAGAAGAAAGAAAAGGAGGCAAAGGCCCCTCCGAAGAAGAAGACGAAGCCGATGAGGCCGGCCTCGCCACCGCGCTCGGCGAGCAGTTCCGACGCCCCCAGCCCAGCCAAGGACGAGGAGCCACCGACGGAAACCGCGCTGGACACGGCCACTGTCGAGGTGCCACTGGCTTTGATTCCTCCGCCATTCGCCCTAGTTTCTGGGCTGGGGGATGTTCCGGCTGCGGCGGCTTCGCCTCGCAGGGAAGCTCCTGCCGAAGATGTCCCTGAGGCTCCGGTTGCGGCCTCGACGACGAAGAAGCCGTCCGTGTCTTGGGCACGCGACGTCCTGGAGATGGGGCTCAGCCGCCGACTGGGCCCTGAACTGGAGAATCCGGCCAGCCTCCGCACGGGGCTACGCTTCATTCTAGTCGCCAAGTGAGTTTACTCACCTACCTTTGTCTTCCATAGCAGCTTAATTTATCTTGCTTACATGATTGATGCACAGGACCAGAGTGAAGAGGATGGGCCACCCGACCGTGGCTAAGGTGCCACCCGTCGTCAGCGAGGAGGATCCTTCCCATAAGAGGAAGGCGGACGAGGTCTTCGTCCCTACGGATGGCGGCAAGAAGGCCAAGGGCGATGATGTCGTCACGATTTCTGACAACACGACGGTCGCGCCGACTGAACCCGCAACAGAGGTGGCCGCGTCCACGAAGGAGGGCGCTCCCTCGCCTGGAGCGGCCGAGCCGACCTCCTTTGGTGCGGGTGCCTCCATCGCGACATTCCCGCGCTTCATGGCCAAAGCGGCCGCAGCGAGTGGAACTTCGCCCTCGAGCCGTGCACCTGGGGTCGCCGATGCAGAAGTCGAACAGCGTCGTGGGTACACGCCAGCTCTCCTCGCGTCCGTGGACGCGATACAAATTCATGGCATGCTTGGCGCAGCCATCCAGGTATGTCCAGTCCCCGAGGATCAGGTCGGTGTTTTGCAGCGGTCTGATTCTTTAAGTGTCTTGTTATTATTTTTCGCATCCAGTCCCCGAGTGCGCACTCGCTGAATTTCAGCGGGTGGGCACTTAGGATTTCTTGATTGCCAGTCCCCGAGTGCGCACTCGCTGAATTTCAGCGGGTGGGCATTTAGGATTTCTTGATTGCCAGTCCCCGAGTGCGCACTCGCTGAATTTCAGCGGGTGGGCACTTAGGATTTCTTGATTGCCAGTCCCCGAGTGCGCACTCGCTGAATTTCAGCGGGTGGGCACTTAGGATTTCGCTTTGGTTAACTGTTTGAATGATGTGCATGGTCTGCAACGTGAATCAGCTGACCGATTGGCAGCGTAGCACCGCGCGGAGAAGGAACTGGCCAACGTCCAGGAGGCGAATAAGGGGCTTCAGGCGGTTGCCGCGAAGGCGGAGGAAGCTCGCCAGGGACTTGTCTTTGCGGGTGAATTGGCGGCGGCGCAATCGGCTTTGAGCTCAGCTGAGAAGCGGATCGCCGATCTCGAGCGCGAGCTGCGGGAAGCGAAGGAGGAAGCGAGCTCGGCTGATGGGCGAGCCAAGGCCGCCATTACAGCCGCCAAAGAAGATCTTAAAGTGTCGGACGCCCTTGTTGCATGGCTTCATGACGACCATACTTCGCTTCAACGCTTCATCATGGATCTCGCCCGCCCGTTGATTGGTAAGTGCATCTTCCTCTGCCAGTAGCGTGTGCCTTTTTGTGATGTCCAACGTACTCATTGTTGTCTTTTACTCGCAGGTCGCATCATTGATAGCGCGGAAGAGGCGAGCTCGTTCGACGCGCGGCAGTGTGTGGCCACTCTCGTCGACTCGGCGACGTTGTCGGCGATGTTGTCGGCGACGTGCATCTGAGCCTTTCTCCAGGAGATATCACCCACGGAAGTAATTCCCAACGACCTCGTCGAGGTGTGGAAGTACTTGGAGAAGGCGCCCGCGGTCGTTGAGTTCATGACGCGATCGGCGTTCCGGCACGGAGCAACGACGGCGCTTAGCCTTGGACTTGCTCACTTCCCGGAGGATTTCGACCTCGACGACGTGACGAGTGGCTACCCGTCGTCGACTGGCGCAGTGGAGCTTTCCGAGGTGCTCAAGTTGACGGACCGCGCCGCGATGTACTCTGAGCGTGTCTGGGCGATGGGCGATCTCCTTCCGTATCAGGAGACGGTCGTCGCGCCCAACGACCCCGAGCTGCAGCATCAGGACTTCAAGGTCGAGCAGCCCTTCCGTGCGGCGGTGGCGGGTGAGTTGACGACCTACCCGTCGAACCCGTACACGCCGTTCATCCGCAATTGCAAGGGTGCTGGCGAGTCGTCGTCGAAGCCTGCAGAATATGATAGTTTGCCCTGGGGCGTTAGTAGCAGGTCTGCCGTTTAGGCATATTTTGTAATTTGAGACAATGCTACATGCTATGAAATGAGACGTCGTGTCTGTTTTGGGATTTGTCATGTATTTTGTGATTGAGGTTTGAACGAGTCCCCGAGCGCGTCCGCCCTTTTGTGGGGTTTACCTCGTGTGTGATTTGTTTGTGGTTTTTGAATGTTTTGTTATTGTGGTCTACTCGCCCGGACTCGAAGAGCCAGTCGCAGGGCGACTCCCTTGAACGCTCTGTACTTCACCATTTTCCCTTGCGCGAACGGGGTCGGGTGGCCGAGTCCCCGAGCGTGGTACTTGGTTGTTCTAGGCGCGACTCGAGGGTGGGTGAGGACTTGGCGCGTTAGTTTGGGCGCATCACTCCTGCTTGGCCCGTTGGGTCAGTCGCGTAGCGAGTCCTAGGCATGCTCTCCTACTTGGCGTTTTCCCGAGCCGCTCGCGATGAACTGGTCGTCAGTCCCCGAGCATGGTACTTGGCCGTTCGAGTCGCTATGTCGAGGATGCGGAGGACCATGGTCGTTGTAAGAAGCGAAGGCAGTTGTCTTGGCTCGTAGTGCCAGTCGGGCTGGGCGACTCCAATGGGGCTCCGGGTAGGCGTTTTTCATGGACGATGCAAGACCCGAGGTGGCTCAGTGCTCTTGCACCGCACTACTTAGCCGTGTCGATCGCTGTACCAAAGGTTGACTTCTGCGGTTAGCTTGACGCTGTTATTACGAGTGCGAGTGGCACAAGACACGGAGAGTAGGCGCAATTTGCGGTAACCGATTCTTTTTATTTCATAGCGACTGGGGGGTACATATGTGGGGTTCTAGGGGTAGAACTTCCGTAGGAGGTTTACATTCCATGGTTGCTTGACGTCGAGTTCGCCATCCCCGCGGACATCGATGAGGTAGTAGGCGTCGCTGCCGAGTACTCGCCCGATGGCGAATGGTCCCTCCCACGGAGGGGAGAGCTTGTGCATGCCCTTCTTGTCCTGGATGAGGCGCAACACCAGGTCGCCTTCTTGGAAGGTGCGAGTTTTCACCTGCCGGCTGTGGTAGCGGCGGAGTCCCTGCTGGTAGATGGCGGTGCGTGACCGAGCGAGGTCACGTGCCTCGTCGAGTTGATCGACTCCGTCCTGGCGGGCGAGTTCATTTGCAGCCTCCGTGTAGTGGACGACCCGCGGCGAGTCGTGCTCGAGGTCGGTGGGCATGACTGCCTCGGCGCCGTACACCATGAATAAGGGGTGAATCCTGTCGACCTGTTGACCGAGGTGCGGATCCCCCAGATGACGGAGGGAAGCTCCTCGACCCAACACCCGGCGGTGCGCTCGAGTGGTACTTGAAGTCGCGGCTTCAGGCCATGGAGGATGCTTTGATTGGCCCGTTCCGCCTGGCCATTGGATTCCGGGTGGGCGACCGATGCGAGGTCGAGCCGGATGTGGTGCTCTTCGCAGAATTCGGCCATGGTTCCTTTGGCGAAATTGGTGCCGTTGTCCGTGATGATGCTGTTTGGGAACCCGTAGCGATATATGAGCTCGCATAGGAACTTGGTGGCGGTCTTCCCGTCGCATTTCCGGACTGGCTTGGCCTCCACCCACTTTGTGAATTTGTCGACCGCGACCAGGAGGTGGGTGTAGCTAGAGGGAGCCTTCTTGAAGGGGCCTACCATGTCCATGCCCCACACGGCGAATGGCCAGGAGTCGAAGTCGAAGATCCCGAGGATGGAGGGGTCCTCGAAGTCTCCCACGTTGGAGACCTGGGTGATGGAGCCCGCGGGTGAAGCCGCGGTGATGGATCCGGCGAGTGACGCCAGGGTCGCCGAGTCGGCATCGTCGTTGAGGGCCGCGTCTTTTGCGGCCGCTGAGTTTTCGGCCACGTCGCTGTGGGCCGAATTGTACTCGGAGGCGAGGCGATGAATCGTGCGGATCTGGCTCTTGGAGAGCCGATCGCGTGGCGGCGACTCGCGGATGCGAGCCGAGTCCTCCGAGACGATGACGTCCGTGAGAACGACGAAGAGGCTGATCGTGCCGACCGGCAGGATCATGCTGTGCGTGACGGGTCGTGCCGCCGGGACGTAGCTGCTCGGCAAGATTTGGAGCATCTCGCCGATCGCTATCATGCGGCTGGTGGCGACCGTCTTGTTGATGGGCAGATTGGATCTCGCCGCAGAACACCGGCCAGACCGGCCAGACCCCACGGTGGGCGCCACTGTCGTGGGAATGGTCACGGCAGATGCTGCAATCGGCATCGAGTAGTAGAACAAGGGGCAAGGGCGGCCAGCCATCTGCGGTGCGAGATGAGGGCGGAACACAGGGTTTTACCCAGGTTCGGCCCCCCGGAGGGTAAAGACCTACTCCTGCTAGATTGTATTATGATGGTGGTACAATGGGTGAGCTCGGCGGCGAGTCGCTTGGGTGTATGATGGAACGTATCTCTACACGCCCCGCAGGGAGGTTTATATAGGCTCACCTCCCCTAGGGTTTACATATCTCAACCGAATCAGTTAAGGCTTCGGTACTCGTTTAACCTAATCCGACTGGGCCTATCTACTCGCCTGGGCCTTCAGCTTCCAGTCGCTTGGATCCATGCCAGGCCTTGATCCAATCGCCGTCCTGCAGGCCCACTCTCCGGTTCTTGGGCCAGTCGGAAACGTCCTGCTGGGTATACCCCGGTAGGCACATCCCCATCACAATACAATTCAAATGTATTGACCCTTGTGGGTGTAACTTATTATGTTGCAGGTTTATTTGATGTTAGAGAAATGTGTTGATTAGGATTACAAGTCTACAACCAACATGATTGCTTGTGGCACTTTGAAGATGAAGGACTCCATGCTATAGTTATTTCTGCTGCATTGTAATGAGATAGCCAAATGAGCTATGTAAGATGTAATGAATTATTTTATTCCTGGTTATAAAGTTGTATTATGACCTTTGTTTCTTGATATTACATCTTAACTGTGGATGCTAACTATTGATCCAGGGACTAGCATTGTAAACACAGGGATCTCTACCTTATTAAAGGTTGGGACCTCTACAATTACTAATCAAAGCATAGAGTGGTACTACAAGTCAAGGACTAAATGATCATAGAGGCTATGGTGACTTTTTCATAGTAATAACATGGTGTGAGCATGTGCCATCTCAACCCAAACAAACATCAAAGGAGAATTCCACAATACTATGCTTTTGCATGCTAAAACAACGCATAATTCTTTTAAGGCATACTAAGCAATCCCAATTGTTTGGAATAAGACATGCTACAGCAATAAACACTAAGCATAAGGTAAAAACAACACCTAGCATGTCACGCTAAAGTCTAAATCACAGTCAATGCAAGCTCCTCTTGCACTTTCAAGCAAGAACTTACTACTCCTTTCCAACAACAATCAACTTATTTGAAACAACACAGCAAGAACAGGGGTCCAAACTACTTTATTCAAGCAAACTAAACAAACTAAGCAAACCAAACGAAAACTAAGATGCTCGAAGAACAACACGACAGTGCATGAAACAATAAAAACGAAGTGTCTAGACAGACCTGAGCTTTTTATTGATGAAGAAGGGGATGCCTTGGGCATCCCCAAGCTTTGACGCTTGTACCTGTTGGATATTTCTTGGGGTGACACCGAGGTGGCATCCCCAAGATTGAGCTTTTGTCCATTCTTCATCTCATTACATCATTCTCTCTCTACACCTGAAATTATTGTCTTCATACAAAACTTCACACAATCTTCATTAGCAACATTAGGGTATTCAAAAGATAATAGACCTTTAGGCTTAGCTTTGGAATAGCAAAACTGTTCACCAAAAACACAAGCTACTATAGCAACTCCTTCAAAAATCTCAATTCCCCAAAAGAGAACTCAAATAGGAATCAATAAGAAGCAAATGCAAATAACAGCAGAAATCTGTCAAAACAGACCAGCAGGTAGAAAACGATTTTTTTCAAAAGTCTTCTGTTGCTCAAATAAAAAAGTGTTGAACTAACAAAAGTTAACTAACATACTGGGGGATTTATTCATTAATTTTAAGATCAATCCGATTTACAGAGACTCATCACGAATTTTAATGGTGGAGGACAAAATCTGTTTCGGGACAGCAACTCCCCAAATCTTACTTCCCTCTTATTAGAGGTCATTCTTGGCACAAAAAGTAAACAAAAAGGATAAGGAGAGGTCATTACTGAAGTAATAACTTCCAAGACTCAAGGAAACTCTTGGGTTATCTCCCAACAAGTACTTTTCTTTAACGCCTTTAAGTTAGGCTTGATAGCTTGAGAATATGCTCACATAAGAAATATGAATTGAAGTAAAAGAGAGCATCAAGAAGCAAATTCAAAACACATTTAAGTCTAACCCACTTCCTATGCATAGGAATATTGTGTAACATCCCAGATTTTATATTAGGATGTTATTAGTTCCATGCATCATCCTTGCATCATTGCATTCTACAAATGAATTTTTACAACAAATCCTAAACACCTAAACCTAGCAAAACCCTAATAATGTTTGCCATGTGTAAGCATTACTATAGTGGCCAAGTATTGACCCTTCTAAAAACCTTGTAAAACATTAAAATATGGCCCTATGTTGACCACCTTAATTTTATAAAAATTTAGAAACAATTTTCATCAAGTTTGGGCTTGGTAGGCAAAAGTTATTTAGGTTTTATTAAAATAGAAAAAAGGAAAATGTTAAAAGAAAAAAAATGGACAACCTACCTAACTGGGCCGCAGCGCCAGCCCACCCGCCCCCACGCGGAAGCCAGCTTGCCCGCGCCAGCCGCCGCAGCCCAGCATCGGCACACTCTGCCAATCTCGCTGCTGCCACCGATAGGTGGGACCATGCTGTCATCCCCCACCTCCAGCCAGAGTCCCTGAAGAACACGGTTTTCATTCAAATCCGCGCGATTAATCCATCCTCTGAACGAATCCGTGCCCTCTACGACACGAAATCCTCCCCTCTTATACCGCTACATCGGCTCCCCTCGCTGCCCTCGTTTCTCTCAAACCCTAGCCCCAATTCCGAACTCGCCGGAGCAGCTGCCGTCGGAGCTCGAGGTTGACGACTCTCCAGGGCACCTCGAGCCCTGTTACACCTTCCACCCTTCCCGCCCCGACCTACCCTAACCGCACGTCTAATTCGGTGCTTCCGAAACGCAGGAGATCACCGGCGATTGCTCGCCGGAGCCGTCGGGCTCGAGAAGAGGAACGACCGACGCTGGGAGAAGGAGGAGGAGAGGGACCGCGCCGAGACCGCTAGGGGATTCGCCATCGACGTGCGCATCGGGGGACATCTTCGTTGCCTTCGCTAGGGCCGCCAGGACCTCCGACCACCATCGACTCCGCCGCCGCCGCCGTCGTCTCCATCGCCGCCACCGCAACAGGTCAGTGGAGCCTCCTCGGCCGTCCGATTGAAATCCTGCGGGCTAGATTAGAGGGGGGGGGAACGAAGGGGTATCGGCCAACCACACCACGCCGCGTGGCAAGCGCGTTGTCACCGTGCCGCGTCACCTGCCTGGCCAGCTGGCCCAACCAGAAGCCGCCACTTGGCAATGCTTTAAGTTAGGGGGTCAGATCTGCTTGCAGATTTAGATTCAAACTTGCGAAAATCATATATAATTGAATATTTGGCCAAACTTAGCTTGTAATATACCGTTGGATTCCTAATTTTATGTAGAATCCAAATCTGCAATAATATCCTAGGTTTACTATAAGGTTTTAGGTGTAGATTTTAATCATTAGATTTGAGTGTTTATCCGATAGGAAATTAATTAAAATTCTTTTTTAATTGATTCTTGTTGTAATGACTTTGTTCCCACAATGCCTACTGGACAAAATTGTAAAACCTTACTTAATATCATTAGATCTAGTTTGGGGCCAATTAGATGGTTTGATCTCCTATAATCCTAGGAATTGTTTTAGTGATTCAATTAGATCTAAACCTTTGGGAAATCAATCCTAGTGACACCCTTACACTATTGCAACACAATCTTGCTACCTTGGTCAATTTAGAAGAACCAACCTTGCATAAATTACCATGTGCATGCATGCATGATTACCTCTGTGATATGTTTTGAGCAAGTTGTGATCAGATCTATGCTTGTGATTCGTTAGATTGTTCGGAGTGCGCTAAGGAGTGCTATTGTGTAGAGTGCTGCTCGGATCAAGGCAAGTTACACCACTTGTTCATAATTTTTGTCCCAGTTTTGATTCTATGCATGTGATCTTCAAAATTCTGTAGTATGCATGTGTAGGATGTTCTAGTAGAATTTTTCTTAGTATTATTTTGCAAGTGCGATGATTTTGTAGTATGCCATGAGTAGCTCTATACTTATAATTTTCCCTCCTAATATGTTACCCCTGTTTTTGCTAAGTATTGCTTGCTATGCTATATATACAAAGTACCGTTGGGGGGTTCGAAAGACAAAGAATTTTCTAAGTATAAAGGCTCTCTAGAGCAATTTTTTCTTCTCAAATCCACTTCAAAATAAAACTAAGTTTTCTTCTGGGCGGAATGGTTGTCGGGTCAACGAGTGAGATTTTGGTGGAGGACGGCCGCCCAGGAATCAAAGAAGTCTGCCATGTTTCAGAATTCAGAAGCTTCCAGTGCAACCACAATACATTATGGGCTCTGTCTTGGCCTAGTACTTAGTGGGAAACCTCACCTGGGTACCAACATTTGGAGGTTCTTGGCACGGTTGGATCCGGAAGATAGAGGGGATACTAAGGGAAAGCCTCGCCATGGTCTTGTCTATAAAAGGACTTGACGTGGATTGTGGGTAAAGTGCACAAACTCTCGAGAGTATTGCAATATGATCGATCAGCCGTGTTCACGGTAACATAACAACAATGAGCGTCTGAAGGATGGAGCCTCTGAAGGATCTTCCTCTCTCTTTTCTAAAACAAGTTTTGAAACCCCATGGCGTGCGTAATATCGCCAATGGGTGGGATTTTGGGGAACTTGGTGTGTAATATCCAAGTGCCACTTGGTGCGTAATATCCAAGTGTTTGGTTGTTTGGACACTTGGTGCGTAATATCCTCGTGTGCCACTCGACCTTATGTTATCTAAGCAAATGTTTACAAAGTAGGACAATCCTCTCTTCTTCTCTCTACTTAAGAAAACTAGCTTTGAGCAAATGAACTCTACAGCCTATACCAGCCTTGCATGTAGAGATAGTCTTTTCTCTCCTTGGTGTAATTTGCCAATACATTCAAAGTATTGACCCAACTTGTTGGCTGCACGTCTTATGTGCAGAATCCGAAGATTGAAAGGTGCGTATGGATCACGGGTCTACACTCGGCAAGCCTGGGCGTTGATGGACTCATGCTGCTTTTATGTTTCCGCTGTTATTTGAGCTAGCATAATGCCAAGAAATTTTGTAATAAATTCATACTCTGGATTCCCCGTGTAATAAAGACTTTGTGTTTTACATGATATTTCATCGACTGTGAGTGCTAGCTATTGATCCAGGGACTAGCATGATAATCACAGGGACTTAGGATCCTTATCGATCCGAGGTCACTACAGATGGTATCAGAGCACATCGTTGCATGTAGGACGTGACCCTAGGATTGGAACCACCTCTACCTTTTGTACCTTACCTGTTTTTCTACTAAGTTATTTTCCGCACTTCTAGTATCTGCCTTCCTCTACTTGTTTAAGTATCTAACCTTCATTCTTCTAACTTAAATATGACAAGCTTCCTCTACGACACCGTCACGGACATCGAGCCCCTTCGCTTTGGTGGATGCCTCATGGATCTACTCACACGTTTGGACCTTCCTCTCCCAACAATCCAGGGGAGCACAATGAAGAAAGTCCACAAGGACGGTTGTTGGGGAGTCAAGGTCATCCAGCCAGGAAAAGAGCGAGGCAAGAACCCGGAGGAAGACATAGCAATCCACATTGTTAGTGATTCCAAGGAGAAGGCCCTTAGCATTAGCTTGCAACAACTCATTGGTCGCCTATGTGGACGTCATCATGAAGCTCTCCAAGGACACTGCGACGGCCTCTTTGGAAGAAGAGATGAGGAAGGAATTCCCATGGAGTTAACCTTTGAGGAAAGAACTTCTACCAAGCGCCTAAGAACACAATATCAAGACTTGGAGTGCCACATCCATGACCTTGAAAAGGGTACCTTCCTCGAGATGTTGAAGAACGACGAGCTATGCGCCCTCATCAAGGAGAAGGAAGAAATGATCAAGCAGCAGGAGGAGGCAATGAAGCTCCAAGAGATAAAATTCCAGGACCAAGAGAAGAAGTTCGCTAACCAAGATAAGAGGGTGATAAATAAAAACAAGAGAATTAGGGAACTCAAA
Source organism: Avena sativa (assembly GCA_916181665.1). Classification (NCBI taxonomy): domain Eukaryota; kingdom Viridiplantae; phylum Streptophyta; class Magnoliopsida; order Poales; family Poaceae; genus Avena; species Avena sativa. The sequence goes on along the minus strand of OV702284.1, from coordinate 185,317,961 downwards.
CAGCAGATCGATGGATATGAAGTGCAAACTAAAGGCCTTTGCAAGATAATCAATGATGTGCGTGCTTCCAAGAGGGACTTGGCAAAGCAACTTGAAGCCGCAAAGAAGTCAAGTTTAGTGGAGGAGCTACAAAGCGAGAAGGAGGGACTTCAGGAGCAGCTGGAAGCCACTACCAAGAAGCTACATGATGAGATAAAGAACCTCCAAGAGAAGCTTGATGCCACCACGAAGGAGATGGAGTTGTACAAGACAACTCTAGAGCAGGAAGGCTACTCGTTCGAGGACGAGGAAGAGGAAGGCGTGGAAGATGTGTAATAGTTGGACCACCTTTAATTCTATAGTAGAACGTTATTCGTAATTGTAATAAATACCAAGACAAGTCTGGTTTAGTTAAACTTGGTTGTTTTCTGTGTTAAGCTGTGTTGTTATGTCTTGTGTGCCTTGTGTGCTTGGTGTGTTTTCATAAGGGTAGGAGTTTACTACTTAGTCTTTCTGTCTATTTCTTAACTATTCTCTTAAACCCCACAGATGCCGCCAAGACGTGCGAACTCCGAAATCCTGCCAGAAATAGCACAACTTTTGGCCACTCAGAACCAGCTGATCCAACTGCTCACTCAGAACATGCAAAACAACAACCCGCCGCCACCACCACCTCCACCACCTCCTCAAAAGGATCGCTTGACTCGGTTTTTGAGGCTGAACCCACCTACCTTCACTAGCAGCACTGAACCAATCGTCGCAGATGACTGGCTGCGTACGATCAACAAGAAGCTAGACACCGTGCAAGCTGTCGGAGCCGACAGGGTGCGTTATGCCGCACACCAGCTTGAAGGACCTGCTGCAGAATGGTGGGATAACTACCAAGTCACCCACCCGGATATTGATGTTATCACTTGGGAACAGTTTGAGTTAGCTTTTCGCACTCATCATGTGGCTGCTGGTGTCATGACTCTGAAGAGGCGCGAGTTTCGCGACCCACACCAGCTGCACCGTTCTGTCACCGAGTATGGTGAGCTTTTCAATAAACTAGCCCGTTATGCACCCGATGATGTTTCAACTGATGCCAAGAGACAGGAGGAGTTCTTAAGAGGGCTCAATGATGAGATATCCATTAAGCTTGTGGCTCAGAAATTTGACAACTTTCAGGAACTCCTGGACAGAGCCATTGTAGTTGAATCCAAAAGGGAGAGCATAGAAAACCGCAAGAGGAAGTCTAACCCTCACAAACACTATGTTCCGTACCAGAAGTAGCGCAATTCCTCACCGCCACCTTATAAAAATAATGGCCACAACCACAACAGTCATAACCATGGTGGCCACAAACACAATGGGCATAAAAACCGCAATGGGAATGGCAACAATGGGAAGGATCTCAGTGAGGTGACATGTTTTAAGTGCAACAGGACAGGACACTATGCAACCTCTTGCCCCGAGAAGAAGAATGGCAATGGTAATGGGAACGGAAATGGACACAACCATGGCAATGGAAACGGGAAGAAGCCAAATCCGTTTGTCAAAGCCACGGTGAATCATGTTTCTATGGAGGATGCTTGTGATGCGCCAGACTCTGTGATTGGTAAGTTCAAACTCAATTCTATTCCAGTAGTTGTTCTTTTTGATACTGGTGCATCGCATTCATTCATATCAAGGGTATTTGTGGATAGAGGCAAGATACCAACGGAGACTATAAACTTTCCTCTAAGGGTAAGTTCTCCTGGGGGAGAAATAGTGGCAAACTCCGGTTGCCGGGAATTAGAACTAAGGATTGGGACACACATCTTTCCCACAAGTCTAGTAGTTCTAGAATCACAAGGGTTAGACATCATCTTGGGCATGAATTGGATGACCGAATATGAAGGAGTCATAGATTGTGCCAAAAGAACTGTCATGCTCACCACACCGGAAGGGTAGAGGATTCGTATCAAGTCGAATTTCGCACTTAAAGAAGTCATGGTGAACTCTCTTAAGGGGATTAGATTGGAGGAGGTACCTATTGTAAAGGAATACCCAGATGTCTTCCCGGAGGAACTACCAGGAATGTCCCCCGACCGTGATATCGAGTTCCTCATTGACCTAATGCCAGGCACGGGGCCGATAGCTAAGAGACCGTATAAGATGGATGTGGACGAGTTAAAGGAACTCAAGAAACAGCTTAGGGAACAATTGGACAAGGTGTTAATCCAACCCAGCGCGTCATCTTGGGGAGCACCCGTCCTATTTGTGGAGAAGAAGGATAAAACCAAGAGGCTGGTTGTGGATTACCGCTCGTTAAACGAGGTGACGATCAAGAATAAGTATCCTCTACCCAACATCAATGACCTGTTTGACCAATTAAAAGGAGCCAGTGTGTTCTCAAAGATTGATCTGCGATCAGGCTATTTTCAGCTGAAGATTCGAGAACAGGATGTGCCCAAAACAACATTCACCACAAGATACGGATTGTATGAGTACACCGTGATGTCTTTTGGTCTAACCAATGCCCCAGCATACTTCATGACCATGATGAACAAGGTGTTCATGGAATATTTGGACAAGTTTATCATGGTATTCATAGATGACATACTCATATACTCTAAGGATGAGAAGGAACATGAGAAACATCTGCGCCTTATCATGGAGAAGCTAAGAGAACACAAGTTGTATGCCAAATTCAGCAAGTGCGAGTTCTGGTTAAAGGAAGTGGGATTCCTTGGTCATGTTGTGTCAGCTAAAGGAGTTGCCGTAGATCCTAGTAAGGTAGCTTCCGTGACGGAATGGGAGTCACCCAAGAATGTGGGAGATATTAGGAGTTTCTTGGGCCTCGCAGAATATTACCGGAGGTTCATTGAAAACTTTTCCAAGATAGCAAAACCTATGACGAAACTATTAAAGAAGGAAAAGAAATTCCTATGGACCGAGGCATGTGAAGCAAGTTTTCAAGAGTTGAAGAAACGCCTTGTAATGGCACCAGTTCTGTGTCTGCCTGATATCCAGAAGGATTTTCAAGTCTATTGTGACGCTTCTCGACAAGGACTTGGAAGTGTATTGATGCAGGATGGGAAAGTGGTATTCTATGCCTCCCGACAACTTAAGAACCACGAACACAATTATCCCACACATGATTTGGAACTTGCATCTGTGGTTCATGCACTCAAGGTATGGAGACACTACCTCATGGGCAAACATTGTGATGTGTTCACAGATCATAAAAGTTGAAGTACATCTTCACCCAAAAGGAGTTGAATATGAGACAAAGAAGATGGCTTGAACTAATTAAGGATTATGACTTGGATTTACAGTACCATCCCGGAAAGGCAAATGTGGTGGCTGATGCCTTAAGTCGTAAGGTGTATGTAAATGGACTTACCGCAGGGGAACTTCCAAAGGATTTATGCAAACAATCCAGGGATGTCAGGCTAGAGATAGTCCCGAAAGGGCATGTAGCGACTATGGAAATAGTGTCCATCTTCCAAGAGAGAATCAAGGAAGCACAGAAGGGAGATAAAGAGTTGGAAGAAATAAGAATCAGGATAAGTGAAGGAAAGACTAAAGAATTTCGTCTGGATGAACAAGGAACCCTCTGGTATGGGAAGCGTTTGTGCGTTCCCAACGACCCCGATATCAGGAAGATGATTTTACAAGAAGCTCATGATTCTCCATACTCAATTCATCCAGGTAACACGAAGATGTACATGGATGTGAAGGATAGATTCTGGTGGAATAACCTAAAGAGGGATATTGCAGAGTATATTTCTCTGTGTGATGTATGCAATAGAGTTAAAGCCGAGCATCAGAAACCGGCAGGACTACTTCAACCGCTACCTATACCCGACTGGAAGTGGTACAAGGTAGGCATGGATTTCATCACGGGATTGCCCCGGACTCGTTCTGGATTTGATTCCATCTGGGTAGTGGTGGACCACTTTACCAAGGTGGCTCACTTCATCCCCGTAAAGACCACATATACAAGTGCTAAGCTTGCTAAGATATACATGTCAAGGATTGTAAGCCTACATGGTGTTCCCAAGGGAATTGTGTTAGACAGAGGCACCTAGTTTACTTCAAAGTTTTGGCGACAACTACATGAGTCTCTTGGGACCCGACTAGAATTCAGTACCGCCTTCCACCCTCAGACAGATGGCCAAACAGAAAGGGTGAATCAAATTTTGGAAGATATGTTGAGAGCTTGCGCACTAGACTATGGGTCTAGTTGGGACGATAATCTGCCGTATGCTGAGTTCTCATACAACAACAGCTACCAGACAAGTATCAAGACGGCTCCATTTGAAGTTCTATATGGCAGGAAGTGTAGGACTCCATTGCTATGGAATGGAGTTGGTGAACGCAGTCTTTTTGGACCTGACTTGATAAAGGATGCCGAGGAAAAGGTACGACAGATTCAGGATAGGCTAAAGGTAGCCCAATCCCGACAGAAGAGTTACGCTGATTCCAAGCGCAGAGATGTGGCCTATGAAATAGGGGACCGTGCGTATCTCCAAGTTTCACCCCTACGAGGAGTTAAGAGGTTTGGAATCAAGGGCAAGTTAGCCCCACGATTCATAGGACCATATAAGGTTCTGGCCCATAAAGGGGAAGTTGCCTATCAGTTGGAGTTGCTGGAAGAACTGACTGTTCATGATGTGTTTCATGTGTCACAACTAAAGAAGTGTCACCCGGAGATGGCCGAAACACCGCTAAGAGACACCGTTCCCCTAGATGAGGTTCAATTGGAGAATGACCTTACCTATGAGGAAAAACCCATCAAAATACTGGAAACAGCCGAAAGGGTTACCCACACCAAGACTATAAGATTCAGCAAGGTACAATGGAACCACCACTCCGAGGAAGAAGCTACGTGGGAGCGTGAAGAAGACTTGAAGGCAGAACACCCACACCTATTTGCTAGCCAGCCCGAATCTCGGGGACGAGATTCCTCTTAAGGGGGTAGGTTTGTAACATCCCAGATTTTATATTAGGATGTTATTAGTTCCATGCATCATCCTTGCATCATTGCATTCTACAAATGAATTTTTACAACAAATCCTAAACACCTAAACCTAGCAAAACCCTAATAATGTTTGCCATGTGTAAGCATTACTATAGTGGCCAAGTATTGACCCTTCTAAAAACCTTGTAAAACATTAAACTATGGCCCTATGTTGACCACCTTAATTTTATAAAAATTTAGAAACAATTTTCATCAAGTTTGGGCTTGGTAGGCAAAAGTTATTTAGGTTTTATTAAAACAGAAAAAAGGAAAATGTTAAAAGAAAAAAAAATGGACAACCTACCTAACTGGGCCGCAGCGCCAGCCCACCCGCGCCCACGCGGCAGCCAACTTGCCCGCGCCAGCCGCCGCAGCCGAGCACCGGCCCGCTCTGCCAATCCCGCTGCTGCCACCGACAGGTGGGACCATGCTGTCATCCGCCACCTCCAGCCAGAGTCCCTGAAGAACACGGTTTTGATTCAAATCCGCATGATTAATCCGTCCTCTGATCAAATCCGTGCCGTCTACGACACGAAATCCTCCCCTCTTATACCGCTACATCGGCTCCCCTCGCTGCCCTCGTTTCTCTCAAACCCTAGCCCCAATTCCGAACTCGCCGGAGCAGCCGCCGTCGGAGCTCGAGGTTGACGAATCTCTAGGGAACCTCGAGCCCTGTTACACCTTACACCCTTCCCGCCCCGACCTACCCTAACCACCCGTCTAATTCGTTGCTTCCGAAACGCATGAGATCACCGGCGATTGCTCGCCGAAGCCGTCGGGCTCGAGAAGAGGAACGGCCGACGCTGGGAGGAGAGGGACCGCGCCGAGATCGCTAGGGGATTCGCCATCGACGTGCGCATCGGGGGCCATCTTCGTCGCCTTCGCTAGGGCCGCCAGGACCTCCGACCACCGTTGACTCCGCCGCCGCCGCCGTCGTCTCCATCGCCGCCACCGCAACAGGTCAGTGGAGCCGCCTCGGCCATCCGATTGAAATCCTGTGGGCTAGATTAGAGGGGGGGGGGGAACGAAGGGGTATCGGCCAACCACACCACGCCGCGTGGCAAGCGCGTTGTCACCGCGCCGCGTCACCCGCCTGGCCAGCTGGCCCAACCAGAAGCCGCCACTTGGCAATGCTTTAAGTTAGGGGGTCAGATCTGCTTGCAGATTTAGATTCAAACTTGCGAAAATCATATAAAATTGAATATTTGGCCAAACTTAGCTTGTAATATACCGTTGGATTCCTAATTTTATGTAGAATCCAAATCTGCAATAATATCCCAGGTTTACAGTAAGGTTTTAGGTGTAGATTTTAATCATTAGATTTGAGTGTTTATCCTATAGGAAATTAATTAAAATTCTGTTTTAATTGATTCTTGTTGTAATGACTTTGTTCCCACAATGCCTACTGGACAAAATTGTAAAACCTTACTTAAGATCATTAGATCTAGTTTGGGGCCAATTAGATGGTTTGATCTCCTATAATCCTAGGAATTGTTTTAGTGATTCAATTAGATCTAAACCTTTGGGAAATCAATCCTAGTGACACCCTTACACTATTGCAACACAATCTTGCTACCTTGGTCAATTTAGAAGAACCAACCTTGCATAAATTACCATGTGCATGCATGCATGATTACCTCTGTGATATGTTTTGAGCAAGTTGTGATCAGATCTATGCTTGTGATTCGTTAGATTGTTCGGAGTGCGCTAAGGAGTGCTATTGTGTAGAGTGCTGCTCGGATCAAGGCAAGTTACACCACTTGTTCATAATTTTTGTCCCAGTTTTGATTCTATGCATGTGATCTTCAAAATTCTGTAGTATGCATGTGTAGGATGTTCTAGTAGAATTTTTCTTAGTATTATTTTGCAAGTGCGATGATTTTGTAGTATGCCATGAGTAGCTCTATACTTATAATTTTCCCTCCTAATAGGTTACCCCTGTTTTTGCTAAGTATTGCTTGCTATGCTATATATACAAAGTACCGTTGGGGGGTTCGAAAGACAAAGAATTTTCTAAGTATAAAGGCTCTCTAGAGCAATTTTTTCTTCTCAAATCCACTTCAAAATAAAACTAAGTTTTCTTCTGGGCGGAATGGTTGTCGGGTCAACGAGTGAGATTTTGGTGGAGGACGGCCGCCCAGGAATCAAAGAAGTCTGCCATGTTTCAGAATTCAGAAGCTTCCAGTGCAACCACAATACATTATGGGCTCTGTCTTGGCCTAGTACTTAGTGGGAAACCTCACCTGGGTACCAACATTTGGAGGTTCTTGGCACGGTTGGATCCAGAAGATAGAGGGGCTACTAAGGGAAAGCCTCGCCATGGTCTTGTCTATAAAAGGACTTGACGTGGATTGTGGGTAAAGTACACAAACTCTCGAGAGTATTGCAATATGATCGATCAGCCGTGTTCACGGTAACATAACAACAATGAGCGTCTGAAGGATGGAGCCTCTAAAGGATCTTCCTCTCTCTTTTCTAAAACAAGTTTTGAAACCCCATGGCGTGCGTAATATCGCTAATGGGTGGGATTTTGGGGAACTTGGTGTGTAATATCCAAGTGCCACTTGGTGCGTAATATCCAAGTGTTTGGTTGTTTGGACACTTGGTGCGTAATATCCTCGTGTGCCACTCGACCTTATGTTATCTAAGCAAATGTTTACAAAGTAGGACAATCCTCTCTTCTTCTCTCTACTTAAGAAAACTAGCTTTGAGCAAATGAACTCTACAACCTATACCAGCCTTGCATGTAGAGATAGTCTTTTCTCTCCTTGGTGTAATTTGCCAATACATTCAAAGTATTGACCCAACTTGTTGGCTGCACGTCTTATGTGCAGAATCCGAAGATTGAAAGGTGCGTAGGGATCGCGGGTCTACACTCGGCAAGCCTGGGCGTTGATGGACTCATGCTGCTTTTATGTTTCCGCTGTTATTTGAGCTAGCATAATGCCAAGCAATTTTGTAATAAATTCATACTCTGGATTCCCCGTGTAATAAAGACTTTGTGTTTTACATGATATTTCATCGACTGTGAGTGCTAGCTATTGATCCAGGGACTAGCATGATAATCATAGGGACTTAGGATCCTTATCGATCCGAGGTCACTACATCTTGACTGCAAATAAATTCACAAAGAACAAAGTGACAAGCATAGGAAGATAAAACAAGAGTAACTTCAAAACTTTCAGCACATAGAGAGGTGTTTCAGTACCATGAAAACTTCTACAACGATATTTTCCTCTCTCATAATAATTTTCATTAGCCTCATGAATAAACTCAACAATATAGCTATCACATAAAGCATGTTTTTCATGATCTTTAAACACATAATATCTAAGCTAAAAAATAGTGGGATTAAAACCTTCACAGGTTTTACCCAAAGTAGTTATTTCAAAAGGATCCACAGGAACATAACATCCATCCTACTTTGGTAAGCATGGGGGACAATCAAACAATGTAAGAGGTAAAGAGGTACTCTCATTAGAAGGTAGACATGGGTAGATCCATTGTTCCTCCTCTTGACCATCACTCTCCTCTTCTTTTTGATCTAATGAGTTTTCAGTTTCAGCAATTTCTTCTTCCATAAGCTCTTACAAGGCATTAGTCTCTTCCAATTTTGGAAAGCACCTATTAAAATATTCAAGAATATAGCCATTTTATTTCTTGTAATTATCAAAGCAAAATTTAAGTATCTCATAAACCTCATATTCATAAGGTGCATCATCAGTATTTTCAAGCAAACTGGCAAGTTCAAATGCACCCTTGAAAGCAATAAATTCTTCAATTTGTTTCGCATCATAAAATTCATAATTTACTTTAACATAAGAGGATATGGTAACATTATCATTATACCCACATTGAAAAGGGAGGTGTTTGTACCTCCTACAGCAACAAGCTTTATCAAAGCAATAAGTAACATTATAAGTAGAGCACACCTCTCTAGCAATAGTATTCAATTTATCAATTTGTTCCCATAGGTGTTTCCCTTTTTGTGACAAGCGGTGCTCCTTATAATAATACTTTTGTTCTTCCGTGAACCCACCTTGCCAATAAGAACTAGTTTCAAAGAAACCATCCATTGATAGAAAGCATGACCAAGCAAGGCAATAAGACCAGCAACTAGAGCAGGAACTAATTTTTTTGTGTTTTTGATAAGAGAGAGCAAACCAAACTAAACTATTTTTTTTGGAATTTTTGATAAAAAGAGGCAAACAAAACCAATCAAAAGAAACTAAGCAAAAAAACAAAGTAAAGAGAAAGGTTGAGGAGGACTCCCCTTGTGAAGACGTCCTTAGCCTCCCCAGCAACGGCGCCAGAAAATGCCTTGATGAGTGCAGCAACACTTCATTGGGAGACCCCAGGCGGAAGGTATGATGCAGTACAACATGCAAGTTTCCCTCAGTAAGAAAGCGAGGTTATCGAACCAGTAGGAGGAAGGAAATGTCCCAAAGGTGATGCAAGCAACATGGAGACCTGCACAACACAAACTCAAGACTTTTCCCCAACTAATAGTGAGGTTGTCAATCTCACTGGTTGCTGTAACAAAGTATCAACTATATGGTGTGGAAGGTGATGAATGGTTTGCAGCAAGTAAACAAGTAACAATGGAAGATTTATCAATGGTAAAAATTGGACCGGGGTCCATAGTTTACTAGAGGTGCTCTCCTTAGATAAACAACATGGCATGAAGGGTAAACAAATTACATCAGGGCAACTGACAGGAACTAAGCAAGGCATAACAATTCAATAACAGATAAAAAGATCCTATGAGATTCAATTGGACAATACAACAATATACATAGACCACCATACAACTGCATCTATGATTAGAAGTTCACCTTCAGGTTATCATCCGAACCCCATCCAGTATTAAGTTGCAAGAAATAGACAACTGCTTTAAGCAAAGTGTGTAAGGTAAACAATCCACTTGTTCCATGAACAAGAGACCGTTGTTTTCCCCTAGTGGCAACAGCACATCTACAACCGAAGAGATTTCTGTCACTTCCCTTGGAAACTAGAGGCATGAACCCACTATCGAGCATATATACCCCCTCTTGGAGTCACTAACAACTACTTGGCCAAGATAGCTACTAACAACGAAGATCATGCAAGATCACAAACAACACAGACATGATAGAATCAATAAGACAAAACCATTAATCAATCTGACATAGTAATCTCAATATCCATCGGATCCCCGCAAACACAACATGCATGATTACAAATAGATTAGATCTTGATCATGAATGGAGCTCACAAGAGCTATACATTAAAGCACAAGGAGGAGATACAACCATCTAGCTACTACATGGACCCGTAGTCCAAGGTGGAACTACTCACGCTTCATACCGGAGAGAAAGGCCTTCGGGATGATCTCCCCTCCGGTAGGGTGTCGGGAAGAACTTCAGATCCCCTCGATCTAGGGACGATGGTGGCGGCGGCTACAGAAGGTTTCGTGGAGTTTTGATTGGGTGATTAGGGGTTCTGTATCGGGGGCTTCTTATAGGCGAAGAGGCGAGGCAGGGGGGCCTCCAGGGGGGCCACACCCTGCCCAGGCACTGGCTGGGCCCACCCGCGCCTAGGGGGCCTGGCCGCCCTGTGGCGCCCCTCCGCCTCGTCTTCTGGTTTCATGTCGCCCACAGTAAAATATTGGTTTCATGTCGCCCACAGTAAAATATTGACTTTGGCTTTTGTCCCGTGCAATTCCGAGAATATTGATTTTATGCCTTTCTAGAACCAAAAATAGAAGAAAACAGGCAACTAGCACTGTGGCAACTTGTTAATAGGTTAGTTCCAGAAAATATATAAAAACACCTCAAAGTGTAGACAAAGCAAAGCAAATTAGATACTAAACAAGCATGGAGCATCAAAAATTATAGATAAGTTTCCGACGTATCAGGGAGATAGATCCTTCGCGAGGAGGTGTGATATGAGAGGAGGAGAGGGGGGAGGCAGCCAAGGGGCATGGCGCCGCAGCCATGGTGGCTGCCCCACCTCTTCCACATTCATGTGGGTGGAGCTCCTACTCAAAATGAAAAGCCTCCACTCACATAAAAACTCCTCCACTCAAAAATCCATTCACATGCATTAAATTTCCACCAAATTTAATGCAAGCTCTCATTTAAATAAAAATATTTTATTTATTTATTCAGAATTTTATTAATTACATTAATTAAAAAACATTCACATAAAATCCCTTGCTATTATTCAATTTCACATGCAGAAACAATTTCAACAATTTCACCTGAAACAATTCCGGTGTCTAGTGAAATAATTCCTGCGCTTTGTAATTCTTTTTCTGGCATCTTATTTTCTCCAAATGGTGTCGGTATCCCTTAAGTGTGTCAACCTATGGTTCTCGAATAATGTATACATGATCGAGGCCCCTCTCCGATCAATAATCAACAGCGGGACCTGGAGATCCGTACCGACTCCTACACATTCAACGATGACTTCTATGATCGTGTGAACCTTATACGCATGTAACTCAATCCCTTGTCTCACAATATATTACATGTCCGAGATTCAATCATCGGTATCTCCATAACTAGTTTGATCTCGTTACCGACATGTACTCTTTTCTTGTTCCCGTGATATAACATTCTAGTGATCAAATCACTTGCTTGCAAGCTAATTAATGTGATATCACCGAGAGGGCCCAGAATATATCTCTCTGTCATCAAGATGGACAAATTCCACTATTGATCCATGAGCCTCAACATAACACCTTCGTAGCACTGAACCCATCTTTATAGTCACCCTGTTACGATGGTGACGTTTGATGTTATCAAGATACTCTTCGAGTGTTAGTGATTGACATGATCTCATGGTCTAAGGACTAGTATTACTTCGTATGATGTTATAGCAATATAAACACAATGACTTTGATCGTAATGATATACTTCGGATGAATGTTCATCACATCATTCTAATAATGTTGTGACCTCGTTATTAACAACATCCAATGTCCATGATCAGGAAACCTTTGATCATCATGTTAATCAAGGAGCTAGTTTATAAGAGAGGCATAAATAGGAACTTTCTATTTGTTTATTAAACACACATGTATTAACGTTTCTGACATGGATATACCCCATGGGTACATGAATTGGTATACCTGGTCCAGCCCAAGGAAGGCCCACGTTAGGACACGCAGCCCATGAAGACTTAGGTTGGCACAAGCCCATGACGTTTTCGACTCCTTGGAGGACAAATCTAGATTAGATAGAATTTCAAAGGGTACCAACCCTAATTTGTAACCAACTAGACCTAACCCGGGACCTGCATATTGATGCGTGCACCCAGTTTTGACGTGGGACACTTTGTTGGAACCCCAAGAGCAAGATGTGATGAGCATAGCAACAAGTTTCCCTCAGTAGAGACCGAGGTTATCGAACCTGAAGGAGGAAGGAAACGTCTCAAAGGTGTTGCAAGCTACGTGGATACCTGCACAACACAAACTCAAGACTTTGTCCCAACAAATTAGTGAGGTTGTCAAGCTCACCGGTTTGCTGTAACAAAGGATTAAACGTATGGTGTGGAAGTTAATGGTTTACAGCAAGTAAACAAGTAACAGTGGAAGATGTATCAATGGTAAAAATTGGACCGGGGTCCATAGTTCACTAGAGGTGCTCTCCTTAGATAAACAGCATGACATGAAGGGTAAACAAATTACAGCAGGGCAATTGACATGAACAGATCAAGGCATAACAATGAAATTACTAGTCAGAAAGATCCTATGAGATTCGATTGGGCAATACAACAAGATACATAGACCACCATCCAACTGCATCTATGACTAGAAGTCCACCTTCAGGTTATCATTCTCCCTAGTAGCAACAACACATCTACAACCGAAGAGATTATTGTCACTTCCCTTGGAAACTAGAGGCATGAATCCACTATCGAGCATAAATACCCCCTCTTGGAGTCACTAGCAACACCTTGGCCAAGATAGATACTAACAACGGAGAGCATGCAAGATCACAAACAACACAGACATGATAGAATCATAAAGACAAAACCATTAATCAAACCAACATAATAATCTCAATATCCATCGGATCCCTGCAAACACAACATGCATGATTATAAATAGATTAGATCTTGATCATGAACGGAGCTCACAAGATCTATACATGAAAGCACAAAGGAGGAGATACAACCATCTAGATACTAAGTGGACCCATAGTCCAAGGTGGAACTACTCACGCATCATACCACAGAGGAGGCCTCCGGGATGATCTCCCCTCCGGCAGGGTGCTAGGAAGAACTTCAGATCCCCACAATCTAGGGACAATGGTGGCGGCGGCTACAGATGGTTTCGCGGAGATTTAATCGGGTGCTTAGGGTTTCTGCATCGGGGGCTTCTTATAGGCTAAGGGGGAGGCCGAGGCGGCGGCCAGGGGCCCCACACCCCTCCCAGGTGCGGAGCAAGGCCCACCCACGCCTAGGGTGGGTCTAGCCGCCCTGGCCGGTGTCAACACCCGGATTTTTAATCCCAGATGCCTGTTATGCCATACATCGCAATCCCAGGATTAACTTTTTTGCGAGACATAACAGATTTGGATATCATAGTACATCATCCAATACAAACCATACATAAGGTCTTACACAAATAAGGATCTCATGATCCAGTTGTTGATACAACTCAAGCAGCGGAATAATGTAATAGTAACGTTAGCGTATGCAAAGCTCCATCTTCAGGGTCAGAGGCAATGCTGACGATGGGAGATGATCCTAGTTGTCGTAACCTTCCTGCGGTCCATCATCCGGGTACTCGTCTTCAAAGTATGGCCATGGGAATAGCCAGGGACAAAGCCATGAGTACTCTTTAAGTAATCGCAAACTAATACTAATAAGTTAAGGGGGTTTTTGTAGTAGGATACTAAGCTCTAGGGTTGTTTTGCAAAAAGCCAGATTTATCTCTACTAAGTTCAGAAGCAAGAAAGCTAGTTGAAAGTTTTATAACACCTAAGTCGGAACTTGAATTTCATATAACAACTCTGTTGTGGTCAAGTCAAATTCACAAATCATTTCACAAGTTGTTTTGAAAACATCTGACGGGGGAACAGTATGGCCACTCCGACTGTCCATAACCGCGGACGCGGCTATTCGAATAGTTTAACACTCTGCAGATATTGTACACTTTCACCACAACATTCGATACATCCCTCGGGAATAATCCATAATTCACCGTACTCAGTATGCGGATAATCAATCTTAACCTTTCAATTACACGCCCTAGTATAGGCACCTCTCCTGTGAGTTTGGCCTCCCAACCATGACCAACTGTCATCTTGGGTACTGCATAGGTGGACAATGTTCACAAGGTCACCTCAGCTCAGACCTTGGCTGCAAGGGAACCCATACTAAGGTATATGAATTTCCAGTCAAGCCCTACCCAATTTTCGGGTATTGTGGTTGTACGGTAAAATTGGAATGAGGTATCGCAACCATACAACCATCAGTTTTATAAAGAGCTAAGGCTCATGCCTCAACATTTTCATCATCAAAATCATCTGGTGTTCAAGAACACATGTCAAAACATTTCAGTAGAATGACTCATCATTCTAAGGTTTTCATAACCCTTTTCACCAAGTATTCCCATCTAAAGTTGATCAAGTTTTATGCTTAGCACTAGCATCTACACGTGGGGGTAAATACTAATGGTGGGTAATAAACAAGTGTATCTTATCTTAGTAAATCTCATGCCTTAGGATAACATTAAGATTATCTAACTTAGGCCAAATTTTATTCTCCTTATGCCACCTTTAGTTATCTTTCTAGAATCTACAAGTCACTATGTAAACTCTAAGAGAAAGCTTTGATAAATAAAATAAAGTGTTAAGCTTGCAAGTAAAGCTAGGATTGGGTATCAAGTGGGTATGATCACATATGCATAAGGCATATAATTGGCATATTAACAAGCAAGTAGTAGCTTGCATAAGTAGGGTATCTTGCAAGTGTTAACTTGCATAATTGCAAGTATAAGCTTGCTAAGTTGCAAGGGTTAGCTTGCCTTGTGCAGAGTAGTGGTTGAAGTTCTCCTCAGCTTCTTCCACGTAGTTGTAACATCCCAGTATTTAGGACCTAACGAAGGGTAGATTTAGGAATATGAATTGTTGCATGCATTTATTTGTGAAAATGTGGGAAATTTTTTCGCCAAATAAAACCTTAAGTGATCAATGGTTCTTTCTTACTTTGAGAATAGGTTTAGTCCTAAAGAAGGATTGCTATAAACTTTGATATGAACTTAAAGGAGTTATGTGTGTTTTGAAATGAGTTTGGATTCTAAAACTTAAGTGTGTTATAATTCAAATGATTTGGATATTAGATGTGAATCTTAAATTAATTAAGAGAAAAGTATTATAACTTAAATCTTATCTAAAAACAATATGGTATGTGAAATTCATTTTACATACTTAATCAAGTCACAAAGAATAACTTACATAAGTTATTCCAAACTTCACAATTCACACAAGAGTAAATAATAAAATATTATTTATTAATAAATATATATAATATTTATTACAAATGAACCAAATAAAGATTACAGAAATTACAAAAGAAAAATTACAAAAGAATAAGAAAACTACATTTGTATATCCACTAATTATCCTATATCTAAAACTACACTAAATCTTCATCTTTATCCTTTGTACCTACAAAACTAAGATTAAATAGAAAACAAGATAGGATCAGTGTTAGAATATTTCTCTCAGATATGTCAGTGAGGTGCACTTGACAAGCTCATCATTGATAAATGTTATAAAGGGGCAAGTTTCACCAATATGAAAGATTTCATCTTTCATAAACTCAAAGCCAGAATGTAAATGATAGCCAAAGGGGACCAGTTCACTAGCCAGAGTAAAAGTAGATTGGTAACTGTAAGTTCAAATTTTCTGAACTTATCCATATGTGCATAGCAGGCACACAGACTGCACACACACATGCATGCAGATGGTGTGCTGTCGATCACACAAGCACAGTCACGATCACAAAACCACAGCACAGCCGAGGAGAAGCACCTCATTGCACCACTCCATTACACAACACCCCAGCACAGCTAGGGTGAACAACAGTTTAACCAAGAACAGCAACCAAACTAACCACCCAGATCAACCCAAACATCACCAGGATGGTGACATAAGGAGGGGGAATGGATCTGGTGAATAGCAAGGTCAAGACCAGGAGCTAGGAGGAGCAGGCAAGCTCAAAAGCAAGCTCAAGAACACAGTAAAAGCAGATCAAGATCCAGATCAAGATCAAAATCAACAATCTACTACACCAATATCAAATCTTGTGGTGAGTTTCATAAAACCTTCACATGATCTAATCATCTTACTTAGAGAAAGGCATGTGTTGTTTTACAAAACAAACCCTCAGAATACACCCAAGTGGGGTGAATCCATCATAGGGATTTCTGTAAATCTAAAGGCAAACAAAAAAGTACCAGAATCCAACCAGAGCTCAGAGCAACATCCTTGCTCTGGTTGTCAAACTATACTTTACAATTCAAAAATATATATACCTATGATCTATTTCTAGGCACATCCCTAAAGGAAGGGTAACACCTTAGAAACAAATCTTTGGGATCCATAGATTGACCAAGCTCACTATCATTTTTTCCAAGCTTTGATTCAATAAAGAATAACTGGTACCACTACCAGGACTATCTAAATGAACCAATTATATAAGATTTGAATCCCTAAGCCTCAGACCAACATCATTGCTCATAGGGAATTCATATAAGAGCATCTCTATTTATGTTTCAAAGCCAAGATTGTTTTAAACACAAACTAACCAACTCCATGGTTTAGAATCAAACTTGTGTGCCATACATGATGGTGCCACAAGAACAATCCATTATGAATCAGGAAAGACAATAAATCATCATAGATTCAGACAATCAACTAACTAATCATTTTCCTGTTAACACAGGAATCATAACTAGGATATTCCTATAATACACTCCACTGTTTGAGATCATGATGATCTCAGACCACATGTTAATTCCCAAGCTAACAACACTAAGACTGTAGTTGTATCATATCATAATCATGACCATGAATCAAATAAACAGTGGAAAGCTACCAAATCATTGGCTTTACCAAGCATGTTTCCCATACAACCACATCATATGAATCAGATGCAATCCAAGCATCAAATCATCTAGTAAGCCACCAGAAACATCATATATCACTTTAAGCAACAAGCCTCAAGCCAATGAGCATTTAGCATGTGTACAAACCATCCAAACTTGAATCAATTCATCCAGTACATGAACAAGCACAGCACAGGAACCCTAAAGGGATAATCATCCTAATCTGAATCAGACAGTAGCTAGAGAGGACACTTCTAACATCTAGCATCGAATCAAAAAGCACATAGAGCACCAAGAGAGGGGGTGCTGCAACCCGCACGGCACCACGGCAACGACCCTGATCACGCCTGAAGGTGCAGAGCATCACCTCAACGCACGACGACCACGACCGCACTTGAATCCAGGCCAATCCCCAAACCCTAGGGTTCGGGACGACATCGATCCATCGCAGGAGAGCCCTAGGCTCAAATCCAATTGGATAGAACGAACGGGCGTCGTCGACAACCCCCTAATGCACCACGGCGGCGACCAGAACGGCCGACGACAGCGGGAATCGCCGATGGCGTCATCACCGGCCATAGGTTCGGGGTCAGCGGAGGAGAAGATGAACTCGAGAGAGAGAGAGGAAGTGAGGAGTGGGCCGATGTAACACCGCGGTTCTGAAAAGACCGAGGCTTCTATGTGACATGCCAATCCCTGGATCGGTTCATTGGCCCACAATAGAATAAGATGAATAACATAGCTAAATATCCGTGTATCATGAATAACGAAGATCTAGAGTACCATTATTACAATAAAATCTTAGCCCAAGGCTAGCTCAAATTATTCAGGTAGCAACATAAATAAAGTAAATCCTCCATTCTTCAAATTGCCCACAAGTGAAAGTGCCGAGTGGAGTACCGTGGCCTATATCGATTACTCAGAATCGGAATAACCTGCAACATGAAACGTAGCAGCCCCGAAGGGTCAATACATGGAATGTATGGCAAGTAGAGCTAGTAATGGAGACAATAGTACTAACATCTACATGCATATTTGGCAAGTGGAGCTGTGTTTGGCTTGCATTTGCAAATATCTTTGTCCTACTGTCATAAACAGTTTTTGATTTTCTTTGAAAAGATCCCAATTAAGTTAACCCAACAATATTAAAACAATTATGAAATTAGAATGAGCGAGAAATATGTCATGGAATCAATATCAAGCAACTCAGTTGTCCATAACCGGGGACACGGCTAATCGATTAGATTACACACCCTTCAGGGGTTAGTACACTTTACCCATGTGACTTGGCCAGCCCAGCTCGTACCATCACTCTCATTTTGGGTGATGATAGGGAGAAGTCCAAGAAGAGACTGTTCGGGAAGTAGCTCCCCAATCCCGACGCGCACCGGTCCAACCTACCAAAATTCTACATCTCTGGATACGCGGGTTCAAGTCGCCACAACCTACTAAGTCCAACCAACCGCCCATTTCATTATTGGCACATGGCTGTACACGTAAGCTACCAAATAAAGAAGCCAATCAATTTCTCTTGATACCTGGGTGCCTTTCCGCAATGAAACCACCAAAAATTATCAATACCATCACACCCAGGAGATTCATTGATTAGGTTGTTTTAGTTTTCACAAACCAATACTTTTAGAACAAGTCTCAGTGATGTAACCCAGCCCTCGTTCAACATAGCATGGCTAAGCACATCTACCAACGGTGGTTTCATCTACAAGGAAAGCCCTACCACATAATAGGACATAGCATAGCGATAGTATCATCCTACACATGCGTCTACAAAATACATGACAATGCATAGAAAATAGTAGGACGATATCATGAACAAAATAGCATCTACTTGCCTTGGTTGTAGCGGTCGGAAGAACAATCCACACACGAGCAAGCGTTGCACTCGTCACAATCTACACGATACAATTGCAATCATAAACAAACGATCCACAAGCATATGCAACAAAGATGATGCATGAATGCATGTATGACAAGGGGGTGACGCTACAGCAACACCACATAATAGTATTCAGTAGAGGTACTGATTGCATGCATGGAAAATAGTTTTAGCGCAAGGAAAACTAATATGCAAATATAATACCTAATTCTAGAGCTAGAACCCAATTAATTCACTACCGGTAGTATACTGTTTGTAAAATCTTGGGAAAATTCTACAGTATAGGCATTGCTATTTAGAAACAGTGCCAATTGGAATTACTCAAAAAGGAATTATAAAACTCCCCGAGTAATTAAAACACTGCAGAAATCCACTAGGCAGTTTTTGCAGACGTTTTTACTGTAAGCCTACCCTTTTAATTAACGATGAGATTTCCCTCGTTCTACTGAATCCAGGGACATATTATACGCAATTTTTGGAGTTACAGATCTTTTTCTATGAATTAATTACTCCAAAAAGGCCATTAAGTTAATTGATTAAACTGTACTAAATCTTGCTGCAAAAGTGTGAAACAATGGTACAGCAAGATTCTACACGACTCACTGAATCTACACATATTTTATTTGCAATTTTTGGCCCAGCAGTTTAATTTCTACGCAATTTACAAGTTTCTACGAAAATCTGCCAATTAAATCGATTAACGAAAATACCCAGTGAACTCTGTCTGTTGACTGGCCCACGTGGCTGCTGACTGGGCGCTGACTGGGCGTTTGACTAGTCAGCGCCTGGGGCTGACTGGTCAACGGCCGATCTGGACCGTTGATCAGAGATCCAATGGCCACGAGAGATGGCGGCTGCGGACTCACCGGAGACGGCGGAGGCGAGCTCGGAACGGTGGTGGCGATCGGCTCCGGCGACGGCGGTCCCTTTGCGGAAAGAAGACGGTCATCACGCGGATCGAGGCAGTCAACGCGGCGACGGCGCGGGGCGGCAGCGGCGGCGCTGGCGCGGGGTGCGGGCGAGGCGGCACGGCGGCGGCAGCGTGCAGCGGCGGCGCGGCGGCGAGCGGGCGCGGAGGCGGCGGCGCTGCGCGGGAGGGCGGCGCGGCGCTTACCTGCGGTGGAGGCGGGATGCAGCAGCGGCACGGGGGCGGTTCCCGAGGCGGCGGCGGGTCCAGGGAGGCGGGGTCCGGGCGCGGGGATCGAGGCAGGGGTGGCGGGGTCCGGGGCTTTTGTGGGGCCCCCACGTGGGTCCTACCCGGACATGATCGGTGGCGGCGGCGGATACAATCCGCCGTGCGGGCGGCGCGAGGCTGGCGGCTGGGCCGGTGCGGCCCAGCAGGCTGGCGCCATTTTTTTTGGTACTTTTTCTTTTTCCTTTTTCGCGAATAGTAGAACCTCCGTAACTTTTCCATACGAGCTCCGAATTAGGCGATTCTTGTTCCTAAATTTTTGTAAAATTGAGGGGAACAACCTAGGGTCAAGGGTTGAGTGAAACCTCTAGGCTAAAAGGGTGGACAACACAAGTCCTACTAAAGCCTCCCGCAGGAGCCTCGTAGTAAAATAGAGTGGGGTTTAGAAAATAGTGTTTTGCCGAATCTTTTCAATCGATGGTTTTGCATGGAAGAGTATGATGCAATGATATGAATGATATGCAGAACCAAATCTAAAATTTGGGATGTGACAAGACTAACCCCCTTAAGATGAATCTCGTCCCCGAGATTCGGCGTGGCTAGCAAATAGGTGTGGGTAGTCCTCGCGGATGTCATCCTCACGCTCCCAAGTGGCTTACTTGTAACACCCTCAGAATCGGCCCTATGCAAGTTTCAGCGATTCCCGCCAAACCCGCATAGAAACGATTCGAAGGTGCCCACCAGGCACTTTCGTGCGGGTGGAAAACGAAGTAATACCATTACACAATAGTCCACGATGGAACCCACAGAACAGATATATACAACAGCGACTCAAAGAGTCAGGAATACGGATATACAATACAAAAATCCAAATCACCTTGAAAATGATACAGCGTCCGACTACGGACAAGATGCAAATGGGGCTAAGAGCCCTGAAGAATAACCAATGGCGTCCATAACCCTGCCCAGGCCAAGCCGGAAGGGTAACCCTGCTAACGACGTCGATCTCAAAACCT
Source organism: Avena sativa (assembly GCA_916181665.1). Classification (NCBI taxonomy): domain Eukaryota; kingdom Viridiplantae; phylum Streptophyta; class Magnoliopsida; order Poales; family Poaceae; genus Avena; species Avena sativa. Next base: position 185,296,850 of record OV702284.1, on the reverse strand, counting down.
GCTTAAACAAAAGGGGTGCCGACAAAGGGCAAAGGAAAAAGAGAGAGCGGTCAGTACTGAGGCCAGTACACGGCAAGGCGAGAATTCGGCGGTCCTCGCCTACATAGGTATGGTGGACTGAAGCGGCAGCGCAGCATGCACTAAACAACCTATAGAGACTCGATATAACTGTCGGCTATCAGAGAGGGGTAAGAAAGAACTATCCGGAACCAACCTGATACTACCACCAAACATACCCATCCCGGTGTTTCCCCCCCTCGAGACCAAACGAGGAAGTCAACCGAGGAACTCACACCGTTGGCAGTTTTACTCATTCCGTTATAGTTGCGGCAATTACTAGTCAAATAAAGATGGCATGAGTCATCCTGATATAATAAGCAGTGGGCACTTTTAGTTAACCATTCCGTTGTAGTGCAACACTTACTAGTCAGATACGATTAGCATGAGACATCCCAAACCCAGCAGTTGTTGGTACTTTTATTTAGCCATTCCGTTGTAGTGAAGCTGATTACTAGTCATATCGGATACAAGTCAAATTATAACAGTAAACTTTAGTTATAGTTGTCTATGATCAAGAACTGTGCTCCAAGTCGTCCATAACCGCGGACACGGCTTTTCGAAAAGATTTAACCCTGCAGGGGTGCACCAAAGTATCCACACGCACTTCGACCCTTTTTGCCAGATCAGTTAACATACACCCATCGGTATGTCGGCGGGGCCTAAGTCATGACGTTTCCCAGACCCAAAGCAAGTACATGGGGGCCACCCCATTAAGCTACCCGCAACGAAACTGGCCGGCTCCGAGACGGACTCAAGGTTTGGGTGGACGGCTGTAAACGACTGGGAACCCGAAAGTGTGACTGGGCTTGTCGATACCGCGAAATCGTGTCCCGATCCTAAACAGTACAGGTGCAGTACTTCGCACAATTTAAATAAAGCAGTAAAGCATGGCATAAGTACAGAATAGTAATAAAGCCCCAAACTAATTGTGGCCCCCAGTACATTACTTTGAAATCAGGTACTAATCGATGGGGTGCCCATACATCCCACATGTGGTTAGCGCGCTCGATCTCGGAACATGTGTCAAGAACTCGGGGTCCTACGGGACACAAGTGGACGGTTAACAACCAAATAACATCTATTGCCCACCTGTGCCTCTGCATTTACCTACTTCAATTTTAGTTATTAAACAGTAATTAAATTAAATGATAATTAAAGCCATGAACATCTCCAACATTAAACATACGGCAATACTCCAACAACTGTGGTACTTGACGACACGCAACAGCACTTGAGCAAGCGACTACGACGCGCGAGTCCAACTATCTACCAATCAACAGGTAATAGGATGTGTCCAAGGCAATATAAGGCTGCAAGGGATACCACGGGTACGAAAACTATAGCATCGCAACACAGATAGCAATAGATCAACAGGAGGGAATAAATACTATAAAAGTAAGATAGGTAGAAGGGGGAAGGTGCTCGCCTGAAAAGCATTGCCGAAGGTTCATCCGAAGATCGGGTCGACACTCGCATCAACTCATCGGCCTAATCCGTGAAGAAGCAAAGCACTAGAAGAAACACTGGATGCACTATTTAATACTATGGCAAAAGATCGGGCATGATGCATGTATGATGTATGACATGGCAAATGTGCGATGCAACTAGGCCACATTAAGCGGAACCCGGGGTCCCGACATTTATTATTAGGTTCGAGTTATTTATCTACCCCGCAAATTAAGTGTTGGGTTAACAGGGCGGAACATGGCATCAGTTCGCTACACCAATTTAAATGGAGTCCGGAATAAGACAGAGATATCCCGCATATAGACTCCATATTTAATTATGAGATGAATTGGCATAATGCCCCCAAACCACAGACAAGTATGCATGCATGGAAATTTAATATGCAACAAGAGATAATGTCATATTATAAAATAATGGGGTCTTGGATAGGGGATCACACATTAGGGTTCGGCGAAATCGGGCTCCGAGGGGTTTGGGGTTGGTCTCAGGGTTCGACGGGAGAACGGCTCGACGAGATCGGTCTCGGACAACGGAAGTCGATCTTGTCGCATCCGAGAAGAAGAACTTGGTTGGCGTCGGGGCACATCGGATCCGCCCTGGTCGGTGCCGATCTTGTCGTCTCGAAGATCTTGTCGGGTCCGTGTATCGGGTCGGTCTTGGCGTTCGGGATGTAGAACTTGGCGTTCCGCGGCGAAGTGCTTGTCGTACCGGTGGCGATCTTGGCGGTCATCGGGTCCGGGAGCGGTTCTCGGCGAACTGGTCGGTTCCATGTCGGCGTACTTGGCGTTGCGTGAAGAGGATATCCGAGTTCAGGGTCTCGGCCACCGGATCCGTGAAGAAGAGCTTGATATCCGTGAGGGAGATCTTGTGTGGCTTCTCGGTACTTCTTCAAGCATCGAGGATCTTCGAGTGGCACCGTGTCCGTATCAAATGGTCTCGTCGGCACATGGAAGATCTTGGCGGCATCGCGATGGGGTTTGCTACGGAAGATGCTTCAGAGGGACGGACTGGGAAACGCTCATCTTAGAACCAACAGGTTCTGGGGTGGAACTCGTACCCGACGTTGAAACAAACGGAAACGTATGGCCTTGCACTGGAGCACATCCATCACCGTCGGTATACAAGAAAGACACATGCAGCCTCAAAAGAGAGAAAACAGTGACACAGGGGCAGGGTCGGAGGATGTTGACGGCGGTGGAACGACAAGGTCAGGCCATAGAGCGGAGGCGTTGTAGGAGGGGCCGGACAGAGGCAGGATCGACGCGGGGATGACCGATAGTGACCGAGGGAGGCGGGCCAGACCGCGCAAGCAGATAGGGCCGCAGCAAAGGTCGCGGGTAGGCTCGACGGAGAAGGGGCGGCGCTTGGCCGACGCGGAGGAAGGCGGCGGTAGGAGGAGGGAGGCGCCGAGGCGGGTGGTGGCTGCGAGGACGATGAGGAAGCGAGGAAGACGGGAGGCGGCCGGAGGAGCTTCAGGAGAGGAGGGCGGCGCCTGGCTCGATTGAAGGAGGCAGTGGCAGCGGAGAGGGGCGCTGCTGGCGAGCTGGGAGAGGAGGTGGCGGAGGCGCGCGCACGTCGCTGGGGTTCCAGCGGCGAGGAGACCAGGCAGGCTGGGGCGGTGCCGGTGACGGCCAAGATGGGGACTGGGAGTGCTGGGGTCGGGGACGAGCTTCAACGGGGAGAGAAGAGAGGACCCTGGCGGCGGCGGGTGGTTGGCCAGAGGGAGAAGAGAGCCAGGGGAGAGCGGGTCGGGGTAGGTGGGGGAGGTCCGATGCGGGGGAGGTGGGATTGGTCGGGTGGGCCCAGGGAGAGAGGCAGGAGTGGGTGGTGGCGTGCGTGCTGTGGGGCGGGTTCCGGTGTGGGTCGATTTGGGTCCAAGGGGAAGTGGTTTGTGTGAGCTGACGTGGGGTTTGACCAGGTGGGGAGGCTGAGGTGGCGGGCTGGGATAGGATAGGGGGAAGGGAGTGGTGAGGTGTCGCCAAGGGATTGGAGGGGGTGAGGTGGCTGAAGGGTGGGTAGAATAGGACTGGGTAGGAAAAGGGTTTAGGGGGGGCTGGTTTTTGAACTGGGGGTGGCCGACTGGGTCGGATCGGTCCGGTACGGCTGCCCCTAAAATAATTAAACATTTTATTTATTAAAAACGAGGCGTTTGTAAACCGTTGGCAGACAAAACAAAACATTCCGGAGACCCGGGTTTTAATTTGAATAAGACGGGAATATTTAGAAAACAAAACTAGGCGTTTCGAAAATAGTTTAGACAAAAACCATGCAGGATGATGACGATGCTCAAATGCGATGTGGCATGATGACATGAGCATGCGGTCATGATGATGCACTGCACAAAAACAACGCGATTTTCTAGTAGTGGTTTTGCGGGGCGCCACATTCCTCTTCGGTGTGGTGGCTCCACTGTACCTTGCAAAACTTGATTGTCTTGGTACGGGTAATTCTCTCCGCTGTCTCCAGAATCTTGACCGGTTTCTCCTTATAGGTCAAGTCGTTCTCAAGCTGAACCTCCTCTAGCGGTACAGTGTCTCTCAATGGTGTATCTATCATCCCCGGATGGCACTTCTTCAGCTGTGACACGTGGAACACAATGTGAACAGCGGACAGAGTCTCTGGCAACTCCAACTGATAAGCAACTTCTCCTTTGCGTGCTAAGACCCGATACGGTCCAATAAACCGAGGTGCCAGCTTACCCTTAATTCCAAATCTCTTGATTCCATGAAGTGGCGACACTCTGAGGTATGCTCTATCACCTATCTCATACACCACTTCCTTGCGCTTGGCGTCAGCGTAGCTCTTCTGCCTTGACTATGCTACCTATAGCCTGTCCCTAATCAAGGCGACCTTCTCCTCAGCATCCTTGATCAAATCAGGCCCAAACAACTGACGTTCTCCTACTCCATCCCACAGCAATGGTGTCCGGCACCGTTTCCCATACAGTACGTCAAACGGTGACGTCTTGATGCTGGTTTGATAACTGTTGTTGTAGGAAAACTCAGCATAAGGCAAATTCTCATCCCAACTAGAACCATGAGCCAAAGCGCAAGCTCTCAGCATGTCTTCCAAAATCTGATTCACCCTCTCGGTCTGTCCATCAGTCTGTGGGTGAAACGCTGTGCTAAACTCCAATCTAGTACCAAGTGACTCGTGCAGCTGGCGCCAGAAGTGCGAGGTAAATTGGGTGCCTCTATCAGATACGATACTCTTGGGAACTCCATGTAGGCACACAATTCTGTCCATGTAAATCTTGGCCAACCTTGCACTCGTATAGGTCGTCTTCACCGGAATAAAGTGGGCTACCTTGGTCAAATGGTCGACCACTACCCAAATGGAGTCATATCCTGACCTGGTCCTAGGCAATCCTGTGATAAAATCCATTCCCACTCTATCCCACTTCCAATCCGGCACGGGCAATGGCTGTAGAAATCCTGCTGGCTTCTGGTGTTCCGCCTTCACTCGGCTACATACATCACATAGGGCAATATGCTCTGCGATGTCCCCTTTCATGTTGTTCCACCAGAATCTGTCCTTTAGGTCCATATACATCTTCGTATTGCCCGGATGTATGGAATACGGCGAGTCATGAGCTTCCTGCAGAATCAACTTCCTTATCTCCGGATCGTTGGGAACGCACAAACGATCTCCATACCACATGGTTCCTTGCTCATCCTCGCGGAATTCCCTTGCTCGACCCTCCTTCATCTTTTCCTTAACTTCATCTATCTCTTTGTCTCCCACTTGAGCTTTCCTGATTCTGTCCTGTAGCGTTGGTTGGACTTCCATTGTTGCCAAGTATCCTTCAGATACTACCTCCAGTCTAAGGTCCTTGAACTGCTTGCTCAAATCCTCAGGCAATTCACCAATTGTCAATCCATTGGAATAAACCTTCCGGCTCAGAGCATCTGCCACTACATTGGCCTTTCCTGGGTGGCATTGTAGATTCAAATCGTAGTCCTTGATAAGCTCCAACCATCTCCTTTGCCTCATGTTCAGTTCCTTCTGTGTAAATATGTACTTCAGACTCTTGTGGTCGGTGTATACATCACAGTGTTTCCCCATCAAGTAGTGCCTCCATACCTTGAGCGCATGAACCACTGACGCTAACTCCAATTCGTGTGTGGGGTAATTCCGCTCATGGTGCTTGAGTGCCGCGAGGCATATGACACTACTCTCCCATCTTGCATCAGCACACTCCCAAGTCCCTGTCGAGAAGCATCGCAGTACACTTGGAAATCCTTCTGAAGATCAGGTAAACACAGAACAGACGCAGTCACTAGTCGATGCTTCAGTTCCTGAAAGCTAGCTCCACACACATCCGTCCATTCGAACTTCCTCTCCTTCTTCAGAAGTTCAGTCATCGGCTTAGCAATCTTGGAAAAGTTTTCAATGAACCTCCTATAATATCCAGCAAGTCCCAAAAAGCTTCGTATCTCTCCTGCATTCTTGGGCGCTTCCCATTCTGTCACTCCAGTCAGTTTGCTTGGATCCACAGCGACTCCTTCTCCTGACACTACGTGTCCAAGAAATCCAACAGTGTTAAGCCAGAATTCACACTTGCTGAATTTGGCATACAACTTGTGTTCCCTCAGCTTCTCCATAATCAGTCGCAGATGCTTCTCATGCTCAGCATCATCCTTGGAATATATCAGTATGTCATCAATAAACACCACCACGAACTTGTCCAAGTACTCCATAAATACCTTGTTCATCAAGGTCATGAAATATGCCGGGGCATTCGTTAGTCCAAAAGACATAACCGTATACTCATATAAACCATACCTAGTGGTGAAGGCGGTTTTGGTATGTCCTCCTCCCGGATCTTCAATTGGAAGTAGCCAGATCGTAGATCAATCTTGCTGAACACCTTTGCTCCTTCCAGTTGATCAAACAAATCATTTATGTTCGGCAGGGGGTATTTGTTCTTGATAGTCACTTCATTCAGCGAGCGATAGTCCACCACTAATCTCTTGCTGCTGTCTTTCTTCTCCACAAACAGAACAGGTGCTCCCCATGACGACGAACTAGGCTGAATGAATCCCTTGTCCAACTTCTCTTTCAGCTGCTTCTTCAATTCCTTCAGCTCATCCACATCCATCTTATATGGTCTCTTTGCTATAGGTCCTGTTCCCGACATCAGGTCGATAAGAAACTCCACTTCCCTGTCAGGTGGCATTCCTGGCAGCTCTTCCGGAAACACGTCAGGGTAATCCCAAATCACTAGCACAGTATCCATGCTAACCCCCTTAAGAGAATTCAGCTTACACCTTCCCGGTCGCACTGCCGACTTGAATCTAATTCTCTTACCATCCGGGGTTTTGAGTGAAACAGCTCGCTGTGCACAATCTATGTGTCCCTCATGCATGGACATCCAATCCATACCCAGAATAACGTCTAACCCCTGTGATTCCAACACTACCAAATGTGCACTGAAGTTGTGTGTTCCAATCCTCACAGTTAAGTCGCGGCATCCCGCGCTAGCTATCATATCTCCTCCAGGTGAACTCACTCTAATAGACCCCTTCATAGACTCAGTAGGTAACTTATACTTATCCACAAATGCCCTTGATATGAATGAATGCGATGCACCAGTATCGAAAAGTATAAGTGCAGGGTGAGTGTTGATTGGAAACTTACCAATCACAAGGTCAGGCTCATCTGGAATCTCCTCCACATTCATGTGGTTCACTGTGGCCTTCTCGTTGTTGGTTGGCTTCAGCCCTTTCCTCTCCGGACAGTTGTCAGCATAGTGTCCCTTCTGTTTACACTTGAAGCATGTCACCTCACTCAGATCCTTCTTCACGAAGCTGCGATCACGGTTGCGGTCATGTCCACCGTGTCCTCCAGAGTGGTGAGAGTGTCCTCCCTTGTGGCTGTGGTGGTTGCTCTTGTGGTTGTCATGGCGATGTCCATCGCCCCCATGGCGGTTGCGATCATGGCTCCCATAGTCACTCCCTCCATGCTTGGAGTATCCATCATATGAAGTGCGAGACTTGTGGTGTGAACCAGAGTGGTGATTGTTACTCTTCCTCTTGCGGTTCTCCACCTGTTTGTGCTTCCCTTCCAAGATCCTGGCCTTGTCCATAAGCTGCTGGAAAGTGGGGCAATAAACCACCAGTAGTTGTACTGAAAGCTCATCACTGAGGCCATCCAGGAATCTCTCCCTCCTTTTTGCATCAGTGTCAACATCCTCAGGTGCATAACGGGACAGGTTGTTGAACTCCTCAATGTACTCAGCCACGGTGCGGTTGGTTTGGCGCAAGTTGCGGAACTCCTTCCTCTTCAGGCTCAGAACTCCTGAAGACACGTGGTTGGTCCTGAAACCTTCCTCAACCATCGCCCATGTCACAGTATCCAGCGGGTGGGTGATCTGAAAAGTGTCCCACCAAGAAGCGGCTGGTCCCTCCAGTAGGTGAGCGACAAACCTCACCTTCTCAGCATCAGTGCATCCAACAGTTACTAGATCCTTGTTGACTGAACGCAACCAGTCGAGAGCTACCATTGGTTCCGCTGCAGTAGAGAACTTAGTTGGCCTTAGCCTCAGAAATCTGGTGAGAGCATCTCCTTGAGGCTGGTTGTTTCCATTGTTGTTGTTGTTGTTCTGAGCTTTCATGAACCGAGTCATAACTTGGGTCAGCTGTGCCTGAGCAGCCATGAGCTGCTCCAACTCAGTGGGTTGACGGCGGGGAGGCATCTGCGGTTCAGCACAGGTAAGTTTAGAGAGAATCAACTACGATAATAGGATTCTACCCATGCATTATGATCAAACAACAACAAGCAATGGCAGACAATCACAAGCAAGCTTCACATCAACAAGCAAGTGATCCAGCAACATCCCAGGGGTTATCCTAGCAGTATATACCTACTGAAATAGTTTTACAAGAGTTGGCAATGGTTAACTAAACAGTTGATCAACTAAACAGCAAAAACAGCAATCTGCCAGAACAGTCCAGCAGCGTTCACGAATTTTTCTACCTGACTTAGACTCGTCATAAAATTTAGCTGATTTTTGCACATACAGGACAGAGAGTTTCGCACCAGCCCTATTTTTTTCAGATTTTTCCCAGTTACCAGACAAATATGAAAAATCGTACAGTATTGCTGTATCAGCAGAAAACTACAGCGAAATTAACACAGATAGTAACCAAACTTGCCATAACTCTTTCATAAAATTTGCACAAATAATTCCTGGGATATTGGAGTACACAAATAAGCAACTAAACACTCTTAAACTAGCCGTGACTAAGTTTCACATCCATTGAGATTAATCCTAACGATTTTACCTAACGAGGACTAATTGGTGGACTTCTATCTACTTCTTGAAGAGGTTGCGGTAGGTCCTTGCACTCATGCGTTGGCGCTTCGGTCCACGGTTCAACCATGGCGGCGGAGTATAGACCTCTCCTGAGTCATCACTTGAAATCTCAAACTCCACCTCTTCTGGATCCTCCTCTTCTTCTTCACTCTCAGCTGCAACTGCTACAGCTTCATCTCCTCCACCATCATCGTCTCCATCATCATCATCCTCGTCCTCATCATCATCATCGTTCCCACTGTCATCATCATCCCCATTGTTGCCATCTTCTCCATTTTCATCATCATAGGGTGGATTTAGCTGTGCTTGGAGAGCGGCAATCTGGGCTGTCATAGCTTCAATAGTTTGGTCCCTTTCCTGGACGGTCCCTTGCAACTGTTCTATGTTCTGGGTGTTCTCCTGCACCGTACCATGAAGATGAGCTATGGTTGCATCTCTGGTTATCAGGGCATTCTCCAGAACTCCCACGACTTCATGCAAGGTGTCAATCTCCTGTCCTTGGTCCACCATACCATTGCTAGCAAAATCTGCAATCTCCTTTATCATCATCACTTTCTCAGCTAGAGCTCCATTATCCCTTTCCATGTCCTCTATGTGTCTCCGACGGGGCGGCATGTTGTTCCTGTCGCCCGGGGTAACCACAATGTGCCCATCTTCATCACGCCTCCCATAGTCACGGTAGGGTGAATCTGCTGGCAGTAGGTGTCGGACATGATGGCACTGGTGATACAGGGCTTCATGTATGGCCAAGTTAATTCCAAGTCCCCAGTTGCAGTATGTCTTGGTGTAGATCAGAAGAACAGGGTTTGGCAAGGCGGCATCCCTGAAGATGAAGGTGGTGATCTCCCATGCATCCTCACCATATCCATAGGTGTACAGCCTTCTTCCCTTGAACATGGGCAGTGGCAATCCCAATGTCTGCGAGAGCTGTGCTAACTGTCTTGCAAAGGGCCTTGGTGACTCCATGGTGGCATACTCAGTCCTGACTTCTCCCATCTATCAATTAAAGAGGAAAGTGTGAGAATAGCATATGATAAGAATTTACGAGAGTGAAAGGCATAAGATGAAAGACAGAGTTAATATAGGTTTTAATAAATCTATGGCTTCCTAATCCAATCCTAGGTCACGATCCTACAGTCGACACACAGGCTCTGATACCATCTTGTAACACCGCGGTTCTGAAAAGACCGAGGCTTCTATGTGACATGCCAATCCCTGGATCGGTTCATTGGCCCACAATAGAATAAGATGAATAACATAGCAAAATATCCGTGTATCATGAATAACGAAGATCCAGAGTACCATTATTACAATAAAAGCTTAGCCCAAGGCTAGCTCAAATTATTCAGGTAGCAACATAAATAAAGTAAATCCTCCATTCTTCAAATTGCCCACAAGTGAAAGTGCCGAGTGGAGTACCGTGGCCTATATCGATTACTCAGAATCGGAATAACCTGCAACATGAAACGTAGCAGCCCCAAAGGGTCAATATATGGAATGTATGGCAAGTAGAGCTAGTAATGGAGACAATAGTACTAACATCTACATGCATATTTGGCAAGTGGAGCTGTGTCTGGCTTGCATTTGCAAATATCTTTGTCCTACTGTCATAAACAGTTTTTGATTTTCTTTGAAAAGATCCCAATTAAGTTAACCCAACAATATTAAAACAATTATGAAATTAGAATGAGCGAGAAACATGTCATGGAATCAATATCAAGCAACTCAGTTGTCCATAACCGGGGACACGACTAATCGATTAGATTACACACCCTGCAGGGGTTAGTACACTTTACCCATGTGACTTGGCCAGCCCAGCTCGTACCATCACTCTCATTTTGGGTGATGATAGGGAGAAGTCCAAGAAGAGACTGTTCGGGAAGTAGCTCCCCAATCCCGACGCGCACCGGTCCAACCTACCAAAATTCTACATCTCTGGATACGCGGGTTCGAGTCACCACAACCTACTAAGTCCAACCAACCGCCCATTTCATTATTGGCACATGGGTGTACACGTAAGCTACCAAATAAAGAAGCCAATCAATTTCTCTCGATACCTGGGTGCCTTTCCGCAATGAAACCACCAAAAATTATCAATACCATCACACCCAGGAGATTCATTGATTAGGTTGTTTTAGTTTTCACAAACCAATACTTTTAGAACAAGTCTCAGTGATGTAACCCAGCCCTCGTTCAACATAGCATGGCTAAGCACATCTACCAACGGTGGTTTCATCTACAAGGAAAGCCCTACCACATAATAGGACATAGCATAGCGATAGTATCATCCTACACATGCGTCTACAAAATACACGACAATGCATAGAAAATAGTAGGACGATATCATGAACAAAATAGCATCTACTTGCCTTGGTTGTAGCAGTCGGAAGAATAATCCACACACGAGCAAGCGTTGCACTCGTCACAATCTACATGATACAATTGCAATCATAAACAAACGATCCACAAGCATATGCAACAAAGATGATGCATGAATGCATGTATGACAAGGGGGTGACGCTACAGCAACACCACATAATAGTATTCAGTAGAGGTACTGATTGCATGCATGGAAAATAGTTTTAGCGCAAGGAAAACTAATATGCAAAATATAATACCCAATTCTAGTGCTAGAATCCAATTAATTCACTACCGGTAGTATACTGTTTGTAAAATCTTGGGAAAATTATACAGTATAGGCATTGCTATTTAGAAACAGTACCAATTGGAATTACTCAAAAAGGAATTATAAAACTCCCCGAGTAATTAAAACACTGCAGAAATCCACTAGGAAGTTTCTGCAGAAGTTTTTACTGTAAGCCTACCGTTTTAATTCACGATGAGATTCCCCTCGTTCTACTGAATCCAGGGACATATTATACGCAATTTTTGGAGTTACAGATCTTTTTCTACGAATTAATTACTCCAAAAAGGCCATTAACTTATTTGATTAAACTGTACTAAATCTTGCTGCAAAAGTGTGAAACAATGGTACAGCAGGATTCTACACGACTCACTGAATCTACACATATTTTATTTGTAATTTTTGGCCCAGCGGTTTAATTTCTACGCAATTTACAAGTTTCTACGAAAATCTGCCAATTAAATCGATTAACGAAATACCCAGTCAACTGTGTTTGTTGACTGGCCCACGTGGCTGCTGACTGGGCGCTGACTGGGCGTTTGACTAGTCAGCGCCTCGGGCTGACCGGTCAATGGCCGATTTGGACCGTTGATCAGAGATCCAATGGCCACGAGAGATGGCGGCTGCGGACTCACCGGAGACGGCGGAGGCGAGTTCGGAACGGTGGTGGCGATCGGCTCCGGCGACGGCGGTCCCTGTGCGGAAAGAAGACGGTCATCGCGCGGATCGAGGCAGTCAACGCGGCGACGGCACGGGGCGGCAGCGGCGACGCTGGCGCGGGGTGGCGGCGAGGCGGCGCGGCTGCGGGGCGTGCTGGCGCGGCGGCGAGCGGGCGCGGAGGCGGCGGCGCTGCGCGGGCAGGCGGCGACGGCGCAGGCGGGCGGCTGTGGCGGCGGGCGGCGCGGCACGGACGGCGCGCGACGCAGGCGGCGGCGCGGCGCTTACCTGCGGTGGAGGCGGGATGCGGCGGCGGCGCGGGGGCGGTTCCCAAGGCGGCGGCGGGTCCAGGGAGGCGGGGTCCGGGCGCGGGGATCGAGGCAGGGGTGGCGGGGTCCGGGGCTTTTGTGTGGGTCCTACCCGGACACGGTCGGCGGCGGCGGCGGATACAATCCGCCGTGCGGGCGGCGCGAGGCTGGCGGCTGGGCCGGTGCGGCCCAGCAGGCTGGCACCCTTTTTTTTGTCCTTTTTCTTTTTCCTTTTTTGCGAATAGTAGAACCTGCGTAACTTTTCCGTACGAGCTCCGAATTGGGCGATTCTTGTTCCTAAATTTTTGTAATATCGAGGGGAACAACCTAGGGTCAAGGGTTGAGTGAAATCTCTAGGCTACAAGGATGGACAACACAAGTCCTACTAAAGCCTCCCGCAGGAGCCTCGTAGTAAAATAGAGTGGGGTTTAGAAAATAGTGTTTTGCCGAATCTTTTCAATCGATGGTTTTGCATGGAAGAGTATGATGCAATGATATGAATGATATGCAGAACCAAATCTAAAATTTGGGATGTGACAGCCGAGCTGGGCCAGACCCTTCGGGGTGGCTCTTTTGTCTAGTACAAATGGGCCAACAGGGCCCAATAAGAATAACCAGCCTAGAAACAATTTTAGGCCGGTTTTAATAAAAATAAAAAGACCAAAATACCCCTGGACTTAATAAAATTCTAGAAATTAAAATAAAAGTCCAAAAATTATAAATAAAATATTTTTGGATTCACAATATCCAAACTACCCAAATAAATTAAAAATATAAAATTTTAGACATTTAAATTTTATTAGGAATTTTATAAATTATATATTCCTTATGGAATTTTACAAAATTATTGAAAGGTGATAAAATCAATTAAAAATTCACTTTCATTATGTATTAATATGGAGTATTTTAGAAAAATACAAAATACATATTTAATCACCATTTTTAATGTATAATTGATAATTCCTAAAAGGATTATTAAATCAATAAAAATCTCATACTATACTTTAAATTAAACAAAAACTCAAACATCTTAATAACTCAAATTTAAACTTAGTCACTTCATTAATAATTCATAAAAGGATAAATAACATTTATTAATATCCTTTAAATAAATAAAATAAGTTCAATATATAGTACAAATCTTAAATATTAATGAAATGAAACTCTAATGGTTCAAAAACATTGTAAACATCTTAAACTATCTTAAACCCTAAGTGAATATTACATACTCAAAGGATTCCAACTCAGGATAAAAACCTTAAAGAACATCTTGTGAATAAATCAAATCCTTTCCATTTACTTTAAGTTATCGAATTTCAACAATTACCATAACACTAAAGAAAGTTTAAGGATAATTAAATAAAAGTTATATCCGAAATTATAAACCCTACTCACTTACCTATAAAAGGTAAATGATACTACTCTATCATAGAATTGAGAAACCATTATCTCAAGTAACAGAACAAACATTCTTAAAGTAACTTAAAGAACACCTTTCATATATACAAGATACCAGGGTGTAAGTATCATACTTTCAAAACTATCTACATTTTAAAGTTAACTTTAGTCTCCAAAAGTTTAAATATAATACCATACACATTACTACATGTTTTGTAGTTAACTTTGGTCTGAAGTAGTTAATCTATAAAGCCGCTTAAACTCAAACCATTTGATTAAAACAAATAACATCAACCATCACTAACTAACCACAAGGTTATTTAGACGTTAGAAGAGAAATCATTTCTTCGAAGGTTATCCTTTTTGCCACTTTAAATCAGGAATCTTGTATAAGTAGTCCTAACTAGTATGTCATAAAGATGTATATTTTATTCCTACATATGTGTTGACTCCAACCACTCATAAACTCTAATAAGAATACAACTACGGAAATTATCCAAAAGAATCACACATTCCAAAGTAACCACTTTTGAAATCCAAACCCTAGAACAACATTATTCCCCGGTATTTACACTTAAAACGTGCATCACACTACTTATGCATAAAAGCATATTGGTTATTTAAACATTAGTCCTTACCGGACCAATGATGCTGATTTCAGATTTTGGATCTTATACACTGACTCGAAGATCGTGAATGCATAATCTTGCAATCACAAAAGGCAAGTTCACACTTGCTCATGTACTTTGTTTATTTTCTGTAAAGTATTTTACAAATCTAGTGTTGTCTTCACATGCATTTGAAAAAGGTCAGAAACACTATTTTCAATAATAATGAGCACTATTGATTACTGATCCAGGGTGATCAACTAATCTATTAAATCTGATAGTTGGGATACCGCTGTTTAGAACTATATCACCTAGGACTTAACAACCAATGTCACCAGTGATTCTTGCGCAGTATATTACGCGTTGACCATGAGATTTGGAATGGGACGGAGAAGTCAGCTGTATCTTCTTCCTCTCGCATGAAGCCGGATGTGCAGGTCGTGGCTATTATCGTCGTAGCGTGCATATTAATTGGAATTCGTAGAGGATATGGAGCATATGGGTGGGATACCTCATCGTCCCACGATAGTTCTGACATCTAACGGTTTGTACAAACCATTGCCGCAATTCTTTAAGTGGGCATGGTGTACACCAAGGAGGCATGCGGGGTCACGAAGGGGGCAGTGATTGGCTTGGATCATCTTCTGGGCCCCACATCACGGAATTGTGGACGGGAATAAGTTGCCCGGTTGTGCAACAAAGAGTTTATCTCTCATGGGTAAAGTAACGCACCTCTGCAGAGTGTAAGAACTGCAACTTGTTACTCCCTGTTCCGGGAAGGAGCTGCGAACGCGGCGGGAAAGGAACCCCATGAAGGTTCTAGTAAACCCGTGAAGGCTGACGGACATAGCTTTTCAGAATAAAAGCAACCTTTAAAGAAATGTTTACGAAAACTTGCATTACCTACGACCTATGGTCTGTGGCTATAGATATAGTGCATCAAACACTCCTTTTCTAGTGAATTTGCTGAGTACGCTCGTACTCAAAGTATCTTCTTAACCCTTGCTAGATTCTGAAGCCTTAAAACAAAGACTACATCGAGATTGCCCCAAGACTTATCAAAAACCTCCAAAGCTCTTCAATGAAGACAAGAAAGCCAACTTATTCCTCAACTCAAGTGAAGACAAGGTTACTGATTAGATAGAGATACAATCCCTAACAAAAGAACCTATTTCTGTAGTGCGTTGCAATGGCAGCAAATGCCAAATTTCTTAGTCAAGTACTAGTTTAATTAGTATAATAACTTTGCGTTATTTATCTTTGATTCTTCTTCATAAGAAGTTCTTTCTCTCTTATACCTAGACCGTTCTCTGGGTCTTATGTAATAGTGAGTTGTAAACTTTAAGTCATGTATTGGACCCGTTGTGTTTCTGTTGTGCCATTCTGAGGGATGTAATACTCGTGAACGGTGTTTCATTGGTGTTATGTCAACGACTATAGTATACTACATCATGCAGTGGTATGCTGGGTCACCGCAGTTGGTATCAGAGCATATGCTTTGACCTTAGGTTGGAAACCTAGTACATAGGTAGAACCTGTAGGACATATCCTAGCAATAATGAAGAGTTCTCTAGTGATATGAGGGATATTCACTTGAGAATAATCCTGTTATGTTATTAGTGCGATAACGTTTTATATGATTGCAATTTCCAATCATTACCCAAGAGTTTTAACTCTATGTGACTGATGATAATTTCTTATCCACAGTTCCACATGGAACCTCGATATCCACCGCGGAATGTTCAAGTGATGAACAGGACGTTGGATGACTATGGAGGGGATTGGATAGACAATCTCCGACCACTTCTATGGAGTTTGGAGTGTGAATCAAGACTTCTGATCAAGATTTACAGTTACTATGATGGGCAGGTATTAGCTAAATACCATGTCATGATCATGTTACCCAAGAAGTTAGGACTAAAGGGATAAATGCCAGCAGGAGAGACAAGGTGCATGGCATCTGCATATCAGATTGCCGTAGTAGCAGCCATAACCATGATCCGAGAACATAAATCCCAAGCTCTAGAAGGTAGTACTCACACCATTATACCACATGAAACCTCAAACTCAGAGCATGAGTTAGAACACTCTACCTTAGTTCAAACTGAACCTACTCTAGCTGCAGAGTATATGGATCGTTATCGGTCTTTGCTAAACACTTATCATAATACTCACCAAGTTTTAGTCCAGGAACTGGATACGGTCATTGAGGATTCCACTGATCCTGATAAAGCAATGGCTCGTAGGAAGAATTTGGATAAAGAAGCTAGGCATCCCAAATACTACCTTCAGGACAAGTGTTTGAGGAAACTGAGTTCGATGACCCAAACTCAGAAAATTATGCCTATTACCAGTACGCCGTCAAGCCATCTGAAGACCTATGGACCAAGTATAATTCCAAACAACATGAACGGAATAAAGCGATTCCAAATAAACCTGAGCTTAACAAGTATGGATGGGACGTAGAATCTCAAGGTAAAACCATAGGGAATCCTATACCTTGTGATGCTGGTATTGAGGAGGAGGTCAACTATAACCATAGAGAGCCTTATGGACCATATGGGGGAGATACTAATCCAATCAACTTAGAAGAGTATCCCAATAGCTACTACACCAATCTGTATGAAAACCAGAACTATTCGGTGGAAGATTACGCCCACTCTAGTCATTTTTAATGACAAATCTCAGTCTCGGTACTTCTACTCAAGATTACACACCTCCTGGATGCTCCTATGCTCCAGAAGGCAGTCGTAGGACTTCACGTTATCATGAACGGAACTCCAGGAAGCACTAGAGGAAGACGAAAGTGAGAGAGAAATGACATCCCAAGGGATGAGGGCTTGAATAATGTATATAGAGGGTAATGTGTATTGTAGTTTGGAGATTTTGCAGAAATAAGTGAGGATATATCCACAAGAACAAGAAGTTCTTGTAAGATAGTTGTGTAAATAAGTATGGAGCAAATAGTTGGAACATTTAGTACAATTGTAAATTAGTTAAAACCTATGTGTAATACCAGGTATATGTTTTGTTGTTTATTGACATTTGGATCTTATTGAATCTTCTTGATTGAATAGATATGTACATGAAGTTTAACTAGGTGTGCAAATGCATGATGTAACACCCGGTTATTACTTGATAATATAGATCTAGATAGAAATGGGAATTCGTGTAAGGGAGCGATAATTTCAAAAGAAGACTTACAGGAAGGAAGAAGCGAGATATAAGGAGTGTTAACATCACTTAGAAAATAGATAGAACATAGAGTATTCCTAGCCAAACTCAAGAAAAAAAAAGTTGAGTATAGAAGTAGGGAATACTACTCTGAAGTAATTATACCAAATTCATGGAAGTACCATTGATAAGTTCAAACAGTTAGCTTTGGAAACCAAAACTGTATTCAAACTCTACATTCCGAGGGAATTTGAGAGATATGTGAGAAACCATAGGGTAATTAACACACCGTAGGACGGTTCGCAGCTAATAATAATCCGCCATTGGTATTTGATCCATAGCTAGTAACTAATCCACAGTTGGTAAATTGTCCCTAGCTGGTAGTTGGTTGAAATAATTAACCAAATCTTATTAAAGGTTGCATAAAGAGCATTAAAATTGGCCTAAGTTAAGTAAGACATAAGAAAGTTAACAGATCTGAAGACGATAGCTTGGCAAGATGCTTTGCAAAATC
Organism: Avena sativa; assembly: GCA_916181665.1. NCBI lineage: Eukaryota > Viridiplantae > Streptophyta > Magnoliopsida > Poales > Poaceae > Avena > Avena sativa. The sequence goes on along the minus strand of OV702284.1, from coordinate 185,278,702 downwards.
CAGTTATTTCAGCATGAATGCTCAATAGCAAATACGACATTTGGTGCTGAAAGAATTGCTTCGAACATCCACAACTATGTGGATGCACCGTATAATATTTTATTGGACTTTAAAGCAGTAAAATATAAAATGAACAGGAACCAACATCTTAGTTCAAGAATCAATAACCTCTATGTATGGAGTTTCAAAACTATTAGTAAAGTTTAATGGGGAAGAGTAAACATTAGGAAGGATAGTTGAAGAAAATACTTTGGGGAATAAAGAAAAGTTAATTAAAAATCTTAATAAGGTACAAATTTGAGGGTGATGAAGGATACATTTAAAAACAATCAAATTTGAAAGGACACAACTTTTAAGCAAACCTTAAGAATTAAGATAGAACTCTAATTAAACAAGTGTCGAGAATAAAAAAGTTCCAATGGGTATGAACAAATTGATTTCAAATCCAATCTTGGAAGGAATACCAATATCAACAGTATAATGACAAGAATGGTAAGATAGTCTGTTGACCATTAAATGGCGTATGTAGAAACATAAAAATTTATGAGAACTATCGAATTGTAATAAATATAGTAACGAAGCTGTTACTTCAAGAAAAAGAATTGAATGAGGATATCCAATCAGATTATGGAATATTCCGATTAATTCCATTGAAGATCATCATGGAGTGGGGAGTATAGCAATCATTACAAACCTTAGAAATTCCTGAACCGAAATGAGAGGAAATAGGTATGGACTCCATCACAGGATCACCTATGACACTAAAAATAAAAAATATGATATGGGTAATTGTGGAGAGACTCACTCAGAGTGCACATTTTATTCCAGTAAATCCAATAGGATAATGCTGAGAAGTTAGTTGAAGTATAGACAAGACATCATTGATAAGATCAGGGAAAGACTGAAAATAGCCCAATGCAGGTAGCAAAGTTATGCGGATCAAAGCCAAAGATCATGGCATTCAGAAGTAGGAGATATGGTCTATTTTAAAGTAAAGTCCAATGAGAGGAGTAAAAAGATTGGGAGTTAAAGGGAAATTGAGTCTAAGATATATCGTACCATTTTAGATACTACGTCAAAACAGAACTATCGCTTATGCTTTAAAGTTACCATTAAAGAATTGGCTTAGGTACATAATGCTTTTCATATGTCACAACATCGCAAATGTTGAAATGTAAGATCCCTCCTTTATAAAGGAAAAAGGATCCCTGTGATTGCAATGCTAGTCCCTGGATCAATAGCTAGCATCCACAGTTAAGATGTAATATCAAGAAACAAGGGTCATAATACAACTTTATAACCAGGATTAAAATAATTTATTACATCTTACATAGCTCATTTGGCTATCTCATTACAATGCAGCAGAATATAACAATAGCATGGGTTCCTTCTTCTTCAAAGTGCCATAGGCAGACATGTTGGTTGTAGACTTGTAATCCTATTCTTTAAACTTCACTAATATCAAACAAACTTGCAACATAACAAGTTACAGCCACAAGGGTCAATACATTTGAATTGTATTGGCAAGTGATACTATGGTAGTATAGTGGAGTCTATCATCTATATGCATTTGGTTAAGTGGAGCTTAGGCTTGCTTTGCTCAAAATAGATTTTCCTTATCATTTGAAAACACTAAGTTTTTGCTTGACAAAATCACCCAAGGCATCTACCAATAGAAATTGGTGATCTTTCAACCCTGGTTCAACCACAAGATTTTAACTTAGAAATTGGGATGAGGAGATTCTTGATAGCTTCCATGTCTTGATGCTCAAATTTTCCTTTACCAGGGACATGGCTAAGTACTTAGATTCTTCCATCTGCATTGCAGTGGTTGTGCACTTTCCCCACAAGACTTGGTTTCCCAAGACAAGATCTTTCAGAAGCCTTCCCTTAGACCAGAATGGACGCGCTCCAACCTATCAATCCCCTACCACCAACTGTCCATTTGGCTAAGTTATTGCAACCTATATGATCCAGGCAGAGCCCATAATGCCAAGTGGCTGCACTTGAAGCTTCTCAACATTTGACATCTCAAATCTCTTTGTTCCTGTGTGGCCATCCACAAGTGAGATACATAAGGTAAACCATATAAATGGGCCTTGTGAACCACTCGACAAAACCATTCCTTCCATTCCACCCAGGTGATTCATTCACTTAGTTGTTTTATTAAACAAAACACAAGTCCACAGAATTAGAAATATTCCATAGCATGAATATATATTCCACCCTTATTTTCTACTAGCTAAGCTAAGCAAGATAGTAGTAGGAATCTTAACTTAGGAAATTTCTACTAAGGTTTCATCTACTTGGATTTCCCATGGAATAGTTTACACTTAGCAAAATTCCATGCAAGTCCTACTTTAGAAATATCACTAATGCATAGTGAAAATAATGGGACAAAAGTATGAAGCATCACTTGCCTTTTTGGTAGAGAATATAGGTTCACTCCTTGATCTTTGCAATGCTCACACACTTCAAATCACTGCAATTCAATCAAGCAAGCAATATTTCAATCTACCATTAAAGCAACATCACATAAATTAATAGAATCAAAACAATGCATGCAAGCATGACAAACTTTGTTTTATTTACAAAAGTGATTTATAATAGGTTATAAACATTCTAAAACACTTATTGGTCATTTTATAAAGTGTCAAAACTATTTGCAAAAGATTTTACTTATAAACCATTTTTAAACCAAAGCATTATTTTATGTGGTTGAAAAATGACTTTATCAAAGTAACAATCTCTATAAAGTTCACAAAATACATTTTCAAATCATAAAACTTGGTGTTTAGGGTCAGAGAGTTTATTCCAAAACATTTCCCAAAGGTTTTCTTCAAAAAGCATTTTTAACAAATAAACAATATTTTTATTTGACTAGAAATGGTTTAAATCAAAGGTTTATTCTTTTGCTACACCAAATATATTTTTGAGACCACCAATTGATTTATATGGTCAGTAGGTTCAAAACAAACCATTTGCCAAAAGTTTTATCTCAAAAATCATTTTAGAACGAATTTTATATTCCAAATATGCCTACATAAGTTTCTGCAAAAACAATCAATTTAACAGAAACATTTTACTAAACAAAGTTCATGGTTAGAAAGTACTTGTTTTGCTGAATCCATTGATATAAAATTTGCAAAATTTGGACGTGTGGTTTGAAAGTTATGAAATTTTCAAATTGGAACATCTAATAGACATTTCTGTTTTTATTTCAAACGGACAGGGCCACGTGTCTAGTTGCTATTGGTCGGTACCGGTTCGGTTGGATGGACAGACAACCGCAATTAGATCTAAAGTGATCGTGCGGCACAGATCGCTACTTACCCTTTCACTTAAGTGACTCTATCTGCGCCTTACGATCTAAATCCGACGATGCACAGCAGCTGGTCAAGAACTGGCGGCGCAAGCGACGGTGGCTGGCGGCGGCGCGGTCAGACGGCGGTGGAGCTAGTGAAATAGGAAGCAAGGAAGGAAAGGAAATGGATCACCAGGTTCGCGTGGTCGTGGTGATGCTAAAGGTGCTCGCGAGAAGGCAAGGGGCGCATGGTGGTGACGACAATCGTTCGCCGGAGTTGCACTGCGCCTCGGGCTCGTTTGTTCGTCGACGGGGGCGACGATATACGGCATGCTAAGGCAAATAGAGGGCACAGTTAGGTTCGTATGGAAGTCGCGATCATGTGAGCATCCAAGAGGGGGAAAGGGGCGGTCTATTCTTACCAAGAGGTCTAGCCGGAGTTGGAGACAGACGGTGGCCCTACTAGTCGTCGTCGTTGTCGACGCTGGGGTCAAGCGCGAGCAAGATGATGATGCAGAGAGAAGCACCAGGGGGTGGGGAGCATGTTCGTGTGGTTGAGGAGGCGAGGGGCGAAGGAGGCTGGCCGGAATCGTAGAAATAGCTCGCCGAAGTCTGCGGCGGTGCAGGGTAAAATCGAGGCGGCCTGGTGGCAGGGAGTAGGTGGTTTCTGGGGGGAAACAGAGAGGAGGGAGAGGCGGTTAAGTACGCGTGATCACGGGGCCGTTACATGGCGCGGTTAACTCGAATTTATGCCGGTGTTCAATCGACAGTAATGGCCAGAGGAGGGGGGCGCGGTCAGCGGCGGGTGAAGACGATGGTGAGGTGGCTGTGGGGCCTGACGTCAGTGAGAGAGAGAGGGGGAGTGGGTCCGGGCGTTCAGAGACCAAGTGGGTTCAATCTGCGGTGAGAAAAACATTTCAGGGGAGGGGGTGTGTGGTGGGCTGTTGGGCCAGATGGGTCTTGCTGGGCTGGGTCGACCTTGTTCACTTTTTTTTTATTCTGAATGATTTTCTCTTTTTCCATTTCTAATTTCTGTTTTGATTTTGCTTAATTAATTCAAACATTAATTTGAATTCAAACCTCAACCAAAATTTGTGTAGGTTTAAATACTGATTAGTAATATAATCTGAAGTCAATTTTGGAATAAAATTTATTCTTTTTGGGGTCTTTTTAATTATTCAAAAAGCCCCTTGTTTTAAATCAAATAAGATTTAATAATATTTTCAAACACCATTTAAATTTCTAAATCCTTACAAATATTTTTTAGTAGGCTTTTATTTGTTTATTTGGGTTCAAATAATTCATCTTGAATTATTTGGAAAAGTTTTTAATATGATTTTATTAATCTTTTAAAATTGGATTTGTCATTATTCAAATGGAATTTGGTTTAAGACATTTTATTTTATTTTGGAAATTCTTTATCCTTTTGTTTTATTTGGATTTGGATTAAATTCATTCCATTTGCTTATGGTCTTGGCCAAGATTTAATTTGGTCATTAAATATTCCTTATTTAATGTTTCTTTCTTCATCTTATAAAATCCATATCTTTTTATTTAGAGATCCAAACTTGGTGATTCCAATTTGTAAAATCTTATTTGAGATTTATTTATCCTTTTAAATATCTTTAGGATTATTTTCTCACCATTTGGTATGGATTTATAGATAGGTTCTTTATTAGCTTTGGAAATTTAATTTCCTTATCTTATTATATTCATAAGATTTTATCTAAGGCTCCAAATTAAGTGAAATCAATTTCTATGGTTTTATAATATTTCCATTTGTCTTTCTTGATCATTTGTAAATGTTTGTTGACAAATTTTTATATGGATCAAATACATAGGCTTGGAGATAACTTGGAAATGACTCTCTTCCATTTGGGTTCTAGGATTTTGGTTTAATTTCCAAGTGTTTTAAATTTCCAGATGCATTTATGGAGAATGCATTCCACTTGATTTGGATTTAGTTGGATTCAAATATTAACCAAAGTTTGTTCAAGATGGGATTTTAAGTTTCCATTTAGAAACAAAAGTTTCTTTTCACCCTAATTTTAAACAATTGTTTATTTTGTTTATTTATTTTTCACATTACAAGATTTGGAAAATCTTGGGATGTGACATGAAAATTCCAGAGGAGGCAATAGCACATCAAAAGTTAGAACTATAAGTAGACCTAATTTATTTTTGATAGCCCTGTAAGATTTGGGAAGAAAATTGGAAAAGATTGAGGAACAGAGCAATTGAATATTGCAAGGTACAGTGGGAACATCACCCTGAGAGAGAAGCCACATGGGAGAAGGAAGAGAAATTAAGAAAGATTTATCCAGAATTATTCTGGTACATCTCCACAAACTTCGGGACGAAGTTTAATTTAAGGGGGGAAGTCTGTAACATCCCAGTATTTAGGACCTAACGAAGGGTAGAATTAGGAATATGAATTGTTGCATGCATTTATTTGTGAAAATGTGGGAATTTCTTTCGCCAAATAAAAACTTAAGTGATCAATGTTTCTTTCTTACTTTGAGAATAGGGTTAGTCCTAAAGAAGGATTGCTATAAACTTTGGTATGAACTTAAAGGAGTTATGTGTGTTTTGAAATGAGTTTGGATTCTAAAACTTAAGTGTGTTATAATTCAAATTATTTGGATATTAGATGTGAATCTTAAATTAATTAAGAGAAAAGTATTATAACTTAAATCTTATCTAAAAACAATATGGTATGTGAAATTCATTTTACATACTTAATCAAGTCACAAAGAATAACTTACAGAAGTTATTCCAAACTTCAGAATTCACACAAGAGTAAAGAATAAAATATTCTTTATTAATAAATATATATAATCTTTATTACAAATGAACCAAATAAAGATTATAGAAATTACAAAAGAAAAATTACAAAAGAATAAGAAAACTACATTTGTATATCCACTAATTATCCTATATCTAAAACTACACTAAATCTTCATCTTTATCCTTTGTACCTCCAAAACAAAGATTAAATAGAAAACAAGATAGGATCAGTGTTAGAATATTTCTCTCAGATATGTCAGGGAGGTGCACTTGACAAGCTCATCATTGATAAATATTATAAAGGGGAAAGTTTCACCAATATGAAAGATTTCATCTTTCATAAACTCAAAGCCAGAATGTAAATGACAGCCAAAGGGGACCAGTTCACTAGCCAGAGTAAAAGTAGATTGGTAATTGTAAGTTCAAATTTTCTGAACTTATCCATATGTGCATAGCAAGCACACAGACATCACACACACATGCATGCAGATGGTGTGCTGTCGATCACACAAGCACAGTCAGGATCACAAAACCACAGCACAGCCGAGGAGAAGCACCTCAGTGCACCACTACATTACACAACACCCCAGCACAGCCAGGGTGAACAACAGTTTAACCAAGAACAACAACCAAACCAACCACCCAGATCAACCCAAACATCACCAGGATGGTGACATAAGGAGGGGGAATGGATCTGGTGAATAGCAAGGTCAAGACTAGGAGCTAGGAGGAGCAGGCAAGATCAAAAGCAAGCTCAAGAACACAGTAAAAGCAGATCAAGATCCAGATCAAGATCAAGATCAACAATCTACTAGACCAATATCAAATCTTGTGGTGAGTTTCATAAAACCTTCACATGATCTAATGATCTTACTTAGAGAAAGGCATGTGTTGTTTTACAAAACAAACCCTCAGAAGACACCCAAGTGGGGTGAATCCATCATAGGGATTTCTGTAAATCTAAAGGCAAACAGCAAAGTACCAGAATCCAACCAGAGCTCAGAGCAACATCCTTGCTCTGGTTGTCAAACTATACTTTACAATGCAAAAATATATATACCTATGATCTATTTCTAGGCACATCCCTAAAGGAAGGGTAGCACCTTAGAAACAAATCTTTGGGATCCATAGATTGACCAAGCTCACTATCATTTTTTCCAAGCTTTGATTCAATAAAGAATAACTGGTACCACTACCAGGACTATCTAAATGAACCAATTAGATAAGATTTGAATCCCTAAGCCTCAGACCAACATCATTGGTCATAGGGAATTCATATAAGAGCATCTCTATTTATGTTTCAAAGCCAAGATTGTTTTAAACACAAACTAACCAAATCCATGGTTTAGAATCAAACTTGTGTGCCATACATGATGGTGTCACAAGAACAATCCATTATGAATCAGGAAAGACAGTAAATAATCATAGATTCAGACAATCAACTAACTAATCATTTTCCTGTTGGCACAGGAATCATAACTAGGATATTCCTATAATACACTCCACTGTTTGAGATCATGATGATCTCAGACCACATGTTAATTCCCAAGATAACAGCACTAAGACAGTAGCTGTATCCTATCATAATCATGACCATGAATCAAATAAACAGTGGAAAGCTACCAAATCATTGGCTTTACCAAGCATGTTTCCCATATAACCACATCATCTGAATCAGATGCAATCCAAGCATCAAATCATCTAGTAAGCCACCCGAAACATCATATATCACTTTAAGCAACAAGCCTCAGGCCAATAAGCATTTAGCATGTGTACAGACCAACCAAACATGAATCAATTCATCCAGTACATGAACAAGCACAGCACAGGAACCCTAAAGGGATAATCATCCTAATCTGAATCAGACAGTAGCCAGAGAGGACACTGCTAACATCTAGCATCGAATCAGCAAGCACATAGAGCACCAGGAGAGGGGAATCAAACTCACCGTAGGTCCTCGCTGAAGAATAGAAGAGGAAGCAGGGGGCCTACGGCCATGGCAGCACGAGGAGCTCCCCAGAGGGGGCGCTGCAACCCGCACGGCGCCACGACAACGACCCTGATCATGCCTGAAGGTGCAGAGCATCACCTCAACGCATGACGACCACGGCCGCACTTAAATCCAGGCCAATCCCCAAACCCTAGGGTTCGGGACGGCATCGATCCATCGCAGGAGAGCCCTAGGCTCGAATCCAATTGGATAGAACGAACGGGCTTCGTCGACAACCCCCTAATGCACCACCGGCCACAGGGTTGGGGTCACAGGAGGAGAAGATGAACTCGAGAGAGAGAGAGAGAGAGAGAGAGAGAGAGAGAGAGAGAGAGAGAGAGAGAGGAAGTGAGGAGTGGGCCGAGCTGGGCCAGACCCTTCGGGGTGTCTATTTTGTCTAGTATAAATGGGCCAACAGGGCCCAATAAGAATAACCAGCCTAGAAACAATTTCATGCCTGTTTTAATAAAAAGAAAAAGACCAAAATACCCCTTGACTTAATAAAATTCTAGAAAATAAAATAAAATTCCAAAAATTATAAATAAAATATTTTTGGATTCACAAAATCCAAACTACCCAAATAAATTAAAAATATTAAATTTTAGACATTTAAATTTTATGAGGAATTTTGTAAATTATATATTCGTTATGGAATTTTACAAAATTATTGAAAGGTGATAAAATCGATTAAAAATTCACTTTCATTATGTATTAATATGGAGTATTTTAGAAAAATACTAAATAAATATTTAATCACCATTTTTAATGTATAATTGATAATTCCTAAAATGGTTATTAAATCAATAAAAATCTCATACTATACTTTAAATTAAACAAAAACTCAAACATCTTAATAACTGAAATTTAAACTTAGTCACTTCATTAATAATTCATAAAAGGATAAATAACATTTATTAATATCCTTTAAATAAATAAAATAAGTTCAATATATATTACAAATCTTAAATATTAATGAAATGAAACTCAAATGGTTAAAAAACATTGTAGACATCTTAAACTATCTTAAACTCTAAGTGAATATTACATACTCAAAGGATTCCAACTCAGGATAAAAACCTTAAAGAACATCTTGTGAATAAATCAAATCCTTTCCATTTACTTTAAATTATCGAATTTCAGCAATTACCATAACACTAAAGAAAGTTTAAGAATAATTAAATCAAAGTTATATCCGAAATTATAAACCCTACCCACTTACCTATAAAAGGTAAATGATACTACTCTATCATAGAATTAAGAAACCATTATCTCAAGTAACAGAACAAACATTCTTAAAGTAACTTAAAGAACACCTTTCATATATACAAGATACCAGGGTGTAAGTATCATACTTTCAAAACTATCTACATTTTAAAGTTAACTTTAGTCTCCAAAAGTTTAAATATAATACCATACACATTACTACATGTTTTATAGTTAACTTTGGTCTGAAGTAGTTAATATATAAAGCCGCTTAAACTCAAACCATTTGATTAAAACAAATAACATCAACCATCACTAACTAACCACAAGGTTATTTAGACCTTCGAAGAGAAATCATTTCTTCGAAGGTTATCCTTTTTGCCACTTTAAATCAGAAATCTTGTATAAGTAGTCCTAAATCGTATGTCATAAAGATGTATATTTTATTCCTACATATGTGTTGACTCCAACCACTCATAAACTCTAATAAGAATACAACTACGAAAATTATCCAAAAGAACCACACATTCCAATGTAACCACTTTCGAAATCCAAACCCTAGAACAACATTATTCCCAGAATTTACATTTAAAATATGCATCACACTACTTATGCATAAAAGCATATTGCTTCTTTAAACATTAGTCCTTACCGGACCAATGATGCTGATTTCAGATTTTTGATCTTATACACTGACTCGAAGACCGTGAATGCATAATCTTGCAATCACAAAAGGCAAGTTCACAATTTCTCATGTCCTTTGTTTATTTTCCGTAAAGTATTTTACAAATCCAGTGTTGTCTTCACATGCATTTGAAAAAGGTTAGAAAACACTATTTTCAATAATAATGAGAACTATTGATTACTGATCCAGGGTGATCAGCTAATCTATTAAATCTGACAGTTGGGATACCACTGTTCAGAACTATATCACCTAGGACTTAACAACCAATGTCGCCAGTGATTCTTGCGCCGTATATTATGCGTTGACCATGAGATTTGGAATAGGACGGAGAAGTCAGCTGTATCTTCTTCCTCTCGCATGAACACGGATGTGCAGGTCGTGGCTGTTATCCTCGTAGCATGCATATTACTTGGTAATTCGTAGAGGATATGCAGCATATGGGTGGGAACCCTCATCGTCCCACGATAGTTCTGAAATCTAATGTTTGTACAAACCATTGCCGTAATTCTTTAAGTGGGCATGGTGTACACCAAGGAGGCATGCGGGGTCGCGAAGGGGGCAGTGATTGGCTTGGATCATCTTCTAGGCCCCACATCATGGAATTGTGGACAGGAATAAGCTGCGCGGTTGTGCAATAAAGAGTTGATCTATCATGGGTAAAGTAACGCACCTCTGCAGAGTGTAAGAACTGCAACTTGTTACTCCCTGTTCCGGGAAGGAGCTGCGAACGCGGCGGGAAAGGAACCCCATGAAGGTTCTAGTAAACCCGTGAAGGCTGGCGGACATAGCTTTTCAGAATAAAAGCAACCTTTAAAGAAATGTTTATGAAAACTTGCATTGCCTACGACTTATGGTCTGTGGCTGTAGATATAGTGCATCAAACATTCCTTTTCTAGTGAATTTGCTGAGTACGCTCGTACTCAAAGTATCTTCTTAACCCTTGCTAGATTCTAAAGCCGTAAAACGAAGACTACATCAAGATATGCCCCAGGACTTATCAAAAACCGCCAAAGCTCTTCAATGAATACAAGAAAGCCAACATATTCCTCAACTCAAGTGAAGACAAGGTTACTGACTAGATAGATATATAATCCCTAACCAAAGAACCTATTTCTGTAGTGCGTTGCAATGGCAGCAAATGCCAAATTTCTTAGTTAAGTACTAGTTTAAATAGTATAATAACTTTGCATTATTTATCTTTGATTCTTCTTCGTAATAAGTTCTTTCTCTCTCTTATACCTAGACTGTTCTCTGGGTCTTATGTAATAGTGAGTTGTAACCTTTAAGCCATGCATTGGACCCGCTGTGTTTCTGTTGTGCCATTCTGAGGGATGTAATACTCGTGAATGGTGTTTCATTGGTGTTATGTCAATGACTATAGTATACTACATCATGCAGTGGTATGCTGGGTCACCATAGTTGGTATCAGAGCATATGCTTTGACCTTAGGTTGGAAACCTAGTAAATAGGTAGAACCTGTAGGACATATCGTAGAAATAATGAAGAGTTCTCTAGTGATATGAGGGATATTCACTTGAGAATAATCCTGTTATGTTATTAGTGCGATAACTCTTTTATATGATTGCAATTTCCAATCATTACCAAAGAGGTTTAACTCTATGTGACTGATGATAATTTCTTATCCACAGTTCCACATGGCACCTCGATATCCACCGCGGAATGTTCAAGTGATGAACAGGACGTTGGATGACTATGGAGGGGATTGGACAGACAATCTCCGACAACTTCTATGGAGTTTGGAGTGTGAATCAAGACTTCTGGTCAAGATTTACAGTTACTATGATGGGAAGGTATTAGCTAAATACCGTGTCATGATCATATTACCCAAGAAGTTAGGACTAAAGGGAGAAATGACAGCAGGAGAGGCAAGGTGCATGGCATCTGCATATCAGATTGCCGTAGCAGCAGCCATAACCATGATCCGAGAACATAAATCCCAAGCTCTAGAAGGTAGTACTCACACCATTATACCACATGAAACCTCAAACTCAGAGCATGAGTTAGACCACTCTACCTTAGTTCAAACAGAACCTACTCTAGCTGCAGAGTATATGGATCATTATCAGTCTTTGCTAAACACTTATCATAATACTCACCAAGTTTTAGTCCAGGAACTGGATACGGTCATTGAGGATTTCACTGATCCTGATAAAGCAATGGCTCATAGGAAGAAGTTGGATAAAGAAGCTAGGCACCCCAAATACATAACTTCAGGAAGTGTTTGAGGAAACTGAGTTCAATGACCCAAACTCAGAAAATTATGCCTATTACCAGTACGACGTCAAGCCATGTGAAGACCTATGGACCAAGTACAATTCCGAACAACAGGAATGGAATAAAGCGATTCCAAATAAACCTGAGCTCAAGTATGGATGGGACGTAGAATCTCAAGGTAAAACCATAGGGAATCCTATACCTTGTGATGCTGGTATTGAGGAGGAGGTAAACTATAACCATAGAGAGCCTTACGGACCATATGGGGGAGATACTAATCCAATCAACTTAGAAGAGTATCCCAATAGCTACTACACCCATCTGTATGACTGGATCCAAGAAAAAATTAAGGAACCAACTTACTATGAGGAAGCGGTGCCCGAAAACTAGAACTATTCGGTGGAAGATTACGCCCACTCTAGTCATTTTTCAATGACAAATCTCAGTCTCGGTACTTCTACTCAAGATTACGCACCTCCTGGATGCTCCTATGCTCCAGAAGGCAGTCGTAGGACTTCACGTCATCATGAACGGAACTCCAGGAAGCACTAGAGGAAGACGAAAGTGAGAGAGAAACGACATCCCAAGGGATGAGGGCTTGAATAATGTACATATAGGGTAATGCGTATTGTAGTTTGGAGAGTTTGCGGAAATAAGTGAGGATATATCCACAAGAACAAGAAGTTCTTGTAAGATAGTTGTGTAAATAAGTATGGAGCAAACAGTTGGAACATTTAGTACAATTGTAAATTAGTTAAAACCTATGTGTAATACCAGGTATATGTTTTGTTGTTTATTGACATTTGGATCTTATTGAATCTTCTTGATTGACTAGATCTGTACATGAAGTTTAACTAGGTGTGCAAATGCATGATGTAACACCCGGTTATTACTTGATGATATAGATCTAGATAGAAATGGGAATTCATGTAAGGGAGCGATAATTTCAAAATAAGACTTACAGGAAGGAAGAAGCGAGATATAAGGAGTGTTAACATCACTTAGAAAATAGATAGAACATAGAGTATTCCTAGCCAAACTCAAGAAAAAAAAGTTGAGTATAGAAGTAGGGAATACTACTCTGAAGTAATTATACCAAATTCATGGAAGTACCATTGATAAGTTCAAACAGTTAGCTTTGGAAACCAAAATTGTATTCAAACTCTGTCCATTCCGAGGGAATTTGAGAGATATGTGAGAAACCATAGGGTAATTAACACACCGTAGGACGGTTCGCAGCTGATAATAATCCGCCATTGGTATTTGATACATAGCTAGTAAGTAATCCACAGTTGGTAAACTGTCTGTAGCTGGTAGTTGGTTGAAATAGTTAACCAAATCTTATTAAAGGTTGCATAAAGAGCATTAAAATTGGCCTAATTTAAGTAAGACATAAGAAAGTTAACAGATCTGAAGACGATAGCTTGGCAAGATGCTTTGCAAAATCCAGTTATTTCAGCATGAATGCTCATTAACAAATACGACATTTGGTGCTGAAAGAATTGCTTCGAAAATCCACAACTATGTGGATGCACCGTATAATATTTTATTAGACTTTAAAGCAGTAAAATATAAACTGAACAGGAACCAACATCTTAGTTCAAGAATCAATAACCTCTATGTATGGAGTTTCAAAACTATTAGTAATGTTTAATGGGGAAGAGTAAACATTAGGAAGGATAGTTGAAGAAAATACTTTGGGGAATAAAGAAAAGTTAATTAAAAATCTTAAGAAAGTACAAATTTGAGGGTGATGAAGGATACATTTAAAAACAATCAAATTATCTTAAGAAAGTACAAATTTGAGGGTGATGAAGGATACATTTAAAAACAATCAAATTTGAAAGGACACAACTTTTAAGCAAACCTTAAGAAGTAATATAGAACTCTAATTAAACAAGTGTCGAGAATAAAAAAATTCCAATGGGTATGAACAAATTGAGTTCAAATCCAATCTTGGAAGGAATACCAATATCAACGGTATAATGACAAGAATGGTAAGATAGTCTGTTGACCATTAAATTGCGTATGTAGAAACATAAAAATTTATGAGAACTACCGAATTGTAATAAATATAGTAACCAAGCTGTTACTTCAAGAAAAAGAATTAAATGAGGATATCCAATCAGATTATGGAATATTCCGATTAATTCCATTGAAGATCATCATGGAGTGGGGAGTATAGCAATCATTACAAACCTTAGAAATTCCTGAACCGAAATGAGAGGAAATAGGTATGACTCCATCACAAGATCACCTATGACACTAAAAAGAAAAGATATGATATGGGTAATTGTGGACAGACTCACTCAGAGTGCACATTTTATTCCAGTAAATCCAATAGGATAATGCTGAGAATTTAGTTGAAGTATAGACAAGACAACATTGATAAGATCAGGGAAAGACTGAAAATAGCCCAAAGTAGGTAGCAAAGTTATGCGAATCAAAGCCAAAGATCATGGCATTCAGAAGTAGGAGATGTGGTCTATTTTAAAGTAAAGTCCAATGAGAGGAGTAAAAAGATTGGGAGTTAAAGGGAAATTGAGTCCAAGATATATCGGACCATTTAAGATACTACGTCAAAACAGAACTATCGCTTATGCTTTAAAGTTACCATTAAAGAATTGGCTTAGGTACATAATGCTTTTCATATGTCACAACTTCGCAAATGTTGAAAATTCCAGAGGAGGGTATAGCACATCAAAAGTTAGAACTATAAGCAGACCTAATTTATTTTTGATAGCCCTGTAAGATTTGGGAAGAAAATTGGAAAAGATTGAGGAACAGAGCAATTGAATATTGCAAGATACAGTGGGAACATCACCCTAAGAGAGAAGCCACATGGGAGAAGGAAGAGAATTTAAGAAAGATTTATCCAGAATTATTCTGGTACATCTCCACAAACTTCGGGACGAAGTTTAATTTAAGGGGGAAGTCTGTAACATCCCAGTATTTAGGACCTAACGAAGGGTAGATTTAGGAATATGAATTGTTGCATGCATTTATTTGTGAAAATGTGGGAAAAAATTTCGCCAAATAAAAACTTAAGTGATCAATGTTTCTTTCTTACTTTGAGAATAGGTTTAGTCCTAAAGAAGGATTGCTATGAACTTTGATATGAACTTAAAGGAGTTATGTGTGTTTTGAAATGAGTTTGGATTCTAAAACTTAAGTGTGTTATAATTCAAATGATTTGGATATTAGATGTGAATCTTAAATTTATTAAGAAAAAAGTATTATAACTTAAATCTTTTCTAAAAACAATATGGTATGTGAAATTCATTTTACATACTTAATCAAGTCACAAAGAATAACTTACAGAAGTTATTCCAAACTTCACAATTCACACAAGAGTAAAGAATAAAATATTATTTATTAATAAATATATATAATCTTTATTACAAATGAACCAAATAAAGATTACAGAAATTACAAAAGAATAAGAAAACTACATTTGTATATCCACTAATTATCCTATATCTAAAACTACACTAAATCTTCATATTTATCCTTTGTACCTGCAAAACAAAGATTCAAAAGAAAACAAGATAGGATCCGTGTTGGAATATTTCTCTCAGATATGTCAGGGAGGTGCACTTGACAAGCTCATCATTGATAAATATTATAAAGGGGCAAGTTTCACCAATATGAAAGATTTCATCTTTCATAAACTCAAAGCCAGAATGTAAATGACAGCCAAAGGGGACCAGTTCACTAGCCAGAGTAAAAGTAGATTGGTAATTGTAAGTTCAAATTTTCTAAACTTATCCATATGTGCATAGCAGGCACACAGACTGCACACACACATGCATGCAGATGGTGTGCTGTCGATCACACAGGCACAGTTAGGATCACAAAACCACAGCACAGCCGAGGAGAAGCACCTCAGTGCACCACTTCATTACACAACACCCCAGCACAGCTGGGGTGAACAACAGTTTAACCAAGAACAACAACCAATCCAACCACCCAGATCAACCCAAACATCACCAAGATGGTGACATAAGGAGGGAGAATGGATCTGGTGAATAGAAAGGTCAAGACAAGGAGCTAGGAGGAGCAGGCAAGATCAAAAGCAAGCTCAAGAACACAGTAAAAGCAGATCAAGATCCAGATCAAGATCAAGATCAACAATCTACTACACCAATATCAAATCTTGTGGCGAGTTTCATAAAACCTTCACATGATCTAATCATCTTACTTAGAGAAAGGCATGTGTTGTTTTACAAAACAAACCCTCAGAAGACACCCAAGTGGGGTGAATCCATCATAGGGATTTCTGTAAATCTAAAGGCAAACAGCAAAGTACCAGAATCCAACCAGAGCTCAGAGCAACATCCTTGCTCTGGTTGTCAAACTATACTTTACAATGATAAATATATACCTATGATCTATTTCTAGGCACATCCCTAAAGGAAGGGTAGCACCTTAGAAACAAATCTTTGGGATCCATAGATTGACCAAGCTCACTATCATTTTTTCCAAGCTTTGATTCAATAAAGAATAACTGGTACCACTACCAGGACTATCTAAATTGAACCAATTAGATAAGATTTGAATCCCTAAGCCTCAGACCAACATCATTGGTCATAGGGAATTCAGATAAGAGCATCTCTATTTATGTTTCAAAGCCAAGATTGTTTTAAACACAAACTAACGAAATCCAAGGTTTAGAATCAAACTTGTGTGCCATACATGATGGTTTCACAAGAACAATCCATTATGAATCAGGAAAGACAGTAAATCATCATAGATTCAGACAATCAACTAACTAATCATTTTCCTGTTAACACAAGAATCATAACTAGGATATTCCTATAATACAATCCACTGTTTGAGATCATGATGATCTCAGACCACATGTTAATTCCCAAGCTAACAGCACTAAGACAGTAGCTGTATCCTATCATAATCATGACCATGGATCAAATAAACAGTGGAAAGCTACCAAATCATTGGCTTTACCAAGCATGTTTCCCATACAACCACATCATCTGAATCAGATGCAATCCAAGCATCAAATCATCTAGTAAGACACCAGAAACATCATATATCACTTTAAGCAACAAGTCTCAGGCCAATAAGCATTTAGCATGTGTACAGACCATCCAAACATGAATCAATTCATCCAGTACATGAACAAGCACAACACAGGAACCCTAAAGGGATAATCATCCTAATATGAATCAGACAGTAGCCAGAGAGGACACTGCTAACATCTAGCATCGAATCAGCAAGCACATAGAGCACCAGGAGAGGGGAATCAAACTCACCGTAGGTCCTCGCTGAAGAATAGAAGAGGAAGCAGGGGGCCGACGGCCATGGAGGCACGAGGAGCACCCCAGAGGGGGCACTGCAACCCGCACGGCGCCACGACAACGACCCTGATCATGCCTAAAGGTGCAGAGCATCACCTCAACGCATGACGACCACGACCGCACTTAAATCCAGGCCAATCCCCAAACCCTAGGGTTCGGGACGGCATCGATCCATCGCAGGAGAGCCCTAGGCTCGAATCCAATTGGATAGAACGAACGGGCGTCGTCGACAACCCCCTAATGCACCATGGCGGCGACCAGAATGGCCGACGACGGCGGGAATCGCCGGTGGCGGCATCACCGGCCACAGGGTCGGGGTCAGAGGAGGAGAAGATGAAGTCGAGAGAGAGAGAGAGAGAGAGAGAGAGAGAGAGAGAGAGAGGAAGTGAGGAGTGGGCCGAGCTGGGCCAGACCCTTCGGGGTGGCTATTTTGTCTAGTACAAATGGGCCAACAGGGACCAATAAGAATAACCAGCCTAGAAACAATTTCATGCCTGTTTTAATAAAAAGAAAAAGACCAAAATACCCCTGGACTTAATAAAATTCTAGAAAATAAAATAAAAGTCCAAAAATTATAAATAAAATATTTTTGGATTCACAATATCCAAACTACCCAAATAAATTAAAAATATAAAATTTTAGACATTTAAATTTTATTAGGAATTTTGTAAATTATATATTCCTTATGGAATTTTACAAAATTATTGAAACGTGGTAAAATCAATTAAAAATTCACTTTCATTATGTATTAATATGGAGTATTTTATAAAAATACTAAATAAATATTTAATCACCATTTTTAATGTATAATTGATAATTCCTAAAAGGATTGTTAAATCAATAAAAATCTCATACTATACTTTAAATTAAAAAAAAACTCAAACATCTTAATAACTCAAATTTAAACTTAGTCACTTCATTAATAATTCATAAAAGGATAAATAACATTGAATAATATCCTTTAAATAAATAAAATAAGTTCAATATATAGTACAAATCTTAAATATTAATGAAATGAAACTCTAATGGTTCAAAAACATTGTAAACATCTTAAACTATCTTAAACCCTAAGTGAATATTACATACTCAATGGATTCCAACTCAGGATAAAAACCTTAAAGAACATCTTGTGAATTAATCAAATCCTTTCCAATTACTTTAAATTATCGAATTTCAACAATTACCATAACACTAAAGAAAGTTTAAGAATAATTAAATAAAAGTTATATCCGAAATTATAAACCCTACCCACTTACCTATAAAAGGTAAATGATAATACTCTATCATAGAATTAAGAAACCATTATCTCAAGTAACAGAACAAACATTCTTAAAGTAACTTAAAGAACACCTTTCATATATACAAGATACCATGGTGTAAGTATCATACTTTCAAAACTATCTACATTTTAAAGTTAACTTTAGTCTCCAAAAGTTTTAATATAATACCATACACATTTATACATGTTTTATAGTTAACTTTGGTCTGAAGTAGTTAATCTATAAAGCCGCTTAAACTCAAACCATTTGATTAAAACAAATAACATTAACCATCACTAACTAACCACAAGGTTATTTAGACCTTCGAAGAGAAATCATTTCTTCGAAGGTTATCCTTTTTGCCACTTTAAATCAGAAATCTTGTATAAGTAGTCCTAAATCGTATGTCATAAAGATGTATATTTTATTCCTACATATGTGTTGACTCCAACCACTCATAAACTCTAATAAGAATACAACTACGAAAATTATCCAAAAGAACCACACATTCCAAAGTAACCACTTTCGAAATCCAAACCCTAGAACAACATTATTCCCGGAATTTACACTTAAAATATGCATCACACTACTTATGCATAAAAGCATATTGCTTCTTTAAACATTAGTCCTTACCGGACCAATGATGCTGATTTCAGATTTTGGATCTTATACACTGACTCGAAGACCGTGAATGCATAATCTTGCAATCACAAAAGGCAAGTTCACACTTGCTCATTTCCTTTGTTTATTTTCTGTAAAGTATTTTACAAATCCAGTGTTGTCTTCACATGCATCTCAAAAAGGTTAGAAAACACTATTTTCAATAATAATGAGCACTATTGATTACTGATCTAGGGTGATCAGCTAATCTATTAAATCTGACAGTTGGGATACCACTGTTCAGAACTATATCACCTAGGACTTAACAACCAATGTCGCCAGTGATTCTTGCGCCGTATATTACGAGTTGACCATGAGATTTGGAATGGGACGGAGAAGTCAGCTATATCTTCTTCCTCTCACATGAAGCTGGATGTGCAGGTCGTGGCTGTTATCCTCGTAGCGTGCATATTAATTGGTAATTCGTAGAGGATATGCAGCATATGGGTGGGAACCCTCATCGTCCCACGATAGTTCTGACATCTAACGGTTTGTACAAACCATTGCCGTAATTCTTTAAGTGGGCATGGTGTACACCAAGGAGGCATGCGGGGTCGCGAAGGGGGCAGTGATTGGCTTGGATCATCTTCTGGGCCCCACATCACGGAATTGTGGATGGGAATAAGCTGCCCGATTGTGCAACAAAGAGTTGATCTCTCATGGGTAAAGTAACGCACCTCTGCAGAGTGTAAGAATTGTAACTTGTTACTCCCTGTTCCGGGAAGGAGCTGCGAACGCGGCGGGGAAGGAACCCCATGAAGGTTCTAGTAAACCCGTGAAGGCTGACGGACATAGCTTTTCAGAATAAAAGCAACCTTTAAAGAAATGTTTATGAAAACTTGCACTGCCTACGACCTATGGTCTGTGGCTGTAGATATAGTGCATCAAACACTCCTTTTCTAGTGAATTTGCTGAGTACGCTCGTACTCAAAGTATCTTCTTAACCCTTGCTAGATTCTGAAGCCTTAAAACAAAGACTACATCGAGATATTCCCCAGGACTTATCAAAAACCGCCAAAGCTCTTCAATGAATACAAGAAAGCCAACATATTCCTCAACTCAAGTGAAGACAAGGTTACTGATTAGATAGAGATACAATCCCTAACCAAAGAACCTATTTCTGTAGTGCGTTGCAATGGCAGCAAATGCCAAATTTCTTAGTTAAGTACTAGTTTAAATAGTATAATAACTTTGCATTATTTATCTTTGATTCTTCTTCGTAAGAAGTTCTTTCTCTCTCTTATACCTAGACTGTTCTCTAGGTCTTATGTAATAGTGAGTTGTAACCTTTAAGCCATGTATTGGACCCGCTGTGTTTCTGTTGTGCCATTCTGAGGGATGTAATCCTCGTGAACGGTGTTTCATTGGTGTTATGTCAACGACTATAGTATACTACATCATGCAGTGGTATGCTGGGTCACCGCAGTAGTATCCTCCTTCCTCCTCGTATCCTTGGTCGGTACTAGCATCTATAAATAAATACGAGGTACATAATCACCAAACAATACTTAACTATTTTTAATCATCACACAGAAGTTCACACTAGATGATCTAGCATCATCACTATTATCACAAGGATTAAAGCACTTGTCTTATTTATTTTATTTGAGAAAAGTAATTTGTACTCATTGAAAAACTACTTAAGATTTAATATTCTCCAACTCAAACATGTGATCATGTTGACACATGTCATCACCACATATTTCAGTACATGGGATCATGTTTAACCTTTTTATTCTAATTAAATAAAGTGACTAGAAATGCCTATGTGGCATTCTTTTATTACTTGAACATTATTTCTGCAAGTAAACCCATATGTTTTTATATATTCTGAAAGGTATGATCAAATGTGATTTTTGAGAGTTGGAATTAACTCAAAAGCTCTTATGGTTGAATTTTGAAAAATGTTTGAATGCAGAAAAGCTTCTGCCTTGTTATTTATGCCCTGGTTGATCTGTAAATCCAAATGGTTTAAATCCAACGGGCTTGGATTAAGCATTCCAGTACCTTTCTAACAAGATTGGTTTCATGCAGTTTGGTTCAGTGAATCGATCTAGGTTGATTTTTGAATCTAGTTACAGAACTGTGTTTGAAATTAAATGAATAAAACTAAATTTGAATTGTTGGGTCGCGCGGGAGGTTTTACTAGGCCAGCCCACTACGAACAACACACGCGCAGGCTGGTTAAGTGGTCATCCCCACGCGTCAGTGAGATGGGGAGGGGCGAAGCGTATGGGGCAATGTGGACCGTGGGATCTAGTTCTAATCGAATGGCTCTGGTTCATCGTCCACGTCGGGCAGCGCCGGCGAGACAGAACCCTAGCGCGGCAGGTGGGGGTCGTGGGAGGCTCACCGGGGCTCAGGCGAGGGTCGGCGATAGGGGCGAATGACGAAGTCGACGATGGT
Organism: Avena sativa; assembly: GCA_916181665.1. Lineage (NCBI taxonomy): Eukaryota > Viridiplantae > Streptophyta > Magnoliopsida > Poales > Poaceae > Avena > Avena sativa. The sequence goes on along the minus strand of OV702284.1, from coordinate 185,256,855 downwards.
GGTTCTCCTGGTACCGGTAGCTTCTCGTGGGGTGGCTCTAATCGACGGCTACCTTCTTCTCCAGCAGCGGCGGGCTCCAGCCAAATTCCGATGATGCGCTGCTCGCCTTGCTCCAGGAGTGAGGTGGGGTGGTTCTGAGGGAGATGGGAGTGAACTGGTGTGAAGAAAACGAGCGGTGGAGGATTCTATTTATAGAGGGTGAAGGGGACCGACGGGCGCGAACTGAGCTCATCGTGGTCGACGACACATAGTGCTACTAGCATGGGCGACGGTAGGGGGCGGTGCTGTGCTCCCTAACATAGCTCAACGGCGTGGTGGCGAGGCGTGGGGTAGTGCTAATGGGTCGGAACGCATCGATGCTCTGGGCGGGTCCGACGGAGGTTTTAATGGCGCACAACGCGTGTGGTCCGCGCGGCGGCGAATGGAAATGTCTGCGGGGTTGCTGGGGCAGTGGTGATCATGCACGCACACGGCGAGGGAGGCGCGCGGTCTGTGGGTGCTGGTCGAGGGTGGCGCACGGACGCGCTCTCGGCTCACACGCAGAGAGGTTTGGCATGGGCTTGTCGTGTGGTCCAGGGGCTATCTGCGCTCGGGGTTGGGACAGGTACTGGCGGTGGACGGTGGAGTGCCTGCTAGACATGATTTCTAGGCTTGGTGCTGCTCCTAGCTTGCTGTCGACAATGGGGTGGGAAGGTGAGGCTCGGCATGTTTGCCATTAATGGCATGGTCTGCTTTACAGTGAGCTAGAGGTGTTAAACAAGTTAGATGATCTACTGAGGGTGTAGAGTGAGCTAGATAGGAAAGAAGTTAGGCCAAATTTACTGCACACTATAGTGTTTGATGTTTGTTTGATTTGTATCTGCAAGGTGTTTGATAAAATGGACGCAAGAAGTTTGAATTTAAATTTTGGATTCAAACTTGGTGGGTTTGCTAGGCACATACTAGTGATTTAAATTTTGGACTCAAAGTGACCTAGTGAGCAAGATTGGCAAAAAAGACCATTTGCTTTATTTGATTTGTTTCTACATGGAAATGTTTTATATGATGTTATTTTCCTATTTAAACCATTTCTTTCTATTTAGGTTAATCACACAAGTTCATTCATGCATTTATCAAATCATCTCATTCACACATGCATTCATATGATTTTAATTAATCAAAGTTTTTGTTAACCCTAATTTTAGTGATTAGAGTTTGATGATCATTGTTTTATATTTGTGGGATTTTACAAACCTTCCAACCTTAAACAGAATCTCGTCCTGATATTTGAAAAAGGAAGAAAAAGATTACCTAGGATTTAAAGAGATCGGGAAACTCCGTCCTGATGTGATCTTCGCGCTCCCAGGTAGCTTCTTCTTCAGTGTGGTTGCTCCACTGAATCTTGAGAAACTTGATGCTTCGGGTCCTGGTGGTTCTGAAAGATTCTTCCAAAATACGGATGGGTACTTCAGGATAGGTCAGGTCATCATTGATCTCTATGGTCCGGTGATCAATGTTCTTGAAAACTTCGGTCTTCTCCGGAACTTCAAGGCATTTGCGAAGTAACGATATATGGAACACATTGTGCAGTGCTGACATTTCCTCTGGCAGTTCCAATTGATATGATACTTCTCCTCGAAGATTCAGAATTTTGAAAGGTCCAATATATCTGGGGGCTAACTTTCCTTTGAGCTGAAAACATTGCATTCCCTTCAAAGGCGACACTTTGAGATACACAAAATCTCCGATATTGAAAGAGAGGTCTCGACGTCTCTTGTCGGCATAACTCTTCTGTCTTGACTGGGCAGTCTTGAGGTGCTCACGAATCTTGTGGACTTTCTCTTCTGCTTCTTGTAGGATGTCGGGTCCAAAAATCTGACTCTCTCCTACTTCCGACCAATTCAAAAGGGTGCGACACTTCCTTCCATACATGAATTCAAATGGGGCCATTTGAAAACTAGGTTGGTAACTGTTATTGTATGAAAATTCTGCGAAAGGCAGACAGTCTTCCCATTTAGATCCATACTCTAGCACACATGCTCTCAACATATCTTCGAGTATTTGATTTACTCGCTCAGTTTGTCCATTGGTCTGAGGGTGATACGCGGTGCTGAAATCTAGTCGGGTTCCTAAACCTTCTTGGACTTTCTTCCAGAATCTCGAGGTAAACTGGGTTCCTCGATCCGATACAATGTTCTTGGGGACTCCGTGCAAACTGACGATTCTAGCGATGTATGACTCCTCTAGCTTCGAACTCTGGTATGTGGTCTTGACTAGTAAGAAATGGGCGACTTTGGACAATCTGTCCACTATGACCCAGATAGAGTCATTTCCCCTACTAGAAGTAGGCAATCCGGTGACAAAGTCCATTCCAAAGGAATCCCATTTCCATTCCGAAATCTGTATCGGTTGCAACAGTCCTGCGGGTCTTTGATGTCCTGCCTTGACTCTCTGACATATATCACACTTGGCGATATAGCTTCCGATTTCACTCTTCATCTTATGCCACCAAAATTGTTCCTTCAAATCCCGATACATCTTCATTCCTCCGGGGTGGATAGAATAAAGAGTATCATGGGCCTCTTTCAAAATAACTTCTTTCAATTCCGAATCTGCTGGTACACAAAGGCGTCCTTTGTACCACAGAACTCCTTTGTCTTCGGTGAATCCGAGTACTTTGCCTGTACCGATACGATGCTTGATTCCGTCGATACTAGCATTTCCTTTCTGCGCCTCCTTGATCTGACTGATCAAAGTGGGTTGAAGTTATATGGTAGCCAAAAATCCTTCACTCACTAATTCCATTCGGAAATCTTCCATCTCTTTGTGCAGACTTGGTTGCTCCTTCAAAATCATGGAGTTCAAGCGGCACAGCAATCTGCTACCACATTGGCTTTACCGGGGTGATAGTGAATGTCCAGATCATAATCCTTGATTAGCTCAATCCATCTTCTCTGTCTCATATTCAGCTCCTTCTGAGTGAATATATACTTCAAGATCTTGTGATCCGAATAAATCTCACAACGGTTTCCCATCAGGTAATGCCTCCATGTCTTCAGGACTAGAACTATGGCTGTGAGTTCAAGGTCATGGGTTGGATAATTCTGTTCATGCTGCTTCAGTTGTCGGGATAGATAAGATATAACTTTGCCTTCTTGCATTAGCACACATCCGAGACTGATCTTGGATGCGTCACAATACACATCAAAGGGCTTCGTGATATCCGGCATGATCAAGATTGGGGATGAAATCAATCTTCTCTTGAGTTCTTGAAAACTCGCTTCACATTTGTCCGTCCATTCAAACTTCTTTTCCTTCGTCAGCAATTGGGTCATGGGTCTGGCAATACTCGAGAATCCTTCTACGAACTTGCGGTAGTATCCCGCTAATCCTAGAAATGCACGAACTTGGGTTTGAGTGGTTGGGGCTTGCCAATCTTCAACATCCTTCACCTTAGCAGGGTCAACGGCAATTCCTTCGGCTGATACGATATGTACGAGGAATCCTACCTCCCATAACCAGAATTCACATTTTCTAAACTTGGCATATAGCTGATGCTCTCTAAGGGTTCTAAGAATGGTCCTTAGGTGTATCTCATGTTCTTCTTCCGATTTGGAATAAATCAGAATGTCATCAATGAAAAAAACGACAAACTTATCCAGGAAGTCCATAAAAATCTTATTCATGAGGTTCATGAAATAAACGGTGGCATTGGTTAATCCAAAAGTCATGACCGTATACTCGTATAATCCATATCTGGTGGTGAAGGCAGTCTTTGGAATATCCTCTGTGCGAATCTTGAGTTGATGATAGCCAATTCTAAGATAAATCTTAGAAAACACTTTGGCACCAGTCAACTGGTCAAACAAATCTTCTATCTTCGGCAGTGGGTACTTGTTCTTGATGGTGACATCATTTAACTTCCGATAGTTCGTACACAAACGGTTACCTCCATCTTTCTTGTCCACAAACAAGACAGGTGATCTCCATGGTGACGCAATTGGTTGAATCAATCCAATTTCCAGCATGGCATCCAATTGTTTCTTCATTTCTGCTAGTTCAGACGGGTTCATACTATATGGTCTCTGGGCTATGGGTCCAGTTCCAGGGATTAGTTCAATGATGAACTCGATATCCCAATCTGGGGGCATACCGGGCAAAACATCTGGAAATACATCGGGGTATTCACAGACTATCCGGACTTGGTCAATGGTTGGCTGGGCTATACTCTTGTTGCACTTGAATTGACGAGGCAAGGTTTCAGATATATGCTCGACTGATATTCCGGCTATACTGGTCATGGTTATGGCTTTCTTGGCACAGTAAATTTATCCCTTGTGTTTGGACATCCAATCCATTCCTAGTACTACTTCCAAACCTTCAGTTCCGAGTAGTATTAGATTAGCATAAAAATTTATGCCATGGATTCGGATAGGGACGACTTTGCAAATTTGCCTAGCTTTGGTGGTTGAACCGTGTATTTGAACAATCATAACATGCTTCAATTTGGTTGGTTGAATATTACTAGTGCATGCAAATTCTTCAGTGACAAATGAGTGCGATGCTCCAGAATCAAACAACACTCTTGCAAGTACTGAGTTAACAGAAAACATACCCAGCATGACGTCTGGCACTTCCTGGGCTTCTTCAACATGCATGAGAAAGAGACGGCCGTTGCGGTTGAGCGAATTCCCTGGAGCAAACCTTCTTCCAGGCTGAACACGAAGCTGCTGCTGAGCTGGGGCATTTGCATTGGGGGCTGCGGCAATCTTCTTGGGGCACTCATTGGAATAGTGACCCTTGGTTCCACATTCATAACAAGTCACTTGCGACTTGTCCTTCGCTACAACAGGAACATCATTGCTTCCAGTCCTTGGAGCAGTGTTGGTGTTGGTAGCAGCATTGTTGTTGTTGAACTTGGGTGGTGCACGGTATAAATTGCTGGAGTTTCCAGGGTTGTTGTGGTTTCCTCCGGGCCTTGGTTTTCCACGGTTGGGATTGTAGGGTTCGCAGCATAGAAAACAAAAAATTTCCTACGATGGGAACAACTATGTACCAAGATCTATCTAGTAGATACAAGCAACGGGTGGATATACATCCATAGAATACATACCCTCAAAGACCGAATAGCGTTAACGAGGTTGTACTCATGGATGATGTAGAAGAACGCTTGCCGATCTCAAGATCGTGATGAAGTCCATCTGGTCCAGCGGGTCCAGCACCATCAAGTCCAGCACCGCAAAGCAGTGGTGCATCCGTGATCGCACACACGTACGGGTACCCCGACAACATCCGCGCCCTCGCTCCAGCGAAGCAGCGAAAGCAACAAACCCTTCCAGAAAAAGCCACCGGGAACATGTATCTCGCTGATCCGAGACCATGGGGAAATTCTAAAGGGGGTAGAGAGATCCTTTGCGCGGAGGTGTACTTTGAGAGGATGAGAGGGGGGCCTTTTATAGGGGAGAGGGGGCACCCAAGGGGCATGGATCCCAGCCATGGGGGCTGCCCCCACCTCTCCCACATTCATGTGGGTGGATCTCCCACTCAAAATGAAAAGCCTCCACTCCCATAAAAGAGCCTCCACTCAAAAATCCACCCACATGCATTAAATTTCCACCAAATTTAATGCAAGCTCTCATTTAAATAAAACTCTTTTATTTATTTATTCAGAATTGTGTTAATTACTTTAATTAACAAACATTCACATAAAACCCCTTGCTAGTACTCCATTTCACATGCAGAACCAGTTTCAGCAATTTCAACCAAAACAGTTCCGGTGTCTAGTGAAATAAATTCCTGCGCTTTCCTTTTCTTTTTCTCACATATCATTTGCTCCGAATGGTGTCGGTATCCCTTAAGTGTGTCACCCTACGGTTCGCGAATAATGAAGACATGATCGAGACCCCTCTCCGATCAATAATCAGCAGCGGGACCTGGAGATCCGTACTGACTCCCACACATTCAACGATGACTTCTGTGATCGTGTGAACCTTTTACGCTAGTATCTTAATCCTTTTGTTTCATGATATATTACATGTCCGAGATTCGATCATCGGTATCTCCATACCTAGTTTGATCTCGTTACCGACATGCACTCTTTTTCTCGTTCCCGTGATATAACATTCTAGTGATCAAATCACTTGCTTGCAAGCTAATCAATGTGATATCACCGAGAGGGCCTAGAGCATATCTATCCGTCATCAGGGTGAACAAATTCCACTCTCGATCCATGTGCCTCAACATAACACTTTAGTAGTTCTGAGGCCATCTTTATAATCACCCAGTTACGGTGTGACGTTTGATGTCATCGAGAAACTCTTCTCGTGTTAGTGATTGACATGATCTCATGGTCTAAGGATTAGGATCACTTCGTAAGTTGTTATAGCAATATAAACTCAATGACTTTGATCGTAATGCTATACTTCGGATGAATGATCATCACATCATTACACTAATGTTGTGACCTCGTTATTAAAAACATCCAATGTCCATGATCAGGAAACTTTGATCATCTTGTTAATCAACGAGCTAGTTTATATGAGAGGCATAACTAGGAACTTCCTTTTTGTTTATTAAACACACATGTATTAACGTTTCTGTATTAATACAATTATAGCATGCAAAATAAACATTTATCATAAATAAGGAATACGATAATAACCACTTTATTATTGCCTCTTGGGCATATTCCCTTTAGTCCCCCACTTGCACTAGAGACAATCATCTAGTTTGAAAACTTTACGTATTTGAACACCTATGGCTTTCTGGTGTTCCATATACGCAATTGCAAGTGGTTAACATAATCTACGGATCTGACGCTTTCAGGTCCATGTGTATTTGCATGTCTTTGCATCTCCACGCATCACTCATTCTCCAATGAGATGGCATTGTATAAATTTGGTCTTCTGGTGAGACCTTTAGTTCCTTGGGGTTAAACCATGTCGATACTATTGTCGTACAATGTATCTTTAGTTTTAGCCCGTTGCGAACCACACCTTAGTTTGATAACAAACTATTTGACACAAATTCCCTCCTTTGCTGCTACTATAGCAGTCATATACTTAGCCTTTTGTTGTAGTATCCGTCACAATGTCTTAACTTTGGAATTCATCCAAATCCATCATGGAATCTCCTTTCCATTACATTGTGCCACCCATAGTTTAAATTGATATAAACTTAATTTGTATCTGGTGACAAAACTAGTATCAATGTAACACTTTATAATGAACTATTTGTAATTGTTTGTCACCTCTATACAAATATATTCTTAGTTCTTCCAAAAGATAATAAGAATATCCTTACTATCGTCCAATGATCATTTTATGAGTCATTTTGGTATATGCTCATAACACTTAGAGCATAGGACATATCTGGATGTGTACATATCATGGTATGATTGATCAAAACATCCTTGTGAATGCACTCATCAAGTGTCAAAGCACTTGAATCTTGTTTCACTTATCAAGTGTTGATACACTTGAATCTTGATTCAATTCTTTTCCATGCAACAAGAACCATTTCTTGTCGTTTCTATATTGAACTCCTTCAATATCTCATATATATACGTTTGGCACAACCATATTAGTGTCACAGTCTATCCACTATAGACATTCATGCTAAATATTCGGGTTTTGCCTAAGTCTTTCATCAAAATGAAATTATTAACCTTTGTCAATAAAAATTACATCATTTCTAATCAACAAGATGTCATCCACATAATGTATTAGAAATATGTCTCAGAGCTCCCACTTAATTTCTTGCAAATGCAAGCCTCTTCACTGTCTCTAGATGAAAACTCCTTTTTCATCACGGTGAATATTCCAACTCCGCGATGCTTACTTCAACCATTGAAGTTTGCATGCCCTTTTAGCATCCTATGAATTAACAAAACCCTTTGGATCGTGTCATGTACACGTCCTAGGTAACCATTATATTAGAAGAATTTTGTTTTGTTTATTCATCTACCATATACCAAATTATATGTAGTGGTTGCTACTTTAATCCGTCCAGACTAAATATCGCTATGAAAGATCAAATCTTGTCATAGTCAACTCCGTGAACATTGTCGTAAAATACTTTACGACATGTCGACTATTTCATAGATGTGAAACATCCATGTCTGTTTCTTTATAGATCCAAATACGACAGACAGGTTTTTACACCTTTCCGGAGGGTCTTCCGAGTTCAAAAATTGATTTATCGTGTATGGAACTATCATGGATTTTATGGCTTCAAGCCATTTGATGGAGTCAGGGCCCATCATTGCTTCTTTGCATGTAGTCGGTTCATCATTGTCAAACAATAATGATTTACTCTCAAATCTTAGCATTTGATTGTTTATCCGACCGACTTGGTTCAATAAGAACTTAGATCTCCGTGACCACAACCTTTGAGGCACATAAGCTATGAGCATTATGGCAGCCTCCGAAACGATTTCCGGTGCTGCGCAACTCAGCACATTTAGCTAAGGTTCGTTAAACTTATCAAAGTTCTATTGTCCTCCCACTTAACTTTTATGAAAAATTCCTTCTTCAAGAAACTTCATGTTTCAAGAGACAAACCCTTTTTGTCCTTGGTGTTATGGAGAAATAACCAATTGTTATTCAAAATAACCTACAAAGACATGCTCATCCGACTTTGGTTATAAACATCTTACTTATGTTTAGCATACCAAAATTTAAGAAATGACAACTTGGGTTTTATCCCAAACCATAACTTCCATGGTGTCATTTCAACGGATCAAGATGGAGCTCTTTTCAGTGTAAAAGAGGTAGTCTCTAAAGCTTTTAATCTTTTAAAACATAATGGCAGATTTATAAATAACACCTTTGATCCGACCATGTCACACAAGGTTTTATTACAAATCTCAAACACTCCATACTCCTATGGTGTTTCGGGAGATGTAAATCTAGGTGTTTTGCTAAACTTGCAACTCAAATAAATCCCTTTATGATAAAATCATAATTCATTTATTTTCTTGTTACACTTGTAACTCAAATAAATCCCTTATGATAAAATCATAAACCATTTATTTTCTTGTTATAATGATTTTCCACTTCATCTTTAAAGTCTTTGAAACATTTTCAAATATTTCATACTTCTTTCTCATTAAGTGAATATTCACTCAAATTTCCAGAGAAATTATATAAAGTTGAAACCCATCGCTTATGACTACACATAATGGACTTCATACATCGATATGTAGAAATTCCAATATTTTAGTCGTCTGTTCTTCTTTGGCCTTTCAATGAAGTTTTAATTACCCCGAGGAAAAGTCTCAAAAGCGTCACTTGATCAAATCAAAGACTCCAAAAATCCATAAATATGGAGATTCTTCATATTTTCTTTCCAATATAATTTAAACGGTGATGTCACTTTGTAAGTGATCTTTCAATCATTTGTCTTGCGACATTTTAGCATTAGGTTTTATAGATGTGATTTCTCCAACTAGATTTGTAAATCATCCATCTTATATGGAATACGGTAATTATTTGAACAACCTTTGTTCTCATAATACCTGATTTAAATAACTATTATTAAAACAAATCTTGAAGTCAAGCTTTGATGTCAACGAGAAATACAAACAACGGTTTGTTTGTTTTCGATGAACATCATCACATATTCTCTTTCTAGTTACTTATTAGGCCATTGTGGTTCATGAATTGCGTCATTCCGTATGAAAATTCATGCCAACCAATTCGGTATCCAATACCCAAGAACCACATTGTTTAACAAGCAAAGAATACAACCATAACATGTATATCATCCATATATTTAAATTGGATATTTCCAATCTTTTCTTTTCTGCCAAATATGTTTTATAGATTCTCTTTCAGCATTTCCTTTTACCTTTTAAAATAATCTATCAACATCAAGAGTGGCGCCATATATATGACACATAGTCCAAAGCCCGTATATTCAAATAATAATACCTTTGGACTAGCACTTTGAAGTAGATCACCATCATCAAATGATCGGCGTTCTTTCAAAATCCATTCTTTAGTAATATTTTAGTGAAGTAAACACTTTACATACATCTTCTTTTCTTCCTTATCATGACGACTTTCATGATCAAGCTACTATAGCTTATAAAGGAGAATCGTGAGTATAACGTTACTTTCCAAAACCTTTTGGACGATTAGGATGTCTAGCATCTCCAACCTTCGAAAATTCTTATCCAATATGAGAACATATATTATACTCTATCATATTGCAACCAAAACATTGTTTCATATATTGTTATATCCGCTACACATGATGGTTTCTAAAAAAATTATTTTCAGCTCCTAGATAAACTTGATATTAAAACAATCAAGAATCATGGAGGCAAACATGATACTTAAGATACTAACACTGTAATTGTTACTCTCGATTTAATACTAACTATTAAATTTCACGGAGTAAATAGAGTTTGATGAAAGTTTGCAATAGGACTTTAAACTTTAGATTTACACTCAACACAATACGATACCAGATCGTAAAGTATATATCCAGAATTCTATAGTTCTATTATCTCAATTACAACTAAGCATAAAGTGGTGAACGAATGCCAATGACTACAACAAATTATGCAAATTCACTTTGATTTAATTTATGATAAATTGAGTTCTTACTAATCCAAATTAGAAATGAAGTCCCACTCAAAAACGACATCCCTCGTGCCTTTTTGGTGATTACATGAACCAAATCCACTACACCAAGTCCGATCATCACGTGAGTCGATGTAGTTTCAAAGGCGAGCATCAAATGGGCATCATATCTAACATATGACTCAGGCTTAACCTTTCGGTCCATGTTCCGAGGCCATGTCTGTACATGCTAGGCTCACCAAGTAATAACCTAAGTATTCGCGTGTGTAACTGTCTTACACCCGAAATATGGTTGTGGATCCAAGAACACCCGATCATCACGTGATGTCTTGGAGCAACGAGAACATAATCGATGCATACTAAAGGAAGAACACATTCTTATATTGATATTTAAATGAGGGATCATCTTATTATGCTAATAAAACGCCAAACAAGCAATATAAGATGCAACAAACATCTCATGTAAATAAGTGAAATGATATGGTTCTTGCATATGATCTCCATCATGTGCACCGTGGTATTATCTCTATCATACCTCTATGTGTAAGGCCAAGGTCTATGGAACCTACACGTTATGTGTGTTGTAAGAGTATCATCTCATACTTCTACTTACAACATTACCATATCATGACACAAGCCCAGCAACAATCTAAACTAGACACCTCTAATTTATCCATTGCAATTTTTACGTGGCTTAGGGCTTTCGAAGATAGAACCGTTCTTACCTACGAACATGAACCACAACGAGGATAACCAAATTGTTGACAACTCGTTGCAAATTAGATATTGACTATAGTAGGAGAGACAGACACCCGCTAGCCACTTATGCAAAACTAGTTGCATATCAAGCGTGGAACAGGTCTCATGTGCGAGGACATGTAAAGTTTGTCCGGGCCGCTTCATCCCACTATGCCACCAATATCCAAAGTACAAATAAGAAGCAATAAAATGATCATCATCGCCCACATAATCATATGTGTACTACCCGTGCAAAGCATCTACGCATAGATCCGGCTCTGATACCACTGTAGGGTTCGCATCATAGAAAACAAAAAAATTCCTACAATGGGAACAACTATGTACCAAGATCTATCTAGTAGATACAAGCAACGGGTGGATATACATCCATAGAATACATACCCTCGAAGACCAAATAGCATTAACAAGGTTGTATTCGTGGATGATGTAGATGAACACTTGCCGATCTCAATATCGTGATGAAGTCCATCTGGTCCAGCCGGTCCAGCACCATCAAGTCCAGCACCGCAAAGCAGCGGTGCATCCGTGATCGCACACACGTACGGGTACCCCGACAACCTCCGAGCCCTCGCTCCAGCGAAGCAGCGGAAGCAACAAATCCTTCCAGAAAAAGCCACCGGGAACATGTATCTCGCTGATCCGAGACCATGGGGAAATTCTAAAGGGGGTAGAGAGATCCTTCGTGAGGAGGTGTACTTTGAGATGATGAGAGGGGGGCCTTTTATAGGGGAGAGGGGGCACCGAAGGGGCATGGTGCCCAGCCATGGGGGCTGCCGCCACCTCTCCCACATTCATGTGGGTGGAGCTTCCACTCAAAATGAAAAGCCTCCACTCCCATAAAAGAGCCTCCACTCAAAAATCCACTCACATGCATTAAATTTCCACCAAATTTAATGCAAGCTCTCATTTAAATAAAAATCTTTTATTTATTTATTCAGAATTTTGTTAATTACTTTAATTAACAAACATTCACATAAAACCCCTTGCTAGTATTCCATTTCACATGCAGACCCAGTTTCAGCAATTTCAACCGAAACAGTTCCGAATGGTGTCAGTATCCCTTAAGTGTGTCACCCTACGGTTCGCGAATAATGCAGACATGATCGAGACCCCTCTCTGATCAATAATCAGCAGCGGGACCTGGAGATCTGTACTGACTCCCACACATTCAACGATGACTTCTGTGATCGTGTGAACCTTTTACGCTAGTATCTTAATCCCTTTGTTTCACGATATATTACATGTCCGAGATTCGATCATCTGTATCTCCATACCTAGTTTGATCTCGTTACCGACATGCACTCTTTTTCTCGTTCTCGTGATATAACATTCTAGTGATCAAATCACTTGCTTGCAAGCTAATCAATGTGATATCACTGAGGGGGCCCAGAGCATATCTATCCGTCATCGGGATGAACAAATTCCACTCTCGATCCATGTGCCTCAACATAACACTTTAGTAGTTCTGAGGCCATCTTTATAATCACCCAGTTACGGTGTGACGTTTGATGTCATCGAGAAACTCTTCCGGTGTTAGTGATTGACATGATCTCATGGTCTAAGGATTAGGATCACTTCGTAAGTTGTTATAGCAATATAAAGTCAATGACTTTGATCGTAATGCTATACTTCGGATGAATGTTCATCACATCATTACACTAATGTTGTGACCTTGTTATTAACAACATCCAATGTCCATGATCAGGAAACTTTGATCATCTTGTTAATCAACGAGCTAGTTTATATGAGAGGCATAACTAGGAACTTCCTTTTTGTTTATTAAACACACATGTATTAACGTTTCCGTATTAATACAATTATAGCATGCAAAATAAACATTTATCATAAATAAGGAATACGATAATAAGCACTTTATTATTGCCTCTCAGGCATATTCCCTTCAGGGATAGGTCAGACGGTTCATCGGGGGTCTGTTGGTTCTTGGGGCAAACCCTGGAGATGGGTTGGGGCGATACTTTGGTGTATGGTGGGTTCCTGGTTGATGCATCATGCGACGCTTGCGGTTCTCATTGGCTTGGTTGATCTTTCCTTCCATCTGAATGGCAGAGTCAACTAAGGCTTCAATGTCTACAAAGGGGATATTGACTAACACTGTCTTCATCTCATCGTGCAGACCATTCAGGAATATCTCTTTCTTCTTGGCTTCAGTGTCGATCTCATCCGGGGCATACCTATCTAATGACAAGAATTTGTCACGGTATTCCACTACGGTCATACTTCCTTGCTTCAGTTCTCTGAATTCATCTCTCATCCTCTTGATTAAACCCGGTGGCACATGGGTTCTGCTGAACTTGACCTTGAATTTATCCCAAGTCATCATCTGACCTCCGGTCATTGCACGAATGTTGTTCCACCATGCTCTTGCATCTCCGACCAGATAGTGAGTGGCGAACAGAACTTTCTCGTTAGCTTCCACTCCTGCGACTTTCAGATTGTTCTCCATGGTTTGCAGCCAATCATCTACATCTAGGGGCTCTTTTGACTTAGTGAAAACAGGTGGATTGGTGTTCTGTAAATTCTTGAGCTTAGATACATGGTTGTCCTGATTTCCATGGCCTTGGTTATTGTTGTCCATCTGGGCGATGTGTTGAAGGGTGGCTAAGTTGGCTTTACGTTCGACTCTTTTAGCTTCGCGGTCGGAAACCAACATTTGTATGATCTGCAACATCAGGTTCGGGGATGAACTGCTTCCTCCACGAGGCATCTGAAGATTGAGATAGATCATGAGAAAAGAGGGAAATTTCTAAGGTTTAGGGGTTGTTGAAAAGTTTTTGAAGTTTGACTCAGATTTTTCTAGCAACTTGCTTTTCATTCATTCATAGCACACAATACAAACACACACCACAACAAGGAAAAATAGATGGTTTTAAGAACCATTCTGGGAAACTATGATACAGTGGGACCGACTACAACTCACTAACGCTAGTGCTCAAGTGCAACTACTCCTTGGAGTCAGTTTCCTCATCCTCCTCATCATCATCATCGATGAAGGCGAAATCATCCTCATCGGTGAAGAAGTCCATGGCCTGATCCTGTCATCATCATCACTGAGATAGGAGTAGGGGTCTCCACGAAGGTCTTCCCCTGCATTCTCCCTCTCCTCCAACTGCATATCTCTCTTGTGGATGGTCTCCTCCAAATCCGTGATCCGGTGGGGAAGACGAGCAATGATGCGCTCCTTCTTCTCGAGCTGACGACGACGAGACTTGCAATCCTTCACTAGCATGGCGAGGGTCTGATCCTTCTTCTTGGCGATGGCGTACTTGTGGTTGGCGTAGGAACGGGCATTGTCCAACTCCTTCAGACGGTCATACATCATGAAGCTAAGGTGGTCCAATTGACTCTTTAGCTCGGGGTGATATGGGGCCTCCAGTGGCTGTCCCATAACATCACGCCTTGGGTAGAAATCAAAACGGGTACCCTTGATCTGATTGATACTCTGCCCACACAGAGGGGCAAGAGCTTCCTGCATTGCCCTGGCCAGTCCATCGAGCCAGTTGTTCTCTCTTAAGGTGAACTGAATTACCTCTGCAGTGGGAGGTTCAATCTTTCCTCGGAGACTTGCAACAACTAGCCACTGTATATCTTATCCTTCCTGATCATTGAGCTGAGCTCCAAAGAACTCAAGGTGCGGACGCTCCAGCATTTCCGACAGCTGGTCCAAGTCCCGCTCAAAGACGAGGTCTTCTCCATTCCCCAACTGATAAAACTTGATGTACTTCACGTCCATCTATAAGAATATAGGATGAGTAAGTTAGTAGAGTGATCAAGTGTGTCAAATTTTATGTACTTGGCAAGAATTTTTGAGGAACATGAATTTTCCAAAAAGAATCCAAGTGATAAGAATGAGAATAGGTTTTTGTAAATACTCACTTCCTTTGGTTTTGAAACTAAGTTTTTGATTCAAACGTGCATTCTAACTAGGGTCTCCTATGGTCAGAATGACTCTGATACCAACTTGTCAACACCCGGATTTTTAATCCCAGATGCCTGTTATGCCATACAACGCAATCCTAGGATTACCATTTTTGCAAGACATAACAGATTTGGATATCACAGTACATCATCGAATACAAAACATACATAAGGTCTTACACAAATAAGGATCTCAGGATCCAGTTGTTAATACAACTCAAGCAACGGAATAACGTAATAGTAACGATAGCGTATGCGAAGCTCCATCTTCAGGGTCACATGCAATGCTGACGATGGGAGATGATCCTAGTTGTCGTAACCTTCCTGCGGTCCATCATCCGGGTATTCCTCTTCAAAGTCTGGCCACGGGAATAGCCAGGGACAAAGCCATGAGTACTCTCTAAGTACTCGCAAACTAATACTAACAAGTTAAGGGGTTTTTTTGTAGTAGGATACTAAGCTTTAGGGTTGTTTTGCAAAAAGCCAGATTTACCTCTACTAAGTTCAGAAGCAAAGAAAGCTAGTTTAAAGTTTTATAACACCTAAGTCAGAACTTGAATTTCATATAACAACTCTGTTGTGGTCAAGTCAAAGTCACAAATCATTTCACAAGTTGTTTTGAAAACATCTGACAGTGGAACAGTATGGCCACTCCAACTGTCCATAGCCGCGGACGCGGCTATTCGAGTAGTTTGACACTCTACAGAGATTGTACACTTTCACCACAACATTCGATACATCCGTCAGGAACAATCCTGAATTCACCATACTCAGTATGTGGATAATCAATCTTATCCTTTCAATTACACGCCCTAGTATAGGCACCTCTCCTATAAGTTTGGCCTCCCAACCATGACCAACTGTCATCTTGGGTACTGCATAGGTGGACAATCTTCACAAGGTAGCCTCAGCTCAGACCTTGGCCACAAGGAAATCCATACTAAGGTATATAAATTTCTAGCCAAGCCCTACCCAATTTTCGGGTATTGTGGTTGTACGGTAAAATTTGAATGGTATCGCATCTAGACAACCATCAGTTTTATAAAGGGCTAAGGATCATGCCTCAACATTTTTATCATCAAAATCATCTGGTGTTCAGGAACACATGTCAAAACATTTCAGTACAATGACTCATCATTCTAAGGTTTTCATAACCATTTTCACCAAGTATTCCCATATAATGTTGATCAAGTTTTATGCTAAGCACTAGCATCTACAAGTGGGGGTAAGCACTAATGGGGGATGGTAAACTAGTGGGGTTGTAACTAAGTTCAATCTTATGCCTTAGGATGACATCAAGATTTTCTAGCTTAGGCCAAATTTTATGCTCTTTATGCAACCTTCAATATCTCTTTCTAGAATCTACGAGTCACTTAAGTCAACTCTAAGTTAAAGCTTTGATAAAGAAATAAAG
Source organism: Avena sativa (assembly GCA_916181665.1). NCBI lineage: Eukaryota > Viridiplantae > Streptophyta > Magnoliopsida > Poales > Poaceae > Avena > Avena sativa. The sequence goes on along the minus strand of OV702284.1, from coordinate 185,240,178 downwards.
TAGAGGGCTTGCAAATAAAACTAGGATTAGTTTATCAAGTGGATATGATCACATATGCTTAAGGCATATAGTTTGCATGGTAGCAAGCAAGTAATGGTTTGTTTGCATCATTGCAAGTATAGGCTTGCATAGGTAAATTATCTTGCAAGTGTTAGCTTGCCTTGTGCAGAGCAGTGGTTGAAGTTCTCCTCGGCTTCTTCTTCGTAGAATCCTCCTTCCTCCTCGTATCCTTGGTCGGTACTAGCGTCTATAAATAAATACGAGGTACACAATCACGAAACAATACTTAACTACTTGCAATCATCACACAAAAGGGTCCTATAGATGATCTAGCATCATCACTAACATTACAATATTAAGGCTTGGTTTGAATTCCTTTTATTTTTAGAAAAGTAATTTCTACTCATTGAAAAACTACTTAAGATTTAATATTCTCTAAACCAAACATGGGATCATGTTGACACATGTCATCACCACTTATTTTAGTCCATGGGAATGTGATTTAAAGTGGTGTCACAATTTAATAAGGTTTTACTCTTTTATTTTAATTAATTAAAGTGGCTAGAAATGCCTATGTGGCATTCTTTTATTACTTGGTCATTATTTCTGTAAGTACACCTATATATTTTTATATATTCTGAAAGGTATGGTTAAATGTTATTTTTGAGAGTTGGAATCCACTCAAAAGCTATTATGATTTAAATTTGAAAAATGTTTGAATGCAGAAAAGCTTCTGCCTTGTTATTTTTACCATGGATGATCTACAGATCCAAATGACTTGAATCCAACGGGCTTGGATTCAGCATTCCCAGGCCTTTATAACAAAATTGGTTTTATTCAATTTGGTTCACCGAATCGACCTGGGTTAATTTTTGAAACTGGGTACAAAAGTGTGTTTGAAATAAAATGGAAAAGGTTAAATTCAAATAACTGGGCTGCGTGGGAAGTGATACTGGGCCGGCCTGCTAAGCACAGCGCTTACGCGGGCTGGTTAAGTCGCTGTACCCACGCTTCAGTGAGACGAGGGGGTGCGAAGCGGTATGGGGCGATGTGGTGCGTTCGATCTGGTTCTAATCCAACGGCTGAGGGTCATCGTCGACGTTGGGAAACGCCGACGAGACAGAAACCTAGCACGGCAGGTGCGGGTCGTTGGGGGCTCACCGGGGTTTCGGCGAGGGTCGGCGAGGCGGGCGAACGACGAAGTCGACGACGGCGAACCTCCTGGTACCGGCAGCTTCTCCTGGGGCGGCTCCAATCGCTGGCCCCCTTCTTCTCCGGTGAAATTCCGACGAAGTGTTGCGCGCCTTGCTCCGGGAACGGGGTGGCACGATCAGTGAGGAGAGGGGAGTGAGATGGTGTGCTCAATTCGGCTGGGGGTGGCCTCTATTTATAGTCACGACGATGAGACCGAACGGGATGGGCAGGCGACGGTGGGGACATGGCTACGGGCGGCTAGAGGCATGGGCGACGGTGGCGATCGCTTGGTGGTCTCCTGGCGATGATCTACGGATTTAATGCGCGCGTAGGGGCGATGCGGTTTGGTCTGGAATGCGCGATGCTCTGCGCGGCAGAGGCGGCGTCTTCGACAGCGAGCGGCGGCTGTGCGGCATGGGCGGCGAACGGGGATGTCTGGCGGTCTCCTGGGTTGGTGGCGATCATGTATGCACGCGGCAAGGGCGGCGCGTGGTCTGTGGGCGTCGGTCGAGCGTGGCGCTCTGGCGCATGCTCGGCATGGTTGCTCGCGAGCGAGATGGGACAGAGAGTGGCGGTGGACGGTGGGCTGCCTCCCAGACAAGGTTGGCACGGCTAAATCTCCTTCTACCTTGCTGCCTCCACTAGGTGGCATGGTGAGCTTCGGCTGTTCACCATTGATGTCATTGCCCAGCTTACAGTCAGGCTAGTTCTTGTTTTAACTTTCTAGATGATCTACTGAGATAGAGAGGGAACAAGTTAGGCTTCAATCAGCTCACAATAGTGTTTAAGATTTTGATGATTTGTGTCTGCAAAGTGTTTGATGAAATGGCCGCAAGAATTCAAGTTTTGAATTTTGAAAAGATTTTTGGTGGGTGTGCTAGGTTGATGCTGGTGAGTCTGCAGATGCTTGGGTTTTGAAAGTTGAGCTTGTTTGAGTGGTTTTTGAAAAAGTGGGATCTTCTCATATGATAAAGATTCAATTTTGAACTGTCATTTAAACTATGCATTTGAAAGTTTCTGGATGATCGCAAAGGGGGCCTTGATACTTTGTTATGAGTACCATCAAGGGGTGCAAAGATCCAGAAAAGTTTCTGTTAAGTTCTGAAAGTTTGGGACAGCCGAAGTAGGCATGGGAGTTAAATTGTTCAAAATGACCATTCCCTTATTTTATTTGTTTTGATTTACTTGTCTTTGAGAAAAGTTTGGGAATTGTTTAGATGATGTTTATTTCACCTAAGCATCCATTTACAAGCAAAGGAGCACACAAACAAGGTGGTTCAAAAGAATTCAAATTGAAATGCACACACATGCATGCTTTCATATTTTTATTTAGAAAAGATTTTGTTAACCCTAATTTTGATGATTAGAGTTTGATGATCCAAGTTTAGTATTTTTAGGATGTTACAACTAGCAACTACTTGTCCAAGATAGCTACTAACAACGGAGAGCATGCAAGATCACAAACAACACAGACATGATAGAATCATAAAGACAAAACCATTAATCAAACCAACATAATAATCTCAATATCCATCGGATCCCCGCAAACACAACATGCATGATTACAAATAGATTAGATCTTGATCATGAACGGAGCTCACAAGATCTATACATGAAAGCACAAAGGAGGAGATACAATCATCTAGCTACTAAATGGACCCATAGTCCAAGGTGGAACTACTCACTCAGCATACCGGAGAGAAGGCCTCCGGGATGATCTCCCCTCCGGCAGGGTGCCAGGAAGAACTTCAGATCCCCATGATCTAGGGACGATGGTGGCAGCGGTTACAAACGGTTTCGTGGAGATTTGATCGGGTGCTTAGGGTTTCTGCATCGGGGGCTTCTTATAGGCGAAGGGGGAGGCCGAGGCGGCGGCCAGAGGGGGCAAACCCTACCCAGGCACGGGGTAGGGTCCACCCGTGCCTAGGGGGGTATCCGCCCTGGCACGCCTCCTCGTCTCCCCTTTGGACTTCTTGTTCCCCACGGAAATTAATTAACTTTGACGTTTATCCCATCCAATTCTGAGAATATTTCTTTACTAACTTTTCTGAAATAAAAAATAGCAGAAAACAGGCATCTGGCACTGTTGCAACTTGTTAGTAGGTTAGTACCATAAAACATGTAAAAAGCACCTCAAAGTGTGGACAAGTAAAGCAAAGTAGATACTAAACAAGCATGGAACATCAAAAATTATAGATACGTTTCTGACATATCAAAGACCAGAGAGGCCAAGGCGCTGATCGACAATCTCCGCATGCGATCGTGTACCGCATACCAGAGATGAACAAGTGTGACGCCCATAGATCCAAGATGATCGCATACCGTGCACTCTACAACTCACTCGAAGGGGACTTGGACAACTGCGAGCTTCGGCAAGTTGGAAGGAAAAGCAACAAAGAGGCTGACAGGCTCGCCAACGTCGGCTCCACCTGCACACGGGTGCCACCAGGTGTGTTCCTCGAACAAATCTGTGTACCCTCTATCAAGAGAAAATTCCCAAAAGGATCAGCCGAAGAAGCAGAGCACTCGGGTGCTGCGTTACCCAACAGCCAGGAAGGACCCAAAAAGCTGGACACAGAAGCCGAGTTGGTCAGCCTGATGCAGGTCATGGCGGTTGAAGAAACATGGACACAGCCGTACCTTGCGTACCTGATAAACAATCAACTGCCCGATGACCCGATAGATGCTCGGCGCATATCTCGCCGGTCCAAAGCATTCACCATCATCAATGGCGAGCTGTACAAGCGCAGCATTTCGGGTGTGCTCCAACGGTGCGTCACCATCGGTGACGGCAAAAGCATCCTCCAAGACATCCATGAGGGTATCTGGGGCCATCATGCAGGCAGTCGCGCCCTTGTCGCCAAAGCTCTATGAGCTGGGTTCTACTGGCCAACCACAATGAAAGATGCCAAGGACATCGTCTAGAGGTGCAACGCGTTCCATAGGTACGCGGACAAGCCACACGCGCCAGGATCCGAGCTGAGGCCCATACCGCTGGCCTGGCCCTTCGCCTAGTGGGGCCTCGATACGATCGGCAAACTGCCAAAGTCCTCGCCAGGAGGTCACGTCTTCCTCCTGGTTGCAGTCAACAAATTCACCAAGTGGATCGAAGCCATGCCCGTCACAAACCAAAGAGGCAAAACTGTTGTCAAATTTTTTGAGTCCATTGTCTATAGGTTCGACGTGCCTCATAGCATCATAACAGACAACGACTCGAACTTCATCTCGAAGGAGTTTCGTGACTTTTGCGGGAACCTCGGCATCAAGATATCATACTCTTCCGTGGTGCACCCACATACCAATGGTCAAGTCGAAAATGACAATGGCCTCATAGTAAAAAACATCAAAAAGCGCCTGCTATGCCTACTCGAAAGGCTCGCGGGGGCCTGGGCAGATGAGCTACCTTCGGTTCTCTAGAGCCTTCGCACAACTCCAAACAGCTCAACTGGCTACATGCCTTTCTTCGTGGTGCACGGAGCCGAAGTCGTGCTACCCGCCGAGGTACGCCACAAGGCCCCATGGGTCGTCGCTTACAGCGAAGACAAATCATCATCAACACTCGAAGACGCCGTCGACACACTCGACGAAGCACGTGACATCGTTGTTGCTCGCTCAACGGTCTATCAGCAGAGCCTCCAAAACTACCACAGCCGCCGGCTGCGCCCAAGGTCCTTCGTCGAAGGAGACCTCGTCCTACAACTCAAGCAAGAAGGGCATAAGAAGCTCGAGTCACCCTGGGAAGGACCCTACATCGTCACCGAAGTCATCCCAGGTGGCGCCTACCGCCTCATGGGCGTCGCATCAGGAGTCGAATACTCCAACCCCTGGAACGTCACACGACTGTGACGCTTCTACCCCTAGTTACCCTTTACTTTGAATAAGGCTATTCAGCCAAGGGTACTCAGCCGAACAATGTACCTCCTCGTTTGCTATGAATAAAAGCTAAGTTCCTTGGCCCAAATATATTTTTTCTCCTTATATTATTTCTCGCTAAATATGCTCAGGGGCTACGCCTCACCTCACGACTTTGTCGACTGCAAACAACGCATACAACCCGAGTAGCTGACCATGTCAGACTAACGAAAGGGACATGCACATTACAAAGAACCACGTGCCAATACATATAAACTTTACAAAGGGCATTACAAGCCCACTCGAATAAACACAAATCTTACATCATCTCGTTTTCTTTACAAGACCTAATTGTTTTGTAGCATTACATTCGCCCGTTGCTGGACAAATCTACAATCTCTTTAGCGTGTTGCGCCACAGCTGCGTAATGAGGGCGCATGTCCCATAAGCTTCCATCTGGTCGAAGGGGCGGTCCAGTCGCCACCTCTGCAAGATTAACATCACGACAATGCAATCGAACAAGAGACAAGGCAGCCTTGACCCTTGCAATTAGCTGATGACGCACCAACTCCTTTACATGGCCTACATTTTGAAATTTACCAAGAAGACCTAGGAAAGTAGAAGGCGCATCATCCAAAGTGAACATGATGGACCAAATGGCTGCAAGTGATGACCTCGCCTGCCTCATCACCCGAACAACCTGGTTTACGCGATCTTGCACCGTCGCAAGGACGATGGCTCGATCACAGTCCATCCAGAAGAAGCCACCAGCCTCCAGCTCTTGTTGCATCAAGCAGTTCATTCGAACTGCGACGCGCTCCTTCTCTTCCCTCGGAATGAGATTCACATCTGCAAAAAGCATGGAATGAGCCAACAGACAAATAAGGTGCACCCGAAAGGGCATCGGTTCACGAAAGACTTATATTGAAGTTGCTCACCCATCTGCCGCAATTCTCCAAGCAAGAACTCCTCCATGGCAGTGGCTTGCTCAGCCTTTGACTCCACACATCCGCGAGGCCTCGGATGCTGAGGATATCCTTTTCTAGGTTGCGGACATGATCGCGCAGAAAGGTCAATTGCGATGCGTCATCCAAAGATGATCGAGGCTCAGGCGCAGTCAGGGTAACAACTGGAGCCTCACCCGAAGGATCCTAGAAGTAAATAAGCAAGTATGAACATCACAAAGACTTTTGGCAGCAACTCAAAGATAGACTTATATACATAAATAAAGCCACCGCGTGGCAAAGTGGGACTTGTTCATCCGCAAGACTGTTACAAAAATAGCAAAATCAAAAAAGCTACACTAGCTACAGTACAAAGGCCTAAGCACCCGCATCCGGAGCAGCCTCGGAGCTAGACTGCCTGTTCTTGGCATCCTGCTGCTGCTTCGCCGCATAATCGACCAGGAGGTCGATGAGCTTAGGCCCGTAATGCTTACAGAGATAAGCAAAGAGGGCAAAAGCTACCTCGGAGCCATCCGCCGCCATCGACATCCTGGACATGACTTGAGGCAAGTCCAGCTCGGCTCCGGATGCCATCGCCATGGCCAGCCCCATGGAAGCGCCGATACCCTTCTGCTTGCGTTTGTACTCCGCCGGAGCTTCCTCTGACAGAGCATCCGCAAGGGAGTCGACGTCATCAAGGGTGACGCCCTTGGGGACAACCTCCTTGTAGAAGCGCGTGAGCACTTTCTTGGCCTTCTCCAGGGAGCCAATGGCAGCGGAGCAGCGATCCTCGATCGCAGCAGCATCAGTCAGGGCATCCCCATTCTCCAGCGCACCACGATCAAACGTGATGCTAGAAGCATCTGATGGAAAGAAGAAAAGAAGACTCGAATGAGAAAGGGAAAAATACACTAAAAAATCAGAACACCCAAAGGATACAAGAGCAACTTACCAGAGATAGCCCTGGCAGCAGCCATGAGCTTATCAACCACTTCCTTCTCCCGGGTGGCTGCAACGGCCGCGAGCTGCTGCTCGCGATCTTCAGCCTCCTTCTACAAGCGGTCCTTGGCTTCCAGAACATCCGATGCCTTCTTCTCCACCTGGCCGAGGCTCTTTTCGAGAGTGTTCAGCCTTCGGAGCGCGGTATTGTTATCATCTGTAGGATGAAGACATTTCAGGTGAACACAAGTAGACACTTGGCGAACTCAGACAACAACCAAGAAAACAACTACGCACCTTGGAGCTGCTTTAGCTCACCACCTGGGGAATAGAAGCTGTCGGATTTGATTCCTCCATAACTTCTTGGGTGTCCCCATCAAGGGACTCCTCCCAAGAGTTGGGAGACAGATGATGCAACTGAATCCCATAGAAAAAAGGAGTCCATGAAGGAATTCTTGGACAGGAAGAGAAAGACCGTGGATAACAAAGGCATAGAACATCACCCAAAACATTTCGGGTGGGCGTGGGATTACCTCATCGCCAGGGAGGATGGCATCCTCCTTATTCTTGGGGATCAACCCAGCATTGCGCAGCTTGTGCAGATCCCCATCGCGCATGTCCGTGCGCTTCCACCCGCCGTCAGTGGCGTGGGCCGTAGTGGCAACCTTTTTGCCGCCGCCGATGGCGCTCGAACCATCTCCAGCGATTGTCTTCTTCGGCTTTCCCATCTTGTAGCGGCGGTGCGAGCGCAAGAACAAGGAAGGAAAAGTGTGGAGAATGTCCAGTGCGCAACATAGGGCAGCAAAGCTCACGAAAATGGAGGCAAATGAGATGAGCAAATGGCAAAGGGTAAAAATAAATCACTGTTACCCTGCGGTATAAAAGGACGAAGGCGATGCGCATGATCCTTCGATTGAGAAGCCCTAGCGTACCGCTCAAATCTGACCATACACGTGTCAACACTACACCGAATTGTCGCCAGCACGCCGTCCACTACGCACGGAAACCGAGGAGACGTCGTAATTTTCACCACGTTTACGTGTGACTAGTCAACATCAAGTCAGGCGGTGGGACCCATGATCATCTCGTCGCATCATCTCTGTTGTCGCAAATGGTTGAGATCACCAATCGTTAGCACTGACATCATCAAAGAAAAGCCAGCAACGGCTCGAAGATTTCGACTGATCATTTAAGTACTTACTCGAATCTACGATTCGAGAAACTACTCGGGGGCTACTCCTATCAGGAGCGCTGGCCGCGCACCTGAGAAATTACTAAGGTAACATCACTTCGACATTATCTTCGAGTCCTACGTCGAGTCTGTGACTCCACTACGGACTCGGGGGCGACTCCCATAGGGAGCGTTGGTTGAGCATCCGAAAAAATTGTGTCCGTCAGACTTACACTGAAAACGACTAAACTAAAAGTCTCTGCTCGAGTCTACGACTCGAACAGACACTCAGGGGCTACTCCCATAGGGAGCGCTGGTCGCGCACCCTATGAATTTTTTGATTGCGATCCTTTAGATCAAAATACAACAATATCTTTTTGGCAACTTTGCCCAAACCAATGCTAAGTGAGAAGAAGTCTCATTGGCCACCCGAAATACCTCCGTAGTGATAAAACTTTGGATGCAGTGTCTGTGACGCAAAGATAAGACCTACAGATATCATCTGATGGCCTGGTAACGCACCTAACTGCGCTTTGCCAGTTAACTTCCGTGTCAACAGGCATGATGAAAATTTCGACGGACGCGTTGGGTACACTACTTGAAAATCACTGGGATTCGACTCCTGTAAGACCACAACGGCCTGAGTCGAATCACACCAAAAATCGTTCTGAATTTGAGTCTGGGGACTCGAGTTTGATGAAGATGGTGTTGTTTTGTCCTATGACAGTTAACTAGACCTGATCCGTCGGGCGAGCCAGGCACACGCATCAACAATCCCTATGAACTAAACATTATATCCTTGAAATAGCAGGCTCAAATTGCACCCAAAATATTGAAGAGTCTTCAGCCGAATCTACGATTCGACTGAACACTCGGAGGATGCTGACATGGATATACCCCACGGGTACATGATATTGGTATACCTGGTCCAGCCCAAGGAAGGCCCACGTCAGGATACTTAGCCCATAAAGACTTAGGGTGACCCAAGCCCATGACGTTTTCGACTCCTTGGAGGACAAGTCTAGATTAGATAGAATTTTAAAGGGTACCAACCCTAATTTGTAACCGACTCGACCTAACCCAGGACCTGTCTATCTATATAAAGACAAGGAGGGTACGACGAGAAGGATCTGTCAACTCACCGCATACACACCTCCACACCAGATTGCATCTGCGCACCCCTGTAACTTTCGATTCCGCCGTAATCAAGAGCAGACAAACAGGAGTAAGGTTTTCCCTCCGGGCGCCCAAACCTGGGTAAATCTCGTGTCCCTGTGTTGCTTGTCTGTTAAATGTTTCGCGACTTCCAGTATCCCCATCTTCTCCAAAATCCAAGTCCATAACAATGGGCATTGACAAAATCGAACCTCGTCAGTTTTCGTATTAATACAATTATAGCATGCAAAATAAAAATGTATCATAAACATTGAATAAGATAATAACCACTTTATTATTGCCTATCGGGCATATTCCCTTCACTAAATTAAAGTTAGTAAAGTTTGAATAACTTTATAGAAAACGTAGCAATATTTATGACTCTAAATTGATACTAATAGATATGTTCTTAAATTTAGTTTCATAATATGTCAACTTGATGTAATATATATTGCTATATTTATCTACAAAATTAGTCAAATTTGATAAGGTTTGACTTAGGTAAAAGCTAAAAGTACACTTATTTGCGGACGTAGGGAGTATGTTTTTGGGAGGATGTTTGGCTAAGGGAAACATCTACAGTACAACGACTTCCTTCATTATATAACATTGCATAAGGCAAGAATGTCCTGGTGGTGAACGTTTTAGCTCAAACTATAGTGAATATTGTTTTTAGAAGAGGTTTGACTGACAATAAATGGAACAATTGGTTATATTTATGTTGGAGATTAATGAAGGTTTAACTCTCACATGATCATGATAAATTTGTATGAAAACTCAATTTCACATGAATATTTCCTGCAAAATCCAAATATCTAGACTTAATTAAGGTCTTACTATATTTCTACGTAAATATATATGAAAGATGAAAATTCCTCTCAAGATATTTTTATGTGGTTCCTTAATAATGAAGTCCTGCTAACAGAAATCTTGCTAAACGTAATTGGAATGGGTGTCATAAGTGCTGCTTTTGTGACTCGATGGAGACTGCATTTCCTTTTGCAAAAATTATTTGGCGCATGGTATATTTCATCTACAATATACCACCACCAATAAGTATTACTAATATGTCTGGTAATTGGTTGAATGAGATTGACATGGATATGCCCTACGGGTACCCGATGTTAGTCTACCTGGTCCAACCCGACGGAAGGTCCACTCGATGACCTACTAGGGTCCATGACGCCTATGACATTTCAGATGCTATGAAGCCCATATGGACACGGACTCCCAACCGCACAAGACAAGAAAGAGCTCAAGACTAAAGTTTGAGTACAACTTGTAACGTACTCGTATTGGCACCCGAGAACTAGCCTCTTCATATATAAAGGATAGAAGGGTCCAACGAGGAGGACAGATTACGTTACAATAGAGACCACAATAGATCTACAGATCTAGCTCTCTACTTACTGCATACACACCTCCACGCCAGATTGTGTCTGCGCACCCCTGTAACTTTCAGTTCCGCCGTAATCAAGAGCAGAACCGCATGAGTATGGTTTTTACTCCGAGGGCCTGAACCTGGGTAAATCTCGTGTCTCTATGTTGCTTGTCTGTTAACCGTTCCACGACTTCTAGTATCCCCATCTTCTCCAAAACCCAAGTCCATAATAATGAGCATTGAAGAAATCGAACCTCGTCTATTGGCGCCGTCTGTGGGAACTGGAGGCGCTGATCGTACGGTCGTGACGATATCATCACCGGTGATCTACGATTCATCAGCTTACGAGGAGCAGGTCTGCTTCAATGCTTCGACCTCAGCACCATTGACAAGATCATCATTGACCTACTCACATGAGGCCAGATCGGTGTCTGTTATCCATCCGCAAGACTATGTCGCCCCCGACAATCTGTGGGACGGCGGGCAGTTGAACCAAGGCCAACCAATCCGCCCGGTTATGGCCTTCGATCCTTGAAATCGGGATCATATTGATGTTCCGTCCGCTGCCGACACAAGATCCGATCATGTCTTAGCCAAATTGGCAGGTGCAGTCTCGAAGCCCAACAGGAAAGAAAATTGATCCGGCTCAATCCGTATTAGAGTTTCAGGTATGCGAATAGAAGTCCCTGCAAAGCTGTTCAAGATCTCTGCTCCACAAGTGCATGCAAAAAAGAAAATCAAAAGCATCAATCAAAGACCAAAGCAATCAATGTGTGTCTCCTCATCACGTCATGTACGGACTTCATCATGGGGAAAGTAAATCAACCATAGTAGCACAGATTAAGTGCATCAATTTCCGGGGCTCTAATTCCCGATACAGCGATTTGGATTAAACTCGCTCGAGTGCATAGGCAAATAAAAACTTACAATTCGAGTCAGATCTAGCCTAAAGCATGCACGATCGGCCTCATGTACCATAATTAGTAGAAAATACATGTACCACATGATTTAAGCTATATCATTGAGACGAGACGATACAACATGGAATCGAGGCCTCGGCAACTCCGTGTTTGCATTAGCACGGATTTATCAAGTCTGGCGCATGGATGCAACGATTTTGCCTGGACATATTTCGTCCATTGTGTCGATTACTCGTCCATCGCAGGACTTCACCGACCACGATAAACGCATCCTCCATGTGAATCCAGTTATGGCTTGACTCCAGCTATGGCTCTACTACGCCCGCCGTGCGAATCACTTGACCTCGACCACACGACCTCCACAACGACAACGTCTGCCACGTCAACTCTTTCCGACTGAATGGTCACATCGGCTTCCACGACCACGACCCATTGATCGCATTGGCAACCCACTACGCTTCGACTCCGTATACTGCATGACTCCGCTGACCGTGTTGACTACGCTCGAGGGCTGCGCCAACTCCGCCGAGTGACCTTCCACAATATTCGGCTACAGTAAACCTCTATGGCCTTCGGCTGCGGTGACCCGATACTATCTTCGGCTCCAGCGACTCAGTGAATCGGGGGCTCCCTCCGCTTCAACGACCAACCACGGACTTCGGCTCTAGCAACCCGTTGCATTCTTCGAATGCGATGACCCGCTGAATTGTTCGGATGCGACGACCCAATGTGGTCTTTGATTGCGACAATCTTCGGATTCGGAACTTGCTGCCGCCATCGACCTAGGAACCCGTCGCTGTTGCGAGTGCGGTTCGCTGTGTCGACTACGCTCACCGCGTGACCCTCTACCGTGCCGACTATGTCCGCGGTCGCATCAACTTCGTCCACGGCAACTTCCAAATAAAGCTAAGTTTCCCTCTACTTAGAGTTGATTCCCTTTTTAATTCGCACTCGAAACACTCAGAGGCTGCGCCCTGTTCGAGTAGCCTAATGTGCCATTGGCTCCATGCACTCGAGCACCTCATACGCGACAGCCCGAGTAGATGATTTTGCCTGACCGTCGAATCCTTGAACTCCGAGTGCCTTGGCAAGGTACTGAGACTAAGGGTAATCAGGCTAACGAAAAGGCCTAGCAAACAGTGCAAAAATGTCGAATCGATTGGCACCAGAATTTTACCTTAGAATCCAACGTGCTACTATTATTTATAATATACAAGTACTTCACAATTCTTAATGTTTTCTACAGCTTACAATAACGTCGACTGCGTCGAGCTATTCTATCGGGTCCTTCAAAAGGAGCCGACAAAACAACTGGCTACGCCATAAACTCAAGATCCGAGTTGAATCCCTCCTCAGATGATTGCATCGTTTGATGCTATGCAACGCGACGCTGGTCGCGCACCCGATAGAAGAAACAGCGTCGACTTCATCCGGAACATCGAGTCCTTCCGGCTAAACGTAGCGCGACTCCGCTACGTCGAATCTTTGCTCCTTATGCATGTGACACTGACTCGATGCACTTCTGGGTCAGTGGTTTCTCCTTACATGAGTCTCCACTCGAGTCTGCGACTCGACTAGACACTCGGGGGCTACTCCTATTAGGAGTGCTGGTCGCGCACCCGATGTACTTCCGGGTCAGCGGTATGCTCACGAGATTGTCGACTGCAACTGCACGATACAAGATTAGAGTCTCTGCCCGAGTCTACGACTCCGCCAAACACTCGGGGGCTACTCCAAACTGGAGCGCTGGTCGCGCACACAGAAGATCTTCGAGTGGCACGCTTCAATTCCTCACCCGAATCAATGATTCAACTGGGGACTCGGGGTCTACTTCCATAGGGAGCGCTGGTCGCGCATTCGAAAAAATGAAGACATTCAGACCATCTACATGGTCATCCGAAGAACTTCCGGATCACCGTATTACGCAACCGATGACTATAAGTCTCTGCTCGAGTCTACGACTCAAACAGACACTAGGGGGCTACTCCCATAAGAAGCGCTGGTCACGCACCCTATGAACTTTTGGGTGAAGTGCTTCGCACTAGACAGAACTTTCAACTCTGACATCTAAATACAAGACTCAAGACAACTGAGTCTCCACCCGAATCTATGTTTCGGATGGACACTCGGGGGCTACTGACATGGATATGCCCTACGGGTACCCGATGTTAGCCTACCTGGTCCAGCCCGACGGAAGGCCCACTCGATGACCTAGCAAGGTCCATGATGCCTATGACGTTTCGGATGCTATGAAGCCCATATGGACACGGACTCTCAAGCACACAAGACAAGGAAAGATCAAGACTAGAGTTTGAATACAACTTGTAATGTACTCGTATTGGCAGCCGAGACCTAGCCTCTCCATATATAAAGGCTAGGAGGCTCCTGTTAGATGTATATATCTGTATATTGTATTTTCCCCATATGTTAGGGGCTTCCTGCATATTTGCACCTGTATATGTACTATATATTGTGGCCTTTGGCCCCTAAAGAAATACAACTTGTCTATTCCTAACATGGTATCAGAGCCGGTTTTAGGGTTCCCTTGCCCACCGGTCCTCTGCCTGTGACCACCGCCGCCGTCAGCTCGCCCCGGCCATCGCCGGTTCCCGTTCTGGCCGCGTACGTGGAGTTCAAATTTTTCGGCTCGCTTTGTTCCAGATCAGATCTGATCCCAGATTGTTCGTCCAGCTAGACTGGTATCAGATCAGATCCCGCCTGGGTTGCCTCCAGATCGGACCTCACCTGGAACCGCCCGTGCTGCCCACCGACCTCACCTGGAGCTGCTTCCCGCCGACCTCACCTAGAGCTGTGTGTGCCCGCTGGCCGCCGGCACGTCCGTGTGCCCGTCTGGCCGCCTGCCCTCCGGCTCTGCTCCCCCCGCCCATCTGGCCGCTGGCTCTTCAACCTGCAGGCTTTGTCCGCCGGCTCTTCAACCTGCTGGCCGCCGGCCCTCTGACCGGCTCTGCTCTCCGCCGGTCTTCTCTTCCAGATCCGTTCGAGCCTGCTTGATCTGCCAGATCCGTTCGAGGTTTGACCAAAAAAAATTGAGAGAGAGACAGATATGTATTCTGCATCGGGCTATGTTGCGATTCCTCGCTGCCCGGTGATCTTCGATGGCGCGAATTATCCTGATTTCGCTGTCTTTATGCGCGTTCACATGCGTGGTCTCCGTCTTGGGGTGTGCTCTCCGGCGAGGTCCCCTGTCCGCCGTGCCCCCTACTCCTGTGGCTCCTCTTCCGCCGACGCCGATTGTTCTTGGTGTTGATGCCTCTCAGGAGGCCAAGGATGCTGCTCAGAGTGCTGATGACAGTGCTATTGCTGCTTATGACTTGAAGTACAAGCAGTACTCTGCTGATCTCGAGTCCTATCGCCACGCTCTGACTGCTTACACTTAGTGGGTCGATGAGGATGCTCGTGCTGCTGCTATTATCACCTCCAGTGTTCTGCCCCAGTATGCTGCTGAGTTCATGAGTCTCCCTACTATTGCCGCTCAGTGGGCACATCTTCGTCAGTGCTATAAGACGTCTGGGGATGCTCTTTATCTATCTGTGGTTCGCCAGGAGCATGCTCTTCAGCAGGGTTATTCCACTATTGATGAGTTCTATACTCAGAGTGCTGCTATCTGGTGTCAGCTTGATTCTCTCCGTACTGCTGTTTGTGCCACATGCTCGTGCTGCCAGATTGTGCGCTCGGATTTGGAGTTTCACCACATCTATGAGTTTCTGTCTCGGCTCCGCCAGGAGTTTGAGCCCTGGCATGCTCAGCTGAATGCTCATGGTCGTGTTCCGCTCTCTGAGGTATTGTCTGAGCTTCGGGCTGAGGAGACCCGTTTCCGTGGTGCTGGTATTCTTGCGGTTCCATCTGTGCTTGCTACTCGTGGTCCTCTTATGCCGTCTGCTCCCTCGACTCAGCCGCGGTCCCCTGTGCCGCCGCCGATACTACCCACTCCTCCAGGTCAGGGTCAGCTTCAGCACCAGCAGTCTTAGGGTCCGAGTCAGCACCAGCCGCCTCAGGTCCAGAGTCAGCACCAGCAGGCTCGCGGTCAGGGTCGCCGTGGTTCTCTTCGTCACTGCTCTTACTGCAACAGGGATGGCCACACTTGGGCCACCTGTTATACACGGGATCCCAGTTTACGTCAGCAGCACCAAGCTTGTGGGCAGTCGGCTCCTTCCGGGTCTTCAGCAGTTGCTCTTTCTGATCAGGACATTATCAGGAGTCTTCGTGGTCTGCTTGCTGCTACAGGCTCTTCTTCGCTGGGCACTGTTGGTTCTGTGACTGACTCTTCCGGCACTGCGCGACCACCATATTCTGCACAGTCAGGTACGTCTCCGTGGTATCTGGATTTTGGAGCTTCTTTTCATATGACCTCTGAGTCTTCTTTTCTGTCTGCACTTCGTTCTCTCCCTTCTCCTGTCCGTGTTTTCACGGCTGATGGTACTTCTCTTCCTGTTTCTAGTCGGGGCACCCTTTCTAATTCTTCATTTTTTGTTCCTGATATTTCTCATGTCCCTCTTCTTAAGATGAATCTGTTCTCTGCTAGACAGCTTACTGACTCTAGTTGTCGCGTCATTCTTGATGCTGATTCTTGTGTTGTCTAGGACCGTCGCACACAGGCCCTGGTTGGAGCTCGCCCTCGCAGCCGTGACTCTTCAGGACTTTGGGAGTTAGACTGGCTTCGTGTTCCTTCCGCTGCCACTTCATCTGCCAGTTCTTCTCTGGTCGCCGCCTCTGCTACCAGCTCCTTTCAGCAGTGGCATCATCGTCTTGGTCACCTTTGTGACTCTCGCCTGTCGTCATTAGTTCATCGTGGTATTCTAGGGTCTGTCTCAGGAGATGGGTCTTTACATTGTAAGGGTTGTAGGTTGGGTAAACAGATTCAGCTTCCCTATCCTACTAGCGCGTCTGTATCTCAGCAACCTTTTGATTTAGTTCATTCCGATGTTTGGGGTCCGGCTCCTTTTGCTTCGAAAGGGGGCCATCGCTACTATATTTTATTCATCGATGATTTTTCTCGGTACACTTGGTTGTATTTTATGCGCTCTCGTAGTGAAGTGCTCTCCATATATCAGCGTTTTGCGGCCATGGTCCATACTCAATATTCTACCCCCATTCGTGTGTTTCATGCTGATTCTGCTGGTGACTATATCTCCCAGATGTTGTGAGGTGTTCTTGCTGAGCAGGGCACCCTTGCTCAGTTCTCCTGTCCTGGCGCACATGCCCAGAATGGCGTTGCTGAGCACAAGCATCGCCATCTTCTTAAGACCACTCGTGCCATGATGATTGCTTCTTCTCTTCCGCCACATTTCTGGGCTGAGGCTGTCGCTACGTCCGCTTTCGTCATCAATATCCAGCCTTCTGCCGCTCTGCAGGGTGGCATCCCTATTGAGCGCCTATCTGGACAGTCTCCAGACTACTCCATGCTTCGCTTGTTTGGTTGTGTTTGCTATGTTCTCCTTGCTCCTCGCGAATGCACCAAACTGACCGCTCAGTCTGTTGAGTGTGTCTTCCTTGGATACAGTGATGAGCATAAGGGTTATCGCTGTTGGGATCCTGTTGGTCGTCGGATGCGTATCTCTCGTGATGTTATTTTTGATGAGACGCGTCCTTTCTATCCTCGTCCCACTGCTGGTACCTACCCGGTGGAAGATATCTCTTTTCTTCTCTTTCCCGACACACTTCTTTCTACTCATATTCTGCCCTCTTCAGGATCTCCTCCCCCTGATGTATCTTCTTCGACACCGTCCTCCTCTGCTATTCCTTCTTCTTCATCGTCGTCTCCTGAGATGTCTTCCTCTGATGAGCTTCCCTCCACTCATCCTGTTCGTCAGTGTCGTGCTCCCAACCGTTACTCTCCTAGTCAGTATGGTCTTTCTGTTGCCTCTGAGCCGACCTCTTATCGGGATGCTGAGCATCATCCTGAATGGCAGCTGGCCATGGTCGAGGAGATTACTGCGCTTGAGCGTACTGGCACCTGGGATCTTGTTTCTCCCCCTCCCGGTGTTCGTCCTATCACGTGTAAGTGGGTCTATAAGATTAAGACCCGTTCTGATAGATCTCTTGAGCGCTATAAAGCGTGTCTTGTGGCTCGTGGTTTTCAGCAGGAGCATGGGCGTGACTATGATGAGACCTTTGCTCATGTGGCCCATATGACCACTGTGCGTACTCTTCTTACTGTTGCTTCTGTTCGTCACTGGTCTGTGTCCCAGCTTGATGTTCAGAACGCCTTTATCAATGGTAAGCTGAGTGAGGAGGTTTATATGTAGCCTCCTCCTGGGTATTCTGTTCCCGAGGGGATGGTTTGTCGTCTTCGACGTTCTCTTTATGGCCTCAAACAGGCCCCTCGTGCCTGGTTTGAGCGCTTTGCTTCTGTAGTGACTGCTGCTGGTTTCTCCCCTAGTGCTCATGATCCAGCGCTGTTTGTTTACACTTATCCTCATGGACGCACTCTTCTTCTTCTCTATGTTGATGATATGATCATTACTGGTGATGATTCTGAGTATATCGCCTTTGTTAAGGCTCGTCTTCGTGATCAGTTTCTTATGACTGATCTTGGTCCTCTTCGATACTTTCTTGGGATTGAGATTTCCTCCACTTCTGATGGCTTTTGCATCTCTCAGGAAAAGTATATTCAGGATCTTCTTTCTCGTGCTGCTCTTGGGGATGAGCGCACTGTTGAGACCCCTATGGAGCTTAATGTTAAGCTTCAACCTACTGATGGTGATCCTCTTCCTGATCCGACGCGTTATCGTCATCTTGTTGGGAGTCTTGTTTATCTTGCTGTCACTCGTCCCGACATCTCTTATCCTGTTCATATTCTGAGTCAGTTTGTCTCTGCTCATACCACTGTTCACTATAGTCATCTTCTCCGTGTTCTTCGTTATCTTCGTGGTACGATCACTCGTCGCCTTTTTTTTCCTCGTTCCAGCTCCCTCCAGCTCCAGTGCTATTCGGACACTACGTGGGCGAGTGATCCTTCGGATCGCCGTTCACTTTCTGCTTATTGTGTGTTTCTTGGTGGTTCTCTCATTGCTTGGAAGACGAAGAAACAGACAGCGGTTTCCCGTTCGAGTGTTGAGGCTGAGTTGAGTGCTATGGCCTTGTTGACTGCTGAGGTGACCTGGTTACGGTGGTTACTTGCAGATTTTGGGGTCTCTATTACCACACCCACTATGGTTTTGTCTGACATTACAGGTGCTATTAGTGTTGCACGTGATCCGGTCAAGCATGAGCTTACCAAGCATATTGGTGTTGATGCTTTCTATACACGTGCTCAGGTGCAGGCTCAGGTTGTGTCGCTTCAGTATGTGCCTTCAGATTTACAGTTGGTGGATTTCTTTACGAAGGCACATACCAGAGCGCAGCATGATTTCTTACTCTCCAAACTCAGTGTTGTGGATCCACCATGAGTTTGAGGGGGGGGTGTTATATGTATATATCTGTATATTGTATTTTCCCCATATGTTAGGGGGCTTCCTTCATATTTGCACCTGTATCTGTACTATATATTGTGGCCTTTGGCCCCAAGAGGAATACAACTTGTCTATTCCTAACAGCTCCAACGAGGAGGACATATTACGGTACAATAGACGCCATAATAGATCTTAAGATCTAGATCTCTCAACTCACCGCATACACACCTCCACACACCAGATTGCATCTGCGCACCCCTGTAACTTTTGGTTCTACCTTAATCAAGAGCAGACAAGCAGGAGTACGATTTTCCCTCCGGCATCCTGAACCTGGGTAAATCTCGTGTCCCTCTGTTGCTTGTCTATTAACTGTTCCGCGACTTCCAGCATCCCCATTTTCTCCAAAACCCAAGTCTATAACAATGGGCATTGACGAGATCAAACCTCGTCAGAGATAGATAAAAATAATTAAGCAATTATTCGTATTGGTGTTTTAGCTTTATGTTGATCAATTTTGACGACTAGAAATGAGATTGTGTTTAACAAGCAAATGCGTACAATTTTTTTCATGTTATTTGACTAGCTTCTCACCGGATAGAACTCTACTCCCGACGGATCAGCGGATGTCTATGGCTACTAGAAGCAAAAAGCTTCTAACGATTGCACAAGACTTTTTTCAGGCTACTGGATATTGACACATTAGTAGACTTAAAATAGATAGCTTCTTGTTGATTTTTTTATGATTGATACATCTCTTAAACTTAGTTGATCCATAATTACAATAATTTATACTATCATAAAATTGGTTTTATGACTGTTTAAGACTGCATGCTAAAGGGCATGCCACTGTTCGCGGTCTACCTCCCAAAAGGAACATGGCTCATGATTTCAAATTTTCTGGATCATCAAGCACTGGTAGTGGTGATCAGAGGAGAGGGGAAGATGGAGTGATTAGCCCTCACAAATGCCACCGAGCGAGGGAGAGAGATCAACATGGCAATGCAAATGTCACCTCTTATGTTCCTGCGAAGGATAGGAGAGGCACACATGTCAGACAACAAAGAAACCATCCCAAATCAACTCCTAATGAGAATTTTAAGGCACCACAGGGTTGCTAGAGATAGGAATAGACGCCCTAAGAAAGTGTGGCAGAGGATGGATATGCAAGTGGTGGGGAAAGAGGGCTCGAAGTCATCACAAAAACATTAGCGCACCAACTTAGGTTTTAACTATCTGGACCAGCCTTTAACTAGCCAGGAGGTGCAGAGACAAGAATCGGTGTTCAACGGGATTAAGGAACCAGCGGTGGACCCTGTGGTGTAGGGCCGCTGAGATTAATGAATATCTTGGCCTAGAACATTCATGGATTGGGATGGGACGCGACAGTGGGCGAGCTACTTGACCTGATTAGGTCGTACAACCTAGAGGTGGTTTTCCTTTCTAATACAAAGCAAAAAAGAAGAAGATGATGGAGAGGCTCCAATGGATCTTGGGCTTTAGGCATGGCATTTGTGTTGATGGGAAAGGGAAAAGTGGGGGTGACATGGGTATGCCCTAAGGGTGCCCGATATTAGCCTACCCGGTCTGGCCTAGCAGAAGCCCATGAAGAAGGCGTACCTCAATCGTGAAGCCCAGGAGGATTTCAGGTGGCCCAAGCCCATGATGGATTCGACTCCTTGGAGGACACACTTTCTTCTGGTAGAAATTTGAAGGGAAAATCCCTAAGCTTGTAACCGACTCGGCCTATCCCCAAGACCTGGCCTATCTATATAAGGGCAAGGAAGGCACGGCGATAAGTACCTACCTCATAACCTAGCACACACCTTGCTAGATCCAATCTGCACACCCCTATAACCTTCAGTATCACCATTAACAAAGAGCAGAAAAGCAGGAGTAGGCTTTTTCCTCCGGGGGCCTAAACCTGCATAAACCTCGTGTCCCTATGTTGCTTGTCTGTTAGCCATTATGCGATCCTCAGCGCCCCCTCCTTCTCCGAAACCCAAGTCCATAACAATGGGCATTGACGAGTCAAATCCTCGTCAAGTGGCGCCATCTATGGGAACTAGGGATGTTGATGTTGCGGTCGTGACAGGACCATCCGCTATGATCTTCAACTCATCTACGATGGAGAACCATATTCTCTTCGATGCCATCGATTTCACCGCCCACTCTCCAGCAACCTGCAAGGACTTCGATTCCATAGGAGACGGAGTCAAGTGATGTTAGGAAGCCTATGCTTCCTGGAGCAAGGTTGGCACCCTTCGCCTTCCTGAATGGGTGGTTCCTTCGATGATCGCACCTGCTTCATGGGTGCCGCCAATCGGTGTCTTGAGCGCACCTCCCTAACATACAGGTCAGATGACAGCAGCAGCTGTAACTCCGATCTATGCGACCCTCCTACGGAAGAAGGGACCTACGTTTCTGGATCTGAAAGCTGCATGAGTAATGATCTCCCCTACCACTTCATGTGCGGGGCCATCATCAATGCTCACGATGATTACAGAGCAAATCCAGAAGCTCCCCCTAACACTGCAAACAGAGGACCCGTTCCTCCCCCGAATCCTCTGAACCCCAACACCGCCAACGGTAACAATGCACCTTGGCAGGACATCCACCTCAACAAGACTAAGTGGGAGAAGGTCCGAGAAGCCGTGCGGGGTAACCCCCTGTCTATGGACGCCTCGTGTGACATGCTGATGGGATACCACTGGCTCCTTGTGAAGGATCACAATTGGTAGGTCACGTAACATAAAGAGATCAAACAACGTCGGGGAGCCGCTGATGAATCAAGCGCTCGATGAGCCGCGCTCTCCTCCATCGACGTATCCTCCTCCAAAGGCTATGAAGGCCACACCGCCTACAAGAGCCATTCTCGGATGGAGCGTATGGACCCTAGTGCTAGACATGAGGCCACCAAGGCACTCGACCTATCCTTCATGTCAATGGACTCGCAGGACAACATGATACCCAAGACACCATAAGCCGCGGTCATAGCGGCTACTATGTATTTTCTCTCCAATCAACCACCAGCCGGGGATCCATGATCCGCCGTGCACAAGTATGCAATCGCAGGCCTCAGACTCATCTAAGCCGCATTGACCGGAGAGGAAACCCTAGAGCCGAGGAAAAAGGCTGCAGTGAAATTTACAAAGAGCCGCATGCCCTCATTCGACAAGGACGACCATGACTTATCACGGCGAGGCCGCAGCCCACGGAGAAGGAGCTGCAACTATGATCCTCGCGATGAGCTTACGCATGGCAAGATCGATAAATCACGCGCAAAATGTGCGTTATCCTTAGAGTTGGAGGAATAAGATACAGAGCTTTGTGGTGCCAGATGCTTCAAGCTACCCACACAACCCAAAGTTTGAAGGCCTAGAGGAGCCAAAGATTTGGCTAGAGGACCACATCTTGTCGGTCAAGCTGCATGGTGGGAGCAAAAATATAGCCATACAATGCCTTCAGCTGTAGGTGAAGGGTGTGTCTAGAGCCTGGCTCAATAACCTCCCCTCCATCCATCCGCAGTTGGGAGGAGCTAGTTTACAGCTTCATCCGCAAATTCAAGGGAACATGCAATACGCCAGCTTCCATCGAAGAGATGCGCGCCTGCTGCCAACGGTCCAACGATTCATCCGCTCCTATGTCCAGCGTTGGTCTGTCATCAAATATTCCGCCAAAGACGTCTCGAAGGAGAGGGCAAGGTGTAAGGCGCCGCGAGCTCAGGGAAGAGCTGGGCCGGATCAAGCCCAAAACCATCGATCATCTGATGTACATCACCAACCGCTGGGTAGATGGCGAAGATGTCATCAACCGGACACATTCGGATGACGAAGACAACCTTGGTCACAGATGTGACTGCTGAGGAAAAAGAAGTGCGCACGTCTATGACGGCCATGAGTAGGTTTATATGGTCGTGGCTGGCTATGCCGACCGCTGCGAACATGGTAACCACAATAGCAGCTATAACAACGTCAGCTACCGCGACAGCGGGAAACCCGCACAACCGTGGAAACGCTGCACTCGGGATGACCAGTCGTCCGCGTTCTAAAAGCTATCGGGTCCCTGCAACATACAATACTACATAGACAAGCATGATGGCAAGAAGAAATCCAGTCATCTTCTCAAGGACTACAGGGAGTTCTAGAAGCTCCACGAGGGATATGCCATTGCAGCGTGACATAGTGAATCAGGTGTTCGTCTCTGCCCCTGGGCCCATCGCATGTGGTGCCCCACCATCACCACCCGGAAGACTCGTACAGCCTGCGGCTGCGCCGGCCTAGAACAATGGAGCAGAACAATACCCACAACTGTTGGTTACCATGATGATACAAAATGGGCATCCATCCAACAGGATCCAGAAGACGATCACCCGCTAGATAGACTTGGTCGTTACCTCCCCGCCAGCCATACCTAAGTACATGAGTGGCTCGGAGTCGTATCTGTAGGGGTTCTTAGCATGGAAAACAAAAAATTCTACTACATGAACACACACAAGCCAAGATATATCTACTAGATTGTAGCAATGAGTCGATTAGAGTACTCACCCTCGAAGATTCCAAAGCGGTTAACGAGAGAAGATTCTCGTGGGTGATGTAGTCGTACACTTGCCGATCTCGAGATCGCGTAGACGATCCTTCGGGCGCTATGTTCTGGCAGCGCTTCCGCAGTCGATCACACGTTTGGTACTCGATGAAGACCTTCCTCTCCCTTGTTCCAGCAGGCATCGGAGGTTGTAGTTCTCTCCTCGTGATTTCGGCAGCACGACGGCGTGGTGTCGGAAGTAGAGGGATGATCCGCAGGGCTTCGCCTAAGACGGAGCGGGTTATGGTGGAGTATTAGGGTTTCACCGGTGATCTAGGGTTTAGAAGCTGAAGAGGAGGAGGTAGGGCGGCAGCGGAGAAACGGTGGCAGCGGCGACGGCTTGGGTGGTGGTGGTGTGTGGAGGGGCAGCCCCTCCCCTCTATTTATGAGAGGGAGGGGCAGCTAGGGAGAGGGGAGTTTGAATCCTACCCCAACTCCCTCTCCTTCCAGGCTTGTGGCGGAGGGAGAGAAGGATTCTCTTCTTCCTCCACCAGCATACATTGTCCCAGTTTGACTTTTCAAACTTGCCTTTTGACTTCCAATTTTGGAGTTTGATTTTACTCTTTATTTGCACAGCCCTTTGACCTAGGACATGATGAAACCATTCCACTTAGTCATGACACATTCATGCACCCTTCCCCTTCCGGTCCGGTGAACCTTATAGACCCTTCTAGATCATTCCGGTGAAAACATCGGAATCATTCCCGAACTTCGGAATTGGACTTTCCTTATATGAATCTTATTCTCCGAATCATTTTGGATCTCCTCATGATATCCCGAATCCCATCCAAGACTCCGAACAAAATTCGATCTCCCTACTTACATTCCAAATCTACTAAACAACATCGAATCCTTAAGTGTGTCTCCCTATGATTCGTGAATTATGCAGACATGACCGAGACTCTTCTCCGATCAATAACCAATAGAGGAATCTGGAAATTCATATGGTTCCCACATATTTATACCATTACTTTGCGATCGAAGGAACCATTTACATACGATACTAATTTCCCTTTGTCTCATGATATTTTACTTATCCGAGGTCTGATCGTCGGTATCTCTACATACTGTAGAGTTCGCAGCATAGAAAACAAAAAATTTCCTACGATGGGAACAACTATGTACCAAGATCTATCTACTAGATACAAGCAACAGGTGGATATACATCCGTAGATAACATACCCTTGAAGACCGACAAATCTTAACGAGGTTGAACTCGTGGTTGATGTAGTCAAACTCTTGCCGATCTCAAGACCGAGAGGAAGTCCTAGCGCCACAAATCAGCGGCGCATCCATGCTCGCACACACGTCCGAGGCACCGAGCAACCTCCGCCTCCTCGCTCCAGCAATGCAGCGGAAGCACAACTCTTTCTTACTAAAAAGCCACCGAGAACATGTATCTCACTAGTCCGAGACCATGGGGGATAAAAACTAGAGGGGGAGAGAGATCCTTCACGAGGAGGTGTGAGTGAGAAGTGAGGAGGGGGGCACCCAAGGGGGTGGCCGCCGGCCATGGGGGTTTCCCCCTCCCCTCCTTCATTCATGTGGGTGGAAGCTCCACTCACAAAATGCCCCTTCAATTCTCCACTCAAAAAATCCCACTCAAATTCCCATTAAATTTCCACCAAATTTAATGCAAACTCTCTTTAAATAAAACTCCTTTTATTTATTCAGAATTTTGTCAATTACTTTAATGACAAACATTCACATATAACCCCTTGCTAGTATTTCATTTCACATGCAGAAACACTTTCTGCAATTTCACCTGAAACCAGTTTCGGTATCTAGTGAAATAAATTTCTGCGCTTTGTTATTCTTTGCAGCATTAAACTATTTGCTCCAAATGGTGTCGGTGTCTCTTAAGTGTGTCACCATACGGTTCGCAAATAATGCGGACATGATCGAGACCCCTCTCAGATCAATAATCAGAAGTGGGACTTGGAGATCCATACTGACTCCCACACATTCAACGATGACTTTATTGTGATCGTGAGAACCTTTTACGCTAGCATATGAATCCCTTTGTCTCGCGATATATTACATGTCCGAGATTTGATCATCGGTATCTCCATACCTATTTTGATCTCGTTACTAACATGTACTCTTTTCTCGTTCCCCATGTACTCTTTTCTCGTTCCCATGATATAACATTCTAGTGATCATATCACTTGCTTGCAAGCTAATCAATGTGATATCACCGAGAGGGACTAGAGCATATCTATCCGTCATCGATATGAACAAATTCCACTCTCGATCCATGGACCTCAACATAACACTTTAGTAGTACTGAACCCATCTTTATAATCACCCTATTACGGTGTGACGTTTAATGTTATCAAGATACTCTTCTAGTGTTAGTGATTGACATGATATCATGGTCTAAGGATTAGGATTACTTAGTATGATGTTATAGAAATATAAACTCAATGAATTTGATCGTAATGCTATACTTCGGATGAATGTTCATCAAACCATTCCAATAATTTGTGACCTCGTTATTAACAACATCCAATATCCATGATCAGGAAACCTTGATCATCTTGTTAATCAACGAGCTAGTTTATAAGAGAGGCATAACTAGGAACTTTCTGTTTGTTTATTAAACACACATGTATTAAAGTTTCCGTATTAAAACAATTATAGCATGCAAAATAAACATCTATCATATACTTGGAATATACATAATAACCACTTTATTATTGCCTCTCAGGGCATATTCCCTTCACATACCTAGTTCAACCTCGTTACCGGTAAGTACTATTTTCTTGTTCCCGTGATTTGTGATCCCTTGTGAGCCAGTCACATGCTTGCAAGATAATTGGATGACATTCCCTCGAGAGGGCCCAGAGTATATCTATCCGTCATATGGATGGACAAATCCCACTCTTGATCCATGTGCCTCAACACATACTTTCCGAACACTTAATGCCACCTTTATAGCCACCCAATTACGGTGTGGTGTTTGATGTCATCAAAGTATCCATCTGGTGATGGTGATTAGCATGATATCATGGTCGAAGGAATTAGGTTAGTATGTACCAAAATCTTATAGCAACCGAACTAATGAAATTACTTGATCTTTATGCTACACTTATCTATAGGAGTATCTCCATCATACCATTCTCCTAATGATATGATCTTGTTGTTAACAACATCTCAATGTTCATGATCCAGAAACCATGATCATCTATTAACCAACAAGCTAGTATTATAAAGAGGCTTTACTAGGGACTCTAATTCAGTTTACAAATCACACAAGTATTAATGTTTCCGGTTAATACTATTATAGCATGAATGTAAACATTTATCATAAACACAAAGATATAATAATAACTACTTTTATTATTGCCTCTAGGGCATATCTCCAATAGTGTCCCACTTGCACTAGAGCCAACTAATCTAGATTACATGGTAATATACCGAACAACCGGTTTGGTGTTGGTTATCTTTTGCCCTCGGGAGAGGTTTAGTCAACATATCTTCCACATTCAGATCTATGTGTACTTTGCAAATATTTATGTCAGCAATCTTGGACATACTCTCGAATAGCATGAAAATGCAGCTTGATATGCTTCAGCTTCTTGTGTGACCTTGGTTCTTGCGCATTGGTTACGGCACCCATGTTATCACAGTAGGTAGACATTGGGTTCAGCGCCTGGGAACCACACCGATCTCTGTAATTGTAACACCCTCGCCTGATAAGGCTGAGTTCATGTGTATAGTGCCAATCCCTGGATCGGTTCACTGGCACACACAGTACAAAATGATACCAAATATAACTGTGCATCATAAATACAACGAATATGATCCAGAATTTACATTATTTATTCAAGTACACAGCGGAAAACGAATACAAGGTAGATCTCCATCCTTCAAATGTGCCACAGGCGAACAATTGTTGAGTGGAGTCTCGCGACCTATGAACGATCACTCAGATACGATATAACCTGCAACATGAAACGTTGCAGCCACGAATGGTCAATACATTGAATGTATGGCAAGTAGGCTAAAGTGGTTAACAACAGATCTATCAACTACATGCTTATTTGGCCAATTGGAGTTCAGGCTTATTTGCATAAAGCAATACAACTTTTCCCTACTTTCAAAATACTTTTCTTTCTTCAAAAACAATCTTCTAAGGACATACCAGCATAAACCCATGTAGATACAAGACAGTTCAGCTTTCGTATGCTCCTAAACCCATGTTCATCCATCAAGTTTTAGTAATTAAGAAATTGGGATGAATGAGAAATATCATAGCATCAGTATCAGGTCGCTCAAATTGTCCATAACCGGGGACACGGCTAATCGATTAGTTTATACACCCTGCAGGGGTTAGTACACTTTACCCATGTGACTTGGCCAGCCCAGCTCGTATCACCACTCTCATATTGGGTGATGATAGGGAGAAGTCCAAGAAGGAACCGTTCGGGAAGTAGCTCCCCAATCCCGACGCGCACCGGTCCAACCTACACTATCTACATCTCTGGATACGCGGGTTCGAGTTACCACAACCTACTGAGTTCAACCAACCGCCCATTTCATTATTGGCACATGGTTGCACACGAAAGCTTCCAAACAAAGAAACCAATCCTTTCTCAGTGTCCTGGGCGGCATTCCCCACCAAAATTCACACTCGATGACCCAATCAATGCCATTCCGCCCATGTGGTTCATTAAAACATGTTGGTTTGTCATTTAGCAAAACATAAGCCTTTCAAAACATATAACTTTTCATGATGTGATTCCCTTCCTCGTCTAAATAGCATAGCTAAGCAATCTACCAATACGATGGCTCATAAACAAGGAATACTAGGGAATAATACGGGATATAGCATAGCATATACACATCAATTCCTACAGATGCAATTCTACAAAAACATCTACAATGCATAGGAAAACAGTAGGACATTTATGACCAAGATAGCACCACTTGCCTTTGTTGTAGATGTAGTCGATTAGATAATCCTCACAATCCTCATAGATATAATGGTTTCACTCGTCATAACCACAATACTTGCAATCATAGTAGTTGCAATCACAGTAGTTGCACTCCTCGCAATCTAACGTTTGAAGCACACACAAAAACACCATTCAAAACATTGCAAACATACAACAGTGCAACATTACAAGAAAACAATGATGAACAGATGCATGCATGACGATTTAATGAGTCACAATGGTTGCATTTAGTGTTCTAAACATAGTTAGATTACATGATGCACGTGGAAAGTCATTTAATGCACTAAAGCCTTTATTACTAAAGATGTATCGATTTAATATGGTGTATACCACTTTAATTGAACTAAATATGTTTATGTCGTATTAAATTGTGCACTAGATGCTACTGGATAGAGAATGCAATTTAGAGACAGTGGCAATTTGAATCACCTAAAAAGGAGTTATAGATATTTTCCTATGATTAAAACACTATTTCAATGGGTTTAAATATTTCTGTATGAATTTCTGTTTTAACAGTACCAAATAATTTGTCATGCAATTTCTCTGTATAGATATTGTCAATACAAAACCTTAGCACTTGGATTCACCCTAATCGGAGTTATAGATCTTTTTGTATGATTTAAATAGTGTTTAATGGTTTTAAATGATTCATATAGTTTCTGTTATCTAAAAATCAAACTAAAATTATATCTGTAATCTCCACGGAATTGTGATTTCAGGGACATATTATTTGTAATTTTCTGAATAGTATTTATTTTCTTATGAATTTATTACTCTAAATAGTCCATTAAACCATTTAAATCTTCACGGCAAAACCTTATAGTCAAAGGCAGAACTAATTGCATATTGATGATCTACATGGAACCAGCTTTCCATCGGTATATCATTTATATTTTTGTGACAAGCAATTAATTTTTAATGAATTTAATGATTTATAAAGCCATTAAAACTAATTAAATTGCTACGGGTAAATAATCTGCAAAGTCTATATCCAACTAGATATTATTAAAGTACATTACAGTAGCTTCAATTTGATATATTGTTCATATTTTTCGGAGTTACAAATAATTTCTTATGAATTTATTAACCTAAAAGACCATTAAAACTAATTAAATTACTGCAGTAACCACGTACAGTAAAAGTTGGATCTATTCTGACAAGATGATTCTACGTGAAATTATCTTCAATTTGATATATTATGCGCAATTTTTGGACATGGTATGAATTTTTAATGAATTTTACAAGTTAGATCTATAATATGCAATTTTAAATTCGAACGGAATATTTCAGGGAATATTCCGCTGACTGGACAGGTTGACTTTGCATGCTGACTGGGACTAGATGTTGACCTTACATTGACGTGGCGTTGATGAGGAAGATGACCGGGATGACGACATGGAACGCACCGGTTTGATTGGATCTCGACCGTCTGGATAGGATCCAGTGGCTAGAAAAAGAGATTGACCCGATTTTGGCTCAGAATAGACAAGAAATAGATCTGTGTTAGAGAGACAAATCCGTAGGTCAAATCGAAAAACTCAGAACATGAAAGTTATGGGGAATCATTATTCCTACCTTCTCACCAAAGGAATTTGGATTTGAAGAAACGAGCGCGAGTACATCTTGGATTTACACCGTAAGATCTGAAATATTGCGATACGAAATTCTCCGGCTGTGGTGGATGAAAAGAGGTGAGGTTTGTCGGGATTGAAAGATTTCGACGATCCCTACAACTTTCGTGTTTTGACCGAAAGCAAACGACGAAGTCTAGATGGGTTAAAAAGCGAAACAAGATTCGGCCAGATGTAGATTCGGGATTTCGAGAGGAAAACTTGTACAGCTGTGGCTCCATGAGTTTATATGGAGGTTTGAGACGTTTTAGAGATAGGCCTTGGAGTAAGGAACAAGTAGAAACAAACGGAAGTCGATTCGGAGTTGTAGATAAAAAGTTATATGAGTTTGAGTAGAGATAGGTCTAGAAAACAGATTTTTGCACGTTTTTGGAGCAATCGACCTGTACGTGCGCGCGTGGTGCTCCCGGTCGCTGGCTGGTCTGGTGGGCCGGCGGCCCGCCCGTTTTTTTTTTCTTTTTCTTTTTCTATTTACTTGTTTCTTTCATATCTTTTGCATACGAACTCCAAATGACATGATTCTTGTTTCTAAATTTTTCTAAAATCGAATAGATTATTATAGGATCAAATTTGTAATCTTTTTACTATTTTGGAAGTAGTGGGTTTACAAATTCTTGTATACTTCATTTTATTTATATCTTTATGTGTTTGTATTTATTCCATAACTTTTTCATACTAGCTCCAAATGAGCTCAATTTTGTTTCTAAAATTTTGTAATACTAATTGGATCTTGTTAGGCTATAATTTAGCAATAATCGCTGTCTTAGCAATAGTGGGTTTTATAAAGTCAATTTAATTCCTTTAGGAACATTTGGGCAAATCAACTATAGGATTTAGATACCAGGATTTGGATTTAGTTTGTGAGAACTTTGGATGGATGTAATGAAATGCTTATGAATGCTTCATGATTTTCATTTTGAAATCTTGCACACCAATTCTACAATCCATAATCAATCCATGCCCTTTTGCCTTTATGGCTACTTAGGTCATAACAAAAGAATATAAGATTTTGAATTCAAGGTTGAGAGGATTTTCTATTTAAAAAGTTTCTTCTCTTTGAGAATTTTCAACAAAGTCAAACAATCAATCAAACTTATTTATTTATTTCACATTCCAAAATTAGGAGAATTTTGGGATGTGAAAGACTACCACCCTTAAAAGAAATCTCGTCCCGAGATTTGGGAAGGCTAGAAAGAAAGAAAGAAAGAAAGGTTCCGGATCCATTAGGATGCTACCACCCTTAAAATAAAATTGACTAGGTCATTTATCGAGGATTCACTTAGCTCGGATTGGTTCTCCTTTAGATTTTTATTGGCACAATGTCTCTAGCACATTCTAAATATCATGATTGATAGTTTCCGAAAAAGTACTTTTTAAACTAGCAAAACTCTCATGGTGGTCAATTAGGGGATGTTTACTTCACGGTGCCCATAATTCACGGTTGGGATTCATTCTTACCGTACATTCATATGCTTAGCAATGGATGCTTTTAGAAGGTGTAACAATATACAATTCTAGGGTTTAGGCTCAACGTCGACTCTCTGCTAAGGTTGAAAAGGGCACTCAAGATTCTCAAAGCCAACAGTACAAGAGCGAATAATTAGAGTAGTAGGAATGGTGATCAATCCATCCTGCACCCAAATCATTACCCTGTATGAGGAAATGTGAATCACGTTTTTCTATCACTCGGGCATTCTCACTTGCCTTGAAGAATGTTTCCATGGGCACGAACTAATGCTCTATGTATACTCCCATGTATTCCATCAACAAGCTACTACTAAAACTAAACTATCGATACTTCAACTTTCAGGTTGCGTAATCTACTACATAACATCATTTCAACACTTCATACTTCCACATCTCTTTTTTTTCCATTAGATAAAGCATTCTCCTTCCTAAAGGCATTGTGTTGTCAAACCTTCCACTTAACACATCATTATATCTCCATGGGTTCAAGATAGGGAAGAATAGATTCTATAGGAAAGAACGACTAAAAAAATAATCCTACCCATAACTATATGAAGCAATCAATGTCACAAACAAGCAAACAATCATAAGGAATCAACACACAAGCAAGCACTTGCATAACAACATTACAGGGGTATAAACTTAGTAGTATATAAACGCAAAATAGTTTGAAAGCATTGGGAACAATACTAGAGTAAAACATAGCAACATATAAGCACTAAACTAAATCTGTCAAAACAGTACAGCAGGTTTCACGAATTTTTCTGGGCACCTTAAGCTCGTCAGAAATTTTAGCCAATTTTTGTGCATGTACTACAGGTAATTAATCTCCAGATCCTATTTTTTTAGATTTTTCTGAGTTACCAATAAAATATGAAAAATCGCGCGGTACTGCAGGTCCGGCAGAAAACTGCAGCAGTAATTCCACGAATTTCAATCAATTCACACCATTAAAATAATTTTAAAACCACACAAAAACTCCAGCAACTTTAGAGATTCAAAACAACAGATCCTAAACAAGGCATCACATAAAATAGCTCAATACAATCAAGCAAACAACCTATATTGTCATACCACATAAGTTGGTAAGAACAATATGCTAACATGATAGCGATGATCTCCTAAAGAGATAAAATATGGTGGTCCAGACCTACCCAAACTTGGTGAGATGTTAATTTATGTCATCTTATTTGTTCTTTACTTGTAGGCCAACTCTCATATAAGTATCATAAGAATGGACAACTATAAATGTTTGAATAGGAAGAGGTTCTAGAAAAGATAGATAAGGAATATAAGAACTCTAATAAGTAGAAAATATGATAGTTCTCCTAATAGAGGTCTTCTATTGCTAATCCATTTCTAAGGTCACGATCCTACAGTCAACACACAGCTCTGATACCATCTTGTAACACCCTCGCCTGATAAGGCTGAGTTCATGTGTATAGTGCCAATCCCTGGATCGGTTCACTGGCACACACAGTACAAAATGATACCAAATATAACTGTGCATCATAAATACAACGAATATGATCCAGAATTTACATTATTTATTCAAGTACACAGCGGAAAACGAATACAAGGTAGATCTCCATCCTTCAAATGTGCCACAGGCGAACAATTGTTGAGTGGAGTCTCGCGACCTATGAACGATCACTCAGATACGATATAACCTGCAACATGAAACGTTGCAGCCACGAATGGTCAATACATTGAATGTATGGCAAGTAGGCTAAAGTGGTTAACAACAGATCTATCAACTACATGCTTATTTGGCCAATTGGAGTTCAGGCTTATTTGCATAAAGCAATACAACTTTTCCCTACTTTCAAAATACTTTTCTTTCTTCAAAAACAATCTTCTAAGGACATACCAGCATAAACCCATGTAGATACAAGACAGTTCAGCTTTCGTATGCTCCTAAACCCATGTTCATCCATCAAGTTTTAGTAATTAAGAAATTGGGATGAATGAGAAATATCATAGCATCAGTATCAGGTCGCTCAAATTGTCCATAACCGGGGACACGGCTAATCGATTAGTTTATACACCCTGCAGGGGTTAGTACACTTTACCCATGTGACTTGGCCAGCCCAGCTCGTATCACCACTCTCATATTGGGTGATGATAGGGAGAAGTCCAAGAAGGAACCGTTCGGGAAGTAGCTCCCCAATCCCGACGCGCACCGGTCCAACCTACACTATCTACATCTCTGGATACGCGGGTTCGAGTTACCACAACCTACTGAGTTCAACCAACCGCCCATTTCATTATTGGCACATGGTTGCACACGAAAGCTTCCAAACAAAGAAACCAATCCTTTCTCAGTGTCCTGGGCGGCATTCCCCACCAAAATTCACACTCGATGACCCAATCAATGCCATTCCGCCCATGTGGTTCATTAAAACATGTTGGTTTGTCATTTAGCAAAACATAAGCCTTTCAAAACATATAACTTTTCATGATGTGATTCCCTTCCTCGTCTAAATAGCATAGCTAAGCAATCTACCAATACGATGGCTCATAAACAAGGAATACTAGGGAATAATATGGGATATAGCATAGCATATACACATCAATTCCTACAGATGCAATTCTACAAAAACATCTACAATGCATAGGAAAACAGTAGGACATTTATGACCAAGATAGCACCACTTGCCTTTGTTGTAGATGTAGTCGATTAGATAATCCTCACAATCCTCATAGATATAATGGTTTCACTCGTCATAACCACAATACTTGCAATCATAGTAGTTGCAATCACAGTAGTTGCACTCCTCGCAATCTAACGTTTGAAGCACACACAAAAACACCATTCAAAACATTGCAAACATACAACAGTGCAACATTACAAGAAAACAATGATGAACAGATGCATGCATGACGATTTAATGAGTCACAATGGTTGCATTTAGTGTTCTAAACATAGTTAGATTACATGATGCACGTGGAAAGTCATTTAATGCACTAAAGCCTTTATTACTAAAGATGTATCGATTTAATATGGTGTATACCACTTTAATTGAACTAAATATGTTTATGTCGTATTAAATTGTGCACTAGATGCTACTGGATAGAGAATGCAATTTAGAGACAGTGGCAATTTGAATCACCTAAAAAGGAGTTATAGATATTTTCCTATGATTAAAACACTATTTCAATGGGTTTAAATATTTCTGTATGAATTTCTGTTTTAACAGTACCAAATAATTTGTCATGCAGTTTCTCTGTATAGATATTGTCAATACAAAACCTTAGCACTTGGATTCACCCTAATCGGAGTTATAGATATTTTTGTATGATTTAAATAGTGTTTAATGGTTTTAAATGATTCATATAGTTTCTGTTATCTAAAAATCAAACTAAAATTATATCTGTAATCTCCGCGGAATTGTGATTTCAGGGACATATTATTTGTAATTTTCTGAATAGTATTTATTTTCTTATGAATTTATTACTCTAAATAGTCCATTAAACCATTTAAATCTTCACGGCAAAACCTTATAGTCAAAGGCAGAACTAATTGCATATTGATGATCTACATGGAACCAGCTTTCCATCGGTATATCATTTATATTTTTGTGACAAGCAATTAATTTTTAATGAATTTAATGATTTATAAAGCCATTAAAACTAATTAAATTGCTACGGGTAAATAATCGGCAAAGGCTAGATCCAACTAGATATTATTAAAGTACATTACAGTAGCTTCAATTTGATATATTGTTCATATTTTTCGGAGTTACAAATAATTTCTTATGAATTTATTAACCTAAAAGACCATTAAAACTAATTAAATTACTGCAGTAACCACGTACAGTAAAAGTTGGATCTATACTGACAAGATGATTCTACGTGAAATTATCTTCAATTTGATATATTATGCGCAATTTTTGGACATGGTATGAATTTTTAATGAATTTTACAAGTTAGATCTATAATATGCAATTTTAAATTCGAACGGAATATTCCAGGGAATATTCCGCTGACTGGACAGGTTGACTTTGCATGCTGACTGGGACTAGATGTTGACCTTACATTGACGTGGCGTTGATGAGGAAGATGACCGGGATGACGACATGGAACGCACCGGTTTGATTGGATCTCGACCGTCTGGATAGGATCCAGTGGCTAGAAAAAGAGATTGACCCGATTTTGGCTCAGAATAGACAAGAAATAGATCTATGTTAGAGATACAAATCCGTAGGTCAAATCGAAAAACTCAGAACATGAAAGATGTGGGGAATCATTATTCCTACCTTCTCACCAAAGGAATTTGGATTTGAAGAAACGAGCGCGAGTACATCTTGGATTTACACCATAAGATCTGAAATATTGCGATACGAAATTCTCCGGCTGTGGTGGGTGAAAAGAGGTGAGGTTTGTCGGGATTGAAAGATTTCGACGATCCCTACAACTTTCGTGTTTTGACCGAAAGCAAACGACGAAGTCTAGATGGGTTAAAAAGCGAAACAAGATTCGGCCAGATGTAGATTCGGGATTTCGAGAGGAAAACTTGTACAGCTGTGGCTCCATGAGTTTATATGGAGGTTTGAGACGTTTTAGAGATAGG
Source organism: Avena sativa (assembly GCA_916181665.1). Lineage (NCBI taxonomy): Eukaryota > Viridiplantae > Streptophyta > Magnoliopsida > Poales > Poaceae > Avena > Avena sativa. The sequence goes on along the minus strand of OV702284.1, from coordinate 185,203,997 downwards.
CCTTGGAGTAAGGAACAAGTAGAAACAAACGAAAGTCGATTCGGAGTTGTAGATAAAAAGTTATATGAGTTTGAGTAGAGATAGGTCTAGAAAACAGATTTTTGCACGTTTTTGGAGCAATCGACCTGTACGTGCGCGCGTGGTGCTCCCGGTCGCTGGCTGGTCTGGTGGGCCGGCGGCCCGCCCGTTTTTTTTTTCTTTTTCTTTTTCTATTTACTTGTTTCTTTCATATCTTTTGCATACGAACTCCAAATGACATGATTCTTGTTTCTAAATTTTTCTAAAATCGAATAGATTATTATAGGATCAAATTTGTAATCTTTTTACTATTTTGGAAGTAGTGGGTTTACAAATTATTGTATACTTCATTTTATTTATATCTTTATGTGTTTGTATTTATTCCATAACTTTTTCATACTAGCTCCAAATGAGCTCAATTTTGTTTCTAAAATTTTGTAATACTAATTGGATCTTGTTAGGCTATAATTTAACAATAATCGCTGTCTTAGCAATAGTGGTTTTTATAAAGTCAATTTAATTCCTTTAGGAACATTTGGGCAAATCAACTATAGGATTTAGATACCAGGATTTGGATTTAGTTTGTGAGAACTTTGGATGGATGCAATGAAATGCTTATGAATGCTTCATGATTTTCATTTTGAAATCTTGCACACCAATTCTACAATCCATAATCAATCCATGCCCTTTTGCCTTTATGGCTACTTAGGTCATAACAAAAGAATATAAGATTTTGAATTCAAGGTTGAGAGGATTTTCTATTTAAAAAGTTTCTTCTCTTTGAGAATTTTCAACAAAGTCAAACAATCAATCAAACTTATTTATTTATTTCATATTCCAAAATTAGGAGAATTTTGGGATGTGACAGTAATGAACTCCTTCATCCATATCGCCTCTTGTGAAGCCTCCAAAGCAGCTATGTATTCCTATTCAGTTGAAGATCTCGCCACAATGCTTTGCTTTGCACTCCTCCAGCTCACTGCTACACCATTCAAAGTAAATAGGTATCCAGATTGAGATTTAGAATCATGCAGATTAGTGTTACAACTAGCATCGGTGTAACCATTAACAACAAGCTGTTCACCACCTCCATAAGAAATAACCATATCCTTCATTCTTCTCAAGTACTTAAGGATGTTTTTGACCGTTGTCCAATGATCCACTCCTGGATCACTTTGATATCTGCTAGTTAACCTAACCGCATATGCAATGTCTGGTCTATTACATAGCATGGCATACATGATAGATCCTATGGCTGAGGAATAGGGAGTCTTATTCATTCTTTCTCTATCTTCTGCCGTAGCTGGACATTGAGTTTTACTCAAGGTCGTATTGGGCGACATAGGCAAGAACCCTTTCTTGCTATCTTCCATTCCAAACCTCTTTAGAACTTTGTACAAATATGTAGGCGTCTTGATCTATCTCTATAAATCTTTATGCTTAATATGTAAGCAGCTTCGCCAAAATCCTTCATTGAAAAACTTTTATTCAAATAATCTTTGACATTATTAAGAAGGTCTACATCATTCCCAATAAACAATATGTAGTCCACATATAGTACTAGGAATGCTAAAGAGCTCCCACTCACTTTGTTGTAAATAAAAGCTTCTCCATAAGTTTGTATAAAACCAAAACTTTTGATTACCTTATCAAAACATTGATTCCAACTTTGGGATGCTTGCTTCAATCCATAAATGGACCGTTGAAGTTTGCATACCTTGTCAGCATCTTTAGGATCGACAAAACATTTGGGTTGTACCATATACAACTCTTCATCAATGTCTCCATTGAGGAACGCCGTTTTGACATCCATCTGCCATATGTCATAATCATAATATGCGGCGATTGCTAACAAAAATCCTCAAAGACTTTAGCTTCTCTACTAGTGAGAAAGTCTCATCATAGTCAACTCCTTGAATTTGTCGAAACCCTTTTGCGACAAGTCGAGCTTTATAGACAGTAACATTACCATCAACATCTATTTTCCTCTTTAAAATCCATTTGTTCTTAATAGCCTTCCGGCCATCTGGTAAGTCCACCAAAGTCCATACTTGGTTTTCGTACATGGATCCAATCTCGGTTTTCATGGTTTCTTGCCATTTATTGGAATCTGGGCTCATCATTGCTTCCTCATATGTTGCAGGGTCATCGGTGTTGTCCACCAACATGACACTCATAACGGGATCACACCAATCGGGAGTGGTACGAGTTCTCGTTGACCTGCGAGGTTCCGTAGTAACTTCAACCGAAGTTTCATGATCAATATCATTAGCTTCCTCTCTTATTTGTGTAGGCGCCACAGGAACTTCTCCCGGTGTTGCGCTACTCTCAAATCTGAGAGAAGGTTTGACAACCTCATCGAGTTCTACTTTCCTTCCAGTCACTTCTTTCGAAAGAAAATCCTTCTCTTGAAAGGATCCATTATTGGCAACGAAGATTTTACCCTCAGATCTATGATAGAAGGTATACCCAATAGTTTCCTTCGGGTATCCTATGAAGACGCATTTTTCTCTTTGGGTTCAAGCTTGTTGGGCTGTAACTTCTTTACATGAGCTTCGCAACCCCACACTTTAAGGAACGGCAATTTAGGTTTCTTCCCGAACCATAATTCATATGGTGTCGTTTCAATAGATTTAGATGGTGCCCTATTTAAAGTGAATGCGACTGTTTCTAATGCATAACCCCAAAATGATAGCGGTAAATCTGTAAGTGACATCATAGAATGAACGATATCTAAGGGAGTTCAATTATGACGTTCGGACACACCATTACGTTGTGGTGTTCCCGGCGGTGTCAATTGTGAAATTATTCTGAATTTCTTCAAATTCTCGCCAAACTTGTAACTTAGATATTCACCTCCACGATCAAATCGTAGAAACTTAATCTTATTGTTACGTTGATTCTCTACTTCACTTTGAAATTCCTTAAACTTCTCGAAAGTTTCGGACTTATGTTTCATGAAATAGATATACCCATATCTACTAAAGTAATCCATGAAAGTAAGAACATAACGATAACCACCGCGCGATGCCACACTCATCGGGCCACACACATCGGTATGTATGATTTCCAATAAGTCCGTAGCTCGCTCCATCATACCAGAAAATGGAGTCTTAGTCATTTTTCCCATCATACATGCTTCACATCTTTCAAGTGATTCAAGAAGTCCATCAGACTGGAGTTTCTTCATACGATCCCCTCCAATGTGACTAAGACGATAATTCCACATGTATGTAGAATTATCATTCAATTTCAAACGTTTAGCATCTATATTATGAACATGTGTATCACTATTATCGAGATTCAACAAGAATAGACCATCTATCAAGGGTGCATGACCATAAAAGATATTACTCATATAAATCGAACAACCATTATTCTCGGACTTAAACAAGTAACCGTCTCGCAATAAACAAGATCCTGATATAATGTTCATGCTCAACGCAAACACCAAATAACAATTATTTAAGTATAAAACTAATCCCGATGGTAGATGAAGAGGGAACATGCCAAACGCGACCACATCAAACTTTGATCTGTTTCCAACGCGCATCATCACCTCGTCTTTTGCTAGTCTCCGTTTATTCTGCAGCACCTGTTTTGAGTTACATATATGAGCAGCCTAACCAGTATCAAATGCCTAGGCACTACTATGACTACTAGTGAGATACACATCAATAACATGTATATGGGATATACCTTTCTTCTTGATGTTGCCATTATATATATCTGCCAATTACTTAGGGCAATTCCGCTTCCAGTGACCTTCTCCCTTGCAGTAAAAGCACTTAGTATCAAGCTTAGGCCCAGCCTTGGTCTTCTTTAATTTGCAGGTGCAGGACCTTTCTTGCTGCCCTTCTTGAAGTTACCCTTTTTCTTAGGCTTGCCTTGCTTCTTGAAATTGGTGGTCTTATTGACCATCAACACTTGGTGCTATTTCTTGATCTCCACTTCCACAGACTTCCACATAGATAAGAGTTCTGGTAATGACTTATCCATGCGCTTCATGTTGTAGTTTTTTTTACACAAAGTTCTTGTAACTTGGTGGTAGTGATTGGAGGACACGGTGAATCCCCAATGCATTAGGAATCACTATCCCCAAACTTTGGAGCTTATTGGCGTGCCCAGACATCTTAAGAACATGCTCACTGATGAAGCTGCCCTCTTCCATCTTGCAGTTAAAGAACTTTTCAGAAGCTTCATAACTCTCAACTGCCGCGTGTGCCTCAAATATCATTTTGAGTTCACGGAAAATATCATGTGAGTCAAAGTTCTCAAACCTCTTTTGAAGCTCCGATTCCAAACAATAAAAGATATCACACTGAACTGTGGAGTACTCATGCTTCCGAGCAAGGAAAACATTCTTCACCTCATCGGTAGCATCATCTGTAGGTGGGTCACCCAGCGGTGCATCCAACACATTGGTCAACTGACCAGCATTAAGGACAATCCTCAAATTGCGAAACCTGTCCACGAAGTTGCTTTCATTGTTTTCAACTTTTATTTCTCTAGGAACGCATTAAAATTGATGGTATGGGCCGCCATGATCTACAACATATTTGCAATAGTTTAGACTAAGTTTATGACAAACTGAGTTCTAATTAATACTTAAATTAATCTAGGTGAACTCCCACTCAAAACAATATCCCTCAAATTGTCTTAGTGATCACATGAACCAAATCCACTACATCAAGTCCGATCATCACAAGAGATGATATAGTTTCAAAGGCGAACAATCAACATGTTCATCATATCTACTATATGACTCATGCTTTACCTTTCGGTATTCCGTGTTCCGAGACCATTTATGTACATGCCTGGCTCGTCAAGATCAACCTTAGTATCTGCATGAGCAAATCTGGCATGCTCCCGTTGTAAGAACACGTAGAATCTATCACACCCGATCATCATGTGGTGCTTTGAAATGACAAGTCTTAGCAATGATGCTTACTAAGGACGAACACTTTATTACTTGATATTTTGTGAGTGGGATCATCTTATAATTCTACTGTTGCAATCTAAGCAATACAAGATGCATAAAAGGATTAACATCACATGCAATTCATAATATGTGATATGATATGGCCTTTCTTCTTGTGCTTCCGATCTCCATCTTCAAGCACGAACATGATCTCCATCATCATCGGCGTGGCGTCAAGGTCAATGGCACCGCTCCATGGTTGTCGTCTACCAGCATCAACTATTAAAACTACTTTGAATAATAGACACGCAGGTCTTAACGAAATTAAAAGACAACCATAAGGCTCCTGCCGGTTGCCGACTTACAGTAAGGATCATTGCATAAATCATATATAATAACAATCATGGCCATATCACATCACAACATACCCCTGCAAAACAAGTTAGACGCCTCTAATTTTCTTTGCATGTTTTACGTGGTTTGGGGATTTCGAACAAGTACCGTACTAACTTATGAACAAGAACCACAACATTGATGCAAGTACTATCAAGTGCCCGTGGTAAATTGAATCTTCACTATGATGGGACAAACAGACACCCGCAAAGCCACTTATGCAATACAAGTTGGAGGTCGAGCATGGAGCAAGTCTCATGAACGATGTCATGTAAGGTTAGCCCGGGCCGCTTCATCCCACCATCCCGCAAGATGAAAAGTACACAAGAAGAAATTGATAGTAAAAGCACCACCACCCACAATGACCATTGTGTTCTACTCGTGCAACAGATCTACTTATAGACACGGCTCTAATACCATTGTAGGGGTACGTAGCATGGAAAACAAAAAATTCTACCGCATGAACACACACAAGCCAAGATCTATCTACTAGATTGTAGCAACGAGTCGACAGAGTACTAACCCTCAAAGATTCCAAAGCGGTTAAGGAGATCGGATTCTCGTGGGTGATGTAGTCGTTCACTTGCCGATCTCAAGATCGCGTAGACGATCCTTCCGGCGCCACGTTTTGGAAGCACTCCCATAGTCGGTCACATGTTCGACACTCGGTGAAGACCTTCCTCTCCCTTGTTCCAGCAGACAGCAGAGGCTGTAGATCTCTCCTCGTGATTCCGGCAGCATGTAGGCGTGGTGTTGGAAGTAGAGGGGAAATCCTACAGGGCTTCGCCTAAGCCGGACCGGGTATGGTGGAGAGGGCCTCGGTGATCTAGGGTTTAGAGGCCAAGGTTGAGAGGTGGACGAAGGCTAGTAGAGGTTCTAGTAGACGACTACTTTTAGAGGCTCTAAATCGGCTGTCAACCTTTTTAGAGGCAACAACCAATCTAGGGTTTGAGGTGAGGGGTAGGGGGCGCCCTACCCCTCCTTATATAGGTGGGGAGGCGGCAAGGGGAGGGGAATCCTCCCCAAGTACACATTGTGTGGCCGGCGGCAAGGAGAGGTAGGAATCCGCCCTTAGGTAGGATTCCTTCCCTCCCTCCACTAGGTAATCAATGTTGGCGTTTGACCTTTTCAAACTAGCATTTGACTTTCAAACTAGAGTTTGATTTCTCTCTTCCAATTTCCTAGCCAAGTGACCTAGGACATTATGCAACCATTCCACTTTGTCATGAGACATCCATGTACCCTTCCCACTTCAGATCGGTGAACCTTCTAGACCCTTCTAGAACATTCTAGTGAAAACACCGAAACTGTCAACACCCGGATTTTTAATCCCAGATGCCTGTTATACCATACATTGCAATCCCAGGATTACCATTTTTGCGAGACATAACAGAATTGGATACCATAGTACATCATCCGTTACAAACCATATATAAGGTCTTACACAAATAAGGATCTCATGATCCAGTTCTTAATACAACTTCATGCAGCGGAATACGTAATAATAAAGGTAGCATAGGCGAAGCTCCATCTTCGGGGTCACACGCAATGCTGACGATGGGAGATGATCCTAGTTGTCGTAACCTTCCTGGGGTCCATCCTCCAGGTACTCCTCTTCATAGTCTGGCCACGGGAATAGCCAGGGAAAAAGCCATGAGTACTCTTTAAGTACTCGCAAACTAATACTAACAAGTGAAAGGGGTTTTTGATAATAGGACACTAGGCTCTAGGGTTGTTTTGCAAGAAGCCAGATTTATCTCTACTAAGTTTTAAGCAAGAGAGCTAGCTGAAGTTATAACACCTAAGTGGGAACAGTATTTGATATCACAACCTTGTTGTGGTCAAGTCAAGTCGCAACTCATTTCACAAGTCATTTTGAAAACATCTGACGGGGGAACAGTATGGCCCCTCCAACTGTCCATAACCGCGGACGAGGCTATTCGAATAGTTTGACACTCTGCAGAGATTGTACACTTCCACCACAACATTCGATACATCCGTCAGGAACAAATCTTGAATTCACCATAGTCAGTATGCGGATAATCAATCCTAACCTTTCAATTACACGCCCTAGTATAAGCACCTCTCCTGTGAGTTTTGCCTCCCAACCATGACCAACTGTCATCTTGGGTACTGCACAGGTGGACAATCTTCACATGGTAGCATCACCTCAGACCTTGGCCGTGAGGGAACTAATACTAAGGTATATAAGTTTCCAGTCAAGCCCTACCCAATCTTCGGGTATTGTGGTTGTACGCTAAAATTGGAATGGTATCGCATCCAGAAAACCATCAGTTTTATAAAGGGCTAAGGCTCATGCCTCAACATTTTCATCACCAAAATCATCTGGTGTTCGGAAACACATGTCCAAAACATCTCAGTAGAATGATCCATCATTCTAAGGTTTTCATAACCATTTTGACCAAGTATTCCCATCTAAAGTTGATCAAGTTTTATGCTTAGCACTATCATCTACAAGTGGGGGTAAGTACTAATGAGGAGTGGTAAACTAGTGGAGTTTCAACTAAGTTCAATCTCATGCCTTAGGATGACATAAAGATTATCTAGCTTAGGATAAATTTTATGCTCTTTATGCAACCTTGAAGTATATCTTTCTAGAATCTACAAGTCACTTGAGTACTCTCTAAAGAAGTAGCTTTGATAAAGAAATAAAATAGAAAGCTTGCAAATAAAACTAGGATTGGGTTATCAAGTGGGTATGAACACATATGCTTAAGGCATATAGTTGTCATGGTAACAAGTAAGGGTTTGCTTGCATCAGTAGAGTATCTTGCAAGTGTTAGCTTGCATAGGTCAACTTGATTAGTAAGGCTTGCAAGTATTGGCTTGCACAATATCAGTATAAGCTTGCCTTGTGCAGAGCAGTGGTTGAAGTTCTCCTCGGCTTCTTCTTCATAGTATCCTCCTTCCTCCTCGTATCCTTGGTCGGTACTAGCGTCTATAAATAAATACGAGGTACACATTCACCAAACAATACTTAACTACTTGCAATCATCACACAAAAGGGTCCTATAGATGATCTAGCATCATCACTAACATTACAAGATCAAAGCTTGGTTTAATTCCTTTTATTTTTAGAAAAGTAATTTCTACTCATTGAAAAACTACTTGAGATTTAATATTCTCCAAACCAAACATGGGATCATGTTGGCACATGTCATCACCACATATTTTAGTCCATGTGAATGTGATTTAAAGTGGTGTCACAATTTAATAAGGTTTTACCCTTTGATTTTAATTAAATAAATGACTAGAAATGCCTATGTGGCATTCTTTTATTACTTGGACATTATTTCTGTAAGTAAACCTATATATTTTTATATATTCTGAAAGGTATGGTTAAATGTGATTTTTGAGAGTTGGAATCAACTCAAAAGCTATTATGGTTTAAATTTGAAAAATGTTTGAATGCAGAAAAGCTTCTGCCTTGTTATTTTTTACCAAGGGTGATCTACAGATCCAAATGACTTGAATCCAATAGTCTTGGATTCAGCATTGTCAGACCTTTCTAACAAAATTGGTTTCCTTCAATTTGGTTCACTGAATCGACCTAGGTTGATTTTTGAAACTGGGTGCAGAAGTGTGTTTGAAATAAAATGGAAAAGATTAAATTCAAATAACGGGGCTGCGCGGGAAAGGTTAACGGGCCGGCCTGCTAAGCACAACGCTTACACGGGCTGGTTAAGTGGCTATCCCCACGCGTCAGTGAGACGAGGGGGTGTGAAGCGTTATGGGGATATGTGGTGCGTTCGATCTGAAAGGATACGGATGTCGCCTAGAGGGGGGGTGAATAGGCGATTAAAACTTTTCCTAGAGTGGCTCAACAAAGACGGAATAAAACTAGTGTTTACTTTGTAAAGCACAACCTAGAAACAACTAAGGTTTACCTATGTGCACCAACAACTTAAGCTAAGCAATTACAAACAACAAAGTGATAGCAAGATATATATTACTTCAAGCACGAAGGCTATCACAATGTAAAGTGCATAAGTAAAGAGCTCGGGTATAGAGATAACAGAGGCACGCGGGGACACCGATATTTTACCGAGTTCCTCCCAACATGGAGTACGTCTCGTTTGGAGAAGGGGTGGTATCGAACCACCAACGCCACAAAAGGCCTCCCTTATTCTCCGATGAATCTCATCCCAATGGGATCGATTCACGCTTCCACTATCGGTGCACTTGTCGGTGGCAACCGGAACCTCTCACAAGGTTGGGGCACAACTCCACAACTTAATTGGAGGCTCCCAAAAAATGCCACAAAAGGCCACAATGCCACCAAGGCCACAAAACCGTCTAGGGTTCCAAGAACCCAAGAGGGACAAGCTCCAATGAGCAATTCAAACCAAATCTTCCAAAGAGAACTCAAACCGATGCACCAAATGCAAATGGCAAGAACACCACAAAGATGCTCAAATCCCTCACTGTCAAGTTCCAACAAAGCTACTAAAGCTAATGGGGGAACAAGAGAGGAGGAATCAAAGAGAGACACAAAATCCCCCAAAATCTAGATCCCCAAAGATACACTCACAAAGATATGTTTTTGTTTGGTCAAAACGTAGATCTAGATCTCCTCCAACTACCCCTCAAATATATGCAAGAATCAATGGAGGGGTGTGTAGAAATCAAGCTTAAAGAGTAGAGCAAATGGGGGCAAAGCTTGGACAAGAAAAGGAGGAAGAAGTAACCCTAAATGAAAATGGGCAAAAGACTTATATAGGGCTAGCCAAAATATGGCCATTGGGGCAATTTTTCTGACGGACCGGTAGTACCGGATGCGACCGGTACTACCGGACCGAATAAATCAAATTGGGTCGGGGCAAATGCGAACAAGCCAGGAAGAGGAAAAAGCAGAGCCACGCGGCGGGTGGGGCCAGGCTTGCACGCAGCAGCAGCAGCGGGGCCCGCGCGCGCTGCCTAGCGTGCAGCAGCAGGCAAGCGGCTGCAAGCAAGCGGCCAGCAGCGGGAGTGTGCGCGCGCGCGGCCAATGCAGCGGCAAAGCAGCGCAGCAGCAGCGCAGCGGCGGGGCCCGCAGCAAGCAGCAGTCAGCGCGCGCGCGTAGCAGCAGCGCAGCGCAGCAGGCGGGCAAGCAGCATGCAGCGCGGCAGCAGGGGACAGTCGAGCGCAGCGGGGGCCACCGCGGGCCAGCGGCAGCAGGCCCAAGGCGCGGCATGCAGGGTCAACGCGGGCCCGGGCAAAACTGGATCTGGATCTAGGCGTTTCTGGGAAAATAACTGGGCTGGCCGGTACTACCGGCCCACCCGGGCGGTACTACCGGGCCGGCCGGTACTACCGTAAATAGGTACCTAGCGAGGCAGAAAGAAAACGGGCCATTTTCAGGCCCGGCCGGTAGTACCGGCCCGTCCGGGCGGTACTACCGCTTGGCCCAAAAAATAGACCGACAGGAAAATATTCAAACGGCAATAACTTTTGACTGGAAGCTCCGATTGACCTGATTCAAATTGATTATCACCAAGTGAGAAAGTATCAATTAGAATAATGTGATATACCTCACTTGGTGAGAAACCGAAAAGCCGCATAAATCAAAATCGCAAAAGATACCAATGGGAGATCCGATGTAGATGAACAAGAGCTTGTTATGGAGATTACCACAAGCTCTATAACATCACATGGATAAGACCAAATAACAACCAAATATGATGATGCAAGTATGCAAAGGTTTGAGCTCTCTCCGAACGATGTGACCGAATTACTCATACGATCGCCCCTCTTGATAGTACGGTTATCTATCCTAAACCCGGTCTCCTACACATAACAAGAGACCGGTTAGCATTCCACTTGAGCTCGATGTAGACGGTCTTGCCCTTCTCAAGATGGAACGCCTTTCTTAATTCCTCATCATCAACCTCGCATATTGAGCTTGCCCAACAAATCTTCTTTGCATTTCATCAACCTTGAAGCCAACACATGCTCTAAGCGATGCCAATGGACAAATCCTACAAGTATAACTTAATACACACATTAGTCCATAAAGATTGTCATTAATTACCAAAACCACACATGGGGGCCCAACATGTTCTTTCAATCTCCCCCAATTTGGTAATTGATGACAATCCCTTTAAGAGGGTTTATATAAGGAATATTAATGAATAAAATGGTAATACCAATATCAAATACTACAAAAGTATGCGATATTGGTACCACCACCATATATAGAGCAAACTCCCCCACAATCTATGCATGTGTGATGAACTTGAATTTCATTGCATATATTGCCAATCATTATCATTGGTGGAGTTTCCTCTATATATACCACATGCTAAGCAACAAAAAAGATGCAAGAGAATGAGAAGCAAATGCACAAGAACAAACTCAATGCATAAACCAACTTCCCTTAAACCCTCTAAAACTTCTCCCCCATTGGCATCGATTGCCGAAATGGGTGACAAGTTCTAGAAGGCAAATATAGTAATAATTCCTCCAAAGGTGTGCCTTCGCACATATCCAATGATGAATACTTGGGAGGGAGTAGAACTATATCGAGGACCCGAAGATTGCAAAAATAAATTCAAATGATGCAAGCAACTACAAGGTCCGAAAAACCAATTTGAAAACAACAAATGAGTCCAAATGGAAACAACAAGATATTATGATATGAGCAAAAGAGTGTTTTAAATAACAAATAGAGAAGCTCCCCAAGGTTTATGCACAATTCAAAATAAATGAATAGCAACCTTTCTTTTTGTTGGGAGTTGGTTTTGCCTCATTCCTTGTTTCATGATTTGACCATTTTAGAATGAGATAAATCCTTGAGCATTTTTATTTCTATCTATCTTTTGCTCCTTTTGGTTTTAGCCTAGTTCATTTGTTGAACTTGTGATCTTTCATGTGTTGAATTGGTTCTTTGATACAATTTGGACATGGTTTGTCATGTCACACTCTTGTGTGTGCAATCTCGATTTACTTGGTGTTTTGTTCAAATTGTATTTCCTTTTGGTTCTTGAAAGCTTTATGCATGCATATTTACTATATGATTATATTATGGCATGCTTGCTTTCTTTGATCCAATATATAGGGGAAACTTCACCAATTCCCGTCAGCTAAGTTGTGCATGAAATTCAATTTCATATCAATGTGCACATAATTATGTGGAGTCTCTCCTATGTATTGTAGTTTCTCTAACTACTGTGGACCCAATAAGTTTGGGGACCATTTTGTACTTAATTGTGTGACAGGTACATTGGAGATATATTGGATGCTTGTCTTTCAATTTTGAAGAAGTGGTGCATACGTGAAAAGTTGAGTCAAGCTATAGGATGATCAACGAATTCATATACTCTACATCCTACCAATTATATCTCAGTAACAAGAATCTCTTTCTCATGCTCATATATCTTGATTCCAACCGTTTGTCGGTTGCCTTCTAGCATGAATTCATGTATTTGTAATTGTTGTAGTTCTAGCCAGGGTTTTAATAGAACTCTCTATTGTAAATATGTATAAGTTGAGATGAGTACATATAGTTGGGACTATACAAAATCATGCATATGATCCTCCAATCCCAAATATGTAAATCTAGCAATTTTATTGCCTATCATTTCATCAACTTCTCTCATATGCAATAGTGAGATTTTTGCTAGTCTATTTTATCTTATGATACTTGTTGCCTTTCTCCATATATTCCAACTTTCTCCTTTTCCCTTGGTGATAGTTGTAATATATGTAGTGTGTCGGTGTTTGAAGCTCATTAATGTACAATAAGATATATGTGAGCCTTTGGCCATGCTTTGAAGCTAAAATCTTATTGATATATGTTATGACTTCATTTTTGCCTTTCATGTGATTTCTTGTATATCTTATTTATGTGTGCATATGTCTTTGTTGGCATATGTCTTTGTGATGTTTTCCACTTAGAGACATATGCACATATGAGAAGATAATTTTAGTTGAATCTTATTCCTTGGATACCACCTTTTATTCCTTTTTGATTTTTCGGTGGCTTCCAAATTTATTTGCCTATGAGTGCTTGTTCCTCTTGTTTGCATTTTCGGGCACTCTTACTTGTTCTCTCATTCCTTGTATTGTTAAATGAATTTGGATGAGTGAGGATTCCATGATTATGCACCTTGTTTCCGAATATAATTATCATAATTGGTGCATTATATTTGGGGAGCTCATCTAATTCATTTAATAATGCTCATTTGCATTCTTTCACATTTGTTGTGTTTTAAATGCTTATGGGGGAGCAAGGATTCCATATTTGTGCATTATGTAGGATTTTCCTTTTAAATTCAAAATGCACACAAATTGGATCATCACTTGCACCTACAATAAGTAAAACACAAGAGGATATCAATAAAATAAGAAGATCCACAAGAAGCAAGGAAGGCATGGGAGACAACACAAAACATTTTCTTGGCCAAAGATAGGATAATATTAAGCAAGGGCCAAAGTGAATATGATCAACAAATTCTACCATAAGTTGGGTACTCATTGTCCAAGGACAAGAAATATTGGGAATAATTTTCCCAAGGTAGCTTGCATGGATATCCAAGATCATAGTCACAACAAGAAGCATATAACTAAATATAAGAAATTAAGCATGATACTTCTAACAAGATTCTTGGTAGCTTCCATTAGTCACACAATCACTAGTGATTAGAGTAACTTGAAGCAAATGGTTTCCATGCGAATATATGTATATCTAAATATGAGGAAACACATACGAAGAACCACTCTCATATACAAGATCCAACATAATATCAATAAAGGCATTCAAGCAAATTGGAACTTGTATGAGCAAATGTGTCACATAGGTGCTAGATAATTATCAATATCAATTCTAAGTGACACAACCTCGAATATTCACATTTTCTAGGATTGTAATATGCACTAAGCATATGACTCCCCCATAATGTGACACTACCATAAAACCAACGCGAGGCAAAATGATACAAATAGAGATAATTAATGGACATTATAAACTTAAATTTCTCATGAGACTTGTACCACATAGAGACTTCACAATAATCCAATATAAATACTAGGTGGTATTCTCATGTACACACAATTTTAGGATTGTGGAATGCCTAAGCATAACACTCCCCCAAAATGGGATAATCCATTAATCTCTCAAACGAGCCAAACAAGATATCAAATATAATAAATTAAGGCTCAAACATAAGAAACACACATACATGGTGTGCCACCTAATCATACACAAATATGCTTGATACCTCAAGATAATTAAGGGGATAGCACAACATGTACAAAAGCATGGAAGATACAAAACCAACACATGCACAAGGGGGCGAGTAACTTTCAATGTAAAGAGTTTAGCATATGTTACCGCAAGGAGCAATATTGGAAATATAATATAATCAAGATAATCCAAATGGCTTGGCTTGACAATAATAATTGATGAAGATCCCTCAATTCTTCAAAATGTAGCCAAGACACCAATGCCCTCCAATACACACCTATTGATCAAGTTTTGGCTTGTTGGTCCCCAACCAAGTTGGGTCCTAAGAGGTTAGTCACAATACGTTTGGCAACCCAAATGGTTCTTTTCTTGAAACCACATTGAGCACCAACAAATTTGGCAAACACATTGCCAACCTCATTCTTACAAAGAGAATAAGGATCATCAATCAAGATAGGAAGGGATGAGGAGTTACCAATAGTGCATGCGGAAGAAATGTGCCCCTTCTCGCGGCATATGTAGCAAGTTATACTCTTGCCATCTTTCTTTTTGGATGAAGAAACAACTTGAGTAAGAGCTTGAGTCTTCTTAGGAGGAGGCCCATCTCTAACAATATGTAGAGATTGAGGCCGCTTCCCTCGTTGCTTCTTGCCAAGTGACTTCTTCGTGAATGGGAAATATTTGACATGATGCCCTTCTTCCTTGCACTTGAATCAAACAATGTTGGCCGGATTCTTGACTTGATCTTGGCCATTCTTCTTGTTGTCCTTGTGCTTCAACTTGATAGTGGACTTGTTCTTGACATTGGAGTTGAATACAAGCCCACTCTTGTCATTGGGGGATTTTTGCACACTCAAGATTTTGTTGAGTGTGACCTTCCCTTGATGACCCTTTTTCAAGTCATTCTTCAAAGAAGTGACTTGAGCCTTGAGCCTTTTGATTTCCTCTACATGGTTAGGTTCAACAAAAACACTAGAGGAAGTAGATGCTACATTGTTAGAGCAACAAGGCACGGAATGTAATTCATCACAAGATATATCATGGTTGTGAGAGGATGAACTACAAGGACTAGCACATGGCAATATAACATTTGGAGTAGATGTAGTGCTAATGTCCACATGAGTCCCACTAGATATTACCTTTGACACGATGGCCTCATGAGGTAACTTTAGCCTACCATGGGAGACTAGAAGATCCTCATGCGAGCTTGAGAGCATAACATGACTTTCTTCTAATTTCCCATAGTTGCTAGTTAGCAACGCAAGTTGAGCCTTTAGCTCAACATTCTCCTCCAAAATAGATGCTTCACAAGAAATAGAGTTAGTAGCACAAGCATCATCATTATTAGCGAGAGGTGAGGGCAACTTGGCAAGCTCTTTTGAATATGAGGCTTTAAGTTGCTCATGTGACTCGGTGAGTTTGATGAGCTCACCCTTTATGACCCTAGAGCCATTTTTGAGGTGCTCAAAATCCTCAAGGAGTTTAGCATAAGCAACTTGAGTCTCATCATTTTTACTTTTGAAGGAGTTTGCCACCACAAGTTCTCTATCATGGTATTCTTTTACTCTAGATAATTCTAGAGTGAAAGTCTCCTCAAGAGATTCTTTGGTGGTTTGTTCTTCTTCAATGGAGTCATTTAGTTGAGCAATTTCATTAGCATACTTACGCTCAAGTGCAAACTTTTCATCAATTATGTTTTCTTGCTCCTCAATAAGATCATTTCCTTCTATAGCATAATTCAAGATTTCAAGAAGGTTGGAGGAAGCAATTTTATTTTTGTAGAGAGCACAATAGACAATCTCACCCATTTTCTTAATAGAGGTAATATCATACTTACCTCGATAATCATCATTATCATTCTCAACCTCATCATCATCATGATGAGATACAATGGGATCCAAAGAGGTTACCTTTGTTCCCTTAGCCATAAGGAACATGTGAGAACCAGAAGAAGGTGATGATGAGATTGCACTTGTAGCTCTCTTCAAGACCTTGTCTTGGCCCATAGAATCTTCATTTTCCTCTACATGGTTAGCAACACAAGCACTAGAGGAAATAGAAGCATTTTTATCATGGCAACAAGACAACATGAGCATATCATCATGAGATTTATTTAAGTCATTTCTACATGATATGCAAGGACTATTAACACAAGCATGTGAGGAATTTTGAGTGCTAGAACTGTTAAGGTCCAAAGATAGATCATTGCAACTAGATAGATATGAGGGATTACAAATAGTGAACACACTATCCATATTGCAATTTCTATCACCACTCACCATATCATTACCTTGTGAAAAGTCACATGTTGGTGAAGTGGTAGAGGATGAGAACTCATCTCGACCGGAAGTGGAAACAACACAATCATCCTCAATAATGTTGGACTTGCTATATTTATCTTGAAGCTTGGTCCATATCTCACGAGCGCTTGAATAAGGCATGATAGGCGAAAGAACTACATTGCTCACAACATGCAAGAGAATTTTAGTAACTAGATCATCTATATGAGAGTTCAACTTATCCTCTAAAGATTCATTTTGTGTATCCATAGGAGAAGAGAAACCCACATATAGATAGCCCTCGATAATTGGGTGAATTTCCCGAAATAAATTAAGCATGCGAATTTTCCAAACATCATAATTTGTGCCATCGAATGTGAGCGTGTCCTTGTGCACTAATCCCCTAGCCGACATCTTTACTCTCAAGGCGGTGAAGCCTAAAATGAGAGACCGGGCTCTGATACCAATTGAAAGGATACGGATGTCGCCTAGAGGGGGGGGTGAATAGGCGATTAAAACTTTTCCTAGAGTGGCTCAACAAAGGCGGAATAAAACTAGTGTTTACTTTGTAAAGCACAAACTAGAAACAACTAAGGTTTACCTATGTGCACCAACAACTTAAGCTAAGCAATTACAAACAACAAAGTGATAGCAAGATATATATTACTTCAAGCACGAAGGCTATCACAATGTAAAGTGCATAAGTAAAGAGCTCGGGTATAGAGATAACAGAGGCACGCGGGGACACCGATATTTTACCGAGTTCCTCCCAACATGGACTACGTCTCGTTTGGAGAAGGGGTGGTATCGAACCACCAACGCCACAAAAGGCCTCCCTTATTCTCCGGTGAATCTCATCCCAATGGGATCGATTCACGCTTCCACTATCGGTGCACTTGTCGGTGGCAACCGGAACCTCTCACAAGGTTGGGGCACAACTCCACAACTTAATTGGAGGCTCCCAAAAAATGCCACAAAAGGCCACAATGCCACCAAGGCCACAAAACCGTCTAGGGTTCCAAGAACCCAAGAGGGACAAGCTCCAATGAGCAATTCAAACCAAATCCTCCAAAGAGAACTCAAACCAATGTACCAAATGCAGATGGCAAGAACACCACAAAGATGCTCAAATCCCTCACTCTCAAGTTCCAACAAAGCTACTAAAGCTAATGGGGAAACACGAGAGGAGGAATCAAAGAGAGACACAAAATCCCCCAAAATCTAGATCCCAAAGATACACTCACAAATAGATGTTTTTGTTTGGTCAAAACGTAGATCTAGATCTCCTCCAACTACCCCTCAAATATATGCAAGAATCAATGGAGGGGTGTGTAGAAATCAAGCTTAAATAGTAGAGCAAATGGGGGCAAAGCTTGGACAAGAAAAGGAGGAAGAAGTAACCCTAAATGAAAATGGGCAAAAGACTTATATAGGGCTAGCCAAAATATGGCCGTTGGGGCAATTTTTCTGGACGGACTGGTAGTACCGGATGCGACCGGTACTACCGGACCGAATAAATAAAATTGGGTCGGGGCAAATGCGAACAAGCCAGGAAGAGGAAAATGCAGAGCCGCGCGGCGGGTGGGGCCAGGCTTGCGCGCAGCAGCAGCAGCATTGAATGCAGCTGGCGGCAGCAACGGGGCCCGCGCGCGCTGCCTGGCGTGCAGCAGCAGGCAGCAGGCAAGCGGCTGCAAGCAAGCGGCCAGCAGCGGGAGTGCGCGCGCGCGACCAATGCAGCGGCAAAGCAGCGCAGCGGCGGGGCCCGCAGCAAGTAGCAGTCAGCGCGCGCGCAGCAGCATCGCAGCACGGCAGGCGGGCAGGCGGGCAAGCAGCATGCAGCGCGACAGCAGGGGACATGCGAGCGCAGCGGGGGCCACCGCGGGCCAGCGGCAGCAGGCCCAAGGCGCGGCATGCGGGGTCAACGCGGGGCCGGGAAAAACTGGATCTGGATCTGGGCGTTTCTGGGAAAATAACTGGGCCGGCCGGTACTACCGGGCCGGCTGGTACTACCGTAAATAGGTACCTAGCGAGGCAGAAAGAAAACGGGCCGTTTCAGGCCCGGGCGGTAGTACCGGCCCGTCCTGGCGGTACTACCGCTTGGCCCAATAAACAGACCGACAGGCAAATATTCAAACGGCAATAACTTTTTACTGGAAGCTTCGATTGACCCGATTCAAATTGCGTTGGATAGAGGGCGACAAGGTACAAATGGGAGATCCGATTTAGATGAACAAGAGCTTGTTATGGATATTATCACAAGCTCTATATCATCACATGGATAAGACCAAATAACAACCAAATATGATGATGCAAGTATACAAAGGTTTGAGCTCTCTCCGAACGATGTGACCGAATTACTCATACGATAGCCCCTCTTGATAGTACGTTTATCTATCCTAAACCTGGTCTCCTACACATAACAAGAGACCGGCAAAAGAGAAAACCTATCACAATTTTACCTTTGCCTTGAGCATTCCACTTGAGCTCGATGTAGACGGTCTTGCCCTTCTCAAGGTGGAACGCCTTTCTTAATTCCTCCTCATCGACCTTGCATATTGAGCTTGCCCAACAAATCTTCTTTGCATTTCATCAACCTTGAAGCCAACACATGCTCCAAGCGATGCCAATGGACAAATCCTACAAGTATAACTTAATACACACATTAGTCCATAAAGATTGTCATTAATTACCAAAACCACACATGGGGGCTCAACATGTTCTTTCACTAACATTACAAGATCAAAGCTTGGTTTAATTCCTTTTATTTTTAGAAAAGTAATTTCTACTCATTGAAAAAATACTTGAGATTTAATATTCTCCAAACCAAACATGGGATCATGTTGACACATGTCATCACGACATATTTTAGTCCATGGGAATGTGATTTAAAGTGGTGTCATAATTTAATAAGGTTTACCCTTTTATTTTAATTAAATAAATGACTAGAAATGCCTATGTGGCATTCTTTTATTACTTGGACATTATTTCTGTAAGTAAACCTATATATTTTTATATATTCTGAAAGGTATGGTTAAATGTGATTTTTGAGAGTTGGAATCAACTCAAAAGCTATTATGGTCTAAATTTGAAAAATGTTTGAATGCAGAAAAGCTTCTGCCTTGTTATTTTTACCAAGGGTGATCTACAGATCCAAATGACTTGAATCCAACGGGTTTGGATTCAGCATTGTCAGACCTTTCTAAGAAAATTGGTTTCATTCAATTTGGTTCACTGAATTGACCTAGGTTGATATTTGAAACTGGGTGCAGAAGTGTGCTTGAAATAAAATGGAAAAGATTAAATTCAAATAACTGGGCTGCGCGGGAAAGGTTAACGGGCCGGCTTGCTAAGCACAGTGCTTACGCGGGCTGGTTAAGTGGCTGTACCCACGCGTCAGTGAGATGAGGGGGTGTGAAGCGGTATGGGGAGATGTGGTGCGTTCGATCTGGTTCTAATCCAACGGCTGAGGGTCATCGTCGACGTTGAGCAACGCCGGTGAGAAAGAAACCTCACGCGGCCAGTGGGGGTCGTTGGGGGCTCACCGGGGTTCAGGCGAGGGTCGGCGAGGCGGGCGAACGACGAAGTCGACGACGGCGAACCTCCTGGTACCGGCAGCTTCTCCTGCGGTGGACAAAATCGACGGCGCCCTTCTTCTCCAAAGGCGTCCTGCTCCGGCGCAATTCCGGCGATGCGCTGCTCGCCTTGCTCCGGCTAAGGGGTGGAACGATCAGTGAGAAGAGGGGAGTGAGATGGTGTGCTCAAATCAGCTGGGGGTGGCCTCTATTTATAGTCGCGATGACGAGACCGAACGGGATGGGCAGGCGATGGTGGCGACATCGATACGGGCTGCTAGAGGCATGGCCGGCGGTGGCGATCGCTTGGTGGTCTCCTGGCGATGCTCTATGGCTTTAATGCGCGTGTAGGGGCGGTCCGGTTTGGTCTGGAACGCGCGATGCTCTGCGCGGCAGAGGCGGCGTCTTCGACAGCGAGCGGTGGATGTGCGTCACGGGGCGGCGAACAGGGATGTCTGGCGGTCTCCTGGGTCGGTGGTGATCATGTATGTACGCGGCGAGGGCGGCGCGCGGTCTGTGGGCTTCGGTCGAGCGTGGCGCTCTGGCGCATGCTCGGCCTGGTTGACAGAGGCACGGGCACGGCGTTCCTGGGTTCTCTGGTCGATGTCTTCGAGGCAGGGCTGGTCGAGAGGGGGCGCTGAGGCATGGGTGATCTCCTAGACAAGGTTGGCACGGCTAGTTTCTCTCCTAGCTTGTTGTCTCCACTAGGGTGGCATGGTGAGCTTCGGCTGTTCACCATTGATGTCATTGCCCAGCTTATAGTGAGATTAGTGCTTGGTTTAACTTGCTAGATGATCTACTGAGATGGTTGTGAGCTAGAGAGGGAACAAGTTAGGCTTCAATCACTGCTCATAATAGTGTTTGGATTTTGTTTGATTTGTGTCTGCCATGTGTTTGATGAAATGGCCACAAGAATTCAAGTTTTGAATTTTGAAAAGATTTTTGGTGGGTGTGCTAGGTTGGTGCTGGTGAGTCTGCAGATGCCTGGGTTTTGAAAGTTGAGCTTGTTTGAGTGGTTTTTGAAAAAGTGGGATCTTCTCATATGATACAGATTCAATTTTGAACTGTCATTGAAACTATGCATTTGAAAGTTTCTGGATGATCACAAAGTGGGCCTTGATACTTTGTTATGAGTACAATCAAGGGGTGCAAAGATCCAGAAGAGTTTCTATTAGGTTCTGAAAGTTTGGGACAGCCAAAGTAGGCATGGGAGTTAAATTGGTCAAAATGACCATTCCCTTATTTTATTTGTTTTGATTTAGTTGTCTTTGGGAAAAGTGTGGGAAAGGTTTAGATGATGTTTATTTCACCTAAGAATCCATTTACAAGAAATGGAACACACAAACAATTTGTTTCAAAAGAATTCAAAATGAAATGCATACTCACATGCATGCTTCCATAATTTTATTTAGAAAAGTTTTTGTTAACACTAAGTTTGATGATTAGAGTTTGATGATCCTTGTTTAGTATTTTTGGGATGTTACAAACCTTCCCCCCTTAAACAAAATCTCGTCCCGACATTTGAAAAAGGATGAAAAAGATTACCTAGGATTTGAAGAGATCGGGAAACTCCGTCCTGATGTGATCTTCGCGCTCCCAGGTGGCTTCCTCTTCTGTGTGGTTGCTCCACTGGATCTTGAGGAACTTGATGCTTCGGGTTCGGGTAGTTCTGAAAGCTTCTTCCAAAATACGGATGGGTACTTCGGGATAGGTTAGGTCATCGTTGATCTCTATGGTCTGGTGATCGATATTCTTGAACACTTCGGTCTTTTCTGGAACTTCGAGACATTTGCGGAGTAACGAGATATGGAACACATTGTGCACTGTTGACATCGCTTCGGGTAGTTCCAATTGGTACGATACTTCTCCTCGACGGTTCAGAATCTTGAAAGGTCCGATATATCTGGGGGCTAACTTTCCTTTGAGTTGGAAATGTTGCATTCCCTTCAATGGCGAAACTTTCAAATAAACAAAATCTCCTATGTTGAAGGCGATGTCTCGACGTCTCTTGTCGGCGTAACTCTTCTGTCTGGACTGGGCGGTCTTGAGGTGCTCACGAATCTTGTGAACCTTCTCTTCTGCTTCTCGTAGGATGTCGGGTCCGAAAATCTGACTCTCTCCTACTTCCGACCAGTTCAAAGGGGTGCGACACTTCCTTCCGTACATGAATTCAAATGGGGCCATTTGCAAACTGGCTTGGTAAATATTGTTGTATGAAAATTCTGCAAACGGCAGACAGTCTTCCCACTTAGATCCATATTATAATACACATTCTCTCAGCATATCTTAGAGTATTTGATTTACTCGCTCTGTTTGTCCATCGGTCTGAGGGTGATAAGCGGTACTGAAATCTAGGCGGGTTCCTAAACCTTCTTGGACTTTCTTCCAGAATCTCGAGGTAAATTGAGTTCTTTGATCCGATACAATGTTCTTGGGGACTCCATGCAAACTAACTATCCTAGCGATGTATAACTCCGCTAGCTTCGAACTCTGATACGTGGTCTTGACGGGTAAGAAATGGGCGACTTTGGACAATCGGTCCACTATGACCCAGATAGAGTCATTTCCCCTACTAGAAGTAGGCAGTCCGGTGATAAATTCCATTCCAACGGAATCCCATTTCCATTCCGGAATTTGTAAAGGTTGCAACAATCCAGCGGGTCTTTGATGTCCTACCTTGACTCGCTGACATATATCACACTTGGCGATATAGCTTCCGATTTCTCTCTTCATCTTATGCCACCAAAATTGCTCTTTCTGATCTTGATACATCTTAGTTCCTCTGAGATGGATAGAATAAAGAGTATCATGGGCCTCCTTTAGAATCACTTCCTTCAACTCAGAATCTGCTGGTACACAAAGGCGTCATTTGTACCACAGAACTCTTTCTTCGTCTTCAGTGAATCTGGGTACTTTTCCTGTATCGATACGATGCTTGATTCCGTCAATACTAGCATTTCCCTTCTGCGCCTCTTTGATCTGACTGATCAAAGTGGGCTGGAGTTCTATGCTAGCCAAAAATCCTTCACTCACTAATTCTATTCGAAAATCTTCCATCTCTTTGTGCAAGCTTGGTTGCTCCTTCAAGATCATGGAGTTCAAGCGGCACGGCAATCTGCTCAGGGCATCGGCTACCACATTGGCTTTACCAGGGTGATAGTGAATGTCCATATCGTAATCCTTGATTAGGTCAATCCATCTTCTCTGTCTCATATTCAGCTCCTTCTGAGTGAATATATACTTCAGACTCTTGTGATCCGAATAAATCTCACAATGGTTTCCCATGAGATAATGCCTCCATGTCTTCAGCGCTAGAACTACGGCTGCGAGTTCGAGGTCATGGGTTGGGTAATTTTGCTCATGTTGTTTTAGTTGTCAAGATAGATAAGATATAACTTTGCCTTCTTGCATTAGCACACATCCGAGACCGATCTTGGATGCATCACAATACACATCGAAGGTCTTCGTGATATCCGGCATGATTAAGATTGGGGCTGAAATCAATCTCCTCTTGAGTTCTTGAAAACTCGCTTCACATTTGTCCGTCCATTCAAACTTCTTGTCCTTCTTCAGCAATTGGGTCATGGGTCTGGCGATACTCGAAAATCCTTCTACGAACTTGCAGTAATATCCCGCCAATCCGAGAAATGCACGAACTTGGGTTTGAGTGGTTGGGGCTTGCCAATCTTCTACATCTTTCACTTTGGCAGGGTCAACGGCGATTCCTCCGGCTGATACAATGTGACCGAGGAATCCTACCTCCTGTAACCAGAATTCACATTTGCTAAACTTGGCATACAACTGATGCTCTCTAAGTGTTCCAAGAATGGTCCTTAGGTGTAGCTCATGTTCTTCTTCCGATTTGGAATAAATCAGAATGTCATCGATGAAAACAACGACAAACTTATCCAGGAAGTCCATAAAAATCTTATTCATGAGATTCATGAAATAAGCGGGGGCGTTGGTTAGTCCGAAAGACATGATTGTATACTCGTACAATCCATATATGGTGGTAAAGGCAGTATTTGGGATATCCTCGGCGCAAATTTTGAGTTGATGATAGCCAGTTCTAAGATCAATCTTAGAAAACACTTTGGCACCGGTCAACTGATCAAACAAATCTTCTATCTTGGGCAAGGGGTACTTGTTTTTGATGGTGACATCATTCAACTTCCGATAGTCCGTACACAAACGGTTACCTCCATCCTTCTTGTCCACAAATAGGACAGGTGATCTCCAGGGTGACGCACTTGGTTGAATCAATCCAATTTCCAACATGGCATCCAGTTGCTTCTTTAGTTCTGCTAGTTTAGACGGGTTCATACTATACGGTCTCTGGGCTATGGGTTCAGTTCTGGGGATTAGTTCAATGATAAACTCGATATCCCGATCTGGGGGCATACCGGGCAAAACATCTGGAAATACATCGGGGTATTCACAGACTATCTGGACTTGGTCAATGGTAGGTTGGGCTATACTCTTGTTGCACTTGAATTGGCGAGGTAAGGTTTCAGATATATGCTCGACTGATATTCCGGCTGTACTGGTCATGGTTATGGATTTCTTGGCACAGTCAATCAATCCTTTATGTTTAGACATCCAATCCATTCCTAGTACTACCTGCAAACCTTTAGTTCCTAGTACTATCAGATTAGCATAAAACTCCATGCCATGGATTCGAATGGGGACGGCTTTGCAAATTTGCCTAGACTTGGTGGTTGATCCGGGAATTTGAACGATCATCACATGCTTCAATTTGGTTGGTTGAATTTTACTAGTGCATGCAAATTCTTCGGTGACAAATGAATGCGATGCACCAGAATCAAAAAAAACTCTTGCTAGTACTGAATTAATAGAAAACATATCCAGCATGACGTCTGGCGCTTCCTGAGCTTCTTCAACATGCATGAGAAAAAGACGGCCATTGCGGTTGAGCGAATTCCCTGGGGCAAACCTTCTTCCGGGCTGAACACAACACTGCTGCTGAGCTGGGACATTGGTATTGGGTGCTGCGGCATTCTTCTTGTTGGGGCACTCGTTGGAGTAGTGACCCTTATTTCCACACATAACAAGTCACTTGCGACTTGTCCTTTGCTGCTACCGGCACAGCATTGCTTCCAGTCCTCGGGGCAGTGTTGGTGTTGGTGGAAGTATTGTTGTTGTTGAACTTGGGTGGGGCATGGTTGAAATTGCTAGAGTGGTCGGGGTTGTTGTGATTTCCTCCGGGTCTAGGGTTTCCACGGTTGGGATAGGTCAGACGGTTCATCGGGGGCCTGTTTGTTCTTGGGGCAAATCCGGGAGATGGGTTAGGGTGATATTTTGGGGTCTGATGGGTTCCAGGTTGATGCATCATGCGACGCTTGCGGTTCTCATTGGCTTGGTTGATATTTCCTTCCATCTAGATAGCAGAGTTGACAAGGGCTTCAATATCAGCAAAGGTGATATTGACTAACACAGTCTGCATCTCATCATGCAGACCATTCAGGAATCTTTCTTTCTTCTTGGCTTCGGTGTCAATTTCATCCGGGGCATACCTAGCTAATGACAAGAATTTGTCACGGTATTCCACTACAGTCATCCTTCCTTGCTTTAGTTCTCTGAACTCGTCTCTCATCCTCTTGATCAAACCCGGTGACACATGGGTTCTGCTAAACTTGACCTTGAATTCCTCCCAGGTCATCATCTTGCCTCTGGTCATTGCGCGAACACTGTTCCACCATGCCCTGGCATCTCCGGCTAGATAGTGGGTGGCGAACAGAACTTCCTCGTTGGCTTCCACTCCGGCGACTTCTAGGTTATTTTCCATAGTTTGCAGCCAATAGTCGGCATCTAGGGGCTCTTCTGACTTAGTGAAAACAGGTGGGTTGGTATTCTGGAAATTCTTGAGCTTAGATCCATGGTTGTCCTGATTTCCGTGGCCTTGGTTGTTGTGGGCTAGCTGGGCTATCTGTTGCAGAGTGGCTAGGTTGGCTTGACGTTCCGCTCTTTCAGCTTCACGGTCAGAAGTCAACATTTGCAGAATCTGCAACATCGGGTCCGCGGATGAACCACTTCCTCCGCGTGGCATCTGAAGATTGAAATAGATCATGAGAAGAGAGGGAAATTTCTAAGGTTCTGGGATTTTGAAAAGTTTTTAAATTTTGACTCAGATTTTTCTAGCAACTTGCTTTTCATTCATTCACTCACACGATACAACACACACCACAACAAAGAAAAACAGATGGTTTTAAGAACCATTCTGAAAACTACGATACAGTGGGACCGAATACTACTCACTACGCTAGTGCTCAAGTGCTACTACTCCTCGGAATCGGTGGCTTCGTCATCTTCATCATCATCGATGAAGGCGAAATAATCCTCATTGGTGAAGAAGTCCATAGCCTGATCCTCCAGAAAATCATCATCATCGCTGAGATAGGAGTAGGGGTCTCCACGAAGATCCTCTCCGGCATTCTCCCTTTCTTCCAACTGCATGTCTCTCTCGTGGATGGTCTCCTCCAAAGATGAGATGCGGTGGCGAAGACGGGCAATGATGCCCGCCTTCTTGTCGAGCTGACGGCGGCGAGACTTGCGATCCTTTGCTAGCATGGCGATGGTTTGATCCTTCGTCTTGATGATGGCAGACTTGTGGTTGTAGTAGTCACGGCAGTTATCCAACTCCTGCTGACGATCGTACATCATGAAGCTAAGGTGGTCCAATTGAGTCTTCAGCTCAGGGTGGTATGGGGCTTCCAGTGGTTGTCCATTTGAATCACGCCTTGGGAAAAACTCAAAGCTGGTTCCCTTGATCTAATTGACGCTCTGCCCACACAGACGGGAAAGAGTTTCCTACATGGCCTTGGCAAATCCATCGAGCCAGTTGTTCTCTCTTAAGGTAAACTGAATTACCTCAGCAATGGGAGGTGCAATCTTTCCTCGGAGACTTGCAACAATTAGCCACTGCAGATCTTCTCCTCCTTGATCATTGAGCTGAGCTCCGAAGAACTCGGGGTGCGGACGCTCCAGAAGTTCCGAAAGCTGGTCCAAATCCCTCTCAAAGATAAGGTCTCCTCCATTTCCCAATTGGTAAAACTTGTTGTACTTCACGTCCATCTATAAGAATATAGGATGAGTAAGTTAGTAGAGTTATCAAGTGTGTCAAAATTTTAGGTAGTTTACAAGAGTTTTTGAGGAACATGAATTTTCATGAAAGAATCAAAGGGATAAGAATGAGAATAAGTTTTTGTAAATATTTGCTTCCTTTGGTTTTGAAACTAAGTTTTTGATTCAAAGGTCCAGTCTAACTAGGGTCGCCTATGGTCAGGATGGCTCGGATACCAACTTGTCAACACCCGAATTTTTAATCCCAGATGCCTGTTATGCCATACATCGCAATCCCAGGATTACCATTTTTGCGAGACATAACAGAATTGGATACCATAGTACATCATCCGTTACAAACCATATATAAGGTCTTACACAAATAAGGATCTCATGATCCAGTTCTTAATACAACTTCATGCAGTGGAATACGTAATAATAACGGTAGCATAGGTGAAGCTCCATCTTCGGGGTCACAGGCAATGCTGACGATGGGAGATGATCCTAGTTGTCGTAACCTTCCTGGGGTCCATCCTCCAGGTACTCCTATTCATAGTCTGGCCACGGGAATAGCCAGGGACAAAGCCATGAGTACTCTTTAAGTACTCGCAAACTAATACTAACAAGTGAAAGGGGTTTTTGATAATAGGACACTAGGCTCTAGGGTTGTTTTGTAAGAAGCCAGATTTATCTCTACTAAGTTTTAAGCAAGAGAGCTAGCTGAAGTTATAACACCTAAGTGGGAACAGTATTTGATATCACGACCCTGTTGTGGTCAAGTCAAGTCGCAACTCATTTCACAAGTCATTTTGAAAACATCTGACGGGGGAACAGTATGGCCACTCCAACTGTCCATAACCGCGGACGCGGCTATTCGAATAGTTTGACACTCTGCAGAGATTGTACACTTTCACCACAACATTCGATACATCCGTCAGGAACAAATCCTGAATTCACCATACTCAGTATGCGGATAATCAATCCTAACCTTTCAATTACACGCCCTAGTATAAGCACCTCTCTTGTGAGTTTGTCCTCTCAACCATGACCAACTGTCATCTTGGGTACTGCACAGGTGGACAATCTTCACAAGGTAGCATCAGCTCAGACCTTGGCCGTGAGGGAACTAATACTAAGGCATATAAGTTTCCAGTCAAGCCCTACCCAATCTTCAGGTATTGTGGTTGTACGATAAAATTGGAATGGTATCCCATCCAGACAACCATTAGTTTTATAAAGGGATAAGACTCATGCCTCAACATTTTCATCACCAAAATCATCTGGTGTTCAGAAACACATGTCCAAAACATCTCAGTAGAATGATCCATCATTCTAAGGTTTTCATAACCATTTTCACCAAGTATTCCCATCTAAAGTTGATCAAGTTTTATGCTTAGCACTAGCATCTACAAGTGGGGGTAAGTACTAATGAGGAGTGGTAAACTAGTGGAGTTTCAACTAAGTTCAATCTCATGCCTTAGGATGACATAAATATTATCTAGCTTAGGCTAAATTTTATGCTCTTTATGCAACCTTCAAGTATATCTTTCTAGAATCTACAAGTCACTTGAGTACTCTCTAAGGAAGTAGCTTTGATAAAGAAATAAAATAGAAAGCTTGCAAATAAAACTAGGATTGGGTTATCAAGTGGGTATGAACACATATGCTTAAGGCATATAGTTGTCATGGTAACAAGTAAGGGTTTTCTTGCATCAGTAGAGTATCTTGCAAGTGTTAGCTTGCATAGGTCAACTTGATTAGTAAGGCTTGCAAGTATTGGCTTGCACAATATCAGTATAAGCTTGCCTTGTGCAGAGCAGTGGTTGAAGTTCTCCTCGGCTTCTTCTTCGTAGTATCCTCCTTCCTCCTCGTATCCTTGGTCGGTACTAGCGTCTATAAATAAATATGAGGTACACAATCACCAAACAATACTTAACTACTTGAAATCATCACACAAAAGGGTCCTATAGATGATCTAGCATCATCACTAACATTACAAGATCAAAGCTTGGTTTAATTCCTTTTATTTTTAGAAAAGTAATTTCTACTCATTGAAAAACTACTTGAGATTTAATATTCTCCAAACCAAACATGGGATCATGTTGACACATGTCATCACCACATATTTTAGTCCATGGTAATGTGATTTAAAGTGGTGTCACAATTTAATAAGGTTTTACCCTTTATTTTAATTAAATAAATGACTAGAAATGCCTATGTGGCATTCTTTTATTACTTGTACATTATTTCTGTAAGTAAACCTATATATTTTTATATATTCTGAAAGGTATGGTTAAACATGATTTTTGAGAGTTGGAATCAACTCAAAATCTATTATGGCTTAAATTTGAAAAATGTTTGAATGCAGAAAAGCTTCTGCCTTGAATCCAACGGGCTTGGATTCAACATTCTCAGACCTTTCTAACAAAATTGGTTTCATTCAATTTGGTTCACTGAATAGACCTAGGTTGAATTTTTGAAACTGGGTGCAGAAGTGTGTTTGAAATAAAATGGAAAAGATCAAATTCAAATAACTGGGCTGCGCGGGATAGGTTAACGGGCCGGCCTGCTAAGCATAGCGCTTACGCGGGCTGTTTAAGTGGCTATCCCCACGCGTCAGTGAGACGAGGGGGTGCGAAGCAGTATGGGGCGATGTGGTGCGTTCGATCTGGTTCTAATCCAACGGCTGAGGGTCATCGTCGACGTTGACCAACGCCGGTGAGACAGAAACCTAACGTGGCCAGTGGGGGTCGTTGGGGGCTCACCGGGGTTCAGGCGAGGGTCGGCGACGCGGGCGAACGACGAAGTCGACGACGTCGAACCTCCTGGTACCGGCAGCTTCTCCTGGGGTGGACGAAATCGACGACACTCTTCTTCTCCAGAGGCGGCCTGCTCCGGCGCAATTCCGGCGATGCGCTGCTCGCCTTGATCCGGCTAAGGGGTCGAATGATCAGTGAGAAGGGGGAGTGAGATGGTGTGCTCAAATCAGCTGGGGGTGGCCTCTATTTATAGTCGCGACGACGAGACCGAACGGGATGGGCAGGCGACGGTGGCGACATGGCTACGGGCTGCTAGAGGCATGGCCGGCAGTGGCGATCGCTTGGTGGTCTCCTGGCAATGCTCTATGGCTTTAATGCGTACATAGGGGCGGTGCGGTTTGGTCTGTAACGCGTGATGCTCTGCGCGGCAGAGGCGCCGTCTTCGATGGTGAGCGGTGGCTGTGCGTCACGGGGCGGTGAACGGGGATGTTGGCGATCTAATGGGTCGGTGGCGATCATGTATGCACGCGGCGAGGGCGGCGCGCGGTCTGTGGGCTTCGGTCGAGCGTGGCGCTTTGGCGCATGCTTGGCCTGGTTGACAGAGGCACGGGCGCGCGTTCCTGGGTTCTCTGGTTGATGTCTTCGAGGCAGGGCTGATCGAGAGGGGGAGGTGAGGCATGGGTGATCTCCTAGACAAGGTTGGCACGACTAGTTTCTCTCCTAGCTTGCTGTCTCCACTGGGATGGCATGGTGAGCTTCGGCTGTTCACCATTGATGTCATTGCCCAGCTTACAGTGAGGCTAGTGCTTGGTTTAACTTGCTAGATGATCTACTGAGATGGTTGTGAGCTAGAGAGGGAACAAGTTAGGCTTCAATCACTGCTCACAATAGTGTTTGGATTTTGTTTGATTTGTGTCTGCCAAGTGTTTGATGAAATGGCCGCAAGAATTCAAGTTTTGAATTTTGAAAAGATTTTTGGTGGGTGTGGTAGGTCGGTGCTGGTGAGTCTGCAGATGCTTGGGTTTTGAAAGTTGAGCTTGTTTGAGTGGTTTTTGAAAAAGTGGAATCTTCTCATATGATACAGATTCAATTTTGAACTGTCATTTAAACTATGCATTTGAAAGTTTCTGGATGATCAAAAAGTGGGCCTTGATACTTTGTTATGAGTACAATCAAGGGGTGTAAATATCCAGAAGAGTTTCTATTAGGTTCTGAAAGTTTGGGACAGCCAAAGTAGGCATGGGAGTTAAATTGGTCAAAATGACCATTCCCTTATTTTATTTGTTTTGATTTACTTGTCTTTGGGAAAAGTGTGGGAAAGGTTTAGATGATGTTTATTTCACCTAAGCATCCATTTACAAGCAATGGAACACACAAACAATTTGGTTCAAAATAATTCAAAATGAAATGCATACTCACATGCATGCTTCCATAATTTTATTTAGAAAAGTTTTTGTTAACCCTAAGTTTGATGATTAGAGTTTGATGATCCTTGTTTATTATTTTTGGGATGTTACATCTAGCATCATCACTAACATTACAAGACTAAGGCACTTGACTTAATGATTTTTGTTTTAGAAAAGTAATTTCTACTCATTGAAAAACTACTTAAGATTTAATATTCTCCAAACCAAACATGGGATCATGTGGACAAATGTCATCACCACATATTTTAGTCCATGGGAATGTGATTTAAAGTGGTGTCACAATTTAATAAGGTCTTAGCCTTTTATTTTAATTAAATAAGTGACTAGAAATGCCTATGTGGCATTCTTTTATTACTTGGACATTATTTCTCTAAGTAAACCCATATATTTTTATATATTCTGAAAGGCATGGTTAAATGTGATTTTTGAGAGTTGGAATCAACTCAAAAGGTATCATGGTTTAAATTTGAAAAATGTTTGAATGCAGAAAAGCTTCTGCATTGTTTTTTTACCAAGGATGATCTACAGATCCAATTGATTTGAATCCAACGGGCTTGGATTCAGCATTTCCAGACCTTTCTAACAAAATTAGTTTCATTCAATTTGGTTCACTGAATCGATCTGGGTTGATTTTTGAAACTAGGTACAGAATTGTGTTTGAATGAAAATGGAAAAATCCAATTTCAAACAAATGGGCTGCACGGGAAACGATACTGGGCCGGCCTGCGAAGCACAGCGCTTACGCGGGCTGGTTAAGTGGCTATCCCCACGCGTCAGTGAGACAGGGGGTGCAAAGCGGTACGGGGCAATGTGGTGCGTTAGATTTAGTTCTAATCCAACGGCTCTGGTTCATCGTCCACGTCGGGCAGCGCCGGCGAGACAGAACCCTAACGCGGCAGGTGGGGGTCGTGGGAGGCTCACCGGGGCTCAGGCGAGGGTCGGCGAGGCGGGCGAACGACGAAGTCGTTGACGGCGAACCTCCTGGTACTGGCAACTTCTCCTGGGGCGGCTCCAATCGCTGGCCCCCTTCTTCTCTAGCAGCGGCGGGCTCCGGTGAAATTCCGGCGAAGCGCTGCTCTCCTTGCTCCGGGAACGGGGTGGAACGATCAGTGAGGAGAGGGGAGTAGAATGGTGTGAAGAGTTTGATCTAGGGTGGCCTCTATTTATAGTCTCGACGACGAGACCGAATGGGATGGGCAGGCGATGGTGGCGACATGGCTACGGGCTGCTAGAGGCATGGCCGGCGGTGGAGATCGGTCGGTAGTCTCCTGGAGATGCTCTACGGCTTTAATGCGCGTGTAGGGGCGGTGGAAAACGGTCTGGAACACGCGATGCTCTGCGTGGCATAGGCGGCGTCTTCGACGGCGAGCAGTGGCTGTGAGGCATGGGGCGACGGACGGGGATGTCTGGCGGTCTCCTGGGATGGTGGTGATCGTTTATGCACGCGGCGAGGATGGCGCATGGTCTGTGGGTGTGTGTCGAGGGTGGCGCTCTGGCGCATGCTCGGTATGGTTGCTGGCAAGTTGGGCACGGTCTGTGCGTGTGGTCCAGTGGCTGGCAAGGTTCTAGCACTGGATAGGGGTTGGCGGTGGACGGTGGGCTATGTCCTAGACAAGGTTGGCACTGCTAGTTCTTCTCCTAGCTTGTTGTACACACTGGGGTGACATGGTGAGGCTCGGTTGTTCACCATTGATGACATTGCCAAGCTTACAGTGGGGCTAGTGCTTAGTTAAGTTTGCTAGATGATCTACTGAGGTTGCTGTGAGCTAGAGAGGGAACCAGTTAGGCCCAAATCACTGCTCACAATAGTGTTTAGGATTTGACTGATTTGCATCAGCAAGGTGTTTGATGAAATGGCCGCAAGAATTCATTTTTTGAATTTTGAAAATATTTTTGGTGGGTGTGCTAGGTAGGTGCTGGTGAGTCTGTGGATGCTTGGGTTTTGAAAGTTGATCTTGTTTGAGTGGTTTTTGAAAAAGTGGGATCTTCCCATATGATATAGATTCAATTTTGAACGGTCATTTAAACTATGCATTCAAATGTTTTTGGATGATCACAAGGTGGGCCTTGGTACTTTGTTATGAGTACTATCAAGGGGTGTAAAGATCCAAACAAGTTTCTGTTAAGTTTTGAAAGTTAGAGACATCCAAAGTAGGCATGGGAGTTAATTTGGCCAAAGTGACCATTCCCTTATTTTGTTTGTTTTGATTTATTTGTCTTTGGGAAAAGTGTGGGGATTGTTTAGATGATGTTTATTTCACCTAAGAATCCATTTACAAGCAAAGAAACACACAAGCAAGGTGATTCAAAAGAATTCAAATTGGAATGCATACACACATGCATGCTTTCATATTTTTTTTTAGAAAAGTTTTTGTTAACCCTAATTTTGATGATTAGAGTTTGATGATCCAAATTTAGTATTTTTGGGATGTTACAGAAACCATTCCTAAACTCCGGAATTGGACTTTCCTTATATGAATCTTATTCTCCAGACCATCCGGATCTCCTCTTGATACCCCGGATCCAATCCGAGACTGCGAATAACATTCGGTCTTCTTACTCACATTCCATATCTACTAAACAACATTGGATCCTTAAGTGTGTCTCCCTACGGTTCGTGAATTATGCAGACATGACCGAGACTCTTCTCCGATCAATAACTAATATAGGAATCTGGAAATTCATATTGCTCCCGCATATTTCTATGATTACTTCATGATAGAATGAACCATTTACATATGATACCAATTTCCCTTTGTCTCGTGATACTTTACTTATACGAGGTTTCATGGTCGGTATCTCTGTATACCTAGTTCAACCTCGTTACCGATAAGTACTCTTTACTCATTCCTATGATATGTGATCCCTTGTGAACCATTCACATGCTTGCAAGCTAATTGGATGCCATTCCACCGAGAGGGCCCAGAGTATATCTATCTATCATATGGATGGAAAAATCCCACTCTTGATCCATGCGCCTCAACACATACTTTCTGAACACTCAATGCCACCTTTATAACAAGCCAGTTATGAAGTGGTGTCTGATGTCATCAAAGAATCTATCCGGTGATGGTGATTAACATGATTTCATGGTCGAAGGAATTAGTTTACTATGTATTAGAAATCTTATAGAAAACGAACTATTCAAATGACTTTATCTTATGCTACGCTTAAGTATAGGAGTATGTCCATCACATCATTCTCCTAATGATATGATCTTGTTGTTAATAACATCTCAATGTTCATGATCAGGAAACCATGATCATTTATCAACCAACAAGCTAGTATTACAAAGAGGCTTTACTAGGGACTCTTACAAGTTTATAAATCACACAAGTATTAATGTTTTTGGTTAATACAATTATAGCATGAATGTAAAAATTTATCATAAACACAAAGATATAATAATAACTACTTTTATTATTGCCTATTGGGCATATCTCCAACATAAACTTGCATATACGAAAATTATACACCTTTGTACACTTTCCCATCAAATTACATTCAAAATCATTTGTTTATGGAGTTAAAGTACCGGTAGAAAACTTGTTATTTTGCATCGATAAAGGGGTGGCCCCCGACAGATATAGGAGTTATCTTGTACGCTAGATCACATAGTATCAATGGTCGATGGGCACGATCCATGTGACAACTGTCTCGACCAATCAGAGTGTAGTAGGCAAGATGAGCACATGTGTGAGAGTTTATGACTAAGAGAGGGGGAAAACTGAGTAAAACTTAAAAACCAAGGGAAAAACTGATAAAGGGATTCAAATAGACAATAGAAAGAGATTTAAAAATGGAAAATGCATATTTTATACAATAAAATACATCTTGGTATACATCAAACTATTTGCAATTCAAATATACATGATTGACAATTATTGCCTCATTTAGACAAACTATGTTTTGGGAGGGATGCTTTGGACGAGGCTTGAGTAGAAATCGATGAACCTTCATAGATAGTTGGTGATTTGAGAAGTGGTGATTTAGGTAAAAACATGATTTCTATACATTTCGTATGGTGGAAGGTCACATAAGAAGACTCCCTGAATAGGTGCCACTATGTTTTGATCTTTTGAATTTGTTGTGCATAAAATGACTCAATTAGCTAGATAAAATCCATTCGTTGACTCTGTTGACCAGACACCAGAGGCTAAAACTGAGTATATTGCACACGGAAGAGTTAGTACTGGAGGGCAAAACTTAGTACAACCAAATTGCCAGTGTTACAATCAACGGTATAACTGAGTACACCTAAGTCTCCAGGGTTAGACACGATTGAAAAAACGTGATGCACGATATGCGTGACACGATGCACTGTGAGGTAGCGAACACATGTGGCCGTACATGGTGTAGTAGCATAAGCGGTTATGAGGTGCACGGTGGTGCAACGAAACGTCCCTTCCCTTCACCTTTATAGAGGCCTCCTCAATGTAATTTTCCCTCTTTTTGGGTCCTTGGCGTAAAACGTACTCCCAGCGCCCGTGTAAAATTCTAACCTAAAAGTACGTGGTAATATCTAATCGAATTTATGCTTAGTTGTCAATGGGTATGATCATTATTGGATTTCAAGCCGGATGACTAAGGTCATAGCATATCTACATCATACTTTATGTTGATGATCCCATGTCCAAG
Organism: Avena sativa; assembly: GCA_916181665.1. Classification (NCBI taxonomy): domain Eukaryota; kingdom Viridiplantae; phylum Streptophyta; class Magnoliopsida; order Poales; family Poaceae; genus Avena; species Avena sativa. The sequence goes on along the minus strand of OV702284.1, from coordinate 185,167,726 downwards.
AAAATTTGCATGCCGACAAATTTGGCCATATTTTGAAAACAATCGAAGAGGAAGTAGTATGAAGAGTATGGCTCAATCAGCTGATCTCTCGAGAAGGATCCAAACCCGATTGTTTTCCTTGCTTAATTATTTCAGGGTCCTTTGTGCTAAGTGTATGGACCTCGAAGTAATTTTCCTATTTTTAGGTTCTTGATGTAAAATATATTCCCACCGCCCGTGTAAAATTCTAACCTTAAATATGTGGTAAAATTAAAACGAAATTAAGCTTAGTTGTCAATGAGTATGAACATTCTTTTATTGCAAGCCGAACGAACGAGGTCATGGCCATATCTACGTCATACTTTATATTCATGATTCCGTGTCCAATAATTTTCATGCTGACAAATGTGTCCATATTTTGAAAACAATCAAAGAGGAAGTAGTATTTAGAAGAGTATGACTTGATCAACTACCCTCTCGAGAAGGCTGTTTTCCTTTGCTTAATTATTTTAGGGTCCTTTGTGCTAAATGTATGGACCTCGATATAATTTTATCCTTTTTAAGGTCCTTGATGTAAAATGTACTCCCACCACCCGTGTATTTTAAATTTTAACCTAAAAGTAAGTTGTGGTAAAATCTTGTCATGGTAAACAATATTGCCACGAGGAGTTTCCCCTATTGAAAAAAAATGAGAGCGAGAAGGGACCGAGAGGCGAGAGCATTGAGGAGGTAGCCCGAGAGCAGCAAAGAGGAGGATTTGAAGGCGGTGCAATGTTAGAGCAAAGCTGATGGGTTTCTGACATAAGGTACGGTGGGTAGTACACTAGTACTACTGCGCAAAACAAATTGTGTTTTCTACATCCTTCACTACCTCATCACCATCCACACACCCGACCGGTTAATATCTTCCTCGTCCACAACGTGGCGCCACGCATGTGCGTTGACCAGCCTCGTGTCGGCGGCTCCATGTCTGTGTCTGGCGTGTTTGTCAGCTGCGTTGGTGCGAACCATTTTGGGCCCTGTCTGGAGTAGTAGAGTAGTAATTCAAATTTTCCGGTTTCCAAATTGTCACTTCCTTCCCCAAACATCCGGAGGGAAGGATATTCAAAAGATCGCCATTCGCAGTACTAGTACTAATACTCAATACACTACTTAAAGTGATGGACAAGGGGTGTGTTGATACTACCATACGTCCCATCGCATTGGATTTTGATGCACACCACTTTTTATTTTTATTTTTGTGGGGGACACCACTATGATCTGGCCAGCCTTCCTATTCCCAACTACTCCACCTCCATTCGTTCCATTTCACACCCTAGGAAGAGGAAGAACCAAGCACGCACCCAGCAAGCTGGCTCAAAAGTGAGGAGTCCTCTTTTTTCATTCACGAAGCAAAAGTAGCACTCCCTCCTTCCCAAAGAATTTAAGCCGATTTTCCAATATTATGTAAATTTTGAAATATGAGTAAGTGGCAGATTGCTCTTAAAGTTCTACAACTATCTTTTGACGGTGGCCACCAGGCAATCAATGTACAGAAAACCTACGAGATTTTTAAAAGTTTCAATTTATTGCTAAGCATTCACATGTTGACAATCACGAGTCTTCACAACTTTTGAAAAAATAAATCTGCCGATGAAACGATATCTAAGAATTTGCAGGCCGACAAAATCTGGCCATATTTTGAAAACAGTCGAGGGAGGAAGTAGCATCAAGAGCATGGCTCGATCAACTGCTCTCTCGAGAATGAGCAAAATGTTTTCCTTTCTTAATTATTTTAGGGTCCTCTATGCTAAATGTATGAACCTCGATGTAAATTTTCCTTATTTTTAGGTCCTTGATGAAAAATGTACTCGCACTGCCCGTGTAAAATTCTAACCTAAAAGTAATTGGTAAAGTATATAAGAATTTAAGCTTAGTTGTCGATCAATATGAACATTCTTGGATTTCAAGCTAAATGACCAAGGCCATGGCCATATCTACATCGCACTTTGTGTTGATGATCCCATATCCAAGATTTTGCATGGCATCAAATCTGGCCATATCTTGAAAACAATCGAAGAGGAAGTGGCATGAAGAGTATTGTTCGATGAGCTCCTCTCTCGAGAAGGAGCCGAACCTGACTGTTTTCCTTGCTTAATTACTCTAGGGCCCTCTGTGCTAAGTGTATGGACCTCGATTTAATTTTCGTTAATTTTTAGGTCTTTGAAGAAAAATGTACTCCCATCGCACATGTAAAATTTAACCTAAAAGTAAGTGGTAAGATCTAAATGAATTTAAGCTTAGTTGTCAACAAGTATAGACATTCTTGGATTTCAAGCCGAACGACCAAGGTCATGGCCATATCTACATCTTACTTTATGTTGATTATCCCATATCCAAGAATTTGCATGCCGACAAATCTAGCCATATTTTGAAAACAATCAAAGAGGAAGTAGCATGAAGATCTAGTATGCCTTGATCAGTTGCTCTCTCGAGAAGGAGACAAGCCCAATTGTTTTCCTTGCTTAGTTGTTTTAGGGTCCTTTGTGCAAAATGATTGGACCTCAATGTAATTTTCCTTTTTAGGTCCTTGATGTAAAATGTACCCCCGATGCACGTGTATAATTTTAACCCAAAAGTATAAAATCTAAAAAAATTTAAGCTTAGTTGCAATGAGTGTGAACATTCTTGGATTTCAAGCAGAACGACCAAGGTCATGGCCATATCTACATCATACTTTAAATTGATGATCCCATATCCAAGAATTTGTAGGTTGAGAAATCTAGCCATAGTTTGAAAACAATCGAAGAGGAAGTAGCATGAAGAGTATGCCTCAATGGGCTGGTCTCTCAAGAAGAAGGATCTGAACCCAATTGTTTTCCTTGCTTAATTATTTTAGGTCCCTTTATGCTAAATGTATGGACATCCATGTAATTTTCCCTTTTTAGGTCCTCGGTGTAAAATGCACTCCCACCGCACGTGTAAAATTGCAACCTAAAAGTAAGTGGTAAGATCTAAACGAATTTAAGCTTAGTTGTCAATTAGTATGAACATTCTTGGATTTCAATCCAAACGACCAAGGTCATGGCCATATCTACATCATACTTTATATTGATGATCCCAATATCCAAGAATTTGCATGCCGACAAATATGGCCATATTTTGAAAACAATCGAAGATGAAGTAGTATTTAGAAGAATATGCCTCGATCAGCTGCTCTCTCGAGAAGGAGCCGAACCCGACTGTTTTTATTACTTTATTATTTTAGGGCCCTTTGTGCTAAATGTATGGAACCTCGATGTAATTTTCCCTTTCTTTAGGTCCTTGGTGTAAAATGTACTCCCACCGCGCATGTAAAATTTTAACCTATAAGTAAGTGGTAAAATCTAAACAAATTTAAGCTTAGTTGTCAATGAGTATGCACATTCTTAGATTTGAAGCAAACGACCAAGGTCATGGCCATATCTTCATCATATACATTATATTGATGATCATATATCCAAGAATTTGCATGCCTCGATGTAATTTTAGGGTCCTTTGTGCTAGATGTATGGACCTCAATGTAATTTTTCTCCTTTTTAGGTCCTTGGTGTATAAGGTACTCCCACAGCCGGTTTAAAGTTCTAAATGAATTTAATCTTAGTTGTCAATGAGTATGCAAATTCTTGGATTTGAAGCCGAACGACTAAGGTCATGGTCGTACCTACATCATACACATTATATTGATGATCCCTATCCAAGAATGTGCATGCCTCGATGTAATTTTAGGGTCCTTGGTTGATTGCGTAGCTCAGATCACTGTAGAGGTCCATTGGGAAACCCCAAGAGGAAGGTTGATACGTCAGAAATGTATCTATAATTTTTTATGTTCCATGCTTGTTTAGTATCTACTTTGCTTTACTTTGTCCACACTTTGAGGTGTTTTTATATGTTTTCTGGTACTAACCTATTAACAAGATGCCACAGTGCTAGTTGCCTGTTTTCTTCTGTTTTTGGTTCCAGAAAATCTAGTAAGGAAATATTCTAGGAATTGGACGGGACAAAATCCAAAGTCAATATTTCACTAACGAGAACACGGAGTCCAGAGGAGAGACGGAGGGGAGCCACTGGGCGGCCGCACCCCCCCAGGTGCGGGCCCACCCTAGGGCGCTCCTAGGCAGGGTGTTAGCCCCTGGCCGCCCTCCTGCCTCACCTCTTCGCCTATAATAAGCCCCCGATGCCTAAACCCTAATCACCAGATCAATATTCCATGAAACCGTCTATAGCCGCCGCCACCATTGTCCCTAGATCGGGGGGATCTGAAGCTCTTTCTGGCACCCTGTCGGAGGGGAGATCATTCCGGAGGCCTTCTTATTCATCATGCCAGCCACCGGTATGAAGCGTGAGTAGTTCCACCTTGGACTACGGGTCCATGTAGTAGCTAGATGGTTGTATCTCCTCCTTTTTGCTTTCATGTCTAGATCTTGTGAGCTCCGGTCATGATCAAGATCTCATCTATTTGTAATCATGCATGTTGCGTTTGCAGGGATCCGATGGATATTGAGATTACTATGTCAGATTGATTAATGGTTGTGTCTTATTGATTCTATCATGTTTGTGTTGTTTCTGATCTTGCATGCTCTCCGTTGTTAGTAGCTATCTTGGCCAAGTAGTTGCTAGTGACACCAAGAGGGGGTATTTATGATCCATAGTGGGTTCATGCCTCTATTTAATCTAAGGGAAGTGATAGAAATCTCTAAGGTTGTAGATGTGTTAGTTGCCACTAGGGAGAAAACAACAGTCTCTTGTTCATGGAACAAGTGGATTTTTTACCTTACACACTTTGCTTAAAGCAGTTGTCTATTGCTTGCAACTTAATACTGGAGGGGGGGTCGGATAATAACCCAAAGGTGGACTTCTAGTCATAGATGCAGTTGGATGGCGGTCTATGTATCTTGCTGTATTGCCCAATTGAATCTCATAGGACCACGATGTCTAGTATTGCATTGTTATGCCTTGATCAGTCATGTCAATTGCCCTGTTGTAATTTGTTTACCATGCATGCCATGTTTGTTTATCTAAGGAGAACACTTCTAGTGAACTATGGACCCTGGTCCAATCTTTACCATTGATACATCTTCCACTTTTACTTTTTAATTTCTACAAACCACTATCATCTTCCACACCATACAGTTAATCCTTTGTTACAGCGACCAGTGAGATTGACAACCTCACTGTTCGTTGGGGCAAAGTCTCGAGTTTGTGTTGTGCAGGTTTCCAAGTTGCTTGGAACACCTTTGAGACGTTTCCTTCCTCCTACTAGTTCGATAACCTCAGTTTCTTACTGAGGGAAAACTTGCTGCTGTGCTGCATCACACCTTGGTCTTGGGGTTTCCCGACCAAGTGCTCTCAGGCGCCATCAACAAAGGTATGATGAGCACAGCTGCAAGTTTTCCCTCAGTAAGAAACCAAGGTTATCAAACCAGTAGGAGGAAGGAAAAGACTCAAAGGTGTTGCTAGAAACTTGGAAACCTGCACAACACAAACTCAAGACTTTGCCCCAATGAACAGTGATGTTGTTAATCTCACCGGTTTGTTGAAAACAAAGGACTAATTGTACGGTGTGGAAGGTAATGGTGGCTTGCAGAAAGTAAACAGTAATAGTGGAAGATGTATCAATGGTAAAGATTGGATCGGGGTCTACAGTTCACTAGAGGTGTTCTCCTTAAGATAAACAACATAACATGCTGTGTAAACAAATTACAGTAGGGCAATTGACAAGATAGAGCAAGGCAAAACAATGCAATACTAGACATTCATGATCCTATGAGATTTGATTGGGCATTACAATAATATACATAGACCGCCATCCAACTGCATCTATGACTAGTAATCCACCTTCAGGTTATCATCCAAACCCCCTCCAGTATTAAGTTGCAAGCAACGGATAACTGCTTTAAGAAAAGTTTGTAAAGTAAACAATACAATTGTTCCATGAACAAGAGATTGTTGTTTTCTCCCTAGTAGCAACAGCACATCTACAACCTTAGAGATTTTGCCACTTCCCCAGATTCAATAGAGGCATGAACCCACTTTCGAGCATAAATATTCCCTCTTGGAGTTACTAGCATCTACTTGGCCAAGATAGCTACTAGAAACAGAGAGCATGCAAGATCTCAAACAACACAGACATGATAGAATCAATAAGATATGAACCATTAATCAATCTAACATAGTAATCTCAATATCCATCAGATCCCTGCAAACACAACATGCATGATTACAAATATATGATTTTGATCATGAACGAAGCTCACAAGATCTAAACATGGTAGCACAAAGGAGGAGAAACAACCATCTAGCTACTGTATGGACCCAAGGTGGAACTACTCACGCATCATACCGGAGGCTGGCATGGTGATGAAGAAAGCCTCCGGGATGATCTCTCCCCTCCGGCAGGGTACCGGGAAGAGCTCCAGATCCCCCCGATCTAGGGACGATGGTGGTGGCTATGGACTGTTTCATGGAATATTGATCGGGCACTTAGGGTTTAGGTATCGAGGTCTTCTTTTAGGCAAAGAGGGAGGCCGAGGGGGTGCCCGAGGCGGCTGCACCCCCCAGGCGCGGGCCAGGCCTGGCCGCGCAGCCAGGGGTTGTGGCCCCCTTGAGGCCCTCCTCCGTGTCGTCTTCTGGCTCCATGTCCCCCTCGGTGAAATATTGAATTTGGCGTTTGTCCCATCCAATTCCGAAGATATTCATTTTCTGCCTTTTCTAGAACCAAAAATAGAAGAAAACAGGCAATTGGCACCGTGGCATCTTGTTAATAGGTTAGTTCTGGAAAAAATATAAAAATACCTCAAAGTGTAGACAAAGCAAAGCAAATTAGATACTAAAAAAGCATGGAACATCAAAAATTATATATACGTGTACGACGTATCAAGCATCCCCAAGCTTAACTCCTGCTCGCCCTCGAGTAGGTAAGTGATAAAAAAGAATAATTTTTGAGGTGACATGCACCATCACAATCAAGATCAAACCATTTGCATGCATTGAAAGCTGGTATCAAAGAACTCTAAACATGAGCATGAAAGAATAAGTTCTAACAGTAAGACAAAGTAACTATGCTGCAACATGAAAGGATACAAACAAAGATCATGAATAAGAATGCATTGAAAGATGTTTGTTTGTTTCACATATAGAAAACATAGCATAGTGGCATTCATCTTGTCCCTCATGGAGTAGCATAAATGAATAGGTCACCTTCAAAGTTCATAAGGGTGAATAGATACAAATAGTTCAAGAGCAAGCAATATCAACAATATGAATCAATCAATAAGTTTTGGGACAATGCACATAGAACTAAGAATGGAAACTATGCTGTCTTAATGGTACCTAAGGATAGAAGGTGGAGACTCAATATAAAAGTGGAAGAAAGGCCCTTCATAAAGTGAAGCAGGGATTTCAAGTCTCATAAAGAGCTTCCAAAAATTATGGTACTTGTTAGCTTTCAGCTCTCATTGCCCCTAGCATAAGCATCTTGAAGTGATTAAGGTTAAAGTGAACAAACTATGGAGTATATGCTTGACAAAGTATAAGTTGGCAATCTCATGTCCCTTGAGTATGAAGGCCGCTCCTCATGCTACTCAACTTGAGTCACTGGTAAGTTCTTGTCATTGTAAGTACATGTGTATCATAGAGAACCGTCAATGGGGCACCCCTTGCACATGATACAGGAGCTATCCCATATCAAAATGACAAGGCAAGCAAACAATGTGCATCTCATCAATATTCTTATTTACCATGGGAAAATGGTGTTTTTTTTCTCTCTTTCCTCTTTTCTCATCTCTTTTTTTTCTTTTTCTCAATCTCTTTTTTCTATATCTTTTTTATAAGAAGAATGCTTCATAAATTGCTCACTATGGTGATGCTGCAAGTTTCCACCATGATTAGGCATGGTTTAGGCTAGCGGCCCACGCGTTTCTCTAACATACATACATAACTCCATGGACTTACAAGCTCCCCTTTCATTTCACACCAACGACATCCATAAACAAAAGAGCATGATATCAACTGAGTACAATGTACAAGTGAAATGTTGAAAGCTTTCCCCATAACAACATGGTTCTGCTAATTCCAACGTATAAGTGCAAGCATATACTGTAAATTGGTATGATAATTGGGGCTGCTGAATCGCACGCCTCCTCCTTCTCATTGCATTATATATACATTACATGGGTAGTCTTGCCTTGCAAGCCAAGTTGATTACAAGAGGAATTAGGCTAGGACTCTAATCTAAACAAACTAGGAGTCTGTCGGTTATCTGCAGGATACGGTATAGAAACCGTATTATTCTCCAACACGCCCTCGCAGGCTGAACTGGGGTGATCAACGAGATGAAGACTGGACTTGAACTCATGAAATAATGTTGTCAGCAGTCCTTTAGTGAAGATATCGGCATACTGTGATGATGATGGTACATGGAGAACACGAACGCCAGCACCTAGAGCCACCTTCTCCCGTACAAAGTGAATATCAAGCTCAATGTGTTTGGTCCTGCGATACTGAACTGGGTTGTGAGCAAGATATACAGCACTCACATTGTCACAGAAAACAACAGTAGCAGAGCGAACTGGGCGATGAAGCTCCTCAAGAAGTTGTCGAACCCAAAAAGGTTCAGCAACGGTTGCTGCAACTGCACGGTATTCCGCCTCCGCACTAGATCGAGAGACTGTGTTCTGCCGCCGAGCTGACCAGGAGATCAAATTGTCCCCAAGAAAGATGCAAAAACCGGAAGTAGAGCGTCTGGTATCCGGGCATCCAGTCTAGTCGGCATCAGAGTAGGCAATAAGAGTATGTGTTTTGGATGGGAATATGGTGAGCGCAAGATCAAGAGTGCCTTTGAGATAGCGGAGGATGCGCTTGATGGAGTTGAGATGGGTTTCCCATGGATCATGCATGTGTAGGCACACTTGCTGAACAACATAAGCAATATCTGGGGGAGTTAGAGTGGCATATTAGAGAGCGCCAGCAAGACTACGGTAGAAAGAAGGCTCAGTGACAGGATCACCAGAAAGTGTAGAAAGTTTGGCCTTTGTGTCGACCGGGGTGGAAATAGAGTTGCAGTAAGTCATGTCGTCACGGTTTAGAATATCTAGAATATACTAACGCCGAGAGAGGTGCATGATGTGTGGTGTGCGAGAGACAGAGATGCCGAGGAAGTGATGAAGGGGCCAAGATCTTTCATGGCGAATTATGTGGAGAAGGACTGAATAATAGATGTTAAAGGTGGAGTGGAGGAGGTGGTGATAATAATGTCATCAACATATAAGAGTAGATATGCAGTGGTGTTTCCCATGTGAAGAGTAAGGGGGTGTTTGTTTGGGCTTTTGACTACTTATCCACTGGAAAAAGCCAGAAAAATGAAACAAACGGCCAGCTGTACATTAGGCTTTTGCCAAAGTACTTCTACGAAACAGGCATCGCGGGCAAAGCACATCGGTAGGTGCTTTCCGCAGCTTCCCGCAAATGCCAGCGAAACGTTTTTATATTTAGCCGTCTTTTTCATGTCAATTTACAAGAAGTTGCCACCCGGAACTGGATTCCCGTACCCCAGTTCCCGTACGTGACCCAGGTAAAAAACGCTCCCGTACGTGGCCTCTCTTCCCTGGAAAAAAAGGCCCGACACCTTCCTGACTTGTACGTACGCGAGATAGGGTTGTCTCGCTCCTCTCGCCAGCGCCGCCGCCAGCTCCCCCGCGCTCCTCCCCGACCCCTCCCTACCGCCGGCGGCCGTCCTCTTCCTTTCCTCCTCCTCGTCGTCCTCTTCCCTTCCTCCTTCTCGCCGTCCTCCCGGCCGACCTCCTCCTTGCATCCTCCCGGCCGACCTCCTCCCGGCCGCCTCCCGGCCGCCCTCCTTCCTGCCTCCTCCCCGCCACCCTCCTCTCTGCAGCCAGCGGCCTCCTTCCTCCCTGTCGCTCTCCTCCCCGCTGCCTGACCTTGCACGTCCGCCGTCTGACCTCGCACGTACGTACGCTGCATAGGTGAGGCCACTGTTACTTGATTCTTGTTGTTTGATGTGCTATGTAATTTGATGTTGTTAGATGTTAGATGTGGGATGTGGTACAAGAATAAGTGCTATGAAATTTGATGTTGTTAGATGTTAGATGTGGGATGTGGTACAAGAATCAAGTGCTATAAAATTTGATGTTATTAGATGTTAGATGTGGGATGTGGTACAAGAATCAAGTGCTATGAAATTTGATGTTATTAGATGTTAGATGTGGGATGTGGTACAAGAATCAAGTGCTATGAAATTTGACGTTGTTAGATGTTGTACTGCTATAAAATTTTATACCTGTATTTGTTCATGTGGTGCTGTTTGAAAATTTGATGTCAGTAGCCGAATGACCAATTTGATGATGTTTGCTGCTAATAATGTTTTGGTCTTGCTGAAATTATGTTGCTTATTGTAGTATTGGTACGTGTTGGTCTTGCTGAAATGTCGAAGATGGTTTGGGATCCATACCACACTAGAGTTTTCTGTGACATTTGTATGGAGGAAGTGAACGGCAATAATAGGGATGGGGGTTGCTTGAGTAGAAAGGGGTACAAGAATCTTGGAGATAAATTTGCCGAAAAAACAGGGGAAAAATTAACGCAGAAACAATTCAAGAACAAATGGGATGCTTTAAAAAAGGATTACACGGGGTGGATGGAACTGCAAAATGCGACCGGTCTTGGTTGGGATCCTATAACAAAAACTATGGATGCAGATGATGATTGGTGGAAGAATCACATATCTGTAAGTTACTATTTTCTATACTTGCTTTTTCTTTGTATTTGTTATTTTGATCATCGGATTGATATCTGTATTATGTTCTTATTTGCAGATTCGCCCTGACCATGCAAAATTTAGGAATGGGCCACCTCCCAACTTGGAACAAAAAGATGTTATGTTTAGGAAGGCACATGTCACTGGATAATCAGCTGCCATTGCAGGTCAGGAAGAAGGAAATGGCAATGAGGCTCCAATAATGCTTGATGATGATACCTCGGCTTACAACAATGCAATAGCGAAACGCAAGCATGTAGAGAATGAAATGGGAACGGGAAAACGCAAGCATGGGGAGAAGGATTTTTTTCTCGGCTTACAGCAATGCACTGAACACAATTGTATCAAGGCACACTGAAGGAAGTTCTAGCAGCAAGGATGATTAGGTCCCAAGTATGAAGGAGTTTCTAGGAATGGTTCGATATTGTGGAGTGAGTGAAGGAACTGCAATCATGTACACTGCTGGCAAGCTAGCTATGAACAAGGATCATAGAGAGGTGTTCGCAGCATTTGCAACAACTGCGGGCAGGCTCGATTGGCTCCATAGGACACATGATGAGATGAACAAGTAGATGTATAATTGCTTTGTTGTCATTGCAGAACTTGTATCCGTTGGAGACTACTTTTTATTCTTTCTCTATTTATTTTGTCGAGACTATTTGTGATCATTGTAAAACTTGCCAACCATTATGATTGTTGTGTGAAACATTTTATGATTGTTGCATCTCTAGTCATTATTGTGTGAAACATTTTATGATTGTTGCATGTCTAGTCATTATTGTGTGAAGCATTTGCTGATTGTTGCATGTCTAGTAATTATTTTGTGAAGCATTATCTGATTTTGACATGTTCTAATTATTTTGTAGATGGATGGTGGTGGTGATGATCGTGACTATGAACTAGAAAAGACACGGCAATTGCTCGGAATGGTGCATGACCTTGCCGTGTTGGGATACTATGGTAATCTCTATAGTCAGAAGTACTTGAATAAAGAACCTAGAAGGGTTCCGGAACAAACTGGGCTTGAATGGGTGAATGAACAACTTGGAAATAGGAAAAGATGCTACAAAATGTTTAGAATGTACCCTGATGTGTTTCATGCATTGCACAACCTTCTAGTTTCTAGCTATGGGTTAAAGTCAACTAGAGACATGTCATCTGTTGAATGCCTAGCGATGTTTCTATGGATGGTTGGAGGACCACAGTCATTTAGCCAAGTTGAGAACCATTTTTGTCGTTCAACTGAAACAATTCATAGGAAGTTTCACATGGTTTTGGATTGCTTGTACAAGTTAGGTAAGGATAATATAAAGCCAGTAGATCAAGAGTTCAAGGATGTGCATCCAAGACTTCAAGATGCACGCTTTTGGCCTTATTTCAAGGATGTCATTGGCGCCATAGATGGCTCACACATTCCAGTTGAAGTACCTAGAGAAGAGGTGGTTAACCATATAGGAAGGCATGGTTACACATCACAGAATATTCTAGCGATATGTGACTTCGATTTGAGATTCACCTTTGTTGTTGCTGGATGGCCTAGTTTGGCGCATGATACACGCATTCTACAACGCTCCATTGAGAAGTATCCAATAGAGTTTCCGACCCCTCCTGGTGGTAATATTCTATATCTTTGTCTACATGGTACACACATAGTTACAAATGCATTGTTGTTGATGTTTGATTTTTTCGTTCATGTGCAGATACATATTACCTTGTTGATTCTGGTTATCCAAATAGAAAAGGGTTCTTAGCTCCTTACAAGCAGAATACATACCACATACCAGATTTTCGTCGAGAAGGGAGACCAACAAATAGGGAAGAGATTTTCAACTATCTACACTCATCGCTTCGGAATGCTATCGAGCGTTTCTTCGGTATATTGAAAAACAAGTGGCGCATATTGAAGTATATTCCTTCTTACGGTCTGGTTACTCATTAAAGAATTATTCTTGCTTGCATAGCACTTCACAATTTTATTAGAGACTCCAACTTACGCGACAAGCAGTTTGATCGGTGTGATGCAGATGAGAACTACCTTCCTAAGGTCCAAAGGCAATCAGTAACATCAGTCGGTGATACTGCTCCGAGTGGACTACACACGGTAGACATGAACTCAATGTGTGATCGCATCGCTACTGCATTGTACAATGCTAGAAGAAGATGATCGGTTTGATTAGTGTGGATGTATCTTTATTCATTATGCGACTATCTTTATTTGTTTAATGGTTGGATATGTATTTTGGACAAACCAATTTGTGACATATGGTATGTAATATAAACATATGCATTTATGCACTTCAATAGTGAAGTTTACGTGTTATATTAATTACAGGGGCATTACAGATAATTCCTTAGCACACAGCCAGACAGCCAGCCAAGTTGCCAAACAGTCAAACTCAGAGAAGTAGCTTTTCCTGCACAGCAGCTTTCCCTGCACAGCTGCACAGCCAGCCACAGCCCAAACAAACAGGCCCTAAGAAGGGAGGCATCGGATTTGGACTCATGGAAACCAATGGAACGAGCATATGTGGCAAAACGCTGAAACCACGCGCGTGGTGCCTGTTTTAGATCATAAAGAGATTTGTGTAGACGACAGATGTAGTTGGGATTGTGAGGATCAACAAAGCCAGAGGGTTGTTGGCTGTAGACGACTTTGTCGAGGAAACCATGGAGAAAGGCGTTTTTGACATCCAATTGATGAATAGGCCACGAGTGAGTTTGGGCTAGAGAAAGCACAATGCGAATGGTGGCTGGTTTGACGACGGGACTAAAAGTCTCATCATAATCAATGCCTGGTTGCTGGGAGAAACCACGGACTACCCACCGGGCTTTGTGGCAAGAAAGAGAGTCGTCAGAGTTATACTTATGACGAAAAATCCATTTACCACTGACTATGTTAGCACCAGGAGGGGGAGAGACAAGAGTCCAAGTTTTGTTAAGGGTGAGAGCATCATATTCCTCCTGCATAGCATGGCGCCAATTAGGATCACGAAGGGCAGTGAGATAATTATGTGGCACAGGAGAGGAATCAACTGTAGAGAGATTAAGCTTTGGATGAGGGCCTGGTTTCAAACTAGTGGTAGTGCGAGTACGATGCTGATGTATAGGAGGAGGTGCTGGCGCGGTGCTTGGTGGAGACAGGATCGGAGGAGGAGAGTTGGCATGTGGCTCTGTCGCGGCAGAAAATTCGCTCGCAGGCTGTCGTGAGTCCACGACAGGCTGCCGAGCTGCCATGGCAAGATGATGTAGGGTTGCGACAGCAGAAGATGGTGATGTCGTAGGTAGTAGGTTTGGGGGGTGGGATCGAGTAGGTCAGGAGATGGTGTCAAGGACGAATCAGAGGTGGTGGGCGGTGCATAGGGAAGGGTTGATTCATCAAAGATAACATGTCTAGAGATGATGATGCGCCAAGTTGTGAGGTCAAGACAACGATAGCCCTTGTGGCATGGAGGGTAGCCTAGGAAGACACAATTGACGGATCATGGAGAAAGTTTATGTGGTGTAGTAGAATAAATATTGGGATAGCATAGGTAGCCGAAGACACGTAGGTCGTCGAAGGAGGGTGGAGTGCCGAATAAGACGGTGTAGGGTGTTGTGAAATTTGTGGCAGAGGTTGGTCTAATGTTGATGAGGTATGTGGCGATGTAGAGAGCTTCGTCCCAAAAGGAAGGTGGGAGAGAGGCTTGAAAAAGAAGTGTTCGAACAACATCATTGGTAGTGCGAATAGCTCGTTCGGCCTTGCCATTTTTTTCTGAGGTATGTGGGCACGAAAAACATAGGAGGACACCGTGAAGAGAGCAAAACGTGTCAAGGCGTGTGTTGAGGAATTCACCACCGTTATCGCATTGGATAGCAAGAATAGGTATATCAAAGTGAGCTTTGGCAAAGGCATGAAAAGCAACCAACATGGCATACACATCAGATTTGCAGGGAAGGGAAAAACTCCAAAAGTAATGAGAGTAATCATCCACAATGATAAGATAATACCGAAAACCAGAATTACTAATGATAGGTGATGTCCAAATATCACAATGCAACAATTGAAACGAACGAGTAGTGTATGACTGGGAATCATAAAACAGGAGTTTGACATGTTTACCTAATTGACATGCATGACAAAGAGATGGACCATCTTTATTGTATGTAATAGACTTGGACTGCTGAAGGCGTGACATGGTGTGGTGGCCGGGGTGTCCAAGGCATCGATGCCAGAACGATGCCAAGGTGGAGGCGATGAGAGCTTCAGTGGTTGGAGGTGGTGGGCATAGCGGGTAGAGTGGGCCAGAGCTATTGCATCGGAGGATCACGTTCTTGGAAGGAAGTGCCTTCATGGAAAAACCATATGGATCAAATTCAACAGAACAGAAATTGTCAGTGGTAAATTGGCAGACCGAAATTAGATTTTTAATTATATGAGGAACAATTATGACATTGCAAAGGGAGAGAGTTTTTGTGTTGGTAGTAATTTATGTTGAGCCGATATGAGTTGAATAAATAGACTGGACGTTGTCGTCCGTGATAGGTTGAGAGGATGGATAAAGAGAGGAAAAATTACCATACTCAGATGCCATATGAGAGGAAGCACCGGTGTCCATGACCCACTCTTGGTTTCCTAGAAGATGCATGTTGTTGAGGGTGGTTAGAAGCGCGGGGTCAACATGCTGCGGAGGTCGATGGTAGGCGGGAGTCGATGGAGTCTGGTTGATGCCGTGTTGGTGTTGGGCGGAACTGTAGGCCGCATATGCTTGCGGAGTGTCGGGGCGAGGACCGAGCACGCCTGGGACACGCCACCCGCCAGAGCCAGGACGTAGCTGCCACGGAGCCGGAGGCGGGTACTGCTGCTGCTGGAGTTGTGCTCGTGTCGGGAGGCCGGTCCATGGATTGAACATCCATGGTTTGTTGCATCCACGGCCACGCCCGCCACGGCCTCGGTTGTGGGTGAAGCTACCACGCCCGCCCCCGTTGTTGAAGCCCTGGACGTGGCCTTGTGGAGGTCCTGGTGGAGCGGGAGGACGTGGATCGGCAGGGCTGCAGCGACCCCCATTCGATGGAAGCGCTCCACCTCCATGAGGCATGAGGCTATTGCTGCTAGCCTAAAGAGTGGTGGCCGCGGCATTCTTGGCGTTTGTCTTCTTCTGTGCCTCCTAGAGCACGAGCGTCGAGCGCGTATGGAGGAAGCTCGGGAATGGGACCTGAAACAGGATAAAGGAGCGGAGGTGCGAAAATTGTTCATTAAGTCCGCGGAGAACGGTGAGGACGAGGGTCTCGTCAGAGACTACTTGACCAACATCGTCCAGTGCGTCGGCCAGAGTCTTTAGCTTGGCACAGTAGTCGTGCACCGTCATGTCGCCTTGCAGAGTATTGTGGAACTCCGCTTCAAGGGCGATGGCGCAACTTTTCTTGTTGTCGCGAAACAGGTTGTGGATGGCGGCCCAAATATGACGGGCCGATGAGCCGGGCTTCATGATGATGGAGAAGAGCTCGGGGGAGATGGAGCCGTAGATCTAGTTGAGGACGGTGAAGTCGTCGCGCCCCCATGGAGAGGTTGGTGAAGTGTCGGAGGGGCCAGATTTGTCGCCGATGACGTGGTTCATGAGGCCATAGCGGCCGAGAGCAACGAGGAAGAGCTCACGCCATTGGGCGTGATTTGAGGCTTGTAGATCGAGGGTGATGGGCACGTAGGTTTTGATGGAGTGGACAAAGGTAGATGGACGGGGCTGGGTGTTTTTGGTGGTAGGATTTGGCGGGATGGCATGGGCAGTTTCTTTGCCGGTGTAGGCGGCTTGACCAGCAAGCGCTGCCTCTCGGGCATTGATGGCATCCTCGCGCCACTTGAGATCGGCCTGGAGGGAGGCGAGCTCGTCGGGAGTCATGGTGGTGGTAGGAAAAGGGAGGCGGCGGCTAGGGTTTTAGTCTTGCCTTGCAAGCCAAGTTGATTAAAAGAGGAATTAGGCTAGGACTCTAATCTAAACAAACTAGGAGTATGTCAGTTATCTGTAGGATGCGGTATAGAAACCATATTATTCTCCAACATATACAACATAGATGACACAATGGTTCAAGTTTATTAGGGGCAAGAAAAATAAAGTGTGCCATCAAGTTTGTGAGAGCTTTAATCACTAACTTTCACATAACAAGTTTAATTTGGAAGATAGATAAAACAAGAATATACTTGGAATGGTGTAACACACCATGCATAGGAATTTATAGTGGACACTTTGGAATAACTTGGTTTCTTGGGAGTTAGATGCATGAGTAGAGATTACTCAATACAAGTGGAGGCTAGCAAAAGACTGGGAGCAACCAACTAAGAGAGCAATAATGGCCATAATCATGCAAAGCGACAAAACATTACTAATCAAAGCATAAAGTGGTACCACAAGTCAAAAACTAAATGATCAGAGGCTAAGGTGACTTGTTCTTAGCATCTGTATCAACTTCATCCGGTGCATAGCGTGCCAGATTGTTGAACTCTTCAATGTACTCAGCCACACTGCGGTGATGTTGTTTCAGATTGTGGAACTCCTTTTTCTTCAAGTTCATCACTCCAGATGAGATGTGAGCTGTACGGAAACCATCCTCAAAAATAGCCCAAGTCACATCCTCAAGGGGAGTGGTGATCTGAAAGTTATCCCACCATGTTGTTGCTGGTCCTTCGAGCAGATATGCTGCAAACCTAACCTTTTCCTCGTCGGTGCAGCCAATAGTCACTAAGTCCTTGTTCACTGAAACGTAACCAGTCATTGGCTACCATTGGATCAGTTGTTCCAGAGAACCTTGCAGGCCTCAGTTTCAGAAATCTGGTGAGCATGTCAAGTGTTGGAGGATTATTCTGATTGTTGTTGTTGTTGTTATTATTATTATTGTTGTTTTGATTCTGATTTTGCACAAACTGCGTCATCATCTGCATCAGTTGAGCTTGAGATGTCATCAACTGCTGCATCTCGAGAGTGATGTTGTTATTGTTGATTTGGTTGGGGTTGGCACGACGGGGAGGCATCTGTTGGTTTGATAGGGATAAGTAATGATAGATAGATCTAAAGATGTTCTAACACACAACCAAAAACAATCAAGTTCAATCAAACAGTCAACAAGCAACTATTCATTTAACAACTTATGAGTTTAACTCATGAGTTGAAGGAAACAACAAGTTTTCTTGAAACAATCAACCTAGTATAGTCATACCTCATAGGTCAATATGATCCATACACTAACTATTGGAGATATGCCCTAGAGGCAATAATAAAAGTGGTTATTATTATATCTTTGTGTTTATGATAAATGTTTACATTCATGCTATAATAGTATTAACCGGAAACATTAATACTTGTGTGATTTGTAAATTAAATTAGAGTCCCTAGTAAAGCCTCTTTATAATACTAGCTTGTTGATTAATAGATGATCATGGTTTCTCGATCATGAACATTGAGATGTTATTAATAAAAAGATCATATCATTAGGAGAATGGTATGATGGACATACTCCTATAGATAAGCGTAGCATAAAGATCAAGTCATTTCAATAGTTCATTTGCTATAAGATTTCTAATACATAGTAACCTAATTCCTTCGACCATGAAATCATGCCAATCACCATCACCAGAAGGATGCTTTGATGACATCAAACACCACACCGTAACTGGGTGGCTATAAAGGTGGCATTGAGTGTTCGGAAAGTATGTGTTGAGGCACATGGATCAAGAGTGGGATTTTTCCATCCATATGACGGATAGATATACTCTGGGCCCTCTCGGTGGAATGTCATCCAATTAGCTTGCGAGCATGTGACTGGCTCACAAGGGATCACATATCATAGGAACGAGAAAAAGAGTACTTATCGGTAACGAGGTTGAACTAGGTATGCAGAGATACCGACGATCAAAACCTCGGATAAGTAAATTATCGTGAGACAAAGGGAAATTGGTATCGTATGTAAGTGGCTCATTCGATCGCAAAGTAATTGTAGAAATATGTGGGAGCCTTATGAATTTCCAAGATTCCTCTATTGGTTATTGATCGGAGAAGTGTCTCGGTCATGTCCGCATAATTCACGAACCGTAGGGAGACACACTTAAGGATTCGATGTTGTTTAGTAGATATGGAATGTTAGTAGGGATACCGAATGTTGTTCGGACTCTTGGATGGGATCCGGGATATCACGAGGAGATCCGGAATGGTCCGGAGAATAAGATTCATATAAGGAAAGTCCGATTCCGGAGTTCGGGAAAGATTCCAATGTTTTCGTCAGAGAGGTTCTAGAAGGTTCACCGATCCGGAAGGAGAATGGTCCATGAATGTGTCATGGGTAAGTGGAATGATTGGATCATATCCTAGGTCACTTGGTGTGGGAATTTGCAAGAGAGAATTAAAGCTCTAAATTGAAAGTCAAACGGGAAGTTTGAAAAGTCAAACTGGAACAATGGTTTCCTAGTGGGAGAAGAAACAAGTCCTTCTCTCAATCCAACTTGGGTTTGGGTTTGGATTCAAACCCACCCCTCCCAAGGCTGCCCCCTCTCATAAATAGAGGGGGAGGGCTGCCCCAACACCACAAGCCCTAGACTCTCCACCCGAGCCGCCCGCCGCCGACCCATCGCCGCCCGTCGTCGTCGCCCTAGCCGCCGCCGACACCTCCTCCTCCTCCCGGTCTTCTAAACCCTAGATTACCTGGAAACCCTAATTCCACCATAACTCGCACCGGCTTAGGCGAAGCCCTGCAGGATCTTCCCTATACTTCTGACACCACGCCTTTGTGCTGCCGGAATCACGAGGGGAGAACTACAACCTCCGCTTCCTGCTGGAACAAGGGAGAGGAAGGTCTTCATCGAGTACCGAATGTGTGACCGACTGCGGAAGCGCTGTCGGAACGCAGTGCCGCAAGGATGGTCTACGCGATCTTGAGATCGGCAACTGTACGACTACATCACCCACGAGAATCTGCTCTCGTTAACCGCTTTGTAATCTTCGAGGGTGAGTGCTTCTATCGACTCGTTGCTACAATCTAGT
Source organism: Avena sativa (assembly GCA_916181665.1). NCBI lineage: Eukaryota > Viridiplantae > Streptophyta > Magnoliopsida > Poales > Poaceae > Avena > Avena sativa. The sequence continues at coordinate 185,147,956 of OV702284.1, read as the reverse complement.
AGATAGATCTTGGCTTGTTTGTGTGCATGTGGTAGAAATTTTTTGTTTTCCATGCTACGAAACCCTACACTCACATGATATCAATGTTTTTGGTAGGCAATCTAATGTCTCTTGGTTCTCACTTGTAGTCCTTAGTGATGTCTGTAGGGGTTCGTAGCCTGGAAAACAAAAACATTTCTACGACATGCACATAAACAAGCCAAGATCTATCTACTAGATTGTAGCAACGAGTCGATAGAAGAACTCACCCTCGAAGATTCCAAAGAGGTTAACGAGAGCATATTCTCGTGGGTGATGTAGTCGTACACTTGCCGATCTCAAGATCATGTAGACGATCCTTCCGGCGCTGCGTTCCGGTAGCTCTTCCGCAGTCGGTCACACGTTCGGTACTCGATGAAGACCTTCCTCTCCCTTGTTCCAGCAGGCAGCGGAGGTTGTAGCACTCTCCTCGTGATTCCGGCAGCACGACGGCGTGGTGTCGAAAGTAGAGGGAAGATCTCGCAGGGCTTCGCCTTAAGCCGGAGCGAGTATGGTGGAGTGTGAGAGAGGCCTTGGTGATCTACGGTTTAGAGGGCACCAAGGGGAGGGTGTGGCCGGCGGCTAGGGTTTGGGGAAACCCTAACTCGATGAGTTGGGAGGAAACCCTAGGCGGCGGCAGCACTTGGAGGTGGTGGCGCTTGGGACTAGGGTTTAGTTGTGTGAGGGGTAGGGGCGCCCTACCCCTCCTTATATAGGTGGGAGGGAGGCGGTTTGGGAGGATGGAGTCCTCCTCCAACTCCTCCTCATGGCCGGCGGGTGGAGGGAGTAGGACTTCCACCCTAGGTAGGTTTCTTACTATCCCTCCACCAAGCAAACTTCGGATTTGACTTTTTCAAATTGGCGTTTGACTTTCAAACTTGGATTTGATTTCTCTCTCCATATTTCCCAGCCAAGTGACCTAGTACATGATGCAACCATTCCACATTGTCATGACACATCCATGTACCCTTCCCCTCCGGAGTGCCAGACCTTCCAGACCCTTCTAGAACATTCCTGGTGAAAACACCGGAATCTTTTCCGAACTCCGAAACAGGACTTTCCTTATATGAATCCTATTCTCTGGACCATTACGGATCTCCTCGTGATATCCCGGATCCCATCCGAGACTCAGAACAACATTCGGTCTCTTACTCATCATTCCATAACTACTCAATAACATTGAATCCTTAAGTGTGTCTCCCTATGGTTCGTGAATTATGCGGACATGACCGAGACACTTCTCCGATCAATAACCAATAGAGGAATCTAGAAATTCATATGGCTCCCACATATTTCTACGATTACTTTGTGATCGAATGAACCACTTACATACGATACCAATTTCCTTTTGTCTCACGATAGTTTACTTATCCGAGGTTTTGATCGTCGGTATCTCTACATACCTAGTTCAACCTTGTTACTGATAAGTACTCTTTTCTCGTTCCCGTGATATGTGATCCCTTGTGAGCCAGTCACATGCTTGCAAGCTAATTGGATGACATTCCACTGAGAGGGCCCAGAGTATATCTATCTGTCATATGGATGGACAAATCCCACTCTTGATCCATGTGCCTCAACTCATACTTTCTGAACACTCAATGCCACCTTTATAGCCACCTAGTTACGGTGTGGTGTTTGATGTCATCAAAGCATCCTTCCGGTGATGGTGATTAACATGATCTCATGGTCGAAGGAATTAGGTTACTATGTATCAGAATGCTTATAGCAAATGAACTATATTAAATGACTTGATCTTTATGCTACGCTTAACTATAGGAGTATGTCCATCACATCATTCTCCCAATGATATGACCCTGTTGTTAATAACATCTCTATGTTCATGATCAGGAAACCATGATCATATATTAACCAACAAGCTAGTGTAACAAGAGGCTTTACTAGGGACTTTTTTATGTTTAAAAATCACACAAGTATTAATGTTTCCGGTTAATACAATTATAGCATGGTATGTAAACATTTATCATAAGTCTCCGACAGTCTCCCACTTGCCCTTGGGCATATCTCCAACAATCTCCCACTTGCACTAGAGTCAATAATCTAGTTTCAAACCTTTGTTCATTCAACACCTATGGCTTTCCAGTGTTGTATTTACGCGATTGCTAGTTTGGTAATACCTTTAGTTCTTTGGGGTTAAAACATGTTGATAATATTGTCGTACAATATATCTTCATAGTACTATCCCGTTCTGAACCACGCCTAGTTTGATAACAAACTACTTGACACAAATGCCCTCTTTTGCTGCTATTATAGCAGTCATATACTTAGCCTTTTGTTGTAGTATCTTTCACAATATATTAACTTTGGAACTCATCCAAATCCATTATGGAACTTATTTTCCATTATATCGTGCCACCCTTAGTTTAGATTGAGATAAACTTAATTTGTACTTTGTGACAAAACTAGTATCAATGTAGTGCTTTTACAATGAACTAACCATCTATTTGTCACTTCTACAAAATAATATATTCTTAGTTCTTCCCAAAGATTCATAAGAATTTCCTTACTATTGTCCAATGATCATCTTATGAATCATTCTGGTATATGCTCATAACATTTAGAGCATGGGACATATCTGGATTTGTACATACATAGTATGATTGGTATAAATACTCTTTGTGATTTCATACATCAAGTATCAATCTATACTTGAATCTTTGTTTCACTTACCAAGTGTCAATACACTTGAATATATCATCAATATTGAACTTATTCAATCCTTTCTGTGCTACAAGAACCTTTCTTGCAGTTTCTATATTGAACTCATTCAATACATCATCTATGTACTTTTGGCACAATCATATTAGATTGATGCCAAATATTTGGGTTTTTCCTAAGTCTTTCATCGGGATGAAATTCTTAATATGTGTTAATAAAAGATACATCATTTACAATCAACAATATGTCTTCCACATAATGTATTAGAAATATGTCTTAGCGCTCCCACTTAATTTCTTGCAAATGCAAGCATCTTCATCGTCTCTGATAAATTTAAACTCTTTTAACAATTTCATCATGGTGAAGATTCCAACTCCGTGATGCTCACTTCAACCATTGAAGTTTGCATATGCTTTTAGAATCCTTTGAATTTAACAAAACCCTTTGGACCGTGTTATGCACACGTCCTAGGCAACAATTCTATTAGAAGAACTTGTTTTGTTTATTCAACTACCACATAACAAAATTATATGTAGTGGTTGCTACATTAATCCGTTTAGACTAAATATCGCTTAATGAAAGATCAGATCTTGTCATAGTCAACTCTTTGAACATTGTTGCGGATTCTTTCCCAACATGTCGACTATTTCATAGATGTGAAACATCCATGTCTATTTCTTTATAGATCCAAACACGACTATAAGGTCTTACACCTTTCTCGAGGGTCCTTCAAATTCAAAGCTTGATTTCTCGTGTATGGAACTATCACTAATTTTATGGCTTCAAGCCATTTTATGGAGTCAGGGCCCATCATCGCTTCTTTGCATGTAGTTCGTTCATTATTCTCAAATAATGATTCAACCCTCAAATAATGGTATTTGATTGTTTACCCGACCTACTTGGTTCAATAGAAACTTTGACCTCTGTAACCACAACTTTTGGGGCACGTGAGCCATGAGGATTGTTGCTGCCTCCGGAACATTTTTCGGCGCTGTGCAACTTTGATCATACAGCTAAGGTTCTTTTAACCTTATCAAAGTTCTTTTGTCCTCCCACTTATCTTATCACGAAAAATTCCTTCTCAAAGAAACTTGACGTTCTAAGCGACAAACACTTTTGTCTCCGATGTTATGGAGGAATTCTTAACAGTTATTCGAAAATAACATACAAAGACAGGTTCATCCGACTTTGGTTGCAAACATCTTTCTTATGCATAGCATACCAATGTTTAAGAAAGGACAACTTGGGTTTTATCCCAAACCATAACTTTATATGGTGTCAATTCAACGGATTATGATGGAGCTCTTTTCAGTGGAAAACGGTAGTCTCTAAAGCTTTTAATCTTTAAAATATAATGGCAGTTTTATGAATTACACCTTTGATCTTACCATTTCAAACAAGGTTTAATTACATATCTCGAATTCTCCATACTCTTATGGTGTTTCGAGAAATGCAAATCCACGGAACGATTCCTTAAATCTTAGGTATTATACTAAACTTGTAACTTAAATATCTTCCTTTATGATATTGTCATAAACTATTTATATTCTTGTTACAACGATTTTGCACTTCATCTTGAAAGTCTTTGAACCTTTTAAATGTTTCATACTTCATCCTTATTAAGTAAATATTCATATATTCACTCAAATTTTTCGGAGAAAGCATATGAAGTTGAAATTCATCGCTCTTGACTACACATAATGGACTTTATACAACAATATGTACAAGTTCCAATAAGCTAGTCATTCGTTCACTTTTGGCCTATGAACGAAGTTTTAATTATCTCTAGGAAAGTTTCACAAGTGTCATTTGATCAAAATATTAAAAGACTCCAAAATTCCATCCACATGGAGTTTCTTCATGTTTTCTTTCCAATATAATTTTAAACGGCGATGTCACTTCCTAAGTGATATTTCTTATCAATTGTCTTTCGACATTTTTAGCAATTGTTTTATGGATGTGATTTATCCAACGAGATTTGTAAATCATCCATATTTTATGGATTACGGCAATTAATTGAACAACCCTTTTGTTCTCATAATACCTGATAAAACAAATCTTGAAGGCAAGCTTTGATGTTAACGAGAAACACATCAACACTTTATTTGTTCTCGATGAACAGCATCACATATTCTCTTGGTAGTTACTTAGGCCATTGTAGTTCATGAATTGTGTTGTTTCGTATGAAGATTCACACCAACAAATTCAGTATCAAATACTTAAGAACCACATTGTTTAATAAGCAAAGAATATAGCCATAACATGTATATCATCTATATACCTAAGCTGAACAATTCTAGTCTTTTCTTTTCTGCCATATATTTCTGAGATTCTCTTTCAGTATTTCCTTTTCTATTTGAAAGAATCTATCAACATCAATAGTGGAGTCATACATATGACACATTGTCCAAAGTGTGTATAATTAAATACCAATGTCTTTGGACTTGCACTTTGAAGTAGATCACCATCATCAAATGTTTGGTGTGCTTCCAAATTCCATTCTTTAGTAATCTCTTGGTGTAGTAAATATTTTACCTACATCAAATATTCACCCTTATCATGGAATTATTCATGATCAATTTACTTTAGCTTATTGCGGTGAATTGAGAGTATAATGTTGATCTCCAAAACCTTTTGGAGGATTAGGACAACTAGTGTCTCCAACCTTTTGTAAATTCTCATCAAATATGAGAACATAAACTTTGCCATATTATACTCGTATCATGTTGTAACCCAAACATCATTTCAGATATCGCAATATCTTCCATACATGATGGTTTCTGAAACAACTCTTTAACCTCTTAGATTACCTTGATATTGAAACTATCTTTCGAATATCAAGAATCATGGAGATAAACATGATACTTATATACTACCACTGGAATTTTCACTCTTGATTTAATACCAACTATCAAACTTCTCGGAGTAATCGGAACTTAGTGAAAGTTTGCAATAGGACTTTTAAACTTTAGATTAACACTTCAAAACAATATGATACCAGTTCGTAAAGTAACTAACCAGAATTCTATAGTTCTATCATCTCAATTATAACTAAGCGCAAGGTGGTAAACGGATGCCAATGACTACAACAACTATGCAAATTCACTTTGATTTAATTTATGATAAATAGTGTTCAACTTTTAATCATATTGCTGTCGAACTCCCACTCAAAACAACATCCCTCACATTGTTTTAGTGATCACACGAACCAAGTCCGCCACATCAAAACCGATCATCACGAGAGTTGATGTAGCTTCAATGGCGAACAATCAACATGTTCATCATATCTACTATATGACATGCTTTACCTTTAGGTGATCCGTGTTCTGAGACCATGTCTGTACATGCTAGGCTCATCAAGATCAAACCTTAGCTTCCGCATGAGCAAATCTGGCTTGCTCACGTTGTATACACTCGCAGAATCTAACACACCCGATCATCACGTGGTGCTTCGAAACAACGAGCTTTAGCAACGGTGCTTACTAAGGATGAACACTTTAAAACTTGAAACTGTGTGCTTGAGGGATCATCTTATAATGCTACCGTCGTGAACTAATCAATACAAGATGCATAAAAGGATTAACATCACATGCAATATGTGATATGATATGGCCTTTCTTCTTGTGCTTCCTATCTCCATCTTCAAGCACGAACATGATCTCCATCATCACCGGTGTGGCGTCAAGGTCAATGGCGCCGCTTCATGATTGTCGTCCACTAGCATCAACTATTACAACTTCTTTGAATAGACATGCATGTCTTAACGAAATTTAAAATACAACCATATGGCTCCTGCCAGTTGCCAACTTACAATAAGGGACATTGCATACATCATATATAATCACAATCATGTCCATATCACATCACAGCACACCCCTGCAAAACAAAGTTAGACACCTCTAATTTTCTTTGCATGTTTTACGTGGTTTGGGGCTTTCAATAAGTGTCGTTCTAACTTACGAACAAGAACCACAACGTTGATGTTTGAACTATCAAGTGCCCGTTGTTAATTGAATCTTTACTATGATGGGAGAGACAGACACCCGCAAAGCCACTTATGCAATACAAGTTGCATGTCGAGCATGGAGCAAGTCTCATGAACGATTTCATGTAAGGTTGGCCCGGGCCGCTTCATCCCACCATACCGCAAGTTGCAAAGTACACAAGAAGCAATTGATAATAAAATCACCACCGCCCACAATGACCATTGTTCTCTACTCGTGCAACAGATCTACATATAAACCTGGCTCTGATACCACTGTAGGGGTTCGTAGCATGGAAAACAAAAAATTTCTACCGCATGCACACAAACAAGCCAAGATCTATCTACTAGATTGTAACATCCCAAAAATACTAAAAAAGGATCATCAAACTCTAATCATCAAACTTAGGGTTAACAAAAACTTTTCTAAATAAAATTATGGAAGCATGCATGTGAGTATGCATTTCATTTTGAATTCTTTTGAACCAACTTTGTTTGTGTGTTCCATTGCTTGTAAATGGATGCTTAGGTGAAATAAACATCATCTAAACCTTTCCCACACTTTTCCCAAAGACAAGTAAATCAAAACAAATAAAATAAGGGAATGGTTATTTTGACCAATTTAACTCCCATGCCTACTTTGGCTGTAATAGAAACTCTTCTGGATCTTTGCACCCCTTGATTGTACTCATAACAAAGTATCAAGGCCCACTTTGTGATCATCCAGAAACTTTCAAATGCATAGCTTAAATGACAGTTCAAAATTGAATCTGTATCATATGAGAAGATCCCACTTTTTCAAAAACCACTCAAACAAGCTCAGCTTTCAAAACCCAAGCATCTGTAGACTCACCAGCACCAACCTAGCACACCCACCAAAAATCTTTTCAAAATTCAAAACTTGAATTCTTGCGGCCATTACATCAAACACTTGGCAGACACAAATCAAACAAAATCCAAACACTATTGTGAGCAGTGATTGAAGCCTAACTTGTTCCCTCTCTAGCTAACAACCATCTCAGTAGATCATCTAGCAAGTTAAACCAAGCACTAGCCCCACTTTAAGCTGGGCAATGACATCAATGGTGAACAGCCGAAGCTCACCATGCCACCCCAGTGGAGACAGCAAGCTAGGAGAGAAACTAACCGTGCCAACCTTGTCTAGGAGAGCACCCATGCCTCACCGCCCCCTCTTGACCAGCCCTTCCTCGAAGACATCGACCAGAGAACCCAGGAACGCCGCGCCCGTGCCTCTGTCAACCAGGCCGAGCATGCGCCAGAGCGCCACGCTCGACCGAAGCCCACAGACTGCGCACCGCCCTCGCCGCGTGCATACATGATCGCCATAGACCCAGGAGACCGCCAGACATCCCCGTTCGCCGCCCCGTGACGCATAGCCACCGCTCGCCGTCAAAGACGTCGCCTCTGCCGCGCAGAGCATCGCGTGTTCTAGACCAAACCGCACCTCCCCTACGCGCGCATTAAAGCCATAGAGCATCACCAGGAGACCACCAAGCGATCGCCACCGCCGGCCATGCCTCTAGCAGCCCATAGCCATGTCACCACCGTCGCCTGCCCATCCCGTTCGGTCTCGTCGTCGCGACTATAAATAGAGGCCACCCCCAGCTGATTTGAGCACACCATCTCACTCCCCTCTTCTCACTGATCATTCCACCCCTTAGCCAGAGCAAGGCGAGCAGCGCATCGCCGGAATTGCGTCGGAGCAGGACGCCTCTGGAGAAGAAGGGTGCCATCGATTTCGTCCACCCCAGGAGAAGCTGCCGGTACTAGGAGGTTCGCCGTCGTCGACTTCGTTGTTCGCCCGCCTCGCCAACCCTTGCCTGAACCCCGGTGAGCCCCCAACGACCCCCACTGGCCGCGTTAGGTTTCTGCCTCGCCGGCGTTGCTCAACGTCGACGATGACCCTCAGCCGTTGGATTAGAACCAGATCGAACGCACCACATCTCCTCATACCGCTTTGCACCCCCTCGTCTCACTGACGCGTGGGGACAGCCACTTAACCAGCCCGCTTAAGCGTTGTGCTTAGCAGGCCTGCCCATTAACCTTTCCCGCGCAGCCCAGTTATTTGAATTTAATCTTTTCCATTTTATTTCAAACACACTTCTGCACCCAGTTTCAAAAATCAATCCTGGTCGATTCAGTGAACCAAATTGAATGAAACCAATTTTGTTAGAAAGGTCTGAGAATGCTGAATCCAAACCCGTCGGATTCAAGTCATTTGGATCCGTAGATCACCCTTGGTAAAAATAAAAAAGCAGAAGCTTTTCTGCATTCAAACATTTTTCAAATTTAAACCAAAATAGCTTTTGAGTTGATTCCAACTCTCAAAAATCACATTTAACCATACCTTTCAGAATATATAAAAATATATAGGTTTACTTACAGAAATAATATCCAAGTAATAAAAGAATGCCACATAGGCATTTCTAGTCATTTATTTAATTAAAATAAAAGGGTAAAACCTTATTAAATTGTGACACCACTTTAAATCACATTCCCATGGACTAAAATATGTGGTGATGACATGTGTCAACATGATCCCATGTTTGGTTTGGAGAATATTAAATCTCAAGTAGTTTTTCAATGAGTAGATATTACTTTTCTAAAAATAAAAGGAATTAAACCAAGCTTTGATCTTGTAATGTTAGTGATGATGCTAGATCACCTATAGGACCCTTTTGTGTGATGATTGCAAGTAGTTAAGTATTGTTTGGTGATTGTGTACCTCGTATTTATTTATAGACGCTAGTACCGACCAAGGATACGAGGAGGAAGGAGGATACTACGAAGAAGAAGCCGAGGAGAACTTCAACCACTGCTCTGCACAAGGCAAGCTAACACTTGCAATTTAGCAAGCTTATACTGATATTGTGCAAGCCAATACTTGCAAGCCTTACTAATCAAGTTGACCTATGCAAGCTAACACTTGCAAGATACTCTACTGATGCAAGCAAACCCTTACTTGTTACCATGACAACTATATGCCTTAAGCATATGTGTTCATACCCACTTGATTACCCAATCCTAGTTTTATTTGACAGCTTTATATTTTATTTCTTTATCAAAGCTACTTCCTTAGAGAGCACTCAAGTGACTTGTAGATTCTAGAAAGATATACTTGAAGGTTGCATAAAGAGCATAAAATTTAGCCTAAGCTAGATAATCTTTATGTCATCCTAAGGCATGAGACTGAACTTAGTTGAAACTCCACTAGTTTACCACTCCTCATTAGTACTTACCCCACTTGTAGATGCTAGTGCTAAGCATAAAACTTGATCAACTTTAGATGGGAATACTTGGTGAAAATGGTTATGAAAACCTTAGAATGATGGATCATTCTACTGAGATGTTTTGGACATGTGTTTCCGAACACCAGATGATTTTGATGATGAAAATGTTCAGGCATGAGCCTTATCCCTTTATAAAACTGATGGTTGTCTGGATGCGATACCATTCCAATTTTATCGTACAACCACAATACCCGAAGATTGGGTAGGGCTTGACTGGAAACTTATATACCTTAGTATTTGTTCCCTCACGGCCAAGGTCTGAGCTGATGCTACCTTGTGAAGATTGTCCACCTGTACAGTACCCAAGATGACAGTTGGTCATGGTTGGGAGGCCAAACTCATAGGAGAGGTGCTTATAATAGGGCGTGTAATTGAAAGGTTAGGATTGATTATCCGCATAATGAGTATGGTGAATTCAGGATTTGTTCCTGACGAATGTATCGAATGTTGTGGTGAAAGTGTACAATCTCTGCAGAGTGTCAAACTATTCGAATAGCCTCATCCGCGGTTATGGACAGTTGGAGTGGCCATACTGTTCCCCCGTCAGATGTTTTCAAAATGACTTGTGAAATGAGTTGCGACTTGACTTGACCAAAACAGGGTCATGATATCAAATACTGTTCCCACTTAGGTGTTATAACTTTAGCTAGCTCTCTTGCTTAAAACTTAGTAGAGATAAATCTGGCTTCTTGCAAAACAACCCTAGAGCCTAGTGTCCTATTATCAAAAACCCCTTTCACTTGTTAGTATTATTTTGCGAGTACTTAAAGAGTACTCATGGCTTTTTCCCTGGCTATTCCCGTGGCCAGACTATGAAGAGGAGTACCTGGAGGATGGACCCCAGGAAGGTTACGACAACTAGGATCATCTCCCATCGTCAGCATTGCCTGTGACCCCGAAGATGGAGCTTCGCCTACGCTACTGTTATTATTACGTATTTCGCTGCATGAAGTTGTATTAAGAACTGGATCATGAGATCCTTATTTGTGTAAGACCTTATATATGGTTTGTAACGGATGATGTACTATGGTATCCAATTCTGTTATGTCTCGCAAAAATGGTAATCCTGGGATTGCGATGTATGGCATAACAGGCATTTGGGATTAAAAATTCGGGTGTTGACAAGTTGGTATCAGAGCCATCCTAACCATAGGAGACCCTAGTTAGACTGGACGTTTGAATCAAAAACTTAGTTTCAAAACCGAAGGAAGCAAATATTTACAAAAACTTATTCTCATTCTTATTCCTTTGATTCTTTCATGAAAATTCATGTTCCTCAAAAACTCTTGTAAACTACCTAAAATTTTGACACACTTGATCACTCTACTAACTTACTCAACCTATATTCTTATAGATGGACGTGAAGTACAGCAAGTTTTACCAATTGGGAAATGGAGGAGACCTTATCTTTGAGAGGGATTTGGACCAGCTTTCGGAACTTCTGGAGCGTCCGCACCCCGAGTTCTTTGGAGATCATCTCAATGATCAAGGAGGAGAAGATCTGCAGTGGCTAATTGTTTCAAGTCTCCGAGGAAAAATTGAACCTCCCACTGCTGAGGGAATTCAGTTTACCTTGAGAGAAAACAACTGGCTCGATGGACTTGCCAGGGCCATGCAGGAAGCTCTTTCCCGTCTGTGTGGACAGAGCATCAATCAGATCAAGGGAACCCGTTTTGAGTTTTTCCCAAGGCGTGATGCTAATGGACAACCACTGGAAGCACCATACCACCCTGAGCTGAAGACTCAATTGGACCACCTCAGCTTCATGATGTACGATCGTCAGCAAGAGTTGGATAACTGCCGTGACTACTACAACCACAAGTCTGCCATCATCAAGACGAAGGATCAGACCATCGCCATGCTAGCAAAGGATCGCAAGTCTTGCCGCCGTCAGCTCAACAAGAAGGAGCGCATCATTGCCCGTATTCACCACCGTATCTCATCTTTGGAGGAGACCATCCACGAGAGAGACATGCAGTTATAGGAAAGGGAGAATGCCGGAGAGGATCTTTGTGGAGACCCCTACTCCTATCTCAGCGATGACGATGATTTTCTGGAGGATCAGGCTATGGATTTCTTCACCGATGAGGATGATTTCGCCTTCATCAATGATGATGAAGATGAGGAAGCCACCGATTCTGAGGAGTAGTACCACTTGAGCACTAGCGTAGTGAGTAATATTCGGTCCCACTGTATCGTAGATTCCAGAATGGTTCTTAAAACCATCTGTTTTTCTTGTGTTGTGGTGTGTGTTGTATCATGTGCTGTGAATGAATGAAAATCAAGTTACTAGAAAAATCTGAGTCAAACTTTAAAAACTTTTCAAAGTCCCAGAACCTTAGAAATTTCCCTCTTTTCTCATGATCTATCTCAATCTTCAGATGCCACGCGGAGGAAGTGGTTCATCCCCGGACCCGATGTTGCAGATCCTGCAAATGTTGACTTCTGACCGTGAAGCTGAAAGAGCCGAACGTCAAGCCAACCTAGCCACCCTGCAACAGATAGCTCAGCTAGCCCACAACAACCAAGGCCACGGAAATCAGGACAACCATGGATCTAAGCTCAAGAATTTCCAGAATACCAACCCACCTGTTTTCACTACGTCAGAAGAGCCCCTAGATGCCGACGATTGGCTGCAAACTATGGAAAATAACCTAGAAGTCACCGGAGTGGAAGCCAACGAGAAAGTTCTGTTCTCCACCCAATATCTAGCCGGAGATGCCAGGGCATGGTGGAACAGTGTTCCCGCAATGACCGGAGGCCAGATGATGACCTGGGAGGAATTCAAGGTCAAGTTTAGCAGAACCCATGTGCCACCGGGTTTAATCAAGAGGATGAGAGACGAGTTCAGAGAACTAAAGAAAGGAAGGATGACTGTAGTGGAATATCGTGACAAATTTTTGTCATTAGCTAGGTTTGCCCCGGATGAGATTGACACCGAAGCCAAGAAGAAGGAATGATTCCTGAATGGTCTGCACGATGAGATGCAGACTGTGTTAGTCAATATCCCCTTTGCGGATACTGAAGCCCTTGTAGACTCTGCTATCCAGATGGAAGGAAAGATCAACCAAGCCAATGAGAACCGCAAGCGTCGCATGATGCATCAGCCTGGAACCCATCAAACCCCAAAGTATCGCCCCAACCCATCTCCCGGATTTGCCCCAAGAACCAACAGACCCCCGATGAACCGCCCGACCTATCCCAACCGTGGAAACCCTAGACTCGGAGGAAATCACAACAACCCCGGCCACTCTAACAATTTCAACCGTGCCCCACCCAAGTTCAACAACAACAATACTGCCACCAACACCAACACTGCCCCGAGGACAAGTCGCAAGTGACTTGTTATGACTGTGGAAATAAGGGTCACTACTCCAACGAGTGCCCCAACAAGAAGAATGCCGCAGCACCCAATGCAAATGCCCCAGCTCAGCAACAGCGTCGTGTTCAGCCCGGAAGAAGGTTTGCCCCAGGGAATTCGTTCAACCGCAATGGCCGTCTTTTTCTCATGCATGCTGAAGAATCTCAGGAAGCGCCAGACGTCATGCTGGGTATGTTTTTGTAACATCCCTAAAATCATGTTTCAAACTTATGCATATCATCCATGCATCCATGATCATATGTTTTTCATTTCAAACAAAACACTTCAAAAACAGGAGCATATTATAACATCCCTAAATTCATGATTTCAAAGATTGCATATCATTCATGCATGCATATAGATTTGAGATCAATTTCAAACTCATTTCAAGAAAACAGAAGCACATAGTGCTATCATTTTATGTGAGCAAACTTAAATCAAATGGCCATCCCCATTTGAGAGCTTGAATGTTTTTAAACCAAGATTGTTTGTCTCCCTTGTTGATTGGTTGAGTGTGGAGTTAGAACAAAATTTTACAAAATAAAAATGGGTTCAAAACCATTTTCAAAACATTTGCAGATCTGGTTCTATGGCACTGTTTATATTGTTATTTCAAAAGAACCAAGCTTGAACAGGGAGACCACTTGATTTTATGTCCTGAAATGTGATTGTTGCACACTACAAAAATCCTGAAATTTTTTGAATTCAAATAGCTTTTGAAATCATTTGAAAACCATTCCTGAAAATCATTCTGGAAAAAGAAAAGGGAATAAGAAATCTAGCTGGGCCTGGCGCCACCATTCCAGCCCAACAGCCAAAGCGGCCCACCCGGGCCACTCTTCTCTCTGTCTTCTCACACCCGCGATGAACCAGCCCCACAGCCACTGAGCACTGGGCCCTCTCCACGTCAGCGTCGTCTTCCCCAATTTCTCGCGCGCAGACACCGCTCCGCCGTTACAACCGTGCAGTGACGCCGCGATTAAAACTCGCTTAAATTCCATTGATTCAGCACGCAATCCTCGCTCCGCTTCTGGCTACTTAAACCCCTCTCCGCCGCGGTCACTTCCCCCCACTTTCCTCGCTCACTCTGCCACCAGGCTGCACGCATTCGATCTCAAAACCCCGCAACACCGACGACCTCCGGCGACGGATTCCGGTGAGCTTCGACCACCCCCCTTTCTCTGGTTCAAACTATCGTGACCAGCATGTTCTTGCGAGTTCCCTGATACCTTTCGTTTGCATTCTCATGACCCAGCTCGTCGTCATCATTCACGCCCGCAAGTGACAGAACCGCCGTCTGACTCCGACGAGAAATTGAGGTATAATCCGACCGCCCCTTGTATTCTCCTTGATCCGTTAGTGTTCGCCGTAGACTTGCGCACCCTCTGATGCCACTGGTTTATGCTAGGGTGACCCAGAGCGTCGCCAACGTCTTCGTCACCGTGCATCCAACGCTGTGCTCAACTCCGACGAGGATTTCTGGCCGTGCCAGTGCGCCCCTGTCCAAGCAAAGACCACGTTGAGCTTCCTCGTGACCGTGCAAGTCTGGTAAGCCACGCCACACACCCTAGCCCGTCCTGTATTCGCCGGACCATCGCCGCCAGTAGCGCCACCGCCGCCAGCAGCCATTTGCGCCGCCCATCCTTGGTCACGCGCTTAGCAGCCGTAGGATCTAGATCCAGCGCTCTAGATTAGATCTGCATCGAAGGGGTAAGTGACAATCTGAGCCGCGAGCGTTAAGTTAGATCTGACGGTCCACGCTGGTCGATCCAAGCGAAGCGGTACCGACGAATCAGAGCGCGACGCGTGGCTAGGGTTTAGTTTAAAAACAGAATTTGAATCAGATTTATATCCAAATTTGATTTGCTTGTAACTTTTGATTCCCACATTAGATTTTAGCAAATTTTATACCGTTGGAATCAGGAAGACAAGCCCTTTCTGCTTATGAAATGTGTTTAGTGTTTAGTTTCTGTTAAAATGACTTTATTTGCAGAAACTTGTTTAGGACTATTTTGAGTATATGGATTGTTTAGAAATTTGTTTTAGTGTCAAATAAACTTGGTTTAGCAAGTTTTTGACTTGTTTATGATTCAGTACTATGAACTTGCTTGGTTGGATTTTAAAAATCATCACTTAGCATTTTGCATGCATGCATATATTTATGTTTGTATATGAATTGTGTGTAATTTTGTGCTACCATTCTTTGTGTAGACTTTGGTGCTAGTGATTGTGATTGTGAAGAGTGCTACTCTCCCAACTACAAAGGCAAGTGGTACTTCATGAATATTACTATCCCTATATTTTCATACAAGCATTAGAAATATTTTGCTAAGTCTTGCATGTTACTATTTTGCCAAATGCCATGTTGGGAAATCCTAAGTAGTTGTAGAATTGCTAGGAAATTTCTAAGTTAAGTTACTATCTATGCCATGCTTAGCCTAGCTAGTAGCAAACAAGGGTTGGTGAATTATACATGCTATGATGAAAATATTTCTAAGTCTTTGGACTTATGTTTTCTTAATAAAAAAACTAAGTCAATGAATCACCTGGGTGGAAAGGGACTTGATTGGTGGTTTTTGGTTGAGTGGTTACACAAGGCCCATGGCTATGGTTACCTTGTGTATCTCACTTGTAGAAAGCCACCCAGGAACAAAGGGATTTTAGAGGTCAAGTGTTGAGAAGCTTATAGTGCAGCCACTTGGCAATATGGGCTCTGCCTGGATCACATAGGTTGCTAGAACTTAGCCATTTTGACAGTTGGTGGTAGTGGGAATGATAGGTTCGAACGCGTCCATTTGGTCTAAGGAAAGGCTTCTGAAAGGTCCTGTCTTGGGAAACCAAGTCTGGTGGGGAAAGTGCACAACCTCTGCAGATGGAAAAAATCTAAGTACTTAGCCAAGTCTATGGCAATGGATAACTTGAGAATCAAGGCATGGAAGCTATCAAGAATCTCATCACTCCAACTTCTAAGTAAAAACTTGAGGGTGAACAAGGGTGAAGGACCTCAATGTCTATTGATGGTTCCTTGGGAAAAGTTTTGACAAAGAAAAACTTAGTGATTTCAACTAATAGGGAAAACCAATTTTGAGCAAAGCAAGCCAAGCTACACTTATCCAAAATGCATATAGTAATGTAGTCCACTTAAAATTTACTAAGGTATCACTTGCCAATACTATTCCAAAGTATTGACCCACTGTGGCTGTAACTTGTGATGTTGCAGGTTACTCTGATGAGGATTAGGTGTCATGAGTCTACACTCAACATGTTTGCCTGTGGCACATCAAGATGAAGACTTATATTTATTTACTTATTCAAACTCTTGTATTAGGCCTATGGCCTTGAGTTGTAAAGACTATGTTTATCTCTGGAATGGATGTAATAAATGACCTTTGTATCTGTGTACTTCATCTTAAACTGTGGATGCTAGCAATGATCCAGGGACTAGCATTGCAATCATAGGGATCCTTTTTCCTTTACAAAGGAGGGATCTTACAGATGGTATCAGAGCACCGTGTTGCCTGTAGGATTATGACCCTAGGATTGGAAACCACTAAGGAAAAAATTTCAACTACTTCCAGACTTGTCTATTCTTCTCGTAAACTTTTCTAATCTTCTCTCTCATCTCTATTTGTAGATGAACTCCATCAACGAAGCCATAAGGAAAGGACCACTCATGACAATGACTTTGGAGTGTGAGACAGAATTCCCCAAGGCTCTCAAGGACCTCATGGTTGCATTAGAGATACAAGGTGCAGCTGTGTACAAGGGTTTTCCAGTGATGGATGAAGGAGTGGAATACTGGTGGGTGCAACTTCACTTGTATAAAAACAAGGAAGACAACCATCAGGAAAAAGGATTCTGCATGTTCACCAATTCAGTGGTGCACCCTACATTCTTTGAATCAGCAAGGGATGCAACTTGGAAGACCATCAAAGAACTTGGTGATAGAGTCAAGTGCAGAATGCTCAACCTCCAAAATGAACTAAGGAAAGAGAAGGATCATACCCAAGAGTTGGAAGCTACCAACCAAAACTTAAGAGGAGACATTATAGACTTAGTGATGGAATCATGTGAGCAAGATAGGCTTATTGCTTCTAGAAACATTGTGTTAGCCAACAGATCCAATGAGATAAGATTTTAAACGTACTTCGTTAGTTGGACCACCATCTATCACCCTATTTTCCAAAATGTTGCTTTAAAATAAAAATGAACCTTGGTTGATGAACTGAAAGAGCTCAAGAAACAACTTGGAGAACAGCTACAGAAAGGATTTATTCAACCAAGTTCTTCATCTTGGGGGGCCCAGTTTTGTTCGTGGAGAAGAAAGATAGAAGTCAAAGGTTATGCATAGATTACCGTTCACTCAACAAGGTAACTATCAAGAACAAATATCCTTTGCCTAGAATCAATGACTTGTTTGATCAGCTAGAAGGAGCATGTGTGTTCTCAAAGATTGATCTAAGGTCAGGCTATTTTCAACTCAAGATAAGGGAACAAGACATACCTAAAACAGCATTCACCACAAGGTATGGATTGTATGAGTATACTGTGATGCCTTTTGGGTTGACCAATGCTCTAGCATACTTCATGAATATGATGAACAAGGTGTTCATGGAATTCCTTGACAAATTTGTTGTCGTTTTCATCGATGACATCTTAGTCTACTCCAAGAGCAAAGAAGAGCATGAAGGACATTTGCGTTTGATACTTTAGAAGTTAAGAGAGCATAAACTTTATGCCAAATTCAGCAAGTGTGAGTTCTGGTTGGAGGAAGTTGGTTTTTTTGGTCATGTTATGACGAAGGTTGGTGTAGCAGTTGATCCTGCTAAGGTTTCAGCTGTGACTGAATGGGAATCTCCCAAGTCCGTGAAAGAAGTTCGTAGTTTCCTTGGCTTAGTAGGTTACTACAGAAGGTTCATTGAAAATTTCTCTAAGGTAGCTAAGCCCATGACTGAATTGTTAAAGAAAGACAAGAAGTTTGCTTGGTCTGAAGGTTGTGAACTCAGCTTTCAGGAGTTGAAGAAGAGACTTGTGACAGCACCAGTCTTGTGTCTGCCAGACTTAGAAAAGGATTTCCAAGTATATTGTGATGCATCTCATCAAGGTTTGGGTGCAGTACTTATGCAAGAAGGTAAAGTTGTGGCATATGCCTCGAGACAACTCAAAACTCATGAAGTAAACTATCCTACTCATGATTTAGAGTTAGCCTCTGTCGTCCATGCACTCAAAACATGGAGACACTATCTTTTGGGAAAGCGTTGTGAAGTGTTCACAGATCACAAAAGTTTGAAGTATATCTTCACCCAGAAGGAAATTAATATGAGACAAATAAGATGGCTAGAACTTATCAAAGACTATGACTTAAGTTTGCAATACCACCCCGGTAAAGCAAATGTTGTAGCAGATGCTCTAAGTCGTAAGGTATTTGTGAATGGCCTTACCAAAGGAGAATTGCCAGATGATCTGTGTACCCAATTTAGAAAAACTCAGATTGGAGATTGTGCCTGAAGGACATCTCATGTCTTTGGATGTTCAACCCACTTTGTTGGACAAGATCAAAGAAGCCCAGAAGATTGATAAAGAAATCGAAGAGATTAAAGAGAAGATTGGCAAAGGAAAAGCCAAAGGGTTCCATGAAGACGAACAGGGTACTTTATGGCATGGGAAACGTATCTGTGTTCCACAAGATCCGGAACTGCGGAAACTGATTTTGCAAGAAGCACATAACTCTCCGTATTCTATTCACCCGGGTAACACCAAAATGTACATGGACATGAAAGCAATATTTTGGTGGACTAATCTCAAGAAGGACATCGCCGAACATATTGTTTTGTGTGATGTGTGCAGTAGAGTGAAAGCGGAGCACCAGAAACCAGCAGGTTTGCTTCAACCACTACCTATTCCTGATTGGAAGTGGGACAAAATTGGTATGGATTTCATTACCGGATTACCAAGGACCAGGTCAGGATATGATTCCATATGGGTAGTAGTGGATCGCCTAACTAAAGTGGCTCATTTCATACCCGTGAAGACAACCTATACAAGTGCTAAGTTAGCCAAAATCTACATGAGTAGAATTGTATGTCTACATGGAGTGCCCAAGAGTATTGTGTCTGATAGGGGAACTCAATTCACTTCCCATTTTTGGAGACAGTTGCATGAATCATTGGGAACGAGGTTGGAATTCAGTACTGCCTTTCATCCTCAAACCGATGGACAAACAGAAAGGACTAATCAGATTCTTGAAGACATGTTGAGGGCATGTGCCCTAGACTATGGAGCCAGTTGGGATGAAAGTCTTCCTTACGCAGAATTTTCTTATAACAACAGCTATCAATCCAGCATTGAGATGGCACCGTTTGAGTTTCTCTACGGAATAAAGTGTACCACCCCATTGTTATGGAATGGCGTGGGAGAAAGAAGTTTATTTGGGCCAGATCTTATCAAAGAAGCTGTAACACCCTCAGAATCGACCCTATGCAAGTTTTAGCGAAACTCGCCAAACCCGCATAGAAACGATTCAAAGGTGCCCACCAGGCACTTTCGTGCGGGTGGAAAACGAAGTAATAACATTACACAACAGTCCTCGATGGGACCCACAGAACAGATATATATACAACAGCGACTCAATGAGTCAAGAATACAGATATACAGGACAAAGATCCAAATCACCTTGAAAATGATAGAGCGTCCGACTACGGACAAGATGCAAATGGGGCTAAGAGCCCTGAAGAATAACCAATGGCGTCCATAACCCTGCCCAGGCCAAGCCGGAAGGGTAACCCTGCTAACGACGTCGATCTCAAACCTGCTTAAACAAAAGGGGTGCCGACAAAGGGCAAAGGAAAAAGAAGGAGCGTAGTACTGAGGCCAGTACACGGCGAGACTAGAATTCGGCGGTCCTCGCCTACATAGGTATGGTGGACTAAGCGGCAGCGGCGGCGTGCACTAAACAACCTATAGAGACTCGATACAACTGGCGGTTATCAGAGAGGGATAAGAATGACCTATCCGGATCCAACCTGAAGCGAAACCCCAAGCAAACCCATCCTGGTATTTCCCCCTCGAGACCAAACGAGGAAGTCAACCGAGGAACTCACACAGTTGGCAGTTTTATTTATTCAGTTATCGTTGCGGCAATTACTAGTCAGGTATAGATAATTGTCCTGATAAATTAAACAGTGGGCAGTTTTATTTAACCATTCCGTTGTAGTTGCGACACTTACTAGTCAAATATACGATAGCATGAGATATCCCAAAACCCAGCAGTTGTTGGTACTTTTATTTAGCCGTTCCGTTGTGGTGAAGCTGATTACTAGTCATATCGGATACAAGTCAATTTATAACAGTAACTTTAGTTATAGTTGTCTATGATCAAGCACTGTGCTCCAAGTCGTCCATAACCGCGGACACGGCTTCTCGAAAAGATTAAACCCTGCAGGGGTGCACCAAAGTATCCACACGCACTTCGACCCTTTTTGCCAGATCAATTAACATACACCCATCGGTATGTCGGCGGGGCCTAAGTCATGACGTTTCCCAGACCCATAGCAAGCACGGGGGGCCACCCCACTAAGTACACCCGCAACGAAGTCGGCCGGTCTCCGAGACGGACTCAGGGTTTGCGACAGTGGCTGTAAACGACAGCATATCCCAAAACTGGGACTGTCGATACCGCGAAAACACTCCGCTTCCAAAACAGTACAGCGTGCTCCTCACACAATCGTAAATAAAGCAGTAAAGCATGGCATAAGTACAGGATAGTAAAATAAAGCCCCAAACTACGTGTGGCCCCTAGTACAATACTTTGAAATCAGGTACTAAATCGATGGGGGGGCCATATCTCCCCACATGTGGTTAGCGCGCTCGATCTCGGAACAGGTGTCAAGAACTCGGGGTCCTACGGGACACAAGTGGATGGGCAACAACCAAATAACATCTATTGCCCACCTGTGCCTCTGCTTACCTACTTCAATTTTAGTTGTTAAACAGTAATTAAAGTGAACAATAATTAAAGCCATGATCATCTCCAACATTAAACATGCGGCCATTCTCCAACAACTGTGGTACTTGACGACACGCAACAACACTTGAGCAAGCGACTACGACGCGCGGGTCCATCTATCTACCAAACAATAGGTAATAGGAGGTGTCCAAGGCAATATAAGGCTGCAAGGGATATCACGGGCATGAAAACTAGAGCACCGCAACACGGATAGCAATAGATCAACCGGAGGGAAAAAAATACTATAAAAGTAAGATAGGTAGAAAGGGGGGAGATGCTCGCCTGAAAACATTGCCGAAGGTTCAACCGAAGATCGGGGCGAAGCTCACATCAACTCAATGGCCTTATCCGCGAAGAAGTAAAACACTATAAGAAACACCGGATGCACTATTTAATACTACGACAGAAGATCGCCATGATGCATGTATGATGTATGACATGGCAAAGGTGCGATGCAATTAGGTCATATTAAGTGGAACCGGGGTCCCGACAATTAATTAGATGGTTCATGTTGTTTAGATACCCCACAATTCAAATGTTGTTTGAACATGGCAAAATACAGCACCGGTTCGCTACGCAAATTTAAATGAGGCCAATATGAGACTAGATTTGCCCGCATATGGGCCCCATATTTAATTAGAGGTGAATCGGCATAAGGCCCCCAAACCACATGAGATGTATGCGAGCATGCTCAATTAATATGCAACAAGTTGTATTATATTGTAAAATAGGGTTTCGGGAAGGGGTTCACACATTAGAGGGCCTCGACGAACTTGGGGTTCCGGGGTTCTGGGTTCGGTCTCAGGGTTCAGGGTTCGACGGGATCGGCGGGAGCGGATACAAGACGGGGAACTTGTCGTGACGTGCCGGAGATCTTGGTCCCAAGCGGTCGCTCTTGCCGTTGCGCAGATCTTATCGGGCCCGTGTATCGGGTCGGTCTTGGTGTTCGGGATGTAGAACTTGGCGTTCCGCGGCGAAGTGCTTGTCGCTCCGGTGGCGATCTTGGCGTTCTTTAGGTTCGGGTGCGGTTCTCGGCGAACTGGTCGGTTCCCTGTCGGAGGCCTTGGCGCTTCGGGTCGATCTTCGGTTCGGGGCCTCAGGGTCTTGGGGTTCGCGTCCGTGTGGCGATCTTGTCGTTCCGTGTAGGCGTTCTCGAGGTCGATGGCGAACTTGTCCGGTACCGGGGTTTTTTGGAGATCTTGGCGCGGCACCGGGTACGGGATCGGCCTTCGACCCGTGATGGAGATCTTGTCGATGATTCTTTGACACCTTTGTTTTGGTACTACCCTTGGTTCCAAGACAAAGGACTTGGGGTTAAGCTTCTCGCATCAACACCAAAGGATGCTCCAAACCAGATACATCAGGACAGCGGCAGGGCACTTCGACCAGACTTCAACAGGGGCTTGCGACCGCAGGTAGCCTAGAACAAGACGCAACTTGGCTGGAACAAGGGCGCTGGAGGGGAGAGCGGCGAGGCGGGCCCGCCGGCGACGGCGGCGCCAGGGAGGGAGCGGCGGCGGCTCTGCGAGGATGGCCGGGAGGAGGACGAGGCGTCGCGGCCGGAGGAGGCGAGCGGGGCCGATGGAAGGCGACGGGGACGAGGCGGCTCAGCGGACGAGGACGGCGGCCGGCGGGACGAGCTCTGGTGGGGACGCGGTGCGGAGGGGGATGCGAGGTGGAGGCGGCCGGGGCGGCGGCGACGGCGCTCCGGGCGGGCGGCCGGAGAGGGGGCGACGGTGGGGCTTGAGGACGGTCAGGCGAGGTGGGGGCCTCTGCCGGCGGGGGGGGGGGGAACGAGGCGGAGGAGGCGCGGGCCGGCCGGAGGCGAGGCAGGACCGGGCGGGGGTCGGCGAGGAGGCGGAGGAGCACGGCGGTCGCGGGCGCGGAGGACGGTGGCGAGGGGGTCACCGCGTGACGGAGAGGAGGCGGGCGGCGGGTCGCAGAGGGGACTCCGGCGAGGAAACGCGGAGGCGGGGGGAACGGAGGGGCCGCGCGCAGGACGGCGGCGCACGCGGCCGAGGCAGGCGGGGCGAGCGGAAGGAGAGGAGGGCGTCGCGGCTCGGGCGGCGGGGTCGGAGGCGACGGGCGGGAGGGTGCGCCTGGCCGGCGAGGCGAGCAGAGGCCGGAGGTCGCGGCGGCGGGGACGGGTCGGCGACACGCAGGAGGGGGAGGCCGGGAGAGGCGCGGGCCGGCGCTGCAGAGGAGGCGAGCAGCGGAGACGCGGGGGGGAGAAGAGGAGCGTCGGGGGGGGAGGTACGGTTGGTGGGGGACAGGACACGCGGGGAGAGAGGAGAGAGGCGGCCGCAGCTGGTGGCCGGCGCCGGAGAGGGAGCAGGGCGGGGCGAGCGGTGGAAACAGAGAGGAGCAAGGCGGGGGTTGGGGAGAGAGACGCGGGGTGAGCGGGGCACGCGGGGAGGACGCGGTGGGGAAGGTGGCCTGGGGTGGGGCCGGGTCGCGCGCGCGGGCAGGTGGTTGTCGGTGGGGGAGGGGCCCGGTGGCAGCGGGTGAGGTGGGGAGTGGGGGTGAGAGGAGGTGGGGGGGTCAGGAGGGAGTGGGCCTGGGGTGGGGCCAGGATGGCGGTGAGGGAGAGAGAGAGAGAGGGTAGGCTGGGGGAGGGTTTGACCAGGGGAGGCAGGTGGGGAGGGAGTGGGGCTGTGGGGTGGGAGTAGTGACGTGGCAGCTAGGGAGTGGTGGAGGTAGTGAGAGAGGTGAGGTGGCGAGAGCGGATTGGGTGGGGTGAGGTGGCTGGAGGGGTGGGTGGATTAGGATTGGTAGGAATAGGATTTTGGGGTAGACCATTTTATTCTGGGGGTGGTCGTCCGGGTCGAATCGGCCCGTTCGACTGCCCCCCTAAAATAATTAAATATTTTATTTGTTTTAAACGGACCGTTTGCAAACCGATAGCAGACAAAACAAAATAATCCGGAGACCCGGGTTGTGCGTTTGAATAAAGACGGGGCGTTTAGAAGACAAGAACAGGTTTTTCCGCAAATAGTTTTATGCAAGCTAATGCAAGATGATGACGATGCTCAAATGCAATGTGGCATGATGACATGAGCATGCGGTCATGATGATGCAATGCACAAAAACAACGCGATTTTCTAGTAGTGGTTTTAGCGGGATGCCACAATTCGACACCACTAACAATGGATCTCGCCCTCGAGATCCGCCTCATGGTACCGGAAGGGAGGTCGGTGATCTGCGTCTTCTCGCATCGTGTAGATCCTCGCGACACCACTAACAAGAGGTCGTTGTCCGTGATCGTCGAGGGGAAACACTCCGGAAACAAAAGGTCGAAGGTAGAGGTATCCACAAATAAAGCCACCTCTAGCTTCGATGGGAAGAGGGAACCGATGCATTATCATCCACTTCAATGTGCACAAGCGAATAGAGTGAGTAGTCAGCATGGGGGCCAATCCATCACGCACCCAAACTATTACTCTGCACAATCAGTAGAAAAGAGTGCAACCATTCTCGGAATTAGACTGAAGATCTCGACAAACGAGGTTCGGAAACAAAGGAGTGATGCAGACTCTGCATCGGATCTGGCGTAGATGATGTCGTCGCGTCGGAAAAACACCGGAAGGCACAGACAAGGAACAAAGGATGGTACCACAGTAGACGGATTCCCCAGACAGCATGAAGACCAGATGTAGCAACACTGTTACCAAAGGAGGAAGCGAAACCCTAAAGGTACGAGGGAACCCCACCACGAGAAATCCTGGACTCGAAGAGAGAGAAGAGAGCGGATTCAAAACACGCAGAGGTGAGAGGACAGCAGCAGAGGGGTAAGAAGTAAAATCAGACCTAATCAGAACTATCCAACCGATTTTGCAAAAATAGTTTTGACACTCTACTTCGGCCGTTAGCTAGGTTATCCTACAGGCTGGACTTGTGGGGTATCGCAACTGTTGAGCTCTGATACCACTCTGTAACACCCTCAGAATCGACCCTATGCAAGTTTTAGCGAAACTCGCCAAACCCGCATAGAAAAGATTCAAAGGTGCCCACCAGGCACTTTCGTGCGGGTGGAAAACGAAGTAATAACATTACACAACAGTCCTCGATGGGACCCACAGAACAAATATATATACAACAGCGACTCAATGAGTCAAGAATACAGATATACAGGACAAAGATCCAAATCACCTTGAAAATGATAGAGCGTCCGACTACGGACAAGATGCAAATGGGGCTAAGAGCCCTGAAGAATAACCAATGGCGTCCATAACCCTGCCCAGGCCAAGCCGGAAGGGTAACCCTGCTAACGACGTCGATCTCAAACCTGCTTAAACAAAAGGGGTGCCGACAAAGGGCAAAGGAAAAAGAAGGAGCGTCAGTACTGAGGCCAGTACACGGCGAGACTAGAATTCGGTGGTCCTCGCCTACATAGGTATGGTGGACTGAGCGGCAGCGGCGGCGAGCACTAAACAACCTATAGAGTCTCGATACAACTGGCGGTTATCAGAGAGGGATAAGAATGACCTATCCGGATCCAACCTGAAGCGAAACCCCAAGCAAACCCATCCTGGTATTTCCCCCTCGAGACCAAACGAGGAAGTCAACCGAGGAACTCACACAGTTGGCAGTTTTATTTATTCGGTTATCGTTGCGGCAATTACTAGTCAGGTATAGATAATCGTCCTGATAAATTAAACAGTGGGCAGTTTTATTTAACCATTCCGTTGTAGTTGCGACACTTACTAGTCAAATATACGATAGCATGAGATATCCCAAAACCCAGCAGTTGTTGGTACTTTTATTTAGCCATTCCGTTGTGGTGAAGCTGATTACTAGTCATATCGGATACAAGTCAATTTATAACAGTAACATTAGTTATAGTTGTCTATGATCAAGCACTGTGCTCCAAGTCGTCCATAACCGCGGACACGGCTTCTCGAAAAGATTAAACCCTGCAGGGGTGCACCAAAGTATCCACACGCACTTCGACCCTTTTTGCCAGATCAATTAACATACACCCATCGGTATGTCGGCGGGGCCTAAGTCATGACGTTTCCCAGACCCAAAGCAAGCACGGGGGGCCACCCCACTAAGTACACCCGCAACGAAGTCAGCCGGTCTCCGAGACGGACTCAGGGTTTGCGACAGTGGCTGTAAACGACAGCAAATCCCAAAACTGGGACTGTCGATACCGCGAAAACACTCCGCTTCCAAAACAGTACAGCGTGCTCCTCACACAATCGTAAATAAAGCAGTAAAGCATGGCATAAGTACAGGATAGTAAAATAAAGCCCCAAACTACTTATGGTCCCCAGTACAATACTTTGAAATCAGGTACTAAATCGATGGGGGGCCCATATCTCCCCACATGTGGTTAGCGCGCTCGATCTCGGAACAGGTGTCAAGAACTCGGGGTCCTACGGGACACAAGTGGACGGGCAACAACCAAATAACATCTATTGCCCACCTGTGCCTCTGCTTACCTACTTCAATTTTAGTTGTTAAACAGTAATTAAAGTGAACAATAATTAAAGCCATGATCATCTCCAACATTAAACATGCGTCCATTCTCCAACAACTGTGGTACTTGACGACACGCAACAACACTTGAGCAAGCGACTACGACGCGCGGGTCCATCTATCTACCAAACAATAGGTAATAGGAGGTGTCCAAGGCAATATAAGGCTGCAAGGGATATCACGGGCACGAAAACTAGAGCACCGCAACACGGATAGCAATAGATCAACCGGAGGGAAAAAATACTATAAAAGTAAGATAGGTAGAAAGGGGGGAGATGCTCGCCTGAAAACATTGCCGAAGGTTCAACCGAAGATCGGGGCGAAGCTCACATCAACTCAACGGCCTTATCCGCGAAGAAGCAAAACACTATAAGAAACACCGGATGCACTATTTAATACTACGACAGAAGATCGCCATGATGCATGTATGATGTATGACATGGCAAAGGTGCGATGCAATTAGGTCATATTAAGTGGAACCGGGGTCCCGACAATTAATTAGATGGTTCATGTTGTTTAGATACCCCACAATTTAAATGTTGTTTGAACATGGCAAAATACAGCACCGGTTCGCTACGCAAATTTAAATGAGGCCAATATGAGACTAGATTTGCCCGCATATGGGCCCCATATTTAATTAGAGGTGAATCGGCATAAGGCCCCCAAACCACATGAGATGTATGCGAGCATGCTCAATTAATATGCAACAAGTTGTATTATATTATAAAATAGGGTTTCGGGAAGGGGTTCACACATTAGAGGGCCTCGACGAACTTGGGGTTCCGGGGTTCTGGGTTCGGTCTCAGGGTTCAGGGTTCGACGGGATCGGCGGGAGCGGATATAAGACGGGGAACTTGTCGTGACGTGCCGGAGATCTTGGTCCCAAGCGGTCGCTCTTGCCATTGCGCAGATCTTATCGGGCCCGTGTATCGGGTCGGTCTTGGCGTTCGGGATGTAGAACTTGGCGTTCCGCGGCGAAGTGCTTGTCGCTCCGGTGGCGATCTTGGCGTTCTTCAGGTTCGGGTGCGGTTCTCGGCGAACTGGTCGGTTCCCTGTCGGAGGCCTTGGCGCTTCGGGTCGATCTTCGGTTCGGGGCCTCAGGGTCTTGGGGTTCGCGTCCGTGTGGCGATCTTGTCGTTCCATGTAGGCGTTCTCAAGGTCGATGGCGAACTTGTCCGGTACCGGGGTTTTTCGGAGATCTTGGCGCGGCACCGGGTACGGGATCGGCCTTCGACCCGTGATGGAGATCTTGTCAATGATTCTTTGACACCTTTGTTTCGGTACTGCCCTTGGTTCCAAGACAAAGGACTTGGGGTTAAGCTTCTCGCATCAACACCAAAGGATGCTCCAAACCAGAGACATCAGGACAGCAGCAGGGCACTTCGACCAGACTTCAACAGGGGCTTGCGACCGCAGGTAGCCTAGAACAAGACGCAACTTGGCTGGAACAAGGGCGCTGGAGGGGGAGAGCGGCGAGGCGGGCCCGCCGGCGACGGCGGCGCCAGGGAGGGAGCGGCGGCGGCTCTGCGAGGATGGCCGGGAGGAGGACGAGGCGTCGCGGCCGGAGGAGGCGAGCGGGGCCGACGGAAGGCGACGGGGACGAGGCGGCTCAGCGGACGAGGACGGCGGCCGGCGGGGCGAGCTCTGGCGGGGACGCGGTACGGAGGGGGATGCGAGGTGGAGGCGGCCGGAGAGGGGGCGACGGTGGGGCTTGAGGACGGTCAGGCGAGGTGGGGGCCTCTGCCGGCGGGGGGGGGGGGGGGGAAACGAGGCGGAGGAGGCGCGGGCCGGCCGGAGGCGAGGCAGGACCGGGCGGGGTCGGCGAGGAGGCGGAGGAGCACGGTGGTCGCGGGCGCGGAGGACGGTGGCGAGGGGGTCGCCGCGCGACGGAGAGGAGGCGGGCGGCGGGTCGCAGAGGGGACTCCGGCGAGGAAACGCGGAGGCGGGGGGAACGGAGGGGCCGCGCGCAGGACGGCGGCGCACGCGGCCGAGGCAGGCGGGGCGAGCGGAAGGAGAGGAGGGCGTCGCGGCTCGGGCGGCGGGGTCGGAGGCGACGGGCGGGAGGGTGCGCCTGGCCGGCGAGGCGAGCAGAGGCCGGAGGTCGCGGCGGCGGGGACGGGTCGGCGACACGCTGGAGGAGGAGGCCGGGAGAGGCGCGCGCCGACGCTGCAGAGGAGGCGAGCAGCGGAGACGCGGGGAGGAGAAGAGGAGCGTCGGGGGGGAGGTACGGTTGGTGGGGGACAGGACACGCGGGGAGAGAGGAGAGAGGCGGCCGCGGATGGTGGCCGGCGCCGGAGAGGGAGCAGGGCGGGGCGAGCGGTGGAAACAGAGAGGAGCGAGGCGGGGGTTGGGGAGAGAGACGCGGGGCGAGCGGGGCACGCGGGGAGGACGCGGTGGGGAAGGTGGCCTGGGGTGGGGCCGGGTCGCGCGCGCGGGCAGGTGGTTGTCGGTGGGGGAGGGGCCCGGTGGCAGCGGGTGAGGTGGGGAGTGGGGGTGAGAGGAGGTGGGGGGGTCAGGCGGGAGTGGGCCTAGGGTGGGGCCAGGATGGCGGTGAGGGAGAGAGAGAGAGGGTAGGCTGGGGGAGGGTTTGACCAGGGGAGGCAGGTGGGGAGGGAGTGGGGCTGTGGGGTGGGAGTAGTGACGTGGCAGCTAGGGAGTGGTGGAGGGAGTGAGAGAGGTGAGGTGGCGAGAGCGGATTGGGTGGGGTGAGGTGGCTGGAGGGGTGGGTAGATTAGGACTGGTAGGAATAGGATTTTGGGGTAGACCGTTTTATTCTGGGGGTGGTCGTCCGGGTCGAATCGGCCCGTTCGACTGCCCCCCTAAAATAATTAAATATTTTATTTGTTTTAAACAGACCGTTTGCAAACCGATAGCAGACAAAACAAAATAATCCGGAGACCCGGGTTGTGCGTTTGAATAAAGACGGGGCGTTTAGAAGACAAGAACAGGTTTTTCCGCAAATAGTTTTATGCAAGCTAATGCAAGATGATGACGATGCTCAAATGCAATGTGGCATGATGACATGAGCATGCAGTCATGATGATGCAATGCACAAAAACAACGCGATTTTCTAGTAGTGGTTTTAGCGGGATGCCACAGAAGCCGAAGAGAAGGTCAAATTGGATAAGGACAGGTTGAAGATAGCACAGTCCCGACAGAAAAGCTACGCAGATCCTAAGCGTAGAGAAGTCACCTACGAAGTTGGTGATAGAGCCTATCTTAGAGTGTCACCACTTCGTGGAGTGAAAAGGTTCGGAGTCAAAGGAAAATTGGCACCAAGATATGTTGGGCCATTCAAGATTTTGAGTCGCAAAGGAGAAGTTGCCTATGAAATTGAATTCCCTGAATCTCTGTCAGCTGTCCATAATGTGTTTCATGTGAGTCAGCTTAAGAAATGTCACCCAGAAATGGAAGAAACTTCTTTGAAGGATACTATACCTTTGGAGGAGGTTCAACTAGAAAGTGATCTCACTTATGAAGAGAAACCTATCAAAATTCTTGAGACTGCAGAAAGAGTCACAAGGACTAAGACTATCAAGTTCTGCAACGTGAAGTGGAATCAACATTCCGAAGACGAAGCAACATGGGAAAGAGAAGATGATCTTCGGAAAGACCACCCTCAGCTATTTGCTAGCCAATCCGAATCTCGAGGGCGAGATTCACCTTAAGGGGGTTAGATTTGTAACATCCCTAAATTCATGATTTCAAAGATTGCATATCATTCATGCAGGCATATAGATTTGAGATCAATTTCAAACTCATTTCAAGAAAACAGAAGCACATAGTGCTATCATTTTATGTGAGCAAACTTAAATCAAATGGCCATCCCCATTTGAGAGCTTGAATGTTTTTAAACCAAGATTGTTTGTCTCCCTTGTTGATTGGTTAAGTGTGGAGTTAGAACAAAATTTTACAAAATAAAAATGGGTTCAAAAGCATTTTCAAAACATTTGCAAATCTGGTGCTATGGCACTGTTTATATTGTTATTTCAAAAGAACCAAGCTTGAACAGGGAGACCACTTGATTTTATGTCCTGAAATGTGATTGTTGCACACTACAAAAATCCTGAATTTTTTTGAATTCAAATAGATTTTGAAATCATTTGAAAACCTTTCCTGAAAATCATTCTGGAAAAAGAAAAGGGAATAAGAAATCTAGCTGGGCCTGGCGCCACCATTCCAGCCCAACAGGCAAAGCGGCCCACCCGGGCCACTCTTCTCTCTGTCTTCTCACACCCGCGACGAACCAGCCCCGCAGCCACTGAGCACTGGGCCCTCTCCACGTCAGCGTCGTCTTCCCCAATTTCTCGCGCGCAGACACCGCTCCGCCGTTACCACCGTGCAGTGACTCCGCGATTAAAACTCGCTTAAATTCCATTGATTCAGCGCGCAATCCTCGCCCCGCTTCTGGCTACTTAAACCCCTCTCCGCCGCGGTCACTTCCCCCCACTTTCCTCGCTCACTCCGCCACCAGGCTGCGCGCATTCGATCTCAAAACCCCGCAACACCAACGACCTCCGGCGACGGATTCCGGTGAGCTTTGACCGCCCCCCTTTCTCTGGTTCAAACTATCGTGACCAGCATGTTCTTGCGAGTTCCCTGATACCTTTCATTTGCATTCTCATGACCCAGCTCGTCGTCATCCTTCACGCCAGCAAGTGACAGAACCGCCGTCTGACTCCGATGAGCAATTGAGGTATAATCCGACCGCCCCTTGTATTCTCCTTGATCCGTTAGTGTTCGCCGTAGACTTGCGCACCCTCTGATGCCACTGGTTTATGCTAGGGTGACCCAGAGCGTCGCCAACGTCTTTGTCACCGTGCATCCGACGCTGTGCTCAACTCCGACGAGGATTTCCGGCCGTGCCAGTGCGCGCCTGTCCAAGCAAAGACCACGTTGAGCTTCCTCGTGACCGTGCGAGTCTGGTAAGCCACGCCACACACCCCAGCCTGTCCTGTATTCGCCGTACCATCGCCGCCAGTAGCGCCACCGCCGCCAGCAGCCATTTGCGCCGCCCATCCTTGGTCACTGTGGCATCCCGCAAAACCACTGCTAGAAAATCGCGTTGTTTTTGTGCATTGCATCATCATGACCGCATGCTCATGTCATCATGCCACATTGCATTTGAGCATCGTCATCATCTTGCATTTGCTTGTATAAAACTATTTGCAGAAAAACCTGTTTGTGTTTTCTAAACGCCCCATCATTATTCAAACGCAAAACCCCGGGTCTCCGGATTATTTTGTTTGTCTGCTATTGGTTTGCAGAAGCCGTGTTTAAAACAAATAAAATATCAAAGTATTTTTAGTGGGGCAGTCGAACGGGCCGAATGACCCGAACGACCACCCCAGAAAATACAAACGGTCCAACCCGAACCCTTTTTCTACCAACCTATCTACCCACACACCCCCTCCACCTCACCCCCTCCTATCACAAGACGCCACCTCACCAACCCTCACCCACTCATCCTATCACCATGCGCCACCTAACCCCTCTCTCTCCCCACTCCCCACTTCCTAGCACACCCCCACACCAACCAGCCCCACGCATGCCACACGCTCCCACCGCGCGCCCCTCCTGACACCCTGGTCCCACCCGCGGGCCCCGTTCCCCTGGCCCACCCCCAGCCCCACGCGGTCTCCCTCCCCCACCTTCCTCTCTTCCTCCCCACGCGAGCGGCCCCGCGCCCCCTTCCTTCTTCTCCCTCGCCGGCTACCCTCCCCCCCTTCTCCGGCCACCGCCCAGCCCCTTCCCTCCGGCGCCTCCTCCTTCCGTCCGCGCCCGTCGCGGTGCTCCCCGTCGCCGGCACGCTCTCTGCCACCCTCGGCCGCGTTCGCCCCCGCGTCTACCGCCGCGCCCGCGGCCGCTCGGCTCCGCCCGCCTCCAGGCCCGAGCTCGCCCCGCCTCCGCCACGACGCCTCCGGCGAGCTCCTCGCGGGCCGACCCCCTCGCCCCTCGACCGCGCCTCTCCCTCCCTCTCTCTGGTGGCTCTCCCTCCGCCGCCGCGTCCGCCCGCGACGCCGCCCGCAAGCCGCCACCCCCGGGCTCCCGCGCGCCTCCGCCCGTCAAGCTCCGCCGGCCAGCGCCCTCCCCCGTCCTCTGCAGCCGCCGCCCGCAGGCCTGCCGCCGGCCTCTCCCTCCACCGCCTCGCCGGCCTCCTCCACCCCCACCCCTAATGCCTCCGCCCCGCCGGCGGGCTCTGCAAGCGCGCTCCTCCGTCTCAGGCGCTGCTGTCGTCGATCCCTCCTTGCGACGGCCTCGCCGCTTGCCTCTCCATGGCGCCGCCGTGAAGCCCAGGCTGCTGTAGCCAAGCCAAGGCCGCCGCTACAGATGACCCCTGCAGGCCTTCCTTTTCTCCTGGCCCGACGACCCTGCGCACGTGTCAAGCTTCCGGAGTACAGCGTCGTACTAGCTCTGCCTGGTGCCGTGATCATGTATTCTGGCGTCTGTTGATGCCCCGCAACACCGTCGGGCATCCAAGTTCTCCGTGGCATGACCGTGTGGTTCAAGTCCTTGATCTCCAAAACCGATCCGATGTTTATGCATCGAGGCGATCTGCAACTTCCACAAGATCTCTTATGCGTCCAAAGCAACCTCATCAAGCTCTCCTTCTCGGTGTCGAACCCCGAACCCTGGATCCGAACACAGATCTCGTCGAATCCCGAAGACGAAACCCCGGTACCGGACAAGTTCGCCATCGACCTCGAGAACGCCTACACGGATGCCAAGTTCTTCATCGGCACGCCAAGACCTCCTCCTCGGAACGCCATGACCGTCTACACGGACCTGAAGACCAAGGATACGACAAGTACTCCCTCGAGGACGCCGAGTACTTCATCCCGGACACCGAGACCCTGGACGCCAAGTTCTCCTTCCCGGTACGCGGACCGACAAGACCTTCACGACGCCAAGAACGGCATCGGCCCGGAAGAATCCGATGCGACCGACACCGACCCAAGTCCTTCGTCCCGGAACGCCAAGATCTACCCCGTTATCTGAGAACGATCCCGGAGTCCGAGAACGTTCCCGTCGAACCCTGGACCCCGAGACCGAACCCCGAACCCCGGAACCTCAAGTTCGTCGAGACCCCTCAATGTGTGAACCCCTTCCCGAAACCCTATTTTATAACATAATATAACTTGTCGCATATTAAATGTTCATGCATGCATATTGTCGTGTGGTTTGGGGGCCTTATGCCGATTCACCTAATAATTAAATATGGGGCCCATATGCGGGCAAATCTAGTCTCATATTGGCCTCATTTAAATCTTGTGTAGCGAACCGGTGCTATCTTTTGCCATGCTGAAACCACATTTAAATTGCGGGGGTTCTAAAATAACTTAAACCTAATAATAAATTGTCGGGACCCCGGTTTATGGCCTAATTGCATCGCATCTTTGCCATGTCATTCATCATACATGCATCATGCCGACCTTCTGCCGTTGTATTAAATCTTGCATCCGGTGTTTATTCTAGTGTTTTGCTTCTACGCGGATAAGGCCGTTGAGTTGATGCGAGTGTCGACCCGATCTTCGGTTGAACCTTCGACAATGTTTTCAGGCGAGCATCTCCCCCTTTCTACCTATCTTACTTTTATAGTATTTATTCCCTCCTGTTGATCTATTGCTATCTGTGTTGCGATGCTTTAGTTTCCGTACCTGGATATACCGTGCAGCCCTATATTGCCTTGGACACATCCTATTACCTGTTGTTTGGTAGATAGATGGACTTGCGCGTCGTAGTCGCTTGCTCAAGTGCTGTTGCGTGTCGTCCAGTGCCACAGTTGTTGATGTTTTGCCGCATGTTGATGTTGGAGGTGATCATAGTTTTACTTATCGCTTACTTTAATTCCTGTTTAACAACTAAAATTGAAATAAGCAGAGGCATCGGTGGGTGATAGATAATATTTGGTTTCCGAACGCCCACTTGTGTCCCGTAGGACCCCGAGTACTTGATACCTGTTCCTTGATTTATCGCGCTATCCACATCCGGGAGGTATATGGGACCCCCCTTAGCCAGAGCTTGATTCAGTCTTATTTCTTGGGGCCACAAACTAGTTTGAGGTTTTATTTACGATCCTGTACTTATGCCATGCTACTGCTTTATTTACGATTGTGCGAGGAGCACACTGTACTGTTTAGGTAAGCGGAATGTTTTCGCGGTATCGACAAGCCCAGCCACACTTTCGGGTTCCCAGTCGTTTACAGCCATTGGCGCAAACCTTGAGTCCGTCTCGGAGCTTGCTTACTTCGTTGCGGGTCTACTCAATGGGGTGGCCCCCTGAAATATTTCTGAATCCTGTGATTGCTTTGTCGTGAAAGCCTCGTTGGGTTTTGATTTGGTTTTTCCGAGGTTGATCGAGTGTGTGTTGCTATTGGTGCACCCCGGCCGGGTAAAACTTTCTGAAAGCCATGTCCGCGGTTATGGACGACTTGGAGCACAGTATCTCAACCATAGACAAGCATAACTAAAGTTTATCGCTATAAATTTGACTTTATAATGACTAGTAATCAGCTTCACTACAACGGAATGGCTAAATAATACTGCCCACAATTGCTTGTTTGGAGTGTCGCTTGCGACCATTGTACCTGACTAGTAAATATTGCAACTACAACGGAATGGCTAAATAAAAGTACCAACCACTGTTGGGTTTTGGGTTATCTCATGCTAATTATATCTGACTAGTAAGTGTTGCAACTATCACGGAATGGTTAACTAAAAGTGCCCACTGCTTATTTTATCAGGATGATTATCTATACCTAACTAGTAATTACTGCGACGATAACTGAATAAATAAAACTGCCAACTGTGTGAGTTCCTCGGTGGACTTCCTCGTTTGGTCTCGAGGGGGAAACACCAGGATGGGTTTGTTTGGTGTTAGCTTCAGGTTGGTTCCGGATAGGTCATTCTTATCCCTCTCTGATAACCGCCAGTTGTTTCGAGTCTCTATAGGTTGTTTAGTGCATGTTGCCGCTGCCGCTCAGTCCACCATACCTATGTAGGCGAGGACCGTCGAATTCTAGTCTCGCCGTGTACTGGCCTCAGTACTGACGCTCCTCTTTTTCCTTTGCCCTTTGTCGGCACCCCTTTTGTTTTGAGCAGGTTTTGAGATCGACGTCGTTAGCAGGGTTACCCTTCCGGCTTGGCCTGGGCAGGGTTATGGACGCCATTGGTTATTCTTCAGGGCTCTTAGCCCCATTTGCATCTTGTCCGTAGTCGGACGCTCTATCACTTTCAAGGTGATTTGGATCTTTGTATAGTATATCTGTATTCTTGACTCATGGAGTCGCTGTTATATATATATATATCTGTTCTATGGGTCCCATCGAGGACTGTTGTGTAGTGTTATTACTTCGTTTTCCACCCGCACGAAAGTGCCTGGTGGGCACCTTTGAATCGTTTCTATGCGGGTTTGGCGGGATTCGCTAAAACTTGCATAGGGTCGATTCTGAGGGTGTTACAGAGTGGTATCAGAGCTCAGCAGTTGCGATACCCCACAAGTCCAGCCTGTAGGATACCCTAGCTAACGGCCGAAATAGAGTGTCCAAAACTATTTTCAAAATCGGTTGGATAGTTCTGATTAGGTCTGATTTTACTTCTTACCCCTCTGCTATTCTCCTCTTATCTCGACGTGTTTTGAATCTGCTCTCTTATCTTGTCTTCGAGTCCAGGATTTCTCGTGGTTGGGTTTCCGTCGTACCTTCAGGGTTTCGCTTCCTCCGTTGATAACGGTGTTCTACCATCCGGTGTTCATGCTGTCCGAGGAATCCGTCTACTATGGTACCATTATTTGTTCCTTGTTTGTGCCTTCCGGTGTTTTCCGACGCAACGACATCATCTACGCCAGATCCGATGCAGAGTCTGCATCACTCCTTTGTTTCCAAACCTCGCTTGTCGAGATCTTCAGTCTGATTCCGAGAGTTGGTTGCATAATTCGCCTATTCGTGTGCAGAGCAATGGTTTGGGTGCGCGATGGACTGATCACCATCCGACTACTCTTATCATTCGCTCTTGTACATCGAATCAGTGGATCCAGCAATTTTACTCCGTCCACGGAAGCTAGAGGTGGCTTTATTTGTTGATACCTCTACCTTCGCCCTTTTCGTTCCCGGAGTGTTCTCTCGACGATCACGGACAACGACCTCTTGTTAGTGGTGTCGCGAGGATCTACACGAAGCGAGAAGACGCAGATCGCCAACCTTCCTTTCCGGTACCATGAGGCGGATCTCGAGGGCGAGATCCTTGTTAGTGGTGTCGAATTGTGGCATCCCGCAAAACCACTGCTAGAAAATCGCGTTGTTTTTGTGCATTGCATCATCATGACCGCATGCTCATGTCATCATGCCACATTGCATTTGAGCATCGTCATCATCTTGCATTTTCTTGTATAAAACTATTTGCAGAAAAACCTGTTTGTGTTTTCTAAACGCCCCATCATTATTCAAACGCAAAACCCCGGGTCTCCGGATTATTTTGTTTGTCTGCTATTGGTTTGCAGAAGCCGTGTTTAAAACAAATAAAATATCAAAGTATTTTTAGTGGGGCAGTCGAACGGGCCGAATGACCCGAACGACCACCCCAGAAAATACAAACGGTCCAACCCGAACCCTTTTTCTACCAACCTATCTACCCACACACCCCCTCCACCTCACCCCCTCATATCACAAGACGCCACCTCACCAACCCTCACCCACTCATCCTATCACCATGCGCCACCTAACCCCTCTCTCTCCCCACTCCCCACTTCCTAGCACACCCCCACACCAACCAGCCCCACGCACGCCACACGCTCCCACCGCGCGCCCCCCTGACACCCTGGTCCCACCCGCGGGCCCCGTTCCCCTGGCCCACCCCCAGCCCCACGCGGTCTCCCTCCCCCACCTTCCTCTCTTCCTCCCCACGCGAGCGGCCCCGCGCCCCCTTCCTTCTTCTCCCTCGCCGGCTACCCTCCCCCCCCTTCTCCGGCCACCGCCCAGCCCTTTCCCTCCGGCGCCTCCTCCTTCCGTCCGCGCCCGTCGCGGTGCTCCCCGTCGCCGGCACGCTCTCCGCCACCCTCGGCCGCGTTCGCACCCGCGTCTACCGCCGCGCCCGCGGCCGCTCGGCTCCGCCCGCCTCCAGGCCCGAACTCGCCCCGCCTCCGCCACGACGCCTCCGGCGAGCTCCTCGCGGGCCGACCCCCTCGCCCCTCGACCGCGCCTCTCCCTCCCTCTCTCCGGTGGCTCTCCCTCCGCCGCCGCATCCGCCCGCGACGCCGCCCGCAAGCCGCCACCCCGGGCTCCCGCGCGCCTCCGCCCGTCAAGCTCCGCCGGCCAGCGCCCTCCCCCGTCCTCTGCAGCCGCCGCCCGCAGGCCTGCCGCCGGCCTCTCCCTCCACCGCCTCGCCGGCCTCCTCCACCCCCACCCCTTCTGCCTCCGCCCCGCCGGCGGGCTCTGCAAGCGCGCTCCTCCGTCTCAGGCGCTGCCGCCGTCGATCCCTCCTTGCGACGGCCTCGCCGCTTGCCTCTCCATGGCGCCGCCGTGAAGCCCAGGCTGCTGTAGCCAAGCCAAGGCCACCGCTACAGATGACCCCTGCAGGCCTTCCTTTTCTCCTGGCCCGACGACCCTGCGCACGTGTCAAGCTTCCGGAGTACAGCGTCGTACTAGCTCTGCCTGGTGCCGTGATCATGTATTCTGGCGTCTGTTGATGCCCCGCAACACCGTCGGGCATCCAAGTTCTCCGTGGCATGACCGTGTGGTTCAAGTCCTTGATCTCCAAAACCGATCCGATGTTTATGCATCGAGGCGATCTGCAACTTCCACAAGATCTCTTATGCGTCCAAAGCAACCTCATCAAGCTCTCCTTCTCGGCGTCGAACCCCGAACCCTGGATCCGAAGACAGATCTCGTCGAATCCCGAAGACGAAACCCCGGTACCGGACAAGTTCGCCATCGACCTCGAGAACGCCTACACGGATGCCAAGTTCTTCATCGGCACGCCAAGACCTCCTCCTCGGAACGCCATGACCGTCTACACGGACCTGAAGACCAATGATACGACAAGTACTCCCTCGAGGACGCCGAGTACTTCATCCCGGACACCGAGACCCTGGACGCCAAGTTCTCCTTCCCGGTACGCGGACCGACAAGACCTTCACGACGCCAAGAACGGCATCGGCCTGGAAGAATCCGATGCGACCGACACCGACCCAAGTCCTTCGTCCCGGAACGCCAAGATCTACCCCGTTATCTGAGAACGATCCCGGAGTCCGAGAACGTTCCCGTCGAACCCTGGACCCCGAGACCGAACCCCGAACCCCGGAACCTCAAGTTCGTCGAGACCCCTCAATGTGTGAACCCCTTCCCGAAACCCTATTTTATAACATAATATAACTTGTCGCATATTAAATGTTCATGCATGCATATTGTCGTGTGGTTTGGGGGCCTTATGCCGATTCACCTAATAATTAAATATGGGGCCCATATGAGGGCAAATCTAGTCTCATATTGGCCTCATTTAAATCTTGTGTAGCGAACCGGTGCTACCTTTTGCCATGCTGAAACCACATTTAAATTGCGGGGGTTCTAAAATAACTTAAACCTAATAATAAATTGTCGGGACCCCGGTTTATGGCCTAATTGCATCGCATCTTTGCCATGTCATTCATCATACATGCATCATGCCGACCTTCTGCCGTTGTATTAAATCTTGCATCCGGTGTTTATTCTAGTGTTTTGCTTCTTCGCGGATAAGGCCGTTGAGTTGATGCGAGTGTCGACCCGATCTTCGGTTGAACCTTCGACAATGTTTTCAGGCGAGCATCTCCCCCTTTCTACCTATCTTACTTTTATAGTATTTATTCCCTCCTGTTGATCTATTGCTATCTGTGTTGCGATGCTTTAGTTTCCGTACCTGGATATACCGTGCAGCCCTATATTGCCTTGGACACATCCTATTACCTGTTGTTTGGTAGATAGATGGACTTGCGCGTCGTAGTCGCTTGCTCAAGTGCTGTTGCGTGTCGTCCAGTGCCACAGTTGTTGATGTTTTGCCGCATGTTGATGTTGGAGGTGATCATAGTTTTACTTATCGCTTACTTTAATTCCTGTTTAACAACTAAAATTGAAATAAGCAGAGGCATCGGTGGGTGATAGATAATATTTGGTTTCCGAACCCCACTTGTGTCCCGTAGGACCTCGAGTACTTGATACCTGTTCCTTGATTTATCGCGCTATCCACATCCGGGAGGTATATGGGACCCCCCTTAGCCAGAGCTTGATTCAGTCTTATTTCTTGGGGCCACAAACTAGTTTGAGGTTTTATTTACGATCCTGTACTTATGCCATGCTACTGCTTTATTTACGATTGTGCGAGGAGCACACTGTACTGTTTAGGTAAGCGGAATGTTTTCGCGGTATCGACAAGCCCAACCACACTTTCGGGTTCCCAGTCGTTTACAGCCATTGGCGCAAACCTTGAGTCCGTCTCGGAGCTTGCTTACTTCGTTGCGGGTCTACTTAATGGGGTGCCCCCCTGAAATATTTCTGAATCCTGTGATTGCTTTGTCGTGAAAGCCTCGTTGGGTTTTGATTTGGTTTTTCCGAGGTTGATCGAGTGTGTGTTGCTATTGGTGCACCCCGGCCGGGTAAAACTTTCTGAAAGCCGTGTCCGCGGTTATGGACGACTTGGAGCACAGTATCTCGACCATAGACAAGCATAACTAAAGTTTATCGCTATAAATTTGACTTTATAATGACTAGTAATCAGCTTCACTACAATGGAATGGCTAAATAATACTGCCCACAATTGCTTGTTTGGAGTGTCGCTTGCGACCATTGTTCCTGACTAGTAAATATTGCAACTACAACGGAATGGCTAAATAAAAGTACCAACCACTGTTGGGTTTTGGGTTATCTCATGCTAATTGTATCTGACTAGTAAGTGTTGCAACTATCACGGAATGGTTAACTAAAAGTGCCCACTGCTTATTTTATCAGGATGATTATCTATACCTGACTAGTAATTACTGCGACGATAACTGAATAAATAAAACTGCCAACTGTGTGAGTTCCTCGGTGGACTTCCTCGTTTGGTCTCGAGGGGGAAACACCAGGATGGGTTTGTTTGGTGTTAGCTTCAGGTTGGTTCCGGATAGGTCATTCTTATCCCTCTCTGATAACCGCCAGTTGTTTCGAGTCTCTATAGGTTGTTTAGTGCATGTTGCCGCTGCCGCTCAGTCCACCATACCTATGTAGGCGAGGACCGCCGAATTCTAGTCTCGCCGTGTACTGGCCCCAGTACTGACGCTCCTCTTTTTCCTTTGCCCTTTGTCGGCACCCCTTTTGTTTTGAGCAGGTTTTGAGATCGACGTCGTTAGCAGGGTTACCCTTCCGGCTTGGCCTGGGCAGGGTTATGGACGCCATTGGTTATTCTTCAGGGCTCTTAGCCCCATTTGCATCTTGTCCGTAGTCGGACGCTCTATCACTTTCAAGGTGATTTGGATCTTTGTATAGTATATCTGTATTCTTGACTCATGGAGTCGCTGTTATATATATCTGTTCTGTGGGTCCCATCGAGGACTGTTGTGTAGTGTTATTACTTCGTTTTCCACCCGCACGAAAGTGCCTGGTGGGCACCTTTGAATCGTTTCTATGCGGGTTTGGCGGGATTCGCTAAAACTTGCATAGGGTCGATTCTGAGGGTGTTACAGTCACGCGCTTAGCAGCCGTAGGATCTAGATCCAGCGCTCTAGATTAGATCTGCATCGAAGGGGTAAGTGACAATCTGAGCCGTGCGCGTTAAGTTAGATATGACGGTCCACGCTGGTCGATCCAAGCGAAGCGGTACCGACGAATCAGAGCGCGATGCGTGGCTAGGGTTTAGTTTAAAAACAGAATTTGAATCAGATTTATATCCAAATTTGATTTGCTTGTAACTTTTGATTCCCACGTTAGATTTTAGCAAATTTTATACCGTTGGAATCAGGAAGACAAGCCCTTTATGTTTATAAAATGTGTTTAGTGTTTAGTTTCTGTTAAAATGACTTTATTTGCAGAAACTTGTTTAGGACTATTTTGAGTATATGAATTGTTTAGAAATTTGTTTTAGTGTCAAATAAACTTGGTTTAGCAAGTTTTTGACTTGTTTATGATTCAGTACTATGCACTTGCTTGGTTGGATTTTAA
Organism: Avena sativa; assembly: GCA_916181665.1. Lineage (NCBI taxonomy): Eukaryota > Viridiplantae > Streptophyta > Magnoliopsida > Poales > Poaceae > Avena > Avena sativa. The sequence goes on along the minus strand of OV702284.1, from coordinate 185,105,961 downwards.
AAATCATCACTTAGCATTTTGCATGCATGCATATATTTATGTTTGTATATGAATTGTGTGTAATTTTGTGCTACCATTCTTTGTGTAGACTTTGGTGCTAGTGATTGTGATTGTGAAGAGTTCTATTCTCCCAACTACCAAGGCAAGTGGTACTTCATGAATATTACTATCCCTATATTTTCATACAAGCATTAGAAATATTTTGCTAAGTCTTGCATGTTACTATTTTGCCAAATGCCATGTTGGGAAATCCTAAGTAGTTGTAGAATTGCTAGGAAATTTCTAAGTTAAGTTACTATCTATGCCATGCTTAGGCTAGCTAGTAGCAAACAAGGGTTGGTGAATTATACATGTTATGATGAAAATATTTCTAAGTCTTTGGACTTATGTTTTCTTAATAAAACTACTAAGTCAATGAATCACCTGGGTGGAAAGGGACTTGATTGGTGGTTTTTGGTTGAGTGGTTACACAAGGCCCATGGCTATGGTTACCTTGTGTATCTCACTTGTGGAAAGCCACCCAGGAACAAAGGGATTTTAGAGGCCAAGTGTTGAGAAGCTTATAGTGCAGCCACTTGGCAATATGGGCTCTGCCTGGATCACATAGGTTGCTAGAACTTAGCCATTTGGACAGTTGGTGGTAGTGGGAATGATAGGTTGGAACGCGTCCATTTGGTCTAAGGAAAGGCTTCTGAAAGGTCCTGTCTTGTGAAACCAACTCTGGTGGGGAAAGTGCACACCCTCTGCAGATGGAAAAATCTAAGTACTTAGCCAAGTCCATGGCAATGGACAACTTGAGCATCAAGGCATGGAAGCTATCAAGAATCTCCTTATCCCAATTTCTAAGTAAAAACTTGTGGGTGAACAAGGGTGAAGGACCTCAATGTCTATTGGTGGTTCCTTGGGAAAAGTTTTGACAAAGAAAAACTTAGTGATTTCAACTAATAGGCAAAATCTATTTTGAGCAAAGCAAGCCAAGCTACACTTAGCCAAATTGCATATAGTGCCTAGTCCACTTAAAATTTTACTAAGGTATCACTTGCCAATACTATTCCAAAGTATTGACCCACTGTGGCTGTAACTTGTGATGTTGCAGGTTACTCTGATGAGGATTAGGTGTCATGAGTCTATACTCAACATGTTTGCCTGTGGCACATGAAGATGAAGACTTTTATTTATTTACTTATTCAAACTCTTGTATTAGGCCTGTGGCCTTGGAGTTGTAAAGACTATGTTTATCTCTGGAATGGCTGTAATAAATGACCTTTGTATCTGTGTACTTCATCCTAAACTGTGGATGCTAGCAATGATCTAGGGACTAGCATTGCAATCACAGGGATCCTTTTCCTTTATAAAGGAGGGATCTTACAGATGGTATCAGAGCACTGTGTTTCCTGTAGGATTATGACCCTAGGAATGGAAACCACTAAGGAAAAATTTTCAGCAACTTCTACACTTGTCTATTCTTCTCGTAAAACTTTTCTAATCTTCTCTCTCATCTCTATTTGTAGATGAACTCCATCAACGAAGCCGTAAGGAAAGGACCAATCATGACAATGACTTTGGAGTGTGAGACAGAATTCCCCAAGGCTCTCAAGGACCTCATGGTTGCATTAGAGATACAAGGTGCAGCTGTGTACACCTGTGATGGATGAAGGAGTGGAATACTGGTGGGTGCAACTTCACTTGTATAAAAACAAGGAAGACAACCACCAGGAAAAAGGATTCTGCATGTTCACCAATTCAGTGGTGCACACTACATTCTTTGAATCAGTGAGGGATGCAGCTTGGAAGACCATCAAAGAACTTGGTGATAGAGTAAAGTGCAGAATGCTCAACCTCCAAAATGAGCTAAAGAAAGAGAAGGAACATACCCAAGAGTTGGAAGCTACTAACCAAACCTTAAGAGGAGACATTATAGACTTAGTGATGGAATCATGTGAGCAAGATAGGTTGATTTCTTCTAGAAATATTGTGTTAGCCAACAGATCCAGTGAGATAGGATTGTAAACGTACTTCGTTAGTTGGACCACCACCTATCACCTTATTTTCCAAATGTTGCTTTAAAATAAGATTGAACCTTGGTTGTTGTAATGATTTCATGTATGCATGACTTGTGTGTTTTGCTTTCCAAGGATCTGTATGTGATGTTCTGTCTTTTGTTTTATCTTGATTTGTGTTGGTCTAACTTTTCTATCTTATAAATAGATGCCTACTATTACCATCAGCACTGTTGAGGACTTCCAGGTTACTCGCTTTGGTCCTCGTATTGTTGAGCTTACTACTTTGCTCAATCTTCCTCTTCCTACCATCATGGTGCTTCCCCTCACCAAGTTTGAGAGGAAGGACCTCTGAGGCTTCAAGGTCAACCAGCCCGGACGCCAGACAGAGCCTACCACGGAGGCCATCGTCTTCAAGCTCATGCACGACGACAAGGAGAGAGGCCTTGAGGTAGTCATGCAGGATCTGATAGGACGTCTGCTGGGGAGACACTCCCGATAGGTTAGAGGTACTCACTTCCACGTATTCGGTAGACGTGATGAGGATGGAGAGTCCATTGACTTCGAGGACGATTCGAGGGACACAGCAGAGCCGATTCGCCTTTACCTCCAAGACTTAGAGTCTCTCATTAGGCACGTGGACACTGACAGTACCAACGTCATGCTCAACAATGACGAACTCTAGGTGCAGCTTCCCAAGAAGGACAAGCTCTTCGTGGAGCAAGACGAGATATTCAAGGAAATGGAGGCAAAGTTCGAGAGCCAGGACAGGAAGTTCAAGAGTCAGGAGAAGCGTGTCCAGGATAGGAACAAGAAGAGGGCTCTCAAGGACTTCGAGCTCGAGCATTAGCAGACAGTGATTGAGAGGCTTCGTTCCCAGAAGAGGGCTCTCAAAGGCCAAGATAGAGACCTTGACCACTAGTGTCGAGGAATACAAGACCGCGATGGAGAACGCAGGTCTTACCTTTGTCGAGGAGGAGATTGATGCCCAGGAGAAGATTGACTACTCATTTATTATTTATTATCGTACTTGTTGTTTGAGAACTTGTTATTTGACCATCCGACTTGTGGATGGCTTGCTACTTGTGTGTTTTACTTTGTGAACTTGTTATCTTTTTGTTGAACCTTTATCTTTGTGTTGCATGCTTCGTGTTTGTTTATGTGATGTAATGTGCATGAAAGCATCTATGGGTATCTCATTCTTATCTCTATTGAACAAACCACAGATGCCTCCCCGTCGTGCAAACCCCAACCCCAACAACAACAACAACATCACTCCAGAAATGCAACAAATGATGACCGCTCAAACTCAGCTGATGCAGATGATGACGACGTTCATCCAGAACCAAAACAACAACAATAACAACAATAACAACAACAACAACAACAACAACAACAACAACAACAACAACAACAACAACAACAACAACAACAACAACAACAACAACAACAACAACAACAACAACAACAACAACAACAACAACAACAACAACAACAACAACCCACCGGGTTTTGATATGCTTACCAGGTTCTTGAGATTGAGGCCAGCAAAGTTCTTAGGGACAACTGATCCCATGGTGGCCAATGATTGGCTACGTTCTGTGAACAAGGACTTGGTAACCGTGGGCTGTACTGATGCTGAAAAAGTCAGATTTGCAGCACATTTGCTGGAGGGACCAGCCGCCACTTGGTGGGATAACTTCCAGATCACCACTCCCATCGAAGATGTGACATGGGGCTATCTTTGAGGATGGCTTTCGTACTGCTCATATCTCATCTGGAGTGATGAGTCTGAAAAAGAAGGAGTTCCATAACCTGAAGTAGCGCCACCGCAGCGTGGCTGAATATATTGAGGAGTTCAACAATCTGGCGCGTTATGCACCGGATGAAGTTGACACCGATGCTAAGAGAAAGGAAAAATTTCTTGAAGGCTTGAATGATGAGCTGAATCTGCAGTTGGCTATGGCCTATGTTCCCACTTATCAGTCTCTCTGTGACAAGGCTGCTATTTTGGAGAACAAAATAAAGCAAGTTGAAAGCAGGAAGAGGAAACACTCAGACAAGCATAGCTCGGGATCGTCACACAAACGTTCCCACTATGATGACAGTGGAAGCTCAGGATCCCACAAGCATGGGAAATTCAACAAGCACCACAACCACAACCGTCATGACAACAAGCATCACCGTAGTCATGACAATGACAAATACAAGAACCACAAGGGTGGATACAAGAGCCACCACAGTGGTAATGGAAGTGGAAGTGGAAGCCAGCCTGTCAAGAAAGACATAAGTCATGTTGAATGCTTCAAGTGCAAGAAGATGGGGCATTATGCAAATGAATGCCCAGAAAAGAAAGTTGAAGGACCCAACAAGCCCAACCCTTTTCAGAAGGGACAGGTGAACCACATCAGTGTGGAGGAGGTCTATGAGGAGCCTGATGCTGTTGCTGGTAAGTTCAAACTCAATTCTGTTCCAGCATTTGTTCTCTTTGATACTGGTGCATCTCATTCATTCATATCAAGAGCATTTGTTGAAAGAAATGAACTGCCGGTAGAAACTATTGGGTGTCCTATAAAAGTAAGTTCTCCTGGTGGAGAAATGATAGTGAATTCAGGATGTCATGATCTAGTCATAGAATTTGGGAAGTATAAGTTTCCCGGTAACTTGATAATCCTAAACTCCCAAGGATTGGATGTCATTTTGGAATGGACTGGATGACTAAGCACAAGGGAGTAATAGATTGTGCCAACCATACTGTCTCACTCACAACTCCAGAAAATAAAAGGATCAGATTCAAGACCAACTTTGAAGCAAGAAGGAGTATGCTAAATTCTCTTAAGGGGGTTAGCATGGACAGTGTGCCAATTGTGAGTGAGTATCCGGATGTGTTTCCGGAAGAATTGCCAGGAATGCCACCAGATAGAGATGTGGAGTTTCTTATAGATTTGGTACCAGGGTCTGGACCAATAGCAAAGAGACCGTATAAGATGTCAGTTGATGAACTAAAAGAACTCAAGAAACAACTTGGAGAACAGTTGCAAAAAGGATTTATTCAACCAAGTTCTTCATCTTGGGGAGCCCCAGTTTTGTTCGTGGAGAAGAAAGATAGAAGTCAAAGGTTATGCATAGATTACCATTCACTCAACGAGGTAACTATCAAGAACAAATATCCTTTGCCTAGAATCAATGACTTGTTTGATCAGCTAGAAGGAGCTTGTGTGTTCTCAAAGATTGATCTCCGGTCAGGTTATTTTCAACTCAAGATAAGAGAACAAGACATACCTAAGACAGCCTTCACCACAAGGTATGGATTATATGAGTATACCGTGATGCCATTTGGTTTGACCAATGCTCTAGCATACTTCATGAATATGATGAACAAGGTGTTCATGGAATTCCTTGACAAGTTCGTTGTCGTTTTCATCGATGACATTTTAGTCTACTCCAAGAGCAAAGAAGAGCATGAAGGACATTTGCGTTTGATACTTGAGAAGTTAATAGAGCATAAACTTTATGCCAAATTCAGCAAGTGTGAATTCTGGTTGAATGAAGTTGGATTTCTTGGACATGTTATGACAAAGGATGGTGTAGCAGTTGATCCCGCTAAAGTATCAGCTGTGACAGAATGGGAATCCCCCAAGTCAGTAAAGGAAGTTTGTAGTTTCCTTGGCTTAGCAGGTTACTACAGAAGGTTCATTGAGAATTTCTCTAAGGTTGCTAAGCCCATGACTGAATTGCTAAAGAAAGACAAGAAATTTTCTTGGTCTGAAGGTTGTGAACTCAGCTTTCAGGAATTGAAGAAGAGACTTGTGACAGCACCAGTCTTGTGTCTGCCAGATTTGGAAAAAGATTTCCAAGTATATTGCGATGCATCTCATCAGGGTTTGGGCGCAGTACTTATGCAAGAAGGAAAAGTTGTGGCGTATGCCTCGAGACAACTCAAAACTCATGAAGTGAACTATCCTACTCATGATTTAGAGTTAGCCTCTGTCGTCCATGCGCTCAAAACATGGAGGCGCTATCTTTTGGGAAAGCGTTGTGAAGTGTTCACAGATCACAAGAGTTTGAAGTATATCTTCACCCAGAAGGAAATTAATATGAGACAAAGAAGATGGCTAGAACTCATTAAGGACTATGACTTAAGTTTGCAATACCACCCCGGTAAAGCAAATGTTGTAGCAGATGCTCTAAGTCGTAAGGTATTTGTGAATGGCCTTACCAAAGGAGAATTGCCAGATGATCTGTGTACCCAATTTAGAAAACTCGGATTGGAGATTGTGCCTGAAGGACATCTCATGTCTTTGGATGTTCAACCCACTTTGTTGGACAAGATCAAAGAAGCTCAGAAGATTGATAAAGAAATCGAATAGATTAAAGAAAAGATTGGCAAAGGAAAAGCCAAAGGGTTCCATGAAGACGAACAGGGTACTTTATGGCATGGGAAACGTATCTGTGTTCCAAAAGATCCGGAGCTGCGGAAACTGATTTTGCAAGAAGCACACAACTCTCCGTATTCCATTCATCCGGGTAACACCAAAATGTACATGGACATGAAGGAAAGATTTTGGTGGAATAATCTCAAGAAGGACATCGCCGAACATATTGCTTTGTGTGATGTGTGTAGTAGAGTGAAAGCGGAACATCAGAAACCAGCAGGTTTGCTTCAACCACTACCTATTCTTGACTGGAAGTGGGACAAGATTGGTATGGATTTCATTACCGGATTACCAAGGACCCGGTCAGGATACGATTCTATTTGGGTAGTGGTGGATCGCCTAACTAAAGTGGCTCATTTCATACCCGTGAAGACAACCTATACAAGTGCTAAGTTAGCCAAAATCTACATGAGTAGAATTGTATGTCTACATGGAGTGCCCAAGAGTATTGTGTCTGATAGGGGAACTCAATTCACTTCCCATTTTTGGAGACAGTTACATGAGTCATTGGGAACGAGGTTGGAATTCAGTACCGCTTTTCATCCTCAAACCGATGGACAAACGGAAAGGACTAATCAGATTCTTGAAGACATGTTGAGGGCATGTGCCCTAGACTATGGACCCAGTTGGGATGAAAGTCTGCCTTACGCAGAATTTTCCTATAACAACAGCTATCAAGCCAGTATTGAGATGGCACCATTTGAGTTTCTCTACGGAAGAAAGTGTACCACCCCATTGTTATGGAATGGTGTGGGAGAAAGAAGTTTATTCGGACCAGATCTTATTAAAGAAGCCGAAGAGAAGGTCAAGTTGGTTAAGGACAGATTGAAGATAGCACAGTCCCGATAGAAAAGCTACGCAGATCCTAAGCGTAGAGAAGTCACCTACGAAGTCGGTGATAGAGCTTATCTTAGAGTGTCACCACTTCGTGGAGTGAAGAGATTCGGAGTCAAAGGAAAATTGGCACCAAGATATGTTGGACCATTCAAGATTCTGAGTCGTAAAGGAGAAGTTGCCTATGAAATAGAACTGCCAGAATCTCTGTCAGTTGTCCATAATGTGTTTCATGTGAGTCAACTTAAGAAATGTCATCCAGAAATGGAAGAAACTTCTTTGAAGGATACTATACCTTTGGAGGAGGTTCAACTGGAAAGTGATCTCACTTATGAAGATAAACCTATCAAGATTCTTGAGACTGCAGAAAGAGTCACACGGACTAAGACTATCAAGTTCTGCAAAGTGCAGTGGAATCATCATTCCGAAGAGGAAGCAACATGGGAAAGAGAAGATGATCTTCGAAAAGACCACCCTCACCTATTTGCTAGCCAATACGAATCTCGAGGGCGAGATTCACCTTAAGGGGGTTAGATTTGTAACATCCCTAAAATCATGTTTCAAACTTATGCATATCATCCATGCATCCATGATCATATGTTTTTCATTTCAAACAAAACACTTCAAAAACAGGAGCATATGAGCTCATTATTTTATGTGAACATCTATTAGTCTAATACCACTCTCAATTGAAGAGTTATTTGTTTTAAACCAAGCCTTGCTTTCTCTCTTGTTATTGTGTTTGATTGTTGAAGTTTGGTGAAATTTTACAAAACAAATATGATTCAGAAACTATTTCCAAAACTTATTCAAATTATGTGCTATAGCACTACTTATTTTGTTTGAACAAAAGGACCAAGCTAATAAAAGTGACCACTTGATTTTATGCCCAGAAGTGTGAATGTTGCACCCTACAAAATCCTGGGAAAAGTTTGAATTCAAATAGAGTTTGAAATCATTTGAAATTCATTCCAGAAAATCAAAACAGAAATAGAAAAGGAATAAAAAAAGGAAAAGGGCCGGCGCTACTATTCTATCCCAATAGAGAAACCAGCCCATTTAGCCCACCCGGGTCCCCTCTCTCTCTCTCTTCCACTCGCAGACGCACCCACAGAGTCGCTGACAAGTGGACCCGTGACCACGTCGTCGTCGTCGTCGTCAATCACGCGCGCCTGCGACGCTCACTCCGCCGTTACTCGCCGCAGTCACTGCCGTGTTGATTCCCATTGATTCCACGAGTAACTCCACGCCCAGCCCGGGCTACATAAACCTCTCCCCCTTGCGGCCATTTCCCCCAACAAATCTAGACAGAAGCGCCACCAGGCTGCCCGCAATAAACCTCACACCGCCGTAGACAGAGCTCACTCCGGCAATTGATTCCGGTGAGCCCCGTGCGCCCCTTCCCCTCTGGTTCATACGAGCCGCTTCGCAACTTCCTTGTGCACCTCCTGATCCCCTTTGTCCGTCTGTTTGTGATCCAGAGCTTCGACTTCGACGAGCACCGTGAGCATCCGACGCCGTCTCCAACTCCGGCGAGAGATTGAGGTAAAATCCGACCGCCCCATGCCTTCTACTTGACCCTGTCAGGTTCGCCTGAGCGTTGTGCACACACTGATACCCTCGGTTTGTGCTATGGTGGCCAGTAACGTCGCCTTCGTCACCGTCCGAGCAAACCCGACGCTGCCCCCAACTCCGACGAGCCCCAGCAGCCTCTGCAGCACGCCCCCGCCCACGCCAGCAACACCTTGAGCTTCGTCGTGCTTCAGCGAGTCTGGTAAGCCACCGCTTGACCCTTAGATCCCTCTGGAATCACCGGTGCATCGCCGGCAGAAGCGCCGCCGCCGCCGCCAGCGACCATTCGCGCCGCCACTCTTTGGTCAGAGCAGCGCCCGTTGTTAGATCTGTATCATAGGGTCTAGATTAGATCTGAAGCAAACTGTTTTCTTTAGATATGGCGCGTTGGATATAACTTGATCCGACGGCGCGGAAGCGTGATCCTGAGTGAAACGGTACCGGCCAATAGGATAGCGCCGCGTGGCAGTAGTTTCGATTTAAAACAGAATTTGAATCTGATTATTGTTCAAATTTGTTTTGGCTATAACTTTTGATCCCCATGTTAGAATTTGACAAATTTTATACCGTTGGAATCAGGAGAGCAAGCTATTTCTGATTATGCAAAGTGTTTAATGTTTAGCTTCTGTTAAAAAGGTTTTATTTGCAGAAACTTGTGTAGGACTAATTAGAGTTTATGAAATGTTTAGGAAATAATTAGGGTATAAATATTGGTTGTTTGGCAAGTTTTTAACTTGTTAGTGAATCAGTACTGTTTACTTGCTTGGTTGAATTTTAAAAAATCATCATTTACCATCTTGCATGCATGCATATATTTTTGATTGTATATGTTTTGTGTGTAATTTGTTGCTACCAAACTTTGTGTAGATTTTGGTGCTAGTGATTGTGATTGTGAGGAGTGCTACTCTCCCAACTACCAAGGCAAGTGGTACTTCATGAATATTATCATTCCTATGTTTTCTACTAAGCATTAGAAATATTTTGTTAAACTTGCATGCTATATTTTGCTTATATGCCATGTTGGGAAATCCTAGTAGTTGTAGAAATGCTAGGGAATTTCTAAGTTAAGTTACTATATATGACATGCTTAGCCTAGCTATTAGCAACCAAGGGTTGGTGAAATATATACATGCTATGATGAAAATATTTCTAAGTCCTTTGGACTTGTGTTTTGCCTAATAAGACAACTAAGTTAATGAAACACCTGGGTGGAATGGAAGGAAAGGTTTATGTTGAGTGGTTACACAAGGCCCATTTCTATGGTTTACCTTGTGTATCTCACTTGTGGTAAGCCACCCAGGAATAAAGAGATTTTAGAGGCCAAGTGTTAAGAAGCTTCTAGTGCAGCCACTTGGCAATATGGGCTCTGCCTGGATCACATAGGTTGCTAGAACTTAGCCATTTGGACAGTTGGTGGTAGTGGGATGATAGGTTGGAACGCGTCCATTTGGTCTAAGGGAAGGATTCTGAAGGGTCCTGTCTTAGTGAAACCAAGTCTGGTGGGGAAAGTGCACACCCTCTGCAGATGGAAAAATCTAAGTACTTAGCCAAGTCCATGGCAATGGACAACTTGAGCATCAAGACATGGAAGCTATCAAGAATCTCCTCATCCCAATTTCTAAGTAAAAACTTGTGGGTGAACAAGGGTGAAGGACCTCAATGTCTATTGGTGGTTCCTTGGGAAAAGTTTTGACAAAGAAAAACTTAGTGATTTCAACTAATAGGCAAAATCTATTTTGAGAAAAGCAAGCCAAGCTACACTTAGCCAAATTGCATATAGTGTCCAGTCCACTTAAAATTTTACTAAGGTATCACTTGCCAATACTATTCCAAAGTATTGACCCACTGTGGCTGTAACTTGTGATGTTGCAGGTTACTCTTATGAGGATTAGGTGTCATGAGTCTACACTCAACATGTTTGCCTGTGGCACATGAAGATGAAGACTTTTATTTATTTACTTATTCAAACTCTTGTATTAGGCCTGTGGCCTTGGAGTTGTAAAGACTATGTTTATCTCTGGAATGGCTGTAATAAATGACCTTTGTATCTGTGTACTTCATCTTAAACTGTGGATGCTAGCAATGATCCAGGGACTAGCATTGCAATCACAGGGATCCTTTTCCTTTATAAAGGAGGGATCTTATAGTTTTCTGTTAATTCAGTACTAGAAAGAGTGTTGTTTGATTCTGGTGCATCGCATTCATTTGTCACCGAAGAATTTGCATGCACTAGTAAAATTCAACCAACCAAATTGAAGCATGTGATGATCGTTCAAATTCCCGGATCAACCACCAAGGCTAGGCAAATTTGCAAAGCCGTCCCCATTCGAATCCATGGCATAGATTTTTATGCTAATCTGATAGTACTCGGAACTAAAGATTTGGAAGTAGTACTAGGAATGGATTGGATGTCCAAACATAAAGGATTGATTGACTGTGCCAAGAAAGCCATAACCATGACCAGTACAACCGGAATATCAGTCGAGCATATATCTGAAACCTTATCTCGCCAATTCAAGTGCAACAAGAGTATAGCCCAACCTACCATTGACCAAGTCCGGATAGTCTGTGAAACCCTGATGTATTTCCAGATGTTTTGCCCGGTATGCCCCCAGATCGGGATATCGAGTTTATCATCGAACTAATCCCCGGAACAGGACCCATAGCCCAGAGACCGTATAGTATGAACCCGTCTGAACTAGCAGAACTGAAGAAGCAACTGGATGCCATGTTGGAAATTGGATTCATTCAACCAAGTGCATCACCCTGGAGATCACCTATCCTGTTTGTGGACAAGAAGGATGGAGGTAACCGTTGGTGTACGGACTATCGGAAGTTGAATGATGTCACCATCAAAAACAAGTACCCCTTGCCCAAGATAGAAGATTTGTTTGATCAGTTGACCGGTGCCAAAGTGTTTTCCAAGATTGATCTTAGAACTGGCTATCATCAACTCAAAATTCGCGCCGAGGATATCCCAAAGACTGCCTTTACCACCAGATATGGATTGTATGAGTATACAGTCATGTCTTTCGGACTAACCAACGCCCCCGCTTATTTCATGAATCTCATGAATAAGATTTTTATGGACTTCCTGGATACGTTTGTCGTTGTTTTCATCGATGACATTCTGATTTATTCCAAATCGGAAGAAGAACATGAGCTACACCTAAGGACCATTCATGGAACCCTTAGAGAGCATCAGTTGTATGCCAAGTTTAGCAAATGTGAATTCTGGTTACAGGAGGTAGGATTCCTCGGTCACATTGTATCAGCCAGAGGAATCGCCGTTGACCCTGCCAAAGTGAAAGATGTAGAAGATTGGCAAGCCCCAACCACTCAAACCCAAGTTCGTGCATTTCTCGAATTGGCGGGATATTACTGCAAGTTCGTAGAAGGATTTTCGAGTATCGCCAGACCCATGACCCAATTGCTGAAGAAGGACAAGAAGTTTGAATGGACGGACAAATGTGAAGCGAGTTTTCAAGAACTCAAGAGGAGATTGATTTCATCCCCAATCTTAATCATGCCGGATATCACGAAGCCCTTCGATGTGTATTGTGATGCATCCAAGATCGGTCTTGGATGTGTGCTAATGCAAGAAGGCAAAGTTATATCTTATCTATCTCGACAACTGAAACAACATGAGCAAAATTACCCAACCCGTGACCTCGAACTCGCAGCCGTAGTTCTAGCCTTGAAGACATGGAGGCATTATCTCATGGGAAACCGTTGTGAGATTTATTCGGATCACAAGAGTCTGAAGTATATATTCACTCAGAAGGAGCTGAATATGAGACAGAGAAGATGGATTGAGCTAATCAAGGATTACGATCTGGACATTCACTATCACCCTGGCAAAGCCAATGTGGTAGCCGATGCCCTGAGCGGATTTTCGTGCCTCTTGAACTCCATGATCTTGAAGGAGCAACCAAGCTTGCACAAAGAGATGGAAGATTTTCGAATAGAATTAGTGAGTGAAGGATTTTTGGTTAGCATAGAACTCTAGCCCACTTTGATCAGTCAGATCAAAGAGGCGCAGAAGCGAAATGCTAGTATTGACGGAATCAAGCATCGTATCGGTACAGGCAAAGTACCCGGATTCACTGAAGACGAAGAAGGAGTTCTGTGGTACAAAGGACGCCTTTGTGTACCAGCAGATTCTGAGTTGAAGGAAGTGATTCTAAAGGAGGCTCATGATACTCTTTATTCTATCCATCCCGGAGGAAATAAGATGTATCAATATCTGAAAGAGAAATTTTGGTGGCATAAGATGAAGAGAGAAATCGGAAGCTATATCGCCAAGTGTGATATATGTCAGCGAGTCAAGGCAGGACATCAAAGACCCGCTGGATTGTTGCAACCTTTACAAATTCCGGAATGGAAATGGGATTCCGTTGGAATGGACTTTATCACCGGACTGCCTACTTCTAGTAGGGGAAATGACTCTATCTGGGTCATAGTGGACCGATTGTCCAAAGTCGCCCATTTCTTACCCGTCAAGACCACGTATCAGAGTTCGAAGCTAGCGGAGTTATACATCGCTAGGATAGTTAGTTTGCATGGAGTCCCCAAGAACATTGTATCAGATCGAGGAACTCAATTTACCTCGAGATTCTGGAAGAAAGTCCAAGAAGGTTTAGGAACCCGGCTAGATTTCAGTACCTCTTATCACCCTCATACCGATGGACAAACGGAGCGAGTAAATCAAATACTCGAAGATATGCTGAGAGCATGTGTATTAGAATATGGATCTAAGTGGGAAGACTGTCTGCCATTTGCAGAATTTTCATACAACAATAGTTACCAAGCCAGTTTGTAAATGGCCCCATTTGAATTCACGTACGGAAGGAAGTGTCGCACCCCTTTGAACTGGTCGGAAGTAGGAGAGAGTCAGATTTTCGGACCCGACATCCTACGAGAAATAGAAGAGAAGGTTCACAAGATTCGTGAGCACCTCAAGACCGCCCAGTCCAGACAGAAGAGTTACGCCGACAAGAGACGTCGAGACCTCGCCTTCAACATAGGAGATTTTGTTTATCTGAAAGTGTCGCCATTGAAGGGAATGCAGCGTTTCCAACTCAAAGGAAAGTTAGCCCCCAGATATATCGGACCTTTCAAGATTCTGAACCATCGAGGAGAAGTATCGTATCAATTGGAACTACCCGAAGAGATGTCAGCAGTGCACAATGTGTTCCATATCTCGTTACTCCGCAAGTGTCTCGAAGTTCGAGAAAAGACCGAAGTGTTCAAGAATATCGATCACTGGACCATAGAGATCAACGATGACCTAACCTATCCCAAAGTACCCATCCGTATTTTGGAAGAAGCTTTCAGAACTACCCGAACCCGAAGCATCAAGTTCCTCAAGATCTAGTGGAGCAACCACACAGAAGAGGAAGCCACCTGGGAGCGCGAAGATCACATCAGGACGGAGTTTCCCGATCTCTTCAAATCCTAGGTAATCTTTTTCATCATTTTTCAAATCTCGGGACGAGATTTTATTTAAGGGGGGAAGGTTTGTAACATCCCAAAAATACTAAACAAGGATCATCAAACTATAATCATCAAACTTAGGGTTAACAAAAACTTTTCTAAATAAAATTATGGAAGCATGCATGTGAGTATGCATTTCATTTTGAATTCTTTTGAACCAACTTTGTCTGTGTGTTCCATTGATTGTAAATGGATGCTTAGGTGAAATATTCCCACACTTTTCCCAAAGACAAGTAAATCAAAACAAATAAAATAAGGGAATGGTCATTTTGACCAATTTAACTCCCATGCCTACTTTGGTTGTCCCAAACTTTCAAAACCTAATAGAAACTCTTCTAGATCTTTGCACCCCTTGATTGTACTGATAACAAAGTATCAAGGCCCACTTTGTGCTCATCCAGAAACTTTCAAATGCATAGTTTAAATGACAGTTCAAAATTGAATCTGTATCATATGAGAAGATCCCACTTTTTCAAAAACCACTCAAACAAGCTCAACTTTCAAAACCCAAGCATCTGCAGACTCACCAGCACCAACCTAGCACACCCACCAAAAATCTTTTCAAAATTCAAAACTTGAATTCTTGCGGCCATTTCATCAAACACTTGGCAGACACAAATCAAACAAAATCCAAACACTATTGTGAGCAGTGATTGAAGCCTAACTTTTTCCCTCTCTAGCTCACGACCATCTCAGTAGATCATCTAGCAAGTTAAACCAAGCACTAGCCCCACTGTAAGCTGGTCAATGACATAAATGGTGAACAGCCGAAGCTCACCATGCCACCCCAGTGGAGACAGCAAGCTAGGAGAGAAACTAGTCGTGCCAAACTTGTCTAGGAGAGCACCCATGCCTCACCGCCCCCTCTCGACTAGCCCTTCCTCGAAGACATCGACCAGAGAACCCAGGAACGCCGCGCCCGTGCCTCTGTCATCCAGGCCGAGCATGCGCCAGAGCGCCACGCCCGACCGAAGCCCACAGACCGCGCGCCGCCCTCGCCGCGTGCAAACATGATTGCCACCGACCCAGGAGACCGCCAGACATCCCCGTTCGCCGCCCCGTGACGCACAGCCACCGCTCGCCGTCAAAGACGCCGCCTCTGCCGCGCAGAGCATCGCGTGTTCCAGACCAAACCCCACCGCCCCTACGCGCGCATTAAAGCCATAGAGCATCGCCAGGAGACCACCAAGCGATCTCCACCGCCGGCCATGCCTCTAGCAGCCCGTAGCCATGTCGCCACCGTCGCCTGCCCATCCCGTTCGGTCGCGTCATCGCGACTATAAATAGAGGCCACCCCAGCTGATTTGAGCACACCATCTCACTCCCCTCTTCTCCCTGATCATTCCACCCCTTAGCCGGAGCAAGGCGAGCAGCGCATCGCCGGAATTGCGCCGGAGCAGGCCGCCTCTGGAGAAGAAGGGCACCGTCGATTTCGTCCACCCCAGGAGAAGCTGTCGGTACCAGGAGGTTCGCCGTCGTCGACTTTGTCGTTCGCCCACCTCGCCGACCCTCGCCTGAACCCCGGTGAGCCCCCAATGACCCCCACTGGCCACGTTAGGTTTCTGTCTCGCCGGCGTTGCTCAACGTCGACGATGACCCTCAGCCGTTGGATTAGAACCAGATCGAACGCACCACATCGCCCCATACCGCTTCGCACCCCCTCGTCTCACTGGCGTGTGGGGACAGCCACTTAACCAGCCCGCGTAAGCGCTGTGCTTAGCAGGCCGGCCCGTTAACCTTTCCCGCGCAACCTAGTTATTTGAATTTAATCTTTTCCATTTTATTTCAAACACACTTCTACACCCAGTTTCAAAAATCAACCCAGATTGATTCAGTGAACCAAATTGAATGAAACCAATTTTGTTAGAAAGGTCTGAGAATGCTGAATCCAAGCCCGTTGGATTCAAGTCATTTGGATCTGTAGATCACCCTTGGTAAAAATAACAAGGCAGAAGCTTTTCTGCATTCAAACATTTTTCAAATTTAAACCATAATAGCTTTTGAGTTGATTCCAACTCTCAAAAATCACATTTAACCATACCTTTCAGAATATATAAAAATATATATGTTTACTTACAGAAATAATGTCCAAGTAATAAAAGAATGCCACATAGGCATTTCTAGTCATTTATTTAATTAAAATAAAAGATTAAAACCTTATTAAATTGTGACACCACTTTAAATCACATTCCCATGGACTAAAATATGTGGTGATGACATGTGTCAACATGATCCCATGTTTGGTTTGGAGAATATTAAATCTCAAGTAGTTTTTCAATGAGTAGAAATTACTTTTCTAAAAATAAAAGGAATTAAACCAAGCTTTGATCTTGTAATGTTAGTGATGATGCTAGATCATCTATAGGACCCTTTTGTGTGATGATTGCAAGTAGTTAAGTACTGTTTGGTGATTGTGTACCTCGTATTTATTTATAGACGCTAGTACCGACCAAGGATACGAGGAGGAAGGAGGATACTACGAAGAAGAAGCCGAGGAGAACTTCAACCACTGCTCTGCACAAGCCAAGCTAACACTTGCAATTTAGCAAGCTTATACTGATATTGTGCAAGCCAATACTTGCAAGCCTTACTAATCAAGTTGACCTATGCAAGCTAACACTTGCAAGATACTCTACTGATGCAAGCAAACCCTTACTTGTTACCATGACAACTATATGCCTTAAGCATATGTGTTCATACCCACTTGATTACCCAATCCTAGTTTTATTTGCAAGCTTTCTATTTTATTTCTTTATCAAAGCTACTGCCTTAGAGAGTACTCAAGTGACTTGTAGATTCTAGAAAGATATACTTGAAGGTTGCATAAAGAGCATAAAATTTAGCCTAAGCTAGATAATCTTTATGTCATCCTAAGGCATGAGATTGAACTTAGTTGAAACTCCACTAGTTTACCACTCCTCATTAGTACTTAACCCCACTTATAGATGCTAGTGCTAAGCATAAAACATGAACAACTTTAGATGGGAATACTTGGTGAAAATGGTTATGAAAACCTTAGAATGATGGATCATTCTACTGAGATGTTTTGGACATGTGTTTCCGAACACCAGATGATTTTGGTGATGAAAATGTTGAGGCATGAGCCTTAGCCCTTTATAAAACTGATGGTTGTCTGGATGCGATACCATTCCAATTTTATCGTACAACCACAATACCCGAAGATTGGGTAGGTCTTGACTAGAAACTTATATACCTTAGTATTAGTTCCCTCACGGCCAAGGTCTGAGCTGATGCTACCTTGTGAAGATTGTCCACCTGTGCAGTACCCAAGATGACAGTTGGTCAAGGTTGGGAGGACAAACTCACAGGAGAGGTTCTTATACTAGGGCGTGTAATTGAAAGGTTAGGATTGATTATCCGCATACTGAGTATGGTGAATTCAGGATTTGTTCCTGACGGATGTATCAAATGTTGTGGTGAAAGTGTACAATCTCTGCAGAGTGTCAAACTATTCGAATAGCCGCATTCGCGGTTATGGACAGTTGGAGTGGCCATACTGTTCCCCCGTCAGATGTTTTCAAATTGACTTGTGAAATGAGTTGCGACTTGACTTGACCACAACAGGGTCGTGATATCAAATACTGTTCCCACTTAGGTGTTATAACTTCAGCTAGCTCTCTTGCTTAAAACTTAGTAGAGATAAATCTGGCTTCTTGCAAAACAACCATAGATCCTAGTGTCCTATTATCAAAAACCCCTTTCACTTGTTAGTATTAGTTTGCGAGTACTTAAAGAGTACTCATGGCTTTGTCCCTGGCTATTCCCGTGGCCAGACTATGAAGAGGAGTACCTGGAGGATGGACCCCAGGAAGGTTACGACAACTAGGATCATCTCCCATCGTCAGCATTGCCTGTGACCCCGAAGATGGAGCTTCGCCTACGCTACCGTTATTATTACGTATTCCGCTGCATGAAGTTGTATTAAGAACTGGATCATGAGATCCTTATTTGTGTAAGACCTTATATATGGTGTGTAACGGATGATGTACTATGGTATCCAATTCTGTTATGTCTCACAAAAATGGTAATCTAGGGATTGCGATGTATGGCATAATAGGCATCTGGGATTAAAAATCCAGGTGTTGACATAGATTGTAGCAACCAGTCAATAGAAGAACACACCCTCGAACATTCCAAAGCGGTTAACGAGAGCAGATTCTCGTGGGTGATGTAGTCATACACTTGCCGATCTCAAGATCGCGTAGACGATCCTTCTGGTGTTGCGTTCCGGCAGCTCTTCCATAGTCGGTCACACGTTTGGTACTCGATGAAGACCTTCCTCTCCCTTGTTCCAGCAGGCAGCGGAGGTTGTAGCACTCTCCTCGTGATTCTGGCAGCACGACGGCATGGTGTCGGAAGTAGAGGGAAGATCCCGCAGGGCTTCGCCTTAAGCCGGAGCGAGTATGGTGGAGTGTGAGAGAGGCCCTTGTGATCTACGGTTTAGAGGGCACCAAGGGGAGGGTGTGGCTGGCGGCTAGGGTTTGGGGAAACCCTAACTCGGCGAGTTGGGAGGAAACCCTAGGCGGCGGCAACACTTGGAGGTGGTGGCGCTTGGGGCTAGGGTCCTTATATAGGTGGGAGGGAGGTGGTTTGGGAGGAGGGAGTCCTCCTCCAACTCCTCCTCATGGCTGGCGGGTGGAGGGATTAGGACTTCCACCCTAGGTAGGTTTCCTACTCTCCCTCCACTAAGCAAACTTCGGATTTGACTTTTTCAAATTGGCATTTGACTTTCAAACTTGGATTTGATTTCTCTCTCCATATTGCCCAGCCAAGTGACCTAGTACATGATGCAACCATTCCACATTGTCATGACACATCCATGTACCCTACCCCTCCGGAGTGCCGGACCTTCCAGACCCTTCTAGAACATTCCTAGTGAAAACACCGGAATCTTTTCCGAACTCCAAAACAGGACATTCCTTATATGAATCTTATTCTCCGGACCATTCCGGATCTCCTCATGATATCCCGGATCCCATCCGAGACTCCGAACAACATTCGGTCTCTTACTCATCATTCCATAACTACTCAACAACATCGAATCCTTAAGTGTATCTCCCTACGGTTCGCGAATTATGCGGACATGACCGAGACACTTCTCCGATCAATAACCAATAGAGGAATCTGGAAATTCATATGGCTCCCACATATTTATACGATTACTTTGCGATCGAATGAACCACTTACATACGATACCAATTTCCCTTTGTCTCACGATAGTTTACTTATCCGAGGTTTTGATCATCGGTATCTCTGCATACCTAGTTCAACCTCGTTACTGATAAGTACTCTTTTCTCGTTCCCGTGATATGTGATCCCTTGTGAGCCAGTCACATGCTTCCAAGCTAATTGGATGCCATTCCATCGAGAGGGCCCAGAGTATATCTATCTGTCATATGGATGGACAAATACCACTCTTGATCCATGTGCCTCAACCCATACTTTCCGAACACTCAATGCCACCTTTATAGCCACCCAGTTACGGTGTGGTGTTTGATGTCATCAAAGCATCCTTTCGGTGATGCTGATTAACATGATCTCATGGTCGAAGGAATTAGGTTACTATGTATCAGAAAGCTTATAGCAAATGAACTATATTAAATGACTTGATCTTTATGCTACGCTTAACTATAGGAGTATGTTTGTCACATCATTCTCCCAATGATATGACCCTGTTGTTAATAACATCTCTATGTTCATGATCAGGAAACCATAATCATATATTAACCAACAAGCTAGTTTAACAAGAGGCTTTACTAGCGACTCTTTTATGTTTACAAATAACACAAGTATTAATGTTTCTGGTTAATACAATTATAGCATGGTATGTAAACATTTATCATAAGTATGAAGATATGATAATAACCACTTTATTATTGCCTCTTGGGCATATCTCCAACAATGTCTAAGTTGAAGTCCTTGGTGAAACTAAAGTTGAAGTCATTGGTCATGGTGGAGTCTTTGTCCATCAAGTTGAAAAGGAAGAGATGTAGAATCAAAACCAAAAAGGTTGAGGAAAGGGTTTATAAGATTGTTTGTAAATAAGTTTTGGAACAAATACAACTCCTATTTTTATAAGGGGTTTTGTCCAATCCTAGGGTTATAATCCTACAGGCAACACAGTGCTCTGATACCATCTGTATAGGTCCCAACCTTTAATAAGGTAGAGATCCCTGTGTTTACAATGCTAGTCCCTGGATCAATAGCTAGTATCCACAGTTTAAGATGTAATATCAAGAAACAAAGGTCATAGTACAACTTCATAACCAGGAATAAAATAATTCATTACATCTTACATAGCTCATTTGGCTATTTCATTACAATGCAGCAGAAATAACTATATATCATGGAGTCCTTCATCTTCAAAGTGCCACAGGCAATCATGTTGGTTGTAGACTTGTAATCCTATTCAACACACTTCCCTAACATCAAACAAACCTGCAACATTATAAGTTAAAGCCACAATGGTCAATACAATTGAAATGTATTGGCAAGTTTCACTACTATGTAGAAATAAGTGGATCCTATCAATACAAGCCTATTTGGCTAAGTAGGGTTTAGGCTCATTTGCAGAAAGCAATATAGTTTTATCCTATCTCTTCAAAATAGTTTTGTTCTTTTGACTATTTTTGAACTCCTTGGAAAACTCCAAGTGCTTCTAATCCCTTGTTGACACCATCAAGTTTTACTTTGAGAAATTGGAATGTCGAGATCTTCCATAGCTTCAGGCCTTAGTTGATCAGAGTTGTCCATAACCGGGGACATGGCTAAGTACTTAGAATTTGATCTTCTGCAGAAGTTGTACACTTTACCCACATGACACAATCTCGTCTTGACGCCACCAGTGGCCGCTGGATAATTACACACCAAATGGAGTACCGACAGATCGAGAATGTGACAAAGTCTTTCCATAGAAGTCCTCCCAATACATGATGCTAACTTGTCTACCAGGCACCAATGTAAGGATATATTTCCAATACATGAATCCAGTTAACCTGAGTAGGTGCCAAAGGGTCTTCCACTATGTATTTGACTAACCCAGAGCCCATTTAGCATGTGGATGTACACGGAAGCCACTGTACGAGAAACATGTTCAATCTCTAAGTCCCTGGGTGGTTTTATTCTAGTGCACATACAAAAATATAGCCATATAAACATGGTTCCCTTTGTTGCCACCTTATCCAAAATTGAGTATCCATATTCCACCCAGGTGGTTCATTGAGTACTTGTTTTATTATATAAAACATATATTTTTCCAACACTTCATATAATCATATCATGTATTCCATCCCAAGTCTATAGCAGGGCTAAGCATACTACAAATATGAGGTTTTAACTAAGGAAGATGGATTTCCTAATAGGACATACCATAGCATAGTAATATAGTAGCCCTATCATGCATACTACAAAAATTCCACTAAGTGTAATGAAAATAGTAGGACATGGATGATAGTGTCACTTGCCTTTTTAGTAGAGAATATTGGTTCACTCCTTGATCTTGCAATAATTCACACTCTTCAAATTTCACTACAATTCAATCAAGCAAGCACATATTCAAACTAACGTTCAAACAATTCACCACATAAAACAATAAAAACAAGTCAATGCATGCAAGCATGCAAAAGATTGTTTATTTTGAAAAGTGGTTTCTAATAGGCTATAAACATTTTAAAACTCCTATTGGTCATTTATAAATGTGGCAAAATCATTTGAAGCCAAGTTAGTGAAAATGGGCCATTTAAATCATTTTGTTTTGCTAGGAGTGATTTAAATCAAAGTAATATTTTGTAGTTTTTAGCCAAATATATTCTTTAAACACAAATGTTAGTGTTTATGGTTAAAGGGTTTAATATTAATCCATTTGCAAAAGGTTTCACCTAAATTCCATTTTAAATCAAAACATTATTTTTTATTTGCTAGAAATACCTTTAACAAAGTAATCATTTACTAGGGTTCATCAAATATATTTTTATAAAATCCTAAAACTTGGTGTTTAGGGTCAGAGAGTTTAAATCAAACCATTTTCCAAAGGTTTTGGTAAAAAAAGCATTTTTAAACCAAAATCAATATTTTTATTTAACTAAAAATGCTTTTATTCAAAGATTTATTCCCTGGTATCACAAGATATTCTTTTAAATCTGCAAGTTGGTTCTTATGGTCAGTAGGTTCAAAACAATCCATTTACAAAAGATTTTACCCTAAAAACATTTTTAGAATAAATTTTATACTCAAAATAGGCCTAAATAAGTTTCTGCAAAAACAATCAATTTTACAGAATCAAAATACTAAAAAAAAGTGCATGGTTGGAAATTTCACATTTTTCTGAATCCAGTGATATAAAATTTGCAAAATTTGGCCAAGCAGAACAATAGTTATGAATTTTACAAGTTTAAACAATCTAAAATCATTTCTGGAATTTCAATCAAAAAGGACAGCCACGTGTCTTAATCTTATTGGGTGATACCGCTTCGCTGGGATCGACTGATGCGGTGCGTTGGATCTACTTAAATCGCACGGCACATAGCGCTTGATACCGGTTCGATTAAATCTAATCTGAGCCACGCGATTAAGATCTAACGGCTGGAGCATAGTGACCAGGAACTAGCGGCGCTAGACGGCGGCGCGGCTCTATCAGTGATGTTGCCAGTGAACTAGGAAGCAAGAGAGGGAACAGAGGTGCTTACCGTGCTCGCGTGTTTGCAGTGAAGCTCAAGGTGGTCTCTGTTACTCGAGGGGCGCACAGGAGCGGCGGTGAATGCTCACCAGAGATGGCGCGGCGACAGGCGTCTCTGTTCGTCGACGGGGGCGAGGTTGTAGGTCATGCCAAGGAAAATGGGAGGAGGCGTTAGACGCGGGCGAGTGTGGCGAACGCGTGTGCATCGAGAGAGAGAGAGAGAGAGAGAGAGCGGTGGATGGAACTTATGGGAAATGGTCGCCAGAGAGAGAGACAGATGGCGGTGGCGAGAAGACTTCGTCGTTGCCGAGCCTCTAGGGCATGCGCAGCCAAGGGGAAGGTGCTGGAAGATGCGCACGTTGATGGGAAATAGGATCGTGGGTACTGGGAGGCAAGGGGAGGGTCGACGTCACCGGAATCGGCTGGTGAGCTCGTCGGAGCAGTGGGTGCTTGGGCTTGCAATTCTTGCAGCCTGGTGGCCGGGAGGGAGTGGTGTCTGGGGGGAAAGGAAGAGGGGGCGTGGGTGTTTAACAGTGCGTGGTCATCAGCGAGGATTGATCACGCATTCACGTGAATTTACGAGAGTTTAATCGCGGCAGAAATGGCGAGGTGCGAGGGGGAACGGTCGTCGCAGGTGGAAACGATGAACAGGCAATGTGGGGTCGTGCTGTCAGCGAGAGAGAGAGAGAGAGAGAGAGAGAGAGAGAGAGAGAGAGAGTGCGCGTGGGGCCAAGCGGGTGTGTTTGCGCGTGAGAAAACTCTTCACGGGGAGGGGGAGATAGTGGGCTTGCTAGGCTGGACTGGGCCTTGTTTCTGGGCTGGGTTTGTTTCCTTTTTTATTTTGAATCTTTTTCTTTTTCTGTTTCTTTTATTCTGTTTTGAATTTATTCAAATGGTTCAAGCATTTGTTTGAATTCAAATGTTTCCCAACTTTCAGTAGATATTTCATTCTGTTTATTAATATTTTCTAAAGTCCATTTTAGAATATTTCTTTTATTCTTTTAGGGTCTATTATTTATTTAAAATAGACATTTGTCTTTATTTTAAATAAGATTTAAATATGTTCTCAAACTACATTTGAATTCCAATTTTTACCAAACCTTTTTCAGTAGATTTTATTTGTTCTTTAGTGCAAATAATTCACTTTGAATTATTATTTAAAATACTTTAATATGATTTAACGTTCGTTGGGAATTGTCTTTATTTAAATAAAATTGGATATTAATCAATCCTTATGATTTTATTTAAATAATCCTTTACTCCTTTTATTAACCAATAATCTTTCATATCATTTGTTTGGTCAAGATTTAATTTCGCTTTTAAATATTTCTTGTTTATTTATTTCTTCCTTTGCCTTATAAAATCCATATCTTTTTATTTAAAGATCCAAAATTGGTGATTCCAATTTGCATAACTTTATTTAATATTTGTTTATCTTTTTAAATTCCTTTAGGATTTATTTTCTAAAGATTTGGAATGGATCTTAGATAGGGATTTATTAGCTTTGAAAATTTATTTCCTTTTATCTTATTAAATTCATAAGTTTTTATCTATGGCTCCAAATTGAGTGAAACCAATTTTTATGGTCTTATAATATTTTTACATTTATCATTCTTGATCATTTATAAATGTTTGTTGACAAATTTTTATATGGATCAAATCCATAGTCTTAGCGAGATCTTGGAAACGAATTATTTCATTAGGGTTTTAGAGTTTTGGTTTAACTTTTCCAAGTGTTTAAATTTCAAGATACATTATTGATGAATGCACTTCACTTGATTGAAATTTTGTTTGATTCCCTTTTCATTCAAAGTTTTTTCAAGATGGGTTTTGATGTTTCCATTTGGAATCAAAAAGTTTCTTTTCACCCTAAATTTCAACAATTATTTATTTTGTTTATTTATTTTTCACAGTTCAAAATTTGGAAAATTTTGGGATGTGACAGGCTACCACCCTTCAAATAAATCTCGTCCTGAGATTTGGGAAGGCTAGAGGTTACAAGTTGGCTTCAAGGCAACTAGGGTACTACCCACCCTTAGAAGAAAATCTCATAGGGTTACATTGATGGTTCACTTGACTATGGGTTCAATAATTGATATCCAAACAAGGAATCCTTATTTGACTAAACTAAGTTAATTAATTCCTTTCATCGACATCATCTAATTCTTCAAAGGTTCCATACATGTCGATGTGGTTCACATGTCCTTTCTGGGCCATATTGGAGTCATTTCCATTGGAGTTTCTAGCATCCTTTTTCTTTTTCTTCTCTGGACAGTCTGATGCATAGTGTCCAAGTTCCTTACAATTATAGCACTTCAGCTGGGTAATGTCTTTCTTCCTGGAATTGCCATGTTGGTTCTGACCAAGGTCATCTCCATTATCAGTATCATTCCCATTATTATCACTTCCATTGTTGTTGTGGTGATGCTGATGTGGTCCAGAATCTTCATTGGTCTTTTTGAATGAATGCTTCTTTTGTGATGATCCTGGGTGATACTTGAGTTTATTCTTCCTCTTTCTGTTCTCAACTTGATTCATCTTGTTTTCCAAGATGGTGGCTTTGTCACAGAGTGATTGGTAAGTTGGGACATAGGCAACAGACAGCTAAAGGTTCAACTCATCATTAAGTCCTTCGAGGAATTTATCTTTCCTCTTAGCATCTATATCAACTTCATCCGGTGCATAGCGTGCCAGATTGTTGAACTCTTCAATGTACTCAGCCACATTGCGGTGATGCTGTTTCAGATTGTGGAACTCCTTTTTCTTCAAGTTCATCACTCCAGATGATATGTGAGCTGTACGGAAAGCATCCTCCAAAATAGCCCAAGTCACATCATCAAGGGGAGGGGTGATCTGAAAGTTGTCCCACCATGTTGCTGCTGGTCCTTCGAGCAGATATGCTGCAAACCTAACTTTTTCCTCGTCGGTACAACCAACAGTCACTAAGTCCTAGTCCACCGAACATAACCAGTCATTGGCTACCATTGGATCAGTTGTTCCAGAGAACCTTGCAGGCCTCAGTTTCAGAAATTTGATGAGCATGTCAAGTGCTGGAGGATTATTCTGATTGTTGTTGTTATTGTTGTTCTGATTCTGATTTTGCACACACTATGTCATCATCTGCATCAGTTGAGCTTGAGATGTCATCAAATGCTGCATCTCGGGAGTGATGTTGTTGTTGTTTTGGTTGGGGTTGGCACGAAGGGGAGGCATCTATTGGTTTGATAGGGATAAGTAATAATAGATAGATCTAAAGAAGTTCTAACACATAACCAAAAACAATCAAGTTCAATCAAACAATCAACAAGCAAGTATTCACTTACCAACTGATGAGTTTAACTCATGAGTTGAATGAAACAACAAGTTTTGTTGAAACAATCAACCTAGTATAGTCATACCTCATAGGTCAATATGATCCATACACTAACATGATATCAATGTTTTTGGTTGTCAGTCTAATGTCTCTTGGTTCTCACTTGTAGTCCTTAGTGATGTCTAAGTTGAAGTCCTTGGTGAAACTAAAGTTGAAGTCATTGGTCATGGTGGAGTCTTTGTCCATCAAGTTGAAAAGGAAGAGATGTAGTATCAAAACCAAAAAGGCTGAGGAAAGGGTTTACAAGATTGTTTGTAAATAAGTTTTGGAACAAATACAACTCCTATTTTTCTAAGGGGTTTTGTCCAATCCTAGGGTTACAATCCTACAGGCAACACAGTGCTCTGATACCATCTGTATAGGCCCCAATCTTTAATAAGGTAAAGATCCTTGTGTTTACAATGCTAGTCAATGGATCAATAGCTAGCATCCACAGTTTTAGATGTAATATCAAGAAACAAAGGTCATAGTACAACTTCATAACCAGGAATAAAATAATTCATTACATCTTACATAGCTCATTTGGCTATCTCATTACAATGCAGCAGAAATAACTATATATCATGGAGTCCTTCATCTTCAAAGTGACACAGGCAATCATGTTGGCTGTAGACTTGTAATCCTATTCAACACACTTCCCTAACATCAAACAAACCTGCAACATTATAAGTTACAGCCACAAGGGTCAATACATTTGAATTGTATTGGAAAGTTTCACTACTATGTAGAAATAATTGGATCCTATCAATACATGCCTATTTGGCTAAGTAGGGTTTAGTCTCATTTGCAGAAAGCAATATAGTTTTATCCTATCTCTTCAAAATAGATTTGATCTTTTGACAATCTTTTTGAACTCCTTGGAAAACTCCAAGTGCTTCTAATCCCTTATTGACACCATCAAGTTTTACTTTGAGAAATTGGAATGTCGAGATCTTACATAGCTTCGGGCCTTACTTGCTCAGAGTTATCCATAACCGGGGACACGGCTAAGTACTTAGAATTTGATCTTCTACAGAAGTTGTACACTTTACCCACATGACACAATCTCGTCTTGACGCCACCAGTGGCCGCTGGATAAGTACACACCAAATGGAGTATCGACAGATCGAGAATGTGACAAAGTTTTTCCATAGAAGTCCTTCCAATACATGATGCTAGCTTGTCTACCAGGCACCAATGTAAGGATATATTTCCAATACATGAATCCGGTTAACCTGAGTAGGTGCCAATGCAAGGGTCTTCCACTATGTAGTTGACTAAGCCAGAGCCCATTTAGCATGTGGCTGTACACGGAAGCCACTGTACGAGAAACATGTTCAATCTCTAAGTCCCTGGGTGGTTTTATTCTAGTGCACATACAAAAATATAGCCATATAAACATGGTTCCCTCTGTTGCCACCTTATCCAAAATTGCGTATCCATATTCCACCCAGGTGGTTCATTGAGTACTTGTTTTATTATATAAAACATATATTTTTCCAACACGTCATATAATCATATCATGTATTCCATCCCAAGTCTATAGCAGGGCTAAGCATACTACAAATATGAGGTTTTCACTAAGGAAGATGGATTTCCTAATAGGACATAGTGTAGCATAGTAATATAGTAGCCCTATCATGCATACTACAAAAATTCCACTAAGTGTAATGAAAATAGTAGTACATGGATGATAGTGTCACTTGCCTTTTTAGTAGAGAATATTGGTTCACTCCTTGATCTTGCAATAATTCACACTCTTCAAATTTCACTACAATTCAATCAAGCAAGCACATATTCAAACTAACATTCAAAAAATTCACCACATAAAACAATAAAAACAAGGCAATGCATGCAAGCATGCAAAAGATTGTTTTATTTGGAAAAGTGGTTTCTAATAGGCTATAAACATTTTAAAACTCCTATTGGTCATTTATAAATGTGGCAAAATCATTTGAAGCCAAGTTAGTCAAAATGGGCCATTTAAATCATTTTGTTTTGCTAGGAGTGAATTAAATCAAAGTAATATTTTCTATTTTTTAGCCAAATATATTCTTTAAACACAAATGTTAGTGTCTATGGTTAAAGGGTTTAATATTAATCCATTTGCAAAAGGATTCACCTAAATTCCATTTTTAAATCAAAACATTATTTTTTATTTGCTAGAAATGCCTTTAACAAAGTAATCAGTTACTAGGGTTCATCAAATATATTTTTCTAAAATCCTAAAACTTGGTGTTTAGGGTCAGAGAGTTTAAATCAAACCATTTTCCAAAGGTTTTAGTCAAAAATCATTTTTAAACCAAAATTAATATTTTTATTTAGCTAGAAATGCTTTTATTCAAATATTTATTCCCTAGTATCACAAGATATTCTTTTAAATCTACAAGTTGGTTCTTATGGTCAGTAGGTTCAAAACAATCCATTTACAAAAGATTTTACCCTAAAAACATTTTTAGAATAAATTTTATACTCAAAATAGGCCTAAACATGTTTATGCAAAAACAATCAATTTTGTAGAATCAAAATACTAAAAAGGTGCATGGTTGGAAAGGTCACATTTTTCTGAATCCAGTGATATAAAATTTGCAAAATTTGGCCAAGCAGAACAATAGTTATGAATTTTACAAGTTTAAACAATCTAAAATCATTTCTGGAATTTCAATCAAACAGGACAGCCACGTGTCTTAAATCTTATTGGGTGATACCGCTTCGCTGGGATCGATTGATGCGGTGCGTTGGATCTACTTAAATCGCTGGCAAACTAGGAAGCAAGAGAGGGAACGGAGGTGCTTACCGTGCTCGTGTGTTTAAAGTGAAGCTCAAGGTGGTCTCTTTTACTCGAGGGGCACATGGGAGCGGCGGCGCTTGCTCACCGGAGATGGCGTCGGCATCAGGCGTCTCTGTTCGTCGATGGGGGCGAGGTTGTAGGTCATGCCAAGGCAAATGGGAGGAGGATTTAGACGTGGGCGAGTGTGGTGAACGTGTGTGCATCATCGAGAGAGAGAGAGAGAGAGGTGGATGGAACTTACAGGAAATGGTCGCCGAAGAGAGAGACAGACGGTAGTGGCGAGAAGACTTCGTCGTTGCCGAGCCTCTGGGGCATGCGCGGCCAAGGGGAAGGTGCTGGAAGATTCGAAGGTCGATGGGAAACAGGCTCGTGGGTACTGGGAGTCAAGGGTAGGGTCGACATCGCCGGAATCGGCCGATGAGCTCGTCGGATCAGTGGGTGCTTGGGCTTGGAATTCTTGCAGCCTGGTGGCCGAGAGGGAGTGGTGTCTGGGGGGGAAGGAAGAGGGGGCGTGGGCGCTTCAGAGTGCGTGGTCACCGGCGAGGATTGATCACGCATTCACGTGAATTTACGAGAGTTTAATCGCGGCAGAAACGGCGAGGTGCGAGGGGGAACGATCGTCGCGGGTGGAAACGATGAACAGGCAATGTGGGGTCGTGCTGTCAGTGAGAGAGAGTGTGCGTGGGGCCAAGCATTCAGTGACTGAGCGGGTGTGTTTGCGCGTGAGAAAACGCTCCGTGGGGAGGGGGAGATAGTGGGCTTGCTGGGCTGGACTGGGCCTTGTTTCTAGGCTGGGTTTGTTTCCTTTTTTATTCTGAATCTTTTTATTTTTCTGTTTCTTTTATTCTGTTTGAATTTATTCAAATGGTTCAAGCATTTGTTTTGAATTCAAATGTTTTCCAACTTTCAGTAGGGATTTCATTCTGTTTATTAATATTTTCTAAAGTCCATTTTAGAATATTTCTTTTATTCTTTTAGGGTCTATTATTTATTTAAAATAGACATTTGTCTTTATTTTAAATAAGATTTAAATATGTTCTCAAAGTCCATTTGAATTCCAATTTTTGCCAAACCTTTTTAGTAGATTTTATTTGTTCTTTAGTGCAAATAATTCTCTTTGAATTATTAGTTATAATACTTTAATATGATTTAATGTTCATTGGGAATTGTCTTTATTTAAATAAAATTGGATATTAATCAATCCTTATGATTTTATTTAAATAATACTTTACTCCTTTTATTAATCAATAATCTTTCATATCATTTGTTTGGTCAAGATTTAATATCTCTTTTAAATATTCCTTATTTATTTATTTCTTCCTTTACCTTATAAAATCCATATCTTTTTATTTAAAGATCCAAAATTGGTGATTCCAATTTGCATAACTTTATTTAATATTTGTTTATCTTTTTAAATTCCTTTAGGATTTATTTGCTCAATATTTGGCATGTATCTTAGATAGGGCTTTATTAGCTTTGAAAATTTATTTCCTTTTATCTTATTAAATTCATAAGTTTTTAACTATGGCTCCAAATTGAGTGAAACCAATTCCTATGGTATTATGATATTTTTACATTTATCATTCTTGATCATTTATAAATGCTTGTTGACAAATTTTTATATGGATCAAATCCATAGTCTTAGAGAGATCTTGGAAATGAATTATTTCATTAGGGTTTTAGGGTTTTGGTTTAACTTTCCAAGTGTTTAAATTTGAAGATACATTATTGATGAATGCACTTCACTTGATTGAAATTTTGTTTGATTCCATTTTCATTCAAAGTTTGTTCAAGATGGATTTTGATGTTTCCATTTGGAATCAAAAAGTTTCTTTTCACCCTAAATTTCAGCAATTATTTATTTTTTTATTTTTTTCACATTTCAAATTTTGGAAAATTTTCGGATGTGACAAAGGGGATGCCTTGGGCATCCCCAAGCTTTGACGCTTATACCTCTTGAATATTTATTGGGGTGACATGGGCTGGTATCCCCAAGCTTGATCTTTTGTCCATTCTTCATCTCATTACATCATTCTTTCCTTACACCTGAAAATTTTCCTTCATACAAAACTTCACACAATCTTCATTAGCAACATTAGTGCATTGAAAAGATAATAGACCTTTGGGTTTTAGTTTTAAAACAGCAAAACTTTCACTAAAGACACAAGATACTGTAGCAATTCCTTCAAAAAGCTCAATTTCCCAAAAAGAACCCAAAAAGGAATCAATAAGAAGCAAAATCAAATAATGGCAGAAATCTATTAAAACAGACCAGTATGTAGAAACCAATTTTTTCGAAGACCTTCTGTTTATCAAATAAAAAAGTGTTGAGCTAACTAAAGTTAGCTAACAACCTGGGGGATTTATTCAGAAAATTACAGCTCAATCCGACATACAGAGATGTTTCACAAATTTTTACAGTGAAGCACAGAAATCTGTTTCGGGACAGAACTTCCCCAAATATTATTTCACTCTCATTAGAGGTTACTCTTGGCACAAAAAGCAAATAAAAGGATAAGGAGAGGTTATTACATAAGTAATAACTTCCAAGACTCAACTAAACTTTTGGGTTAACTACCAAGAAGTACTTTTCTTTTATGCCTTTAAGTTAGGCTTGATAGTTTGAGAAGATGCTCACATAAGAAATATGAATTGATTAAAAGAAAGCATCAAGAAGCAAATTCAAAACACATTTAAGCCTAACCCACTTCCTATGCATAGAAATCTTGTAAGAAAATAAATCAAAAAAGCACATAGTAACAAGAATAGGTAGATAAAACAAGAGCAACTTCAAAACTTTCAGCACATAGAGAGGTGTTTCAGTATTATGAAAACTTCTACAACCATATTTTCCCCTCTCATAATATTTTTCAATATCCTCATGAATAAACTCAACAATATAACTATCACATAAAGCATGCTTTTCATGATCTATAAACACATAATTTCTAGCAAGCTCAAAAATAGTGGGATTAAAATCTTTAAACCCACTTTTAACAATTTTATAACAAGATGACTGACATTCTCAAGAGGACCATCATCTAGAGATTTATCATAAACATTATCTAAGAAAAACTCTTTAGTACCATGCATTTCGAAATTAGGCGCAAATATAGGATTATCATAGATAACAAGAGCATAACTATTATCACAAGTTTTACCCATAGCAGATATTTCAAAGAATCCATAGGAACATAACAATCATCCTCCATTGGTAAGCATGGGGGACAATCAAATAATGTAAGAGGTAAAGAGTTACTCTCATTATAAGGTAGGCATGGGTAGATCCATTCTTCCACCTCTTGATCATCACTCTCCTCCTCTTTTTCATCTAATGAGCTTTTAGGTTCAGCAATTTCGTCTTCCATAGGCTCCTACAAGGCATTAGTCTCTTCCGTTTGTGGAAAGCATCTATTAATATATTCAAGAATATAGCCATTTTCTTCCTTGTAATTATCAAAGAAAAATTTAATTATATCATAAACCTCATATTTATAAGGTGCATCATCAATATTTTCAAGCAAACTAGCAAGTTCAAATGCACCCTTGAAAGCAATAAATTCTTCAATTTGTTCCACATCATAAAAGTCATAATTTCCTTTAACATAAGAAGATATGGTAACATTATCATTATACTCACATTGAAAAGGAAGGTGTTTATACCTCCTACAGCAACAAGATTTATCATAGCAATAAGTAACATTATAAGTAGAGCACACATTTATAGCAATGATATTCAATCTATCAATTTGTTCCCATAAGTGTTTCCCTTTTTGTGACAAGCGATGTTCCTTATAATAATATTTTTATTCTTCCGTGAACCCACCTTGCCAATAACAACTAGTTTCAAAGAAGCCAACCATTGATAGAAAACATGAAAAAGCAAGGTAATAACAGACCAAAAGCTATAGTAGGAACTAATTTTTTTGTGTTTTTGATAAGAGAAAGCAAACCAAACAAAACTATTTTTTTGGAGTTTTTAATAAAAAGAAGCAAACAAAACAAAGCAAAAGAAACTAAGAAAAACAAAAACGAAAACAAAAGAAACCCCCTTTTCTTAAAGGCGTTAAAGAAAAGTACTTCTTGGAAGATAACCCAATAGTTTTCTTAAGTCTTGGAAGTTATTACTTCTATAATAACCTCTCCTTATCCTTTTTGTTTGATTTTTGTGCCAAGAATAACCTCTAATAAGAGGGAAGTAAGATTTGGGGAGTTTCTGTTTCAAAACAGATTTTTTGGCTTCACTATAAAAATTCGTGAAAATCTCTGTAAGTCGGATTGAGCTGTTTCTTAATAAATCTCCCAGGTTGTTATATAACTTTCGTTAGTTTAGCACTTTTTGATTTGAGCAACAGAAGGTCTTCAAGAAAAATCGGTTTTTACCTCCTAGTCTGTTTTAACAGATTTCTGCCATTATTTGCATTTGCCTCTTTATTGATTTCCTTTTGAGTTCTCTTAGGTAAATTTACCTTTTTAAGGGAACTGCTACAGTATCTTGTGTTTTTAATGAAAGTTTTGTTGTTTTAAAACTAAACACCAAACGTTTATTATCTTTTGAATTCACTAATGTTGCTAATGAAGATTGTGTGAAGTTTTGTATGAAAGAAAATTTTCAGGTGTAAGGGAAGAATGATGTAATGAGATGAAGAATTGACAAAAGCTCAAGATTGGGGATGCCACCCCGTGTCACCCCAAGAAATATTCAATAGGTACAAGTGTCAAATCTTGGGGATGCCCAAGGCATCCCCTTCTTCATCAATAAAAATCTCAGGTCTTTCTAGACACTTCGTTTTTATTGTTTCATGCATAGTTGTGTTGTTGTTCTTGGAGCATCTTAGTTTTCATTTTTTTTTTCGTTTTCTTAGTTTTCTTAAATAAAGTAGTTGTACCCCCGTTTCCGCTGTGTTGTTTCAAATAAGTTGATTGGTGTTGGAAAAGAGTAGAAAGTTTCTTGCTTATAGTGATACAAAAGGGAGCTTGTTTTGACTGTGACTTAGACTTTATCATGTCATGCTATATGTTTTTTGACCTTATGCTTAGTGATTATTGTTGTAGCATGACTTGTTCCAAACAATTGAAATTGCTTAATATTCCTTGCAAGAATCGTGTGTTGTTTTAGCATACAAAAGCATAGTATTGTGGTATTCTCCCTTCATGCTTTGTTTGGGTTGACTTGGCACATGCTCACACCATGTTATGACTATGAACCAGTCACCTTATCCTCTATGATCATTTAGGTTTTGACTTGTGGTACCACTTTATGATTTGGTTGATAATGTTTTGTCTCTCTGCATGATTTTGTCCATTATTGCTCTCTTAGTTGGTTGCTCCCAGTCTTTTGCTAGCCTCCTCTTGTATTGAGTAAGCTCTACTCATACATCCAACTCCCAAGAAACCAAGTTATTCCAAAGTGTCAACTATAACTTCCTATGCATGGTGTGTTACACCATTCCATGTATATTCTTGTTTTATCTATCTTCCAAATTAAACTTGTTATGTTAAAATTAGTGATCAAAGCTCTCACGAACTTGATGGCACACTTTGTTTTTCTTTCCCCTAATAAACTTGAACCATTGTGTCATATATGTTGTATTTTCTTGCACTTATAAGTTGGTAATTAGTAGAACCATGCTATCACGGGGAACGCTTTCAATACTTGTAAATATCTACCCAGTTGATATCATGCTATTTTGTTTATGGATGTCTGCGGTGTGAAATAAAAGGGGAGCTTGTAAGTCCATGGAGTTATGTATATGTGTTAGAGAAACGCCTGGGCCTCTAGCCTAAGACATGCCTAATCATGGTGGAAACTTGCAGCATCACCATAGTGAGTAATCTATGAAGCATTCTTCTTATAAAAAAGAGAGATAGAAAAAAAGAGAAAAGAAAAAGAATAAAAAGAGGAAAGAAGAGAAAAAAGCACCATTTTCCCATGGAAAATAAGAAGATTGCTAAGATGTTGATTGTCTGTTGCCTTATCATTTTGATATGGTATAGCTCCTGTATCATGGGGCAAGGGGTACCCCGTTGGCGGTTCTCTATGATACACATATACTTACAATGACAAGAACTTACTCGTAACTAAACTTGAGTAGCATGAGGAACGGCCCTCGTACTCAAGGGACATGAGATTGCCAACTTATAATTTGTCAAGCATATACACCATACTTTGTTCACTTTAACCTTAATCACTTCAAGATACTTATGATAGGGCCAATGAGAGCTGAAAGCTAACAAGTACCATAATTTTTGGAAGCTCTTTACACTACTAGGAAACAGGCCGTTAGTGGCGCACCTGGAAACATCATCCGTGGCGCACTGGCAGTGCGCCACGGGCCTTGCGCTACGGCTATCTCTCAGCCATGGCGCACTGCCTAGTGCGCCACGGTTGTGCAGAGATAGGCGTAGCGCACCTCCAAGTGCGCCACAGAAGTTTGGCATGGTGCGCTACCCCTGGGATCTTCTGTGGCGCACTACCTAGTGCGCCACTAAACTTCCATGGTGCGCTTTAGGTGTAGTGCGCCACAGAAGGTAGACCATGTGCGCCACAGATGTATTTTTTGTTTTTTTTTAATTTCCGAGCCAGATTATACGCAATACAGATTATATACAATATTACAACAGATATACACACACAGATACAAGATATACAATTATATATATAAATACTCAATATGAAAAACAAGATTGAAACAAATACATATAGATAAGTCTCATACATGAATACATAGTCTAAGTTACATTGTTTCGATCATGTTACAAAGTAGTAGTTGGTGACATGCTAATACATGTGTCGATCGAACAAGTTAGAGCTCGGAAGCTCGCCTAGACATCTAAACTAACTAGCTAGACACAAACGCGGGATAAATAACCAAAGAAGATAAGCATGATCACCGCCGCGACGAAGGTGTAGGTCTTCATCCGGTTCCTTGTCCTAACTCCCGCTAGATAGCGCGTGTATCTAGCTTCCGCCTCCGCCATAGTGTTGTACCCTTTGTAGCTATTGCCGCTGAAACGGTGCACCTGTCTCCGGCAGTCTTCCCAATCATTGTAGACTCCGGGAACCCGTCCCTTGTACACGACGTACCACGTCATCTATAAGTTGACAATAATAATTAACCGACTATTGAAAAAAACATATATAATTAAAGTCGCATATGAAGATACACTTATAGAAAGTACTCCTAAATCAAAAAGACCAAACTCAGAAAGCATGCCTCATATATAACTAGGTTGTTCGACACAGGAATATGCTACGATGGAACTGTTCGCCAAGTAGGATGCACAACACCTGGACCTGTGCATAGCACAAGGCGAACAATCCCATCGCAGCACATTCACATATAGTGTGCCACGACATTTCAATCATCGGCATTATTCTCGAAAAATACCAAAGTAACTCAAAAAGCATGCCTCATATATATACATAGGTCGTTGGACACAGGAATATGCTACGATGGAACCGTACACCAAGTAGGATGCACAACACCTGGACTTGTGCATAGCACAAGGCGTACAATCCCATCGTAGCACATTCACATATATAGTGTGCCACGACATTTCAATCATCGGCATTATTCTCGAAAAAGACCAAAGTAGCTCGAAAAGAATGCCTCATATATAACTAGCTAGGTCGTTGGACACAGGAATATGTTATGACGGAACCGTTAGCCAAGTAGGATGCACAATTCCTGGACTTGTGCATATCACAAGGCTAACTATCCCGTCATAGCACATTCACATATATATTGTGCCACGACATTTCAATCATCGGCATTATTCTCGAAAAAGACCAAAGTAACTCAAAAATCATGCCTCATATATATACATAGGTCGTTGGACACAGGAATATGCTACGACGGAACTGTACGCCAAGTAGGATGAACAACACCTGGAGTACTTGTGCATAGCACAAGGCGTACAATCCCATCGTAGCACATTCACATATATAGTGTGCTACGACATTTCAATCATCGACATTATTCTCGAAAAAAGAGTAAGGAAAAAAAGAAGGACCAAATTGAGCAAAGGACCAAAGAGTAAGCAAAAAAACCAAGCATTGATCGATATATAATAATAAGCAAAATAAGTTCACTTGTCGTCCACACACACACACAAAGGTCATCTATAGTTTGTAACTACAACTAGGCCAACATCAAGCCTTCTGGCTCGGCTTAGGGAACGGGAGGACGCCCTGTCTCGTCATGAACTTCCTATAGTCACCCTGCATCTCTAGGAGATCTTCTATGTCACGGTTATTCGGGATATTTCCTCCGTAGAAGATCCCCCCCGAAGTCATGACATCACGAAAGATGATTGCCCCAAACTGCTGCTGGATGCGATACATCTCTTGTCTAATATCCGAATCATTGATCTTGGCCTTTTCTTCGGCCCACTGTTTGAGATGATCTGGCAGCATAGAATTCTGCTGGTCAAGTAGGAACGCCCTCATGTGATGGAGTGCGTAGTAGGCTTCCTTCTTACTGTTTTCCGGCTGCTTCACGCAGGGGAACTCCGTTACGTGGTTGAAGACGTGCCTGCCGAACTTGACCTTCTTACGCACGAAGCTGGTGCCTTCCGTCAAGGCAAAGCCAGTGAGAGCATCATCCAGAACTTCCTTGATCTTGTCGTAGTTTTTCTTCTTTTCTAGACTCCCCGAGTCGAAATACGTGGCGTGGGAATGCTTCGGCGATAAGAAGATGAGCGTGCAGTGTTCATCTCTGCACAAAAAATTCAAATGGAATGTGTTGGAAAAAGAATGATGATGATCTAATAAAGCCAATCGACGGTGGCGAGTGAATAACGACTTACTCGGGAAAGTAAGGCACGAGAATGTATTCCTTTGTCTTGTTCGCCACGAGGATTCTTTTTAGGTACGAGGCTTTCGTCCTATCTGGCATGTTGATTATGGTGGCGACCAGACTCTCGCACACGTTTTTCGTGATATGCATGATGTCGAGGCTATGAGGCGTGCAGAGAAACTTCCAGTATGGCAACTCCCAGAAAACAGACCTTGTTTTCCATACCTTCATCAGCGGCTTGTCTTGTTGCTGCCTCTTTCGCTTCTTTCCAGGCTTAGGACAATCTTTCTAGTTTTTCAGCAACTCTTCCACTTCTTCGCTGCTCCTACGCTCTGGGATTCCTCGGGTCTCTGATTTGCCATCGAACAGGTCTCCATGTTTTCTCCATGGATCATTCTTGCCGAGCCACCTCCGGTGCGCCATGAACACGGTTTTCGATTGTAGCATCCCAATTGTCTAACATTTGTAATGCTACTTGATCTAGTAATAAAATGGCCCCTTCCTACATATAATTGTTGCATCATCATCATATGATGCTCATGTCATCATGCCACCTTGCATTTGAGCATCATACAAAAACCCTTGAGTTTTGGTTCTTATCTCATATGCATTGCTAATTGTATTTGCCTCTTGATATTGTAGTTGGATCTTGATATATTGTTCAAATGCCCAAGTTGAGTTGGGGGCATATCTTTTATTGAATCCACCACCTTGTCTTCACCACCTTATAATTCCACCATCCAATTAATATGAGCTGGCATTTATTTGAGTTTACCTAGCTCATGTGGGTTGGGTGGATCCTATACTAGTCCCTTTTTGCTTGGCCTTATTCCACCTTTTGGGAATGCATGGAATAATGCCATGTGATTTTAAGTTGTTTTCACAATATGAATACACGGCATTTATTATTTGCATGGGCCATGCAGAACCACCACATCTAAGTCATTTGGTTTATATTTGAAATTCTTGAAGTGGGTCTTTCCCTCATCTCTCTCTCTCCTTCTTTTGCTTGATCTAGCTAGAGCCATGCAAGTACCATCTTTTTCTTGTCATGTGGTTTTATTTGGTTTTTGAGTGGATCATCTCTATCTCCATCCTTTCTTTTGGCTTGATCTATGTTGATCTTGCTTAAACCCTATCACCACATCCCTCTCTTTTTCTTGACTTGATCTTGTTAGAGCTTGTCTAGAGCATGCTTGACCTTGTCAAAAAGGACCACTCCATCTAATCTCTCCTCTCTCTCTAAACCTCTCTCCTAATCTATACCTAATCTAAACCCATACCCCATCTAACCCTACCCTAGCTACCATGCCACCCCTCTCCTCTCTTTTTCACCTCATCTTAGTCTAAATCCAAGCCCTCTCCACACTCCTTAGCTATCTCTTTTCTATAACAAAATTTGCACAAACTTCCATAAAGAGGTATTTCTTAGGTTTGATTAAATCTACAACAAAACAAAACAAATCAAAACAGTTTTTGTTAAAATAAAAAGAGTTACAGAGAGGAGAAAGAAACCCTTACCTGCAGCCCAGCCGCAGCAGCTCGCAACTAGCTCCCTCCTCCGGCCCATCTCCCGGCCCACTTCCCTCAACCGGCCTTCCCAGCCTGTACCGCTTCAGCGCCGTCGCTCACCCCTGTTCCTCTTCTTCCTGCCTCTGACGTCGTTCGCCCGCTCACCCTCGGTAGCAGACGGAAAGCAGCTGCGCGGAAGGTGGCCGTCCTCCGCCGTCAGCCGCGTCACCCTCCGCTCTTCTTATCCACCCAGCCGCGTCCCTGGAACCCTAGCTCCCTTCCCTCTTCCTCGTGCCGCCGTTTTCCCTCTGCCTCTGTTCCCCCCCCCCCCCCCAAGCTCCTGGTGTTGCAATGGCGTCGCCGCGCTAACCC
The DNA here is from genome assembly GCA_916181665.1 of Avena sativa. Lineage (NCBI taxonomy): Eukaryota > Viridiplantae > Streptophyta > Magnoliopsida > Poales > Poaceae > Avena > Avena sativa. The sequence continues at coordinate 185,066,100 of OV702284.1, read as the reverse complement.
TCTCCCCGTCCCCTTTGGGTTGCCGACACCGCCCAGGCGCCCATGCCTTCACCTCTACGCCACCTGGGACCGTAAGAAGCAGCCAAGCCGCTCTCCTTCCTCTGCTTCCCGACGCGGAATCACTGTTGTCGCTGCCGAGCCGTTCTTCACCGCCGTCGCCGTCATCATCTCCGACCACCCCCATCCTCGATTCCTCTGGGAATCGGTCGAGGTGAGTGCCACCTCTTGTTCCCCCTTCCTTTTCCCCTCCGTGTTGCTTCATACCGCCTGGTTTTCGCCGTCGCCGTCGTCGGGAGCCACTGCCGCGCGCGCAGCACCCGCTTTTAGCAACAGCAGCAGCTCCTGGCAGCAGCATATCTCCCTCTGTTCCTAGTGTGCTCGCGACCCCTGTAGGTTGACTCCGGCGCCGAATCTTTTACTCACGCGTAGAGGGAACTCCCAGCTTTCTGTAGGATCAAACGACGCTTGAATCGGAGCAGTAGATCCCTCGGAATCATCCTCCGAAATCGATGCAATCTCGTAGAACATCTGTTAGAAATTCAGTGAACTGTGCCTGCGGTTCTTCCCCTATGTTCAGCTCCTTGCCCCGTCCGCTGTAGTTCTCCGACGGCAAAGCTCCAAACACGAAACTTGTAGCCTGTATATCCCTCTTCATTTCTGGTTTTTACGGTTTTGCGAAATTCGCATCCTTTTGCTTGCCAAATTCATTTGAAAACGCGGGTCAGCTAGCAGTTTATTTCGAAATCGTCTTCAGTTTCGTCAGTCTAAACCAACCCCCCAGACGCTTTTCTATTTAGGCCCCTAGGTTTCCTTGTCATCAAACCTCAGACCCCCCGGACCGCACCCGACAGCCTCTCTGCTGTTTTACACAAAGCCCCCCCAGTTCCCTTTTCCCCTCAACCCGCGGTCCCCCAAACCAGCCCACGTGTTCCCTCACGCCTCTGCCCAGTCAGCACCTGGCCCCACCTGGTCAGTGGCTGTGGGTAGAATCTGGCTGGGTGACAAAAGTCCAGACCCTTTTCTGAAATCAAATTCAAATGTTTTTAATCTGTTTAAATATGAATTAAATCATAACTTTCAAATGGTTTATATTTTGAATTCAAACTTAATATGAAAAATGTTTTATTTTTGAATGTTCATTCAAATCTTTAATCAAATAATTTCAGAATTAATTTAATTAGTCAACCTTTGACTTTGACCCTATTTAATAATTTTGACTATAAAATAAATTTAAATTCATAATTCCAAATAATACAAATAATATATGTTTTTGAATCAGAAAAATGTGAGGAATTCAAATATGCCATTCAAAATATTATTTTGAACGCTTTAAATTCCAAGTTTATTTTAATTACAATAAAATGCCCCTGGACCTTAATAAATTGATAACTTTTGTTTTATAACTCCGAATTTGACAAATGATATGTCTAAAATGATCAGCTCAACGAGACCTTTCTGTTTATGCTATCCATGACTTCAATTGCAGCATGCATCATATAAATATATAGTATACAGCAACTAATATGACAATAAAATGTGACCAAAACCCAATAAAAAATGTTATTTCTTGTATTCTACACCTCACCCATGTCATGCTACATTATTGCCATGCAACTTGTGCACCATTCATCATGGCATGATTGTTTGCTTGACGCATTTTACTCCTATGCTTGTGCACTTTATTTATGTTGGCCCTTGTTTGTTTGGTTCTTCTTCGAATAGACACTGAGCAGGGGATATATCAAGAGAACCAGGAGCACTACCCAGATCCGTCTCTCGCTTCAACTGAGTTGCCAGGCAAGCACTACCACATTCTTGCATACATACAGTACCTATGGCCTCTATCTTATTCTTGCATCATTGAGTCGCGATTGCATTAAACTGAATCCCAAGTATTGCATAGCCTTTACTTTCAAAGCCCCACCAAGCTTTTTCCTCCATCCCATAAGCCATTACTACAGGAGTTGTTTGAGCCATGCGAGTCGTAGAACAGCATGTGTAGGGTATGTGAGTGTCTGATGGATAACGAGGTACCTAAACAACTTAATTTGAGTAGCAATGGGATAACTAATGAAAGTGGCACCGGTGGGCAACATCTGCTATTTGGTTTTTCCTGCTCACTTGTGTCCCGTAGGACCCCGAGTACTTGATTCCTGTTCCTTGATTATTCGCGCTATCCACATCCGGGAGGCTTATGGGACCCCCCTGAGCCAGAGCTTGATTCCGTCTTATTTCTTGGGGCCACAAACTAGTTTGAGGTTTTATTTACTATCCTGTACTTATGCCATGCTACTGCTTTATTTAAGATTGTGCGAGGAGCACACTGTACTGTTTAGGTAAGCGGAGTGTTTTCGCGGTATCGACAAGCCCAGTCACATTTTCGGGTTCCCAGTCGTTTATAGCCATTGACGCAAACCTTGAGTCCGTCTCGGAGTCAGCTAACTTCGTTGCGGGTAGCTTAATGGGGTGGCCCCCTGAAATAATTCTGAATCCTGTGATTGCTTTGTCGTGAAGGCCTCGTTGGGTTTTGATTTGGTTTTTCCGAGGTTGATCGAGTGTGTGTTGCTATTTGTGCACCCCTGCAGGGTAAAACTTTCTGAAAGCCGTGTCCGCGGTTATGGACGACTTGGAGCACAGTTTCTCGATCATAGACAAGCATAACTAAAGTACCGCTTTTAATTTGACTAAGTAATTGACTAGTAAATAGTGCAACACTCATGGAATGGTTAATAAAACTGCCAACGGATGGGGGTTGTTCGTCCGCTTCCTCGTTGGTAAGCGAGGAGGAGGATGGATCTGTGGATATTACTGTTATAACTGTTGTCATTAATTCACGGACATCCATCTATCTTTGGTTAGGCGGATGGTTAGCGAGTATCTATAGAACTGTTAGGGTTTATCTTTTGCTGCAATTGCGTCACCCCAGGTTGTGTCCCCTTTAGAGGCATAAAGACTTGCTGAGTACCCCTAGGGTCTCACACGATAAATTATTGGTTCATATGAACAGGTACACTCGCAGGACGGATACTGGGTGGAGGAGGCTGATGATATGGGCAACGATCGTTCGGTGTAGAGATTCCGGGAACGGGGATCCGTGAGATCTGTGGGCGGGATGTGCTTATTTCTGGGCATCTTATGCCGATTTGCTTCTTATCCGTACTCGGACCTTGTTTGCCGCTTCCGCCTGATACTCTGATGTGTGATGTATGAGGAAATATCCTAAACTATTATATCTATCTAGGTCATTTGAATCTTGCCGTATGGCGTTGCTATATTTCCTTTCTTTCTAGATGGAATGGCTCTGATGTACTATTGTATGGTGGCTTGCATACATACTCATTTGTGTATGTAGTTGATCCCTTCGCCTGCCGATTACGCCGCCCGTACTTGTCCCAATGAATGGAAATGGTTGGGACGGCCGAAAGGTCTACCCGTGAGTGGCTTTTGGGCCCCACCGTACTATTTCAACCATTTCCGCTTATCCAGGCTTGTATCTAGGAGCGTAATTCACCGAGGTAGTTACATCGATGACCCTGGATCTTTCTCTAGTTGGAGATAGCTTGTGTTATCCATGCACCTAACGCATGCGCAGAATCCTTGGATAACCTGCCCCGAGATATACCCGCAACCTGGATAGTCTTGCACCGTAGTGACCAACGCGGCTCTCATAGTGAAATAATCTTGTGCGACGGCGTCGTAAGTATTGGCTCCAGATTCCCATAACGTGGCTAGCTCCTCTTTCAACAGCCCGAGATACAGATTGATGTCGGTACCAGGTTGTTTCGGCCCTTGAATTAGCATACTCATTTGTATGTACTTCTTCTTCATGCACAACCATGGAGGGAGGTTGTACATCCATACAAACACGGGCCAAGTGCTGTGCGTGCTGCTCTGGCTACCGAACGGATTGAGTCCATCGGTGCTCGCACCAAGCCTGATGTTCCTCGAATCTCCACCGAATTCTGGGAATTCGAGGTCCAATGCTTTCCACTGGCTAGCATCTGAAGGGTGCGTCAGCAGCTCATCCTTTTCGGGGTCATCATCATCTCCTGGCTTCTTCCTTTCCGCATGCCATCGCATGAGCTTCGCTTCCTTAGGGTCCGCGAAATAGCGCTGCAGACGAGGAGTGATAGGAAAGTACCATACCACTTTTCGAGGTGCTTTCTTCCCTTTCTTGTATCGACTCACGCCGCACACCGGACATGTGGTTTTCTCCACGTCCTCGCCCCGATAAATGATGCAATCGTTGATGCATACGTGATATCTAACGTGCGGTAGATCGAGAGGACAGACGATTTTCTTGGCATCCTCGATACTAGTTAGACATGTGTTCCCCTCCGGCAGACGATCGTGCCAGAATGCCATTATATCGTCGAAGCTTGCGTCGCTCAATTTGTGCTTTGCCTTCATCTCCATAGCCTTGAGCGTTACATTCAACCGGGTATCATCGGGCCTGCATCCTTCATACAATGGAGTAACCGCGTCTTTCTCAAGTTGCGCAAGCTTGGCTTTCTCTCTAGCGGCAGCCCTGGCGTTACTTGTCTGCTTGAGAAGCAGCTCTTGCACATAAGGGTCCCGCACCCAGCCTGACGTTGTTCCATCGTCGTCTGCTCCTCCGGCATCTAGATCATCATCATCCCGGTCTGCTTCCGCACCTTCACCATCTCCAGGAGACTCTTCATCATCTCGCCCGTTCTCGCCGTGATGATGATCATCGTCATGTTGGCCACCTTCTTCACCGTCTCCATCATATACGTCATCGCTTATCCAACGAGTGTATCCATCCATGAAACCATGGCGGAGCAGGTGCGCCTGCAGATTCCCGGAATCTGGGTCGATCACCCAGTTGAGTTTGCATCTTCTGCACGGACATCTTATATCTGTCTTGTTATTTCGTATCATGTCGGCCGTCGCACATTTCAAAAATCTAGCCACAATGCCTTCGCTCATTATGCGGACCATTTTTGCCTGCACGATGTACACGGTACAATTTTGAAGTCTATTAGAACCACATAATGAATGCATGCATGCAATGGTCGATAGAAAATTTCGGCATGACCTATCCTAAAATTAGGACCTTTGCGAAATGCCAAAGTCTTGCCAAAATGGAAATGAATCAACATTTTGGCAAAACAAATGGCAACTTGTTCACATACAAACACAAGAGAGAGAGAGACCGATCCATACACACATGAACATATCATTATCCTCTCCATATAGTACACATGCATGAGCATCATCGATACTCTCCATATACACACACATATGACCATCGATCCTCTCCACATACACACATCATGAGCATCGATCATCTACATACATATGAGCACATCATCCATATACACATGAACACATCCTTACATGGACAACTTACCGAGATGAGAGACCGATCGCGAGAAAGATGGAAAGGAGAGGTGCGCGCGTCGACCGGAGAAGGATAGATGAGAGACCGGAGACCTCCTCTATTACTTATGTAACATCCAAAGCAAGTTTTACATGCTAAAAATGGTGAATGTGTGGAGAAATTGAGGTGGGAAGGAGAAGATCCCGACTAGATCTAAGGAGGAAGAAGAAGGGGAAAGTGAAGTGTGGGGTGGTGGATGTGGTCACACATGTGCACATAAAGTGCCGTCCTAAAGAAATCGACACATCCGTGGCGCACACGGCCCTAGTGCGCCACAGGGAGTACAAACATCTGTGGTGCACTATACCATGTGCGCCACAGATGCTCCTACTCCCTGTGGCGCACTAGGCCGAGTGCGCCACAGAATTTTGTGGCCGTTTCAGAGCAGAGGGGGGCATGCGCTTAGGCGTAGCGCACCAGGCCCACGTGCGCCATAGATGACCCTAACAACCGTGGCGCACATGACTATAGTGCGCTACAGATGTTTGGCGTGTGGCCAACAGGGCCCTGGCCCACACACATCTGTGGCGCACTATAGTCATGTGCGCCACGGTTGTTCTAGTTATTAGTAGGGCACTGCCCACAGGTGAGCCACGCCTGTTTTAGCCGTGGGGCACTTCAACCATGTGAGCCACGGATGTGCTGATTACCTATAGCTGTTTTCCTAGTAGTGTTATGAAACTTGAAATCCCTGCTTCCCTTTGGAGGGACTTTCTTCCACTTTTATATTGAGTCTCCAGCTTCTATATTTTTGCACCAATTAGGAGAGCATAGTTGTCATTCTTAGTTCTATGTGCCTTGTCCCAAAACTTATTGATTGATTCATAATGTTGATATTGCTTGTTCTTGAACTATTTGTATCTAGTCACCCTTATGAACTTTGAAGGTGTCCTATGCATTTATGTTTTGCTACTCCATGAGGGACAAGATGAATGCCACTATGCTATGTTTTCTATATGTAAAACAAACAAACGTCTTGCAATGCATTGTTATTCATGAATCTTTGTTTGTATCCATTCATGTTGCAGCATAGTTGCTTTGTCTTATTGTTAGAACTTCATCTTTCATGCTCATGTTTAGAGTTCTTTGATCCCAACATTCAATGTTTTACAAATGGTTTGATCATGATTGTGATGGTGCATGTCACCTCAAAAATTATTCTTTTTATCACTTACCTACTCGAGGATGAGCAGGAGTTAAGCTTAGGGATGCTTGATACATCGTCAACGTATCTATAATTTTTGACAAGATGCCATAGTGCCAGTTGCATGTTTTCTGCTGTTTTTGGTTTTAGAAAAGCTAGTCAGGAAATATTCCCGGAATTGGACGGGACAAAATCCAAAGTCAATATTTCACCAAGGAGAACATAGAGACCGAAGGGCAATCGAAGGAGGGCTGCAGGGCCGCCACACCCTAGGGCCACACGGGCCCACCCTAGGGCGCTCCGCCCGATGGTGTGGGAGCCCTGCCCGCCCTCCCGCCTCGCCTCTTTGCCTATATAATCCCCCCGATGCCAAAACTCTAAGAACCTGATCAGATCTCCATGAAACTGTCCGTAGCCGCCGCCACCATCGTCCTTAGATCAGGGGGATTTGAAGCTCTTCCTGGCACCCTGCCGAAGGGGAGAGATCATCCCGGAGACCTTCTTCATGACCATGCCAGCCTCCGGTATGATGCGTGAGTAGTTCCACCGTGGACTATGGGTCCATACAGTATCTAGATGGTTGTATCTTATCCTTTGTGCTAGATGGTTGTGAGCTCCGTTCATGATCAAGATCATCTATTTGTAATCATGCATGTTGTGTTTGCGGGGATCCAATGGATATTGATATTACTATGTCAGATTGATTAATGATTTTATCTTCTCTTCTTGATTATTGATTCTATCATGGTTGTACTGTTTGAGATCTTGCATGCTCTACATTTCTAGTAGCTATCTTGGACAAGTAGATGCTAGTGACTCCAAGAGGGAGTATTTATGCTCGATAGTGGGTTCATGCCTCTATTGAATCTAGGGAAGTGACAGAAATCTCTAAGGTTGTAGAAAACAACAATCTTTTGTTCATGGAACAATTGTATTGTTTACTTTACACACATTGCTCAAAGCAGTTATCCGTTGCTTGCAACTTAATACTGGAGGGGGATCGGATGATAACCTGGAGGTGGATTACTAGTCATAGATGCAGTTGGATGGCGGTCTATGTATATTGTTGTAATGCCCAATAAAATCTCATAGGATCATGAATGTCTAGTATTGCCTTGTTATGCCTTGCCCAGTCCTGTCAATTCCCCGCTATAATTTGTTTACCTAGCATGTTATGTTATTTATCTTAAGGAGAACACCTCTAGTGAACTGTGGACCCCGTTCCAATCTTTATTATTGTTACACCATCCACTATTACTTTTTAGTTTCTGCAAGCTACCATTACCCTCCACACCATATGTTTAATCCTTTGGTTTCAGCAAAACGGTGAGATTGATAACCTCACTGTTCGTTGGGGAAAAGTCTTGAGTTTGTGTTGTGAAGGTTCCAAGTTGTTAGCAAAACCTTGGAGTCATTTCCTTCCTCCTACTGGTTCGATAACCGTGGTTTCATAACTGAGGGAAGACTTACTATTGTGCTCATCATACCTTCCTCTTGGGTGTCCCAACGAATCTCTACAGTGATCTGAGCCGCATCAAGACGTTTTTTGGTGCCGTTGCCGGGGATTTAAGGATGGCTTCACAAGGGGAGTCCTTCGCAACCATTCTCTTTATTTTGTTTTTTGTTTTGCTTTGTTTCTTTTTCTTTGTTTTGCTTGCTTCTTTTTATCAAAAATTCCAAAAACATTAGTTTCGTTTGGTTTGCTTTTTATTATAAAAAAATACACAAAAAATTAGTTCCTACTCTAGTTGTTGCTGCTGTTGGTTTGCTCCGCCTTTGTAAAAATGAATTCTGCTGAGAACACCAAGTTGTGTGACTTCACTAGCACAAACAACAATGGTTTCCTAAGTAAACCTGTTGCTCCACCTGCTCATGATGCTACCTTTTATGAAATTAAGCCTGCTTTGCTGAATCTTGTTATGAAAGAGCAATTTTCTGGTGCTAGTTCTTATGATGCTGCTGCCCACCTCAATAAATTTGTTGAACTATGTGACATGCAAAAATATAAGGATGTAGATGGAGATATTATTAAGCTCAAATTTTTTCCGTTCTCCTTGAGAGTAAAAGCAAAAGAATGGTTGATATCCTTGCCGAGAAATAGTATTGATTCTTGGAATAAGTGCAAAGATGCTTTTATTGGAAAATACTATCCCCCTGCTAAGATTATATCTATGACAAGTGAAATACGAACCCAACTGTTTTAATTTCTTAATTATTTTAGGGTCCTTTGTCCTACATGTAATTTTCCTTCTTTTTAGGTCCTTGATGAAAAAGATGCTCCCACCGCCCGTGTAAAATTTCAACCTAAAAGTAGGTGGTAAAATCTAAACGAATTTAAGCTTAGTTATCAATGAGTATGAACATTCTAGGTTTTGAAGCCAAACGAGCAAGGTCATGGCCATATCTATATCATACTTTATATTGATGATCCGATATCGAAGAATTTGCATGCCGACAAATTTGGCCATATTTTGAAAATAATCGAAGAGGAAGTAGTAATATGAAGAGTATGGCTCTCTCGAGTCGGAGCCGGACCCAAATGTTTTTCTTGCTTAATTTTAGGGTCCTTTATGCTAAATGTATGGACCTTGATGTAATTTTCCCTTTTTTAGGTCCTTGATGTATAATGTACTTCCACCCCTCGTGTAAATTTTTAACCTAAAAGTAAGTGGTAAAATCAAAATGTATTTATGCTTAGTTACTACTCCGTAGGAATATTAGGGTGAAGAGACTATGAGCACAAAAGATTCCGATTTATGTTCGGTTGGGACAAAAACATGGAACGAAATGGCTAGATTTTTACTCATAATTAACTTTTTTGTCCAAAACTGAGTAGCTAACAGCTAAACAGAGATCATCTTGTATCAAAATCGGAGTACACATAAGGAAAATCAGATGAATCGAGGCACAAATTGGATTAATCGAGGCACAATCCGATGGATAGCTAGCCCAAAATCAAAATACACTCTATCTAGACAAATCCACGTCAATTAATTTGGATCGAAGGGAGTAGCAGCAACAGTCGGCGTGTGCTTGCCCCGCCGCCGGCACGTTGTCAATTATTGTGCCGCATGCATGCATGTTGTGCCTCCGCGTGTGACTGCTTGCGTCGCACGCGTGCAAGCACCCGCGTGCTTGCCTCGGCCGTCGGTGGTTAGCGAGGCATTTTATTTCCTTTGACAGCCCTCGTAGCTAAGGTTCATCGGTTATCATCTCAAAAGAAACTTCATTCAACCATTAACATAACAGCACAAGTTTACATATATAGGACTGATACGTCGGAAACGTATCTATAATTTTTTATGCTCCATGCTTGTTTAGTATCTACTTTGCTTTACTTGTACACACTTTGAGGTGCTTTTTACATGTTTTCTGGTACTAACCTACTAACAAGTTGCAACAGTGCCAGATGCCTGTTTTCTGCTGTTTCTAGTTTCAAAAAAGTTAGTAAAGAAATATTGTCGGAATTGGATGGGACAAACGTCAAAGTCAATACTTTCCATGGGGAACAAGAAGTCCAGAGGGGAGACGAGGAGGCGTGCCAGGGCGGCTAAAACCCCCCTACGTGCGGGTGGGCCCTACCCCGCGCATGGGTAGGGTTTTCCCCCTCTGGCCGCCGCCTCGGCCTCCCCCTTCACCTATAAGAAGCCCCCGATGCAGAAACCCTAAGCACCCGATCAAATCTCCATGAAACAGTTTGTAGCCGCCGCCAGCATCGTCCTAGATCGAGGGGATCTAAAGTTCTTCCCGGCACCCTGCCGGAGGGGAGATCATCCCGGAGGCCTTCTCTCCGGTATGATGCGTGAGTAGTTCCACCTTGGACTATGGGTCCATGTAGTAGCTAGATGGTTGTATCTCCTCCTTTGTGCTTTCATCTATAGATCTTGTGAGCTCCATTCATGATCAAGATCTAATCTATTTGTAATCATGCATGTTGTGTTTGCGGGGATCTGATGGATATTGAGAATACTATGATGGTTTGATTAATGATTTTTTCTTTATGATTCTATCATGTCTGTGTTGTTTGTGATCTTGCATGCTCTCCGTTGTTAGTAGTATCTTGGACAAGTAGTTGCTAGTGACTCCAAGAGGGGGTATTTATGCTCGATAGTGGGTTCATGCCTCTAGTTTCCAAGGGAAGTGACAGAAATCTCTTCGGTTGTAGATGTGTTGTTTCCACTAGGGACAAAACAACGGTCTCTTGTTCATGGACCATGTGGACTGTTTACCTTACACACTTTTCTTAAAGCAGTTGTCTGTTGCTTGCAACTTAATACTGGAGGGGGTTCGAATGATAACCTGAAGGTGGAATCTAGTCATAGATGCAGTTGGATGGCAGTCTATGTATCTTGTTGTATTTCCCAATCGAATCTCATAGGATCTTTCTGACTAGTAATTGCATTATTATTCCTTGCTCAGTTCCTATCAATTGCCCTGTTGTAATTTGTTTACCCTTCATGCCATGTTGTTTATCTAAGGAGAGAACCTCTAGTGAACTATGGACCCTGGTCCAATCTTTACCATTGATACATCTTCCATTGTTACTTGTTTACTTGCTACAAACCATTACCTTCCACACCATATGTTTAATCCTTTGTTACAGCAAACCGGTGAGCTTAACAACCTCACTGATTCATTGGGGCAAAGTCTTGAGTTTGTGTTCTGCAGGTCTCCACGTTGCTTGCAACATCTGTGTGACGTTTCCTTCCTCCTTCTAGTTCGATAACCTCGGTCTCTACTGAGGGAAGACTTGCTGTTGTGCTCATCACACCTTGCTCTTGGGGTTTCCAACGAAGTGCTCCACGTCAGCACCATCAACAAGTTTTTTGGCGTCGTTGTCGGGGAGGCCAATGACGTCTTCACAAGGGGAATCCTTAACTTCCTTTCTCTTTACTTTGTTTTTAGTTTGCTTTGTTTCTTTTTCTTGGTTTTGTTTTCCTCTTTTCAAAAACCCAAAAAAAATAGTCTAGTTTGGTTTCCTTGGTTTATTCAAAAACACAAAAAAATTAGTTCCTGCTCTAGCTGCTGCTGCTGTTTTTGGCTTGCCCACCTTTGCCAAAATGAACTCTGCTGAGAACACCAAGTTGTGTGACTTCACTAGCACCAACAACAATGATTTCCTAAGCACTCCTATTGCTCCACCTGCTCTTGATGCTACATTTTATGAAATTAATCCTGCTTTGTTGAATCTTGTGATGAGAGAGCAATTTTCTGGTGCTGGTTCTGATGATCCTGCTGCCCATCTTAATAACTTTGTTGAACTTTGTGAGATGCAAAAGTATAAGGATGTTGATGGAGATATTATTAAGCTCAAGCTTTTTCCTTTCTCCTTGAGGGGAAAAGCTAAAGAATGGTTGCTTTCTTTGCCTAAAAATAGTATTGATTCTTGGACTAAGTGCAAAGATGATTTTATTGGAAAGTACTATCCTCCTGCTAAGATTATATCTATGAGAAGTGATATTATGAAATTTAAATAACTTGATACTGAACATGTTGCTCCAGCTTGGGATAGAATGAAATCTTTGGTTAAAAATTGCCCTACTCATGGACTCACTGCTTGGATGATTATCCAGACTTTTTATGCAGGTTTGAACTTCTCCTCAAGAAATCTTTTGGATTCAGCTGCTAGAGGTACCTTTATGGGCCTCACTTTGGGTGCTGCAACAAGGCTCCTCGATAATATGATGGTTAACTATTCTGAATGGCATGTTGAGAGAGCTCCACATGGTAAGAAGGTAAATTCTATTGAGGAAACTTCCTCTTTGAGTGAAAACATTGATGTTATTATGGCTATGCTTGTTAATGGGAAAGCTCCTTTAGATCCTAATAGTGTTCCCTTAGCCTCTTTGGTTGCTCAAGAAGAGAAAGTTGATGTGAACTTCATTAGAAACAACAATTTCAACAACAATGCTTATGGTAATTATAGGCCTTATCCTCCTAGTGGGAATGTTTATCATGGTAGATCTCGAATGCCTAGTGAAGAAAGGATAGAAGTAGAGAGATACACTAAGAATTTTATGCAGATGCAATATGAGAAAAATAAGATTTTCACTAAAACTATGGAGGAGCAATCTATTATCTTGAAAAAGATTAGTCATCAGCTTGAGAATTCAAATTCCTAGTTTACAGTCAAAAAATTTGAGTTCTAAGAAAATATATCCTCTTTGTTTGAAGTTCAGTTCTCTTTGATTAATAAAACGGCTGCTAAACCTGAAGCCATGGAAAATACCTTTGCTACTGCTCATGCCATACAAGTTACTATTGATGAAAATGTTAGGCTGTTAGCTCAACTTCATGCTAAGTGGGAAAGGGAAGCTGAAATTGATAGAAACAATAGTGTATGCAACATCACCACTAAACCATGAGTAGTCCCTATTCCTCCTCCTACTATGCCTAAGCCTATTGAGCCTACTACTAGTGATGCTAAGTTTGACTTTGATATTGATGGTTGCAATATTTCTGAAGTGATTATGTTCTTACAAAAGCTTGCTAGAAGTCCTGATGCTAGTGATATGCATGTTGCCTTTACCAAACACATTATAGATGCTCTTGTTAAGATTAAGGAAGAGAAGCTAAAACACAAAGCTTCTATTCCTAGGAAAGTAGAAGATAGTTGGGAACCCATTATTAATATGCAAGTGAATGATTTTGACCTCAAAGCTTCATGTGATGTTGGTTCTAGTGTCTCTATTATGCCTAGGAAGATTTATGAAATGCTTGATTTGCCACCATTGGAAGATTGTTATTTGGATGTCCCACTCAATGATAATGCTAAGAAGAAACTCATGGGGAGTATTAATGATGTTCTCATCATGGTTAATAATGCTTATGTCCATGTGGATTTCTATGTTTTGGATGTTGAATACAATGTTTCTTGTCCTATTACTTTGGGAAGACCTTTTCTTAGAACAGTTGGTGCCATCATTGATATGAAAGAAGAAACCATTAAATATCATTTTACATTCAAGAAAGGTATTGAACACTTCCCAATGAAAATATAGAAGTTGCTCATTGCTCCCCTTTTGAAATCAAGGTTTGATGTTAATGCTTCCTCAGTTGAAAATACTTCATTCTTCTTGCTTCTTGTGCCTAACTTAAAGGCGTTAAAGAAAAGTACTTGTTGGGAGATAACCCAAGAGTTTCCTCGAGTCTTGGAAGTTATTACTTCAGTAATGACCTCTCCTTATCCTTTTTGTTTACTTTTTGTGCCAAGAATGACCTATAATAAGAGGGAAGTAACTCGAATTGAACTGAAAATTTACGAATAAATCCCCCAGTATGTTAGCTAACTTTTGTTAGTTCAACACTTTTTGATTTGAGCAACATAAAATGTTCTAAAAAATCGGTTTCTACCTGCTGGTCTGTTTTGACAGATTTCTGCCATTATTTGCATTTGCTTCTTATTGATTCCTTTTTGAGTTCTCTTTAGGTGAATTGATCTTTTTGAAAAAGTTACTACAGTAGATTGTGTTTTTACTGAAAAGCCTTGCTGTTCCATAGCTTTTCCAGGGGTCTAATATCTTTTGAATACACTAATGTTGCTAATGAAGTTTTGTATGAAGAAAACATTTCAGGTGTAGAGAGAGAATGATGCAATGAGATAAAGAATGGACAAAAGCTCAAGCTTGGGGATTCCACCATGGTGTCACCCCAAGAAATATCCAAGAGGTACAAGCGTCAAAGCTTGGGGATGCCCAAGGCACCCCCTTCTTCAGCAATAAAAAGCTCAGTTCTGTCTAGACACTTCGTTTTTATTGTTTCATGCACAATTGTGTTGTTCTTGGAGCATCTCAGTTTTCGTTTGATTTTCTTAGGTTTTTTAGTTTGCTTGAATAAAGTGGTTTGGACCCCCGTTCTCACTGTGTTGTTTTGCAAATAAGTTGCTTGGTGTTGGAAAGGAGTAGTAAGTTCTTGCTTGTAAGTGCAAGAGGAGCTTGCATTGACTGTGACTTAGACTTTAGCATGACATGCTAGGGGTTGTTTTGGCATTATGCTTAGTGATTATTGCTGTAGCATGTCTTGTTCCAAACAATTGGGATTGCTTAGTGTTCCTTGAAGAAATTATGTGTTGTTTTAGCATGCAAAAGAATAGTATTGTGGTATTCTCCTTTGATGCTTTGCTTGGGTTGACTTGGCACATGCTCACACCATGTTATGACTATGACAAGTCACCATTAGCCTCTATGATCATTTAGTCCTTGAATTGTAGTACCACTCTTTGCTTTGATTAGTATGCTTTGTTGCACTACATGATTATGGCCATTATGCTCTCTTAGTTGGTTGCTCCCAGTATTTTCCTAGCCTCCACTTGTATGAGTAAGTTTTACTCATGCTTCAAACTCCCAAGAAAACAAGTTATTCCAAAGTGTCCATGTAGAGGTCCCAACCTGATAAGGTAGAGATCCCTGTGTTTACAATGCTAGTACCTGGATCAATAGCTAGCATCCATAGTTTAAGATGTAATATCAAGGAACAAAGGTCATATTACAACTTATAACCAGGAATAAAATAATACATTACATCTTACATAGCTCATTTGGCTATCTCATTACAATGCAGCAGAAATATCTATATAGAATGGAGTCCTTCATCTTCAAAGTGCCACAAGCAATCATGTTGGTTGTAGACTTGTAATCCTATTCAACACACTTCACTAACATCAAACAAACCTGCGTCATAATAAGTTACAGCCACAAGGGTCAATACGTTTGAATGGCAAGTGATACTATGGTAGAATAGTGGTATATATCATCTATATGCATTTGGGTAAGTGCATCTTAGGCTTGCTTTGCTCAAAATAAGGTTTCCTTATAAGTTGAAAACACTAAGTTTTTGTTTGACAAAATCTCCCAAGGCATCTACCAATAAAATTGGTGATCCTTTAACCCTTGTTCAACCACAAGTTAAAATTTAACTTAGAAACTGGGATGAGGACATCCTTGATAGCTTCCATGTCTTGATGCTCAAATTGTCCATTGCCGGGGACACGGCTAAGTACTTAGATTTTACTCTCTCGAGAGGTGGTGCACTTTCCCCACAAGACTCGACATGCATCGAGACAAGATCTTTCAGAAGCCTTCCTTTAGACCAAATGGGCGCGTTCCAACCTATCACCCCCTAACACCTTCTGTCCATCTGGCTAAGTTATTGCAACCTATATGATCCAGACAGATCCCATATGCCATGTGGCTTCACTAGAAGCTTCTCAACATTTGACATCTCAAATCTCTTTGTTCCTGGGTGGCTTTCCACAAGTGTGATACACAAGGTTGCCAGTCACTGGGACTTGTGTAACCACTCAACATATCCCATTCATACCATCCACCCAGGTGATTCATTCACTTAGTAGTTTTATTAAATAAAACATAAGTCATAGACTTAGAAATATTTCATAGCATGAATATAATCCACCCTTGTTTTCTACTAGATAGAGTAAGCATACTAGTAGCAAGAATCTTAACTTAGGGAAATTCTACTAAGGCATCATCTACTAGGATTTCCCAAGGCATGGCATACTTAGTAAAAATTCCATGCAAGTCTTACTCAAAATATCACTAATGCATAGTAAAAATATTAGTAAAAAATGTATGAAGAACCACTTGCCTTTTTAGTAGATAATATAGATACACTCCTTGATCTTGCTACTGTCACACTCTTCAAAGTTTACTACAATTCAATCAATCAAGCACATATTTCAAACTAGTATTCAAACAATTCACCACATAAAATAAAGAAAACAAAACAATGCATACAAGCATGCAAAAGATTGTTTTATTGGAAAAGTGGTTTCTAATAAGGTTATAAACATTTTAAAACACCTATTGGTTATTTATAAAAGTGGCAAACCATTTAAAAACAAGTTAGTGAAAATGGGCCATTTAAATCATTTTTGTTTTGCTAGAAATGATTTTACTAAAGGAATAATTTCTAGTGTTAGCCAAATATATTTTTTAAATACAAATGTTAGTGTTTATGGTCAAAGTGTTTTAAAAATAATCCATTTGCAAAAGGTTTCCCTCAAAAACCATTTTTAAATCATAGCAACATTTTTGTTTTACTAGAAATGCTTTTATTCAAAGGAATAATTCCTTGTGTTAACAAAATATATTTCTTAACCCTAAAGTTTGTGTTTCTGGTCAGTACGTTCAAATCAAATCATTTGCAAAAGATTTTACTAAAAAGGATTTTTAGAATAAATTTTATATCGAAAATAGTCCTACAAATTTTTCTGCAAAAACACCCAATTTTCGA
Source organism: Avena sativa (assembly GCA_916181665.1). Lineage (NCBI taxonomy): Eukaryota > Viridiplantae > Streptophyta > Magnoliopsida > Poales > Poaceae > Avena > Avena sativa. The sequence goes on along the minus strand of OV702284.1, from coordinate 185,049,301 downwards.
GAAGCAAAATACTAAACTAAGGGAATGGTTGTAAATTTCACATTTTTGTGAATCCATTGATATAAAATTTGTAAAATTTGGACGTGTAAAACAAAAGTTATAAATTTTACAAAATCCAACATCTAAAAGATCATTTCTGTTTTTAAAACAAAAGACAAGACACGTGGCTGTTTCTTACTGGTCCATACCCGTTCAGCAAGATCGTGCCATGTAGTGCGTTGGATCTAAGTTAAAATATGCGGTGCGGATCTAACGTACCATTTTGTTTAAGTGAAACTATCGCATCGCTTGGATCTAAATCCAATGGCACGCATCTACTGGTCACTAACTGGCGGCGCTGGCTCGACGGTGAGCGACGGCGACGCTCTGCTCGCGGTGGTCTGGCTATTCCCGGAAGCGAGGGAGAGGAAGGAGATGCTCACTGGGTTCACAGTGACGAGGGAAGGCTCGAGGTGGTCGCAGTAGGGCAGGGAGTGCACGGAGGCGACGTAGATTGCTCGTCGGAGTCGTCTCTGCCGTCGGGCACGCTCGGCCGTTGTCGGGGACGTCGCTAAAGAGCACGCTAGGACAAGCGAACATTGCCGTTAGACGCGTAGGAAAGTGGTGAGTACAGGAGCATCAATGAGAAGGGAAGGCGCAGTCGGATGTTACCAGTAAAGGTCACCGAAGTGAATGCAAACGACGGCGGTGTTCGGTCGAGGACGAAGACGAGCTTCTAGGATGCGCGCGTGCAAGCGGGAGGTACTAGAAGATGCACAGTGTTCTGGCGAGAACGCTCGTGGAATCCAGGGGCAAGGGGAGGTGAGGACTGTCCGGTATTTGAGCGGAGGTTCGCCGGAGCAGTGGTGGCGCTGGCGAGAAATTGAGGCAGCCCTGGGGTAAAGAGGAGATGGTGAGTGAGGGGAAAGAGAGAGGAGAGGGGAGCGCTTAAGAGGGCATGGTCGTGGGATGATTTACTGGCGTCATTGATGCGAATTGACGAGCATTCAATAGCGACAGAAACGGCCAGGAGCGGTTGGGGGCGGGTTCAGCAGGTGGAGACGATGAAGCTGATGTGGCGTGGGGCCGGCGTGTCAGCGATATGAGTGGGTTGATTTGTTGGTGAGAAAGAACGGCTCGCGGGGAAGGAAGAGGGGAGTCGGGTGGGCTGCTCTTGGGCCAGAATGGGCTAGGGTAGTTGGGCTGAGTTTTTCTGGGTCTGTTTCTTATTTTCTTTCTGATTCTTTTCCTTTTCTATTTTCTGTTTTTCAATTCAAACATTCATTTGAATTTAGATTTATTTATCAAACTTTTTCCATACTTTCAGTAAGTTTTTATACTGTTTATTAATGTATTTTAATGTCCATTTTAGAATAATTTCTTTTATTCTATTATGGTTTATCATTTATTTAGACACTTGTCTTTATTTAAATAGGATTTAAATATGTTTCCAATCTATATTATTTTATTCAAATGTTTCAAACTTTTATTTGAATTCCAATTTTGCCAACCATTTCAGTATTTTAATACTGTTTAATAATGTGTTTAAAATTCCATTTTAGATTACTTCAAATATTATTTTATGGTTTCATATTTGTGTCTTTATTCAAACCATTGATTCAAGCTTCCATTTGAATTCAAATTTCACAAAACCTTTTAGGTTTAAACTATTGATTAGTGTGTTTAAATAATTCACTTTGAATTATTTCAAACATTTTATTATGATTTAATATTTATTTAAATGAGGCTTTTGTCTTTATTTAAATGAATTTGAATATGGTTCCAAACCACATAATTCTATTTAATTAATCCTTTATTCTTTTTAAGTTAATTAGAAAACTTTTAATCCATTTTGGCTATTTCAATTATTTATTTTCTCATGATTTAATTAATCATTTATATTAGGGATTTGTCTTTATTCAAAACAAATATGGTTCAAGTCCATATAAGTTTTTATTCAACTAATCTTTGTTCCTTTATTTTATTTGGATTATCTTTAGTCCATTTGCTTATGGATTTAATTCAAGTTTTTAAATTGTCTTCTAAATAATTTTCTTGGGATTTATTATTTAGTTTAGGCAATTTGTCTTTATTTAAAGAAAATTGAATATGGTTTAATCCATATGATTTTATTTAAATAATCTTTTACTCCTTTTTATTATTCAATAAACTTCCATTTGATTTGTTTATGGATTTTGCCAAGATTAAATTTGTCTTTTAAATATTCCTTATTTCTTTCTTTGCCTTATAAAATCCATATCTTTTTATTTATAGATCCAAAATTGGTGATTCCAATTTGTAGAATTTTATTTAATATTTGTTTATCCTTTTAAATCCTTTTAGGATTATTTTGCTCACACTTTGGTATTGATTTTAACTAGGAGCTTTATTTAGCCTTGGAAATTATTTCCTCTTATCTTATTAAATTCATAAGTTTTTATCTATGGCTCCAAATTAAATGAAACCAATTTCTATGGTTTTATAATTTTTTATCATTTTTTATGAATTATAAATGTTTGTTGCTGAATCTTATATGGATCAAATCCATAGTCTTAGAGAGATCTTGGAAATGATTTTCTTCCAATAGGGTTTTATGGTTTTTGGTTTATTTTCCCAAGTGTTTAAATTCAAGATTCTTTCCATGCATAAAATGCATTTGATATTTGGAATTGATTTCTTTCATTAATATTTGGGGGTTTGGTTTAACTTTTCCAAATGTTTAAATTTCAAGATACATGCATTGATGAATGCATTTCACTTGATTGAATTTTTGGACTCCCTTTTCATTCTAATTTTGTTCAAGAAGGGTTTTGATGTTTCCATTTAGAAGCAAAAAAGTTTCTTTTCACCCTAAATTTCAACAATTGTTTGTTTTGTTTATTTATTTTTCACATTTCAAAATTTGGAAAATTTTGGTATGTGACAGGCTACCACCCTTAAAAGAAATCTCGTCCCGAGATTTGGGGAGGCTAGAAGTTACAAGTTGGCTTCAAGACAACAAGAGTGCTACCACCCTTAAAAGATTTTTGACTAGATTACATCTTGTCTTACTTGGGATCTTGAAGTAACTTCTCTGGACAGTTGTTTGCATAATGGCCTAGCTCTTTGCATTTGAAACATGTGACAGTGCTGATGTCTCTCATAGGTTTGCTTGTCTTGTCTTTCTCCTTTTCTAGACAATGTGATGCATGATGGCCTAGTTCCTTGCATTTTTGGCACATCACTTGGCTAATATACTTCTTCTCCTTGGGTCTCACTATTGCTTGTTTGTTTCCTTGGTTCTTCTTCTTTTCTGGGCATTCTTTGGCATAGTGTCCCATCTCTTTGCAATTGTAACATTGCACCTGGCTAATGTCTTGCTTGCTGGGGTTGGGGAATTTCTTCTTTTTGGGTCTCTCCAAAGCTAGGATTTCTCTTAGTTCATGTTCTTCATATTTCACCACAAATGTGGGAAACTTTTCTCTCTTCTTGGGGTAGTCACTAGAAATGTGACCTTCTTCTCCACATGAGTAACAACACTTTGTGGTCATTTTGGGTGTGGCCTTATGAGGCATGGTTCTGACTTTGTCTTTATCCTTCTTGGTAGAATTTATTCCCTTATGGAGGTTTCCAAACATTTGATGCATTCCATCCTGTTTCATTTGATGAACTATAGGATAATGGGGCATTGGATAGGGACATGATCATTTCCTTCACATAGGAAACAAGTAACTTGAGATGTGGGGCATTTTTTAGTTGGATGTTTCTCTTCACAATTAGGGCATTGGTCCACATGCTCTTTATAAGTGTGTCCTATGTCTCGACAAATATTGAAAGATTGAGTTCCTTCTATAATATCATCCTTGATATCATTGTTGTCACAATCTCCTTGGGAAAGATTGCTTCTCATGTTGATCGTTTGATTGGTCATCCTTTGCAACAATTGGGATTGGGTTTCCAAGAATTTTTGCATGGTTAGGTCTAACTCATTGTTGTTGGCTAAAAACTGAGTTGTCACTTGATTCAACTGGGCTTGGGTTGCTAGAAGTTGTTCTTGAAGGGAATATGCCCTGAGAGGCAATATAAAGTGTTTATTATGTGTATTCCAAGTATATGATAGATGTTTATTTTGCATGCTATAATTGTATTAATACGGAAATGTTAATACATGTGTGTTTAATAAACAAACAGAAAGTTCCTAGTTATGCCTCTCTCATAAACTAGCTCGTTGATTAACAAGATGATCAAGGTTTCCTGATCATGGACATTGGATGTTGTTAATAACGGGATCACAACATTAGTGTAATGGTGTGATGAACATTCATCCGAAGTATAGCATTACGATCAAAGTCATTGAGTTTATATTGCTATAACAACTTACGAAGTGATCCTAATCCTTAGACCATGAGATCATGTCAATCACTAACACCGAAAGAGTTTCTTGATAACATCAAACGTCACACCGTAACAGGGTGATTATAAAGATGGATTCAGAACTAATAAAGTGTTATGTTGAGGCTCATGGATCGAGAGTGGAATTTGTTCATCCCGATGACGGATAGATATACTCTGGGCCCTCTCGGTGATATCACATTGATTAGCTTGCAAGCAAGTGATTTGATCACTAGAATGTTATATCACAGGAACGAGAAAAGAGTGCATGTCGGTAACGAGATCAAACTAGGTATGGATATACCGATGATCGAATCTCGGACATGTAATATATCGTGAAACAAAGGGATTAAGATACTTGCGTAAAAGGTTCCGACGATCACAAGAAAGTCATCGTTGAATGTGTGGGAGTCAGTATGGGTCTCCAGATCCCGCTTCTAATTATTGATCCGAGAGGGGTCTCGATCATGTCCGCATTATTCACGAACCATAGGGTGACACACTTAAGAGACACCGACATCCAATTGGAGCAAATGTTTCATGCCGAAAGAATGAACAAGCGCAGGAATTTATTTCACTAGATACCGAAACAGGTTTTCGGGTGAAATTGCATAAAGTGGTTATGCATGTGAAATAGAATTCTAGCAAGGGGTTATTTGTGAATGTTTGTCATTAAAGTAATTGACAAAATTCTGAATAAAATAAAAGAGTTTTATTTAATGAGAGTTTGCATTAAATTTGGTGGAAATTTAATGGGAATTTGAGTGGACTTTTGAGTGGAGGGATTTTAAAGGGCATTTTGTGAGTGGAGTGTCCACCCACATGAATGAAGGAGGGGAGGGGGCAGCCCCCATGGCCGGCGGCCACCCCCTTGGGTGCCCCCCTCCTCCTATAAAAGGAGCCCCCCTCCTCACTTGTCTCTCACACCTCCTCGTGAAGGATCTCTCTCCCCCTCTAGAATTTATCCCCCATGGTCTCGGACTAGCGAGATACATGTTCCCGGTGGCTATTCGGCAAGAAAGAGTTGTGCTTCCGCTGCATCGCTGGAGCGAGGAGGCGGAGGTTGCTCGGTGCCTCGAACGTGTGTGCGAGCACGGATGCGCTGCTGATTTGCGGCGCTAGGACTTCCTCTCGATCTTGAGATCGGCAAGAGATCCTCTACATCAACCACGAGTTGAACTCGTTAAGCTTTGTCGGTCTTCAAGGGTATGTTCTCTATGGATACACATCCGCCCGTTGTTTGTATCTAGTAGATAGATCTTGGTATATAGTTCACATCGTAGAAATTTTTTGTTTTCTATGCTGCGAACCCTACAGTGGTATCAGAGCCGGATCTATGCGTAGATACTTTACACGGGTAGTACACATATGAGTATGTGGGCGATGATGATCATGTTGTTGCTCCTTTGTTGTAATTTTGGATATTGGTGGCATAGTGGGATGAAGCGGCCCGGACAAACTTTACATGCCCTCGCACATGAGACCTGTTCCACGCTTGACATGCAACTAGTTTGCATAAGTGTCTAGCGGGTGTCTGTCTCTCCTACTATAGTCAATATCTATTTTGCAAGCGAGTTGTCAACAATTTGATTATCCTCGTTGTGGTTTATGTTCGTAGGTAAGAACGGTTCTATCTCGAAAGCCCTAAGCCACGTAAAACTTGCAATGGATAAATTAGAGGCGTCTAGTTTAGATTGTTGCTGGGCTAGTGTTATGATATGGTAGTGTTGTAAGTAGAAGTATGAGATGATACTCTTACAACACACATAGCGTGTAAAATCCATAGACCTTGGATTTACACATATAGGTATGATAGTGATCATACCACGATGCACATGATAGAGATCATCTGCGGGAACCATATAATTTCACTAATAAACATATGATGTTTGATAGCATCTTATATTGCTTGTTTAGCGCTTTGTTAGCATAATAAGATGATCCCTCATTTAAATATCAAGATAAGAATGTGTTCTTCCTTTAGTATGCACCGATTATGTTTTCGTCGCTCCAAGACATCACGTGATGATCGGGTGTTCTTGGATCCATGACCATATTTCGGGTGTAAAACAGTTACACACGCGAATACTAAGGTTCTAACTTGGCGAGCCTAGCATGTACAGACATGGCCTCGGAACACGGACCGAAAGGTTAAGCATGAGTCATATAGTTGATATGATGCCCATTTGATGCTCGCCTTTGAAGCTATACCGACTCACGTGATGATCGGACTTGGTGTAGTGGATTTGGTTCATGTAATCACCAAAAAGGCACGAGGGATGTCGTTTTTGAGTGGGAGTTCATTCGTAATATAGATTAGTTGAACTCAATCTATCATACACTTAGTCTAAACTTTACAAATTCTGTTGTAGATGGCACCACCTGCTTTTAATTTCAATGTGTTCATGGAGAAAGAGAAACTAGCAACGAACGGTAGCAACTTTACCGAATGGGCCATGAATTTGAGGATTCTCCTCTCTGCTGCACAAAAGCAATATGTGCTAGAAGCGCCGTTAGGCCCCCCACCTTTAGATGATGCCCCTGACGAGGAGAAGAATGTCTATCAGACTCGTCAGGAGGACCACAACTTAGTTCATTGCGGCATATTGTATGGGCTAGAGCCGGAACTTCGAAAGCGTTTTGAAAAACGGCAATGCATTTGATACAATGGGTGAGTTGAAAATGATTTTCGACACACATGCTGCTGTAGAGAGCTACAACGCTTCAGAAAAGTTCTTTAGCTGCATGATGGAAGAGCACAGCTCCGTTAGTGAGCATGTACTCAAGATGTCGGGTTACGCCGATAAGCTTGTGTCCTTGGGAATATCGATTCCCATTGACTTAGGCATCCATCGTGTTCTGCAGTCTCTGCCACCTAGCTATAAGAGCTTTGTGATGAACTATAATATGCAAGGCATGAAGAAGTCTCTCCCCGAGCTTCTGTCAATGCTTAAAACTGCAGAAGTGGAGATCAAAAAGGAACATCAAGTGTTGATGATCAATAGGAACACTGGTTTCAAGAAAGACAATAAGGGAAAACGGAAGGGAAGTAAGGGCGGCAAGCCTGTTGCCGCGCCTGAAAAGAAACCCCGAGTTGGACCTAAGTCTGATTCCGAGTGCTACTATTGTAAGGGGACTGGCCACTGGAAGCGCAACTGCCCCAAGTATCTGGCAGACAAGAAGGCCGGCAAGGAAAACAAAGGTATATATGATATACATGTTATTGATGTGTACTTGACTAGTGCTCGCAGTAGCACCTGGGTATTTGATACCGGTTCAGTTGCTAATATTTGTAACTCGAATCAGGGGCTGCGGAACAAGCGACCGCTAGCAAGGGGTGAGGTCAAGATGCGTGTCGGCAATGGATCAAGCGTTGATGTGATCGCCGTCGGAACGCTGCCTCTCCACTTACCGTCGGGATTAGTTATAAACTTGAATAAATGTTATCTGGTGCCTGCACTGAGCATGAACATTGTATCTGGATCGTGTTTGATGCGAAGTGGTTATTCATTTAAATCCGAGAACAATGGTTGTTCCATTTATATGAATGAAATCTTTTATGGTCATGCACCGATGATGAATGGTTTATTTCTATTAGATCTCGATGATAATGTTACACATATTCATAATGTTGATGCTAAAAGGATTAAACTTAATGATGATATATCCGCATATATGTGGCACTGCCGTCTAGGTCATATTGGCGTTAAACGCATGAAGAAGCTCCATTCGGATGGACTTTTGGAATCACTTGATTATGAATCATTTGATACATGTGAGCCATGCCTTATGGGCAAGATGACTAGAACGCCGTTTTCTGGTTCAATGGAACGGGCGACAGATTTATTGGAAATCATACATTCTGATGTATGTGGTCCAATGAGTGTGTCGGCGCGAGGTGGATATCATTATTTTGTTACTTTCACGGATGATTTGAGTAGATACGGTTATATCTACTTGATGAAACATAAGTCTGAAACCTTTGAAAAGTTCAAGGAATTTCAGAATGAAGTGGAAAATCATCGTAATAGAAAGATCAAATTTCTACGGTCCGACCGTGGAGGTGAGTATCTAAGTTATGAGTTTAGCACTCACATGAAAGAGTGTGGAATTGTTTCACAACTCACACCTGCCGGAACACCACAGCGAAATGGTGTGTCGGAACGTTGTAATCGTACTTTATTAGATATGGTTCGATCTATGATGTCTCTGACGGACTTGCCGTTGTCATTTTGGGGTTATGCACTAGAAACTGCTGCATTCACTTTAAATCGGGCACCATCTAAATCTGTTGAAAAGACACCGTATGAATTGTGGTTTGGAAACAAACCTAAGCTGTCATTTCTTAAAGTTTGGGGATGCGATGTTTATGTGAAGAAACTTCAACCGGATAAACTCGAACCCAAAGCGGAAAAATGCGTCTTCATAGGATACCCTAAAGAAACTATTGGGTATTCCTTCTATCACAGATCCGAGGGCAAGGTTTTTGTTGCCAAGAATGGATCCTTTCTAGAGAAAGAGTTTCTCGCGAAAGGTGTGAGTAGTCGGAAGGTAGAACTCGAAGAGGTTGTGGAACCTTCTCTTCAAAGTATGGCGAGTAGCGCAGCGCCGGAAGTTGTTCCGGAGTTGGCTCCACCTGTTGAAGAGGGAACTAATGATAATGATCATGAAACTCCGAAAGAGAGTACTACCGAACCTCGCAGGTCAAACAGGACGCGTGCAGCTCCCGAGCTGTACGGAAATCCTGTCATGAATTTCATGGTTGATGAAAATGATGACCCTGCGACGTATGAAGAAGCGATGATGAGCCCGGATTCCAACAAATGGTTAGAAGCCATGAAATCCGAGATGGAATCCATGTATGAAAATCAAGTTTGGAACTTGGTGGAATTACCTCACGACCGAAAGGCTGTGGAGAACAAATGGATTTTCAAAAGGAAAACTGATGCTGATGGTAATGTGACCGTCTATAAAGCTCGACTTGTCGCAAAGGGGTTTCGACAAATTGAAGGAGTTGACTACGATGAGACTTTCTCTCCCGTAGCGATGCTAAAGTCAGTTAGGATTATGTTAGCAATTGCTGCATATTTCGATTATGAGATATGGCAGATGGATGTCAAAACCGCGTTTCTCAATGGTAATATTGAAGAAGAGTTGTATATGATACAACCAAAGGGTTTTGTCGATCCTAAGGATGCTAACAAGGTGTGCAAGCTTCAGCGATCCATCTATGGATTGAAGCAAGCATCACGAAGTTGGAATCTCCGCTTTGATGAGGTGATCAAAGAGTTTGGATTTGTCCAAACTTATGGAGAAGCTTGTATTTACAAGAAAGTGAGTGGGAGCAATGTGGCATTTCTGATATTATATGTGGATGACATATTATTGATCGGAAATGATATAGATCTTTTAAACAGTGTTAAAAGTTATCTAAACAGCAAATTTTCAATGAAGGACCTAGGTGAAGCGTCATACATATTAGGCATAAAGATCTATAGAGATAGATCTAGGCACCTAATAGGGCTATCACAAAGTACATACCTTGATAAGATTTTAAAGAAGTTTAAAATGGACGGAAGCAAGAAGGGGTTCTTACCTATGTTGCAAGGCAAGACATTGAGTAAGACTCAAAGTCCGGCTTCGGCGGAAGAAAGAGAGATAATGGATAAAGTCCCCTATGCTTCAGCCATAGGCTCTATAATGTACGACATGCTATGTACAAGACCGGATGTGGCACATGCTATTAGTTTGACTAGTAGGTACCAATCGGATCCAGGTTCGGAACACTGGATAGCGGTCAAGAATATCCTTAAGTACTTACGAAGAACTAAGGATATGTTTCTTGTATACGGAGGTGAAGAAGAGCTCGTCGCTAAGTGTTATGTCGACGCTAGCTTTGACACCGATCCGGATGACTCTAAGTCTCAATCCGGATACGTATTTCTCATGAATGGCGGAGCGGTTAGTTGGAGGAGCTCCAAACAACCTGTGGTAGCGGGATCAACAACGAAGGCCGAATATGTTGTTGCTTCAGAAGCGGCTCAGGAAGCAGTTTGGATGAAGGAGTTCATATCCGAACTAGGAGTGGTGGCAAACGCGTTGGACCCAATGGTGATCTATTGTGACAACAATGGTGCCATTGCCAATGCCAAAGAGCCAAGGTCTCACAAGCATTCCAAGCATATTAAGCGCCGGTTTCACTCCATCCGCGAGCATATCAAGGATGGAGATATAAAGATTTGTAAAGTACATACGGATCTCAATGTAGCAGATCCGTTGACTAAAACTCTCCCTAGAGCAAAACATGATCAACACCAGAACTCAATGGGTGTTAGATTTATCACTATGTAAATAGATTATTGTCTCTAGTGCAAGTGGGAGACTGAAGGGAATATGCCCTGAGAGGCAATAATAAAGTGTTTATTATGTGTATTCCAAGTATATGATAGATGTTTATTTTGCATGCTGTAATTGTATTAATACGGAAACGTTAATACATGTGTGTTTAATAAACAAACAGAAAGTTCCTAGTTATGCCTCTCTCATAAACTAGCTCGTTGATTAACAAGATGATCAAGGTTTCCTGATCATGGACATTGGATGTTGTTAATAACGGGATCACAACATTAGTGTAATGGTGTGATGAACATTCATCCGAAGTATAGCATTACGATCAAAGTCATTGAGTTTATATTGCTATAACAACTTACGAAGTGATCCTAATCCTTAGACCATGAGATCATGTCAATCACTAACACCGGAAGAGTTTCTTGATAACATCAAATGTCACACCGTAACAGGGTGATTATAAAGATGGATTCAGAACTAATAAAGTGTTATGTTGAGGCTCATGGATCGAGAGTGGAATTTGTTCATCCCGATGACGGATAGATATACTCTGGGCCCTCTCGGTGATATCACATTGATTAGCTTGCAAGCAAGTGATTTGATCACTAGAATGTTATATCACAGGAACGAGAAAAGAGTGCATGTCGGTAACGAGATCAAACTAGGTATGGATATACCGATGATCGAATCTCGGACATGTAATATATCGTGAAACAAAGGGATTACGATACTTGCGTAAAAGGTTCCGACGATCACAAGAAAGTCATCGTTGAATGTGTGGGAGTCAGTATGGGTCTCCAGATCCCGCTTCTAATTATTGATCCGAGAGGGGTCTCGATCATGTCCGCATTATTCACGAACCATACGGTGACACACTTAAGAGACACCGACATCCAATTGGAGCAAATGTTTCATGCCGAAAGAATGAACAAGCGCAGGAATTTATTTCACTAGATACCGAAACAGGTTTCCGGGTGAAATTGCATAAAGTGGTTATGCATGTGAAATAGAATTCTAGCAAGGGGTTATTTGTGAATGTTTGTCATTAAAGTAATTGACAAAATTCTGAATAAAATAAAAGAGTTTTATTTAATGAGAGTTTGTAAATTTGGTGGAAATTTAATGGGAATTTGAGTGGACTTTTGAGTGGAGGGATTTTAAAGGGCATTTTGTGAGTGGAGTGTCCACCCACATGAATGAAGGAGGGGAGGGGGCAGCCCCCATGGCCGGCGGCCACCCCTTGGGTGCCCCCCTCCTCCTATAAAAGGAGCCCCCTCCTCACTTGTCTCTCACACCTCCTCGTGAAGGATCTCTCTCCCCCTCTAGAATTTATCCCCCATGGTCTCGGACTAGCGAGATACATGTTCCCGGTGGCTATTCGGCAAGAAAGAGTTGTGCTTCCGCTGCATCGCTGGAGCGAGGAGGCGGAGGTTGCTCGGTGCTTCGAATGTGTGTGCGAGCACGGATGCGCTGCTGATTTGCGGCGCTAGGACTTCCTCTCGATCTTGAGATCGGCAAGAGATCCTCTACATCAACCACGAGTTGAACTCGTTAAGCTTTGTCGGTCTTCAAGGGTATGTTCTCTACGGATATACATCCGCCCGTTGTTTGTATCTAGTAGATAGATCTTGGTATATAGTTCACATCATAGAAAAATTTTGTTTTCTATGCTGCGAACCCTACAGTTCTCTCATGTGCATCTCTTGGTTGTTGTTGTCACCATCCTTGATGTTGGAATCTCTTAGATAAATCATCTGTTCGGGTTGGATTGGGATTAGAATAGGCAAAAGATTTCTATAGGAAGAATTATACTCACACACAACAATTCACACAAGCAATGTGCAAGCAATCACAATCAAACATTCCACTCAAACAACAAAGTTCAAACATTTTTAGGCAACAAAATATTTTTGATACACCACATAAGTTGGTGGGATCAAACTAATCACTAGTATGGTGGTCCAACTATGGGATTTTCTTGAGATCATTCCATTCTTCTTAACTGTTTCTTCATGAATGAGATCATGGTTTCCTTGGAAAAATTATTGCATCTTGGTCACAAAGCTTCAACGATGATGATGGTTCCTTCTAGGTTGTGTTTCCTTAGTCTTCAAGTCTTGAGTAACATTCTTGTCTCACTTGTAGTCCTTAGTGATGTCCAAGTTGAAGTCCTTGATGAAACTAAAGTTGAAGTCATTGGTGATGTTGAAGTCATTGGTGATGGTGAAGTCTTTGCTCATGTTGAGGTTTTTGTCCAACGAGTTGAAATGGAAGAGATGTAGATTCAAAACAAAAAGTTTGAGGAAAGAGTTTACAAGATTGTTTGTAAATAAGTTTTGGAACAAATACAACTCCTATTTTTCTAAGGGGTTTTGTCCAATCCTAGGGTTACAATCCTATAGGCAACACAGTGCAATGATACCATCAGTAGAGGTCCCAACCTGATAAGGTAGAGGTCCCTGTGTTTACAATGCTAGTCCCTGGATCAATAGCTAGCATCCACAGTTTAAGATGTAATATCAAGGAACAAAGGTCATATTACAACTTATACCCAGGAATAAAATAATACATTACATCTTACATAGCTCGTTTGGCTATCTCATTACAATGCAGCAGAAATATCTATATAGCATGGAGTCCTTCATCTTCAAAGTGTCACAGGCAATCATGTTGGTTTGTAGACTTGTAATCCTATTCAACACACTTCACTAACATCAAACAAACCTGCAATATAATAAGTTACATCCACAAGGGTCAATATGTTTGAATTGTATTGGCAAGTGATACTATGGTAGAATAGTGGTATCTATCATCTATTTGCATTTGGCTAAGTGGAGCTTAGGCTTGCTTTGCTCAAAATAAGGTTTCCTTATAAGTTGAAAACACTAAGTTTTTGTTTGACAAAATCTCCCAAGGCATCTACCAATAAAATTGGTGATCCTTTAAGCCTTGTTCAACCACAAGTTTTTAACTTAGAAATTGGGATGAGGATATCCTTGATAGCTTCCATGTCTTGATGCTCAAATTGTCCATTGCCGGGGACACGGCTAAGTACTTAGATTTTACTCTCTCGAGAGGTGGTGCACTCTCCCCACAAGACTCGACATGCATCGAGACAAGATCTTTCAGAAGCCTTCCCTTAGACCAAATGGACGCATTCCAACCTATCACACCCTACCACCTTCTGTCCATATGGCTAAGTTATTGCAACCTATATGACCCAGGCAGAGCCCATATGCCATGTGGCTGCACTAGAATCTTCTCAACATTTGACATCTCAAATCTCTTTGTTCCTGGGTGGCTTTCCACAAGTGTGATACACAAGGTTGCCAGTCACTGGGACTTGTGTAACCACTCAACATATCCCATTCATACCATTCCACCCAGGTGATTCATTCACTTAGTAGTTTTATTAAACAAAACATAAGTCATAGACTTAGAAATATTTCATAGCATGAATATAATCCACCCTTGTTTTCTACTAGATAGAGTAAGCATACTAGTAGCAAGAATCTTAACTTAGGGAAAATTCTAATAAGGCATCATCTACTAGGATTTCCCAAGGCGTAGCATACTTAGTAAAAATTCCATGCAAGTCTTACTCAAAATATCACTAATGCATAGTCAAAATATTAGGACAAAATGTATGAAGCACCACTTGCCTTTTTAGTAGAGAATATAGATACACTCTTTGATCTTGCTATTGTCACACTCTTCAAAGTTCACTACAATTCAATCAAGCAAGCACATATTTCAAACTAGCATTCAAACAATTCACCACATAAAATAAAGAAAACAAAACAATGCATGCAAGCATGCAACAGATTGTTTTATTGGAAAAGTGGTTTCTAATAAGGTTATAAACATTTTAAAACACCTATTGGTTATTTATAAAAGTGGCAAAACCATTTAAAAACATGTTAGTGAAAATGGGCCATTTAAATCATTTTTGTTTTGCTAGAAATGATTTTACTAAAGGAATAATTTCTAGTGTTAGCCAAATATATTTTTTAAATACAAATGTTAGTGTTTATGTTCAAAGTGTTTTAAAAATAATCCATTTGCAAAAGGTTTCCCTCAAAAACCATTTTTAAATCATAGAAACATTTTTGTTTTACTAGAAATGCTTTTATTCAAAGGAATAATTCCTTGTGTTAACAAAATATATTTTTAAACCCAAAAGTGTGTGTTTTTGGTCAGTAGGTTCAAATCAAATCATTTGCAAAATATTTTACTCAAAAGGATTTTTTAGAATAAATTTTATATCCATAATAGTCCTACAAATGTTTCCGCAAAAACAACCAATTTTCCAGAAGAAAAATACAAAACTAAGGGCATTTTTGCGAAGTTCACATTTTTTTGAATCCATTGATATAAAATTTGTAAATTTGGACATGTAAAACAAAAGTTATGAATTTTACAAAATCCAACATCTAAAAGATCATTTGTGTTTTTAAAACAAAAGACAGGACACGTGGTTATTTCTTACTGGTCCATACCGGTTCAGCAGGATCGCGCGATGTGGTGCATTGGATCTAAGTTACAATGTGCGGTGCAGATCTAATGTACCATTTTGTTTAAGTGAAACTATTGTATCGCTTGGATCTAAATCCAACGGCTCGCATCTACTGGTCACTAACTAGCGGCGCTGGCTCAACAGTGAGTGGCGGCAGCGCTCTGCTCGCGGTGGTCTGGCTATTCTAGGAAGCGAGGGAGAGGGATGATATGCTCACCGGGTTCGCAGTGACGAGGGGAGGCTCGAGGTGGTCACAGTAGGGCAGGGGGTGCACGGAGGCGACGTAGATTGCTCGCCGGAGTCGTCTCTATCGTTGGGCACGCTCGACCATTGTCGGGGTCGTCACTACAGAGCATGCTAGGACAAGCGAACGGTGATGTTAGACGCGTAGGAAAGTGGTGAGTACAGGAGCATCAATAAGAGGGGAAGGCGTGATCGGATGTTACCAGTAAATGTCGCCAGAGTGAATGCAGACGACGACGGTGTTCGATCGAGGACGAAGACAAGATCCTAGGGCGCGCGTGTGCAAGCGGGAGGTACTGGTAGATGCGCAATGTTCTGGCGAGCATGGGCAAGGGGAGGTGAGGACTGGCCGGTATTTGAGCAAAAGTTCGCCGGAGCAGTGGTGGCGCTGGCGAGAAATTGAGGCAGCCCTAGGGCGGAGAGGAGATGGTGATTGAGGGGGAGAGAGGAGAGAGGAGCGCTTAAGAGGGCGTGGTCGCGGGAGGATTTACTGGCGCCATTGATGCGAATTGACGAGCATTCAACGGCGACAGAAACGGCCAGGAGCGGTTGGGGGCGGGTTCAGCGGATGGAGACGACGAAGCTGATGTGGCGTGGGGCCGGCGTGTCAGCGAGATGAGTGGGTTTATTTGTTGGTGAGAAAGAACGGCTCGCGGGAAAGGGAGAGGGGAGTCGGGTGGGCTGCTCTTGGGCCAGAATGGGCTAGGGTAGTTGGGCTGGGTTTTTCTGGGTCTGTTTCTTATTTTCTTTCTGATTCTTTTTCTTTTCCTTTTCTATTTTCTGTTTTTCAATTCAAACATTCATTTGAATACAGATTTCTTTATCAAACTTTTTCCATACTTTCAGTAAGTTCTGTTTATTAATGTATTTTAAAGTCTATTTCATAATAATTTCTTTTATTCTCTTATGGTTTATTATTTATTTAGACATTTGTCTTTATTTAAATAGGATTTAAATATGTTTCCAATCTATATTATTTTATTCAAATGTTTCAAACTTTTATTTGAATTCCAATTTTTCCAACCTTTTCAGTAGTTAATACTGTTTAATAATGTGTTTAAAATTCCATTTTAGATCACTTCAAGTATTCTTTTATGGTTTAATATTTGTATATTTATTCAAACCATTGAATCAAGCTTCCATTTGAATTCAAATTTCACCAAACCTTTTCAATAGGTTTAAACTATTGATTAGTGTGTTTAAATAATTCACTATGAATTATTTCAAACATTTTATTATGATTTAATATTTATTTAAATGAGGCCTTTGTCTTTATTTAAATGAATTTGAATATGGTTCCAAACCATATAATTCTATTTAATTAATCATTTATTCTTTTTAAGTTAATTAGATAACTTTTAATCCACTTTGCCTATTTCAATTATTTATTTTCTCATGATTTAATTAATCATTTATATTAGGGATTTTGTCTTTATTCAAAACAAATATGGTTCAAGTCCATATAAGTTTTTATTCAAATAATCTTTGTTCCTTTATTTTATTTGGATTATCTTTATTCCATTTGCTCATGGATTTAATTCAAGTTTTTAAATTGTCTCCTAAATAATTTTCTTGGGCTTTATTATTTAGTTTAGGCAATTTGTCTTTATTTAAATAAAACTGAATATGGTTTAATCCATATGATTTTATTTAAATAATCTTTTAATCCTTTTTATTATTCAATAAACTTCCATTTGATTTATTTATGGATTTGGCCAAGATTAAATTTGTCTTTTAAATATTCCTTATTTATTTCTTTCTTTCTTTGCCTTACAAAATCCATATCTTTTTATTTATAGATCCAAAATTGGTGATTCCAATTTGTAGAATTTTATTTAATATTTGTTTATCCTTTTAAATCCTTTTAGGATTATTTTGCTCACACTTTGGTATTGATTTTAGCTAGGAGCTTTATTTAGCCTTGGAAATTATTTCCTCTTATCTTATTAAATTCATAAGTTTTTATCTATGGCTCGAAATTAAATGAAACCAATTATATGGTTTTATAATATTTTTATTTATCATTTTTATGAATTATAAATGTTTGTTGCTGAATTTTATATGGATCAAATCCATAGTCTGAGAGAGATCTTGGAAATGATTTTCTTCCACTAGGGTTTTAGGGTTTTCGGTTTATTTTCCCCAAGTGTTTAAATTCAAGATTCTTTCCATGCATAAAATGCATTTGATCTTTGGAATTGATTTATTTCATTAAGATTTGGGGTTTTGGTTTAACTTTTCCAAATGTTTAAATTTCAAGATACATTCATTGATGAATGCATTTCACTTGATTGAAATTTTGTTGGATTCCCTTTTCATTCAAATTTTGTTCAAGAAGGGTTTTGATGTTTCCATTTAGAAGCAAAAAAGTTTTTGTTCACCCTAAATTTCAACAATTGTTTGTTTTGTTTATTTATTTTTCACATTTCAAAATTTGGAAAATTTTGGGATGTGACAGTCCACTATAAACTCCTACGCATGGTGTGTTACACCATTCCATGTATATTCTTGTTTTCAACTATCTTCCAATTAAAAACTATTTTGTTATGTGAAAACTTTGTGATTAAAGCCCTCACGAACTTGATGGCACACTTTATATTCTTTGCCCCTAATAAACTTGAACCATTATGACAACTTTGTTGTATATGCCTGCACTTATAAGTTGGAATTAGCAGAACCGTGCTATCACGGGGAACGTTTTCAACATTGCACTTGTACTTTGTACTCAGTTGATATCATATTCTTTTCTCTATGGATGTCACCGGTGTGAAATAAAGAGGGAACTTGTAAGTCCATGGAGTTTGTATCATGTGTTAGAGAAACGCCTAGCCACTAGCCTAAGACATGCCTAATCATGGTAGAAGCTTGCAGCATCACCATAATGAGCTATCTATGAAGCATCCTCAATAAAAAGCTATGCATATGGTAAATAAAAAGATTGTTGATATGCTCATTGTCTGCTTGCCTTGTCATTTTGGTTATAGGAAATCTCATGTACCATGTGCAAGGGGTACCCCGTTGGCGTTTCTCAATGATATGCAAATACTTACAATGACAAGAACTTACCTGGACCCAAAGTTGAGTATGCATGAGTGTGGCCCTCGTATTCAAGGGACTTGAGATTGCCAACTTATACTTCGTCAATCATATACTCCAGCTTTGCCACTTGAACCTTAACCACTTCAAGATGCTTATGATAGGGGCAATGAGGGCTAAAAGCTAACAAGTACCATAATTTTTTGAAGCACTTTCTGAAATTTGTAATCCCTGTTTCCTTTACAAAAAGGCCTTTCTTCCACCATTATTTGAGTATCCACCTTCTACCTTTAGGAACCATTAAGAGAGCATAGTTGTCATTCTGTGTCTAGTGTTCCAAAGCTTATTAATTGATGCTGATATTATTTGTTCTTATGCTATTTGTTTCTAGTCACCCTTGTGAACTTTGAAGGTGTCCTATGCATCTATATTGCTACTCTATGAGGGACAAGCTGATTTCCATTATGCTATGTTTTCTGTATGTGAAACAAACAATCGTTTTTCAATGCATGTTATTCATGATCTTTGTTTGTAGATTGTCATGTTGAATGCATAGTTACTATGTCCTATTGTTAGAACTCCAGCTTTCATGCACATGTTTAGAGTTCTTTGATCCCAGCTTTCAATGGTTGGATCTTTATTGTGAGGGTGCATGTCACCTCAAAAATTATTCTTTTTATCACTTACCTACTCGAGGATGAGCAGGAGTTAAGCTTGGGGATGTTGATACGTCGGAAACGTATCTATAATTTTTGATGCTCCATGCTTGTTTGGTATCTACTTTGCTTTACTTGTCCACACTTTGAGGTGCTTTTTACATGTTTTTTGGTACTAACCTACTAACAAGTTGCAACAGTGACAGATGCCTGTTTTCTGCTGTTTTTGGTTTCAGAAAAGTTAGTAAAGAAATATTCTCGGAATTGGACAGGAAAAACGTCCAAGTCAATTACTTTCCGTGGGGAACAAGAAGTCCGAAGGGAAGACGAGGAGGCGTGCCAGGGCGGCTAAACCCCCATAGGCGCAGGTGGGCCCTACCCCACGCTGTAACTACCTCGGTGAATTACGCTCCTAGTTACAAGCCTGGATGAGCGGAAATGGTTAAAATAGTACGGTGGGGCCCAAATGCCACTCACAGGTAGACCTTTCGGCCGTCCTAACCATTTCCAAACATCAGGACAAGAACGGGCGGCGTAATCGGCAGGCGAAGGGATCAACTACATACACAAATGAGTATGTATGCAAGCCACCATACAACAGTCCTCAGAGCCATTCCATCTAAAAGAAATAGAAATATTGCAACGCCATACAGCAAGATCCAAATATCCTAGATAGATCTATAGTTTAGGATATCTCCTCATACATCAAACATCAGAGTATCAGGCGGAAGCGGTAAACAAGATCCGAGTACGGATAAGAAGCAAATCGGCATAAGATGCCCCATAAATAAACACATCCCGCCCACAGATCTCACGGATCCCCGTTCCCGGAATCTCTACACCAAATGATCGTTGCCCACATCGTCCGTCTCCTCCACCCAGTATCCATCTTGTGAGTGTACCTGTTCATCTGAATCAAATAATTTATCGGGTGAGACCCTAGGGGTACTCAGCAAGTCTTTATGCCTCTAAAGGGGACACAACCTGGGGTGACGCAATTGCAGCAAAAGATAAACCCTAACAATTCTATAGATACTCGCTAACCATCCGCCTAACCAAAGATAGATGGATGTCCGTGAATTAATAACAACAGTTATAACAGTAATATTAACAGATCCATCCTCCTCCTCGCTTACCAACGAGGAAGCGGACGAACAACCCCCCATCCGTTGGCAGTTTTATTATCCATTCCATGAGTGTTGCACTATTTACTAGTCAGTTACTTAGTCAAATTAAAAGCGGTACTTTAGTTATACTTGTCTATGATCGAGAAACTGTGCTCCAAGTCGTCCATAACCGCGGACACGGCTTTCAGAAAGTTTTACCCTGCAGGGGTGCACAAATAGCAACACACACTCGATCAACCTCGGAAAAACCAAATCAAAACCCAACGAGGCTTTCACGACAAAGCAATCACAAGATTCAGAAATATTTCAGGGGGCCACCCCATTAAGTATACCCGCAACGAAGCTGGCCGGCTCCGAGACGGACTCAAGGTTTGGGTGGACGGCTGTAAACGACTGGGAACCCGAAAGTGTGACTGGGCTTGTCGATACCGCGAAATCGTGTCCCTATCCTAAACAGTACAGGTGCAGTACCTCGCACAATTTTAAATAAAGCAGTAAAGCATGGCATAAGTACAAGATAGTAAATAAAACCACAAACTAGTTTGTGGCCCCAAGAAATAAGAATGAATCAAGCTCTGGCTCAGGGGGGTCCCATAAGCCTCCCGGATGTGGATAGCGCGAATATTCAAGGAACAGGAATCAAGTACTCGGGGTCCTACGGGACATAAGTGAGCATGAAAAACCAAATAGCATATATTTCTCACCGGTGCCACTTTCATTAGTTATCCCATACTACTCAGGTTAAGTTGTTTAGGTACCTCGTTATCCATCAGACACTCACATACCCTACACATGCTGTTCTACGACCCGCATGGCTCAAACAACTCCTGTAGTAATGGCTCATGGGATGGAGGAACAAGCTTCGGTGGGGTTTAAAAGTAAAGGCTATGCAGTACTTGGGATTCAGTTTAATGCAATCGCGACTCAATGATGCAAGAATAAGATAGAGGCAATAGGAACTATATTTATGCAAGCATGTGGTAGTGCTTGCCTGGCAGCTCAGTTGAAGCGAGAGAAGGATCTGGGTAGTGCTCCTGGGTTTCTTGATAAATCCCCTGCTCAGCGTCTATTCGAAGAAGAACCAAACAAACAAGGGCCAACATAAATAAAGTGCACAAGCATAAGAATAAAATGCGACAAGCAAACAATCATGCCATGATGAATGATGCATAATTTGCATGGCAATAATGTAGCATGGCATGGGTGAGGTGTGGTATACAAGAATAAAGCATTTTATTGAGTTTTAGTCACATTTTATACCCAAATAAGTTGCTGTACTCTTTATATTTATATGATGCATGCTGCAAAACAGAACATGGAATGCATAAACAGAAAGGTCTCGTCGAGCTGATCATTTTAGACATATCATTTGTTAAATTTGGAGTTATAAAACAAAAGTTATTAATTAATTAAGGCAAAAGGGCATTTTATTGTAATTTTAACCAACTCGAAAATTAAAGTGTCCAAAATATATTTTGAATGGAAGATTTGAATTCCTCATATTTTCTGATTTCAAAACATATATTATTTATATGATTTGAATTTGAGAATTAAAAGTTATTATAAAACAGAATTGAATTTGAATTTGAAATAATTTTAAAAGATTTGTATTAAACAGAAAAGAGCAGAAACTTTTGTTACTTAGCCCAGACTTAGACACAGTCAGTGACAGGTGGGACCAGGCTGACTGGAGGAGCACACGCGCGAGAAAAACTTTTTACACCGGGGCTTGACCTAGCCACAGCAGATGACAGGTGGGGCCACGGCAGCCTCAGGGCCACACGCGGGCGCGCCAGCGGGGACGCGACACGTGGGTTATCCAGGGAGCGCGGGTTGAGGGCATTTATCTGCGGGGGTGTTCTTGCAAAACGAACAGAGAGGCTGACGGTGGGCTCGGTGACGGCGGTTCAGGCGGGAAAAAGGGCAGGGTGTTTTCTGAAAAAGTGTCGCCGACGCTGGACTGTCTGTTGCGCGCCGTCTGCAGAGAACAGGGGATCGGCCGGAGTTCGGACGACGATGGCGACCAAACGGCGGCGAATCTCGCCAAGCCGCAAAAAGGAAAAACGCAGAGGGTTGTGCGGGCTACCTTTTTCGTTTAGCAAGCTCGCACGGAGGCGGCCTACAGCGCGCGGGGCACGACGAAAAACAGAGGCGGGACGGAAGCTGCTGCAGCTGCTGCTGTCTGCCAGAACGCGGCGCGCGGCGGTGCACGGAGGCTGCTCGAAGGAGCGCGGCGGCGTTGCGGCGAGCTAGAGAGGAAAAGGGGATGTCCAGGAGGAAGATGGTACTCACGGGAGTGCGCCCGCGAAGTCGTGGGAGCAGCGGTGGCGGGGTACTGGCGCAGTGCTCGCGGCACCGAGCTTCGGGAGCATGGCGTCTACGGTGGCGCGGCGGCAACTCCGGCGACCTTCCGACGAGGGTCACGTACATGTCGAAGAAGAGGAGGCCAGGGAGCCTCCTGGCGCCAGGCACAGGCCCGGTGGCCATCATCTCGAGCCGGCACAGGGGAAGGCCGAGCTAGGGTTTTGGGGCAGCATGGAGGTGGCCATGGCCAAGCTTGGGGAAGTAGGGAGGAGGGAGAGGGATCTGGGCGCCTCCTGGGTAGCTCGGAGGTGGTTGGGGAGATAAGGGAGAGAGGAGAGAGGCACATGGGATGGTGGTGGTTTTGCAAAAAGGTGAGGAAGGAGTGATCGGGCCAGGTCTTCTCTCCCTCCTTCTTCTCCTTGTCTTGAAGCCAAAGAAATAAGTGGGGGCAGATAAGGGGTGTGAAGTGGTGGGCCTGCCTGGTGGGGATAGAGGGGGAAGCCGAGAGAGAGGGGGAGGGGAGGGGTAGCTCGGGTTAGGTAGGGCTAGGGTTAGGAGAGGCTCGGGTTAGCTAGGTCTAGAGAGAGGAGAGGTGGTCTCGGTTTAGGGTTTGGGAGAGAGGGGGGGCATGGTGATAGGGATAGGTGATTAGTGTTAGGATCTTAGATAGAGGATTTAGAGAGAGGGGGTTAGATGAGGGTGTTGGTTATGATCACACTTGATCATGCAAGGCATAATCAAGGAGATGAAGAAAGAGACACAAGGCTAGGAAAACAACAAGGTGGAAAAGTTGAGAGATAAGAGGGAGAGATCCAAAAGAGATATACACCACTCCACAATTCAAATAAAAACCAAAAGACTAGGATGTGGTGGTGCTTGCATGGCCTATGCAGATTAATTAATGCCATGCTTATTCTTGTGAAAACAATATTAATAACATGGCATTATTCCTATGCATTCCCAAAAAGTGGAACGAAGCCAAGCAAAAGAATTTAAAGGAAAGTTCCAGATGGAGTAGATGGACATGATCACATTTGATTATTATTGGGACTTGCTAGTGTGTATATTCCACTAGATGTTTAATAGTCCCAAAAATATCCCAACATGAGCATAAATCCATGATAATCCATATGAGAGCTAGGAAAAAGGAGCACTACTCATAATGCATGCAAAGGTGGCTCCACATATCAACAATGTGAAAACAACATGATGCTAAGATGAGAGCATGTGGAAATAGAATTGGATCCATCCCAACCCACATGAGCTAGAGGTAAAACCCAATAAAGTGCAAAGCTCATATTTAGTTGGATGGTGGAATTATAGGTGGTGGCAGAGAAAGGTGATGGAGTTGAATAAAATATATGCCCCCAACTCAACTTGGGCATTTAAACAATATATCAAGAACCAAATACAATATCAAGAGGCAAATACAATTAATAATGCATATGATAGAAGACCCAAAACAAAAAGGGTTTTATATGATGCTCAAATGCAAGGTGGCATGATGACATGAGCATGATATAATTATGATGCAACAATTATATATAGGAAGTAGCATTTATACAGACTAGGCTAGTAGCATTGCAATTGTTAGACAATTGGGATGCTACAACTCTCCCCCACTAAACAAGAATCTCGCCCCGAGATTCCTAGGAAAAAGAAAACAACACAAGGAGAGGCGGGTGTTCGAACGAAGGTGACCCTCACGTTCCCAAATTGATGAACAACGGAATGGTGCGACCACTACACCTTGCAAAACTTGCTAGACTTGTTGCGAGTCTTGCGTTTTGCTTGAGAAACAACGGGTTAGAAGAGTTGAAGGATTGTCGTGAGACAAGAAGGATAGGATGGGCATAGCTCCGGTTTTCTCAAGATCATGATAAAAGAATATAACCACTTGTGAAAGAAAAGGAGAAGATGATGTATCATGGATAAAGAAAGACACCGTTAAGATTAAAGATTTACCGATACGAGAGAGGATGAATCTTTGTCTCGCCGGAAGGAAGGAGCTAGATTGGAGAGGTTTTGAACCACTATTACAATAGCATCGTATCTTCTCTCGGATTTGAGAAAAGAAGTTCGGAAACAATATTGCCTTCAAACAATAGAGTCCCTTGATATCAATAGAAAGATTTAGTTAGACATCGTCGGATTAGATTCTTGTTGCGCCGGTAAGAACCAAGGATCACGCAATTGAGGTGCGCGGATATAACTTCCAGAGATGGATGTGAAGCCAGATCATGGTGGAATCCCGAGAAGCAAAGAATATGGAGGATCTGGAGTTTATTGTAGAGATACTTATTGCTTTCTTTAGCCTTGAGGCTAACGCAATAGATTTGCGGCTGATGGCATCATCCATAATTGGCTTTACCACAGAAAAAGAATTGATGAAACAAAGAGAGAGATGGTTTCCTTTAATCTTGTTTGGGGATATCGAGCATCGGTAGAATGATTAGGATAGAAAAAGGTTTGCGTTTGTTTCCACCAGATAATTGAGGATTTTGCTCCGTGTAGAAAGGGTGAGATCACCAACAAGAGATTATTGATTACTTTCTTCGAAAGAGCACTCCGGAAAAACAAGGACGGAAGTAAAAGTATCAAGGGATAAAGGCCACTTCTAACTTCCGTGGAATGAGTGAAATCACATTAATTCACCAATTCAATGTACAAGAGCGAATGATAAGAGTAGTGGTATGGTAGCTACTCCATCCCGCACTCAAAGCATTACTCCGCACATGAATAAGAAAAACATGCAACCCAACTACCGAAACAGACTGAAGGTGTTGGCAAAAACTCATAGAACTCCGTTAGAAAACAAGGATAGATGCAAACGATTCGCCGGATTCATAGATAGATAAAGATGATGATGTTGTCGTCATGTCGGAAGTACCAAGCCACCGGAAAGATATAAAGGAAGATCACGGAGACAACTGCAAAATTTCGCAGATATAGAAAAAGATAGTACCACTTGAATAGAAGGAATACAAGATCTGGAAGGTCTTCATGGCCTCCGGTGGATTGAGCATAGACGATAGAGCGAGAGGGTTTCAAGAGATTACTTAACGAGATTGAGTTGAAAGAACTCCATGTTCTTCTTAAAATGATTGAGAGAGATTTAGCAGTCTTGAGGAAATCTTCAGCGGAACGACGATGATAACTTGCCAACAAGGAACAAATCCGGATTGGTTGAAGATGGAGGATGGAATTAACAATGGACTTGCTGATTCCAGAGTTGAAGTAATGTATTTAGCAGAAGGACGTGGTCGAGATATGTGACTTCAAAAAGTTAGAATTCTCACTTTGAGACTTTGCACACAGGCAGTGCTCACGAAGCTCGAGAGAAAGAGACACAGACGATCTTCCATGTCCTTCCATAGATATCGAATAGGCAAGCATATTATCAACATATACCACCATGGATTAACAGTTACACAGATAAAGAGATCTTGGATAAGAACCGATGATAGCTCATACCTTAAGCAAAGCTATCAGAGACGAAAAGATGCAATTCCGTCGTATCCAGGAGAATTGTGCAGATATGGGGTTCAAAAAGATGTGCAGCTTGATGAACAGATGATAGACCGCCGTAGTGCTTGGAGAAACTCTGGATTGCCAAAGATGCTTGAATATGCATAGATATGATCACGGTGTACTCAAAATCACAGGAGATAACCGTCACCATTTGGAGGATAGTGGTGATTACATTTTCCATATTCCACTCAAGATAAGTGTCATATAGCTATGCCGAGAACCAAATTACAATCAACATCATCGGATCGACACATGTTATGTAATTAGCCCAAGAGAATTGGAGATGAAAAGAAACTCTAGGATTAAGCGCCGGTGACAAAAGAATGAGTTAGCATGGACATGCTGATAAAAGGGAGATATATAACGTTTCACACACGACTGAAAAGGAGTGTGGAAGCACAGATGTATCAAAGAAAATTTTTCCGCATTTTCGGCATTAAAATACCAATAGATGCGCAAAATCACTTATCAGGTAGAGATTAGCAACAGATGCTTACACAGAATGTGGAGTTGCTAGAAGGAAGGACACCCTTAAGAAGATGGCACCAGTTAACAAGGAGTCAGATAGATCGCGCCGGTATTCAAAATCCTGTCAGTATGGAATGTACCAACAGTTGATAACCAAAGGCAGATAAAGATAACACGTTGGATACAACAGATAGACAAGGAATTACACACACACACACACTCAACCTATGGTACTACGGAAACCCAGAACACGTGAATCCTAGTTTGAACTTTTAAGAAGAGGATTGAAAATGTTACACTTCCTTACCAGAAAAGGGTGGGTGGGAGGGTAAGAAGAAAAGTGGAAGCAGTCCTACTCTCGCGTTTTGTTTTTCCCTAGTATACATAGCTACCAAAATATTTGCTAGACTGACAATGACCATTTGGCTGAGACCCTGAAGGGCGGGATGGCTCTGATACCAATTGTAACTACCTCGGTGAATTACGCTCCTAGTTACAAGCCTGGATGAGCGGAAATGGTTAAAATAGTACGGTGGGGCCCAAATGCCACTCACAGGTAGACCTTTCGGCCGTCCTAACCATTTCCAAACATCGGGACAAGAACGGGCGGCGTAATCGGCAGGCGAAGGGATCAACTACATACACAAATGAGTATGTATGCAAGCCACCATACAACAGTCCTCAGAGCCATTCCATCTAAAAGAAATAGAAATATTGCAACGCCATACGGCAAGATCCAAAATCCTAGATAGATCTATAGTTTAGGATATCTCCTCATACATCAAACATCAGAGTATCAGGCGGAATCGGAAAACAAGATCCGAGTACGGATAAGAAGCAAATCGGCATAAGATGCCCCATAAATAAACACATCCCGCCCACAGATCTCACGGATCCCCATTCCCGGAATCTCTACACCAAATGATCGTTGCCCACATCGTCCGTCTCCTCCACCCAGTATCCATCTTGTGAGTGTACCTGTTCATCTGAATCAAATAATTTATCGGGTGAGACCCTAGGGGTACTCAGCAAGTCTTTATGCCTCTAAAGGGGACACAACCTGGGGTGACGCAATTGCAGCAAAAGATAAACCCTAACAATTCTATAGATACTCGCTAACCATCCGCCTAACCAAAGATAGACGGATGTCCGTGAATTAATAACAACAGTTATAACAGTAATATTAACAGATCCATCCTCCTCCTCGCTTACCAACGAGGAAGCGGACGAACAACCCCCCATCCGTTGGCAGTTTTATTATCCATTCCATGAGTGTTGCACTATTTACTAGTCAGTTACTTAGTCAAATTAAAAGCGGTACTTTAGTTATACTTGTCTATGATCGAGAAACTGTGCTCCAAGTCGTCCATAACCGCGGACACGGCTTTCAGAAAGTTTTACCCTGCAGGGGTGCAAAAATAGCAACACACACTCGATCAACCTCGGAAAAACCAAATCAAAACCCAACGAGGCTTTCACGACAAAGCAATCACAAGATTCAGAAATATTTCAGGGGGCCACCCCATTAAGTATACCCGCAACGAAGCTAGCAGGCTCCGAGACGGACTCAAGGTTTGGGTGGACGGCTGTAAACGACTGGGAACCCGAAAGTGTGACTGGGCTTGTCGATACCACGAAATCGTGTCCCGACCCTAAACAGTACAGGTGCAGTACCTCGCACAATTTTAAATAAAGCAGTAAAGCATGGCATAAGTACAAGATAGTAAATAAAACCTCAAACTAGTTTGTGGCCCCAAGAAATAAGAATGAATCAAGCTCTGGCTTAGGGGGGTCCCATAAGCCTCCCGGATGTGGATAGCGCGAATATTCAAGGAACAGGAATCAAGTACTCGGGGTCCTACGGGACACAAGTGAGCATGAAAAACCAAATAGCAGATATTGCTCACCGGTGCCACTTTCATTAGTTATCCCATACTACTCAGGTTAAGTTGTTTAGGTACCTCGTTATCCATCAGACACTCACATACCCTACACATGCTGTTCTACGACCCGCATGGCTCAAACAACTCCTGTAGTAATGGCTCATGGGATGGAGGAACAAGCTTCGGTGGGGTTTAAAAGTAAAGGCTATGCAGTACTTGGGATTCAGTTTAATGCAATCGCGACTCAATGATGCAAGAATAAGATAGAGGCAATAGGTACTATATGTATGCAAGCATGTGGTAGTGCTTGCCTGGCAGCTCAGTTGAAGCGAGAGAAGGATCTGGGTAGTGCTCCTGGGTTTCTTGATAAATCCCCTGCTCAGCGTCTATTCGAAGAAGAACCAAACAAACAAGGGCCAACATAAATAAAGTGCACAAGCATAAGAATAAAATGCGACAAGCAAACAATCATGCCATGGTGAATGATGCACAATTTGGATGGCAATAATGTAGCATGGCATGGGTGAGGTGTGGTATACAAGAATAAAGCATTTTATTGAGTTTTAGTCACATTTTATACCCAAATAAGTTGTTGTACTCTTTATATTTATATGATGCATGCTGCAAAACAGAACATGGAATGCATAAACAGAAAGGTCTCGTCGAGCTGATCATTTTAGACATATCATTTGTTAAATTTGGAGTTATAAAACAAAAGTTATTAATTAATTAAGGCAAAAGGGCATTTTATTGTAATTTTAACCAACTCGAAAATTAAAGTGTCCAAAATATATTTTGAATGGAAGATTTGAATTCCTCATATTTTTCTGATTTCAAAACATATATTATTTATATGATTTGAATTTGAGAATTAAAAGTTATTATAAAACAGAATTGAATTTGAATTTGAAATAATTTTAAAAGATTTGTATTAAACAGAAAAGAGCAGAAACTTTTGTTACTTAGCCCAGACTTAGACACAGTCAGTGACAGGTGGGACCAGGCTGACTGGAGGAGCACACGCGCGAGAAAAACTTTTTACACCGGGGCTTGACCTAGCCACAGCAGATGACAGGTGGGGCCACGGCAGCCTCAGGGCCACACGCGGGCGCGCCAGCGGGGACGCGACACGTGGGTTATCCAGGGAGCGCGGGTTGAGGGCATTTATCTGCGGGGGTGTTCTTGCAAAACGAACAGAGAGGCTGACGGTGGGCTCGGTGACGGCGGTTCAGGCGGGAAAAAGGGCAGGGTGTTTTCTGAAAAAGTGTCGCCGACGCCGGACTGTCTGCTGCGCGCCGTCTGCAAAGAACAGGGGATCGGCCGGAGTTCGGACGACGATGGCGACCAAACGGCGGCGAATCTCGCCAAGCCGCAAAAAGTAAAAACGCAGAGGGTTGTGCGGGCTATACCTTTTTTGTTTAGCAAGCTCGCACGGAGGCGGCCTACAGCGCGCGGGGCACGACGAAAAACAGAGGCGGGACGGAAGCTGCTGCAGCTGCTGCTGTCTGCCAGAATGCGGCGCGCGGCGGTGCACGGAGGCTGCTCGATGGAGCGCGGCGGCGTTGCGGCGAGCTAGAGAGGAAAAGGGGATGTCCAGGAGGAAGATGGTACTCACGGGAGTGCGCCCGCAAAGCCGTGGGAGCAGCGGTGGCGGGGTACTGGCGCAGTGCTCGCGGCACCGAGCTTCGGGAGCATGGCGTCTATGGCGGCGCGGCGGCAACTCCGGCGACCTTCCGACGAGGGTCACGTACAGGTCGAAGAAGAGGAGGCCAGGGAGCCTCCTGGCGCCAGGCACAGGCCCGGTGGCCATCATCTCGAGCCGGCACAGGGGAAGGCCGAGCTAGGGTTTTGGGGCAGCATGGAGGTGGCCATGGCCAAGCTTGGGGAAGTAGGGAGGAGGGAGAGGGATCTGGGCGCCTCCTGGGCAGCTCGAAGGTGGTTGGGGAGATAAGGGAGAGAGGAGAGAGGCACATGGGATGGTGGTGGTTTTGCAAAAAGGTGAGGAAGGAGTGATCGGGCCAGGTCTTCTCTCCCTCCTTCTTCTCCTTGTCTTGAAGCCAAAGAAAGAAGTGGGGGCAGATAAGGGGTGTAAAGTGGTGGGCCTGCCTGGTGGGGAGAGAGGGGGAAGCCGAGAGAGAGGGGGAGGGGAGGGGTAGCTCGGGTTAGGTAGGGCTAGGGTTAGGAGAGGCTCGGGTTAGCTAGGTCTAGAGAGAGGAGAGGTGGTCTCGGGTTAGGGTTTGGGAGAGAGGGGGGCATGGTGATAGGGATAGGTGATTAGTGTTAGGATCTTAGATAGAGGATTTAGAGAGAGGGGGTTAGATGAGGGTGTTGGTTATGATCACACTTGATCATGCAAGGCATAATCAAGGAGATGAAGAAAGAGACACAAGGCTAGGAAAACAACAAGGTGGAAAAGTTGAGAGAGAAGAGGGAGAGATCCAAAAGAGATATACACCACTCCACAATTCAAATAAAAACCAAAATACTAGGATGTGGTGGTGCTTGCATGGCCCATGCAGATTAATTAATGCCATGCTTATTCTTGTGAAAACAATATTAATAACATGGCATTATTCCTATGCATTCCCAAAAAGTGGAACGAAGCCAAGCAAAAGAATTTAAAGGAAAGTTCTAGATGGAGTAGATGGACATGATCACATTTGATTATGATTGGGACTTGCTAGTGTGTATATTCCACTAGATGTTTAATAGTCCCAAAAATATCCCAACATGAGCATAAATCCATGATAATCCATATGAGAGCTAGGAAAAAGGAGCACTACTCATAATGCATGCAAAGGTGGCTCCACATATCAACAATGTGAAAACAACATGATGCTAAGATGAGAGCATGTGGAAATAGAATTGGATCCATCCCAACCCACATGAGCTAGAGGTAAAACCCAATAAAGTGCAAAGCTCATATTTAGTTGGATGGTGGAATTATAAGGTGGTGGCAGAGAAAGGTGATGGAGTTGAATAAAAGATATGCCCCCAACTCAACTTGGGCATTTAAACAATATATCAAGAACCAAATACAATATCAAGAGGCAAATACAATTAATAATGCATATGAGAGAAGACCCAAAACAAAAAGGGTTTTATATGATGCTCAAATGCAAGGTGGCATGATGACATGAGCATGATATAATTATGATGCAACAATTATATATAGGAAGTAGCATTTATACAGACTAGGCTAGTAGCATTGCAATTGTTAGACAATTGGGATGCTACACACGCCTGGGTAGGGTTTGCCCCCTCTGGCCGCCGCCTCAGCCTCCCCCTTCGCCTATAAGAAGCCCCCGATGCAGAAACCCTAAGCACCCAATCAAATCTCCACGAAACCGTCAGTAGCCGCCGCCACCATCATCCCTAGATCGAGGGGGATCTGAAGTTCTTCTCGGCACCCTGCCAGAGGGGAGATCATCCCGGAGGCCTTCTCTCTAGTATGATGCGTGAGTAGTTCCACCTTGGACTATGGGTCCATGTAGTAGCTAGATGGTTGTGTCTCCTCCTTTGTGCTTTCATGTATAGATCTTGTGAGCTCCGTTCATGATCAAGATCTAATCTATTTGTAATCATGCATGTTGTGTTTGAGGGGATCCGATGGATATTGAGATTATTATGTTGGTTTGATTAATGGTTTTGTCTTTATGATTCTATCATGTCTGTGTTGTTTGTGATCTTGCATGCTCTCCGTTGTTAGTAGCTATCTTGGCCAAGTAGTTGCTAGTGACTCCAAGAGGGGGTATTTATGCTCGATAGTGGGTTCATGCCTCTACTTTCCAAGGGAAGTGACAGAAATCTCTTCCATTGTAGATGTGTTGTTGCCACTAGGGAGAAAACAATGGTCTCTTGTTCATGGAACATGTGGACTATTTACCTTACACACTTTGCTTAAAGCAGTTGTCTATTGCTTGCAACTTAATACTGGAGGGGGTTCGGATGATAACCTGAAGGTGGAATTCTAGTCATAGATGAAGTTGGATGGTGGTCTATGTATCTTGTTGTACTGCCCAATCGAATCTCATAGGATCTTTCTGACTAGTACTTGCATTGTTATGCCTTGCTCAGTTCCTATCAATTGCCCTGCTGTAATTTGTTTACCCTTCATTCCATGTTGTTTATCTAAGGAGAGCACCTCTAGTGAACTATGGACCCCGGTCCAATCTTTACCATTGATACATCTTCCATTGTTACTTGTTTACTTGCTGCAAACCATTACCTTCCACACCATACGTCTAATCCTTTGTTACAGCAAACCGGTGAGCTTGACAACCTCACTGATTCGTTGCGGCAAAGTCTTGAGTTTGTGTTACGCAGGTCTTCGTGTTGCTTGCAACACCTGTGTGACGTTTCCTTCCTCCTTCTGGTTCGATAACCTCGGTCTCTACTGAGGGAATACTTGTTGTTGTGCTGATCACACCTTGCTCTTGGGGTTTCCAACGAAGTGCTCCATGTCAGCACCATCAAGGACTCACTGCTGAACTAGTGCAGGTTCGGCTCCTCCTAACACCTAGTCTTGTGCCGCCAGAGGCAGCTTGTTAGACACCGGCAGCAACGACAGCTCCAGCGCTGCCACCGGCTCCTGACCCGGAAGCACCTCCTGCACCATCGGCAGCTCCAGGACGACCCTGTGGATGAAGTTGTCGTTGTTCAGGAACTGGTCCAAGTAGTTGGTAAAGATGTTGGCGCCGGTGAACACCACCATCTCGCAGCCACAGTGGAAGGCCTGGTCGTAGAGGAGACGGGTGTCCCTGAAGTTGACGAACTTGACCATCAACGTCCCGCCATCTGAAGTGCTATGGAGACCGTACATACGGTACTTGCGGCGACCATAGCCAGCGTCGAGGAAGGTGCACGCCAGCTTCCATGGTGTTCTCCATGTGGATAAGGCCCAAATGCGCAGGGCATTGTCCTCCTATGCGGCGATGTTGATGTCTTTCCGCTCCGGTACGGCGGGCGGCAGCCAAAAGGTGGCCATGGATGACTGACGAGGACATAGACGATTGCTGGAAGCTGGGGGATTGGATATGCTTTGGTGCTCTGGGATCATGGTGAAGAAGAGAAAATAGTAAATAAGAAGGAGGTGATCCGAGATTAATGTGGCATATTAGCCGAACCGAGGGGGCAATCAATGTCGCTGATGAAACCGATGTGTGTGGCAAATATGGATGACGAAGACTAGGGTAAGCCGATAGGATGGAACCTTGCCTCTTCTTCTCTCACTCGATAGGCACAGTCATAATTTTGGGGTGCCTCCGAGGCGACCACGACCCGCCTCATCATCCGCCCTCCACTAGCCATGGCACGGCTAGACATGCGGAGCATGGCACGGCTTCTCCATCCTTTCATGCTTAAAATATTCCAACTTACATTTTTTAATGCACTTCATCAGGACTTGGCTAGCCTTCTTATATTTTACTCTGAGGAAGAAAATACCGCATTCACATGGACCCGGCGTAGGTTGGTACTCAAGTTCGTTCTTTTTACTCATCTTACCACCTCCGCATTGCCCAATCCATCCAGCATCATCCCGAAAAATCTCATCCTCTCGTTGCCGCCTCCTCTCACCACCGCTTCCCATCCCCACAGTCGTCATCTCTAGCGCTGTGCAAATCAATCTGCCTATCACCACAAAGCCGACTGTGACCCAGAACAGCAAGGTATGATCTAATATATCCCTTGTATAGAAACATTCATAGTTCCTCTTTTCTGTACTAATTCCATTTTCTGTCTCTAAACCAATTTTGCGGATCTCTTTCATTCCCCTCTATTTCGTTCATGATCTTTTAAATTTGCATAAATTCAATTGTATTGAGATTGATGTACTCTTTCGAAGTGAATACTTGACAAAAAACGTTGCTTGCTGCTGGGGATATCATTTTGTTACTTGAACTGGTTATAATTCCATGCATTTTAGTGCTATAATAAGTATCTTGTAATGCCATTTATAGGTTCTGATTCCAAGCAAGGTAGAAGATCATGGACAGTTCCAGCGATGATGAGATCTGCTACACTAACTTTTATGTAACTGATAGTGATGAGGAAGAACTTGCGGCTATAAGGGGTAAAGTTTTACTTGGATTGTGAAATTAATTAGACTATGCAGCAATATACTCCTCTCTAAGATTTATTTTTCTTTCATGTAGGTCCTTCTTATGAGTGCAAAGATTGGTTCGAAAGTTACATTGTTTACGGCAATAATGTGCGTTTATCATACAGAAGGTGGGATTTTCTTGAGAATAAAGTCTCCTAGATCAAACCTGACATACCTTTCTATGTCTGCGAGCTCACCTCTTCTTTACTCGGTGAGGGAGGGGGAAGGATGGTAAGTGGCCGTCTGAGAATGTCTGATTCAAAAGATTTGCCTAAGAAATTTGTAGGATTAAATCTGTATATAGGAAATTTTACCAAGATGTTTGTTACATTTGTAGGATTGATTCCCATAGGAATTGTTTCTAAGGATTCCTTTGCACTAGATTTCGAAGGAAATCAAACAATCCTACGTTTATTTTCTCTATCATACTTCGAATCAAGCAGTCATCTTTTTTACTATTTCACCGGTCAGCAAGCCCAAAACTACGGATAACTATTTTCTTCTGGTTTCAGTGCTTCTCACAGGATTACAGTCAGAACGTCTTGAAGAATCATCTGCGTGAAAAAAGAAATGTGAGTGTGACCAATGAGTTGTACAAAGGTTATCATGAAGTCGTGATTGCCATTGGCGATGACGGGCGTGCGGTGATCACTACTGGTAGGAGCTGGCGATATGTTGTCAGGGACGCGGAGCTCTTATAACGTAAAACGGCTATCTTCTGGTCCAAGGAACGCCCATGTGGATTTCGTATCAACCTGTTCAGTGGTATCCCGATTAATTAGAGGTTGTGATATGAAATTCATCAAACTTGTATTACTCCTATCTGACCAGGAGGCATTCTAGGAACCAAGAAGGTTCCTAAAAAACTACTGTACTTATATTACCCACTATTTCTCCTGGATGGAACTATGGAACTGAGCAACTACGGGCATGTGCAGTGTTGGTCAAATGAGGCCTTAGACATAGGTCTAAACACTCCACCGGTGGTAGCTAAGCACAAAATTGCTAGACCCGAGTCTAGTTCTAGTCCCAGTGTCTAGTATAGAGTTGACACCTATAACCATATAGGTTCGCCTAGCTACTGTGTCACAATAAGCACCGGGAGGAGAGAATGATAGACTAAAAAATTCTAACAATGGGTCCCATGAGTGGTGCCTAAGAGTTGATACACGTTGCAGCAATTTTGTGTTTCTTAGACTCGTGTCTAAGTTTTTTTAGACACAGCCAAACATTGTACACGCTACTAGTAGTACTCATGCTTGTATTAGTACTCGGCTTTTGGTGCCTAGTAGTACTCCTGGATGGAACAATGGCCGAGCAACTACTAGTAGTACTCCTGTACGGAACTATGGAACTGCGCAACTTATTAGAGAGAAGCATCACATCGTACTTTTCAATGCAAAATGTGTCTAGTGTACAAAATACTAGTACATAAAAAATACTAGTAGTATGTACCTGCTAACATATGCATAATCCAAGTTACCACTCTTACCAGTCTTAGGCCTTTCATCACAACAATGGGAGTCTCTTAGCGCAGTATTAACGTTTAGACATATGCCTAAGGGTTCTTATAGACACCTCTTTTTCTCTATACTATGTATGTCCTAAGTAACTATAGTTACCGATGAAGAGTACTCAGGTAGTACTACTAGTACATTAGCTAGACTAGTATTCTTGCACGCAGGTATAGACAAAAAACAATTTCTAGTATCCCAATCGCATGCATGCATGTAAGAGATATTAATCCATTGTTGAGTGTAATGACAGAGTGTTACAACTAGTTCATGTTAGTCATACTACCTTATAGTGGGTAACATGTGTGTTCGTAATTAAGTCAAAGGCAGAGACCCTATTTGTGTAGAAATGGGTCCGGAAATACTCTGTACCTACAAAGGATAGAACATTACAGTAAACTAGTACCATTTTTTCTAGTCATTGGAGTAGGTTATTATGTTTCTATATACTTTGTACTGTATAGCTGATGCTACACTCAACAGGGAGGAAGAGTACTTCATTGGAATCCCTAAGAGCAAGGTATGAAGAGTACAGCAGCAAGATTTCCCTCAGTAGAAACCGATGTTATCGAACCAGAAGGAGGAAGTAAACGTCACACAGGTGTTGGAAGAAACGTGGAGACCTGCACAACACAAACTCAAGACTCGGTCCCAACAAATCAGTGAGGTTGTCATGCTCACCGGTTTGTTGTAACAAAGGATTAAACGTATAGTGTGGAAGGTAATGGTTTGCATCAAGTAAACAAGTAACAGTGGAAGATGTATCAATGGTAATTATTGGACCGCGTTGACAACACGCCCATCATCAAGCTTTTCTGGCGCCGTTGTAGGGGAGGCTAAGGACGTCTTCACAAGGGGAGTCCTTCGCAACCTTTCTCTTTACTTTGTTTTTGTTTTGCTTAGTTTCTTTTGCTTGGTTTTGTTTTCCTCTTTTTATCAAAAACTCAAAAAAATAGTTTAGTTTGCTTTGCTTTCACTTATCAAAAATACAAAAAAATTAATCCCTGCTCTAGTTGCTGCTATTGTTGGCTTGCTCCACTTTTGCCAAAATGAACTCTGCTGATACCACCAAGTTGTGTGACTTCACTAGCACAAACAACAATGATTTCCTAAGTACTCCTATTTCTCCAGCTGCTCCTGATGCTACCTTTTATGAAATTAATCCTGCTTTGTTGAATCTTGTGATGAGAGAGCAATTTTCTGGTGCTAGTTCTGATGATGCTGCTGCCCACCTCAATAACTTTATTGAACTTTGTGAGATGCAAAAATATAAGGATGTAGATGGAGATATTATTAAGCTCAATTTTTTCCTTTCTCCTTGAGAGGAAAATCTAAAGAATGGTTGCTATCCTTGCCTAGAAATACTATTGATTCTTGGATTAAGTGCAAAGATGCTTTTATTGGAAAGTACTACACTCCTGCTAAGATTATATCTATGAGAAGTGATATTATGAAATTTAAACAACTTGATAATGAACATTTTGCTCAAGCTTGGGAAAGAAAGAAACATTTGGTTAAGAATTGTCCCACTCATGGACTTACTGCTTGGATGATTATCCAGACTTTTTATGCAGGTTTGAACTTCTCTTCAAGAAACCTATTGGATTCAGCTGCTGGAGGTACCTTTATGACCATCACCCTGGGTGCAGTACAAAACTCCTTGATAATATGATGGTTAATTATTCTGAATGGCACACTAAGAGAGCTCCACATGGTAAGAAGGTAAATTCTATTGAAGAAACCTCATCTTTAAGTGATAAGATTGATGTTATCATGGCTATGCTAGTTAATGGGAAAGCTCCTTTAGATCCTAATAATGTTCCCTTAGCCTCTTTGGTTGCTCAAGAAGAGCAAGATGATGTGAACTTCATTAGAAACAACAATTTCAACAACAATGCCTATAGGAATAATTTTGGTGGTAACAACAATTATAGGCCTTATCCTCCTAATTATGGCAATACCTATGGAAACTCCTACAACAATACTATAAGTGCCCTCTCTGAAATTGAAGTCATGCTCAAAGGCTTTATTAGTAAACAAACCACTTTCAACAAGACTGTGGAGGAAAAGCTTTTCAATGCTGAGAAAAATATTTCCTCTTTGACTGAAGAACAGTCCTCTTTGATTAATAAAATGGCTGCTAAACATGAAACTTTGGAAATTACCTTTGCTGCTACTCATGCCATACAAGTTACTATTGATGAAAATGTTAGACTATTAGCCCAACTACATGCTAAGTGGGAAAGAGAAGCTGAAATTGCTAGAAACAATAGTGTGTGCACTATCACCACCACCAATATGGATGCCACTAAACCACAAGAAGTCCTGATTCCTCCTACCACAATGCCTAAACCCAATCAGCCTACTACTAGTGATGCTAAGTTTGATTTTGATCTTGATGGTTGCAATATTTCTGAAGTGATTATGTTCCTACAAAATCTTGCTAGAAGTCCTGATGCTAGTGATATGAAAGCTTTCACCAAACACATTACAGATGCTCTTATTAAAATTAAGGAAGAGAAGTTGAAACACAAAGCTTCTATTCCTAGGAAACTAGAAGATAATTGTGAACCCATTATTAATATGCAAGTGAATGACTTTGATCGTAAAGCTTCATGTGACCTTGGTTCTAGTGTCTCTATTATGCCTAGGAAGATTTATGAAATGCTTGATTTGCCACATTTGGAAGATTGTTATTTGGATGTCCCACTTAATGATAATGCTAAAAAGAAACTCATGGGGAGTGTTAATGATGTTATTATTATGGTTAACAATGCTTATTTCCCTATTGATTTCTATGTTTTGGATGATGAATACAATGCTTCTTGTCATGTTACTTTGGGAAGACCTTTTATTAGAATTTTTGGTGTCATCATTGATATGAAAGAAGGCACCATTAAATATCAGTTTCCATTCAAGAAAGGTATTGAACACTTACCTATGAGGAGAGATAAGTTGATTTTTGCTCCTCCTTTGAAAGCAAGGTTTGATGTTAATGCTTCTTCATTTGAAAATACTTGATTCTTGCTTCTTGTGCCTAACTTAAAGGCGTTAAAGAAAAGTACTTGTT
The DNA here is from genome assembly GCA_916181665.1 of Avena sativa. Taxonomy (NCBI): domain Eukaryota; kingdom Viridiplantae; phylum Streptophyta; class Magnoliopsida; order Poales; family Poaceae; genus Avena; species Avena sativa. Next base: position 185,010,152 of record OV702284.1, on the reverse strand, counting down.
GGGAGATAACCCAAGAGTTTTCTTGAGTCTTGGAAGTTATTACTTCAGTAATGACCTCTCCTTATCCTTTATGTTCGCTTTTTGTGCCAAGAATGACCTCTAATGAGAGGAAAGCAAGATTTGGGGAGTTGTTGTCCCGAAACAGATTTTTGTGCTGCATCTTAAACATTCGTGAGGAATCTATGTAAGTCGGATTGAGCTGATATTTTGTGAATAAATCCCCCAGTATGTTAGCTAACTTTATTTAGTTCAACAATTGTTTATTTAAGCAACAGAAGGTCTTCGAAAAAATCGGTTTCTACCTGCTGGTCTGTTTTGACAGATTCCTGTCGTTATTTGCATTTGCTTCTTATTGATTCCTTTTTAGGTTCGTTTTGGGAAATTGAGCTTTTTGAGGGAATTGCTGTAGTAGCTTGTGTTTTTTAGTGAAAGTTTTGCTGTTATAAATCTAAACCCAAAGGTATGTTATCTTTTGAATACACTAATGTTGCTAATGAAGATTATGTGAAGTTTTGTATGAAGGAAAAATTTCAGGCGTAGAGAGAGAATGATGTAATGAGATGAAGAATGGACAAAATCTCAAGCTTGGGGATGCCACCCCGTGTCACCCCAAGAAATATCCAAGAGGTACAAGTGTCAAAGCTTGGGGATGCCCTAAGCATCCCCTTCTTCATCAATAAAAAGCTCAGGTCTTTCTAGACACTTCGTTTTTATTGTTTCATGCACAGTTGTGTTGTTCTTGGAGCGTCTTAGTTTTCGTTTGGTTTTCTTAGTTTGCTTAAACAAAGTAGTTTGGACCCTCATTCTCGTTGTGTTGTTTCAAATAAGTTGATTGGTGTTGGAGAGGAGTAGAAAGTTATTGCTTGAGTAGTACAAGAGGAGCTTGCTTTGACTGTGACTTAGACTTTAGCATGTCATGCTAGGTGTTGTTTTGACCTTATGCTTAGTGATTATTGTTGTAGCATGACTTGTTCCAAACAATTGGGATTGCTTAGTGTGCCTTGACAGAATCATGCGTTGTTTTATCACACAAAAGCATAGTACTGTGGTATTCTCATTTGATGATTTGTTTGGGTTGACTTAGCACATCCTCACACCATGTTATGACTATGAAAGATTCACCATATCCTCTATGATCATTTAGTCCTTGACTTTTAGTACCACTTTATGCGTTGATTAGTAATGTTTTGTCGCTCTACATGATTATGGCCATTATTGCTCTCTTAGTTGGTCCCTCCCAGTCTTTTGCTAGCCTCCACTTGTATGAGTAAGCTCTACTCATGCATCCAACTTCCAAGAAACCAAGTTATTCCAAAGTGTCCACTATAAATTCCAATGCATGGTGTGTTACACCATTCCAAGTATATTCTTGTTTTCATCTATCTTCCAGTTAAAAAGTATTTTGTTATGTGAAAACTTAGTGATTAAAGCTCTCACGAACTTGATGGCACACTTTATTTTTCTTGACCCTAATAAACTTGAACCATTGTGTCATCTATGTTGTATATGCTTGCACTTATACGTTGGAATTAGCAGAACCGTGATGTCATGGGGAACGCTTTCAATATTGCACTTGTACTTTGTACACAGTTGATACCATGCTCTTTTGTCTATGGATGTCGTCGGTTTGAAATGAAAGGGGAGCTTGTAAGTCCATGGAGTTATGTATGTGTGTTAGAGAAACGCCTGGGCCGCTAGCCTAAGCCATGCCTAATCATGGTGGAAACTTGCTTCATCACCATAGTGAAATCTATGAAGCATTCTTCTTATAAAAAAGAGATTGAGAAAAAGAAAAAATGACAAAAGAGGAAATAGAGAAAAAAGCACCATATTCCTATGGTAAATAAGAAAAATGCTGAGATGCTCATTGTCTGCTTGCCTTTTCATTTTGGTTATAGGATAGCTCCTGTACCATGTGAAGGGGTACCCCGTTGGCGGTTCTCTATGATACACATGTACTTAATATGACAAGAACTTGCAAGTAACTAAAGTTGAGTAGCATGAGGAGCGGACCTCGTATTCAAGGGACATGATATTGCCAACTTATACTTTGTCAAGCATACACTCCATAGTTTGTTCACTTTCACCTTAGTCACCTCAAGATGCTTATGATAGGGGTAATGAGGGCTGAAAGCTAATAAGTGCCATAATTTTTGGAATCTCTTTTTGAGACTTGAAATCCCTGCTTCCCTTTATGAAGGGCCTATCTTCCACCATTATATTGAGTCTCCACCTTCTATCCTTAGGCACCAGTTAAGAGAGCATAGTTGCCATTCTTAGTTCTATGTGCATTGTCCCAAAACTTATTGATTAATGCATATTGTTGATATTACTTGTTCTTGTGCTATTTGTATATAGTCACTCTTGTGAACTTTGAAGGTGTCCTATGCATCTATTTGCTACTCCATGAGGGACAAGCTAAATACCACTATGCCATGTTTTCTGTATGTGAAACAAACAAACTTTTTCAATTCATGTTATTCATGATCTTTGTTTGTAGCCTTTCTTGTTGCATGCATAGTTACTTTGTATTATTGTTAGAACTCCATCTTTCATGCTCATGTTTAGAGTTCTTTGATCCCAGCTTTCAATGCTTGCAAATGGTTTGATCTGGATTATGATGGTGCATGTCGGAAACGTATCTATAATTTTTGATGTTCCATGCTTGTTTAGTATCTACTTTGCTTTGATTTGTCTACACTTTGAGGTGTTTTTATATGTTTTCTGCTACTAACCTATTAACAAGATGCCACAGTGTCAGTTGCCTGTTTTCTTCTGTTTTTGGTTACAGAAAGGCAGAAAATCAATATTCTTGGAATTGGACAGGACAAAGCCAATATCAATATTTTTACTGTGGGGAACACGAAGCCTGAATACGAGACGGAGGAGAGTCACCAGGGGTCCACAAACCCTGGCATCGCGGGCTAGGGTTAGCCGCGCCTGGGGGTGACCACCCTGGCTGCCCTCTGCCTCGCCTCTTCGCCTATAAAGACCCCCGATGCCTAAACCATAAGTACCTGATCAATATTCCACGAAACCATGTGTAGCCGCCGCCACTATCGTCCCTAGATCGGGGGGTTTTGAAGCTCTTCCCGGCACCCTGCCAGAGGGGAGATCATCCCGGAGGCCTTCTTCTTCATCATTCCAGCCTCCGGTATGAATCATGAGTAGTTCCACCTTGGACTACGGGTCCATGTAGTAGCTAGATGGTTCTATCTCCTCCTTTGTGATATCATGTTTAGATCTTTTGAGCTTCGTTCATGATCAACATGTCATCTATTTGTAATCATGCATGTTGTGTTTCTGGGGATCCGATGGATATTGAGATTACTATGTCATATTGATTAATGTTTTGTCTTATTAATTCTATTATGTCTGTGTTATTTGTGATCTTGCATGATCTCCGTTTCTAGTAGATATCTTGGCCAAGTAGATGTTAGTGACTCCAATAGGGGGTATTTATGCTCGATAGTAGGTTCATGCCTCTATTTAATCTAAGGGAAGTGACAGAAATCTCTTGTTCAATACTGGTGGGTTGTAGATGTGCTATTGCCACTAGGGAGAAAACAATGGTCTCTTGTTCATGGAACAAGTGGATTGTTTACCTTACACACTTTGCTTAAAGAAGTTATTTGTTGCTTGAAACTTAATACTGGAGGGGGTTCGGATGATAACCCGAAGGTGGATTTCTAGTCATAGATGCAGTTGTATGGTGGTCTATGTATCTTGTTGTATTTCCCAATCGAATCTCATAGGATCATGAATGTCTAGTATTGCATTGTTATGCCTTGCTCAGTCCTGTCAATTGCCATGTTGTAATTTGTTTACCTAGCATGCCATGTTTGTTTATCTAAGGAGAACACCTCTAGTGAACTATGGACCCCGGTCCAATCTTTACCATTGATTCATCTTCCATTGTTTACTTTCTGCAAACCACCATTACCTTTCACGCCATACAGTTAATCCTTTGTTACAGAAAACTGGTGAGATTGACAACATCACTGTTCGTTGGGGAGAGTCTTGAGTTTGAGTTGTGCAGGTCTCCAAGTTGCTAGCAACAGCTTTGAGTCGTTTCCTTCCTCCTACTGGTTCGATAACCTCGGTTTCTTACTAAGGGAAAACTTGCTGCTGTGCTCATCACACCTTGCTCTTGGGGTCTCCCAACGAGGCGTTGACAACACGCCCATCATCAGCATGTACAATTGATATGCAACAATTCATATAGATGTCAATTTATAAAATAGGGCTCAGAAAGAGGTCACACATGGGTTTGGCGATCTTGGGGTTCACCGAGGGTTCGGTTTTGGTCTTCAGAAAGGTATCTTCGGACTCGAGGCTCGGGTTCTTGACCATCGGTTCCGTGAATGTGACCTTCGGATTTATGGGTCTTCGGTTTTGTGTCGGCGGCCTTGTCGATGGGGAGATCTTGGCGATGCAGTATAAGACTTTTGGTCATCGGGTATGGGAAGGCGACCTTGTGGTCCACGAAGGCGGTCTCAGTCCTCCACATTCGTGGGCATTGGCGAACTTGGTTCCTCATGAGTGGTCTGCCAATGGTCCTTGTTGTGCTTCCAGCTTGCTGATCTTGTTGCATGGCCTAGCCCAGATAACTGCCTCGTCGAAACATCATTCCATCGGGCTTCTGCTTCGGAGGCTACCAAACCAACACCTCTGTCGCATCACCACAACATCAACGGTGGACCTCACTAGAGCAACTCCACCACATACACATTTCCTCCAGCACTTTGCAAAATCCACGGACAGGTAACAAACTTGACAACACAGCCCAAAGTTTGGTATGCAATGGTGACATCCGGGACAGGCGGCAGTCGAACGGAGGAGGCCGGGCGTCGGCAACAGGGCGAGGACGAAGTCGCACGATCATAGCTTGGCCTAACTGCGAGGCGCAGTTGTGTTGCAAGGCAGCAGAGGGAGGCGCACACGCGCACAGGGGGTCATGGCTGTGGACGGCGACGATTCTACATGGCCAGCAGGGCACACCGTTGCAGAGCTTCCAAAGGGCGACACTGAGGCAAGAAGCGGTGGGGGCCTACGACCATGCGGGCAGGGAGGAGATGGCGATGGCGGGTACAGAGAACTTAGGAGAGCCGTCAGGGGTAGGAACCAAGGCGAGCAGGAGGACACGTCAGGTAGCGGAGCTCCGATGGTTGAGCCATGGCGGCGGGGAGGATTAGGCCAGGCGGCGGGGCGTCTGCCTGCAGGGGCACGCAAATGAGAGCGAAAGGCGGCGGCCGGAGGTCGCTGTCCAGGCAGTAGCGGCGGCGGAGGATGGGGTTGGGGACAGGAGGTTGGGGATGGGGCATGTCGAGTGGTGGGCGACAGGCAGCGGGGTGGGGGTCGTGGTGGGGCTAGGTACGGGAGGAGCGGGGTCGATGGGGCACTGGGAGAAGAAGATCGTGGGGCGAGAGGGGATCGCGCGCTGCGCGCGAGCGAGCGAGAGAGAGAGAGAGAGAGAGAGAGAGAGAGAGAGAGAGAGAGAGAGAGAGAGAGAGAGAGAGAGAGAGAGAGAGAGAGAGAGAGAGAGAGAGAGAGAGAGAGAGAGAGAGAGAGAGGTGTGTACCACGGTGGTAGGAGGCGTGTGTCTGCCAGGGGTGGACCGGGTGGCGTGCGGGCCAGTGGGGAGGTGGGGTGCGCGCGCGCGTGTGTGTGTGTGTGTGTGGGTGGGTTAGTGGTAGGTGGACCAGGTGATGGCGGCGGCAAGGGTAGATGGAGGTGGAGTGTAGCCAGGTGAGGGTTAGGGTTAGGTTTTGTAGGGGCTGTAGGTGGCCAGCTGCTGGGCCTTTTGGGCCTGGCGGCAGGCTACCTCCCCTATAAGAAAAGTATTTTATTTTTATTTTAAAACAAAAACCTTTTTAGTAATTAGTTTTAGAGAAATAAAATATCCAGGTAGACCTGGGTTTTGACTTGGAATCAAAGAATAGGGATTACTGTAGAAAACAAACTAGGGCTTTTAGCAAAATAGTTTTAGGAAATTAGATGCATGATGATGCACGAAGATAAAACGACAAGCGATTCTAGTGGTGGTTTTACCCGGGGTGCTACAATTATACTATAGTGTCTATCTAGATCTTTGTAAATAACAACACCCACTATCTGATATTATTTCCTCTCACAGGAAACACGGAGAATCATAGAGTGAATCGCCCCTACAGTCCTATTAGTACCTATTGCTTTCTATTGCTGGATACAAACATGTTTTATGTTAATGAGTGGCCGGAACCTATATGCATAGGAGCAATAATGAAGCAGATGTATCGGCTATCCAAGTGCTGGATGTCTCTAACGAACAAACTGACAACAGGATGTCCTCCAACGGGACTGCACAAAGAGAAATAGTAAGTCACTTGTTTCTACCGAGATGTGCTTAATGTTAGATGCTTGTTTGTATGAGGCACCACATGAGATGGCTAATAATTAGAACAAGATTGATCTTAAACAAGACTAGGCAAAAACTAAACGTGAATCCCTCGATTATAATTCAATGTGCTCACTCGATCATGGCACTGATCTATTCTTTCTATATTTGACTTATGTTCATCTATCTATCTATATATATACATACGTTAACTAGACCATGATTTGGTGCTAGTGATTTATGTATATCCACTTTTATGTTATATTTTTCTGCTATGTAACAAAGACCAAATGTAAATATCTTGATTTGTAATTCAATTATCTCACTCAATCATGGTGATGCTCTATTATTTGTTATATTTGACTCACCATCAATCTATCTATCTATGCGTTAACTAGACTATTATTAGGTGATGGTAATTTAAGTATATCCATTTTTATGATAATTTATAGTCTATTGTAGTATTTTTCTTCTATTAAAAGTTTGTATGAATCCTGGAGGTAGTCATATTGTCTAGTTTTGGCACCACATGAGTTGGTCAATGATTAGAACAAGATGACCATTAACGCAATATTCTTCCTGGATATAAAAAGCATAATTAAGCTTCATATGATACTTAGTTATTATATATATGTACTATAATCATCTTACTATGATCTGGAAGTCTATCGTGCACCTGGTGTTTTATTGCTTAATTCATTACCTCACTAGCTACTCTACATAGGCACATATAGATTCTATTGCCAATTTGATTCTTTAGTTTTCTCATGGTTAAAGCAGTCTCATGATTTTCTTAACTTAAATGATGGCAATTTCTTTGAGAATACAATTTTTGATTACTAAGAAACATGAGACATTATGGATATGTTCCGACAAATGTCTGCTAGATTTAATCTATGGATGATCAGATGATCTTGCTAGTTTAATATTAGCAACCAGATGGTTCAATTGGTTATGAGTCCTTTGCATATTTAGTTGACTTGTGATTGCAACAATGCGATATAGTGTCGTGGTTTCTATGGATATAATATGGATAACAGAGCTCGTACACGTTTATTTGAAATTATATATGTTGGATATCTTTTTTCTCAAATAGCGGTTTATTTGATGCATACGGCGTTGCTACATTTCCTAGCTACCAACTCTATATGGTAAACAAACTGCTTCTATCAAAAGAATTCGACATTCTGCTTAATTTGATGTTTCACTTCATACCAGCCATACATTGTTCAAAAACTTCATTGATCTTGCAAGGTGCACAATGTATTAGTTGCTTGTTTGTCTACTCGGTTTTATTAGTTGCCTGGTTATATGCACAATGATATTTTCAGCAGTTGGAAATACAATGGTTGCTGGCATTACAAAGAACGCTGATTTCGGATTTACAGCTGATCACCCCTAAGAGCAATCAGCAACCAATCAGTCGATGTTACCGGAAAATACCAAGTGTATGAAGCGTGAACGGATCGAACAAGCTCTGATTACCAAGTGTAATATCCAGGCTAGGGTTCATGTGGATTTGGGGATCAGAGGCATGGTTTGGAGAAGAAGTCAGGAGAGAACGAGAGAGAGAGATGAGACCGAGAGATATTTCATTATCTGGTTGATATTGTTTACAATGGTAGGCTAAGCTTATAACAGCGCTCCAACACAGCCACACACGCCCACGGCCCACTTACACTCTGGCCACAGCCCACTGAGGAAATAACCCTTCAGCCCATCACTTGATCATTTCCGTCTCTCTTCTTGAGCTTTCGATTTCCTGGCACAACATCACGCATCTTCAGAGCAGAGGTTGTGACAGTACTCTCCCCAGCAGAACCATCTTGTCCCCAAGCTGGTGCATTAGGAAACTTGTGATGGACAGCATCATAATCTTCCCAGATAGCTGCAGTAGCAGGTAATCCCGCCCAACGAATCAACACCTGGAGGAGGGCTGCATTACCTTTCTTAATGAGGCGTCTGTCAAGAACTTCTTGAGGCAAAAGCTTGTTTGTGTCCAAGTGAATTGGTTCAGGTAATGAAGTATACACTGGAGTGTGATCTGGCACCTGCGACTTGAGATGGGAAACATGGAACACATGATGTACCAGACTGGTCTCTGAAAGCTGGAGCTTGTAAGATGTCGCACCAATTCATTCCAAAATCTTGAATGGTCCAAAGAACTTCAGAGCAAGTTTCGGGCATGGTCTGTTGATCATAGATGACTATGCATAGGGCTGGATCTTGAGAAACACTGATTCATGGACAGCAAACTCACGCTGAGATCTGTTCTTATCAGCATCATTCTTCATTTTAGCTTGAGCCCGTGCCAGATGTTGTTTCAGAAAACTAGAGTAGTTCTCCCTTTCCTTGAGCCAGGCATGCAACTCAGGATGACTGGAAGACATGTTGTGCATCATGTGACCCATATTGGTTCTTTTCCATAGACTGCCTTGAAAGGGGAGCATCCCAGAGAAGAATGGTATGATGTATTATACCAAAATTCAGCCAATGGTAGCCATTGTGCCCACTGTTTAGGTGTGTCATGCACTGCACTGCGCAAATACATCTCCAAACATTGGTTCACCCTTTCAGTTTGCCCATCTGTTTGTGGATGATAGGCTGTGGACATCTGGAGCTTGGTTCCCCATAATTGGAACAGTTCTTTCCAAAATTTGCTGGTAAACACCTTGTCTCTATCTGAAGTGATTGTCAGGGGTATACTATGCAACTTAACCATATTATCCAGCACCTTTTCAGCTACCACTTCAGCAGTAAATGGGTATTTCAGGGGAATAAAATGACTGCTTTGTGTACCTGTCCACAATGACCAGAATCACTGAATAGCCTTTGGATTTTGGTAGCCCTTCAATAAAATCCATAGAAATGTCCTCCCATGCACCTGCAGGTATTGGCAAGGGACTGAGTAACCCAGGGTATTTACAGTGTCCATGTTTGGCCTGTTGACAAATTTTGCACTGCTGGACAAAATTCTGGACTATCTGTTTAAGCCCAGTCTAATGGAACAGTTTCTTAATCCTCTGATATGTTGTTAGCATGCCTGAATGACCCCAATAGGAGAATAGTGAAAAGCCTCAATTATCTTAGTTTGTAGGCCAGTATTAGCTCCAACCCATATCCTTCCCTGATGTTTGATAATTCCATTGTCCAAAGAAAACATAGGATCATCAGTTGAAGATATGGCGAACTGTTTCAGAAGCTGTTGAGCTTGTTGATCAACAACATAGGAGTTCAACACCTCATGTAACCATACTGGCTGAGCTGAGGATATAGCTTGCAGATCATACATATGTCCAATTCTGGAAAGAGCATCAGCAGCCTTGTTATCAATTCCTTTCTTAAACTAGAATCTGTATTGCAAACCTACCAACTTTGTCATTGCTTTCTTCTGAAGATCAGAATGCAAGACTTGATCCTCCAAATGACACAAGCTTTTGTGATCAGTATGGATAGTAAAAGGGCCTCTAGACAAATAAGGTCTCCACCTGTCCACTGCCATCATAGAACTCTTTCTCATATATAGAAATCTTCTGATTACTTGGTACCAAGGCCTTGCTATAATAAGACACAGGATGGCCTTATTGACTTAAGACAGCCCCAATTCCACTATCACATGCATCTGTCTCCACACAGAATGGCAAAGAAAAATCTGGTAAGGTGAGAACAGGAGTAGAAGTCATTGCCTCCTTAAGCTGGTCAAATGCTTGCTGATCCTCATTGTCCCGATGAAATGCCTTCTTCTTGAGAAGAGAAGTAAGGGTTTTTGCTACGATGCCATAATGATTTACAAATTTCCTGTAATAACCTGTGAGTCCCAGAAAACCCCTGAGTTCAGTGACAGTTGATGGAACTGGCCATTCTGCCATTGCTTTTGTTTTGTCAGGGTCAGTGGCCACACCTTTATATAATGTGGCCCAGATATTCCAGTTGTTTCTGAGCAAAAGAACACTTGCTTCTCTTGGCATAAAGCTTGTGCAGTCTCAAAATTGTCAGAACTGTATGCAGGTGCTCCAAGTGAGCTTCCAAAGTTGGACTATACACCAATATATCATCCATAAACACTAAAACAAAGTGTCTGATATGTTTGGCAAAGACTGCATTCATGAGACACTGGAATGTAGTTGGTGCATTTGTTAAACCAAAGGGCATCACCTTAAATTGAAATTGCCCATGATGAGTTTTAAATGTTGTCTTTTCCTCATCGTTTTCCACCATCCTGATCTGATGATAACCTGCTCTCAAGTCTAACTTAGAGAAATATCTAGTACCAGCCAATTCATCTAGTAATTCATCCACTATAGGCATTGGAATTTGCTCTTCACTGTAATATGGTTCAATCTCCTATAATCCACACACAATCTCCATGTACCATATTTTTTCTTTACCAGCAGCATAGGTGAGGCAAATGGTGACATACTAGTTGTTACCATCCCTGAAGCCAGCATTTCCTTAACTTGTTTTCCAATTTCATCCTTTTGGAGAGGTGAGTATCTATAAGGCCTGGAATTGATAGGAGCGCTGTCTGGTAGCAAGGATATGGCATGATCAAAAGCCCTGTGAGGAGGCAAGGTGGTTGGAGTCTGAAACTGTAACTACCTCGGTGAATTACGCTCCTAGATACAAGCCTGGATGAGCGGAAATGGTTGAAATAGTACGGTGGGGCCAAATGCCACTCACAGGTAGACCTTTCGGCCGTCCCAACCATTTCCAGTCATCGAGACAAGTACGGGCGGCGTAATCGGCAGGCGAAGGGATCAACTACATACACAAATGAGTATGTATGCAAGCCACCATACAATAGTACATCAGAGCCATTCCATCTAAAAGAAAGGAAATATAGCAACGCCATACGGCAAGATTCAAATGTCCTAGATAGATATAATAGTTTAGGATATCTCCTCATACATCACACATCAGAGTATCAGGCGGAAGCGGCAAACAAGATCCGAGTACGGATAAGAAGCAAATCGGCATAAGATGCCCCATAAATAAGCACATCCCGCCCACAGATCTCACAGATCCCCGTTCCCGGAATCTCTACACCGAACGATCGTTGCCCACATCATCAGCCTCCTCCACCCAGTATCCATCTTGTGAGTGTTCTTGTTCATCTGAATCAAATAATTTATCGTGTGAGACCCTAGGGGTACTCAGCAAGTCTTTATGCCTCTAAAGGGGACACAACCTGGGGTGACGCAATTGCAGCAAAAGATAAACCCTAACAGTTCTATAGAAACTCGCTAACCATCCGCCTAACCAAAGATAGACGGATGTCCGTAAATTAATGACCACAGTTATAACAGTAATATCATCAGATCCATCCTCCTCCTCGCTTACCAACGAGGAAGCGGACGAACAACCCCCCCCCCCCCATCCGTTGGCAGTTTTATTATCCATTCCATGAGTGTTGCACTATTTACTAGTCAGTTACTTAGTCAAATTAAAAGCGGTACTTTAGTTATGCTTGTCTATGATCGAGAAACTGTGCTCCAAGTCGTCCATAACCGCGGACACGGATTTCAGAAAGTTTTACCCTGCAGGGGTGCACAAATAGCAACACACACTCGATCAACCTCGGAAAAACCAAATCAAATCCCAACGAGGCCTTCTCGACAAAGCAATCACAGGATTCAGAAATATTTCAGGGGGCCACCCCATTGAGTACACCCGCAACGAAGCTAGCTGACTCCGAGACGGACTCAAGGTTTGCGTCAATGGCTGTAAACGACTGGGAACCCAAAACTGGGATTGTCGATACCGCGAAAACACTCCGCTTACCTAAACAGTACAGGTGCTCCTCGCACAAACGTAAACAAAGCAGTAGCATGGCATAAGTACAGGATAGTAAATAAAACGTCAAACTAGTTTGTGGCCCCAAGAAATAAGACTGAATCAAGCTCTGGCTCAGGGGGGTCCCATAAGCCTCCCGGATGTGGATAGCGCGAATAATCAAGGAACAGGAATCAAGTACTCGGGGTCCTACGGGACACAAGTGAGCAGGAAAAACCAAGTAGCAGATATTTCTCACCGGTGCCACTTTCATTAGTTATCCCATTACTACTCAGGTTAAGTTGTTTAGGTACCTCGTTATCCATCAGACTCTCACATACCCTACACATGCTGTTCTACGACTCGCATGGCTCAAACAACTCCTGTAGTAATGGCTCATGGGATGGAGGAACAAGCTTGGTGGGGTTTAAAAGTAAAGGCTATGCAATACTTGGGATTCAGTTTAATGCAATCGCGACTCAATGATGCAAGAATAAGATAGAGGCAATAGGTACTGTATGTATGCAAGCATGTGGTAGTGCTTGCCTGGCAACTCAGTTGAAGCGAGAGAAGGATCTGGGTAGTGCTCCTGGTTCTCTTGATATATCCCCTGGTCAGTGTCTATTCGAAGAAGAACCAAACAAACAAGGGCCAACATAAATAAAGTGCACAAGCATATGAATAAAATGCGACAAGCAAAAAATCATGCCATGATGAATGATGCACAATTTGCATGGCATTAAAGTAGCATGGCATGGGTGAGGTGTGGAATACAAGAAATAAGCATTTTATTCAGTTTTGGTCACATTTTATCCCCATATTAGCTGCTGTACACTATATATTTATATGATGCATGCTGCAATTTAAGTCATGGATAGCATAAACAGAAAGGTCTCGTCGAGCTGATCATTTTAGACATATCATTTGTTAAATTCAGAGTTATAAAACAAAAGTTATTAATTAATTAAGTCAAGGGGCATTTTATGTAATTTTACTCAACTTGGAATTTTAAATGTGCAAAATGTAATTTGAATAGCATAATTGGAATCCTCACATTTTTCTGATTCAAATTCATATATTATTTGTTAAATTTGGATTTATTTAAAAGTTATTTAAAAACAGAATTGAAATTTGAATTTAATTTAATTTGAAAAAGATTTGAATTAAACAGGGAAACAGAAAGTCTTTTGGTACCCAGGCAGACCTAGCCACTGCCGCTGATGGGTGGGGCCAGGCTGACTGGACGCCACACACGCACACAGGAAGAAGGGGGACCGCGGGTTGATGCAACAAGAAGCCGGGAGCCTTTTTGCAAAAAGCCAACAGCCGCGGACAGGTGGGTCCGGAGGGTCGCGGGTTGAGGAACAAAAAGGTGGGGGGTTTTTTTGGAAAGCGGCGCCGCGCACTGTGCTTCTTCTCTGACGAAACTGACGGTGTGCGGCGACAGCAGGCGCGCGGCGCGGGCGGGGATCGAACCCAGGTCGCTGACGCGCGCGCTGAGGCGGCAACTAGTGCGGTGGGATGGGGTTGCTGTCAGGAGGGAGGACGCGGGCTAGATAAGGCTCTAGACGGCGCAGGCGGGCAGACGTTGCACGCTCGCCGGTGCACGCAGCCTGCTCGACGGAATGAACGCCGCCGACAGGAAACGAAGAAGGACAGGGACATGTCTAGGGGGTTCGGGGACTCACCGCGGGGCCGTTGGTGTGGTTGGATCGGGTGGGGGCGCAGCAGATCGGTGACGTAGCTGGCGACCGGCGAGAGCTAGGGTTTCGTCGGGCGGCGCTGGTACCGGCGGTCCTGGGGCTTCTCCTTCACGACGGCGGGTACTAGGGCGATGCAGAGGCCTTGCGGAGCTTCCTCGACAACCCTGCTCGCCACGCCACCGGCTGGTAGTGGATGGGGAGGAGGAGGCCGCCGGTGGCCGTCGTAGGGGGGTAGACGGTGGCGGGGAGGAAGGAGAGAAGAGGGCGATGCCCTGGGCGGATCTGGGGAGGGCAGAGGGGGCCGTGGGGTGTAGATAAGGATGGGGGAGAGGGGTGGATGGCGTGGGGGAGGGGAAGGTGGCGTCGGCCACCTTTTGCCACCTTCTCCCTCACGTGATCAGCATGGGGCCAGGCAGGTGGGCAGGGGGAGGGGGTGCTGGGGCTGCCAGGTGGGCCAGGCGAGGCCAGGGAGGCAGGCAGGCTCGGGCTAGGGCCACAGGCAGGGAGAGAAGAGAGGGAGAAAGGAGAGGGGGTGGAGCTAGGCTCGGGCTAGCTAGGGTCGGGTTAGGGCTTAGGGTTGGGTAAGCTCGGCATGGAGAGAGGAGGGTGGTAGCTAGGTGGCATGGTGGGGCCATCTAGGAGAGAGGGAGGGAGAAGCCGAGAGAGAGAGAGGGGAGGCTTAGGGTTTAGATAGAAGATGGGGAATGGTGATTAGAGGGGGTAGGGTTTAGGAAGAAGATTATGAGAGAGGGGGTTAGAGAGAGAGAGGGGTAGGTGAGGTTTGGTGTGATGGTGGATGGAATTAGGGTTAGCTAGGTTTGATTATTTTGTTGACCAAAACAATTGATCTCACCCCTTTAGGTAAAACCCAAACAACACCAAATCAAATCAAAAAATATAGAAGTAAAGGGTGTAGATGGTGCCCATATTGCATGTGCCATGCAATGCATCCATAATGCATGTAGGCAAGCAATGGAGCATGCATAGGGAGGTGAAAAGAGAGGAAGGTGAGGAAAAGAGATATAGAGGGAGATGATCCACTTAAATATGCAACTAAAACAAGGGGGACCAAAGGTGGCAAAGGTTGCATGGCCCATGCAAGATGAAAACTACCATGATTAAAATATTGTAGAAGCAATTATATTATCATGGCACTATTTATTTGCATCCTCCAAAGTTGGAGTAAGGGCCAAGCAAAGGATTGGTAGCATTGGACCCACCCTATCTCTCATGAGCTTGAATAAACACCAAAAGAAAAATAATTACAAGCTCATGGATAATGGGATGGTGGAATTGTAAAGTGGTGAAAGAAAGGGTGGTGGAGTCAATAAAAGATATGCCCCCAACTCAACTTGGGCATTTAACAATATATCAAGAACCAAATACAATATCAAGAGGCAAATATAAATAATAATGCATATGAGATAAGAACCAAAACAAAAAGGGTTTTGTATGATGCTCAAATGCAAGGTGGCATGATGACATGAGCATGATAACATGATGATGCAACAATTATATGTAGGAAGTAGCCATTATATTACTAAACCAAGTAGCATTACAAATGTTAGACAATTGGGATGCTACAACTCTCCCCCACTAAACAGGAATCTCGCCCCGAGATTCTAGGAAGAAGAAGATGACACAAAGAGGGTAGGATAGTTGGCACGGAGTTCATCTTCATGCTCCCAAGTGGCTTCATCAACAGAATGGTGCGACCACTGCACCTTGCAGAACTTGATGGACTTGTTGCGAGTCCTTCTTTCTGCGACTTCGAGGATTTTTGTGGGGTGTTCTTGATAAGACAGGTCTTCTTGGAGATCGATTAGCTCATGATCCACGGTCCTGCCGGGATCCTTGAAGCACTTCTTGAGCTGAGAGATGTGGAAAACATCATGGACTTTGAGTTTCTCTGGGAGCTCAAGAGCATAAGCAACTTCTCCTCTTCTTCCACGAATTTTGAAAGGACCGATGTATCTAGGAGCCAGCTTTCCTTTGATACCAAAACGGTGCGTGCCTTTCATGGGAGTGACACGAAGGTAAACGAGATCACCAGGGGCATACACCATGTCCGTGTGCTTCCTGTCATAATTGCTCTTCTGGCGACTTTGAGCAATCTTCAGATTCTCAAGAATGATATGCACCTTCTCCTCCGCTTGAGTTACAATGTCAGGGCCAAACCAAATTCTTTCTCCTGCACCTGACCAACCAATCGGAGTTCTGCACTTGCGACCATAGAGAGCCTCAAATGGTGCCATCTTTAGACTCTTCTGGAAGCTGTTGTTGTAAGAGAATTCAGCATAAGGAAGACATTCTTCCCACTTCATGCCAAAAGAGATGACGCAAGAACGAAGCATGTCCTCCAGAATCTGATTGATCCTTTCAACTTGTCCTTGCGACTGAGGGTGGTAAGCTGTGCTGAAGTTCAACTTTGTTCCCAAAGCATTTTGGAAACTTTCCCAGAATTTGGAAGTGAAGATGCTCCCACGGTCTGAACTGATCTCAAGTGGAACCCCATACAGAGAGACAATTTTGTTGATATAGAGCTCAGCCAACTGAATTCCAGAAATTGTTTCCTTGACGGGGAAGAAATGAGCCACCTTAGAGAGCCTGTCAATGACAACAAAGATTGCATTGTTGCCCTTCTGCGACCTTGGAAAACCAGTGATGAAGTCCATCTCTACTTTCTCCCATTTCCATTCCGGAGGTTTCAATGGCTGTAGAAGACCGAAAGGTTTCTGATGG
Organism: Avena sativa; assembly: GCA_916181665.1. Classification (NCBI taxonomy): domain Eukaryota; kingdom Viridiplantae; phylum Streptophyta; class Magnoliopsida; order Poales; family Poaceae; genus Avena; species Avena sativa. The sequence goes on along the minus strand of OV702284.1, from coordinate 184,993,559 downwards.
ACAGCTTTCACTCTGCGGCAGACATCACACTCCGAGACATACTTGGCACAATATCGTTTCAGACCCGACCACCAATATTGTGTTTTCAAGTCCATGTACATCTTTGTGCTGCCAGGGTGGATAGATAGAACAGAATCGTGCGCCTCCTTGAGAACTTGCTCTCTCAAACCCGGGTAGTTTGGAACAAACATCCGGTGTTCAAAGAAAAGCGTGCCTTGATCATCGACGTGGAAGGACTCATACTTCGGAAGCTGAAGTTTGGAGATGATATTTCTGGTGTGCGGATCACCAAGCTGACGAGAGCGAATCTTTTCTTCCAAGAGAGGAGTAGCCAGAAGGTTCAGGAGATACCCTTGATCCACAATTTCCAGGTTGAGCTGACGGAATTCCTCGCACAAGAGAGGCTGCTGTTCTTCCATCATGAGGTTGTTGACATAAGCTTTGCGGCTGAGAGCATCGGCCATGACATTAGCTTTGCCCGGTGTGTAGTTGATGGTCAAATCAAAATCATTGATTGCTTCAATCCATCTCCTCTGCCGAAGGTTGAGATCAGGCTGAGTGAAGATATACTTCAAACTCTTGTGGTCAGAAAAGATCTCACAACGGTTGCCAAGCAAGTAGTGCCTCCATAGCTTCAAAGCAAAAACAACTGCTGCGAGCTCGAGGTCATGTGTGGGATAGTTGATCTCATGCGTCTTCAACTGTCGAGAGGCATAAGCAACCACTTGTTTTTCTTGCATAAGGACCGCACCCAATCCTTGCAAAGAGGCGTCACAGAATATCTGGAAAGGCTTAGATGTGTCCGGAGGAACCAAGACTGGTGTGGAAGTGAGCTTCTCTTTGAGTGTCTCAAAACTTGCTTGACATGCAGGAGTCCAAAGGTATTTCTTGCCTTTATTGAGGAGATCGGTAAGAGGCTTCGCTATCTTCAAAAAGTTCTGAACGAAGCGACGGCAATAACTAGCCAAACCGAGGAAACTCCGCACTTCTTTGACATTAACAGGAGGAAGCCATTCAACAATTGTCTTCATAGTTTCCGGGTTGACTGCAATGCCCTTGGCAGAGATAACGTGACCAAGATAGGTTACTTGAGGCAGCCAAAACTCACACTTTGAGAACTTTGCATACAAGCGGTTCTCACGAAGCTTGTTTAGGACACACCGAAGGTGTTCTTCATGCTCTTCCTTTGACTTAGAATAGACTAGGATGTCATCCAGATAGACCACAACGAACTTATCAAGATACTCCATGAAAACCGAGTTCATAAGCCTCGAGAAGGTAGCAGGTGCGTTGGTGAGACCGAAAGACATGACCGTGTACTCATACAGGCCATAGCGGGTGGTGAAAGCTGTTTTAGGAACATCTTCCTTGCGAATCTTGATTTGGTGATAACCACTTCTCAAGTCAAGCTTAGAGAACACCACAGCTCCAGCTAGCTGATCGAAGAGATCATTAATCCGCGGAAGGGGATATTTGTTCTTGATGGTTTTAGCATTGAGAGCCCGATAGTCAACACAAAGTCTATCAGTCCTGTCACGCTTCTTCACAAAGATTGTTGGGCTACCCCAAGAAGAAGTACTGTGTTGAATGAAGCCCAACTTCTCTTGTTCATCAAGTTGACGTTTGAGTTCAGCCAACTCAGCAGGACCCATTTTATAAGGCCGCTTGGAGATAGGAGCCGTTCCAGGTTCAAGCTCAATTACAAACTCAACCTCACGATCCGGAGGCATACCCGACAACTCTTCAGGAAAGACATCTGGGAACTCGCAGACCACCGGTACACTCTGAATAGCTTCCATAGCATCATCATTCAGAGCTGCCAAAGAGAAAAGCTGTATAGCAGGAGTCAGACTTGGAGAAAAGACTATATGGCCTTCAGGAATCTTCAGAGAAACCGAGCGTTCAGCACAATCAATCACAGCTGCATTTGCTGTCAACCAATCCATGCCCAAGATGACATCAATGTCAGAATTGCCCAGAACAATTAAGGAAGCCGAGAACAAAGAGCCACCAATCTCAATTTGATTGCCATGGCTGATTTTAGCAGCTTCCATTGTTGCTCCAGGAGAAAGGACCATTAACCGCTTAAGGAGAGGATCCATTGCTAACTCATTCTCATTTCCAAACTTGTGAGAAACAAAAGAATGCGATGCACCAGAATCAAACAAAACTCATGCAGGGACTGAGTTAACGGAAAGCATACCCATCACAACTCCAGGTGCATGCTCAGCTTGAGCGGCGTTGACACAGTTGGCACGAGCAACAGTAGACCCGGGCTTGGTGTTGATGTTGAGAGCCCGAGGTGGTGGTGCACGAACCAAAGGAGAGCTTGCCGCAGATCTTGGAGGGGGTGGAGGAAGAGCTTTGTTTTTCAACGGACAGTTCCAGTTTAGATGTACAGGGTCTCCACACGTGTAACAAGCACCAGGTGGACGTGGAGCAACATAGCCAGGGACTCCGCCAGGCGCTCCAGGGTAGTGGTGGTTGTAGCCCCTGGGAGCAGCAGTGATGAAGTTTGGTGGCCTTGCCGCGAAGCTTGAAGGTCTTGGTGAAGCCGGGAGCGACGGTGGGGTGTTAGGAACCCAGACACTCCGCTTAGAAGGAGCTGACATAGCTGAAGAGCTTGGTGCATCACGTTTGTGTTTCTTTGACTCCTCAAACACTTGCCTACTTGCTTCCTCCTGCAGAGCTGTATGCTGAAGTTCCAGGAAAGACGCCGGCCTTGCATGTGTGATTGCATATTTAATCTATGCATTGAGCCCTTGCCGGAACCTCTTTTGCTTCTTCTTGTCATCAGATATCTCATCGCCACCATAACGAGAAAGATTCATGAAGTTCCTGATGTAGGTATTGACATTATCATTTCCCTGCTTGAGGTTGAGAAACGCTTCCTTCATCCTCTCCATGACAATTTCTGACAGATACTGCTCTTTGAACGCTCCAGTGAACCGTTCCCAAGTAGGCTGAAAACCAGTGCAGTTTGCCTTCAGGTAATTCTCCCACCAGAGAGCTGCATCTCCCTTCAGAAGGTGAGTGGCACATTTTACCCATTCTTGCTCAGGAACATCAGCAGTCTCCAGTAGCCTTGACATCTCACGCAACCAATCATCAGCATCGAGTGGTCGATCAGAAACATCAAATTGGCGAGGGTTGAACTTCAGAAAGCTTTTGATGTCTCCTCGCTTGGGAGGTGGAGGTAGTGGAGCAAACTCATTCCTCCGAACACTTTCCTCAAAGCGCTGCTGGTTCTGCTGCATTGCTGCCAAGGCATTGGCGATGTTTGACAGCGCGGATCCCATTTCAGGTGGTATGTCCTCATCAGAACGGCGTGGCGGAGCCATCCTGTGATTGATATAAAACACAAGTCAGTACTATAATGGAGAATAATAATAATCCAAAATAGTACCAAGATGGAATTAACCAAGATTAAAGGATACAATTTACTAAGATGATATTAAAATATCAACAAAGTTCAAAGCACCTAGAAGATATTAAGCATATCGCACACGACTGAAAAGGAGTGTGGTACACAAATATATCAAAGAAAAATTTTCCACAAATTTCGGCATTAAAATACCAATAGATGCGCAAAATTACTTAACAAATCAAGATTACTGACTCTACCAATTCAATATACAAAAGCGAATGATAAGAGTAGTGGTATGGTCGCGACTCCATCCCGCACTCAAATCATTACTCCGCACATGAATAAGTGGAACACATATCCTAACCCCTTCTTCTCACGTTGAACCTAAAGATTGGTAACTACAGAAACGAACACCCCAAACAAGATAACGTCGGATAACAAAGAGTAAGACAGATCACGTCGGTTTGCAAAAGCCTGTCGGTATGGAATGTACCAACAGTTGATAACCAAAAGGCCGATTGTGATAACAACTTGGATGCAACAGATAGACAAAGAATTACACACACACACACACAACCTATGGTACTACGGAAACCCAGAACACGTGAATCCTAGTTTGAACTTTTAAGAAGAGGATTGAAAATGTTACACTTCCTTACCAGATTAGGGTGGGTGGGTGGGTAAGAAGAAAAGTGGAAGCAGTCCTACTCTCACGTTTTGTTTTTCCCTAGTATACATAACTACCAAAAATATTTGCTAGACTGACAACGACCATTTGGCTGAGACCCTGAAGGGCGGGATGGCTCTGATACCAATTGTAACTACCTCAGTGAATTACGCTCCTAGATACAAGCCTGGATGAGCGGAAATGGTTGAAATAGTACGGTGGGGCCAAATGCCACTCACAGGTAGACCTTTCGGCCGTCCCAACCATTTCCAGTCATCGGGACAAGTACGGGCGACGTAATCGGCAGGCGAAGGGATCAACTACATACACAAATGAGTATGTATGCAAGCGACCATACAATAGTACATCAGAGCCATTCCATCTAAAAGAAAGGAAATATAGCAACGCCATACGGCAAGATTCAAATGTCCTAGATAGATATAATAGTTTAGGATATCTCCTCATACATCACACATCAGAGTATCAGGCGGAAGCGGCAAACAAGATCCGAGTACGGATAAGAAGCAAATCGGCATAAGATGCCCCATAAATAAGCACATCCCGCCCACAGATCTCACGGATCCCCGTTCCCGGAATCTCTACACCGAACGATCGTTGCCCACATCATCAGCCTCCTCCACCCAGTATCCATCTTGTGAGTGTTCCTGTTCATCTGAATCAAATAATTTATCGTGTGAGACCCTAGGGGTACTCAGCAAGTCTTTATGCCTCTAAAGGGGACACAACCTGGGGTGACGCAATTGCAGCAAAAGATAAACCCTAACAGTTCTATAGAAACTCGCTAACCATCCGCCTAACCAAAGATAGACGGATGTCCGTAAATTAATGACCACAGTTATAACAGTAATATCATCAGATCCATCCTCCTCCTCGCTTACCAACGAGGAAGCGGACGAACAACCCCCCCCCCCCATCCGTTGGCAGTTTTATTATCCATTCCATGAGTGTTGCACTATTTACTAGTCAGTTACTTAGTCAAATTAAAAGCGGTACTTTAGTTATGCTTGTCTATGATCGAGAAACTGTGCTCCAAGTCGTCCATAACCGCGGACACGGCTTTCAGAAAGTTTTATCCTGCAGGGGTGCACAAATAGCAACACACACTCGATCAACCTCGGAAAAACCAAATCAAATCCCAATGAGGCCTTCTCGACAAAGCAATCACGGGATTCAGAAATATTTCAGGGGGCCACCCCATTGAGTACACCCGCAACGAAGCTAGCTGACTCCGAGACGGACTCAAGGTTTGCGTCAATGGCTGTAAACGACTGGGAACCCAAAACTGGGATTGTCGATACCGCGAAAACACTCCGCTTACCTAAATAGTACAGGTGCTCCTCGCACAAACGTAAACAAAGCAGTAGCACGGCATAAGTACAGGATAGTAAATAAAACCTCAAACTAGTTTGTGGCCCCAAGAAATAAGACTGAATCAAGCTCTGGCTCAGGGGGTCCCATAAGCCTCCCGGATGTGGATAGCGCGAATAATCAAGGAACAGGAATCAAGTACTCGGGGTCCTACGGGACACAAGTGAGCAGGAAAAACCAAGTAGCAGATATTGCTCACCGGTGCCACTTTCATTAGTTATCCCATTACTACTCAGGTTAAGTTGTTTAGGTACCTCGTTATCCATCAGACTCTCACATACCCTACACATGCTGTTCTACGACTCGCATGGCTCAAACAACTCTTGTAGTAATGGCTCATGGGATGGAGGAACAAGCTTGGTGGGGTTTAAAAGTAAAGGCTATGCAATACTTGGGATTCAGTTTAATGCAATCGCGACTCAATGATGCAAGAATAAGATAGAGGCAATAGGTACTGTATGTGGTAGTGCTTGCCTGGCAACTCAGTTTAAGCGAGAGAAGGATCTGGGTAGTGCTCCTGGTTCTCTTGATATATCCCCTGGTCAGTGTCTATTCGAAGAAGAACCAAACAAACAAGGGCCAACATAAATAAAGTGCACAAGCATATGAATAAAATGCGACAAGCAAACAATCATGCCATGATGAATGATGCACAATTTGCATGGCATTAAAGTAGCATGGCATGGGTGAGGTGTGGAATACAAGAAATAAGCATTTTATTGAGTTTTGGTCACATTTTATCCCCATATTATCTGCTGTACACTATATATTTATATGATGCATGCTGCAATTTAAGTCATGGATAGCATAAACAGAAAGGTCTCGTCGAGCTGATCATTTTAGACATATCATTTGTTAAATTCAGAGTTATAAAACAAAAGTTATTAATTAATTAATTAAGTCAAGGGGCATTTTATGTAATTTTACTCAACTTGGAATTTTAAATGTGCAAAATGTAATTTGAATAGCATAATTGGAATCCTCACATTTTTCTGATTCAAATTCATATATTATTTGTTAAATTTGGATTTATAATTTAAAAGTTATTTAAAAAACAGAATTGAAATTTGAATTTAATTTAATTTGAAAAAGATTTGAATTAAACAGGGAAACAGAAAGTCTTTTGGTACCCAGGCAGACCTAGCCACTGCCGCTGACGGGTGGGGCCAGGCTGACTGGACGCCACACACGCGCACAGGAAGAAGGGGGACCGCGGGTTGATGCAACAAGAAGCCGGGAGCCTTTTTGCAAAAAGCCAACAGCCGCGGACAGGTGGGTCCGGAGGGTCGCGGGTTGAGGAACAAAAAGGTGGGGGGTTTTTTTGGAAAGCGGCGCCGCGCACTGTGCTTCTTCTCTGACGAAACTGACGGTGCGCGGCGACAGCAGGCGCACGGCGCGGGCGGGGATCGAACCCAGGTCGCTGACGCGCGCGCTGAGGCGGCAACCAGTGCGGTGGGGTGGGGTTGCTGTCAGGAGGGAGGACGCGGGCTAGATAAGGCTCTATACAGCGTAGGCGGGCAGACGTTGCACGCTCGCCGGTGCACGCAGCCTGCTCGACGGAACGAACGCCGCCGACAGGAAACGAAGAAGGACAGGGACATGTCTAGGGGGTTCGGGGACTCACCGCGGGGCCGTTGGTGTGGTTGGATCGGGTGGGGGCGCAGCAGATCGGTGACGTAGCTGGCGACCGACGAGAGCTAGGGTTTTGTCGGGCGGCGCTGGTACCGGCGGTCCTGGGGCTTCTCCTTCACGACGGCGGGTACTGGGGCGATGCAGAGGCCTTGCGGAGCTTCCTCGACAACCCTGCTCGCCACGCCACCGGCTGGTAGTGGATGGGGAGGAGGAGGCCGACGGTGGCCGTCGTAGGAGGGTAGACGGTGGCGGGGAGGAAGGAGAGAAGAGGGCGATGCCCTGGGAGGATCTGGGGAGGGCAGAGGGGGCCGTGGGGTATAGATAAGGATGGGGGAGGGGTGGATGGCGTGGGGGAGGGGAAGGTGGCGTCGGCCACCTTTTGCCACCTTCTCCCTCACGTGATCAGCATGGGGCCAGGCAGGTGGGCAGGGGGAGGGGGTGCTGGGGCTGCCAGGTGGGCCAGGCGAGGCCAGGGAGGCAGGCAGGCTCGGGCTAGGGCCACAGGCAGGGAGAGAAGAGAGGGAGAAAGGAGAGGGGGTGGAGCTAGGCTCGGGCTAGCTAGGGTCGGGTTAGGGCTTAGGGTTGGGTAAGCTCGGCATGGAGAGAGGAGGGTGGTAGCTAGGTGGCATGGTGGGGCCAGCTAGGAGAGAGGGAGGGAGAAGCCGAGAGAGAGAGAGGGGAGGCTTAGGGTTTAGATAGAAGATGGGGAATGGTGATTAGAGGGGGTAGGGTTTAGGAAGAAGATTATGAGAGAGGGGGTTAGAGAGAGAGGGGTAGGTGAGGTTTGGTGTGATGGTGGATGGAATTAGGGTTAGCTAGGTTTGATTATTTTGTTGACCAAAACAATTGATCTCACCCCTTTAGGTAAAACCCAAACAACACCAAATCAAATCAAAAAAAAATAGAAGTAAAGGGTGTAGATGGTGCCCATATTGCATGTGCCATGCAATGCATCCATAATGCATGTAGGCAAGCAATGGAGCATGCATAGGGAGGTGAAAAGAGAGGAAGGTGAGGAAAAGAGATATAGAGGGAGATGATCCACTTAAATATGCAACTAAAACAAGGGGGACCAAAGGTGGCAAAGGTTGCATGGCCCATGCAAGATGAAAACTACCATGATTAAAATATTGTAGAAGCAATTATATTATCATGGCACTATTTATTTGCATCCTCCAAAGTTGGAGTAAGGGCCAAGCAAAGGATTGGTAGTATTGGACCCACCCTATCTCTCATGAGCTTGAATAAACACCAAAAGAAAAATAATTACAAGCTCATGGATAATGGGATGGTGGAATTGTAAAGTGGTGAAAGAAAGGGTGGTGGAGTCAATAAAAGATATGCCCCCAACTCAACTTGGGCATTTAACAATATATCAAGAACCAAATACAATATCAAGAGGCAAATATAAATAATAATGCATATGAGATAAGAACCAAAACAAAAAGGGTTTTGTATGATGCTCAAATGCAAGGTGGCATGATGACATGAGCATGATAACATGATGATGCAACAATTATATGTAGGAAGTAGCCATTATATTACTAAACCAAGTAGCATTACAAATGTTAGACAATTGGGATGCTACAGAAACACATCCTCAAACTGATTCAGTATCTCCTGGATACCTTCTGGTACTGACTGTTGATCACTGTTAGTAGGCTAGGTTACTACCACAGTAGCCCAGATGTCATTCCCCCTGTTCCATTTGTCCACCTGGTCAATGGTGAGTTCCTTGAGCTCAGTGACAGGTTTATCTATCATCCCCTGCAACTTAACCACAGTGCCCTGCTTGTCAAATTGGATCCACCTTTGTTCCCAATGACAAGTCATAGCACCCCATTGTGACAGCCAATCCATCCCTAAAGTTGCATCATAGCCCCCTAGAGATACAACTTTCATATCTGTCTGAAAGGTTGCTCCCTGAATCCACCACTCCAGTTGTTTCACCTCAGCAGTGCACATTAAGTGTTGCCCATTCGCCACTTTAACCTTGAGAGGAGCAGGTAAAGAGGTAGTCTGACACTTGAGCTTGTCCACCAGATGTTTGTCAATGAATGTATGCGAGCTCCCTGAGTCCACTAGTAATAGCATCACTTGATTTCCCACTAATGCCCTTAATTTGATTGATCTAGCATGGGTAGTTCCAGCTATAACATTAGCAGTGAGAAACATGGCTGCCTCATCCACACTTTCCTCCACTATCAGTGCATCCAAAAGTGCATCAGAGATGACTTCACCATCCTCTTATGTTTCAATTGCTTTGACTTGAGCTCCTTGTTTATGAGAACACACATGCCCTGGCATAAACTTCTCACCACAACTATAACAGAGACCATTTGCCCTTCGATACTCTTTTAGTTGCTTTGCTTTCCACAAGTCACCAGCTGCAAACTGAGGCTTTGGTCCAGCATCAGATTTAACTCCCCAGTTCTGATCTAAAATTGTCTCTGATGTCGACCAGACTGTTGTTTCCCTCTTTCAAGCACTGCTTCCTGCACCAGAGCATATTCCGTTGCTATCTGCACCGTGTGGGGTAATTGAATTTCTAAAGCCTAACGAATTTCTTCTTTTAAGCCCAACACAAACTAAGTCACCAGCAGTGTTTCACTCACAATCCCTTCATACAGTCGGACCTGGTACACCAACTGATTGAATGTCGTGCGATACTCCTGTACTGTTCCCACCTGTTTCAGTACTAACAACTCTCGCATGCAATTTCTATGCACATTCACATCAAATTCAGTTAGAACTGCAGTGCAAAATGCTTGCCAATACGTACATGCCTCTGTCAGTTTCACCGATTGATACCAGTGGGCTGCATTCCCTTGAAGATGCAGAGAAGCAGACATCAATTTGAAATTCTCCGGAATGTGATACAACTGGAAGTATGCTTCACAATTGTCAAGCCAGATCCGCACCCCATCACCATCAAAGCGGGGAAACTCCATCTTCGACATCCATGATCGCCTACTGCTACCCCCTCCCTCATCCTGGTGCTGATTATGGGAGCATACCTGACTCTCTTCAGGTGGGCGAGGCTGAGGACGAGGATGCGGTGGAGGTGGTGGTGGTGGTCACCCAAAATTTGCTGTTGTCGATGGAGACGCAGCCCGTGCCGCCGCTGCCATTGGAGAACTCGCGAGCACCCCTTCCGCCACCAGCCAATTCAGATCGGCGTCCCGTGCACTTGATGACTCCTTCAGAACACGCGCCACATTGACTTGCTCTTGATGAATCACCCCCACTGAGTTTACTGTCAGATCTACCTTCGACTGGACTTGATCAAGACGTGCCACCTACTCGACGAACTTGGCGTCCAGTTCCTTCAGCCGAGCCTGAATCGCATCAATCCCCGCCACCTTCTGCTGGATCACCCTCAGGGCCTCAAACTCCTTCATCACTTTCAACTCAAACGTCCCCATGATCGCAACGACGTGCCTCGTCTACGCGCTCGCCTTGAACGCCGCCGTCGCCGCCTGCCCTAAATTTTTCGAACGCTGATTTCGGATTTACAGCTGATCACCCCTAAGAGCAATCAACAACCAATCAGTCGATGTTACCGGAAAATCCCAAGTGTATGAAGCGCGAACGGATCGAACAAGCTCTGATTACCAAGTGTAATATCCAGGCTAGGGTTCCTGTGGATTTGGTGATCAGAGGCGTGATTTGGAAAAGAAGTCAGGAAAGAACGAGAGAGAGATGATACCGAGAGATATTTAATTATCTGGTTGATATCGTTTACAACGGTAGGCTGAGCTTATAACAGCACTCCAACACACCCACACACGCCCACGACCCACTTACACTCTGGCCACATCCCACTGAGGAAATAACCCTTCATGGCCACAGCCCACTGAGGAAATAACCCATTCAGCCCATCACTTGATCATTTCCGTCTCTCTTCTTGAGCTTCCGCTTTCCTAGCACAGCAGCACGCATCTTCAGAGCAGAGGCTGTGACAATCCATGGAGCCCATCTGCGCGTGCACGAGGTCAAGACTCTCATGAATCGCCGCCATCGACCCCTCCGTCCGATCCACCGCCTCCCCCATCTCCTTGAGCACAAATTGGGTCTGCGGTGAGGGCTTGGGAGGTGCCGTGGTAGGAGATTGTGTGATCCAGAAAACCGATGTCCGGTATTACGGGATCTCAGTGAGGGAAATCAAAATCCAATACTGAATTCACCAAGCATCTGACGGGATTTTACAGCTGAAGATCGACACACCCATCAACCTCTGATACCAACTGTCACATCCCTTGCAGCCGATGAGGATCAGGGCGTGAGCACACCAAGATCTATTCTAGTTTTCAATCTGGTGGATACAGAGAGAAGAGAGAGCACAAAAGCGAGAGAGTGCAGACTTTTCTTGTTCATTTCTTTCATGCCTCTTTCAGAGTACAACTGGGTACTAAGCACCCCACGCACACAAATCACTCTCTGTCTTGTGGCCCCTTTAATTGCACATACGCTCGAGTATATTTTGCCAAATATGATCTTTTGGCGAAACTAATTCCACGTCTGACCCCTTTTCAAAACTAATTTGGATTATGATCTTCTAGAGTCGGCACCATCTAAAATAGCGCCGAAGTTGTGCAGGTCGGTGCCAAGTCGTAGCAGCTGGAAGACAGGCTAGACGAGTCGGCGTCATTTGATATGGCGCTGAACTTCGGCGCCATTTTAAAACTTCGGCGCCACGTCTGACCTCTTCCCAAACTTCGCAACTTCGGTGGGTCAGATTCCGAATTAGTTTCGTGAAGAGATCAGATTCATTGAAATTTCAAGATTTGGGCAGATCTGGCAAAAAAAAAATTTGTACCACGCTCGACACAGGCACGCCTCTTTCCTCTACGTTGTTCCAGTTGTGTTTTTTTTTTAGGTAACCAGTTGTTGAACTCCGAGTGGATGGGCGGAAAGAGTGTGGCTGTGTGTGGAGAATATTTTACAGGTATAGTAAAACAGCCATTTTGGGGCTGCCATTATCGACTGGGGCCGAATGTTTCTGCTGGACCGAACCCATCAGGCTGATCAAACAGGCCTTTTTCGACGGCAATCAAGACGAATCGGGATCTTCTCTTTCACAACCAAAAACAAACACGATCAAATAAGATCAGCAGTGGTCATTTTCTCGTCGTTGGTCGGTTCGGCCGCGGCTTGTGATTCCCGGGCCACGTGTCACACAACGTACGGCGAGATAATTGCACGGGATCGAGCCAGCTACGGTACGACGCCTCCCCGAGTTACATCTGGTCACGGGTCGCCACCTACGGCTGCATGACACCGATCCTCTTCCGCACGGGTCCGATCCGATCCATCGATGTTGTTCCGAAAAGAAGTTACGTTATCATCATCGTCACTTGGAGCCCAAGCCCGTTCGCCGTTCGAGCGCTTCAGATATCTTGAACGGGATCGTCGCGCGCGGATTGGATAGAAGGATAACCGGATAGCCATGCATGCAATCGGCACTGATCGCGGATAGGGTCAAGAACGCGCGATCGATTATTAATTGGCCGGGTCGGGGTCGGGGTCGGGGTCGGGGTCGGCGTGGCGAAAGTCGTCGACCGCCACACCCGTACGGCCGGCACGGGGATCCCATGCCCGATCCACTTCCTGCCTTCCCGGAGGCGATCCGTCCACGTATAAAAGCCTCGTCAACCCTCGCCTCCCCCCGATCGCAACCAATAGCCCACACGCGCGCGCGCTCCATCGATCTAATCTAATCCACCGTTTCTGTGCGGCGGCCGGACAGCGCGCGCCACCACCACCACCACCACCACGGCACCGCCCCTCCAATCTCATCCAACCCTATCCAATGCTGCTACCCGTCTCCCGCCTCACCGACAAATTCGCTCCGCTCGCCGGCCTCCGATCGCTCCTCGTCCCCGACACCGCCGCCGGCGTCCTTACGCGGACGATCCCCGCGCTGCCGCCGTGTGCTGCCTGCGGGGAGGAGAGCGAGGAGGACGAGGACGACGAGGGGTGCTGGGTGTCGTACGGACGCAGGGACCTGAGGGGACGGCGCCGCCTGCCGCCGCCGATCCCGTCGCTGGCGGCCAGGAGCGCGCTGCGGCGGGCGCGCACCGACGACAGGAGGCTCGTCATCAGCAGGGAGCGCGTCATGCGGCCCGACTACTACGTCCGCGCGCGCCGCGTGCGCGGCGGCCGCCTCGTCATGCGCCTCGTCGAGCGCGAGGACGACGATCCGCTTCGGCCGTCGACCGCGCGAGAAGGCGACGACATTGCCCAGGTGGTCGTCGCGGAGGCAGAGGTTGATGTGGCTGCGGAACCGGCGCCGCTGCCGGCTGCTGGATGCTTGGAGGACGCGGTCAAGTACCAGTACGCCATCGGTAGCAGCCCGTTGCACCAGACGCCTTTGCTAAGGATGGTCCATTGAAACGTCTCGCCAAGGTGAAATTTTGTAGCTGCCTTTTGCTGGTGCATTGGGGATCGCCTCCCAGGTGGAATTTTGTATAGCTTCCTAATTTCAGCTTAGGTTCGTATACTTGCATTCTTCATTAAAAAAACAGCCTATGGATCGGTGAAAAAAAACTATTTTTTGGTATATTTACGAGTGTTCCCAAGCAAATTGCATCAATCCACACAGAGTTTTTTCTCCCTTCGGAGAAAGAAAATACATGCACAAATTGCTTTGGGTGATGGTAAATGATACCCCTCCCTCGAGGGATTGCGCGATTCCATCCCCGGGTTCATTGTGTCGCACGTGGTTCCACCTGCAGGACCCACCAAACAATCTCATCTTCCTCCGCGAGAAATCACCGCCTGTAGATCCGTCGACGTGTCGCCTGCAGCAGCTCCCATCGTGCGGCCGCGCCTCCTGCAGCCGCTCTCGACTGCACCGCCTGCAGCCGCCGCGCCGCCATCCTCCGCCTGCAGCGAGCTCCAGCCAGCGAGCTTGTGCGCCGCCATGACCACGCCATCCTTCGCCTCTGTTTCCGTCGCCGCCCAGTCCTGCAGTGCCCCGCCGTGGTTCCTGCGAGCTCCGGCAGCTTCGGCCGGGCCTTCATCTCCGTCTTCGGCATCGATGATCGTCACGGCCGGCCTCCATCTCCGTCTTCGGTGTCGACGATCGAGACGGCCAGCCACGGAGTTACTTAAGGCGACGGCGCTGGTACAGTTGCTACTTAAAACGACCCGACTTGCTACTGACAGTGCCCGATATTGTAAAAAAAATTGCTACAAGATGTCCGGCGAAGTAGGTTTTGCTATGGTAGCAAACTTTTTTGCTACAAAGTCCCGGCGATGTCTCCGGCAAAATGGATTTTATTTACAAAAAAATTGCTACAATATTTTTGTGATTTTGGCATTTTGCTACACTAGCGCAAAGTTTTTGCTACAAGGTCTCCGACGAAATCTTCGACGAAAGTCTCCGGCGAGTCTCTGGGGTGAGATCGGGTTTGCTACATTAGCACAACCTTTTTGCTACACGGTCGTCGGTGAGGTCTCCGGCGAGGTCCAGTCCGAACCGTTTTCTGTCACGTGTACAAAAGCGAGATACTATTTATAGCAAAAAGCGGGACGAATGTAGCAAAAGCAGAAAGAAAGGCACGAGAAAAATATCTGGACTGTTGATCTGGTTCAATCCAATGGTTGGGGATCCAGGGGTGGAAAGTTTTTATCTTCCAAGGACGCGTGGCACGATCCTTGCGTGATTGCTAAAGAATTTTGACACAGTTTGCCAACCTAAACCTAAAGCGGTTACGATGGAATCAGAAAAAAATCTAAATACAAATCGTAAGAAAAAAGTATCTTTGCTCCAATCCGATGTGAGGACTTCCCTATGTGATACTTTGGGATCCCACTTGGCATCACTCGACTTAGGATGATTTCCAGCACCTAGAAATTAAGATTGTCACACAATTCAAAGAGGAGAATTGGAAGAATTTTAACATGACCGGGCATAGGGTAACAACACCTAGAACTCCATCTGGCAGCGTTGACCGATGATTGCGAGGGAGCGCGGAGCATCTGTTGACGACTTTCAAAAGAGGTAAGCTGGGAGTACGGCTCACTCACCGTGATGGGCTCGACCCTGGCGAGGATGGCAGCAACGAGTGGTTTGTAGACGATGTCCTTGAGGCCGGCGAGGATGTAGGAGACCATGTCCTCGTCATCGAGGGGTTTTCCTGCAGAGATCATCTCGTTTTCGAGATTCTTCATGTTGGGGATGTACTCTGCCATGGTTTTGTTTCCCTTCTCAGCATTGGCGAGGGCGATGCGGGTGTTGGTGGTGTGTGCGCGGGACTTGGCCGCGTACATCTCCTGGAGGACCTCCCAGAGCTCGGCCGCCGTTGCGCAGTTGACGGCGTGCGGCTGCACCTCCCTGGATAGGGAGGAGATGAGGAGTCCTAGGACCTGCTGGTCCTGAGCCACCCAGAGGTCGTACTCTGGGTTGTATTCCTTGACGATCTCTCCGCCCTTCTTGACGGTGATCTCCTCCGGCGGCGCCTTGCGGGAACCATCAAGGTACCCCATCATGCGGGCTCCCCTGACAGCAGGAAGAACCTGCGCTTGCCACAGGATGAAGTTGCCCTTGCCCAGCTTCTCGGTGATGCCATTGGTGAAGGGGTTTTTGTCATAGGAGTTGGACAAGGTGGAGGAAGACATGGCGGCGCCCGATCTAGATCGATCTGGCGATGGGTTTTGGGGTTTCTCGGAATAGGCTAGACGTGTGTGGAGGTACCATGCTCTGATACCATATAATGATTTAGGTTAAAGTGTCTTACCCCATTAGGGGGCACACCTTGCGTGTTTATATAGAGGTTTAACCAACTACCTCAAAGGGATTACAATCAGGTTGTTACAGCCGTGTTACACAAGAGAAAAAACAAAAGATCTAAATAGCCTCGATCCTTATCTACAGATCACGGCTGGTACAAGTACATGGCTAACACAATCATGTACAACATATGTTGTCACGCTAACAAGGAGGACATGGCGCGAAGCTCTGTTGTATGTTGATATCATAGGGCATATCCGTGCTTCGATTTTTATGGTGTGGATAGTGACGAAGAATGTCATGGCGGCGCGCTATGATTTAAGAACTAGTAATGGTGGACGGAACCTTTGATGCGACAAATACTTTGCTTGGTGATACTTGACTTGCAATAGTGGCCTCAACAAGTGGGACGGAGGAGTACGGAGTTTACCTTTTAGCGTGAAAATCTAAGGCCTGATCTTAATTGGTTATATCTAACAATGACTTGTTAAATACATTATTTCGAGAGTGTAGACTTTCTTGATAGTGAAAACCTAATATTTTTTATCGGACGACGGTGATGATTTATTTTCATGTTGGCGGCGTCGCTTTGGTAGAATGTGAACTCCAAGTGTTATCTTTGGTGGTGGTTTGCGCTGCAAGGGATTGATCATTGTGGTGGGACCTTTCCTTTTTATTATTATTATTTTTATATTTTGGTTGTGTGTATCCGTAATGCCTTTTGGACATTTAGTTGGTGCAGAGGTTAGGTGTAACTAGTATCTTCACGATAGTAATATATTTTCATTGTCAGAAAAAAATGGTTGGGCATAGAGTGCTTGTTCGTTCGGTCCTCACCTCCATATCATCATACATCCTTAGACATTCTAAAAGAAATCATCAAGCGGGTCATTACTCTTTTGCGTTACTATCTTTGGTACAGGTGTGTGTGAGATCTAGGCACATGGATTGATAGGATTGATATGATACTCATACTAATAAGTTATAAATTTTTTCGAAAGCTCGTCCAAAAAGAAAACTCTGATGTTAAGTGTGATTGGCCAGAGCAATTTGAAAATGGGTGACCAATCAGAAAGTGGATACCAGGTGCGCACAAGTGAGCATAAAATGCGTAGAAAAAACTAGAGTTGATCTGTAGGGTCAGTCTAGAGATCATATTAAGCTGCCAGGAGTGACATCCCGGGGGCAAGAGGGAACGGGGTGCTATAAATGGTATCAGAGCCGACCCTCGGGTTACACAGGTGTATGGGTTAGTGGCGGGACATGTTACGCATGGCGCGTGTGGCCCAGAATGAATACGGCATGACACACCAGCACTGGACGTACAGACGTGTGTTAAGAGAGAATGTTCCTGGGGTGTGGTTAATCAATGAGGGCATCAATCTTCTTAAAGATGGGTGTATGTGAAATCCAGACACATGGCTCAATAGGATTAATAGGATACTCATACCAATAAGTTGTAACTTTTTTCTGAAAGCTCGTCCAAAAATAACTCTAATGTTAAACGTGTTTGGCCCAGAGCAATTTAAGAATGAGTGACCGACCGAGAAGTGGGTACCGAGTGCGCACAAGTGAGAACAAAGTGCGCAAAAAAATTTAAAGCCGGGTTAAGATGGGTGCTATAGAGTGTGTTAATTGGGATGTGGTGTGTGTCGCCCAACAAAGCTTGGTGGTATTGATACTTTGCACATTGATACTACAATGGCATTGGGTTGAATGAATGGACGGTTGTAAGGGCATCTCCACTCGCTACCTCGGACGCCGATCCGGATGCCAAATTTAGGTCCGAACGCTGAAAATTGGCATTGTCGCGTATCCAGTAACCTATTTTTGCCCGGATTTGGACCAACTTTGATCCGGACTATCCAGGCCATACCCAGGATCCCACAGCGAATTGGCCGAGTGGACCAGCCTGTCAGCGATAGAAGCGGAGCCATCGTCATCCTTGCCACCGTTTTCCTTTTCCTGCCCTCGCCGCTACACCCCTCCCGCCCTCGCCACCAAACTCGACCTATAAAAGGCGTACATCTTGCTGTCTCCCTTCATAGTCTCTCACACCACTCCCAACTCCGGCGAACTCCGGACGGTCGCACCTTTCTTCCTCCTCAACTCCGCCGAAAAGCCATGGCCGAGAGATTTCCCGGCTGACGCACGATGCAGCCGTGGGAAGCCCAGCTGCTCCATGAGGCGGGCTATACAGCGCCGCCGGACACTCGTCTCCCCTTCGCCTGGCAACTCAGCGCCGGCGGGATCACTATTCCGCCGGTGCCGGCCGATGAGGACCTCGCCGGAGAGATCCAGGCGGCTATCGCCGCCATGCAAGACCCGGATCTCGCCGAGGATCCTGGCAACCTGGTCTTCTGGAGGCAGTTCTTCGTCGATAGGCGCCTCGAGAAACTCGCCCGACACGAGGGACCGCCGGGCTCGCCGCCGCGTCACAATGTGGCTTTTCGCCGCCGCTGGTGGAGCGTTCCAGGGCGAACTCTCGTTGGTGTCATGGAGCACATCCAGGCCGGCAACCACCCCCGCCTCGGCCTGTATATGCGGCGTCGGCGTCGACCACAGCGGCGGCGGCCTTTTCCTAATTATTAAATTCGATGTAATATGTGTGTCCTTGCCCTAGGTAATAAAATCCGCCTAAACTCGGCGTTCCCAGGCCGAAAATACGTTTCGTT
Source organism: Avena sativa (assembly GCA_916181665.1). Classification (NCBI taxonomy): domain Eukaryota; kingdom Viridiplantae; phylum Streptophyta; class Magnoliopsida; order Poales; family Poaceae; genus Avena; species Avena sativa. The sequence goes on along the minus strand of OV702284.1, from coordinate 184,975,092 downwards.
CGACCAAAAAAAGGTTCGAATTTTGGTCTGGATTCGTCCAAGGAGTGGGGATGCTCTAAAGCTTGTATCGCCCTAGGAAACCCTTGTAATGAGCAAGATGGAGATCTCTTTGATGTGGTCAAGGTGGTCACGATTGGAGATGGAAAAAAAAGCAAGATTTTGGACTTCGCCTTGGCTACACGCTAGCAGGCCAGGGCTTTGCCCTGAAGCTTTTTGAATTGACCAAAGGAAATAATTGTTTGGTCAAAAAACTATAGATGACCAATTTTGGGTACACCAAGTTGATATACAACGTGGTTTGGGCCTTTCCTGGCGTGCCGTGATGGGTTTGCCTTTCCTGCCTTGGTAGACAGTTGGTTCGGAAGAGCTACAGTGTCGAATTTTGGCCATGCGGGTGCGGTTGCGCGGTAGCCACTCGAGTCGCGGCGGTAGTTCTTGGGGTCACGCGGGCCGTAGCCAACGTTAGCGACGAAGTCTTCCTGCCGTCATTGCGGCGCTTGCCCATTTGGCGTGTGTTGATATAGCGGAACTCGTGGTTCCGACCGCTGTTGTAGCCAATCATGCGGCGCCTTTCTCCCGACTCATCGTTGGAATCTTGGTTCGGGTCCTCTTCTGAATAACACTTGGTGATATCGAGGAGGACGGGGATATTATCGAGCGTTCGGTAGACCCGCTTGATCTTCGCGACCAGGGTTCGTACCGACATGCGTTCTTAAAGCAGTGGATCTCCGTGTCCGGGCGAATGCCAACGGCGTTAATCCATAGATCTTGCCAGCATTGAACCCAATGACGGGTCGACTCGTTGGGGCCTTGGACGCACCGCTCCAGGTCCTCGATCGTGGTGGCGCGTGTGTAGGATCCATCGAAGTGCTTGATGAAGGCTTCGCGCATCTCCTCCCACGAGTCAATGCTTTTTCTCGGTAAGGGTGTTAATCCATTGACGGGTCGCTCCCTCCATCATTAGGGGTAGGTACCGAGTGGCGAGTAGATCAGTATGGCCCGCGATCTCCATCGCCTTGTGGTAAGTGTTGATCCACTTTGAGGTCGAAGTAGGATCGTACTTCTTGATGTATTTTGGCCCTCGGAAATTTGGTGGGTAATTTTCGCCTCAGACCATTGGTCCAAAGCATCGCGAGCCAACTCGGCTGAGGTCACCACGGTTGGAGAGAATGTGTCGTAGATGCTTGCCACGCCTGGGTGTTGATGATGTGGCTCCGCGCGTCGACTGGTTGGCCATTGTCGGCGACCGTGTTGTACACCAGTCGCGGTTCGTTGGTAGAATTCGCGGGGTTGGCGACTAGTAGTAGATTCTGTCGTGGCTCGGGGAGCAGTTGTTGACGTTGACGACCGTCCACTCGTCTGGGTGATTGGATGATGTCACCCTGCTGTTGGTGTAGAGGGAGTAGACTCGTCCTTGCGAGTCGCGACCCACGATCTGTTGTTCGACTTCCTTGGCGAGTAGGGCATGGGCATACTTGATTTTGATCGCACCTTCACCCATGGGGTTTAGGTTGGCGGCGGCAGCTTGGATCGCAATGACATTGTCTATCAGAGTCGAATAGAGTGGGAGGCCGTTGGAATCGTACTCCCATGGCGTGATGAGTATCTGCGGCTGCTCCAAAGGAGTCGAGCGGCGGGGTGGTGGTGGAGCGCCCTGCGCTGTCGACCCAGGTGGCAGGCGACTGGATCCCTACGGCGCATTGTGACAGGTCTCGCGCTCGGCCCTGAGTCATGAGGCTCAGTCGCCGAGAGGCTCGGCGCAGATGGTGCAGCGATAGTTCTTGCGCTGTTTGCTGCTCGAGGCAAAAAAATCGCGCTCGGTCTTCTCCCGTTCCTTGGCCTGTAGCAGGTCCAGGCGATGCTTCTCGACCTCTACCGCTGTCGCGTTCGGCGGAAGGGGCGTGAAGAAAGGATCCACAGGCGTCTCATCGCCGTTCGCCATGTAGATGACGTTGTAGCGCCGTTCGCCATGTAGATGACGTTGTAGCGGCTGGATCTAGCGTGGAGCTCGTCCGCGGACTCCGATCTTAAGTCAGAGTCAAATAGTGGGAGGATTGATTGATCCTTGAAGTCGCCGGTGTTGGAGACTCGCGTGATCGAGTAAGCATGTGACGTAGGGGTGATGGATCCTGCGTCCAACATAGGAGTCGCCGAATCGGCGTCATTGTAGAGGGTGTTGTTGTTTCCGGTCGGGCCGCTTCCGATCGAGTCACACTCAGAGGCAAGGAGAGTGATAGATCGGATTTGCTCCTCCGAGAGTATATCGCGCGGGGAGATCTGTTGTCGATGATGAATCCAACGAAATCTGCCGGGTCGGTGGCGTCGGTGAAGCCGACGAAGAGGTTGATGGAGCCGATCGGCAACATGGCGGCGTGGGTGACCGGACGCGAGGCCGACACATGGCTACTCGGCGGGATCTGGAGGAATCCGCCTGTAGAAATCATGCGACCGGTAGCAAAGGGCCTGCGAATGGGAGTGTAGGGTCTCGCCGCAGATCTGAGGCTTGACTGGCCAAGTCCCACGGTGGGCGCCACTGTCATGGGAATGGCCATGAGAGTCGCTACCGGGGGTAGCGATTGAATCTATTAGTGGCAGCGAGTCTCCATCTGCGGATAAAGATTGAGAGCAGACACAAAGATTTACCCAGGTTCGCCCCCCCCCCCCCCCCCCCCGCCCCCGTAGGGTAAAGACCTACTTCCTGCTTGTTTGTATTGATTGCGAGTGGATTACAAGGTGGGCGAGCTCGGTGAGTAGGCAGCGAGTCACGAGGATGGGGTAGCTAATAGCTCGTAAGTACAATGACTACTTTGGGGAGGTTTATATAGGGTCACTTTGCTAGGGTTTATAGGATTACAACCGAATGAGTTGGAATTTTGGAGGTTTTGACCTAATCCGTCTGGGCCTAACTAAGCTTCTGGGCCTTCTGCTTCCAGTCATCTGGGCTTCATTGAAGTCTCCTTCCAATCACCATCCCTCTAGGCCCATTCAGAGCAACCTTGGGCCAGTCGAGTCCAACCTCTGGATATACCCCGATTGGCATATCCCTATCAGTTTTGATCTTAAACACATACACCTTTTGTCACCCATTGAGAAATGTTGTAGATCAAAAGAGACTAATCTGAAATCAAACCAATGAATATGAACACCAACCATATCCCACGAGATCCTTCGAACACTCAATTCCACACGCCATCCTCCGGTGTTAGCTGCACCAGCGCGGCGAGGATAGAACATCGAAGACTTTATTCTGAAAAAAAGTCTAAATAAAGAAACATACCCCCTAGCCTCCAACCCTGCCGACGAGGCACCATGGTCTGCGACACCCACCGGAGGCGGAGCGGACCAATAACATCACCAGCGAGGTGAAGGGAACCCGGTCTAGATGGGGTTTCAGCCACCACCTCGGCTGCCTCAAGTCACTGTAGTAGCGCGAGACCGAAATACGTAGCTATTGCATAATATATCTGACATTAAAAGACGTGTACATCGATTTATCAGGCTGAAGTTTTAATATAATGTGTCAAGTGAGATCTCGTCAAACTCCTATGTCTAGTTTATTTTGAAACTTCTGGTGCAAAATTTTATTAAAGTTTTACACTAAAAATCTGGAAATAAACCAAAAGTAGGACTTATGTGGAATTCTATTTGCATCTCTATTTTAATAGGCTTGGCAACATGCAGATCATCGAGCATATGCTGAATTTCCCACTAAACCATGCATAAAATGCATGCGTTCATGTTCAGTGTGATATTTAGCTGCGCTTCACAGGTGCACAACTGCCCGCCCCATGTCTCAACCACCAAGAAGTGCCAGGTGGTTTTCCTCTCCTCGAGTCATCGTGCCATTTTACCATAAAAGCGATAATTCGCCGAGGCTCGAAGAGAAATCAACATGTCTGTGATGCGTAGTTCTGCTAGACTGCTACTAGTTCAATCTGTTTTGACATGGCATGATAACGTGCTGTCGACGGACTTTTCTGTAAACATTCCCTCCATTCATAAATAAGTGTACTTTTACTTTTTATCTTAAGTCACACTTTTCAAATTTTGACTAAATTTATATACAAATGTATCGACATATATGTCATCAAATCACTATATTGTGAAACTACATTTGAAGAAATCTAGCGATACTAATTTAGTGTCATGCATGTTGCTACATTTCCCTATCAAGTGGGTAAATTTTTATTTAATTAGATTTAAGACAAAGTCTATAAATATACTTATTTGTGGATGATGGGAGTAGCCACATACACCGCTGTCGAAATCAAGATCATTCAAATTGTGTGCACAAGGTGTGTCGCAACTTGCAAAGCGGTGCAAACGGAGCTTGCCTCTGTTGGTTGGGTTCCCTGTGGTGGAACCCGTTCAAGTTCTTGATTTGGCATGGACGTTTGTATTTACCTGGATTTATTTTAGGATTATCCGGCGCTACTCTTTCAGTAGTAGGTGACGTGTCCGTCAACAGCGAGGCGCCTATGATAACTTCGTCAATCTTAAGGTCTGCCGGCTCAGTCCTTCGAAGGTGCTTATAAAGGTAGGGTGTACGTGCGTACGTTCATATGGGCGAGTGTACATGAGTGTTTGCGAGCGTCTATGTTGTACTATGTTCTCATTAAAAAAACTTGCAAAACGGTGTCCTTGGGATACGGACAGCAACCAGAAAACCAACATGTATGTGTTGTGCGCCCCTTTCCCAACCAACCACACGCACACGTGGCTCTCCTGGGAGTACATGGCACGCACATCAAGGCAGGACGGAGCACGGGAGTAGCGAGCGTTGTAGTACACATACGAACAATTTTAGGAGCTAGCGTGTTCGATTGTCTCGCTTTTCCAGACATGTATTGAGCTTGAAGCACATAAACTTTGTCCCACAACTGGAAGATGTTGAGCTAAATCTATCAACATAGCAACTGCCAAATCAATCTAGACTGAACCTTGACATCTTCATATGATGATAGGTTGAGTTCCATTTGCTCGACATGGTCCTGAAACTAACTGAACATTACAATCATGTCTTAGAACATAAATTGATGTAGCCTGCCAACACCATATGTTGAAAGCTTTCTCCCACAATTCAAAGTAAACTGAGATCTGACATTAATGATGACACACTGAGAGGAAAACTGTGGTTAAGTTTTAGTAAGAATATCAGTAAGTCCCATTTCAGTGATATGGAATCTAGCATTAATAAGATGTCACTTTAAGAGAGGGAACAAAGTGAACTTTCATGGACAATAAGGAAAAGTATATTTAACATATAATAAGTTAGGTTTAGGTGTGCGCCTTATGCAGGTGAGCACATGTGTTGCCAGTAAGTAACTGTAAAATTAACTGGAATTTCGTCTAAATAGATACTGGTTTTAGTAGGAAGGAGGTGATGTTTAGTAGGTGAGAAAGCAACATAGCCCATCTGAAGTAATTGGAAGCAAGTACACGAAATGCAGTACTGATATACCATAGTTTGAAGAAAATAAGTTAATGCAACGACAGTCAATAAAACAAAGTGTAATTGGATAATCTGAATATATTGAGAAACTGATTTTCATAGAAGGTGTTTCTCCATAGAATTTGGAGCTTAACTTGTTTGTAAAGAAGAGTAAGCATGGGCTTAAAAACATGATTCAGTTCATATGCTTTGTGCTTTTGTACAGAAGATAGTAAATGCATATGAAAAGTTCCACTGGATTAGCATTAGTATTAGCTGCAAGTTGGCGGACTGAGATATATTTAGAGATATGCACATGACTGTTTAGAACATACCTGAAAGTCGGTCGGTCAATAAAGAGAAGCCCCAATTTGTAAAATCTTCTACTCTCCATTCCTATTTTCCTAGATTGTTGCAGGTGTTATCTGTAGATATCTCAACTTAACTCTCTCTAAGCATCACCTTGGTCCTCGAATTAGCCCCAGAGTAGTCAGGTCCAAATGGACAAAAGCTGGTAAAAAGGTTCACGTGAGAAGATAATCAAAAGAATTGAGATGGAACATGCATCCTATCACAAACTGAATAAAACAAAGCAAATCACGTGAATCTGAGGAAAACTCACTAGAACTATTTTTGAACCATCTGAACATCCGAATCTTGTAATCCCAGATAACAAACTCAAAATCAACTATTTATGTGTTGTGAAGATTTAAAAGTTGCAGTACAACAAATTATGCATGTATGTTAGTTAATCGAACGCATACAATCAAGCCTACATACCAGTGATTGCTGAAAGGTGGATTTCATGCCCCTCCAAACAATGATGAATCGGTAGAATACTCCTGACCGTTCACTCTCACACTCAAGATGTTGTTGTACAAATCCTCTCCCTATGTCTCTTTTCTCCCACGAATGCCAAGTCCATGTATAAACTGGACATAACATACACCAAATTGGAAACTCAAAAGCTCAAACTTGCAACCATATCCCCCGCTGCTTGCTTGTCTTTTGCTAAAACTTGATTTACATAGAGCTGAAAGTCACGTACATGCAGGCCAAGAGGACACCCCACAGAGTTTCTTGAAAAGAGTCCCTTGACCTGCTGCACGCCATGGTCGCAGAGCACTATGGAGCAGGTCACCTCGACCTGCGCCTATTGCAGCATCCGATTGGCGTTCCCCTGCTCCCATTCGGCCGCTCGACCAGCTCCCTGAACCTCTCAAAACGATGTAAAAAACAGATTATGCTCTCCACCACGGGGATTAGAGATGAAAAGTGAAGAAAAAAAGCAGTGCTTGTACAGCCGGAGGCTTATCTCTCCACCACGGATGCATGCACCCTGCGTGTTGCAAGCGCTGATGGATGACCGGATGCCGTCGCTCGTTGTGGAGTGCAGTAATGCGCTGGCGACCGACGGGCGGAACACGCTGGCAGACTCCACTCACCTAGATTCGAGGAACTGACCGTGGACATTGAGCTTCGGTGTGTGTCCGTCTCTGTATCCTCGCCGCCGCAGATTGCTGAGGGAGAAATAGGGTATGAGAGAGAGATAGAGAGAATGAGAGAGGGGAGGTCAGGCGGCCTACCTGCGCGATGATGGAGGCTCCCGCTCCTTTCCCACCATGACGCGGCCGTCCCCGTCCTTGCGAAGGGCGGCGCTGCTACCAGAAAAGGGAGGTGAGACGCAGGGTGGAGGAACGACTTGAATAAAAAAAAGTAGGAGGGGAGGAGGACGGAAGGTTGAACCGGCAACGTGAAATCAATTCAGAAGAGAAGACATGGCTTTGGCAATGAACTGCGGCTAGAATAGGAGGCGACTACACGCGGGCGGTGATGATTTTGGGAGAGGAGAGAGTCAGGGCGAGATGGGAGTGCACAATGCCGGTTAGGCGAGGAGAAACTGGTTGAGGAGTGGAAGACCGACCAAGCGGTCAAAAGCTGGAGCGAACGAACCAACCTTTATGGTACACCATACACCGGTACGATGGATGAACACTCTAGGCCTCCAGCGGGTAGAACAATCAAGCAGGCAACACCCATGCGCATCTCATAAGTTAGAGATAGAACAATCGATCAACCACAGCTCACCAATTTCAGGGAGTTTAGAGCTTTTAGAGGATTTATGTACTACTACATCGTCTTTCGAAGTTGTTTTTCCGCATGGAACACCCGAAATTCAGAGTTCCAACGGACATACAAAATCCTTTCGGATAAACTCTAGCCATCATGCCAAATAAACTATAATAGTATTACGAAAAGATCATACAAAAGATCATACAGTTTTCTACGTGTAGCCTTTAAAAGTATCTCCACCGACGCCGCCTAACCTGGCTTCTGATGGGCTTTGGGGGTTGCGACTACAAAATGGCTCGCACCGGCGCGACCGGTCCCTGCCTGCAAATGGGACGCCCACCAATCTGCTTGGCACCCCTTGATGCCCCGACGGGTAGGGGCTGGGCTAGGGCTATCGACAATGTGTGCTACATCAGCATGGCCACGCGGGCCACCTATGTCAGCCACAAAAGAATCCATATATACACATTCCTTTTTCCCAATTACCATTGCCCATTTCTTTCGCCCGCTGCCATGCAACAACTCTATTTCTCGCACAACCCACCCGCTGTCGCGATGCAACAACTCAGGAAGCTGCACAGGAAACTCGTCACTGAGAAGCCATACGACTGCCGGAGGAGGAGTTGGTCAAGGTGTTGGTGACGAGGAATCTCGTCACCGTCGACCACCAAGGCTATCGTGGCCTTGTCCTAGAGAAGAAGAAGGCTCACGAGAAGGAGATTTTGATGGCAGCTTACTTGTAGGGCCTAGCCGGCGGTGACCGATGACGTCAAGGGAATCATTTTATCTCTTGGCATGCAATATGGTATCGCCGAACGGTGACATTTTATGCCTTGTGGCCGTGAACTATTTGGATGCTTGATTTTGAATCTAATTTTCTAATCACTGGTAATTTGGCACGTGCAATGCATGTATCAAACCATGTAGTAATTTTGTTAATATTGAGTTTAATTGTCCTTCCTTTCTTTTCAGATCAATTATCTAGAAAGTACTTAAACTGCAAGTTTCATGCAACCGCACAATCAACTTATCACACAAAATTGTTATGCGTCGCCTTCTTGTAAAGAAAAAAAATCAGTTGATACTCCTATAGATGGAAACATAAATAATTAGAATAACTCGGATAGAAAGCACCTCAAACTGGGACAACTTGATTACAAATTTAACACTCTTTCTTTATGACACCAATACATGAAGCTAGGTTCACATATCGAGGCGTCACAATAAACTGTAATAGTTGCAGGTGCAGATTTAGTGGAATCAGATGCACTGCATCACCAATCTGCTGGACAACAGATGCACGAACGACTTGTTTGGTTGCTAGAGTATTCTGACCGAGAATATTTGACAATAGAAATTGTTGTGCATCATTATCAATATAATAAATAAGCATTATCTATATGAGATAAATAAGTCCTGGCAGAAAATACGATGCTATCGCTTATACATATCGCAATTTAAAAAATAGGAAGTTGATAGGCAAGCACACTATATTGCTTTGCTCTATGTGTTGGGCCACGTAGAGATAAAACAAAACTTTTTCATTTAACATGGTGATCCCAAGATCTATCTGAGGTAGAAGGCCACGAGGATTACTACTAGATGCGCAGTTGCGGATTACTGATGAAGCACGTTAGTTGAATGCAGTGCAGTCCTCACGATATGATCCGATCACGATCGTCCTGGTGCTGATCGTATAGCACATCTATTGGTATCCACACGTACAAGGAGGAGCACCGGCAGTGAACTGCTAGGTTCGATACGATGGCAGGACTGTTGTGGAGATAGGGTTTTCAACACATGGAATGACCTAACCGTTCACCATTCTGGGTTTCTGCGCCGCACTATATATAGGGAGTGAACATGGGCTCCACTCACTCGTGGCCCATTAACTAAAGCCCATATAATATTAGTCACTGTGAGTCCGACTCACTAACTCGGTCCAAAATCCGGCTCAGGTCCAACCCAACTAGATTTCCGGTTCAGATCTAATCCAAACTTGCTTCTCCTCTTAAGTGTGTGACCCCGCAGACTCATGGCTACTTGGACACGATTGGAGTCTGACTCTCAATCGATCAGTTGATAGCGTCTCTAAGCAGAACGTGCCGACTCCCAAGTACCAAAAAGTCTTGACGACATGCCTTTTGAATGCAACTTGCGTCTGAGTCCCTTTTGCCTTACGATATACCTTGTCAGACTATAGGCGAATAACTGTCATCCCTTAAATAGTTCGACTCTCTTCTCGATCCGATATAAGTGATTCATTCGACTAACTCTTAGTCGATCGCCTCGGTTAACACTTAACCGAGTCATGCATGGCCATGCTTTTCGAATCTTATCATCCGAGAGGGCCTAGAGAATATCTCTCCAACTGGAGGGGCAAAATCTTATCTTGGTTATTCACATCACGCAACTTGATTCTCAATCGGCCCGAACTCTGCCTTTATAACTGCCTAGTTATGGATCAGCATTTGACAGAACCTAAGTCGGTGACCCTCAACTCGGACTGTGCAACAAACTCGGGTATAAGGATTAGATTGATTGAGATATACAAATGACAACTTGTTCGTTGTACCTCAATATGGGCCAATCCAACTCGCTAAACTTTTTAGCCAAATCTGTGTAAGTCGGAACAACATCTCGATGCCCATGACAAGTGGAACCTAGTCATCAGCCGACTTTCACAATGGTCTAAGTTGTGTGTCTAGCACAACTTCGATGACCAAGGATATTTAGTACAAACAACATGAATGTATAGTTCCACAACCGAATCATATATTCAATGATACACATCAGATGTTTATACAAGGACAACTTTATATCTTTATGAATACAATGGGAAATATCATCATAAATGATTGCCTCTAGGGCATATTCCCAACAGTCTCCCACTTGCACTAGAGTCAATCTTCCGACATCACATGTCTAGGCATCTAATGCCCATAGCTCTTAGGTGCGCCTCATGTTTTGGCTATGGTAACGGCTTTGTCAACAGATCCGCAATATTTGCATCCGTGTGTACCTTGCATAACTTGATATCACCCTGATACACGAACTGGCGAATCAGGTGATATCGCATGAGTATGTGCTTGTTCTTCTGGTGTTGTCTAGGTTCTTTGGCTTGTGCAATAGCACCATTGTTGTCACAATACATGTCTAACGGATTGGACAAGCCGTGAACTACACCAAGATCCATGAGGAAATTCCTCATCCAAACAGCTTCCTTTGCTGCCTCCAAGGCGGAAATATACTCACCCTCTGTTGTAGATGCAGACACAGTCTCTTGCTTGGAACTCTTCCAGCTCACAGCCCCTCCGTTTATCACAAACACATACCCGGATTGCGAACGAGAATCATTAGAGTCGGTAAGATAACCCGCATCTGTGTAACCCTTTACACTGAGTTCATCTTCACCTCCATAAACCAAAAACATATCCTTAGTCCTTCTCAAGTACTTTCGAATATTTTTAGCCGATGTCTAGTGGATTTCTCCAGGATCATCCTGGTCTCTACTCGCAACACTTAGAGCATATGAAACATCCGGCCTAGTACAAATCATGGCATAGATGATGGATCCGACTATAGAAGAATACGGAATCACACTCATCCGACTTCGCTCATCAGTCATCGAAGGACACTGGGTCTTGCTAAGTTTTACACCATGGGACATCGGTAAGAACCCCTTCTTAGACGATTCCATGTTTAACTTCTTAAAACACTTTGTACAAATAAGTACTCTGACTCAATCCAATGAGCCTCCTTGATCTATCTCTATAGATCCGGATTCAGAGAATATATGTTGCCTCACCCAAGTCTTTCATTGAGAAACTCCTTTCCAATGATTCCTTAGTTTCTTGCAACATCTGGACATCATTTCCAATCAATGATATGTCATCCACATATAAGATTAGAAAGTTTACTTTGCTCCCACTAAACTTCTTGTATAAACAAGAATCATGATCACTCTTGATGAAGCCAAACGATTTGACTACCTCATCAAAGCGAATATTCCAACTCCGAGATGCTTGCTTCAACCCATAAATGGATTTCTGAAGTTTGCACACTTTGTAAGCATTAGCCGGATTGACAAAACCCTCAGGCTGTATCATATACACGGCCTCGGTTAAATTTCCTTTAAGGAAAGCCGTTTTGACATCCATCTCCCATATCTCATAGTCGAAATAGGCTGCTATAGCTAACATGATCCAAACTGATTTAAGCATCACTGCGAGCGAGAAAGTCTCGTCATAATCAACTCCTTGAACTTGTCGAAATCCCTTCACGACAATACGTGCTTTATATACGGAAACATTTCCATCCATATCAGTTTTCTTCTTAAAGAGTCATTTGCACTCGATGGGTCTTGCACCGTCTGGCAGATCAACCAAGTTCCAAACTTGATTTTCATCCATGGACTTTAACTCGGATCTCATGGCTCCAAGCCATGACTCGGAATCAGATCCCACCATCGCTTTCGAATAATTTGCCGGCTCATCACTGTCTAACAGTAATACATCACGAACACTTCGGAATCTCGCCGATCTTCGTAGTACAGGTGCTGCTTCCGACTTAGCTACCACGACCGGCTCAACCTCCAAGGTTTTTTCCGACTCGCTACTAGCCGGTTCCTCTCGAATTTCTTCAAGCTGCACTATGCTCCCACTTACTCTCTGACTGAGCAACTCTTTCTCAAGGAAGACACTGTTCCGAGCGACAAACATTTTGCCCTCTTCTTGGTTGTAGAAGTAGTAACCCAAGGTTTTCCTTGGATACCCCACGAAAATACACTTATCCGACTGAAGTCGCTTGACAAATGCTTCACAACCCCAAATCTTAAGAAAAGATAGACTCGGATTTTTGCATGTCCACATCTCATGAGGTGTCTTCTCTACCAACTTTGATGGTACTCTATTTAGTGTGAATGCTGCAGTTTCTGGACAATAACCCCAAAATGATAAAGGCAGATCTGTCTGACTCATCATCGATCGTACCATGTCCAACAAGGTCCGATTCTGCCTTTCCAACACACCATTCCTTTGTGGCGTTCTCGGTGGAGTAAGTTGGGGAACTATTCCAAAACTCTTCAGATGGTCATCAAACTCGTGGCTCATGTACTCGCCTCCTCGGTCCAACCGAAGAAACTTTATTTTCTTGCCGAGATGATTCTGTACTTCATTCTGGAATTCTTTGAACTTTTCAAAGGCTTCCGACTTATGTTTCATCAAGTAAATATGTCCATACCGACTCAAATCATCAGTGAAGGTAATGAAATACTCATAACCACCCCTGTTTGTCGTGCTCATTGGTCCACATAAATCACTATGTACTAGTCCCAACAAGTCGGACGCCCTTTCGCAACTCTTTGCAAAAGGTGTTTTGGTCATTTTGCCAAGTAGGCAAGATTCTCATGTCTCGAACGACTCCAAGTCGAACGAAGTTAGGAGTCTATCATCATGGAGCTTTTTCATGTGTTTCCAACTTATATGACCAAGCCGACAGTGCCAAAAGTAAGTCATATTCAGATCATTTGGTTTCAACCTTTTAACATTTATGTTATAAACCGACTCACCATCAAGATTCAAAATAAATAACCCGTCCTGGACGGGTGCAAAGCCGTGAAACATGCCATTCAAATATAAAGGACAGCCATTATTCTTAATATTCGACTCATAGCCTTGCCTCATCAAATATGAAGCAGAAATAATGTTTCTACTGAGCACTGGAACATAATAACAATTATTCAGTTCCATAATGAATCTGGAAGGTAAATGAAGTTGCATTGTGCCGACTTCCAACGCAGCGACTCTCGCTTTCTTGCCGACTCGAATATTAACCCCGCCTCTTTCTACGCTCCTAGTGCTTACCAGTCCCTACAACTAGTTGCAGATGTGAATAACTAATCCAGTATCATATACCCCAAGAACTATTAGGTACATCAGCAAGATAAATGTCTATAACATTGCAAACAAGTGTACCTGAGTCGGAAGTCATACCTCCACTCTTGGCTTTGTCGGCCAAATACTTGTAGCACTTCCTCTTCCAGTAGCCATCCTCTTTGCAGTAGAAGCAAGTGGATCTGGCTGAAGGAGATGGCTTAGTCCCCGAGGAAGCGCTTGGGACCGGGTCCTGAGCCTTGCTTCCCGACTTAGCCTTCTTCTTATTCCAATAACTCTTCTTGAACTTAGCCTTATTCCGCACCATCAACACTTGACTAGCGCCCTTTTTGAGATCCGCCTCTGCCTTCTTGAGCATCCCATGCAATTCAGTGAGATTCTTATCCATACCATGCATGTGGTAGTTCGAAATAAACTGACCATACGCACTAGGAAGAGAGTTCAGAATTATATCCGTAGTGAACTCTTCGCTAATGGGGTAGCTAAGCCTTTCTAGAGACTGCACGTAACCAACCATTTTGATTACATGCAGACTCAGTGGATCACCATCCTTAAGCTTGCAACTCAGCAAAGCCTGAGAGACTTGATACCTCTCAGTCTTGGCCTGAGCCTGGAACATACTTTTCAGGCTTTCGATCATATCGTAGGCCTCAACATTCTTGAACTGCTTTTGCAAGTCTGGTTCCATGTGAGCAAGCGTAAGACAACTAATATCCATGGAATCATCCTTAGTCCGACGGTAGGCATTGGTGGCAGCGACAGTCGCATTCTCATTCGGCTCATCTGGAAGTGGGTTGTCTAGGACATGGTCCTTCTTTTCTTGTTTGAGAACAATTCTCAGATTTCGATACCAGTTGGTAAAATTAGTGTCGTTCAGTTGATCTTTCTCAAGAATGGTTCTCAAAGCAAAACCGGATATCTGAGAGTGACTGTTACTTGGTTCCATGATCTACAATAGAAAATATGAAAAACACTTAAGACATGTATTCATAAAAGAGCAAGCATATTAAACACTTTAATATTTATGCTCCCACTAGAACCAACACCCCTCCGATGGTTACTTAGTGATTCAGGATCCTAGATAAGCAAGTCGGCTAGTGAGCTTTAGCATCACCGCTAGTTACCAAGTGATCTAGGTAGACAACTCATTGTCAATCGCATCCCATATGACTCCTGTTGGTCGGGTGGCATCACATGCCCCGGCTCCCGTACGACTTTTCCCTGAGTCCCACAGCCGTTGTGATAGACCCGTCTAGCTTACCAAGTGTTTCCGCTGTAAGATTCCGACTCGAACCCACGTAGACAGAAAGAATTGGTAGTACCTCAATTTTATGATCCCACTACCAAAAATGTCCGACTTGTGATGGTGCAAACACTGTCAGGAAAACCGACTAGACCTTCTTTGAGGGATTAGATTTTACCGGCTATCTAATAGAGGTAAAACAGAGACATAACAACAACACAAAATAAATCAATTATAATGTGAAATGGTATGGCTCTCTTCATGGTGATCTCCATCTCCACAAAGCCTGTAATCCGAATCATGCCAACTCTTGTCACTTGTCGTCTTACTTCATGTCGTCGATATGTACATCGACTTGCATGCCATCCGGGTTCTCCAAACAGCTACACTAGCTTAGTAAAGTAAATTACATAGAGAATCTGACAGGCAGGTCGTTATACAATAAAATGATAGCACCTAGGATCCAGACGGCTGACAAAACTGTGATTCGCATATCACATATGGATTACACACATACATCACATGCACATGGACCATACCATTCACAACTTCCTGCAAAAACAAGTTATACATAGATATGCAATCTATCGGCATTGTGAAACTCGCAACGACGTCTAAGGCGCTAAGACAGGGCGAAGCCGGTGGTCCCATCGTTCCAAAAACGTAGATCTCATATACATTCTGACCATGGATTCCAACCATCGTTCCGACTCGATCAAACTCTTTTGATCTTCGATCACCGCTTATGGATTTACGTGTCACAGTCTATCCTGATGGCGGAAACCGACCAGTAGGGGTATGTCGTTCCACGACCTCAGCAGTATGATCACGGAAATCAGATCTACCATTCCCCGAGTACAGTTGATCCAATCAACATCGTACAAAACCGATCTATCTCATAGATCGACCACCAAAACAACACATAGATCCAATCTAGAGCCGCATATCACATATGCGAGATATCGAGCCTAAATCTAGGAGCTATCACTCTGATACCACTATTGGGCCACGTAGAGATAAAACAAAACTTTTTTCTCTAACGTGGTGATCCCAAGATCTAGCTGAGGTAGAAGGCCACGAGGATTACCACTAGACGCATAGTTGTAGATTATTGATGAAACGCGTCAGTTGAATGCAGTGCAGTCCTCACGATCTGATCCAATCACGATCGTCCTGGTGCTGATCCTATAGCACCTCTGCTGGTATCCACACGTACAAGGAGGAGCACCAGTGGCGAACTGCTAGGTTCGATACGACGGCTATACTACTGTGGAGCTAGGATTTCCAATGCATGGAATGATCTAACCGTTCACCCTTCTACGTTTCTGCACCCCACTATATATAGGGAGTGAACATGGGATCCACTCACTTGTGGCCCATTCACTAAATCCCATATAATATTAGTCACTGTGAGTCCGACTCACTGACTTAGTCTAAAATCCGGCTCGGGTCCAACCCAACCAGATTTCCGATTCAGATCCAATCCGAACTTGCTCCTGCTTTTTAAGTGTGTGACCTCGCAGGCTCATGGCTACTTGGACACGATTGGAGTCCGACTCTCAGTCGATCAGTCGGTAGCGTCTCCTAGCAGAACGTGCCAACAACCAAGTACCAAAGAGTCTTGACGACATGCCTTTCCAAAGCAACTTGCGTCTGTGTCCCTTTTGCCTCACGATATACCTTGTCAGACTATAGGTGAATAACTGTCATCCCTTAAATAGTCTGACTCTCTTCTCGATTTGAAATAAGTGATTAATTCAACTAACTCTTAGTCGATCGCCTCGGTTAATACTTAATTGAGTCGTGCATGACCATGCTTTCCGAATCATATCATCCGAGAGAGCCCAGAGAATATCTCTCCAACTGGAGGGGCAAATCTCATCTTTGTTATTCACATCATGCAGCTTGATTCTCCATCGACCCGAACTCTGCCTTTATAACTGCCTAGTTACGGATTAGCGTTTGACAGAACCTAAGTCGGTGGTCCTCAACTCGGACTGTGCAACAACTTCAGGTCTAAGGATTACATTGATTGAGATATGCAAATGACAACTTGTTCATTGTACCTCTATATGGGTCAATCCGACTCGCTGAACTCTTTAGACGAATCTGTATAAGTCAGAATAGCATCTCCATGCCCATGACAAGCGGTACTGAGTCATCGGTCGACTTTCACATTGGTCTAAGTTGTGTGTCCAGCACAATCTCGATGATCAAGGATATTTAGTGCAAACAACATGAATGTATAGTTCCACAACTGAATCACATATTCAATGATACACATGAGATGTTCATACAAGGACAACTTAATATCTTTATGAATACAATGGAAAATATCATCATACATGATTGCCTCTAGGGCATATTCCCAAAACTATGCAGCAATACTTGTAAACCTCTCAGCAGCCATCAGAAGTGATTATGCGATCATTGTTTCAGGACAGCAAGGAAGTTCGGGTCAAGAAAGTAACTACTGAATAAATTTTTGGGTCTGAATGTCTGATGATGCAAATGAAGCCAAACATTATTTTTTGCTAAAATTGAGCAATTGCAAATGGGTCTGGTACCTAGCTTATTACACGATTGCTCGTTGCAAACTGCACGGGTGCATCTGATGTTTTGTACCGCCAAACTGCATGGATGAGGGTGTTGAAGCTGGTAAGTGACCTACACATATTGCAGCTATTATGAACGGGCGAGCAGCAACAGAATCAGGTCATAGGCAGAACAAGCAGTAGGGCATTGTGGAATTTTGTTTTGGGTACGTATCTAGAAAACCCGCAACACCGGTATGGTGGCCAGTGGCCGCCTCTACAAGAAGCTCGTTGACAAACTCTGGCCGGTTTCTCCCTGTCAATGGTCTCCAATCCCAACTTACTACAGGCAGCACGGGACCAAAGAGAGATGGCAGCCTCACCCTGCAGCCGCGATGTTCTTCTCCCCCGATCTAGATTTTGCTGCTGCTTTGCCAAACCAGGCCATCCCAACACTTCTGCTGATTTGCTCGAACCTCCGGCGCCGGTGGATGCCTCAGCTATGGATGTGTGACTGCATCTTAGATGTAATTCGTTGAATAGGAAATTAAAAATAGTCTCGAAGGGAGATTAAAGATTGATTATCTGGATGGTGGCGAGAGTCTGGTCGGGGTCAAAGTTCTGTTGTGGGGATTGCCGACGTCGGCGACATCGATGATAACATGGTGGACAAAGCCGACGAGGAGATGTTGGTTCCAGTGGGAGGGCGCTTGGAGGGGTGGCATGCCGATCCATGGAAGTTTCAGCGCAGCGTGCCAGAGGGTCGCTAGTAAGGCGGCACAACCTTGCGGGAAATATGGCGGCACAGAGCAGCGACGTCAGGCGTGGGCATGAGATTTGTGTTGTGTGCAGTTTTCTTTTGCATGGAGGCGGGCACGTTCGCACTGAGCTACGGAGACGCAGGCGGGATTTTTCCTCTGCGGGATGAGTACAATTCCGTCAAAGCAAATTTGTATGTGCACCCAGCCAGTAGATCTGGTTAATGCTAACAGTTAGTTTGAGTTTAGGAGGTCGAATCGTGCGGGGGTAATTGTTTTGTGTACAGTTTGTGGCGTGGATTTAGGAAAATTCAAGTTTGCTCTTTTATAAGTAGTAGTAGATTGACGTGATCGTTATAGATGACGTGTAGGACACCTTCCCTAAACCGCTGGCAATTTTGGACAGCCACCAAAACAACTATGCCAACTTGTTTGCCAGCTCCACTGAATATGCTCTAGGCTACGAAACAGTAACCACGATACTTACTGCAACGACTGCACGATCTGTTCTCCCAGCGTTCATAAAATAAACGTGGCCGGCCTCCTATAGGTTGTTCTTGCCTTTGGGTAAACACACCGACCTTAGAGCATCTCTAGCGAGTCATGTAAAAGCGTATATTGTAAAACCGGAGTACATTTTCCTGAAAACAACACAAATACAGATCAAACTTGACATGACATAAAATGAAAAATGTAGTATGAACTGCACATTCAAATATTTGCACTCGCGGGACATGATTCGTTTAGTTACACATACTAGCAATGATCCAGGCCGCTTCTACCCGGCTGTCCTCGGATTCAATGGAGAGCGCAGAGGGGGAGACGCTTCTTGCAGGGTACGCTTCTGGCGCCTCTCGTCACTAGACAGGCTAGCGCGCCACCCTGACCGGCATTACCCGACGGAGATAAAGTAAAGCAGTCGTCTAACCACCAAACGAGTCACGGGTGACCGTTAAAGCAAGGATGACGCTACAAAGGAAGCCCGGGTGACCGCTAAAGCAACGGGTGATCTAAAGAAGGGTGGACTGGGTCCTAGCCCACCGGCTGGGGCCCTGCAGCTGGCCCTACCCTATAAACCCATATCCAAACAGTAAACCCTAGAACCCACATTGTAATCTACCTCCCCCAACCAGTATATAAGGGCGGGTAGAGCTAGGGTTCTAGGTAAGTAACATCCATAGTAGCAAGAGCTTACCTCTAGTTCTTCTTCTTCCTCTAGCCATCGATAGTAGCTAAGGAAACAGCTCCAGGAGCACTTGTACTGGGCGTTCGCCCCCCATATAGTAGATCTTGCAGGAGTAGGGGTGTTACCTCGCCAAGAGGGCCCTAAACCTGGGTACGTCGCTGTGTTTGCAGTTTACCGTGCCCAACTCGTTGCGTGAGCCACCGATTGCATCCAAGTGTCCCTCTTTAGCCATCCCTGATGGCACTGCCGTGTTCCACACCAAGATAGTTGGCGCCCACCATGGGGCACAACGCTTCGGCTGGGATCATCTTACGCACGGGACTTCCGCTCGTCGCTGGCGAGCGCGTGGCCTCCGGCCTCGTCCTCACACTTGGCGCTTTCAACTGCGTCGTCGACAACGCCACGTGCTTCGCCAGGAGCACCTTCCCCGCCAACGGCTCCATCATGCACTTTGGAGACCTTCACGTATATGTCGCCCCCGACGCTAAGGCCTTCCCCAGCAAGGTCGACACCGTCTCCGACGTGCCTCTCGACCACCCCGCTCGCGGCGTAGCCGCAACGAACGACTGTGTCAAGGTCATGGTGGTGAACGCCCGCAAGAACCACCGCCCTCCTTAGGAGCGTCGAGCGGGTGGAGAAAGCTCCGCGCTAGAGCAGGAGGAAGACCCGCTCACCGTCTCCATCCAGCACCTTCGTGCCCCCATCGTCATCGAAGCAGACCCAGCGGTCGTGGCGGCTGCGCTCGAGGCCACGCGCTAGAAGATCCTGGAGGAGGCCACCAAGGTTGCTGCTAAACAGCGCCGGTTGAATGCCACCGTGCACGAGTACAACGCCGCCCATGGCTTCTCCAGGCAGATCCAGCACCGAGGGCGGGACCTCGCGTCGGAACGAGACCGCTCCACGGACTCGTGTGCTAGTGTGGCCCAGCCCGTCTACAGCACCCCCGCCAAAAACATGAGATCGGCCGAAGCTGCGGCCGCAGAGTTGAAACACATCGAGGGGAGGAGCTTCGTCGCCAGCAGGAGCGCGTCTACCTCCTCCTCGCCACCGCCAACAAGCAACAAGCCGAAGGGGTTCCCAGTAAAGGGGACAACACCCGGGACATAGTCCCCCGCAAGGGCGCGGACCAAACGGCGCATGGATGAAGCAAGCACCAACAAGCATCTTCCCAAAATGGCACCGAGCCAGTTCCGGCAACCATGGCCATCGCAACCATGACGCCGCCGTCACCAGCGTCAGTCGTGCGCCGGCTGGAGGAGACGCCCAAGCAAAGAAGGCAAGCGTTCCAGAAGAGGGATCTTACGGAAACAAGGACCCTCCTACGTCGTGCCTGACTGGATGGCTCGGCCCTCGAGAGTCGGTTGACGCGCGTGAGCGCATCGACCTTCTAATACAGTCGCGTACGCTATAAGAAGAAAGTCCGGCTGGACCGAAGTGTTTCGGAACGCGCATCCGAAATGATCCATTTCCAAAGGGTTTTTCGCTTCCAAGAGATACGCCAAAATATAAAGGCACCGTCAAGCCGGAGGACTAGCTAGTAGACTACACCATCACCGTGGGAATAGCAAACAGAAACCTCCGCCTGGCCGTCTTCTATGTCCCCCTCATGCTCGTCGATTCGGCAAGAACGTGGCTCAACAGCCTCCCCAAGAACAGCATCAACTCCTGGCTGGACTTCAAAGAAGCATTCATTCACAATTTCATCGGAACATACAAGCGACCGGGTCGGCCTCACGAGCTCTCCCTCTGCGTTCAAGGCAAATATGAACCCTACCGCTCCTACCTCACCCGATGGACCAGCATGCACAACTCGTGTGAAGGAGTGCACGATCATCAGGCAATCGACTTCTTCAACAACGGTTGCCGAGATGGTACCATGCTGAAGCACAAGCTCAGCCGGGCAGTTCCCCAAACTATAGCTCACGTCATGGCCATTGCAGACAAGTGTGCCACCGGCGACGCGGCCATGAAAAAGCCCATCGTGGTGGATGACCAAGGTCAGATTGTGACGGACGAGAAGGCAAAGCGTCGCCAGCCGGGCGAGCATCACTCCAGGCGTCATGGCCACGACAATCGCTACTGCAAGAGGAAAGAAGACCAGCCCAACAGCCGGTACAACACCAAGCAAGTAGACGCAGTACACGAGGACCCGGCTGCAGGCGGCAGCCGGAGACAGAGACCGGATGACATGCCACCATGGCCCAAGCACACCATGGAGTCCATGTGAAGAGGTTTCGACTCGTCAATGCCCATTGTTATGAGCTTGGGTTTTGGAGAATATGGGGGTGCTGGAGATCGCGGAATGGTTAACAGACAAGCAACCACGGGACACGGGATTTACCCAGGTTCAGGCCCCCAGAGGGAAAACCCTACTCCTGCTTGTCTGCTCTTGATTACGGCGGAACCAAAGGTTACAGGGGTGCGCAGATGCAATATGGCATGGAGGTGTGTATGCGGTGGAAAGGATTCAAGAGATCTATATCTATAGATCTGTTGTGGTCTAGTCTATTGTATCGTAATCTGTCTATTGTGTACTTGTCCTCCTCGTTGGACCCTCCTAGCCTTTATATATGGGGAGGCTAGGTCTCAGGTACCGATACGAGTAGGTTAGAAGTTGTATTCAAACTCTAGTCTTGAGATTTCCTTGTCTTGTATGCTTGGGAGTCCGTGTCCATATGGGCTTCATAGCAGAAGAAACTTCATAGGCGCCATGGACCCTGGCAGGTTGTCGAGTGGGCCTTCCGTCGGGCTGGACCAGGTAGGCTAACATCGGGTACCCATAGGGCATATCCATGTCAGTAGCCCCCGAGTTTCCATCTGAAACGTAGATTCGGGTGGAGACTTAGTTGTCTTGAACTTTGCATTTGGATGTTGGAGTCGAAAGTTGTGTCGAGTGTGAAGTACTTCACCCGAAAGTTCATCGGGTCAGCTGAATTTGTTCGGTTGTTGTAAAGGAATCGACATCGTGGACATAGTCAACACAATGTACTATAGGGTGCGCGACCAGCGCTCCCTATGGGAGTAGCCCCCGAGTGTCTGTTCGAGTCGTAGACTCGAGCAGAAACTTATAGTCGTCAGTTGCGCAATACGGTGATCCGGAAGTTCTTCGGATGACCTTGCAGATGCCCTGAATGCCTTCATTTTTTCGAATGCGCGACCAGCGCTCCCTATGGGAGTAGCCCCCAAGTCCTCAGTCGAATCATTGATTTGAGTGAGAAATCGAAGGATGCCACTCGAAGATATTCTGTGTGCGCGACCATCGCTCTAGTTTGGAGTATCCCCCGAGTGTCTGGCGGAGTCGTAGACTCGGGCAGAGACTCGAGTCTTCTATCGTGCAGTTGTAGTCGCAATCTCGTGGGCGTACCACTGAACCGGAAGTACATCGGGTGCGCGACCAGCGCTCCTGATAGGAGTAGCCCCCAAGTGTCTAGTCGAGTCATAGACTCGAGTGGAGACTCATGCGAGGAGAAACCACTGACCCGGAAGTGCATCGAGTTAGCATCTCACGTATAAGGGGCCAAGGTCGACATAGCGGAGTCGCGCGATGTTTAGCCGGAAGGACTCGACATTCCGAGTGAAGTCGACGTCATTGCTTATGTCGGGTGCACGACCAGTGTCGCATCTGCCGATGATTGATGTGGTCATCCGAGGAATGCGTCGACTTGGGTCTTGGCGTTAGTTGACTTGGTTGGAGGACCTGATACAATAGAGCAATGTAGCCCGGCGTCCTTGTAGGCTGCAGAAAACATGAAAAATTGTGAAGTACTTGTATCTTGTAAAGAATATTTGTCTGTCGACTTGTAAGGTAAAATTCTGGTGCCAATCGAGTCGACACTTTTGCACTATTTGCTAGGCCTTTTCGTTAGCCTGATTACCCTTAGTCTCAGTACCTTGCCTAGGTACTCGGAGTTCAAGGATTCGACGATCATGCAGAATCATCTATTCGGGCTGTCGCGTTCGAGGTGCTCGAGTGTGTGGAGCCGATGGCACATTAGGTTACTCGAAGAGGGTGCAGCCCCCAAGTGTTTCGAGTGCGAGTTAAAAAGGAAATCAGCTCTAAGTAGAGAGAAACTTAGCTTTATTGGTAGTTGTGGCCAAGTTGACATGGTAGCGGGTCACGCGGCAGACGTAGTTGACGCGGCGGACCACGATCATATCAGCGGCGGGTTCCTAGGGTCGATGGCGATAGCGAGCTGCGCATCTGAAGATTGTCGCAATCGAAGGCCATGCTAGGTCATCGCATCGAAGGGTGTATCAGGTTACCGCAGCCGAAATCCACGGCTGGTCGAAGAAGCGGAGGGAGCCCCCGAGCCCCCGAGTCGTTGGAGCCGAAGATAGTAGCGAATTGCCGCAGCCAAAGGTTTCAGCAGGTCCATGGATCCGAAGGAGCCCTTGAGTCGTGGAAGCCGAAGGCCGCAGAGGGTCGCACGCTGAAGTTGGCACAGCCCCCATGCGTAGCGTCAATGTGGTCATACAGAGCTTGACGGCGGACGTGTAGTCGGCGCGGTTCAGGACCGTCTATATCACACAATCAGCGCCCCCGATTCCCACAAACGGCGCCAATTGACGAGGTTTCAACTCTTCAATGCCCATTGTTATGATCTTGGGTTTTGGAGACGATGGGGGTGCTGAAGATCGCGGAACGGTTAACAGACAAGCAACCAGGGGGCACGGGATTTACCTAGGTTCAGGCCCCCGGAGGGAAAAGCCTACTCCTGCTTGTCTGCTCTTTATTACGGCAGAACTGAACGTTACAGGGTGCGCAGATGCAATCTGACGTGGAGGTGTGTATGCGGTGGAAAGGATTCAAGAGCTAGATCTGTAGATCTGTTGTGGTCTAGTATATTGTATCGTAATCTGTCTATTGTGTACGTGCCCTCCTCGTTGGACCCTCCTAGCCTTTATATATAGGGAGGCTAGGTCTCAGGTACCGATACGAGTAGGTAACAAGTTGTATTCAAACTCTAGTCTTGATATTTCCTTGTCTTGTGTGCTTGGGAGTCTGTGTCCATATGGGCTTCATAGCAGCCGAAACTTCATAGGCGCCATGGACCCTGGCAGGTCGTCAAGTGGGCCTTCCGTCGGGCTGGACCAGGTAGGCTAACATCGGGTACCCGTAGGGCATATCCATGTCACCATGCTCGATGGACCATGCAAGTTCAACAACGGCGGCAGCAAGCCCACGAACCATACAACGCGCCTATGCAACTAGACGAAGAAGATGGCTGAAGCCGGCGGTCTCCCACCACCACCTCCGCCTCCAGCCGGAGGCCCGCCGGACAACAGGGAGCGGCGCAATGATACGTCGGAAACGTATCTATAATTTTTGATGCTCCATGCTTGTTTAGTATATACTTTTCTTTGCTTTGTCTACATTTTGAGTTGTTTTATATCTTTTCTGGAACTAACCTATTAACAAGATGCCACAGTGCCAATTGCCTGTTTTCTTCTGTTTTTGGTTCCAGAAAGGCAGAAAATCAATATTCTCGGAATTGGACGGGACAAAAGCCAAAGTCAATATTTTACCGTGGGCATCACGAAGCCAGAAGGGGATACAGAGAGGTGCTAGAGGGCCACCACACCCCCCAGGCGCGGGCTAGGGTGGACCCGCGCCTGAGCAGGGTGTGGCCCCTTCGGGCGCCTCCCAGCCTCGCCTCTTCGCCTATAAGAAGCCCTCGATGCAGAAACCCTAAATAATCCATCATACTTCCAGAAAAACCTCCATAGCGCCGCCGCCACTGAAAGGGAGATTCAGGGGACAGAAAGTCTTTGTTCCAGCACCCTGTCGGGACGGTTAAGTGCCCTCGGATCCATCTCCATCTATCTCCATCGCCATCTTCATCACCGTTGCTGATTCCCATGATGAGGAGGGATTAGTTCTTCCTCGAGGCTAAGGGCTCTACCGGTAGCTATGTGTTCATCTCTCTCTCTATGCATGATCTTGTTGTGGTCATGAGCTTTGTAATAAAGTAGATCTACCTTGCTACTCAAGTGCTTCAATATATCTCTGCTCTCCCCATGTGTGTGAAAGTGACAGCGTGCACGCCATGGTGGCACTTAGGTTTCAGTATACATAAATACTCTTTATGCTTTCATAGATCTATGCTTTTCCCCACGTGTGTGAAAGTGACAGCGTGCATACCGTGTGTGGCACTTTGGATAGATTGAAAATTTGTTATGAGTTATATTTGGAGTTGGATGTCTCTATGAAATTGTTGGTGTTTGTTGGAACCATCTAGCGCTCAAGGTGACAGTGTGGGGTTATCTAGATTGGGGAATGCGGACTTTGAGGAGTGCTGTTATAGCCCTACCGATGATTAGAGTGTCCAACCGGAGAGTAGTTAAGAGTAGTATCATGAAGATAGGATATTTATATGAGAGAGTGTTCACTAGTGAAAGTATGATCCCTAGGCCTTGTTTCTAAACATTGAAACACCGTTTGCATCTAGATCTGTTGCATGTTTGCTTTCTTCCAGTCTTTACCTCACCGTCAAGCTCCATCAAAGCTATTTTCTGGCACCGTTACCGCTTCTATTTCACTATCTCTTCGCCGAACTAGTGCACCTATACACCTGACAAGTGTATTGGGTGTGTTGGGGACACAAGAGACTTCTTGTATCTTGATTGCAGGATTGCTTGAGGGGGAATACCTTTGACCACTTCCTCCCTGAGTTCGATAAACCTTGGTTAATCCACTTAAGGGAAACTTGCTGCTGTTCTACAAACCTCTGCACTTGGAGTCCCAACAACTGTCTACAAGAATAGAAGTGCGTAGACATCAAGCTATTTTTTGGCGCCGTTGTCGGGGAAGAAAGGTAAAAGGCACTCACACACGTTACCCCACGGCAACAGCACGCCAGAAATCTATTTTCTAGCGCCGTTGCCGGGGAGGTAAGGTAAAAGGTACTCACATCCTCCGGTGTGAGTGCTCGAAGTTATTTCCTTTAGATTCTGCAGTTTTGTCTTTTTGTTTCTTGTTTTCACTAGTTAGGCTTAATGGAAAATAACAACAAAATTAGAGAGCTTTTTAGTATTTTTCCTAAGTTAGAATTTGAGTGGGTTGAAAAGAAAATTAAAAAACCTATGGAACTTTCTTTGAATGCTAATATCAATGTTATTAGTATGAATTTTTTGAATACCATTGTTACTAATGGCATGGAAACGTCTAAGCTTGGGGAAGCTAGTTTTTATGATAAAGATCTTTTTAGTTCCCCAGCTTTAGGGAAGAAAATTTGCTATGATGATACTTTATCTCCCATATCTGGTAATTCTAATGATACTTGTGATATTTTAAATACACATACTGAAAGTGCACCTATTGAAATTGTTGAACGTGTTATGAATAACTGCTATTTTGGAGATGGAACTGTCCATCCTAGTGATCATTTACCCTTTATACATGAATTATGCGAGTTGTTCAAGTGTGCAGGTATTTCAATGGACCAAGTTAAGAGGAAGATTTTCCCTTTCTCACTTAGGGACAAAGCAAGGGAGTGGTATGAGCTACTAGATGATCCTCATCATTTGGAGTGGAAGGAACTTGAATCTCTCTTTTATTCTAAATTTTATCCTCCTCATGAAATTCATAAAGATAGGAATTATATTTATAATTTTCATCCTCATGAGGGAGAAAGTATTGCCCAATCTTGGGGGAGATTGAAGTCACTAATGCTCAAATGTCCCCATTCATGAGCTCCCCAATAATGTTATTATCAATAATTTTTATGCAAGGCTTTCAGGACATTACAAGGACTATCTGGATACCTGTTTAGAGGGATCCTTCACAAGTAAGGAGGTCAAGGCTAAGAGGGATCTTCTTGAAACAATTCAAAGCAATACCGAAGGGTTGGGATAACGACAAAGGTAAAAAAACCAGGTATAAACTATGAGTATGATTGCATTAAGTCTTTCGTTGAAACTGCTAATTTTCAAGAGCTTAGTGCTAGATATGGTATTGATCCTCAAATTATTGTTAAATATTATAGAGCCTTTGCTTCCCATATTAATGCTCCTAAAGAAAAGTGGGACATGTATCATGAACCTTTTAAAGACACTTGCATGGAAAATGATGTTATTAATGATTGCAATAAACATGCTCAAACTTCTGAAAGTACTATTTCTTATAAGCATGTTAATTTGTGTGGTATGCATAGACCTTGTGAGATGAATAAAATAGAAGAAGAATATTGTATCACACATTGGAATGAAAAAACCAGAACGTGGTATAAGGCTCTAAATGATCTTGGTAAAAAAATTGTGCCCTCTATCCTTTTATTTGTGAACTCTGCTACGAAGTGGGTCATTTCAATTTTCAATGCTCAGGCCATACTAATGACCTTTCTAATCCAATGAGTAATGCAAGCTTGTATTGTGATAACGCGATCACTGATAATCAACATGATGAACTTACATTGTTTTGGGGGTGTGAAGAGTTATGAAGAAAAACTTCTTTGGTAGACATGAGTGCTTTTGGTATGAATCGCGTCCTGCATGGGTGTCATATTTATTGTGTTGATAATTGCCACGCGAATACTTACATACAAAATCCTATAAAAGATGATATTTTACCAAAATATGACAGGACTGATATGAGTTTTGTTCTTATTAATGAAAATGAGGAATCCTCCAAAGTTTTTTCTATTGTCTCTAACAATAAACCAGGGTATGTGGAGAAGCTTCCTTTCAAGCCTCTCCCTCCTAAAGAGGAGAAGAAGAAGAGGATTAGAAGGAGAGAGGAAACGATATCTTCCCCTAAGCATGTTGCTCCTATCATATTTTTTGCTGATGAGTCTGAACTAGATGATGTTCCTATGCCTGTTACCTATATTAGTGATCATGATTGGGAAAAGCACACTACTTTTGATATTGAAAATCTCTTTGGCACCAATTCTGAAAATGATAATATTAATAATTGTTGTGCTATTAGTGCTATCCATGTTCCTTCCAATGATGATATGTTTCCAAATGAACAAACTTGGGAAGATAGCTATTTTGTTGAATTTGATCCCACTACAATTAATAAGAATGTCTATTCTTATGTGGAGAGTAACAACCATTTTATGCATGCGGCTTATGATAAGAATGTTTTATGTGATAGTTATATTGTTAATTTTGTTCATGTTGCTACTGAAAGTTATTATGAGAGAGGGAAACATGGTTTTATGCATCTCAATAATATTAAGTTTCCCCTCTTTATGTTGAAAGTCTTGAAGTTGCACTTGTTTTGCTTTCCTATGCTTGGTGCTTTATGCTTTCATGACTTGTTTATTTATAAGATTCCTATGCATAGGAAGTGGGTTAGACTTAAATGTGTTTTGAAATTGTTTCTTGATGCTCTCTTTTACTTCAATTCATATTTTTTATGTGAGCATCTTCTCAAACTATAAAGCCTAACTTAAAGGCGTTAAAAAAAAGTACTTGTTGGGAGATAACCAAAGACTTTTCTTGAGTCTTGGAAGTTATTACTTATGTAATGACCTCTCCTTATCCTTTTTGTTTGTTTTTTGTGCCAAGAATGACCTCTAATGAGAGGGAAGTAAGATTTGGGGAGTTGCTATCCCGAACCAGATTTCTGTCCTCCACCATAAACATTAGTGAGAAGTCTCTGTAAGTTGGATTGAGCTGAAGATTTACAAATAAATCCCCCAGTATGTTAGCTAACTTTCCTTAGTTCAACACTTTTTTATTTGAGCAACAGAAGATCTTCGAAAAAATCGGTTTCTACCTGCTGGTATTTTTGGACGGATTCCTGCCATTATTTCCATTTGCTTCTTATTGATTCCTTTTTGGGTTCTTTTTGGAAAATTGATCTTTTTGAAGGATTTACTACAGTAGATTGTGTCTTTAGTGAAAGTTTTGTTGTTTTCAAACTAAACCTAAAGGTCTATTATCTTTTGAATACACTAATGTTGCTAATGAAGATTGTGTGAAGTTTTGTATGAAGGAAAATTTGCAGGTGTAGAGAAAGAATGATGTAATGAGATGAAGAATGGACAAAAGCTCAAGCTTGGGGATGCCACCCCGTGCCACCCCAAGAAATGTTCAAGGGGTACAAGAGTCAAAGCTTGGGGATGCCCAAGTCATCCCCTTCTTCATCAATAAAAATCTCAGGTCTTTCTAGACACTTCGTTTTTATTGTTTCATGCATTGTTGTGTTGTTCTTGGAGCTTCTTAGTTTTCGTTTTTGGTTTTCGTTTTCTTAGTTTGCTTGAGTAAGTTGGTTGGTTACACCACACTTCTTTTGGAGAGAGACACACTCTGTTCCCATTGCCTAGAACACTCTCGGTTTCACTCTTATTATTTTGTGAGTGTTCTCTTTTGCTAGCACTGTGTTTAGCCTTAGTTTTCTTGTGCTTTCTACTTAGAACTTTTTAGTTCTTCTTTGTGGATTTGTGAGACATGCTCACTGATCTTTATTGATGATTATCTTCGTGAGTTATTTCAAATAAGTTGATTGGTGTTGGAAAGAGTAGAAAGCTTCATGCTTAAGTGGTACAAAAGGGAGCTTGTTTTGATTGTGACTTAGAATTTATCATGTCATGCTAGGTGTTGCTTTGACCTTATGCTTAGTGATTATTGTTGTAGCACGACTTGTTCCAAACAACTAGGATTGCTTAATGTGCCTTGAAAGAATTATGTGTTGTTTTAGCATACGAAAGCATAGTATAGTGGTATTCTCCTTTGATGCTTTGTTTGGGTTGACTTGGAATATGCTCACACCATGTTATGAGTATGAACCAGTCACATTAGCCTCTATGATCATTTAGTTTTTGACTTGTGGTACCACTTTATTCTTTGATTAGTAATGTTTTGTCGCTCTGCGTGATTATGGCCATTATTGCTCACTTAATTGGTCGCTCCCAGTATTTTGCTAGCCTCCACTTGTATGAGTAAGCTCTACTCATGCTTCCAACTCCCAAGAAACCAAATTATTCCAAAGTGTCTACTATAAATTCCTATGCATGGGTTACAACATTCCAAGTATATTCTTGTTTTCAGCTATATTCCAATTAAAAAGTATTTTGTTATGTGAAAACTTAGTGATTAAAGCCCTCACGAACTTGATGGCACTTATATTATTTGTCCCTAATAAACTTGAACCATTGTTTCATCTATGTTGTATATGCTTGCACTTATACGTTGGAATTAGCAGAACCATGCTGTCATGGGGAACGTTTTCAACATTGCACTTGTACTCTGTACACCGTTGATATCATGCTCTTTTGTCTATGGATGTCACCGGTGTGAAATAAAGAGGGAGCTTGTAAGTCCATGGAGTTATGTATTTTGTGTTAGAGAAACGCCTGGGCCGCTAGCCTAAGCCATGCCTAATCATGGTGGAAACTTGCAGCATCACCATAATGAGCATTATGTGAAGCATCCTCAATAAAAAGTTGTGCACATAGTAAATAAAAAGATCGTTGAGATGCTCATTGTCTGCTTGCCTTGTCATTTTGGTTATGGGATAGCTCCTATACCATGTGCAAGGGGTACCCCGTTGGCGGTTC
Organism: Avena sativa; assembly: GCA_916181665.1. Classification (NCBI taxonomy): domain Eukaryota; kingdom Viridiplantae; phylum Streptophyta; class Magnoliopsida; order Poales; family Poaceae; genus Avena; species Avena sativa. Next base: position 184,944,466 of record OV702284.1, on the reverse strand, counting down.
TCTATGATACGCATGTACTTACAATGACAAGAACTTACAGGTGACTGAAGTTGAGTAGCATGAGGTATGGCCCTCGTATTCAAGGGACTTGAGATTGCCAACTTATACTTTGTCAAGCATATACTCTATAGTTTGTTCACTTTAACCTTAATCACTTCAAGATGCTTATGATAGGGGCAATGAGGGCTGAAAGCTAACAAGTACCATAATTTTTGGAAGCTCTCTTTGAAACTTGAAATCCCTGCTTCCCTTTATGAAGGGCCTTTCTTCCACTATTATATTGAGTCTCCACCTTCTACCTTTAGGCACCATTAAGAGAGCATAGTTGCCATTCTATGTGCATTGTACCAAAACTTATTGATTGTTTCATATTGTTGATATTACTTTCTCATGAACTATTTGTATCTAGTCACTCTTATGAACTTTGAAAGTGTACAATGCATCTATTTGCTACTCCATGAGGGACAAGCTGAATGCCACTATGCCATGTTTTATATATGTGAAACAAACAAATGTCTTTAAATGCATTGTTATTCATGATCTTTGTTTGTAACCTTTACTTTGTCTTACTGTTAGAACTTCATCTTCCATGCTCATGTTTAGAGTTCTTTGATCCCAGCTTTTAATGCTTGCAAATGTTTTGATCTTGGTTTTTATGGTGCATGTCACCTCAAAAATTATTATTTTATCACTTACCTACTCGAGGACGAGCGGGAGTTAAGCTTGGGGATGCTTGGTACGTCGGAAACGTATCTATAATTTTTGATGCTCCATGCTTGTTTAGTATCTACTTTGCTTTGCTTTGTCTACACTTTGAGGTGTTTTTATATCTTTTTCTGGAACTAACCTATTACAAGATGACATAGTGCCAGTTGCCTGTTTTCTTCTATTTTTGGTTCCAGAAAGGCAGAAAATCAATATTATCGGAATTGGACGGGACAAAAGCCATAGTAAATATTTTACCGTGGGCGTCACGAAGCCAGAAGAGGAGACGGAGAGGTGCCAGACGGCCACCACACCCCCCAGGCGCGGGCTAGGGTGGACCCATGCCTGGGCAGGGTGTGGCCCCTTCGGCCGCCTCCCAGCCTCGCCTCTTCGCCTATAAGAAGCCCCCGATGCAGAAACCCTAAATAATCCATCATACTTCCAGAAAAACCTCCATAGTGCTGCCGCCACCGAAAGGGAGATTCGGGGAACAGAAAGTATCTGTTCCGGCACCCTGCTGGGACGAGGAAGTGCCCCCGGAGCCATCTCCATCGCCATCTTCATCATCGTTGCTGATTCCCATGATGAGGAGGGAGTAGTTCTTCCTCGAGGCTAAGGGCTCTACCGGTAGCTATGTGTTCATCTCTCTCTATGCATGATCTTGTTGTGGTCATGAGCTTTGTAATCAAGTAGATATACCTTGCTACTCAAGTGATTCAATAGATCTCTGATCTCCCCATGTGTGTGAAAGTGACAGCGTGCACGACATGGTGGCACTTAGGTTTGAGTCTACATAAATACTCTTTGTGCTTTAATAGATCTATGCTTCTCCCCACGTGTGTGAAAGTCACGTCGTGCATACCGTGTGTGGCACTTTGGCTAGATTGAATATTTGTTATGAGTTATATTTGGAGTTGGATGTCTCTATGAAATTGTGGTGTTTGTTGGAACCATCTAGCGCTCAAGGTGACTGTGTGGGGTTATCTGGATTGGGGAAGGCGGACTTTGAGGAGTGTTGTTATAGCCCTACCAATGATTATAGTGTCCAACCGGAGAGTAGTTAAGAGTAGTATCATGAAGAGAGTATATTTATATGAGAGAGTGTTCACTAGTGAAAGAATGATCCCTAGGCCTTGTTTCTAAACATTGAAACACCGTTTGCATCTAGATTTGTTCCATGTTTTCTTGCTTCCAGTCTTTACCTCACTGTCAAGCTCCATCAAAGCTATTTTCTGGCACCGTTACCGCTTGTATTTCACTATCTCTTCGCCGAACTAGTGCACCTATACACCTGACAAGTGTATTGGGTGTGTTGGGGACACAAGAGACTTCTTGTATCTTGATTGCAGGATTGCTTGAGGGGGAATACCTTTGACCACTTCCTCCCTGAGTTCGATAAACCTTGGGTAATCTACTTAAGGGAAACTTGCTTCCATTCTACAAACCTCTGCACTTGGAGGCCCAACAACTGTCTACAAGAATAGAAGTGCGTAGACATCACGCAACCGTCGAGAAGATGATGAAGGCGGCTACCCACGTCAAGTGGGAAACTATCACATCTACCTCGCCGATCCGGAAACCAAGCACAGCAAGAGAAGCCGCTAGGTGGAGGTGAACGCCATCGTCCCCCCTGTCCCTTCGTACCTACATTGGTCGGAGCAGGAAATCACTTGGAGCAAAGAAGACCAGCATGCCATGTTACCAAGCCCTGGCAGCTACGCGCTAGTCCTCGACCTCATCATCATATCCAAGAAGCACTCATGCCGTTTCTCCCGTGTCCTCATCGACGGAGGAAAAAACATCAACCTCCTGTACCGCAGCAGCCTTGAGAGGCTCGGCATTAGTGAGTCCCAACTGCAGCCCTCAAGCACTTTGTTCCACGGGCAGTCCCGGGTCCATCGCACTCGCCTATCAGCAAGATCCGGCTGGACGTCATCTTTGGCACCGAGAACAACTTCCACCGCGATCCGATCTGGTTCAAGGTGGTCGACCTCTCTATCGCTTACCACGCCATATTAGGGTGCCCAGCTCTCACCAAGTTCATGGCGGTGCCACACTACGCGTACTAACGTGGCTCAGTTTTAGAGCTTCGTTGGGAGATCGCAAGAGGAAGGTATGATGAGCAAAGCGGCAAATTTTCCCTTAGTTATGAAACCAAGGTTATCAAACCAGTAGGAGCAAGGAAACAACTCCATGGTGTTGCTAGCAACTTGGAATCCTGCACAAAACAAACTCAAGACTTTGCCCCAAATTACAGTGAGGTTGTTAATCTCACTGGTTTGCTGAAAACAAAGGATTAACCGTATAGTGTGGAAGGTAATGATTGCTTGCAAAAAGTAAATAGTAACAGTAGATGATGTAACAATGGTAAAGATTGGACCGGGGTCCACAGTTCACTAGAGGTTTTCTTCTTAAGATAAATAACATAACATGGTGGGTAAACAAATTACAGCGGGGCAATTGACAGGAACTGAGCAAGGCATAACAATGAAAATACTAGACACTCATGATTCATATGAGATTTGATTGGGCATTACAACAATATACATAGACCGCCATCCAACTACATCTATGACTAATAATCTACCTTCAGGTTATCATCCAAACCCCCTTCAGTATTAAGTTGCAAGTAACGGATAATTGCATTAAGCAGTGAGTGTAAAGTAAACAATACAATTGTTCCATGAACAAAATATTGTTGTTTTCTCCCTAGTAGCAACAACACATCTATAACCTTAGAGATTTCTGTCACTTCCCCAGATTCAATAGAGGCATGAACCCACTATCGAGCATAAATACTCCCTCTTGGAGTCACTAGCATCTACTTGGCCAAGATATCTAGTAGAAACAGAGAGCATGCAAGATCTCAAACAACACAGACATGATAGAATCAATAATCAATAAGACATGATAGAATCAATAATCAATCTGACATAGTATCTCAATATCCATCAGATCCCAGCAAACACAACATGCTTGATTACAAATAGATGATCTTGATCATGAACGGAGATCGCAAGATCTAAACATGATATCATAAAGGAGGAGAAACAACCATCTAGCTACTGTATGGACCCATAGTCCAAGGGTGAACTACTCTCGCATCATACTGGAGGCTGGCATGGTGATAAAGAAGGCCTCTGGGATGATCTCTCCCCTCCGGCAAAGTGCCGGGAAGAGCTTCAGATCCCCCGATCTAGGGACGATGGTGGCGGCGGCTACAGATTGTTTCGTGGAGATCTGATCGGGTACTTAGGGTTTTGGCATCGGGGGGCTTTTATAGGCGAAGAGGCGAGGAAGAGGGGCGGCCAGGGCGCCCACACCATAGGGCGGCGCGCCCTAGGGTGGGCCCGTGCGACCCTAGGGTGTGGCGGCCCTATGGCGACCCTCCGGTTGCCCTTCGGTCTATATGTTATCCTCGGTGAAATACTGACTTTGGCTTTTGTCCCATCCAATTTCGAGAATATGTCCTTACTAGCTTTTCTTAAACCAAAACAGCAGAAAACAGGCAACTGGCAGTCTGGCACTGCGACATCTTGTTAATAGGTTAGTCCCAGAAAATGTATAAAAATACCTCAAAGTGTAGATAAATCATAGCAAAGTTGATACTAAACAAGCATGGAACATCAAAAATTATAGATACGTTTACGACGTACCATGTACCTCAAGATGAAGCTGACAGGCCCAAAGGGAGTGATCACCATCGAGGGCTGCTACAAGCGGTTGATCGAATGTGCCACAGACGTCTCCAAGCTAGCCGAGGCCATGATCATCACAGAAGAGAAGCGCGTCATAATGCAGAACGTGGAAGCCCTATAGGCGGATATGTGATGGTATTGGTTAGCACTTTGTTGCAAACCCCAAGAGCAAGGTGTGATGAGCACAGCAGCAAGTCTTCCCTCAGAAGAGACCGAGGTTATCGAACCAGAAGGAGGAAGGAAACGTCAAACAGGTGTTGCTAGCAACGCAGAGACCTGCACAACACAAACTCAAGACTTTGCCCCAACGAATCAGTGAGGTTGTCAAGCTCACCGGTTTGCTGTAACAAAGAATTAAACGTATGGTGTGTAAGGTAATGGCTTGCAGCAAGTAAACAAGTAACAGTGGAAGATGTATCAATGGTAAAGATTGGACCGGGGTCCATAGTTCACTAGAGGTGCTCTCCTTACACAACATGGCATGAAGGGTAAACTAATTACAGCAGGGCAATTGACACGAACTGAGCAAGGCATAACAATGCAATTACTAGTCAGAAAGACCCTATGAGATTCGAATGGGCAATACAACAAGATACATAGACCGCCATCCAACTACATCTATGACTAGAAGTCCACCTTCAGGTTATCATCCAAACCCCCTCCAGTATTAAGTTGCAAGCAACAGACAACTGCTTTAAGCATAGTGTGTAAGGTAAACAGTCCACATGTTCCATGAACAAGAGACCGTTGTTTTCTCCCTAGTAGCAACAACACATCTACAACCGAAGAGATTTTTGTCACTTCCCTTGGAAACTAGAGGCATGAACCCACTATCGAGCATAAATACCACCTCTTGGAGTCACTAGCAACTACTTGGCCAAGATAGCTACTAACAATGGAGAGCATGCAAGATCACAAAAAACACAGACATGATAGAATCATAAAGACAAAACCATTAATCAAACCAACATAATAATGTCAATATCCATCGGATCCCCGCAAACACAACATGCATGATTAAAAATAGATTAGATCTTGATCATGAACAAAGCTCACAAGATCTATACATGAAAGCACAAAGGAGGAGACACAACCATCTAGCTACTACATGTACCCATAGTGCAAGGTCGAACTACTCACGCATCATACCGGAGAGAAGGCCTCGGGATGATCTCCCCTCTAGCAGGGTGTCGGGAAGAACTTCAGATCCCCCTGATATAGGGACGACGATGGTGGCGGCTATAGAGGGTTTCGTGGAGATTTGATCGAGCACTTAGGGTTTCTGCATCGGGGGCTTCTTATAGGTGAAGGGGGAGGCCGAGGCATGGCCAGGGGCCCTACACCCTGCCTAGGCGCAGGGCAGGGCCCACTCGCGCCTAGGGTAGGTCTAGGCGCCCTGGCCCGCCTCTCCGGCTCCCCTCTGGACTTCTTGTTCCCCATGGAAAGTAATTGACTTTGACGTTTGTCCCGTCCAATTCCGAGAATATTTCCTTACTAACTTTTCTGGAACCAAAAACAGCAGAAAACATGCAACTGACACTATGGCAACTTGTTAATAGGTTAGTACTAGAAAACATGTAAAAAGAACCTCAAAGTGTAGACAAAGCAAAGTAGATACTAAAAAAGCATGGAGCATCAAAAATTATAGATACGTTACCGACGTATCAAGCATCCCCAAGCTTAACTCCTGTTCGTCCTCGAGTAGGTAAGTGATAAAAGAATAATTTTTGAAGTGACTGTCACATCCCAAGATTTTCCAAATCTTGTAATGTGAAAATAAATGAATAAAATAAAACTTTGTTGATTTTCAGGGCCAGAAGAAACTTTTTGAATTCAATTGGAACTTCAAACCCATTTGAATTAAATAAAATCCCAAAGGGAATTAAAGAGTTAAACATTTAATAAAAGGAAATTAAAATATTTTGGAATTACTATTTTGGATCTTTTAATAAAAGATTTGTTTTAAAGGAAAAGGTAGATTTATAAATAAAAGTTATTTTATAAAGCCAAATTAAACCTTGGCCAAGATATTGAAATAAAATGTTTTGTTTTAAAATAGTAAAGGTTTATTTAAATAAAATAATAAGGATTTAATATCCAATTTTATTAAAAGGCAAGTTACACTATCATCTAAAGTCCTACTATTTTCATTATACTTAGTGGATTTTGAAAACATGCATGAAAAGAATTTTACACTTATGCTATGATAAATCCTAATAGGATACCCTATACATTCCTTAGTGAAAACAATGTAGTTGATACATGCTTAGCCATGCTATATTTTGAAAATAGATACATGTTGAGATTTTATGAGATTGAGAAAAGACTTATGTTTTATATAATAAAACAAGGACTCAATGAACCACCTGGGTGGACAAGGATACTTTGAGTTTTGGAGAAGGTGGCAACAAAAGGAACCATGCTATGGCAATCTCTTTGTGTTGTGCTCCAAAGGAAAACCACCCAGGAAACTTAGAGATTGAACATGTTTCTCGTACAGTGGCTTCCGTGTACAGCCACATGCTAAATGGGCTCTGGCTTAGTCGACTACATAGTGGAAGTCCCATGCATTGGCATCTTCAGGTTAACTAGATTTGTGTAAGGGAGCAACCCTACATTTGTGCCTGGTAGACAAGCTAGCATTTTGTATTGGGAGGACTCCTATGGAAAGACTTTGTCACATTCTCAATCTGCCGGTACTCCATCTTGGTGAGTACTTATCCAGCGGCCACTGGTGGCATCAAGATGAGATTGTGTCATGTGGGTAAAGTGTACAACTTCTGCAGAAGATCAAATTCTGAGTACTTAGCCGTGTCCCCGGTTATGGACAATACTGAGCAACTAAGGCCTGAAGCTATGGAAGATCTCGACACTCAAATTTCTAAAAGAAAACTTTTAAAAACTTGAGGCACTTGGGGTTATCAAGGTGCTCAAGAGATTTTGACAAAGACTTGAACACTTGGAGTTACCAAGGAGTTCAAGGGATTTTTGAAAAGGAGATTTGACAAAGGACCAAAACCATTTTGAAAAGATAGGATAAATTTTGCTTTATGCAAATGAGCCTAAAACTCTACTTAGCCAAATATGCATGTAATGTTAGGATCCACTTATATTCCACATAGTAGTGAAACTTGCCAATACAATTCAAATGTATTTACCCTTGTGGCTGTAACTTGTAATGTTGCAGGTTTGATTGATTTTAGTGAAGATTGATTGATTAGGATTACAAAGTCTACAACCAACATGTCTGCCTGTGGCACTTTGAAGATGAAGGACCCATGATTATAGTTATTCCGCTGAAATGTAATGTAATAGCCAAATGAGCTATGTATGATGTAATAAAATTATGTTATTCCTGGTTATAAAGTTATGTTATGACCTTTGTTTCTTGATATTACATCTTAACTGTGGATGCTAGCTATTGATCCAGGGACTAGCATTGTAAACACAGGAGGAATCTACCTTATTAAAGGTTGGGACCCCTACAGAAAAATAAATAATCTAATAAAACAAATCCTATTTGATTTAATGATGAAGGTCTATTGTATTTAATTATTAATGGACCCTAAAATAAAAGATTATTTTGTTTTAAACAAGTTTCCAAGTATCCTTTAAATTCCAAATAAAACCTACTGATTTGATTTTGAAAATATCTGGATTTAAAATGGAGATTTTATTAAATAAATCAAACCCTATTTTATTAACTAACTAAAGATCCATTTTATTTAATTAAAGGAAGGATCCTCAAAAGAATAAAAATTATTATTTTTTTTACTCTGGAATTTGGGTATGTTGATAAACAGAATCAAATTCAAAATTACAAAGTTGGATGATTGTTTGAATTGATTTGGGTGTGAATTGTTTGTTTGGAATTTCAAAACAGAAATCATAAATAGAAAAAGAAAAGGTTACAGAAGAAAAAAAATAGATTTGAACCAGACCCAACCCAGCAGCCCAGGAAGCCCACCAACCAGCCCAGCTATTCCACCCGCGACGAAACATTTTCACTCGCAACCAGACCCGCGGTGTGACCGACAGGTGGACCTTCTCCCCACTCTTTTTCCCACTAACCAGCGGACCCCACTCCTCCTGTTCTTCTTTCCCACCCGCACGACCCCTTCTTACTCCCTCGACGCCGTTACCTGCTGTGATTCCGCGGAATCAATTCGTCTTAATGCCGCGTATTTACCTCGCCTTGACCACGCAGGATAAATCGCCAGCGTCCCTTCTTCATTTCCCCTCTGACTCCTTCCCCAATCACGCCCCCAGGCCGTCCCAATTTCTCCCCGAGCACCCTCTGTTCCGACGAAGTCCAGAGCCAATTCTGGCGACTCGACACTACCTCCTGCCTCCCCGAGCACACGAGCATGCTCACCACACCCTGGCGCATCTTTCTGTACCATTCATTCATCCGCGGGTACCCTACAGCGTCGGCAACGTCGACGACCTGCAGCACCGCCGTCTGCCCTCTTCTCCGACGACGTCCCCAGGTAGTACCTAACCTCCCCTCCATTCCCCGTGGACACGATGATGATCTCCAGGCTCGTGCGAACCTAACAGCATCTTCCATTTGTCCTAGGACGCCCCCTATCCTCGCCCTCGACGACCTCCTGAACCGCCCGAAGCCCAGCTCGTCTCCGGCGAGCAATCGCAGCTGCCCCCTAGCGCCCCTCGACGGACAAGTACCACGTTGAGCATCAGCGAGCGTCAGCGATTCCGGTGAGCATCTCCCCACCCTCCTTTGCTTCCTGTACCGCCGGCGCCGTCATCGACTGGCCGCTCCGCCGCTAGCCACCGTCGTCGCGCAGCCAGCTTTTGGCAAAGCACTGAGAGCCGTTCGATCTAGATCGGGCGGGCACGATAGAGTCACTTAAACCGCGAAAGGGTATGCGCTCAGTACCGCACGATCTAATTAGATCCAAGGGCTATCACGCATGATCCAGCCGAACCGGTATCGCCCAGTTAGAAAGCGCCACGTGTCACTGTTCTGTTTAAAAACTGATTTGAAAACAGAATATTTTGTGAATTTCAAACCCATATAACTTTGGATCCACACGTCCAAAAATTACAAATTTTATGTCGTTGAATTCAGGAGAGCAAGCCCTAGCCAACTGTGGAATTTTTTTAGCCAATAGTATTTGTTAGTTTGCTTGTTTTTGCAGATTCTTTTGTGAACTTGTTTAGAGTATAAAAATTGTTTAAAATTGATTTTAGGGTTAAAACTTTTGCAAAATGGTTTGTTGTGACCTTACTGACCCTAGGAACCAACCCTTGGTGTTAAAAATGATTTTGGAAAGATTTAGGTTGGATTACTTGACTTAGCCATTTTCTAGCCAAATAAAAAGAATGGTTTTTGTTATAAAAATGTTTATGGAAAGAAAACTTTAAGAAAATGGTTTGATCAAACCCACTGACCCAAAACACCAAGTTTTGCAAATTAGCAACTCATTTGGTGAACAACTTAATAGTTTTTCCTTGATAAAAACATTTTTTTCACCACATGAAATGATGAATGGATTTAAAAATGGTTTATGGATAAAACCCATTTGCAAATGACTTTGCCATTTTGGTAAATGACCAATTTGGAACTTACAAAGTTTAGAAGCCTAGTGGAGACCATCCTTGCAATAGAACCAACCTTTGCATGCTTATGCATGACTTAGATTCCATTACTTTGTGTGTGAAAAATTGTTTGTTTGACTTTGGTTTGGAATGAGAATTGAATGTGTGTTTTCTTGATTGACTTGTAGTGAAGTGTGAGACTAGCAAGATCAAGGAGTGAACCACCATTCCCTACCAAAAAGGCAAGTGATGCTTCATACTTTTTGTCCCATTAATTTCTCTATGCATTAGTGATTTTGCTAAGTAAAACTTGCATGGATTTTGCTAAGTATAAACCTTACTATAAGAAAACCTAGTAGATGAATCCTTAGTAGGATTTTCTTAAGTTAAAGATTCCTACTACTATCAAGCTTAGCCTAGCTAATAGAAAACATGGGTGGAATATATATTCACACTATGGAAAAATATTCTAAGTCTGAGGACTTGTGATTTTGTCTAATAAAACAACTAAGCTAATGAATCACCTGGGTGGAATGGGCTTGCTTGGTGGTTTTTGGTTGAGTGGTTCACAAGGCCCATGTTTATGGTTGACCTTGTGTATCTCACTTGTGGATGGCCACCCAGGAACAAAGAGATTTGAGATGTCAAATGTTGAGAAGCTTCAAGTGCAACCACTTGGCAATATGGGCTCTGCCATGATCATATAGGTTGCAAGAACTTAGCCATATGGACAGTGGGTGGTAGTGTTTGATAGGTTGGAGCGCGTCCATTTTGGTCTAAGGGAAGGCTTCTGAAAGATTTTGTCTTGGGAAACCAAGTCTTGTGGGGAAAGTGCACCACCTCTGCAGAGTGTAAAACCTAAGTACTTAGCCATGTCCCTGGTAAAGGACAATTTGAGCATCAAGACATGGAAGCAATCAAGAATCTCATCATTCAAATTTCTAAGTTAAAATCTTGTGGATTTGAACAAGGGTTGTTTGAAATCTTCAATCTTTGATTGGGAGATGCCTTGAAGGATCTTCAATCTTTGATTGAGAAGAATGATTTTGTCAAAGCAAAAACTTAGTATTTTCAAATGTTAAGGAAAAATCTATTTTGAGCAATGCAAGCCTCAACTCCACTTAGCCAAATGCATATAGATGATAGAATCCACTATACTACCATAGTATCACTTGCCAATACAATTCAAATGTATTGACCCTTGTGACTGTAACTTGTAATGTTGCAGGTTTGATTGATTTTAGTGAAGATTGATTGATTAGGATTACAAAGTCTACAACCAACATCTGCCTGTGGCACTTTGAAGATGAAGGACCCATGACTATAGTTATTCCGCTGCAATGTAATGTAATAGCCAAATGAGCTATGTAAGATGTAATAAAATTATGTTATTCCTGGTTATAAAGTTATAATATGACCTTTGTTTCTTGATATTACATCTTAACTGTGGATGCTAGCTATTGATCCAGGGACTAGCATTATAAAACACAGGAGGAATCTACCTTATTAGGTTGAGACCCCTACAGTGACATGCACCCTCACAATAAAGATCCAACCATTTGCAAGCATTGAAAGCTGGGATCGAAGAACTCTAAACATGTGCATAAAAGATGGAGTTCTAACAATAGGACATAGTAACTATGCATGCAACATGAAAGGCTAAAAACAAAGATCATGAATAGCATGCATTGAAAAACATTTGTTTGTTTCACATACAAAAAACATAGCATAATAGCATTCAGCTTGTCCCTCATAGGGTAGCAATATAGATGCATAGGACACCTTTAAAGTTCACAAGGGTGACTAGAAACAAATAGCACAAGAACAAGTAATATCACAATATGCATCAATCAATAAGCTTTGGAACACTGCACACAGAATGACAACTATGCTCTCTTAATGGTGCCTAAAGGTAGAAGGTGGAGACTCAATAGTGGTGGAAGAAAGGCCTTTTATAAAGGAAGCAGGGATTTAAAGTTTCAAAAAGAGCTTCCAAAAATTATGGTACTTGTTAGCTTTCAGCCCTCATTGCCCCTATCATAAGCATCTTGAAGTGATTAAGGTTAAAGTGAACAAAGATGGAGTATATGCTTGACGAAGTATAAGTTGGCAATCTCAAGTCCCTTGAATACGAGGGCCACACCTCATGCTACTTAACTTCAGTCACCTGTAAGTTCTTGTCATTGTAAGTATTTGCATATCATTGAGAACTGCCAACGGGGTACCCCTTGCACATGGTACAGGAGCTTTCCCATAACCAAATGACAAGGCAAGCATACAATGAGCATCTCAGCGATCTTTTTTTTACCATATGCATAGCTTTTTATTGAGGATGCTTCATAGATAGCTCATGTAGGGGTCTCAACCTAATAAGGTAGATTCCTCCTGTGTTTAAAATGCTAGTCCCTGGATCAATAGCTAGCATCCACAGTTAAGATGTAATATCAAGAAACAAAGGTCATAATGTAACTTTATAACCAGGAATAACATAATTTTATTACATCATACATAGCTCATTTGGCTATTACATTACATTGCAGCGGAATAACTATAGTCATGGTGTCCTTCATCTTCAAAGTGCCACATGCAGATGTTGGTTGTAGACTTTGTAATCCTAATCAATCAATCTTCACTAAAATCAATCAAACCTGCAACATACAAGTTACAGCCACAAAGGGTCAATACATTTGAATTGTATTGGCAAGTGATACTATGGTAGTATAGTGGAGTCTATCATCTATATGCATTTGGCTAAGTGGAGTTGAGGCTTGCATTGCTCAAAATAGATTTTTCCTTAACATTTTGAAAATACTAAGTTTTTGCTTTGACAAAATCATTTTTCTCAATCAAAGATTGAAGATCCTTCAAGGCATCTCTCAATCAAAGAATTGAAGATTTCAAACAACCCTTGTTCAATCCACAAATTTTAACTTAGAAATTTGAATGATGAGATTCTTGATTGCTTCCATGTCTTGATGCTCAAATTGTCCTTTACCAGGGACATGGCTAAGTACTTAGATTTTACACTCTGCAGAGGTGGTGCACTTTCCCCACAAGACTTGGTTTCCCAAGACAAGATCTTTCATAAGCCTTCCCTTAGACCAAAAATGGACGCGCTCCAACCTATCAAACACTACCACCCACTGTCCATATGGCTAAGTTCTTGCAACCTATATGATCATGGCAGAGCCCATATTGCCAAGTGGTTGCACTTGAAGCTTCTCAACATTTGACATCTCAAATCTCTTTGTTCCTGGGTGGAATACCACAAGTGAGATACACAATCCAAGTCCATGGCCTTGTGAACCACTCAACCAATCACCACCAAGTTATCCCATTCCACCCAGGTGATTCATTAGCTTAGTTGTTTTATTAGACAAAATCACAAGTCCTCAGACTTAGAATATTTTTCCATAGTGTGAATATATATTTCACCCATGTTTTCTATTAGCTAGGCTAAGCTTGATAGTAATAGGAATCTTAACTTAGGAAAATCCTACTAAGGATTCATCTGCTAGGTTTCCTATAGCAAGGTTTATACTTAGCAAAATCCATGCAAGTTTTTACTTAGCAAAATCACTAATGCATAGTGAAAGTAATGGGACAAAAAGTATGAAGCATCACTTGCCTTTTTGGTAGGGAATGGTGGTTCACTCCTTGATCTTGCTAGTCTCACACTTCACTACAAGTCAATCAAGCAAACACAAATTCAATTCACATTCCAAACCAAAGTCAAACAAACATTTTTTCACACACAAAGTAATGGAATCTAAGTCATGCATAAGCATGCAAAGATTGGTTCTATTGCAAGGATGGTCTCCACTAGGCTTCTAAACTTTGTAAGTTCCAAATTGGTCATTTACCAAAATGGTAAAGTCATTTGTAAATGGGTTTTATCCATAAACCATTTTTAAAATCCATTTATCATTTCATGTGGTGAAAAATGTTTTTATCAAGGCAAAACTATTAAGTTGCTCACCAAATGAGTTGCTAATTTGCAAAACTTGGTGTTTTGGGTCAGTGGGTTTGATCAAACCATTTTCTTAAAGTTTTCTTTCCATAAATATTTTTATAACAAAAACCATTCTTTTTATTTGGCTAGAAAATGGCTAAGTCAGGTAATCCAACCTAAATCTTTCCAAAATCATTTTTAACACCAAGGGTTGGTTCCTAGGGTTAGTAAGGTCACAACAAAATAATTTGCAAAGGTTTTAGCCTTAAAACCATTTTTTAACAATTTTTATACTCTAAACAAGCATACAAATGTTTCTGTAAATTCAAACAATCTAACAGATACTATTTGCTAAACTAAGGGCATGGTTGGCTAGGGCTTGTTCTCCTGAATCCAACGACATAAAATTTGCAATTTTTGGACGTGTGGATCCAAAGATACAAAGGTTTGAAGTTTGCAAATAATTCTGTTTTCAAATCTGTTTTTAAACAGAACAGTGACACGCGGCGTGATTTCATTGGACGATACCGCTTCGCGCGGATCGCGCTCTGTAGAGCGTTGGATCAAATGTAAATCATGTGGCTCAGAATCATCACTTACCCCTTCGCTAACATTCTATCGTATCCGTCAGATCCAGATCCTACGGTCACTAACACGCTTGCCAAAGTCTGGCGGCGCTCGGCGGCTGCGCGCGGTGGCGACGGCCAGGCAGTGGCGGTCCGGCTATTCTAGGAAGAGAGGGAGAGGAAGGAGGGGCTCACCAGGTTCGCAATGTAGCACTGATACTCAACGTGCTCTTGGTTGGTGGAGGGGCGCATGGGGACGGGCAGAATTCTTCGCCGGAGTTGGTTCTGGCGACGGACGCGCGCGGTCGAGGTCGAGGACGACGCTACAGATCACACGAAGGTAAACGGAGGGCAAGGTTAGCTGCGCAAGGTCAGTGCGGTGACGCGTGCATGAAAAAGAAGAGGAGGGGTGGTCGGTTTTACTGGGGAGACGTCGTCGGAGAAGAAGACAAACGCGGCGGCGTCGGGAGCTTGTCGTAGTCGATGCTCCAGGGCGTCCGCGGTCGAACTAAAAATGCTGGGAGGTGCGTCTGGGAGTGGGGAAGTTGTCAGCGTGCTCAGGGAGGCTCGGGGCAGTGTCGTGTTGCTGGAATCAGCGCCGGACTTCGTCGGAACAGAGGGTGCTCGGATAGTAATTGAGGCGGCCTGGGGGCGTGATACTGTGGGGTGACAGAGGGGAAACGGAGAGGAGGGGCGAGCGATTTAAGGTGCGTGGTCAGGGGGCGTTGATCACGCGGCATTTAAGCGAATTGACGAGGTGCAATCAATCGACAGTAACAGCCAGGGCCACGAGGTCGTGTGAAGACGATGAACAGAGAAAAGTGGGGCCGTTGCGTCAGTGGGAAAAGGAGTGGGGGAAAGGTCCACTGGTCAGTGTCACTGCGGGTTAATTAATTGGTGCGAATCATTTCTTTCGGGGTGAGGGGAAACTGGGTTGTTAGGCTGTTGGGCTGGGCCTTATTGGGCTGCTGTTGTTTCTCTTTTTTTTTGTACAGAAACTTTTGCCTTTTCTATTTCTATTTACTGATTTGAAATTCAATTCATAATTCAAACAACAAGACAAACATTCAAATAGTTCAAACAATCACCACACTTGTATCAAGTTTTTGGTTCTTTTTAGTAACATGGACAAAAGCCCAAAATAAAATAAAATAATAACTTTATTGATCCATTCTTTAATTAAATAAAATGGACCTTTATTTATTTAACATGGTTTGATTTATTTAATAAAAATCCTCATTTGAAATCCAAACACTTTCAAATCCAAATCAGTAGGTTTTATTTGGAAATATAAGATACTTGAGATACTTGTTTAAAATAAAATAAAATAACATTTTATTTTAGGTCCATTATCAATTAAATAAAATGGGCCTTTATTCATTTACTTCAAATAAGATTTGTTTTATTAGAATATTTATTTTTAAAACTAAAATAGTACCAAAACCATTCAGTAGGTTTTATTTAGAAATAAAGAATACTTGGAAACTTGTTTAAAACAAAATATCCTTTTATTTTTAGGGTCCATTATTAATTAAATATAATAGACTTTCATTATTTAAATCAACTAGGATTTATTTTACTTAAAATATTTATTCTGAATCTAAAATAGAGACAAAACACTTTAGTAGGTTTTATTTGAGAATATAAAATATTTGGAAAACTTATTTAAAATAACTTAATAAGTTTTTATGTTTTTATTAAAATGGTAAAACCTTTTATTTAAATAAAATTTGGATATTAATTCCTTATTATTTTATTTAAATAGACCTTTACTATTTTTAAACAAAACAAAACATTTTATTTCAAAATCTTGGCCAAGGTTTAATTTGGCTTTATAAAATAATCTTTATTTATAAATCCACCTTTTCCTTTAAAAACAAAATCTTTTATTTAAAAGATCAATAATGGTATTTCCAAAACATTTTATTTTCCTCTATTTAAAATGTTTATCTTTTTAAATCCCTTTAGGATTTTATTTAATCCAAATTGGTTTGAGGTTCCAATTGAATTCAAAATGTTTCTTCTGGCCCTGAAAATCAAACAAAGTTTTATTTTATTCATTTATTTTTCACATTACAAGATTTGGAAAATCTTGGGATGTGACAGGCTACCACCCTTAAAATAAATCTCGTCCCGAGATTTGGGGAGGCTAGGGTTACAAGCAAGTTCAAAAACAACTAGGGTACTACCACCCTTAAAAATTTTCAAACAAAAATTACACATTGTCCTTCTTGGGATCCTGGGGAAATTTCTCTAAGCAAACCTTTGCATGGTGTCCTTGGTTTCCATACTTGACTCATGGGCCAAGGTTGAGTTTCTCCATAGGCTTGTTCAACTTGTTCTTCATCTTCTCTAGACAATTGCTTGCAAAGTGTCCTGGGTTCTTACAATTGAAACAGTGGATATCTTGGAGTTCTTTTCATTGTTCTTGTGGACAAGTTGCTACATAATGGCCTGGTTCTTTGCAGTTGTTGCACACCACTTGGTCAATTCCCTTATTTTTCTTGTTCTCTGGGCACTCACTGGAGTAGTGTCCCATTTCTTTGCAATTGTAACATTGCTCTTGAGTAATATCCTTCTTGTTAGGGTTGGGGCATTTCTTCTTCTTCTTGGGTTTCTCCAAAGCTAGGAGTTCTTCCAGTTCATATTCTTCATAGGTGGGAGATCTTTCTCTCTTCTTGGGGTATTGATCCTCATGCTCCTTGGATGCATGATCCTTGTATCTAAAATTATTGCTAGCTTGGGTTCCTTCTAGAATAGCATCTTGGTCATCCTTGTTGTCATTAGCTCTTTGGGAAAAGTTTTCTCTCATGTTGATTATTTGAGTAACCAATCCTTGCAACATTTGGGATTGAAGTTTCAAAATCCTTTGTATGGCTGGGTCTAATCCATTGTTGTTGGCTAAAAGCTGAGTTGTCTCTTGGCTCAACTGGTTTTGGGTTGCTATAAGTTCTCTCATGTTGTCTTCTTGGTTGGTGTTGGTGTCTCTTGGAGTAGTCATCTGTTTGGGTTGGATTGGGATTAGAATAGGCAAAATATTTCTAAGGAATTATTTCTAATCACACACATCACAATTCACACAAACAATGTGCATGCAATCACAAGCAAACACTCCACTCAAACAACAAGTTTCAAGCACATTTTTAGGCAACAAAATATTTTTGTTACACCACATAAGTTGGTGTATTTGACTTAACTAAAATATGGTGGTCCATCTATATGGTTCACTTGTGATCCTTCCATCCTTCTTGGTTGATCCTTCTTGCATGAGATCATGGTTTCCTTGGAAAAACTTTTGGTCACAATACTTCAAATGATGTAGGCTCCTTCTAACTTTTTGCATTCCCTCAGTCTCTAAATCTTGAGCAAGATTTCCTTGTCTTACTTGTAGTCCTTAGTGGTATCCAAGTTGGAAGTCCTTGGTGAATATGCTGAAGAGGTTGAAGTCATTAGAGCTGAAGATGTTGAAGAAGTCTTTTGCACATAGTGTAGTCCTTGGTCATGGGTAGGTTTTCCATCAAGTTGAAGTAGAAGAGAAGTAGAGTTGAAACCAAAATGGTTAAGGAAAGAGTTTACAAGTGTTTTTGTAAATAAGTTTTGGATCAAAATATAACTCCTATTTTTCTAAGGGTTTTTGTCCAATCCTAGGTTTACAAATCCTACAGGAAACACAATGCTCTGATACCATCTGTAGGGGTCTCAACCTAATAAGGTAGATTCCTCCTGTGTTTACAATGCTAGTCCCTGGATCAATAGCTAGCATCCACAGTTAAGATGTAATATCAAGAAACAAAGGTCATAATATAACTTTATAACCAGGAATAACATAATTTTATTACATCATACATAGCTCATTTGGCTATTACATTACATTGCAGCGGAATAACTATAGTCATGGTGTCCTTCATCTTCAAAGTGCCACAGGCAGATGTTGGTTGTAGACTTTGTAATCCTAATCAATCAATCTTCACTAAAATCAATCAAACCTGCAACATACAAGTTACAGCCACAAAGGGTCAATACATTTGAATTGTATTGGCAAGTGATACTATGGTAGTATAGTGGAGTCTATCATCTATATGCATTTGGCTAAGTGGAGTTGAGGCTTGCATTGCTCAAAATAGATTTTTCCTTAACATTTTGAAAATACTAAGTTTTTGCTTTGACAAAATCATTTTTCTCAATCAAAGATTGAAGATCCTTCAAGGCATCTCTCAATCAAAGAATTGAAGATTTCAAACAACCCTTGTTCAATCCACAAATTTTAACTTAGAAATTTGAATGATAAGATTCTTGATTGCTTCCATGTCTTGATGCTCAAATTGTCCTTTACCAGGGACATGGCTAAGTACTTAGATTTTACACTCTGCAGAGGTGGTGCACTTTCCCCACAAGACTTGGTTTCCCAAGACAAGATCTTTCAGAAGCCTTCCCTTAGACCAAAAATGGACGCGCTCCAACCTATCAAACACTACCACCCACTATCCATATGGCTAAGTTCTTGCAACCTATATGATCATGGCAGAGCCCATATTGCCAAGTGGTTGCACTTGAAGCTTCTCAACATTTGACATCTCAAATCTCTTTGTTCCTGGGTGGCATACCACAAGTGAGATACACAATCCAAGTCCATGGCCTTGTGAACCACTCAACCAATCACCACCAAGCTATCCCATTCCACCCAGGTGATTCATTAGCTTAGTTGTTTTATTAGACAAAATCACAAGTCCTCAGACTTAGAATATTTTTCCATAGTGTGAATATATATTTCACCCATGTTTTCTATTAGCTAAGCTAAGCTTGATAGTAATAGGAATCTTAACTTAGGAAAATCCTACTAAGGATTCATCTGCTAGGTTTTCCTATAGCAAGGTTTATACTTAGCAAAATCCATGCAAGTTTTTACTTAGCAAAATCACTAATGCATAGTGAAAGTAATGGGACAAAAAGTATGAAGCATCACTTGCCTTTTTGGTAGGGAATGGTGGTTCACTCCTTGATCTTGCTAGTCTCACACTTCACTACAAGTCAATCAAGCAAACACAAATTCAATTCACATTCCAAACCAAAGTCAAACAAACAATTTTTCACACACAAAGTAATGGAATCTAAGTCATGCATAAGCATGCAAAGATTGGTTCTATTGCAAGGATGGTCTCCACTAGGCTTCTAAACTTTGTAAGTTCCAAATTGGTCATTTACCAAAATGGTAAAGTCATTTGTAAATGGGTTTTATCCATAAACCATTTTTAAAATCCATTTATCATTTCATGTGGTGAAAAATGTTTTTATCAAGGCAAAACTATTAAGTTGCTCACCAAATGAGTTGCTAATTTGCAAAACTTGGTGTTTTGGGTCAGTGGGTTTGATCAAACCATTTTCTTAAAGTTTTCTTTCCATAAATATTTTTATAACAAAAACCATTCTTTTTATTTGTCTAGAAAATGGCTAAGTCAGGTAATCCAACCTAAATCTTTCCAAAATCATTTTTAACACCAAGGGTTGGTTCCTAGGGTCAGTAAGGTCACAACAAACTAATTTGCAAAGGTTTTAGCCTTAAAACCATTTTTTAACAATTTTTATACTCTAAACAAGCATACAAATGTTTCTGTAAATTCAAACAAGCTAACAGATACTATTTGCTAAACTAAGGGCATGGTTGGCTAGGGCTTGTTCTCTTGATTCCAACGACATAAAATTTGCATTTTTTGGACATGTGGATCCAAAGATACAAAGGTTTGAAGTTTGCAAATAATTCTGTTTTCAAATCTATTTTTAAACAGAACAATGACACGCGGCGTGATTTCATTGGACGATACCGCTTCGCGCGGATCGCGCTCTGTAGAGCGTTGGAT
Organism: Avena sativa; assembly: GCA_916181665.1. NCBI lineage: Eukaryota > Viridiplantae > Streptophyta > Magnoliopsida > Poales > Poaceae > Avena > Avena sativa. The sequence continues at coordinate 184,924,128 of OV702284.1, read as the reverse complement.
CAAATGTAAATCGTGTGGCTCAGAATCATCACTTACCCCTTCGCTAACATTCTATCGTATCCGTCAGATCCAGATCCTACGGTCACTAACACGCTTGCCAAAGTCTGGCGGCGCTCGGCGGCTGCGCGCGGCGGCGACGGCCAGGCAGTGGCGGTCCGGCTATTCTAGGAAGAGAGGGAGAGGAAGGAGGGGCTCACCAGGTTCGCAATGCAGCACTGATACTCAACGTGCTCTTGGTTGGTGGAGGGGCGCATGGGGACAGGCAGAATTCTTCGCCGGAGTTGGTTCTGGCGACGGACGCGCGTGGTCGAGGTCGAGGACGACGCTACAGATCACACGAAGGTAACGGAGGGCAAGGTTAGCTGCGCAAGGTTAGTGCGGTGACGCGTGCATGAAAAAGAAGAGGAGGGGTGGTCGGTTTTACCGGGGAGACGTCGTCGGAGAAGAAGACAAACGCGGCGGCGTCGGGAGCTTGTCATAGTCGATGCTCCAGGGCATCCGCGGTCGAACTAAAAATGCTGGGAGGTGCGTCTGGGAGTGGGGAAGTTGTCAGCGTGCTCAGGGAGGCTCGGGGCAGTGTCGTGTCGCCGGAATCAGCGCCGGACTTCGTCGGAACAGAGGGTGCTCGGAGAGTAATTGAGGCGTCCTGGGGGCGTGATACTGTGGGGTGACAGAGGGGAAACGGAGAGGAGGGGCGAGCGATTTAAGGTGTGTGGTCAGGGGGCGTTGATCACGCAGCATTGAAGTGAATTGACGAGGTGCAATCAATCGGCAGTAACAGCCAGGGCGACGAGGTCGTGTGAAGACGATGAACAGAGAAAAGTGGGGCCGTTGCGTCAGTGGGAAAAGGAGTGGGGGGAAGGTCCACTGGTCAGTGTCACTGCGGGTTAATTAATTGGTGCGAATCGTTTCTTTCGGGGTGAGGGGAAACTGGGCTGTTAGGCTGTTGGGCTGGGCCTTATTGGGCTGCTGTTGTTTCTCTTTTTTTTGTACAGAAACTTTTGCCTTTTCTATTTCTATTTACTGATTTGAAATTCAATTCATAATTCAAACAACAAGACAAACATTCAAATAGTTCAAACAATCACCACACTTGTATCAAGTTTTTGGTTCTGTTTAGTAACATGGACAAAAGCCCAAAATAAAATAAAATAAAATAATAACTTTATTGATCCATTCTTTAATTAAATAAAATGGACCTTTATTTATTTAACATGGTTTGATTTATTTAATAAAAATCCTCATTTGAAATCCAAACACTTTCAAATCCAAATCAGTAGGTTTTATTTGGAAATATAAGATACTTGAGATACTTGTTTAAAATAAAATAAAATAACATTTTATTTTAGGTCCATTATCAATTAAATAAAATGGGCCTTTATTCATTTACTTCAAATAAGATTTGTTTTATTAGAATATTTATTTTTAAAACTAAAATAGTACCAAAACCATTCAGTAGGTTTTATTTAGAAATAAAGAATACTTGGAAACTTGTTTAAAACAAAATATCCTTTTATTTTTAGGGTCCATTATTAATTAAATATAATAGACTTTCATTATTTAAATCAACTAGGATTTATTTTATTTAAAATATTTATTCTGAATCTAAAATAGAGACAAAACACTTTAGTAGGTTTTATTTGAGAATATAAAATATTTGGAAAACTTATTTAAAATAACTTAATAAGTTTTGATGTTTTTATTAAAATGGTAAAACCTTTTATTTAAAAAAATTTGGATATTAATTCCTTATTATTTTATTTAAATAGACCTTTACTATTTTTAAACAAAACAAAACATTTTATTTCAAAATCTTGGCCAAGGTTTAATTTGGCTTTATAAAATAATCTTTATTTATAAATCCACCTTTTCCTTTAAAAACAAAATCTTTTATTTAAAAGATCAATAATGGTATTTCCAAAACATTTTATTTTCCTCTATTTAAAATGTTTATCTTTTTAAATTCCTTTAGGATTTTATTTAATCCAAATTGGTTTGAGGTTCCAATTGAATTCAAAATGTTTCTTCTGGCCCTGAAAATCAAACAAAGTTTTATTTTATTCATTTATTTTTCACATTACAAGATTTGGAAAATCTTGGGATGTGACAGCTCACTATGGTGATGCTGCAAGTTTCCACCATGATTAGGCATGGCTTAGGCTAGGGGCCTAGGCGTTTCTCTAACACAGGAGAAAAACTCCATGGACATACAAGCTCCCTTTTTATTTTTCACCGGTGACATCCATATACAAAAGAACATGATATCAACTGAGTACAAAGTACAAGTGCAATGTTGAAAATGTTCCCCGTGACAGCACAGTTCTACTAATTCCAACGTATAAGTGCAAGCATATACAACATAGATGACACAATGGTTCAAGTTTATTAGGAGCAAAGAATATAAAATGTGCCATCAAGTTTGTGAGGGCTTTAATCACTAAGTTTTCACATAACAAAATAGTTTTTAATTGGAAGATAGCTGAAAACAAGAATATACTTGCAATGGTGTAACACACCATGCATAGGAGTTCATAGTGGACACTTTGGAATAACTTGGTTTCTTGGGAGTTGGAAGCATGAGTATAGCTTACTCATACAAGTGGAGGCTAGCAAAAGACTGGGAGCAACCAAATAAGAGAGCATGATGGCCATAATCATGAAGAGCAACAAAGCATACTAATCAAATAATAGAGTGGTACTACAAGTCAAGGACTAAATGATCATAAAGGCTAATGGTGACTTGTCATAGTCATAACATGGTGTGAGCATGTGCCAAGTCAACCCAAACAAAGCATTAAAGGAGAATACCACAATACTATGCTTTTGCATGCTAAAACAACGCATAATTTCTTCAAGGCACACTAATCAATCCCAATTGTTTGGAACAAGACATGCTACAGAAATAATCACTAAGCATAAGGTCAAAACAACACCTAGCATGTCATGCTAAATTCTAAGTCACAGTCAGTGCAAGATCCTCTTGCACATTCAAGCAAGAACTTACTACTCCTTTACAACACCAAGCAACTTATTTGCAAAACAACACAGCGAGAACGGGGGTTCAAACTACTCAAGCAAACTAAACAAACTAAGAAAATAAAACTAAAACTAAGACGATCCAAGAACAACATAACTGTGCATGAAACAATAAAAACGAAGTGTCTAGACAGACCTGAGCTTTTTATTGATGAAGAAGGGGATGCCTTGGAAATCCCCAAGCTTTGACACTTGTACCTCTTGTATATTTCTTGGGGTGACACCATGGTGGCATCCCCAAGCTTGAGCTTTTGTCCATTATTCATCTCATTGCATCATTCTCTCTCTACACCTGAAATTTTTCCTTCATACAAAACTTTACACAATCTTCATTAGCAACATTAGTGTATTCAAAAGATATTAGACCTCTGGCAAAGCTTTGGAATAGGAAGTCTTTCAATAAAAACACAATCTACTATAGTAACTCCTTCAAAAAGCTCAATTTCCCAAAAAGAACCCAAAAAGGAATCAATAAGAAGCAAATGCAAATAATGGCAGAAATCTGTCAAAACAGACCAGCAGGTAGAAATCGATTTTTTTGAACATCTTCTGTTGCTCAAATCAAAAAGTGTTGAACTAATGAAAGTTAGCTAACATACTTGTGGATTTATTTGTAAATTGTGATATCAATCCTAGTTACATAGACTCCTCGCGAATATTTTTTGTGGAGGACAGAAATCTTTTTCGGGACAACAACTCCCCAAATCTTACTTCCCTCTCATTAGAGGTCATTCTTGGCACAAAAAGCAAACAAAAAGGATAAGGAGAGGTCATTACTGAGGTAATAACTTCCAATACTCAAGGAAACTCTTGTTATCTTCCAACAAGTACTTTTCTTTAACGCCTTTATGTTAGGCACAAGAAGCAAGATGAATCAAGTATTTTCAAATGAGGAAGCATTAACATCCATACTTGAAAAATCTTCAACTATGAAAGGTATCTCATCCAAATGGGTTTTGGAGGATCCCTTCTCATTTCTCTTTGGTTTACTGCTTTCATCAAAAGGATTTTCAGGAACAATCCAATCAAAAAAAATATCATAGGCCCCATGCATCCCAATAAGCTTAAAGGGTATGGGTATCTTAAATTCATATCTAGGCTTTGTTTTATCTGAAGTACCCACAACATCTACACATGAGCCTAGCATATTAAAACGTTCAAATACCTTTTTGGCTTCCCTAGCAACATCATGGAACTCTTTGTGTAAATTTTCAAGAATAAATTCTCTCTTTTCAACATTCTTTTCTTCTTTTAGTTTTAAGAATAGAGTTTGCATTATGGGGTCAAGGCTAACAAACCTAGCCTCCAACATATGAACTAAAGAAGCTGCAGCAATCTCATAATTAGGAGCAAGCTCTGGTATATATTTATCCTCAATATCCTCATGCTTGCTAACATGATTAAAGAATTCTTCAATATTATCTTTCCCAATTATGGGGCCACCACCTATCGCAAGATCTTTCAGTGCGAACTTGGGGAGCAACATGGTGAGCTAGAACGAGGTGGCAACTAGAGTAGGAACTAATTTTTTTGTGTTTTTGAATAAAGCAATCAAACCAAGCTAGACTATTTTTGGGGGGTTTTTTGGAAAGAGGCAAACAAAACCAAGCAAAAGAAACAAAGCAAACTAAAAACAAAGTAAAGAGAGAGGAAGTGGAGGACTCCCCTAGCGAAGACTTCCTTAGCCTCCCCGGCAACGGCGCCAGAAAACTTGGTGCTTGACGGGGAGGAAGAAGTTTGATGTCCCTTTATTCCCCGGCAACGACACTAGAAAACTTGTTGATGGTGCTGGTTAGCACTTCGTTGGGAACCCCAAGAGCAAGGTGTGATGAGCACAGCAGCAAGTCTTCCCTCAGTAGAGCCCGAGGTTATCGAACCATAAGGAGGAAGGAAACGTCACACAGGTGTTGCTAGCAACGCGGAGACCTACACAACACAAACTCAAGACTTCGCCCCCAACGAATCAGTGAGGTTGTCAAGCTCACCAGTTTACTGTGACAAAGCATTAAACGTATGGTGTGGAAGGTAATGGTTTGCAGCAAGTAAACAAGTATAAGTGGAAGATGTATCAATGGTAAAGATTGGACCGGGGTCCATAGTTCACTAGAGGTGCTCTCCTTACACAACATGGCATGAAGGGTAAACAAATTATAGCAGGGCAATTGACAGGAACTGAGCAAGGCATAACAATGCAATTACTAGTGAGAAAGATCCTATGTGTAACATCCCAAAAATATGAAACAATGATCATCAAACTCTAATCAAATGAATGCATGTGTGTATGTGATGATTTGATGAATGCATGAATGGACTTGTGTGATTAACCTAAATAGTAAGGAATGATTCAAAGATGAAAATAACATCATACAAAACATTTCCAAGCAGAAACAATTAAAGAGAAAATCAAAAACAAATCAAATAAAGCAAATGGCCATTTTTGCCAATCTTGCTCACTAGGTCACCTTGAGTGTTCTAGTCCAAGATTTCAAACAGAAACTTTTCCAATTATTTTCACCCCTTGCAAGACCAAGTAAAAGTGAATCAAAGCCCACCTTTCAAACTTACAGAAACATTTGGCAACTTGATTTAAATGACAAGTCAAAATTGAATCTTTATCATAAGTGAAGATCACACATTTTCAAAACCCAACCAAACCACTAAAATTAGGGTTAACAAAAACTTTGATTAAATAAGAACCAAATGAATGCATGTGTATATTTGAATCTTAATCAAATATGAAACAATGATCACTAAAATTAGAGTTAACAAAAACTTTGATTAAATAAAAACGAAATGAATGCATGTGTGTATGTGATGATTTGATGAATGCATGAATGAACTTGTGTGATTAACCTAAATAGCAAGGAATGATTCAAAGATGAAAATAACATCATACAAAACATTTCCAAGCAGAAACAATTAAAGAGAAAATCAAAAACAAATCAAATAAAGCAAATGGTCATTTTTGCCAATCTTGCTCACTAGGTCACCTTGAGTGTTCTAGTCCAAGATTTCAAACAGAAACTTTTCCAATTATTTTCACCCCTTGCAAGACCAAGTAAAAGTGAATCAAAGCCAACCTTTCAAACTTACAGAAACATTTGGCAACTTGATTTAAATAACAAGTCAAAATTGAATCTTTATCATATGTGAAGATCACACATTTTCAAAATCCAACCAAACCAGTGCCCCTTGACCAATCCAACTAACCAGATACTCCCTAGTATGTGCCTAGCAAACCCACCAAGTTTGAATCCAAAATTCAAATTTGAATTTATTTCGGCCATTTTATCAAACACCTTGCTGGCATAAGACAAACAAACAACAAACACTATAGTGAGCAGTGATTTTGGCCAACCTTGTTCCCTCTCTATCTCACTCTATACTATCAGTAGATGATCTAGCCCAATTAACAAGCCTTAGAACCACTGTGATCTTGGCATAGCCATCAATGGTGACCATGCCGAGCCTAACTTGCCACCGACATGTCGACAGCAAGCTAGGAGAAGCACCAAGCCTAGCAAGCATGTCTGGAGCACTGACCACCATCCACCGCCACCCACTGTCCAAGCCTCGAGCACTGCCAGCCCCTGGACCACACTGTCCGAGCATGCCAAGCCTCTCTGCGAGCAAGCCGAGAGGGCGCCAGTGCGCCAACCGCGACACACGCCCACAGACCGCACGCAGCCCTCGCCGCTTGAGTGCATGATCACCAGCACCCCAACAACCCCGCGGACATGCCCGTTCACCACCGCGTGGACCGTAGATGCTGTGCTCCATTAAAATCACCGTCGGACCCGCCCAGAGCATCGCGATGTTCCGACCATCTTGCACTACCCCACGCCTTGACACCACGCTGTTGAGCTTCGCAAGGGAGCACAACACCGCCCCTATCATCGCTCATGCCAGTAGTACTCTGTGCCGTCGACCACGACGAGCTCAGCCCGCGCCCATCGGTCCCCTTCAGCCACTATAAAAGGAAGCCTCCCCCGCTCATTTTCTTCACACCAGTTCACTCCCCACCTCTCACTAATCACACCCACTCACTCCCGGAGCAAGGCGAGCACCAGGTGGACGGAATTTCACCGGAGTTCGCAGCTGCAGAGGAGGAGAGGCGGCGTCGACTGGAGCCGCCCCAGGAGAAGCTGCCGGTACCAGAAGAATCGCCGCCGTCGACTTTGTAGTTCGCCCACATCGCCGACCATCGCCTGAGCCCCGGTGAGCCTCCCACGACCCCCACCTGCCGCGCTAGGGTTCTGTCTTGTCGGCGTTGCCCGACATGGACGATGAACCAGAACCGTTCAATTAGAGTTAGATCGTGCGTCCTAGATCACCATGTATCGCTTCACCACTCGTTGTCTCGCTGGCGAGTGGGGTCGCTCACTTAACCAGCCCGCATGTGCGCTGTGCGTAGTGGGTCGGCCCAGTTAAACATCCCACGCGACCCAACGATTCAAATTTAGATTTTCATTTAATTTCAAACCCAGTTCTGTACCTAGATTCAAAATCAACCCAGCACGATTCACTGAACCAAAATGCATGAAACCAATTTTGTTAGAAAGGATCTGGAATGCTTAATCCAAGCCCGTTGGATTCAAACCATTTAGATTTGTAGATCACCCATGGTAAAAATAAAAAGGCAGAAGCTTTTCTACATTCAAACATTTTTCAAAATTCAACCATAAGAGCTTTTGAGTTGATTCCAACTCTCAAAAATCACATTTAACCATACCTGTCAGAATATATAAAATTATATAAGTTTACTTACATAAATAATGATCAAGTAATAAAAGAAGGCCACATAGGCATTTCTAGTCACTTTAATTAATTAAAATAAAAAGGTTAAACCTTATTAAATTGTGACACCACTTTAAATCACATTCCCATGTACTGAAATATGTGGTGATGACATGTGTCAACATGATCCCATGTTTTAGTTGGAGAATATTAAATCTTAAGTAATTTTTCAATGAGTAGAAATTACTTTTTCTAAAATAAAATAAACGGGACAAGTGTTTTAATCCTTGTAATGTTAGTGATGATGATAGATCATCTAGTATGAACCTTTGTGTGATGATTAGAAATAGTTAAGTATTGTTTGGTGATTGTGTACCTCGTATTTATTTATAGACGCTAGTAGCGACCAAGGATACGAGGAGGAAGGAGGATACTACGAGGAAGAAGCCGAGGAGAACTTCAACCACTGCTCTGCACAAGGCAAGCTTATACTAATATCCTAGCAAGCCAATACTTGCAAGCTACTCATTAAGCAAGCTAACACTTGCAAGATACCCTACTTATGCAAGCTACTACTTGCTTGTTACTATGCCAACTATATGCCTTAAGCATATGTGATTATACCCACTTGACACACCATCCTAGTTTTACTTGCAAGCTTAGTATTTTCTTTTCTTTATTAAAATCTTTCTATCAAAAGTTTACTTAGTGACTTGTAGATTCTAGAAAGATAACTGAAGGTAGCATAAAGAGCATAAAATTTGGCCTAAGTTAGATAATCTTGATGTCATCCTAAGGCATGAGATTGAACCTAGATAATCCCCACTTGTTTATTACCCATCATTAGTATTTACCTCCACTTATAGATGCTAGTGCTAAGCATAAAAATTGATCAACTTTAGATGGGAATACTTGGTGAAATTGGTTATGAAAACCTTAGAATGATGAGTCATTCCTGAAATGTTTTGACATATGTTTCCGAACACCATATGATTTTGATGATGAAAATGTTAAGGCATGATCCTTAGCCATTTATAAAACTGATGGTTTTCTGGATGCGATACCATTCCAATTTTACCGTACAACCACAATACCCGAAGTTTGGGTAGGGCTTGACTGGAAATTTATATACCTTAGTATGGGTTCCCTTGTGTCCAAGGTCTGAGCTGAGGCTACCTTGTGAAGATTGTCCACCTGTGCAGTACCCAAGATGACAGTTGGTCATGGTTGGGAGGCCAAACTCACAGGAGAGGTGCTTATACTAGGGCGTGTAATTGAAAGGTTAGGATTGATTATCCGCATACTGAGTATGGTGAATTCAGGATTGTTCCTGACGGATGTATCGAATGTTGTGGTGAAAGTGTACAATCTCTGCAGAGTGTCAAACTATTCAAATAGCCGCGTCCGCGGTTATGGACAGTTGGAGTGGCCATACTGTTCTATCGTTGGATGTTTTCAAAATGACTTGTGAAATGATTTGTGACTTTGACTTGACCACAACGGAGTTGTGATAGGAAATTCAAGTTCACACTTAGGTGTTATAAACCTTTCAACTAGCTTTCTTTGCTTCTGAACTTAGTAGAGGTAAATCTGGCTTTTTGCAAAACAACCTTAGAGCTTAGTATATCCTATTCAAAACCACTTCACTTGTTAGTATTAGTTTGCGAGTACTTAAAGAGTACTCATGGATTTGTCCCTAGCTATTCCCGTGGACAGACTATGAAGAGGAGTATCAGGAAGATGTACAACAGGAAGGTTATGACAACTAGGATCATCTCCCATCGTCAGCATTGCTTGTGACCCTGAAGATGGAGCTTCGCCTACGCTACCATTACTATTAAGTTATTCCGCTCCTTGAATTGTATTAAGAACTAGATCATGAGATCCTTATTTGTGTAAGACCTTATGTATGGTTTGTAATGGATGATGTACTGTGATATCCAATCTGTTATGTCTCGCAAAAATGGTAATCCTGGGATTGCGATGTATGGCATAACATGCATCTGCGATTAAAAATCCGGGTGTTGACAAGTTGGTATCAGAGCCATCCTGACCATAGGAGACCCTAGTTAGAATGGACGTTTGAATCAAAAACTTAGTTTCAAAACCAAAGAAGTGAGTATTTACAAAAACTTATTCTCATTCTTATCACTTAGAATCTTTCGTGAAAATTCATGTTCCTCAAAAACTCTTGCAAACTTACATAAAACTTGACACACTTAATCACTCTACTAACTTACTCATCCTATATTCTTATAGATGGACGTGAAGTACAACAAGTTTTATCAGTTGGGGAATGGAGGATACCTCATCTTTGAGCGTGACTTGGACCAGCTGTCGGAGATGCTGGAGCGTCCGCACCCCGAGTTCTTCAGAGCTCGGCTCAATGATCAAGAAGGAGAAGATCTACAGTGGTTAGTTGTTGCAAGTCTCCGAGGAAAGATTGACCCCCCCCCACTGCAGAGGGAATTCGGTTTACCTTAAGAGAGAACAATTGGCTCGATGGACTTGCCAGGGCCATGCAGGCAGCTCTGGCCCGTCTGTGTGGGCAGAGTATCAATCAAATCAAGGGTACCTGCTATGATTTCTAACCAAGGCGTGATGCTATAGGACATCCACTGGAGTCCCCATATCACCATGAGTTGAAGACTCAGTTAGAACACCTCAGCTTCATGATGTATGACCGTCAGAAGGAGTTGGACAATGCCCATTCCTACGCCAACCACAAGTACGCCATCGTCGCCAAGAAGGATCAGACCATCGCCATGCTAGTGAAGGATCGAAGTCTCGTCGCCATCAGCTCGGCAAGAAGGAGCGCATCATTGCCCGTCTTTGCCACCGGATCACGGATTTGGAGGAGACCATCCACGAGAGAGATATGCAGTTAGAGGAGAGGGAGAATGCAGGGGAAGACCTTCGTGGAGACCCCTACTCCTATCTCAGTGATGATGATGACTTTCTGGAGGATCAGGCCATGGACTTCTTCACCGATGAGGATGACTTTGCCTTCATCGATGATGATGAGGATGATGAGGACACTGACTCCAAGGAGTAGTAGCACTTGAGCACTAGCGTTATTGAGTTGTATTCAGTCCCACTGTATCATAGTTTCCCAGAATGGTTCCTAAAACCATCTGTTTTCCTTTGTTGTGGTGTGTGTTTGTATCGTCTGCTATGAATGAATGAAAATCAAGTTGCTAGAAAATCTTAGTCAAACTTTATTTTTTTTTCAAAAACCCTGAACCTTAGAATTTCCCTCTTTTCTCATGATCTATCTCAATCTTCAGATGCCTCGCGGAGGAAGAAACTCAGCCCCGGACCCGATGTTGCAACTCTTGCAAATGTTGGTTTCTGACCGTGAATCTGAAAGAGCCGAACGTCAAGCCAACTTAGCCACCCTTCAACTGATAGCTCAGATGGCCAACAACAATCAAGGCTATGGAAATCAGGACAACCATGGATCTAAGCTCAAGAATTTCCAGAACACCAATCCACCTGTTTTCACTAAGTCAGAGGAGCCCCTAGATGCAGATGATTGGTTGCAAACCATGGAGAACAATCTGGAAGTTGTAGGAGTGGAAGCTAACGTGAAAGTGTTTTTTTCTACCTACTATCTGGCCGGAGATGCAAGAGCATGGTGGAATAGCGTTCGCGCAATGACAGGAGGTCAGCTGATGACTTGAGAAGAGTTCAAAGTCAAGTTCAGCAGAACCCATGTGCCACCGGGTTTGATCAAGAGGATGAGAGATGAATTCAGGGAACTGAAACAAGGAAGGATGACAGTAGTGGAGTACCATGACAAATTCTTGTCATTGGCTAGGTATGCATCGGATGAGATAGACACTAAAGCCAAGAAGAAGGAGAGATTCCTGAATGGTCTGCATGATGAGATGCAGACAGTGTTAGTCAATATCCCCTTTGCAGATATTGAAGCCTTAGTTGACTCTGCCATTTAGATGGAAGGAAAGATCAACCAAGCTAATGAGAACCGCAAGCGTCGCATGATGCATCAACCAGGAACCCACCATACACCAAAGTATCGCCCCAACCCATCTCCAGGATTTGCCCCAAGAACCAACAGACCCCCGATGAACCGTCCGACCTATCCCAACCGTGGGAACCCAAGGCCCGGAGGAAACCACAACAACCCCGGCAACTCCAGCAATTTCAACCGTGCACAACCCAAGTTCAACAACAACAGTGCTGCCACCAACACCAACACTGCCCCAAGGACTGGAAGCAATGTTGTGCCTGTTGCAGCAAAGGACAAGTCACAAGTGACTTGTTATGAATGTGGAACCAAGGGTCACTATTCCAATGAGTGCCCCAAGAAGATTGTCGCAGCCCCCAATGCAAATGCCCCAGCTCAGCAGCAGCGTCGTGTTCATCCAGGAAGAATGTTTGCCCTAGGGAATTCACTCAACCACAACGGCCGTCTTTTTCTCATGCATGATGAAGAAGCTCAGGAAGCACCAGACGTCGTGCTGGGTATGTTTTCTGTTAATTCAGTACTTGCAAGAGTGTTGTTTGATTCTGGTGCATCGCATTCATTTGTCACCGAAGAATTTGCCTGCACTAGTAAGATTCAACCAACAAAACTGAAGCATGTTATGATCATTCAAATTCCCGGTTCAACCACCAAAGCTAGGCAAATTTGCAAAGTCGTCCCTATCCAAATCCATGGCATAGATTTTTATGCTAATCTAATAGTACTCGGAACTAAAGGTTTGGAAGTAGTACTAGGAATGGATTGGATGTCCAAACACAAAGGATTAATTGACTGTGCCAAGAAAGCCATAACCATGATCAGTACAGCCGGAATATCAGTCGAGCATGTATCTGAAACCTTGCCCCGTCAATTCAAGTGCAACAAGAGTATAGCCCAGCCAACCATTGACCAAGTCCGGATAGTCTGTGAATACCCTGATGTATTTCCAGATGTTTTGCCCGGTATGCCCCCAAATTGGTATATCGAGTTCATCATTGAAATAATCCCTGGAACTGGACCCATAGCCCAGAGACCATATAGTATGAACCCGTTAGAACTAGTAAAACTGAAGAAGCAACTGGATGCTATGCTGGAAATTGGATTGATTCAACCAAGTGCGTCACCATGGAGATCACTTGTTTTGTTTGTGGACAAGAAATATGGAGTAACCGTTTGTGTACGCATTATCGGAAGTTGAATGATGTCACCATCAAGAACAAGTACTCGTTGCCAAAGATAGAAGATCTGTTTGACCAGTTGACTGGTGCCAAAGTGTTTTCTAAGATTGATCTTAGAACTGGTTATTATCAACTCAAGATTCACGCAGAGGATATTCCAAAGACTGCCTTTACCACCATATATGGATTATATGAGTATATTGTCATGTATTTTGGATTAACCAATGCCCCCGCTTATTTCATGAACCTCATGAATAAGATTTTTATGGACTTCCTGGATAAGTTTGTCATTGTTTTCATCGATGACATTCTGATCTATTCCAAATCATAAGAGGAACATGAGCTACACCTAAGGACCATTCTTGGAACCCTTAGAGAGCATCAACTGTATGCCAAGTTTAGCAAATGTGAATTCTGGTTACAGGAGGTAGGATTCCTCGGACATATTGTATCAGCTGGAGGAATTATCGTTGACCCTGCGATGGTGAAGGATGTTGAAGATTGGCAAGCCCCAACCACTCAAACCCAAGTTCGTGCATTTCTTGGATTAGCGGGATACTACCGCAAATTTGTAGAAGGATTCTCGAGTATTGCAAGACCCATGAACCAATTGCTGAACAAGGACAAGAAGTTTGAATGGACGGGCAAATGTGAAGCGAGTTTTCTGGAACTCAAGAGGAGATTGATTTCAGCCCCAACCTTGGTCATGTCGGATATCACGAAGCCCTTTGATGTGTATTGTGACGCATCCAAGATCGGTTTCGGATGTGTGTTAATGCAAGAAGGCAAAGTTATATCTTATCTGTCCCGACAACTGAAGCAGCATGAACAAAATTATCCTACCCATGAGCTTGAACTAGCAGCTGTAGTTCTAGCCCTGAGACATGGAGGCATTATCTTATGCGAAACCGTTGTGAGATTTATTCGGATCACAAGAGCCTGAAGTATATATTCACTCAAAAGGAGCTGAATATGAGGCAGAGAAGATGAATTGAGCTAATCAAGGACTATGATCTGGACATTCACTATCACCCCGGTAAAGCCAATGTGGTAGCAGATGCCCTTAGCAGATTGTCGTGTTGCTTGAACTCCATGATTCTGAAGGAGCAACCAAGTTTGCACAAAGAGATGGAAGCTTTCTGAATGGAATTAGTGAGTGAAGGATTTTTGGCTAGCGTAGAACTTCAACCCACTTTGATTAGTAAGATCAAGGATGCGCGGAAAGGAAATGCTAGTATCGACGGAATCAGACGTCATATAGGTACAGGCAAAGTACCCGAATTCACCGAAGACGGAGTTATGTGGTACAAAGGACGTCTTTGTGTACCAGCAGATTTGGAGTTGAAAGAAGTTATTTTGAAAGAGGCCCATGATACTCTTTATTCTATCCACCCCAGAGGAACAAATATGTATCAGGATTTGAAGGAGAAATTTTGGTGGCATAAGATGAAGAGAGAAATCGGAAGCTATATCGCCAACTGTGATATTTTTCAGAGAGTCAAGGCGGGACATCAAAGATCCGTAGGACTGTTGCAACCATTACAGATTCCAGAATGGAAATGGGATTCAGTTGGAATGGACTTTATCACCAGATTGCCTACTTCTAGTAGGGGAAATGACTCTATCTGGGTCATAGTTGACAGATTGTCCAAAGTAGCCCTTTTCTTACCCGTCAAGACCACATACCGGAGTTCGAAGCTAGCAGAGTTATACATCGCTAGAATCGTTAGTTTGCACGGAGTCCCCAAGAACATCGTATCAGATCGAGGAACTCAGTTTACCTTGAGATTCTGGAAGAAAGTCCAAGAAGGATTAGGAACCTGACTGGATTTCAGCACAACGTATCACCCTCAGACCGATGGAAAAAAGGAGCGAGTAAATAAAATACTCGAAGATATGTTGTGTAACATCCCAAAAATACTAAACTTAAATCATCCAACTCTAATCATCAAAATTAGGGTTAACAAAAACTTTTCTAATTAAAATTATGAAAGCATGCATATGTGTATGCATTTAATTTGAAATTCTTTTGAACCACCTTGTTTGTGTGTTTCCTTGCTTGTAAAATGTTTCTTAGGTGAAATAAACATCATCTAAAACATTACCCACACTTTTCCCAAAGACAAGTAAATCAAAACAAATAAAATAAAGGAATGGTCATTTTGACCAATTTAACTCTCATGCCTACTTTGGCTGCCTCAAATTTTCAGAACCTAATAGAAACTTTTCTGGATCTTTGCACCCCTTGAATGTACTCATAACAAAGTATCAAGGCCCACTTTGTGATCATCCAGAAACTTTCAAATGCATAGTTTAAATGACATTTCAAAATTGAATCTTTATCATATGGGAAGATCCCACTTTTTCAAAAACCACCCAAACAAGCTCAACTTTCAAAACCCAAGCATCTGCAGACTCACCAGCACCAATCTAGCAAACCCACCAAAAATCTTTTCAAAATTCAAAACTTGATTTCATGCGGCCATTTCATCAAACAGGTTGAAGACACAAATCATCAAAATCCTAAACACTATTGTGAGCAGTGATTCTTGTCTAACTGGTTCCCTATCTAGCTCACAACCATCTCAGTAGATCATCTAGTAAGTTAAACCAAGCACTAGCCTCACTGTAAGCTTGGCATTGCCATCAATGGTGAACAGCCGAGCACACCCATGTCACCCCCATGTCGACAGCAAGATAGGAGGAGAAGCAAGCATAGCCAGCATGTCTGGGAGGCAGCCCACCGTCCACCACCACTCCCTGTCCACCACTCGAACCTTGCCAGCCACTGGACCACACGCACGGACCGCGCCCAGACCGCCAGCGACCATGCCGAGCGTGCGCCAGAGCGCCACCCTCGACCGAAGCCCACTGACCGCGCATCGCCCTCGCCGCGTGCATACACGATCGCCACCGACCCAGGAAACCGCCAGACATCCTCGTTAGCCGCCTTGTGACGCACAGCCACCGCTCGCCATCGAAGACGCTGCCTCTGCAGCGCAGAGCGTCGCGTGTTCTAGACCAAGCCGCACCGCCCCACGCCTCGAAACCATGTCGTTGAGCATCGCCAGGGAACACCGCACCGTCCCCTACCTTCGCCCATGCCAATAGCCGCCTGTACCATCGCCCCCGACGAGCTCACCGTGCGCCCCGTCGGTCCCCTCGCTCGACTATAAATAGAGGCCACCCCCAGTCGATTTCTTCATACCATTCTACTCCCCTCTCCTCACTGATCGTGCCACACCGTTCCCGGAGCGAGGCAAGCACCACCTCGCCAGAATTTCACCGGAGCCCGCCGCCTCTGGAAAAGAAGGGCGCCACCAATTTCGTCCACCCCAGGAGCTGCCGCGACCACCCCTGAGTTCGCCGTCGTCAACTTCGTCGTTTGCCCGCCTCGCCGAACCTCGCCTGCAACCCAGTGAGCCCCCAGCAACCCCCACTGGCCGCGCTAGGTTTCTTTCTCGCTGGCGTTGCTCAACGTCGACGATGACTCTCAGTCGTTGGATTAGAATCAGATCGAACGCACCACGTTGCCCCGTACCGCTTCGCACCACCCTGTCTCACTGACGAGTGGGGACACCCACTTAAGCAGCCCGCGGGAGCACTGCGCTTAGCAGGCCGGCCCGTTAATTTTTCCCGCGCAGCCCAGTTATTTGAATTAAACCTTTTCTATTTTGTTTCAAACTCACTTCTGTACCCAACTTCAAAAATCAACCCAGATCGATTCAGTGCACCAAATTGAATGAAACCAATTTTGTTAGAAAGGTCTGGGAATGCTGAATCCAAGCCCATTGGATTCAAGTCATTTGGATCTATATATCACCCATGGTACGGGGAGCTTTTCTGCATTCAAACATTTTTCAAATTTAAACCATAATAGCTTTTGAGTTGATTCCAACTCTCAAAAATCACATTTAACCATACCTTTCAGAATATATAAAAATATATAGGTTTACTTGCAGAAATAATGTTCAAGTAATAAAAGAATGCCCCATAGGCATTTCTAGTCACTTTAATTAATTAAAATAAAAGGGTAAAACCTTATTAAATTGTGACACCACTTTAAATCACATTCCCATAAACTAAAATATGTGGTGATGACATGTGTCAACATGATCCCATTTTTGGTTTGGAGAATATTAAATCTTAAGTAGTTTTTCAATGAGTAGAAATTACTTTTCTAAAAATAAAAAGAATTAAACCAAGCCTTAACCTTGTAATGTTAGAGATGATGCTAGATGATCTATAGGACCCTTGTGTGTGATGATTGCAAGTAGTTAAGTATTGTTTGGTGATTGTGTACCTCGTATTTATTCATAGACGCTAGTACCGACCAAGGATACGAGGAGGAAGGAGGATTCTACGAAGAAGAAGCTGAGGAGAACTTCAACCACTGCTCTGCTCAAGGCAAGCTAACACTTGCAATTATGAAAGTTAGATAACCTATGCAATGCACTAAGCATGCTTGGTTAGACATATTGGATGATACCCAATCCTAGTTTTATTTACAAGCTTTCTATTTTATTTCATTATCAAAGCTCTTACTTAGATTTTTCCTAAGTGAATGGTAGATACTAGAAAGATATGTGAAGGTTGCATAAAGAGCATAAAATTTGGCCTAAGCTAGATAGTCTTGATGTCATCTTAAGGCATGAGATTGGACTTAGTTAGAACTCCACTAGTTTACCACCCCTCATTATTGCTTACCCCCACCTGTAGATGCTAGTGCTAAGCATAAAACTTGATCAATTTTAGATGGGAATACTTGGTGGAAAAATGGTTATGAAAACCTTGGAATGATGGATCATTCTATTGAAATGTTTTGGACATGTGTTTCCAAACACCTGATGATTTTGGTGATGAAAATGTTGAGGCGTGAGCCTTAGCCCTTTATAAAACTGATGGTTGTCTAGATGCGATACCATTCCAATTTTATCGTACAACCACAATACCCGAAGATTGGGTAGGGCTTGACTGGAAACTTATATACCTTAGTATTAGTTCCCTCACGGCCAAGGTCTGAGCTGAGGCTACCTTGTGAAGATTGTCCACCTGTGCAGTACCCAAGATGACAGTTGGTCATGGTTGGGAGGCAAAACTCACAGGAGAGGTGCTTATACTAGGGCATGTAATTGAAAGGTTAGGATTGATTATCTGCATACTGAGTATGGTGAATTCAGGATTTGTTCCTGACGGATGTATCGAATGTTGTGGTGAAAGTGTACAATCTCTGTAGTGTCAAACTATTCGAATAGCCGCGTCCGCGGTTATGGACAGTTGGAGTGGCCATACTGTTCCCCCGTTAGACTTTTCAAAATGACTTGTGACATGAATTGAGACTTTGACTTGACCACAACAGGGTTGTGACATGATTTACAAGATCCCACTTAGGAGTTATAAAATTGTGACTAGCTTTGGAACTTCGTAGAGATAAATCTGGCTTTTGCAAAACAACCCTAGAGCCTAGTGTCCTATTATCCAAAAAACCCTTTACATGTTAGTATTAGTTTGCGAGTACTTAAAGAGTACTCATGGCTTGTCCCTGGCTATTCCCATGGCCAGACTATGAAGAGGAGTACCTGGAAGATGGACCCCAGGAAGGTTACGACAACTAGGATCATCTCACATCGTCAGCATTGCATGTGACCCCGAAGATGGAGCTTCGCCTACGCTACCGTTATTATTACGTATTCTGCTGCTTGATGTTGTATTAAGAACTGGATCATGAGATACCTATCTGTGTAAGAACTTATGTATCGTTTGTAATGGATGATGTACTATGGTATCCAATTCTGTTATGTCTCGCAAAAATGGTAATCCTGGGATTGCGATGTATGGCATAACAGGCATCTAGGATTAAAAATCCGGGTGTTGACAAGTTATCAAGCTAGTTTGCAAATGGCCCCATTTGAATTCATGTATGTAAGGAAGTGTCGTACCCCTTTGAATTGGTAGGAAGTAGGAGAGAGTCAGATTTTCGGACCCGACATACTACAAGAAGCAGAAGAGAAAGTTCACAAGATTCGTGAGCACCTCAAGACCGCCCAATCTAGACAGAAGAGTTACGTCGACAAGAGACATCAAGACCTCTCTTTCAATATTGGAGATTTTGTGTATCTCAAAGTGTCGTCTTTGAAGGGAATGCACCGTTTACAAATCAAAGGAAAGTTAGCCCCCAGATGTATCAGACCCTTCAAGATTCTGAATCATCGAGGAGAAGTATCATATCAATTGGAACTGTCCAAGGAAATGTCAGCAGTACACAATGTGTTCCATATATCGTTACTTCGCAAATTCCTTGAAGTTCCAGAGAAGACCGAAGTTTTCAAGAACATTGATCACCGGACCAGAGATCAACGATGACCTGACGCATCCCGAAGTACCCATCCGTATTTTGGAAGAAGCTTTCAGAACCATCAGAACCCGACGCATCAAGTTTCTCAAGATTCAGTGGAGCAACCACACTGAGGAAGAAGCTACCTGGGAGAGAGAAGATCACATCAGGACGGAGTTTCCCGATCTCTTTAAATCCTAGGTAATCTTTTTCTTCTTTTTCAAATCTCGGGATGAGATTTTGTTTAAGGAGGGAAGGTTTGTAACATCCCAAAAATATGAAACAATGATCATCAAACTCTAATCACTAAAATTAGGGTTAACAAAAACTTTGATTAAATAAAAACCAAATGAATGCATGCGTGTATGTGATGATTTGATGAATGCATGAATGGACTTGTGTGATTAACCTAAATAGCAAGGAATGATTCAAAGATGAAAATAACATCATACAAAACATTTCCAAGCAGAAACTAAAGAGAAAATCAAAAACAAATCAAATAAAACAAATGGTCATTTTTGCCAATCTTGCTCACTAGGTCACCTTGAGTGTTTCTAGACCAAGATTTCAAACAGAAACTTTTCCAATTCTTTTCACCCCTTGCAAGACCAAGTAAAAGTGAATCAAAGCCCACCTTTCAAACTTATAGAAACATTTGGCGACTTGATTTAAATGACAAGACAAAATTGAATCTTTATCATATGTGAAGATCACACATTTTCAAAACCCAACCAAACCAGTGCCCCTTGACAAATCCAACTAACCAGATACTCCCTAGTATGTGCCTAGCAAACCCACCAAGTTTGAATCCAAAATTCAAATTTGAATTTCTTTCGGCCATTTTATCAAACACCTTGCTGGCATAAAACAAACAAACAACAAACACTATAGTGAGCAGTGATTTTGGCCAACCTTGTTCCCTCTCTAGCTCACTATATGCTCTCAGTAGATGATCTAGCCCAATTAACAAGCCTTAGCACCACTGTGAGCTTGGCATAGCCATCAATGGTGACCATGCCGAGCCTAACTTGCCACCCACATGTCGATAGCAAGCTAGGAGAAGAACCAAGCCTAGCAAGCATGTCTGGAGCACTGAACACCGTCCACCGCCACCCGCTATCCAAGCCTCGAGAACTGCCAGCCCCTGGACCACACTGCCCGAGCATGCCAAGCCTCTCTGGGAGCGAGTCAAGAGCGCGCCAGTGCGCCAACCGCGACACACACCCAAATACTGCGCGCCGCCCTTGCCTCTTGCGTGCGTGATCGCCAGCACTCTAGTAACCCCGCGGACATGCCCGTTCGCCGCCGCGCGGAACATAGACGATGTGCGTCATTAAAATCACCGCCTGACCCGCCCAGAGCGCCGTGACGTTTCGACCGTCTCGCACCGCCCCCACGCCTAGCCACCACGCCGTTGAGCTTCGCCAGGGACCACAAGACCGCCCCCTATCGTTGCCCATGCCAGTAGGACTCTGTGCCGTTGACCACGACGAGCTCAGCCTGTGCCCGTCGGTCCCCTTCAGCCACTATAAAAGGAAGCCTTCCCCGCTCGTTTTCTTCACACCAGTTCACTCCCCACCTCTCACTGATCACACCCACTCACTCCCGAAGCAAGGCGAGCACCAGGTGGCCGGAATTTCACCGGAGTTCGCAGCTGCAGAGGAGGAGAGGCGCCGTCGATTGGAGCCGCCCCAGGAGAAGCTGTCGGTACCATGAGAATCGCCGTCATCGACTTCGTCGTTCGCCCCCGTCGCCGACCATCGCCTGAGCCTCGGTGAGCCTCCCACGACCCTGACCTGCCGTGCTAGGGTTCTGTCTCACCGGCGTTGCCCGACGTGGATGATGAACCAGAACCGTTCGATTAGAGTTAGATCGTGCGGCCTAGATCACCCCGTACTGCTTCACCACTCGTTGTCTCGCTGACGAGTGGGGTCGCTCACTTAACCAGCCCGTCTGTGCGCTGTGCGTAGTGGGCCGGCCCAGTTAAACATCCCGCGCGACCCAACGATTCAAATTTAGATTTATTCATTTAATTTCAAACCCAGTTCTATACCTAGATTCAAAAATCAACCCAGCTCGATTCACTAAACCAAAATGCATGAAACCAATTTTGTTAGAAAGGTTCTGGAATGCTTAATCCAAGCCCGTTGGATTCAAACCATTTAGATTTGTAGATCACCCATGGTAAAAATAACAAAGCAGAATATTTTTTGCATTCAACATTTTTCAAAATTCAACCATAAGAGCTTTTGAGTTGATTCCAGCTCTCAAAAATCACATTTAACCATAACTGTCAGAATATTTATAAAAATATATAAGTTTACTTACACTATGTTTGGATGTAGGAATTTTAGCTCGGAATTGAATTGGATAAAAAATTCCAAATCTAAGATGGAAAAGAAATGACCTCCAATTTCAATTCTTTTGTTTGGATGTGCATAGAATTTGCTATCAGAATCAAAGGATAACACCTGATTCCAATTCTAGTTTGGATGTCCATAGAAATAGCTCATGTTGCAATTGGAAAAGGAGGGCCTGGGTCGAGGCCGGCTTGCGGAGGTCTAGGGAAGAGGCTACCGCCGCCGTTCCCCTCCGGCTGGTGTTCACCTATGCCGCCATTCCCGTCCCCAAGCTAGTTGATCTAGGGTTGCTGGTGGGTTGGGGAGCGGCAGCGCACAAACGGATCTCACTGGAGCCGGCCTGGGAAGAGAAGGTGGAGAGGGAAGAGGATGGCGGAGAAGGGAGGAGAGGGATGAGGACAGGGAGGACTGTACCGGTGCCGCCGCCGGTCCTCCAGGTCGCGGTCAAGCCACCGCGAGGCCACTATCGAGCTCCCGTGAGGCCTCGTTTTGTTTCTCACGAATAGGTACGCGCGGGTGCTCTCGCCTTTCCACGCGTTTCCAAGGGGTCTACCTCGGAATTTTTGCAGGGCTTGTTGCACGCGAGAGATTGGGGCATGGAATTGGTTCGAGTTTCCAGCCGGCGATTCACAGGGCGACCCAAACAGCGGAAACTGACCCCTAATTCCAGATTCCATGATTCTAAGGTCGAATTCTTACATCCAAACACAGCGTTACAGAAATAATGATCAAGTAATAAAATAATGCCACATAGGCATTTCTAGTCACTTTAATTAATTAAAATAAAAAGGTTAAACCTTATTAAATTGTGACACCACTTTAAATCACATTCCCATGTACTGAAATATGTGGTGATGACATGTGTCAACATGATCCCATGTTTTAGTTGGAGAATATTAAATCTTAAGTAATTTTTCAATGAGTAGAAATTACTTTTCTAAAATAAAATAAATGGGACAAGTGTTTTAATCCTTGTAATGTTAGTGATGATGATAGATCATCTAGTATGAACCTTTGTGTGATGAGTAGAAATAGTTAAGTATTGTTTGGTGATTGTGTACCTCGTATTTATTTATAGACGCTAGTACCGACCAAGGATACGAGGAGGAAGGAGGATACTACGAGGAAGAAGCCGAGGAGAACTTCAACCACTGCTCTGCACAAGGCAAGCTTATACTAATATCCTATCAAGCCAATACTTGCAAGCTACTCATTAAGCAAGCTAACACTTGCAAGATACCCTACTTATGCAAGCTACTACTTGCTTGTTCCTATGCCAACTATATGCCTTAAGCATATGTGATTATACCCACTTGACACACCATCCTAGTTTTACTTGCAAGCTTAGTATTTTCTTTTCTTTATTAAAAGATTTCTATCAAAAGTTTACTTAGTGACTTGTAGATTCTAGAAAGATAACTAAAGGTAGAATAAAGAGCATAAAATTTGGCCTAAGTTAGATAATCTTGATGTCATCCTAAGGCATGAGATTGAACCTAGCTAATCCCCACTTGTTTATTACCCATCATTAGTATTTACCTCCACTTATAGATGCTAGTGCTAAGCATAAAACTCGATCAACTTTATATGGGAATACTTGGTGAAATTGGTTATGAAAACCTTAGAATGATGAGTCATTCTGCTGAAATGTTTTGACATATGTTTCCGAACACCAGATGATTTTGATGATGAAAATGTTAAGGCGTGAGCCTTAGCCCTTTATAAAACTGATGGTTTTCTGGATGCGATACCATTCCAATTTTACCGTACAACCACAATACCCTAAGTTTGGGTAGGGCTTGACTGGAAATTTATATACCTTAGTATGGGTTCCCTTACGGCCAAGGTCTGATCTGAGGCTACCTTGTGAAGATTGTCCACCTGTGCAATACCCAAGATGACAGTTGGTCATGGTTGGGAGTCCAAACTCACAGGAGAGGTGCCTATACTAGGGCGTGTAATTGAAAGGTTAAGATTGATTATCCGCATACTGAGTATGGTGAATTCAGGATTGTTCCTGACAGATGTATCGAATGTTGTGGTAAAAGTGTACAATCTCTGCAGAGTGTCTAACTATTCGAATAGCCGCATCCGCGGTTATGGATAGTTGGAGTGGCCATACTGTTCTATCGTCAGATGTTTTAAAAATGACTTGTGAAATGATATGTGACTTTGACTTGACCACAACAGAGTTGTGATAGGAAATTCAAGTTCCCACTTAGGTGTTATAAAACTTTCAACTAGCTTTCTTTGCTTCTGAACTTAGTAGAGGTAAATCTGGCTTTTTGCAAAACAACCCTAGAGCTTAGTATATCCTATTCAAAACCACTTCACTTGTTAGTATTAGTTTGCGAGTACTTAAAGAGTACTCATGGATTTGTCCCTGGCTATTCCCGTGGCAAGACTATGAAGAGGAGTATCAGGAAGATGGACAGCAGGAAGGTTACGACAACTAGGATCATCTCCCATCGTCAGCATTTCCTGTGACCCTAAAGATGGAGCTTTGCCTACGCTGTCATTACTATTAAGTTATTCCGCTGCTTGAATTGTATTAAGAACTGGATCATGAGATCCTTATTTGTGTAAGACCTTATGTATGGTTTGTAATGGATGATGTACTGTGATATCTAATCTGTTATGTCTCACAAAAATGGCAAACCTGGGATTGCGATGTATGGCATAACAGACATCTATGATTAAATATCCGGGTGTTGACACTATGAGATTCGATTTGGCAATACAATAAGATACATACACCGCCATCCAACTGCATCTATGACTAGAAGTCCACCTTCAGGTTATCATCCGAACCCCCTCCAGTATTAAGTTGGAAGCAACAGACAACTGCTTTAAGCAAAGTGTGTAAGGTTAACAGTCCACATGTTCCATGAACAAGAGACATTTGTTTTCTCCCTAGTAGCAACAGCACATCTACAACCGAAGAGATTATTGTCACTTCCCTTGGAAACTAGAGGCATGAACGCACTATCGAGCATAAATACCCCCTCTTGGAGTTACTAGCAACTACTTGGCCAAGATAGCTACTAACAACGGAGAGCATGCAAGATCACAAACAACACCGACATGATAGAATCATAAAGACAAAAACATTAATCAAACCAACATAATAATCTCAATATCCATCGGATCCCCACAAACACAACATGCATGATTACAAATAGATTAGATCTTGATCATGAACGGAGCTCACAAGATCTATACATGAAAGCACAAAGGAGGAGATACAACCATCTAGCTACTACATGGACCCATAGTCCAAGGTGGCACTACTCATGCATCATATCGGAGAGAAGGCCTCCGGTATGATCTCCCCTCCGGCAGGGTGCCGGGAAGAACTTCAGATCCCCCGATCTAGGGACGACGGTGGCAGCGGCTACAGAGGGTTTCGTGGAGATTTGATCGGGTACTTAGGGTTTCTGTATTGGGGGATTCTTATAGGCGAAGGGGGAGGCCGAGGCGGTGGCCAGGGGCCCCACACCCTCCCTAGGCACGGGGCAGGGCCCACCCACGCCTAGGGTGTGTCTGGGTGCCCTGGCCCGCCTCTCCAGATCCCCTTTGGACTTCTTGTTCCCCATGGAATGTAATTGACTTTGACGTTTGTCCCGTCCAATTCCGAGAATATTTCCTTACTAGCTTTTCTGGAACCAAAAACAACAGAAAACAGGCAACTGGCACTGTGGCAACTTGTTAATAGGTTAGTACCAAAAAACATGTAAAAAGAACCTCAAAGTGTAGACAAAGAAAAGGAAAGTAGATACTAAACAAGTATGGAGCATCAAAAAATTATAGATACGTTTGCGACGTATCAATATGCCGGTTGGAGAGCCCAAGCCGACTGGCGAGTCACATTTCAAGCCATCCAAGGGCACAAAGAAGATCCTGCTGAATGAGGAGGACCCAAGCAAGTTCGTCCTGGTCGGAGATGGCCTAGACAGCAAATAGGAAAGCGCGCTCGTCGACTTCTTCCATGAGAATCGGGACATTTTTGCATGGTTCCCTAAAGACATGACAGGTGTCTCCAGGGAACTCGCCGAGCACTCTCTTCATGTTCGACCGGATGTGCCAGTCAAACAGTCTTTACGCCACTTCATAGAAGAAAAAGGAAGAACCATAGGTGAACAGATCACATGGCTGCTTTCAGCCGGCTTCATCATGGAAGTTTTCCACCCGGAATGCCTGGACAACCCAGTGCTGGTGTTGAAAAAGAACAAGACATGGCGCATGTGTGTCGATTACACCAGCCTCAACAAGGCATGCCCCAAGGATCCTTTCGCTCTGCCGTGGATAGATCAAGTCATCGATTTTACAGCCGGATGTGACTTGTTGTCTTTCCTAGACGCTTACTCGGGCTATCACCAGATCAAGCTCAATGAAACCGATCAAATAAATACATCATTAATAACCCCGTATGGGGCTTACTGCTACACCACCATGCCCTTTGGTTTGAAAAACGCAGGGGCAACCTACCAGCGTTGCAAGCATAAATGCCTGCAGATGCAAATCGGTAGAAACGTGCACACCTACGTTGACAATGTCGTCATCAAGAACAAAGAGCAGTGCACGCTGCGCGAGGACCTGAAGGAAACATTAGACAACCTCCGCCGCTTCCAGATCAAGCTGAACCCAGAGAAATGCATCTTCGGCGTCCCAGTCGGCAAGCTACTCGGTTTTCTCGTCTCGGAACAAGGAATCGAGGCGAATCCGGAGAAGATAGGAGCCATCAAGCACATGGATCTTCCACAGAACTTGCACGACGTGCACAAGTTTACCGGGTGCTTCGCCTCCCTCAGCAGGTTCGTTAGCCGGCTGGGAGATAAAGCCCTCCCCTTGTACCAACTCATGAAGAAGACGGATAAGTTCATCTGGACGCCCCAGGCAGACGAGGCTTTCCGTGACCTCACGCACATGCTCACCTCACCGCCTGTCTTGGCGGCCCCGGCTGCAAAGGAGCCAATGCTGATGTACATCACGGCGACCAACAGGGTCTTCAGCGTTGTACTAGTGGTGGAAAGATCAGAAGAGGGGAAGGCCCAACTAGTCCAGCGCCCCGTGTACTACCTGAGTGAGGTACTATCACTCTCCAAGCAGAACTACCCCCACTACCAGAAGCTGGTGTATGGCATGTACATGGCCGCCAAGAAACTCAAGCACTACTTCCAAGATCATTTCATTAGGGTGGTGGCGCTATCCCCACTCGCGGAGATCATCGGCAACAAGGATGCCACCGTCCGCCTTGCGAAATGGTCCATAGTGCTCGCTGCGCAAAACATCCAGTACGAGCCAAGAACGGCGATCAAATCTCAAGAGTTGGCCGATTTCATCGTCGATTGGGCAGAGACACGGTACATGCCACCTATCCCCGACTCCACGCACTGGAAGCTACACTTTGATGGCTCCAAGATGCGCGGAGGACTCGGAGCCGAAATCGTCATCACCTCTCCCAAGGGCGACCGGATGGAGTACATGCTCTAGATCCACTTCAAGGCATCAAACAACGTCGCCGAATACGAGGCGCTCATCCACGGGATCAAGATGGCCAAGGAGATAGGCATTCAGAGGATACTCTGCTTCGCGATTCAGATCTGGTGGTACAGCAAGTCTCAGGAGAATGGGATGCGAGGGATGCCAACATGGCTCTCTTCCGTTTGTTCGTCCAGCAGCTATGAGCTTGCTTTGAAGGATGCGAGTTCCACCATGTACCCAGGGCCAACAACGAAGTCGCTGACGCCCTGGCCCGAGTCGACTCAACAAGATAAGCCATATTGCCTGGAGCCTCCCTCAAGCACCTGCGCAAGCCGTCCATCACTCCATCCCCGGAGTCCGATTCCATAGTGCTCAACGCGGACCTAGGGACGGCAGGAGCTATTGTCACATCCCAATATTTTCCAAATCTTGTTATGTGAAAAATAAATAAACAAAATAGATAATTGTTGAAAATTAGGGTGAAAAGAAACTTTTGTTTCTAAATGGAAACTTAAAATTCTATCTTGAACAAACCTTTGGTTAACATTTGAATCCAACTAAATTCAATTCAAGTGGAATGCATTCTTCATAAATGCATCTGGAAATTTAAACACTTGAGAAATAAACCAAAACCCTAAAACCCTAATGGAAGAAAATCATTTTCAAGTTATATCTAAGACTATGGCTTTGATCCATATAAAAATTGGTCAAACAAACATTTCAAATTGATCAAGAATGACTATTAGAAATATTATAAAACCCTAGAAATTGGTTTCACTAAATTTGGAGCCATAAATAAAATCTTATGAATTTAATAAGATAAGGGAATTGAATTCCCAAAGCTAATAAAGCATTTATCTAAAATCCATACCAAATAGTGAGCAAATAATCCTAAGGAGATTTTAAAAAATAAACAAATATTAAATAAGATTTTACAAATTGGAATCACCAAGTTTGGATCTATAAATAAGAACATATGGATTTTATAAGATAAAGATAGAAATATTAAATAAGGAATATTTAAAGACTAAATTAAATCTTGGCCTAATCCACTAAGCAAATGGAATGAATAGAATCCAAATCCAAATAAAAGGATAAAGAATTTCCAAATAAAATGGCATTAACCAAATTCTATTGGAATAAATATAAAATTCCTATTAGAAATGATTAATTAAATCATGAGAAAATAATATTTGGAATTTACCCAAGTGTGTTAAAAGTTATTTAATTAACTTAAATAAGATCAAAGGAATCTTCTAAATAAAATTTATGGAATTGAAACTATATTTAATATCATTGGAAATAAAACAAATACCCAATTCAAATGATTTATGAATCATATTAAATATTTTCCAAATAATTTTAGGTGTATATTTTTGACGCCCTATTAAGTAAATAAAACTTACTGAAAGGTTTTGGAAGGATTTAGAATTCAAATGGATTAAAAAAACATTATTAAATCTTGAATGAATTAATACAAGAACCTACTTTAAATAATTAAAAAGACACTAAAAGAATAAAAGATTTATTCTAAATTTAACTTCAGAATGTGGTAATAAACAGGGTTTGTTTATTCACAAAATTTGGCAAAGGTTTGGATTCAAATGAGTGTTTGAATTGTTTAATCAAAATCAAAACAGAATAAAAGAAGTGGAAAAAGAAAAAGAAACAGAACAAAAAAAATGAACAAGGTCGACCCAGCCCAGCTAGCCCACTAAGCCCAGCAGCCCACCTCTCCCTCTCACCCCGAGCGAATCGTTTCTTACCGCAAAAGGAACCCGCAAACCCACTGACTAGCTGGACCCACTCCTCCTGTCTCCCTCTCGCTGACAACGGACCACACGGCCACGTCGTCATCGTTCTCACCCACCGCTGACCGCGCCCTCCCTCTCTCCCGTTACTGTCGACTGATTCGTGTGGTAAATTCTCTTCAATGCCGCATGATCCTCGTCCCCTGACCACACTCACTTAAGTGCCCGTTTCCCCTCTTCCTTTCCCCCCAAACATCATGCCTCGAGAGCCACCAGGCTGCTCGGAATCATCTCCGGACCGCCACTGTCTCCGGCGAGCTCCACCTCCAATTCCGGCCACTCGCCATCGCCCCTCGCCTCCTCGAGCACACGAGCGTGACCCTCAGTCCCTGGCGCTTCTCTCTACACCCTCATCTTGCTCGCGCATGCTCCCCAGCATCGGCAACGACGACGACCAGCAGCGCCGCCGTCTGCCTTTTCTCCGACGAAGCCTCCAGGTAGTAACTGACCACCCCCATACCTCTCGTTGATGCACACATGATCGCAGACCCCGTACGCATCTAACGCTACCTTTATTTTTCCTCCCCGTGGCCTGTAGCATTGCCCCCGTCGACAACTGAGCGAGCCCGATGCCGTCACTGACTCTGGCGAGCGATTGCCGTCACCACCGTGCGCCCCTCGACGAGCTGCGGCCACCTGAGCATCCCCACGCCACGGCGAACCCGGTGAGCATCTCCTTTCACTCTCTCGCTTCCTGCATCGCCAGAAACGCCACCGCCAGGCCGCTCCGCCGCCAGTCGCCGCCGCCAGCACCGCTAGTGAATGGTCAGTGGTTGTGCGCCGTAGGATTTATATCCAACGCACGCGAAAGAAACTTGATCGAAGGGGTATCCTTTGATCTGCACCGTGCGTAGTCATTTAGATCTGAAGGCCCAGAAAGGTCGATCCAAGCGAAGCGGTACCGTCCAATGAAATTGCTCCACGTGGCTCTGTCCGTTTGAATAAAACCAGGAATGATCTATTTGTTGTTCAATTTTGAAAATTGCATAACTTTCAAACCACACGTCCAAATTTTGCAAATTTTATATCAATGGATTCAGCAAAACAAGTACTTTCTGACCATGCCCTTTGTTTAGTAAATTGCTTCTGTTAAATTGTTTGTTTTTGTAGAAACTTGTGTAGGCATATTTAGAATATAAAAATTGTTCTAAAATGATTTTTGAGATAAAATCTTTGGCAAATGGTTTGTTTTGAACCTACTGACCATATAAATCAATTTGTGGTTTCAAAAATATATTTGGTGAAGCAAAAGAATGAATCTTTGATTTAAACCATTTCTAGTGAAATAAAAATATTGTTTAATTGTTAAAAATGCTTTTTGAAGAAAACCTTTGGGAAATGTTTTAATTTAAACTCTCTGACCCTAAACACAAGGTTTTATGATTTGAAAACATATTTTGTGAACCCTATAGATTGTTGCCTTATTAAAAGCATTTCTCCACCACATAAAATAATGCTTTGGTTTAAAAATGGTTTATAGGTAGAATCTTTTGCAAATAGTTTTGTCACTTTATAAAATGACCAATAAGTGTTTTAGAATGTTTATAACCTGTCATAAACCACTTTTGTAAATAAAACAAAGTTGTCATGCTTGCATGCATTGTTTTGTTTCTATTATTTTATGTGATTTTGCTTCAATGGTAGATTGAAATATTGCATGCTTGATTGAATTGTAGTGATTTGAAGAGTGTGATCATTGCAAATACAAGGAGTGAACTTATATTCTCTACCAAAAAGGCAAGTGATGCTTCATACTTTTGTCCCATTATTTTCGCTATGCATTAGTGATATTTCTAAGTAGGACTTGCATGGAATTTTTGCTAAGTATAAACTATGCCATGGGAAATCCTAGTAGATGAAACCTTAGTAGAAATTCCCTAAGTTAAGATTCCTACTACTATCATGCTTAGATTAGCTAGTAGAAAAACAAGGGTGGATCATATTCATACTATGGAATGTTTCTAAGTCAAGGATTTGTGTTTTGTTTAATAAAACAACTAAGTGAATGAATCACCTGGGTGGAATGGAAGGAATGGTTTGTGTTGAGTGGTTCACAAGGCCCATTTCCATGGTTTACCTTGTGTATCTCACTTGTGGATGGCCACCCAGGAACAAAGAAATTTGAGATGTCAAATGTTGAGAAGCTTCAAGTGCAGCCACTTGGCATTATGGGCTCTGCCTGGATCATATAGGTTGCAATAACTTAGCCAAATGGACAGTTGGTGGTAGGGGATGATAGGTTGGAACGCGTCCATTCTGGTCTAAGGGAAGGCTTATGAAAGATCCTGTCTTGGTGAAACCAAGTCTTGTGGGGAAAGTGCACCACCTCTGCAGAGTGTAAAATCTAAGTACTTAGCCATGTCCCTGGTAAAGGACAATTTGAGCATCAAGACATGGAAGCTATCAAGAATCTCCTCATCCCAATTTCTAAGTTAAAAACTTGTGGTTGAACAAGGGTTGAAGGATCACCAATTTCTATTGGGAGATGCCTTGGGTGATTTTGTCAAGCAAAAACTTAGTGTTTTTCAAATGATAAGGAAAATCTATTTTGAGCAAAGCAAGCCTAAGCTCCACTTAGCCAAGTGCATATAGATGATAGACTCCATTATACTACCATAGTATCACTTGCCAATACAATTCAAATGTATTGACCCTTGTGGATGTAACTTATTATGTTGCAGGTTTGTATGATGTTAGGGAGATGTGTTGATTAGGATTACAAGTCTACAACCAACATGTTTGACTGTGGCAATTTGAAGATGAAGGACCCCATGCTATTGTTATATTCTGCTGCATTGTAATGTGATAGCCAAATGAGCTATGTAAGATGTAATAAATTATTTTATTCCTGGTTATAAAGTTGTATTAAGACCTTTGTTTCTTGATATTACATCTTAACTGTGGATGCTAGCTATTGATCCAGGTACGATAAACACAGGGATCTATACCTTATTAAAGGTTGGGAACCTTACAGCTATACACCTGGGGACGGCCTTGTCACACCCGGGGACTGCCTCGCCGCACCCGGGGACTGCCTCGGCGCACCCGGAGACTGCCTCGTCACACCCGGGGACTGCCGCCAGCGAGCCTCCACCCGGCAGACCCCCAGAAGCTCCAAATCCAGCTGTCCGCGAGGAGATCAAGCTCATCATGCAGACAGTGTATGCCATCCGGGAAACACTCACTTGGGCCAGGCCATCCATGAACTTCTTTGCTAGGGGTGAAATGCCATAAGAGGAAGTGGCAGCATGGCAAGTGAGACGCAGGGAAAGCGCATACACCGTCATCAATAACGAGCTGTACAAGCACAACGTTGGGGGCATCTATTAGCGGTGTGTAAGCCAAGAGGAGGGAATCAAGCTCCTAGTCTACATCCACCAGGGCGAATGCGGTCACCACGCTTCGTCAAGGGCCATAGCAGCCAAGGCGCTTCGCCATGTATTCTACTGGCCAACGGCGCTAAAGGACGCCGAGGAACTGGTCAGGGCATGCAATGGCTGCCAACATTTTGGCCAGCTGAAGCACACGCCGTCTATGACACTCAAGACAATACCAATCACCTGGTCGTTTGAAGTCTGGGAGCTGTACATGGTCAGACCAGTCAAGACAGCTCGATCTGGTATGACATACTTGCTCATAGAAGTGGACAAATTCACCAAGTGGATCGAGGAAAAGCCCATAGAGAAGCTGGACGGGGCGACAGTGATCAAGTTCTTCACGAACATCATCATATGATTCGGCTACCCACATAGCATCATAACAGATAACGACACCAATTTCTCCAAGGGAGTCTTCGCTCGCTTTTATGGAGAAAAGGGTATCCGCCTGGACCTAGCCTCGGTCGCGCACCCCTAGTCAAACGGCAGTGTGAGCATGCTAATGGCCTGGTCCTAGCCGGAACCAAACCAAGGTTAATCGAGCCACTCGTCAGGTCCCCTAGATGCTGGATAGAAGAACTGCCAACCGTGCTATGGAGCCTGCATACCACCCCCAACCGCCCAATCGGCTTCACGCCGTTCTTCCTCGTCTACGGTGCAGAAGCAATCCTTCCCACTGACATCCAGTTTGACGCACCCCGCAAGCAGCTCTACACGGAGCAAGAGGCGAAGGAAGCACGCAAGGACAACGTGGATCTGCTAGAGGAGGCACGCGAGCTGGCCTTGTCTAGATCATCCATCTACCAGCCGGACCTACATCTGAAAGGATCCTATGGGAACCTAGAGGGGGGTGAATAGGTGCTACTTCAAATTTTCTTCTTTTTCAAATTAAGGTTTGACAAGAAAGGTAAATTCTCTAGATAATGCTACTAAGGTGATTTACCTATATGACAAATAAGCACTAGCTAACACAACACTAAGCAAGAACAAGTAAGTAAAGTGCGGTAAAGGATAGAGGTAACCAAAGTGATGGACGCGGAGACACAAGGATTTGTTTCCTGTAGTTCCTTCCTTTTAAGGGGAAGTACGTCTACGTTTGGAGAGGGGTGGTATCAAACCACCTACGCCACGAAAGGCCTCCCTTGTTCTCCGATGGATCTCACCCCAACGGGATCAATCCACCTTCCACTATATCGGCAACCTTCAAGGTGGAAGTCGGCACCTTTACAAGTTTGGGGCACACATCCAGAACTTAATTGGAGGCTCCCAAATACAAGCAAGTTGTCAAGACAATCAAAGACAAGCTTGTAAGAACCAAATCTAGAACTAGGGTTTCCAAAGAAAACACTAGAGCAATGGGGGCCCTCAAGTGAATAAGGGGGAAATGAAGATCTCTTTTGGTGAAGTAGTAGATCAAGGCCTCCTCCTTAAATTCTCCAAAGATCAAAGACTTTGGATGGTGGAGTGAAGAGATCTTGGCGATTTGGTGGCTAAAATGGAGGTAGTAGTCTTCAATGCAACGAGCACCTTGTCCCAAGGTAGGTGGAGGGGTATTTATAGCTCCCAGAGCAGATCTGACCGTTGGAGCATTTAATGCAGCGGTAGTACCGGATTTGCAAGTGGTAGTACCAGAAAACACCGATACTACCGGCCTAGTACCGGAAGTGCATTCAACAAAGCACATATTCCCCAGCCACCAGCGGTATCAATTTGTGGTGCTACCGCAAAGAAGTAGTACCGCCCCTGGGATACGGTACTACCGGACGCATGCGGTAGTGCCACATTTTGATACCGTGGAGGGCAGTGGCATTTTCAACTTGCCAAAAACTCTTTGCCGCGCTAGGTACTAAAATGCGGTACTACCGCATTTTAGTACCGGGGCGGGTAGTGGCTTTTGACAAGTTGCAAAAAGCTTCTGCCGTGCTAGGTACTAAAATGCGGTACTACCACTTTTTAGTACCTAGCCTGGCAGAGGCTTTTTGACAACTTGCCAAAACCTATTGCCGCGCAAGGTAGCAAAAAGCGGTACTACCACTTTTTAGTACCTAGCCTGGAAGAGGCTTTTTGACAGCTTGCCAAAACCTATTGCCGTGCAAGGTAGCAAAAAGCCACGCCAGGCAAAAAGTTTTGGACAGTTTGTCCAAACACACTGCCACACTTAGTAGCAACTGCCAGTACACCCGGTACACTGCAAACCCCTTTTAATACAACATGTGGTACACTTGGCAAATGATTAGTCTGATATGTGTGTTGTTATAAACACCAAAATCACTAGGGATAGGAAATGCTCTTTCAATCTCCCCCTTTTTGGTGTTTGATGACAACACACATTTGCATGATAATATTGTGATGACAAACAAGGTTTTGAAAAATAGAGATGGGGATCCCCCTAGAAAAGTAGAATCTAGCCCCTTTCTATTTTACAAGCTACCTAGGAGTGTAAAGTCGCACTTAAATCACATACCTTTGCATATTAGAGTGTGATGAGTAATATTGATAACGACTAGATAATGTCATCACACACACCACATAAGATGGATCCATATGAGAATACCCATACCACACACATGATGGATCCATACGATAACCACATAGTCTCACCATACATAGCACAAATAGTTAGTTTACAAGATTCACACATAATAAGAGGCAAGCAAATAAAGTTCACAAGCAAATGAAAATCAATGGCAAGAACGAGCTTGTGACTTTTCCCATGTAAATCCCGCATGCCTAATGTGCAACTTCTCCCCCTTTGGCATCGAGACGCCAAAAAGGGACAATAGCAACATTAACGTCCCGGAGATCACTCGTCATCATCATCCCAGGCATCCCAAGCATCATCATGAGTCGGCGGGGCACGAAAGGAGGAGGTGGCATCATCATCCCAGTGGTTGTGCTTGGAGATCCATTAGTCTTCCGGGGTGATGTTGTTCTCGGAGCCCTTGGAGACGGTCAAACCTTGAGCCTCCATCAATTCCTTCTGACGAGCACATGATTTCTTGGCATAGACATGAGCCTCATACATGCGCTTCTGATGGTCAACTTGGAAGAAAAAAACTTTCTTGAGCTTCGCCTCAATCCTCTTGGCCCAAGATGATTGAGCAGGCTTGCGGCATGAGATCACAAAGTCAGCATCCTGCTGGGCATCATCGTCATCACCAGACCCCTCCTCAACCGGGTTACCATTTTCATCAACAATTTGACCATCCGCATTGCGAGGTTTGAGATGGGTCTTGATCAACAGATTCTTGTGCCGGTGAGTGACAAGGCGTTGAGAAGTAATTTCACGGGAAATCGATGGGCACTTGGTAAGAATGAGAGCCATGATATAGGTATCAAAATGAGGCACCCTCCGAGTGTAGGTGGCACAGACCATCTCATTCCAAATAACATCCATCACATCCATTGGTGGCCAGAATCACGGCGGTGAAAGGTGGTGATCATGATATCCACCATGAAGGCATGCATCTCATCAACATTCCCAGATCGGGGGGCAACGGTCTCACGGAATATACGGTGCATGATGTCATATGTCGGGAGAAGCCCCTTGATCTTCCCAGGAATACTGCGCCCCCGGATGTATAGTGGACCAAGAACGTCCTTCTTCATGGGGCGATCATTGTTGTGACACCGAAAGCCAACAGGAGTGTCCTTGCCACGGTCCTCATACCCAAGAATAGCCGCAAACTCAGCCAAGGTTGCTTGCTTGACAACGCCCTCGGTCATCCAGGTGAGAGTCCGAGACTGGTTCTTGGCAAAGTTAACGGTTGCATAAAACTGAGTAATGAGCATTGGGTCATAGTTGCACCGAAACTGCATAATGGGAAGCAAGCCAATGTTTGTGCAAATCTCAAGGGCTTCACCGAAATACTGTGGGTTCTTATTCACATGATTCATCTCAATCCACTTCTGAGGGACCACAAGCTTATCATCCTTCATGAGTATCTCATGGAACACACGCTCTTGGAAATACGTATAGAAGAGGCTATCTTTCCGAGCATGAGAGCGAGCATCAACATATGGATTGACAGACCTCAAGCCATGAAATTCAACCTCAGACAAATCAGATAGTAGCTTTGGCCTAGATGGCCCAGAACTTTGACTCTTGCGATGACCCGAGGGAGGAGGAGGAGGAGCCTTACCATGGCCAGCACTTTTCTTAACTCCCCCTCCACGTCAACCACGAGTGGTTTTCAGCTTCAGATGGGTGCTAGGTAGAGGCATGATCTCTTCTTTTGACTCAGTCTCAGCCTCGGAATCTAACTCTGGCTCATAGTCCTCGGTCTCATGATGAGCTTTGGAGCGTTTGCGTGAACCCCGAGAACCCCCTGAACCTATGAAAGAATGAGGGAGGTAGAATAGGGTTAAGGGCACAAGAACCTGAGACAAACAGACGACGAAACTCAAGTTTTTAGAGGAAATTTTGCTGTCAGTACTAGGCGGTAGTACCGGATCTCACGAGCGGTAGTACCGGAAAAGATTTCCGGTACTACCGGTCATGCGACCACAGTGCAGATCTGGTATTATCGATCCATGGACGGGCAGTAAAATTTACACAAAACAAGAATGTCGTCGGACAAGGAGTAATATCAGGTAACAAGCACACGGTACAACCTCAAAAACACTTGTTTTGTCCAAGAATCAAAGTTACCCTAGATTCAATGGAGAAAACATGTGAGAAGAAGAGAAGGGCGGTAGTAGCGGTGTCCATGGCGGTGGAAAATGAGGAGGAACCCGCGATGAGGTCGGATCCGGTGTGGATCCGGGGAAAGGAGGAGGGGGCGGGGCTCCGGCGGCGGCGGTGGTTAGGATTGGAGACGGGGGGAAAATGAGGCACTGAGAGGTGCCCCTCCCCGCGTCTCCACCCTTAACCGAGACGCAGAGCGGTAGAACCGGGGAAACGAGCGGTAGTACCGCTAGACGGTAGTACCGTAGAAAACGACCGGTCCGCACCTGGGAAGTTTCCATAAGCGACCTGGAAACTGACCCCTGAGCGGTAGTACCTCTAGTTTTTCATGGTAGTACCGTTTGATGGGAGTACCGCAGGTTTGCACCGGTAGTACCGTAACCATGAAAACAGAGAGCCAGGTATAAAATGGAAGGTTCTCGTGCAGAGTAGATGAGTTTTGTTGGGGATAAGAAAAGCTTGGGTTAAGAGAGTCACACTGATATGGACAAATGCACTCTAAAAAAATGGGAAAAACATATGAAGAGCTAAACGAGAGTGCATGACCGTAAGAACAAACCCAACACGAGAATGACAAACATGAGTAAGCACCAACCACTCGAAAGAGAGAGGGCGGTGGCCTAGGCCACCATATTTGAGTATACTCGGCTTGGCACCACGAAGATATATCTTGGGTCCATTACTGAAACTCATCATTTAAGATCACATATCACAAAATGATATTAAGAGGAATGATTTTGATTGCTTTGGGCATAATGGGGGAGGGATGGTCCAATCAATTAGGACCGCACTCCCCCTATATCCATGCCTACACCTAAACAAAATACGGGTCAAGTCATAGGTGAGAATGCAAGATGATCAAGTCAAGCTCCTTGAATATATGATATTTAGTTCATTCCTCAAATAGCAAAACCTTGCTTCATCAAGTGTCTTCGTGAAGATGTCGGCAAGTTGGTCTTTGGTTGACACATATGATAGATCAATATCACCTCGAGCAACATGATCTCTAATGAAGTGATGGCGAATCTCAATATGCTTTGTCCTTGTGTGATCCATCGGGTTGTAGGCAATCTTGATAGCACTTTCATTGTCACATAGAAGAGGCACTTTTTCACAATGGATACCGTATTCCTTTAAAGTTTGCCTCATCCATAGCAATTGGGTGCAAGCACTAGCAGCTTCCACATACTCGGCTTCGGCGGTGGAGAGAGATATACAATTTTGCTTCATAGAAGACCAACATACCAAGGACCTACCAAGGAATTGGCAATCCCGGGATGTTGATTTTCTATCATCCTTATCACTCGCCCAATCCGAATTCGTGTATCCACAAAGAGAAAATGTTGACCCTCGAGGATACCAAAGACCATAAAATGGGGTATGAACTAAATATCGATAGATTCTCTTGACCGCCATTAAATGGCTTTCTTTAGGAGTCGCTTGATATCTTGCACACACACCTACACTCAACACAATATCGGGTCTAGATGCACAAAGGTAAAGCAAAGTACCAATCATGGACCGGTATATCTTTTGATCCACATCTTTACCATTTGGATTTTGTTCTAGATGAGTCTTTGTAGCCATGGGAGTAGGAGCTCCATTTAGATCTTGCATATTGAATCTCTTGAGCATATCTTGAGTATACTTGGCTTGGTTGAAGAATGTCCCTCCTCTAACTTTCTTGATCTCAAAACCAAGAAATACTCTCAACTCCCCCATCATAGACATCCGGAACCTACTAGTCATAAGCTTTGAGAATTCATCATTAAAAGCTTTGTTAGATGATCCAAAGATAATATCATCAACATATATTTGGCATACAAAAAGCTCCCCATTGATCTTCTTAGTAAAAAGATTGGGATCGATTTTCCCAACCTCAAATCCACGGTCAAACAACAACTCTCTAAGGTGCTCATACCACGTGCGTGGGGCTTGCTTGAGCCCATAGAGCGCCTTATCAAGTTTGTAGACATGGTTTGGAAAGTTGGGATACTCAAATACCGGGGGTTGCTTTACATATACCAACTCATTTAATGGACCATTAAGAAATGCACTTTCTACATCCATTTGTTGCAACTTAAAGTTATGATGTGCCGCATAAGCAAGAAGGATACGGATGGACTCAAGGCGAGCCACGGGTGCATATGTATCTCCATAATCAATGCCTTCAATTTTATAGAACCCTTGTGCAACCAATCTTGCCTGTTCCTTACTATAATTCCATGCTCATCTTGCTTGTTCTTGAATATCCACTTCGTGCCAATAACATTGCGGCAATCCTTTGGCTTCTCAACTAACTTCCATACTTTGTTTCTCTCAAAGTTGTTGAGCTCTTTGTGCATAGATTCCAACCAATACGAATCTTCAAGTGCTTTCCACACTTTCTTTGGTTCAATCATGGAGATGTGTGCTTGGTGTTCACTGAACCTCTTCAATTGTGTTCTTGTGGAAATTCCTTTCCTTAGTTCACCAACCACATTTTGTAGAGAGTAGTCTCTTAATTCCAACATTCTCTCCTTTCTAGCTTCACAACGAGCGTGGATCTCCTTGTTGTTTCTTGGGGGACCCTCTTCATCATTTTGATCCTCGTCTTGACCATCAACTTGACCTTGATCATTACTGGAATCATTCTCTTCATTAAGAGGCAAAGATTGACCTTGGTCTTGATCAAGCACTCTTCTAGCATCGATTTGAGCTTGTATCAAGGCAGTTTGTACAGATCTTCCTTGTACAATTGACTTGGCACCACTTGACATCCTGGAGAATGAATCAAGCTCCTCTTGACTACAATTTTCACTTTGATCACCATGTTGAGGGTCCACATCTTGTTTTTGGCTTGAGTCATTGCCCTCCTTGGTGGATGGAGCTTGTTGATCTTGTGAAGATGAGGGCTCCACTTGAGTAGAGCATAGTTCTTCTCGATCCGCCATAAGGGGTTCCTCAACAAGGCGGATATATCCCACACCCATTCTTCCTATGGCATACTGAGCCATTTCATCATCTGCATCACAAGCATCAACACGCCCCCCTTGGGGACCATCATATTCTTTGAAGGTCACACTACAAGATTCTATGACAGCTCTAGAGAGCTTATCATAGATTCTATAAGTGTGAGATTCGAGACGTAGCCAACAAAAATACCCTCAAATGCTTTAGACTCGAATTTGGACAAACGAACACATTTGATGAGATAGAAACACTTACAACCAAACACTCGGAAGTAAGATATGTTGGGCTTGTTACCGGTAAGTATTTCATATGGAGTATTGTTGATTTCTTTGCGGAGGTAGAGCCGGTTTGATGCATGGCAAGCGGTGGAGATGGCTTAGGCCCAAAAGTTGTAGGGAGATTTAAACTCCGCCAACATGGTCCTAGCCATCTCAATAAGAGTCCGATTCTTCCTCTCAGCCACACCATTTTGTTGAGGGGTATATGCAGCGGAAAATTGGTGTTTTATCCCCTCATCACTAAGGAAATCATTCAAGGTGTAGTTCTTGAACTCGGTGCTGTTGTCACTTCTTATAATTAACACGGGAAGATTTTATTAACGTTGAACCATGTTGATGAAGTCGATGAAGGTCTTTTGGATCTCACTCTTCAACTTGAAGAAATATACCCAGGAGTATCTTGAAAAGTCATCAACAATCACCAAACAATATTTCTTCCCACCAATACTTGCATGAGATGGAGGACCAAAGAGATCCACATGGAGGAGCTCCAGGATCTTAGTTGACTTGATGTGGTTCTTGGGCTTGTGGGGAGCATCATGCATTTTTCCTAGAACACATGCCCTGCAAACACGATCTTTGGAAAAGGAGACATTTTCTTTTAGTCCAACAATATGACCCTCCTTGTGGAGACTTTGCAAAGTTCTCATATTAACATGGGCTAGTCGGCGATTCCATAACCAACCCACATCGGCCTTTCCGAATAAGCACATCGCACTTGTAGTGGTTTGCCCCGAAAGTTCACCACATACAAGGCATGCTCGACGTACCCAACGAAAGCGGCCTTGAGAGACTTGCTCCACAAGAGGACCACAATATCATTATCAATAAAGACGGCAAAGCCCATATTTCCAAGAGCACAGACTAAAATTAAATTGTATCCAAGGGTTTCAACAAGCATGACGTTCACAAGTGTAATGTCGTGAGCAACCACTACCTTGCCGAAACCATTACCTTAGATTTTGACTTGTCGGCGTATGTCACGGTGATTTGCTCATCATTTGGCCTTAAGTCCTTGACAATAGACGAGCTTCCGATCATATGACTTGTGCAACCACTATCAAGCACCCACTTTGACCCTCCGGAAGCATAAGTCTACAAAAGATCAAGCTAATTTTTAGGTACCCATTTTTCAATGGGTCCTCTTTTGTTAGCAACAAGGGTCTTGGGGACCCAAATAGACCAAGCAATATAACCATCATATGGGCCAACATATTGAGCATACACATCACCATAATAATCACGCATAAGAACATAGTGAGGGTTAGCACTTCCCGCAAAGTCATCATGAGACATAGTTTTACCACTTGTGGTCTTACTATCCATAATGGTCTTGTTTCTCTCTTGTGCGGGCTTGGTCTTCTTCTTATTTTTGTTCTTCTTCTTGGCTTTGGAGACAAAGCCAATGCCCCTTTCTCGCCACTAGGCCTTTTCTTACTCAAAAGGTCATCAATCGACTTGTTTCCTTGTGGAAATGTGGCCTTGGCTAGCTCCCCCTTCAACCTAGCATTTTCTTCAAGAATAGTTGTACTACTAGAAGGAATGAAATTACTAGGTGAAGGAATAGTGGTCAATTCAGTTTGAAGCATTTCATAGGACTTTGTGAGAGACAAGAGTTCACTTTCCAATGCCTTGTGAGCCTTTTCAAGTGAACTAAAGTCCTCGGCAAGTTTTTTTATGAACCACACCAAACTCAATATTGTGCTTTTAGCCTTTTTATATTTAGCAATAGCATGATCACGTTCCTTGATGAGTCTATTAACAATTACATCATTGGCCTCATCAAGACCTTCAAGTTTTAGTTCAAGAGAAATTATAGTCTCTTGTTCTTCTTCTAGAGCATTATTTAGGGCTTCTAGTTCAATCATGTGTTCATGACCAAGTTTACATCTTACATCTAGAAGCTCTTGTGTGTGGGAACGTTGATCTAAGATGCTCCCAAAATGTGTCTTGGCCTCCCCTTGTAAGTTAGTCACAAACTCATCAAAAGAAATTAATTCCCTCTTTACTTCAAGAGACATCTCATCATCAATTTCATCATTATCTAAGGGGATGGAGTGAGATTATGAGGATACCTTCGTTCATCTTGCCATAAGGCAAGTGACGTTCTTGTTGGGTGCATTCTCATTTGGAGAATCGAAGAGGGAGAATGTCGGAGTAGAAGTAGTGGCTAGAGCAGCCACACCACTTGATGTTTCCTCTTCCTCATCTTCATCATCTTCATTGTCTGAGGAGTATTCTTCATGATTGATCAATACAATCTCACCCTTCTTCTTATTGTTGGAATTCTTCTTGATGAAGGGATTCTTGTAAGGAGCTTTGGAAGCTATCTTTGGAACTAGTTTGCCCCCATGATCTTCTCTTCTCTCATAGGTACAACTGGCCAGAAGTGATTTCGGTCGCCACAATTGTAGCAAGTTCTCAATCTTGGCATATTGCCTCTTAGTCCATTGGGTTTGATTTTTCGTTGCATTTCCATCTTGTCCTTCGCGGGGTTCTCCCAGAAGTTGTTTGCATAGAAAGACATATATTGACCATGAAACTTCTTGACATCTTCGGGGTTGCTCATGGATAGGCCATTATCACTGTCATCACCATCCCCATGTTCAACAACTTTGGCCTTCAATGCAAGGTTGACAACATTGGTCATTCCAAGGGCCCGAGCATGGGCATCTTTGGCATTCTTGGCGGCAATCTTGAACGAGGCCATCTCTTGCATAAATTCATTGGAGGTCATGAGGTGGTAGTTGTGTCTTTCTTGTAGGATCTTTAGGTCGGTGGGATCAAAGGGCATGAGTGCAGTCACATTTTTTTTATCCATGCATCATCCACATGTGAGGCACCACATTCCTAAATGTTGTGGTAGTGGATTTGAGCCTACGATACATGTCTTCATGATCTTCATCTTCCTTCATATAGAAGCCTTCGGCTTCATTGCTTAGTGCATCGTACCGGTTCCTCCTCATGATCTCATTCTCAACAAACAACACTGTGAGAGCATCCCAAGCTTCCTTGGCGGTGCTGAGGTGCTCAATGTGTGGGTAATCCTTTGTACCCAATCCTTGTTGAATCATGTGCAAGGCGGTGGCATTGAGTTGACTATTGACAACTTCTCTTCTTGTCAAGTTATCTGGATCCCCAATATAGAGTCCTTGTTCAATGACGTTCCATAGTTCAGTGCAAGAGCTGCACACATGAGTTTTCATTAGAGATTGCCATTGAGCAAAAGTAGTAGATTCTTCAATCTTAGGTGGGTCACCCCTATTGTTTATATGAGGGTGAGGAATTGGGGGGTCGGGAGAGTACCATGAATCACGGTTCTCACCCTTCCCACCATCCTTTTGTGTGGAGGAGTTAGTGTTGTCTTGATTACCCCCC
The DNA here is from genome assembly GCA_916181665.1 of Avena sativa. Lineage (NCBI taxonomy): Eukaryota > Viridiplantae > Streptophyta > Magnoliopsida > Poales > Poaceae > Avena > Avena sativa. The sequence goes on along the minus strand of OV702284.1, from coordinate 184,880,528 downwards.
ACCATCATACCCTCAGGAGATACCGGAGTATTCCCTTTAGGTAAAACTGATGGAGGCTCCTCTTGAGGAGAAGGGGATGATGAGCCGTCTTTGTCTTTAAGAAGTTTCTCAAGCATTTACTTGACTTCGTTGACCAAGGAAGAGCTCAATCTTGTTTCCAAGTTTTTGAGATCTTCCATGGTCACCGTGGTGTGATCACCACCACCTTCCCCGTCATGGATACCCATATTCTCTTAGGCGGTAAAGCCCGAATAAAGAGCCGAGGCTCTAATACCAATTGAAAGGATCGTATGGGAACCTAGAGGGGGGTGAATAGGTGCTACTTCAAATGCAAGTTGCCAAAAGCTACTGTCATGCTAAAGCTTTTTAGTACCTAGTGCGGCAGAAGCTTTTTACAAGTTGCCAAAAGCTACTGTCACGCTAGGTACTAAAATGCGGTACTACCGCATTTTAGTACCGGGGCGGGCAGTAGCTTTTGACAAGTTGCAAAAATCTTATGCCACACTAGGTACTAAAATACGATAGTACGCATTTTAGTACCGGGGCAGGCAGAGGCTTTTGATAGCTTGCCAAAACCTACTGCCGTGTAAGGTAGCAAAAAGATGTACTACCGCTTTTTGGTACCGCGCTAGGCAGAAAGTTTTGGACAGTTTGTCCAAACATACTGCCACACTTAGTAGCAACTGCCAGTACACCCGGTACACTGCAAACCCCTTTTTAATACAACCTGTGGTACACTTGGCAAATGATTAGTCCGACATGTGTGTTGTTATAAACACCAAAATCACTAGGGATAGGAAATGCTCTTTCAACATCGCTACCACGTTAGCCCGATCCGGCCTACTTCATTTCGTGAGGGTGATCTGGTGTTGCGCCTGGTGCAGAGCACGAAGGGAATGCACAAGCTATCAACACCTTGGGAAGGGCCATCCATCATCAGCCGAGCGCTGCACAATGACTTGTACTACCTCATCGATGCCCAGCAGCCGGTAAAGAACAAGGCAGACCGCTCCGACGAAGAGACTAAGTGCCCATGGAACGCAAACCTACTCCGTCCATTTTACACTTGAGCAAGAAGTGTATGTATCTTAATTTCATGTAATAAATTAACAAGCTTGGGAGCCTCGGCATAGCCCCGAGGACTCCATCCCCATTCTCGCACCACCTTTATCCTCGAACCGGCTCTAGCAATCTCTATGACGAGGTTGCTGGCTGGCCCGAACACCCGCGATTTCTATAGACGATTAAGTATTATATGCGGCACCTAGGGCCCACTCCTCGGTTCTGGATTCAGACCGCAAGCCGGCTATCGACCCGGCAAGAGCGAAAGCCCGAAGCCCCCCTTACAATAAACTACCGAAAGAGAAGACTAGGGCGTCTGGACAATCCGGCTGCGCCTGCTCGAGTTAAGCCAATAACAACACCCCGAAGTATTGCGAAGTACGCCAACCTAGCTACCCCTTTGGTTCCGGCTATAGACCGTAACCCGGCTAGCAGCCGGCAAGGCCATAACTTGAAAGGCCAATGTTCGCTGAGAAAAGGAATAAGTTACCGGCCTAGCTCAAAAGGGCATCGTCCTCGTATTTTATCTTAGCTATGAATGAACGCACAAGTGGCAAAACTAACGCAAGCGGCGCTGTGTCTCGTTTCGCATGAGCCACAACTTGGCAGGAAAGAAGGTAGCAAAGAGCTTCGACCCGGCTGGCTACCCCAGCCGGCCCGAACCTCGGTGACTACACCCAGTGTGCGCGCTCCCACGCACCCATCAGAAAAAACAGCAAGGTGGCAAAGAGCTTTGACTTGGCTGGCTACCCCAGTCGGCATGAACCTCGAGGACTACATGCGGTGATTGCGCTACCGCACACCCACACAAGAAAATGCAAAGGACAAGAACATCCAGAAAGAAAACAGGCAAATTCAGCTCAAACCAAAAGGAGCATCAAGTGGATAAGCGCAACACGAAGTTTCTGCACAGAAGTTAAAGTTTTAGAAGAACTGAGTTCACCTCAAGGATAGGACTGGCGCATAACAAGTTTGCAATAAACAAATACTCCTAGCATACCAGGGATCTAGGGCTCAGGAGAAACATCGGCTGGAGGAGTAGGAGTCGGGCTGGCAGAGGGAGCATCGATGCCGATTACGGGCATCTGGCTGGAGGAGGCGGCATTGGCGTCGGCTGAAGGTACCCGGCTGGAGGAGGCAACATTGGCACCGCTTGCAGGGTCCGGTATCTAGTGATAAGACACCGGCTTGGAGGGGTCGCGGAAGTCACGGTCCAGATCCATGTAAGTGTCGATCTTGACTCCGCAGGACCTGATCGCCGGGACGCTCCGGCGGAGGCTCTCGTAGCTGGTTCCAGCTCGGAAGCCACGAGTAAGCGCACCCAGATCCGCATCCGGATACCAGGACTTCACCAGGGCCAGTACCATCTCCAAGCTGCCGCGAGCCACCCACTCCTTGTAGATCTCCAACACTGTTGGAATTATGCCCTAGAGGCAATAATAAAGATGTTATTATTATAATTCTTGTTCATGATAATGTTTATATTCCATGCTAGAATTGTATTAAGCGGAAACTTTAATACTTGTGTGGTTTGTGAACAACACCGTGTCCCTAGTACGCCTCTATGGACTAGCTCATTGATTAATGATGGTTAAGGTTTACTAACCATAGACATGAGTTGTCGATTAATAATGAGATCATATCATTGGGAGAATGATATGATGGACAGACCCAAACTAAGCGAAGCAATTAGATCGTGTCATCGTGTTCATATTTGCGAAGCTTTTATTATGTCAAATATTGTATTCCTTAGACCATGAGATAATACAACTCCCTGGTATCGGAAGAAAGCTTTGAGGTCATCAAACGTCATCCTATGAGAGGGTGATCATAAAGGTGTCTCTCAGGTGATCGGAAAGTATCTGTTGGGTTGTATGTATCGAGATGGGATTTGTCCCTCCCAAGTCGGAGAGATATACTTCGGGCCCACTCGGTAATCGATATCAACACCGCTTGCAAGCATGTGGTTAAGGAGTTAATCACAAAGTGATATCGGATTACGGAACGAGTTAAGTACTTGCTGTGAACGAGATTGAACTAGGTATGACGGTACCGACGATCAAATCTCGGGCAAGTAAAATATCGCGAGACGAAGGGAATATATATATGGGATTGATTGAATCCTGGCATCGTGGTTCATCCGATATGATCATCGATGAATGTGTGGGAGTCAATATGGGTTTCCAGACCCCGCTGTTGATTATTGATAGAAGATCATGTCTGGATATTCTCGAACCCGAAGGGTCACACACTTAACGTGTCTCGACGCTAGGATAGATTGGATAGTTGGTTTATGAGTTTTTGTTCGGAGTATCGGATGGGATCCGGGACATCACGAGAGGTTCCGAAGTGGTCCGGAGAATAAGATTCATATAAGGCAGTGCAGTTTTTGGAGTTCGGAATTGTTCCGGGTTAATCGGTATTGTACCGGAAGCTTCTAGAACCTTCCGGAAGGGGGCCAACGTGGTCCCACCTGTCGGGAGGGGGCATGGGCCTATGAGGGAGTGCCCTGGCCGCATTGGTCCAGGGTCACAAGGCCCCATAGGGCCCATCCGGCCAAACAAGGGATAAACCCTAATTGGAGCTTCTAGAAGGGGGGTTTCCTTGCCCCCCACTCCTCCCTCCTTGGCCGCCGGCCTTGGGCTTGGGGGAGGGGTTAGGGCTGGCGCCCACCCCTCTATATATAGATGGCTGGGGCGCACCACCCCCCACACCTTCCCCTCAAGCCTAGTCGCCCTGCTGCCCTCCTCTCTCTCTCCCTCCCAACTGCGTGTAGGCGAAGCCCTGCTGCAGAAACTCTCCACCACTTGCACCGCGCCGTCGCGTTGTAGATCCAATCCATATCTCCACCATACTTTCTAGACCGAGGAAGGAGGAGACGTCGAGGTGCTGCACGTGTGAATCTCACGGAGGCATCGCCACTTGCGGTGCTAGATCGGATCGGATCGCGAGGAGGAGAAGCGAGTACGACTACATCACCCACATTCCGACGAACGTTCCGCTGTGCGAATCTTCAAGGGTATGAAGATCTAATCCAATCTCTCTCATTGTTTACATCTCCTAGATTAGATCTTGGCTTCCCTCTGTTCGCATCCATAGAAAATTTTGATTTACTATGCCGCGAAACCCTTCAGTGGTATCAGAGCTAGATCTATGCGTAGATGTGTTTCACGAGTAGAACGCAACATGGTTGTTGCGGGCGTTGATGTTTTCTGTTGCAAGCCTCTTGTTTGTGTTCTTCTTATGACGCGGGATAGTGAGATTGAAGCGGTCCAGGCCAACCTTACGCGACGTCGTTCGCGAGACCAGCTCCGCACTTGACGTGTGGCTTGCTCCACACATGCGGCTGGTGGATGCCAGTTTTTCTCACTATAGTTGTCATGGGATTTACACCGGAGTTTGGCAACCATAATATCACCGTTGTGGCTTTCCGTAGGTAAGAATCGTTCTTAGCATGCTACTCCCATAAGCCACGTAAAACATGCAACAACAAAGTAGAGGCGTCTAACTTGTTTTTGCAGGGAGTGTTTTCTGTGATATGGTATGGCCCAAGATGTGATGTGTATAATGTATGCGATGATCATGTTTTGTAATGTTTCACGACTTGCATGTCGATGAGTACCCAACCGGAAGGAGCCATATGGTTGTCTTTATAATTGTGTATGACCTGTGTGTCAAGTTCTTATACGCCATGTAATAGTTTCACTTTATCGCTAAGTAGTTAGCAATAGTTGTAGTTATACTTGGGTAGACGGATGGCTTCTCTCTCCTTCTCCCCTTCTCCCCTTCCTATCTCCACGGCGGTTTGCTCCAATGATCATCGTGGGTTGATCGGGAGCTGGAGGGCCATAATCCGTGAGGTGGCCGGTGATCTGATTAGCCCTTGCCGACGGGGCCAGATCTCGAGAGAGAGCTCGGGACAGGTGTCGTTGTGGGATGCATCGGGACAGATCCTGACGAGTTGGTGTTCGGTGGTGAGTTTTTCGTACGGGACACGCCTGGTACATGAGAGATGGCACGTTCTCGTGGGTCCGCCGGTGGTGGCGAGGGCAGTTTCTAGCGGTGTCGCCGGTGCGTCGCCCTACATGCGTACGTGCCGGGTGATACGGCTTGGTGGTTGTGGGAAAGCAGTGTGCGCTGACGGTGGGGCTTCGCTGGGGGAGGGCCACCTGCCAGGGGAGCCGCGGAGTACTAATACGACGGAGCACGAGCCGCGGTTAGTTTCTCCTCCAATTCGTGTTTTCCCGAACCCTAAATCGGGAGCCGTTTCCCCTTTCGCCATTTCTAGATCTCGCGGTGTGTGTGGTGTGGTGTTCGTCCGAGAGCCGCCTCCTCTTCAACCATCGTCGCCACGGGTTGCTGCTCCGGTGGAGTGGAGCGGAGTTGTTTCGGGGGACTCTAGATCGTTTGCTCAGGTGGTGGCTGCGGAATCTGATATGGATCGTAGATTTCGTGGTGGGCGTGGTTCGCCTTCTCGTCCCCCAGTCCGATCTGGTCCCTATGCGAGCAGGTTCGGATCTGGGTATGGACAGGGCCGTTTCCCTGTTGATCGCAGAGGTTTGGAGGGAGATCATAGGGAGAGTGGGTGGATCCGTGAGCAGGAGCGGCGCCGTGAGGAGCAGGATGCTCGGCGTCGTGATATGAGGCATCGAGATGAGTTGAGGCAGGCGGAAATTGAGGCCAGGTTGGAGGATCAACGCAGGGAGGCTCTGGCACGGGAGCGGGCGCTGTCGGAGGCTCGCCGTCGCGAAGCGGAACAGGCTCGTAATCGGGGCCGGTGGAGCCATCGCCCGGAGATGCAGCAAGGTTCTGGGTCTGATGCGACGTCTTTCCCAGGCAGATCAGGTAATTCTGACTCGAATCCTAGAAGGGGGGAGTCAGTTTTTGCACGAACTGTTGAGCAAGTTAATGTGCCTCGAGTTGTGTTGAACACTTCTGTGCCTATCACTCGATCTGCTTCTGGTTTAAACACCTCGGCATCTACTTCTGTTAATGTGCCTGTTGGGGGGAATCGTCCTGTGAATTTGTCCCCAATCTTATCAGTTACTCAGTCGGATGCTGTGGCTACTACTCTGGTGGGGTCCTCTGTACCACCACCAGTAGTGAGTATGCCGAGGGATGGTGCTGTGGCTGGTGGTTCTGGGGATGTGCAGTTGCTTGATGTGATTGAGGAAGAGGTTGTGTGTGATAATTGTGGGAAGGATCATAGCATTTTGGTCTGTCAAGAGAGGAAACCATGGGAGTATGTTCCTCTTTTCTTTGGCAGTACTGATTTTGAGCAGGGCTTTCATTCTATTCCTGTGGTTGAGTCAAATGTTCAATCTATGGAGCAGTTGCATTATGCCCATATAAGTGTGGTTAGGGGTGATGTCACTGGCAAGGATCTGGAGAAGGAGTTCCAAATATGGGCTGATGCTATGGGGTCTAGATGGAGATTTAATGCCAGGTCTATTAATGATGTGGAATTTTTGATGAGGTTTCCTTCTGCCAGGTCCATTGATGACTTCCATTTTGGGAAGGTCTTCATGAAAACAATTCCTGATGCTGTGATTCAGTTGTCTAAGTGGAATGGAGATTTGCAACCTGTTGAATGGTTGGAAGAAGCCTGGTTTAGAATTGTTGGTATCCCTATGAAGTACAGGGAGAAATCAACTGTCTTCTATGTTGCTTCTTTAGTGGGTAAACCTATGGCCCTGGACAGGAATAGTTTGAGGAATTTGGCTTATGTGAGAGTTAAAATTGCTTGTTTAGATGTTTCTTTGGTTCCTAATACCAGAAGGGGGGAGATGCAAGGTGGGATTTATGAATTCAAATACACCAGGGAGATTTTTGCTCCAGATGCTGTATCAACTCTGCCTTCTGCTATGGGAATTGATGGGCAGGATGGTAATGATGGGGTGAATAAGGAGAATGAGGGTGAAGCTGAACATGGGAGACCTGATGATGGTAGTGGGCAAAGAACTGTCCCTGGTGCAGGTAATGTTGGAGGTACTAGGGGTCGTCAACATGGTGGGAATGGTGCTGGTGAAGCTGGGTTGGACAAAGGAAAACAGGTTGTGGTGGAGCAGGAGGACTCTGGGGGTGTCTCTTTTGGGACTAAAATGGCTAACATATGGGCTAGCTCTGGAGGTGTTGGTCGTTCGAGGGGATTAGTGATTAGAGAGAATGTTGCAGGTGGTTCTGGTGATGGTGGTGGGACTGGTAATCAAACTAGATCAGCTGTTGTGGGGATGCAGGTTGATACTCAGGAAAATGTGGCTGGTGGGGATGGGTTGGGCAGTACTTTCTTGGATGTGGAACAAGATCCAGCTTCTAATGTGGCTAAAGAGGTCAATACTGAGGTTGCTGCTGGTCCCCAGAGGTTTGATGACTTTATCAGGGGGCTGTTGAAGGATAAGAGTAGTGACAAGCATTATGAACTCATGAAGCAGTATGGGCATTTGCTGGAGGAGGAGGATGAGCAAGAGGAGGGTGCACAGGCAAGAAATGACAGTGCTTCTACTGATAACTCGTTTGGTTCCTCTTTTGATAGTGAGAAAAAAGGGACTGTTGGGGGTTCTGGGTTGGAGGGCGCTCAGGACATGGAAGCTGTCAATCAAGATCAGGAAACAGTGGCTATTGGTTTGTCTCAACCTGATGGTTCTACCCAGGAAAGTGTGGATTCTCAATCTGATCAAGTGGTTGATGTGGAAGAACAACAGGGTATTAGAAGGAGCTCGAGGGTGGCTGATCAAGGTGGTGCTAGAAACATGGCTGAAGGGCATTTGGCTCAACAAAATCCTAGAGACCTTTCAGGTACAAATTTAAATTTGCATAATTCTTTTGCTTTTCTGGATGATGAAATTATTATGCATAGAGCGTTGGAAATGGGGATAGATGCTTCTTCTATATCTTTGGAACATATTAACTCTTTAAAAGAATTAGAGATTGCTAGACATAGTTTGCAGGATAGGAGGCAAGTAGTGAATGAATGTGCTCCTGATCTGAATGAGAAGGTTTTGTTTCTGGATTGGAAGGATGTTAGTAATGATGAAGAAGATTTCACTACTGTGGTTTCTAGGAAACAAAAGAAAAAGTTGAGAATTGGTTCTGCTATGAGGGAGAGAAAGTTAAAGGCTACTGCTGTGAAGGTTCACAATTATCACCCTATGAGTGGTATTGTGACTGGAACAAGAGAGAGAAAATATGTTTTATGATAGGTGCTATTTTGAATATTAGGGGTGTGGGGAAGAAAGGTGCAGGTGCTTATCTGAATAGTCTATTGAGGCAGGAGAGGGTGGATTTTATTGGTTTACAGGAAACTATTAAGAAAGACTATTCTGAGGCTTTTTTCAGGAGGATTGATCCTATGAATCAATTTTCCTGGAGTTGGTTGCCATCTGTTGGAAAGTCTGGAGGCATTTTGGGGGGCCTACATTCCTCTAAATTGACTCAGATTGGTGTGTCTGTGGGCAAGTTTCATGTTAAGATGAAGGTGTTTGATGTTTTGAAACAGATTCAGTGGCATCTGGTGATTGTGTATGGGGCTGCACAAGAGGAGAATAAAGAGGAATTTTTGGTTGAGTTACCTGAGGTTTGTCAGGATCAAACTATTCCTTTGTTGGTAGGTGGTGATTTTAATGTGATCAGGTGTGTTTCTGAAAAGAATAAAGGTCATGTTTTGAATAAGTGGGGACACATGTTTAATTCGATTATCAATGCTCATGGGTTAAGAGAGATTTGCATGTCTGGTGGGCAATTTACTTGGTCTAACAATCAGAAAAATCCGACTTTGGAGAAACTGGATAGAATCTTAGTTTGTAAAGAATGGGAGAGGTTGTTTCCTCTCACTACAGTACACAAGTTGTCTAGGGAGGTTTCTGATCATAGTCCTTTGATCCTGGATATTATGGAAGGGCAGGAATCAGGGGGTAGAGAATTCAGATTTGAGAAAAGCTGGTTACAGTGTGATGACTTTTTGGCCAGGGTGGAAAAAGTTTGGAAAAAACGTGTGAATGGCAAGAACAGTCTGGATAGGTTGCAGAAAAAGCTTAAAAATGTCAGAAATGATTTGAAAGGTTGGGGTGTCCATTTAAGGGGAGAGGAAAAGAAAAGGAAGAAGAGGTTGGTAGAGGAGCTGCAGGAACTTGAAAGTATTAAGGAATTGATTTTGCTTACTGCTGAACAACTTCATAGAAAAGCAGTTATTCAGAAAGAGTTGCTTGAGGTGTATGAAAATGAGGAGAGATTTTGGCAGCAAAGGTCAAAGGACAATTGGTTGCTCAGAGGTGACAATAATACTGAATATTTTCATAGGATTGCTAATGGGGTGAGGAGAAAGAAAATGATTTTTTCAATGAAAGATGGGGAGAATGAGATTCAGGGGACCTGTGATCTCCTGAAGCATGCTACTAGTTATTATAAATCTTTGTTTGGGCCTGCTGGTGGGTTTTCTATTAGGCTTGCAGATGACAATTGGCAGGACTGGGAGAAACTTAATGATGAAGATAGGGAGAAAATGGGAGTGCCCTTTACTGAGAAAGAGGTTAAAGAGGTTATTGATCAGATGGAGAAAAATAAGGCTGCTTGTCCTGATGGGATTCCTATTGAATTCTATCAACACTGTTGGTTAGTTATTAAAACAGATGTTATGGCTGTGTTTGATGATTTCTTTGCTCATAAGATTGATCTGACGAGCATTAACTATGGGGTGATTACTCTGCTGCCAAAGGGTGATGATGCTGATAGGATTCAGAAGTATAGGCCTATTTGTCTGCTCCAGGTGTTGTTTAAGATTTTTACCAAGACTCTGACAGTTCGAACTGAGCCTGTGATGGGGAAACTAATTGACACTTGTCAGACTGCTTTTATTAAGGGGAGGTTTATTGCAGATGGTGTGACTCTATTACATGAGATTTTGAAAGAATCGAAAAGTCAGAAGCAGCAGGGTGTGGTTTTGACAATTGACTTTGAGAAAGCCTATGACAAGGTTAACTAGGACTTTCTGTTCTATTGTTGTAAGCAGAAAGGTTTTAGTGATGATTGGATGATTTGGTTAAAAAGTGTTGTGACTCAGGGTACTCTCAGTGTTAAGGTCAATGGGGAAACTGGTCCTTACTTTGGCAGTTTTAAGGGGGTTAGGCAAGGGGACCCTTTCTCTCCTTTTTTGTTCAATTTGGCAGGGGAATGTTTGGCTAAGATGGTGTTTAATGCTCAGGCTGGTGGGTTGTTTACAGGTTTGGTTGATAATTTGTTTGATAAAGGGATTGCCATTTTACAATATGCTGATGATACCATTTTGTTTATTAAGGAAGATCCTGAGGGGGCTAGAAACTTGAAATTGTTATTATATCTGTTTGAATCCATGTCTGGTCTCAAGATTAACTTTGAGAAGAGTGAGGTGATGATGGTGTTAGAGGATGAGGAGAAATTGTCCAATTATGCTGAGATGTTTAACTGTCAGAAGGGTAGCTGGCCTATTAAGTATTTGGGTTTGCCGGTTTGTAGCAGGAGATGTACAGTGGCTGAAATGGGCTTTATTGGAGATAGGTTGAAGAAAAAATTAGATGGTTGGATGGGGGGAGCTTTGTCCTTGGGAGGGAGACATGTTAAAATCACTGCTTGTGTATCCAGTGTGGCTGTTTACCCTATGACTATGTTTCTCCTACATAGGTCAAATGTGGAAGAAATTGAGAAACAGACTAGAGCCTTCTTTTGGTATGGGAAAGTGGGGAAGAAGAAATATCATCTGGTTAAATGGAAGTATGTGTGTAGGACCAGGAAAAAAGGTGGACTGGGGATTAAAAATATTAGGCTCTTTAATATTTGTTTGTTATGTAAGTGGTGGTGGCGCCTCGAAGCTGAGGAAGGTCCCTGGAAAGCTTTTGTGAGAAAAAAATATTTGAAAAAAGGTGGGATTAGTAATGTGAAACACAGGCAGAGTGATTCTCCATGTTGGCAGGATTTGATTAAGATTAGGGACTTCTATTTGGCTGGTAGGAGAATGAAGATTGGTAATGGGGAATTGACTGATTTCTGGCATGATGCTTGGTGTTTGGACTCACCCCTGAAAGATAGGTTTCCTGATTTATTTGATATTTGTCAGAACCAAAGAATCACAGTGGCAGACATGGCAAGAAAGAGCTGGCATCTTTCTTTTAGGAGATGGTTGGATACCGATGGGTTGAATCATCAGGAGCAGTTGAGAGAATTGTTGTCTGGGGTGAGTTTGAATCAGGAAAAAGACAGGCCAGTGTGGATGTGGAGTAAATCTGGCAAGTTCTCTGTTAAGTCAATGTAAACACGTCTGTCGAATGTGGGGATTGATAGAAGTTTTAAACATCTGTGGAAGGCAAAAATTCCTTTAAAGATTAAGATTTGGTTGTGGCTTATCTGGCATAATGCTATTCTCACCAAAGATAACATGAGAAGAAAGAATTGGGTTGGAGATTTTACTTGTCGGTTTTGTAGGAAGGATGAGAGCATTGGGCACTTGTTCTTTTCGTGTGTGGCTGCTAAATATGTTTGGGGGGTGGTTGCCAGAGCTGTTGGTGTTGCAAATAGACCTAGATCTTTTTCCCAGTACTTTTGGTGGGCCTCTCAGTATGTGGGGGTTAGTAGGAATGTGCAGATTACGGTGGTGGCGGCTATATGCTGGGCTATGTGGAAACTTAGGAATAGAGCTTGCTTTGAAAAAAAGTTCATTAACTCACCTGTTGATTTGGTCATATATGCTTGTGTGTTCATTCGTTATTGGGCAGGTTTGCATGGGGAGGACGACCGGGCGGTGCTGCAAGCTGGAGCAGATGCTCTTCAACAGAATGCGTTGGCTGATGCGGCGGCTATGGATGTGGCCCCTGTTCCTTTCCTGGGACTGCCTGTAATTCCTGGAGATCGTGGTCATGAAGCTCCGGAACTGGAAAGGGGGAGGGAGAAGAGAAGGAAAACTGGAAGATAAAAAAGGGACTGGCAACATGATGATGGTGTTGGCTTTCAGCTCTTTAGTTCCTTTGGTGATGTTTTGTTTTGGACGATTTCCCACTAGCCTGAGGGCGGTGTTCTTGCGTCTCCAGCCTCCTTCTTGTTTTCTGTCTAGTTTGATTAGTGTGTAAGTTGAACTCCTGTTTTCCTGTTTTGACCCCCTAGGCGGGTCAGTACTATGACGATATGTGTGGTTGTTGTTCCGTTGTCTGATGATAATGGAACCCGATCCCTCTTTTTGGGGGATTGTATGGAAAAAAAGCAATAGTTGTAGTTGCTATTCGTGGTGGAGGCAATCATGGTGGAGTGATGGAGACCATGCCGGAACGCACAAGATGGAGATCATTGCGCGAAGATTGGCTATACCATGTCACATAAAGTTATATGCATGTGATGTTTATCCTTTTATGTATCTTATTATGCTTAGATCGCGACGGTAGCATTATAAGATGATTCCTCACTTAAAGATCAAGATAAAAACTGTGTTCTCCCCAAGTATGCACCGTTGCGAAAGTTCGTCGTGTCCAAGCATCACGTGATGATCGGGTGCTATAGACTCTATGTTCACATACAACGGGTGCAAGCCAGTTTTGCACACGCGGAAATACTTGGGTCTAACTTGACGAGCCTAGCATGTACAGACATGGCCTCGGAACACATGAACTAAAAGGTTAAGCATGAGTCATATGAATCATATGATCGACACTTCGTTGTCCACCATTGAAACCACATCTCTTCTCGTGAAGATAGGATTAGGTGTGGTGAATTTGGATCGTGTTCACTAAACAACTTGAGGGATGTTGAATTTAGTGGGAGTTCATCTAGTAATTTGATTAAAAGTTGAACTAGTTATCATGAACATAGTCTAATTTGTACTTGCAAATATTGTAGATCAAATGGCTAAGTCCAACTTCAACTTCAACATTTTTGCTGAGAAAGAAAAGCTTAAAAACAATGGGTCTAACTTCACCAACTGGTTCCGCAATCTGAGAATCATTCTCTCTGGCGGTCAAAAGGACTATGTCCTTGAGAATGCGTTAGGTGACGCCCCTGCTGCTACTGCGTCGGCTGATGAGAAAGCTGTCTATCAGTCGCGCAAAGATGATTATGGTGTGATTAAGAGCACCATGTTGTTTGCTATGGAATTGGACCTTCAAAATCGTTTTGAAGACTATCCCGGGCCCTTTGAGATTCTCGAGGAGCTGAAAACCATGTTTCAGACTCAGGCCCGTTCTGAGAGATATGAGATCTCTGAGAAGTTCTTTAACTGCAAGATGGAGGAAGGGAGTTCCGTTAGTGAGCACGCCATTAAGATGTCGGGCTACACTCAACGACTTGAGCAACTGGACTGCAAGATTCCAAAGGAGCTCAAGATTGACAGGGTTCTGCAATCACTCCCTCCAAGCTACAAAAGTTTTGTAGTGACTCACAATCAGATTGGTTCCACTGATACGATCACCGAGCTCTTCGCAAAGCTGAAGGCTGCGGAGGTGGACATCAAAAAGGATAATCATGTGTTGATGGTCAACAAGCCCCCCACCTTCAAGAAAGGTAAGGGTGCAAAGAAGCCCTTCAAGAAAGGCGGCGGCAAGCGCGTTGCCCCTGCTGAGAAGAAGCTCAGGTCTGGTCCTAAGCCGGACAATGAGTGCTTCTATTGCAAGGACAAGGGTCACTGGAAGCGCAACTGTCCGAAGTACTTAGCGGACAAGAAGGCTGGCACCATCAAAGGTATATTTGATATACATGTTATTGATGTTTTCCTTACTAGCCCTCGTTGTAGTGCCTGGGTATTTGATACTGGTTCAGTTGCTAATATTTGTAACTCGAAACAGGAGCTACGGAATAGACGGCGGCTTGCGAGGGATGAGGTGACGATGCGCGTTGGCAACGGATCAAGAGTTGATGTGATGGCCGTCGGCACGCTCTCCTTAGTTTTACCTTCGGGATTAGTTTTAAACCTCAATAAATGTTATTATGTGCCTGCGTTGAGCATGAACATTATTTCTGGATCTTGTTTATTGCAAGACGGTTATTCATTTAAATCGGAGAATAATGGTTGTTCTATTTATATGAGTAACATCTTTTATGGTCATGCACCTATTGTGAATGGTTTATTTCTTCAAAATCTCGAAAGGGATGAAACACACATCCATAACATTGAGGCTAAGAGATGCAAAGTAGATAGTGATAATACTACTTATTTGTGGCACTGTCGTCTAGGTCATATTGGTGTAAAACGCATGAAGAAACTCCATTCTGATGGACTTTTGGAGTCTCTTGATTTTGAATCATTTGACACATGCGAACCATGCCTCATGGGCAAGATGATCAAAACCCCGTTCTCCGGTATGATGGAGTGAGCAACGGACTTGTTGGAAATCATACATACCGATGTATGCGGACCGATGAGTGTTTCGACGCGCGGTGGATATCACTATTTTCTCACTTTTACCGATGACTTAAGTAGATATGGGTATATCTATTTAATGAAACATAAATCTGAAACATTTGAAAAGTTCAAAGAATTTCAGAATGAAGTGGAGAACCATCGTAACAGAAAGATTAAGTTTCTACGATCCGATCGTGGAGGTGAATATTTGAGTTATGATTTTCTCATGCATCTTAAAGCAAGCGGAATCGTTTCGCAACTCACGCCACCCGGAACACCACAGCGCAATGGTGTGTCTGAACGCCGGAATCAAACCCTATTAGATATGGTCCGATTGATGATGTCTCTTACTGATTTGCCGTTATCATTTTGGGGTTATGCATTAGAAACCGCTGCATTCACTTTAAATAGGGCACCATCTAAATCCGTTGAGACGACACCGTATGAACTGTGGTTTGGTGCTAAACCTAATTTGTCGTTTCTTAAAGTTTGGGGATGCGAAGCTTACGTCAAGAAGTTGATGCCGGACAAGCTAGAACCCAAAGCGGAGAAATGCGTCTTCATAGGATACCCTAAGGAAACTATTGGGTATACCTTCTATCACAGAACCGAAGGCAAAGTGTTTGTCGCAAAGAACGGCTCCTTTCTTGAGAAGGCGTTTCTCTTGAAAGAAGTGAGTGGGAGGAAAGTAGAGCTAGACGAGGTTGTTGAACCTTCTCTTGAATTGGAGAGTAGCGCAGCACCTGAAATTGTTCCAGTGCCGCCTGTACCAACAATAGAGGAAGCAAATGACAAGGATCATGAAGCTTCGGACGATGCTGCTACTGAACGTCGCAGGTCGACAAGGTCGCATGCCCCTCCTGAGTGGTACGGCAACCCTGTCTTGACTGTCTTGTTGGTAGAAGACAGTGAACCTATGAACTATGAGGAAGCAATGATGAGCCCAGACTCTGATAAATGGCTAGAAGCCATGAAATCCGAATTGGGATCCATGAGCGAAAACCAAGTATGGACTTTGGTGGACCCTCCTAGCGACCGAAAGTCCGTTGAGTGCAAATGGATCTTCAAGAAGAAAACGGACGCGGATGGTAATGTTACCGTCTATAAGGCACGGCTTGTCGCGAAAGGTTTTCGACAAGTTCAAGGTGTTGACTACGATGAGACTTTCTCTCCCGTAGCGATGTTTAAGTCCATTCAGATTTTATTAGCAATTGTTGCGTTTCATGATTATGAAGTATGGCAGATGGATGTCAAGACTGCGTTCCTCAATGGCAACATTGATGAAGAGTTGTATATGATGCAACCCGAAGGTTTTGTCGATCCTAAGGATGCTGATAAAGTATGCAAACTTCAGCGTTCCATTTATGGACTGAAGCAAGCATCTCGGAGTTGGAACCTTCGTTTTGATCAAGTGATCAAGAGCTTTGGATTTGTTCCAAATTGCTACGAAGCTTGTATCTACAAGAAAGTGAGTGGGAGCTCGCTGACATTTCTGGTACTATATGTGAATGACATATTGATTATTGGAAATGACATTAACATGCTTAACGATGTGAAGAGTTATTTGAACAAGTGTTTTTCAATGAAAGACCTAGGTGAAGCTGCTTATATATTGGGCATCAAAATCTATAGAGATAGACAAAGACGCCTGATAGCTTTAAGCCAGAGTACATACCTAAACAAAGTTCTAAAAAGGTTCAGAATGGATAAGGCAAAGAAAGGTTCAGTGCCTATGTTGTCAGGTAAGATATTGAGCAAGGCTCAGTGTCCAGCTACGGTAAATGATAGGGAAGCTATGAGCAAAGTGCCTTATGCCTCAGCCATAGGTTCTATCATGTATGCCATGTTGTGTACTAGACCGGATGTGTCCAATGCTCTTAGTTTGACGAGCAGATATCAAAGTGATCCAGGAGTGGAACACTGGACAGCCGTGAAGAACATCCTAAAGTACCTAAATAGGACTAAAGAAATGTTCTTAGTCTATGGGGGTGATGAACAGCTCGTCGTAAAAGGTTACGTCGACGCTAGTTTCGACACCGACAAGGATGATTCTAAATCTCAGACAGGATACGTGTATATTTTGAATGGAGGAGCTGTGAGCTGGAGAAGCTGCAAGCAAAGCGTGATCGCGGGATCTATAGTAGAAGCGGAATACATGGCTGCTGCAGAAGCGTCAAGTGAAGGAGTTTGGATCAGGAACTTCATCACTGAGCTTGGCGTGGTTCCAAGTGCATTGGACCCACTGGAGATATTGTGTGACAACACTGGCGCCATTGCACTCGCTAAGGAACCAAGATATCATCCAAAGACCAAGCATATCAACCGCAAGTTTCATATAATCTGAGATTATATAGCAGATGGAGATCTGAAGATTAGCAAAGTACATACAGATCTGAATGTCGCAGATCCATTGACTAAACCTCTTCCACGTGTAAAACATGATTAGCACCTCAGTGCCATGGGTGTGATATTGTTGCCAAATGTAAACTAGATTATTGACTCTAGTGCAAGTGGGAGACTGTTGGAATTATGCCCTAGAGGCAATAATAAAGATGTTATTATTATAATTCTTGTTCATGATAATGTTTATATTCCATGCTAGAATTGTATTAATCGGAAACTTTAATACTTGTGTGGTTTGTGAACAACACCGTGTCCCTAGTACGCCTCTATGGACTAGCTCATTGATTAATGATGGTTAAGGTTTCCTAACCATAGACATGAGTTGTCGATTAATAATGAGATCATATCATTGGGAGAATGATATGATGGACAGACCCCAAACTAAGCGAAGCAATTAGATCGTGTCATCGTGTTCATCTTTGCGAAGCTTTTATTATGTCAAATATTGTATTCCTTAGACCATGAGATAATACAACTCCCTGGTATCGGAAGAAAGCTTTGAGGTCATCAAACGTCATCCTATGAGAGGGTGATCATAAAGGTGTCTCTCAGGTGATCGGAAAGTATATGTTGGGTTGTATGTATCGAGATGGGATTTGTCCCTCCCAAGTCGGAGAGATATACTTCGGGCCCACTCGGTAATCGATATCAACACCGCTTGCAAGCATGTGGTTAAGGAGTTAATCACAAAGTGATATCGGATTACGGAACGAGTTAAGTACTTGCTGTGAACGAGATTGAACTAGGTATGACGGTACCAACAATCAAATCTCGGGCAAGTAAAATATCGCGAGACGAAGGGAATATATATGGGATTGATTGAATCCTGGCATCGTGGTTCATCTGATATGATCATCGATGAATGTGTGGGAGTTAATATGGGTTTCCAGACCCCGCTGTTGATTATTGATAGAAGATCATGTCTGCATATTCTCGAACCCGAAGGGTCACACACTTAACGTGTCTCGACGCTAGGATAGATTGGATAGTTGGTTTATGAGTTTTTGTTCAGAGTCTCTGATGGGATCCGGGACATCACGAGAGGTTCCGGAGTGGTCCGGAGAATAAGATTCATATAAGGCAGTGCAGTTTTTGGAGTTCGGAATTGTTCCGGGTTAATCGGTATTGTACCGGAAGCTTCTAGAACCTTCCGGAAGGGGGCCAACGTGGTCCCACCTGTCGGGAGGGGGCATGGGCCTATGAGGGAGTGCCCTGGCCGCATTGGTCCAGGGGCACAAGGCCCCATAGGGCCCAGCCGGCCAAACAAGGGATAAACCCTAATTGGAGCTTCTAGAAGGGGGGTTTCCTTGCCCCCCACTCCTCCTCCTTGGCCGCCGGCCTTGGGCTTGGGGGAGGGGTTAGGGCTGGCGCCCACCCCTCTATATATAGAGGGCTGGGGCGCACCACCCCACCACACCTTCCCCTCAAGCCTAGTCGCCCTGCTGCCCTCCTCTCTCTCTCTCTCCCTCCCGACTGCGTGTAGGCGAAGCCCTGCTGCAGAAACTCTCCACCACTTGCACCGCGCCGTTGCGTTGTAGATCCAATCCATCTATCCACCATACTTGTTGGACCGAGGAAGGAGGAGACGTCGAGGTGCTGCACATGTGCATCTCACGGAGGCATCGCCACTTGCGGTGCTAGATCGGATCGGATCGCGAGGAGGAGAAGCGAGTACGACTACATCACCCATGTTCCGACGAACGTTCCGCTGTGCGAATCTTCAAGGGTATGAAGATCTAATCCAATCTCTCTCGTTGTTTGCATCTCCTAGATTAGATCTTGGCTTCCCTCTGTTCGCATCCGTAGAAAATTTTGATTTACTATGCCTTGAAACCCTTCAAACACATCTATGCCGCGAGTCAGGGCGAGCGCCAAGCTGGCAATGTCGTGTGGCTCTCCCGTCTCTGACCAGACATATTGGGAGAATTCCATGGCGACGTTGCGAAGGTCGTCACTCTCCTCCGCTAGAACCTTTATCAGGTCCCAAGCGGTCAGTTTGCGGCCAACCTCCTCTGCCGGCAGCTTATCGAGAGCTTGGTCGGTCGAATCGGGGTAGTGAGCTGCAGCCGATTGAAGGAATAAGTAGCCAGAGACAAAAATCAATTAAGACATAGAAAGGACAGGGAAGTGTGAACTCACTGATGACCATCTCGGTGATCCGCTCAAGCTGCTTGGTCAGATCCTGCTCCCGGGACCGGAGAACCTTGACCAGCTCCTCCCTTTGGGCGGAGGTCGTCTCCAAGGTCTTGAGTGCCTCCCCCCGAGTGTCAGCCACCTTTTTGCTCCTCTCCGCGGAAACCTCCAGCTTGTGTTTGGCCACGGCCAGTTGGTCGATCTGCCCCCGCCGGGCCTTGACCGACTCCTCCAGCCGGGCCACCTGAGCCTTGAGACGCTCCACCTCCTTCTCCTTATCAAAGATCATGGCTGTAGGAGGGTACCCGATGGTCAACAAAAATCGGGAAAAGGAAGCCAATTGCCAAGATAGGTAATAGGAAGCAATCTTACGCCCAAACTCCTGAGTATTCTTCGCAGTCTCTGAAAACGCTTTCTACAAAGAGAAGGAAGTAAGGAAAAAAGAGCAAAAATCCGGCTACAAAAAGTCGGCTGCAACAAAAGAAAATGGAGAGAGACACCTATCTCCAACAAAACAGACAAATTTTTGGCCTCGCCAAGGCCCTTTTCCATTTCCTCAACTAGGTGGCGAACATGGTCGAGTGCAATGGGCGCCGCCCCCGACAGCTGGGCGAGGATGGCACCCGGAGTAAGTACAGCCGGAGCTGGCCTCGAGCCGGTTGAAAGAGCATTTCCTATCCCTAGTGATTTTGGTGTTTGATAACAACACACATATCGGACTAATGATTTGCTAAGTGTGTCGCAGGTACATTAAAAAGGTTTGCAAACATTCAAAAACTGTCTGCCTGGCGCGGTACCAAAAAGCGGTAGTACCGCTTTTTGCTACCGGACCAGACAGAAGCAAGTGACTAACTGTCAAAAAGTCTCTGCCGTGCCAGGTACTAAAAAGCGGTAGTACCGCATTTTAGTACCTAGCGCGACAGAAGCTTTTTTACAGCTTGTCAAAAGCTTCTGCCTGCTCCGGTACTAAAATGCGGTAGTACCGCATTTTAGTACTGCTCAGGACAGAGCCTTTTTGAACGTTGCAAAAAGCTACTGTCTGCGCCGGTAGCAAAATGCGGTAGTACCGCATTTTACTACCTGGCGTGACAGAGACTTTTTGTACGTTGCAAAAAGCCTCTGTCTGCGCCGGTAGCAAAATGCGGTAGTACCGCATTTTACTACCTGGCGTGACAGAGACTTTTTGTACATTGCAAAAAGCTTCTGTCTGCGCCGGTAGCAAAATGCGGTAGTACCGCATTTTACTACCTGGCGTGACAGAGAGTTTTTGAACATTGCAAAAAGCTTCTGTCTGCGCCGGTAGAAAAATGCGGTAGTACCGCGTTTTACTACCTGGCGTGGCAGAGAGTTTTTCGTATGGAAAGGTGTTGATCTCTCCAGGTCCGGTAGTACCGGTTGCCTCAAGCGGTACTACCGCTTTCCGGTAGCAGCAATAGTAGTACCGCTGGGGGCAGGACTTGATGCAGTTTGAAAAAGGGTGGTCCGGTACCAGGTCCGGTAGTACCGGAGTTCTCCGGTAGTACCGCTTGAACTTCCGGTACTACCGCTGCAATAAATGCATCAACGGTCAGATTTTGTGGAGGGGTATAAATACCCCTCCACCTACCTTGGGACAAAGGGCTCAGCACATTAAAGTCATTGCCCACCATTGGAGTCCATTGGAGCCACTCAAATTCTCAAGATCTCCTCATCCAACCACCCAAAGTCCTTGATCTTTGGGGAATCGAAGGAGGAAGCCCCGATCTACTACTTCACCAAAAGAGATCTTCATTTCCCCCTCATTTCATTGAGGGCCCCTTTGCTCTAGTGTTTTGTTGGAAACCCTAGCTCTTGTTTTTGTTCTTACAAGCTTGTCTTTGATTGCTTTGACAGCTTGCTTGTATTTGGGAGCCTCCGATTAAGTTGTGGATGTGTGCCCCAAACTTGTAACGGTGCCGGCTTCCACCTTGAAGGTTGCCGATATAGTGGAAGGTGAATCGATCCCATTGGGGTGAGATTCATCGGAGAATAAGGGAGGCCTCTCGTGGCATTGGTGGTTTGAAACCACCCCCTCTCCAAACGTAGACGTACTTCCCCTCAAAAGGAAGGAACTACGGGAAACAAATCCTTGTGTCTCCGCGTCCACTTTTCGGTTACCTCTATCCTTTACCGCACCTTACTTACTTGTTACTACTTTGTGTTGTGGTAGCTCTTGCATAATTTTCATATAGGTAAATTCACCATAGTTGCATTATCTAGAGAATTTACATTATTGTCAAACCTTAATTTTAAAAAGAAGAAAATTTGAAGTAGCACCTATTCCCCCCCCCCTCTAGGTGCCCATACGATCCTTTCAATTGGTATCAGAGCCTCGGCTCTTTATTCGGGCTTTACCGCCTAAGAGAATATGGGTAGCCAAGAAGGGGATGGTGGTAGTGAGTTGATTCCGGTGACCATGGAAGATCTCAGAAACTTGGAAACAGGATTGAGCTCTTCCTTGGTCAACAAAGTCAAGAAGATGCTTGATCAACTTCTTAAAGACAAAGATGGCTCATCACCCCCATCTCCTCAAGAGGAACTACCATCCGTTGTACCTAAAGGGAATACTCCGGTATCCCCCGAGGGTATGGTGGTAGGGGACAAACTAGACAATGCTAACTCCTCCACACGACTTGATGGGGGGAAGGGTGAGCACCGTGATTCTTGGTACTCTCCCGATCCTCCCATCCCACACCCTCATGTGTACAATAGAGGTGACCCACCTAAGCTAGAAGAGTCTGCTACTTTTGCTCAATGGCAATCACTAATGAGAACTCATATGCGCAGCTCTTGCATTGAACTATGGAACATCATCGAGCATGGACTCTTTATTGGGGATCCAAACAACTTGACAAGAAGAGAGGTTGTCAATAGTCAACTCAATGCCACTGCTTTGCATATGATTCAACAAGGATTGGGAACAAAGTATTACCCACACATTGAGCACTTTAGCATTGCCAAGGAAGCTTGGGATGCTCTCACTGTGTTGTTTGTTGGTAATGAGAGTATGAGGAGGAACAGATATGATGCTCTAAGCAATGAAGCCGAAGGTTTCTACATGAAAGAAGGTGAAGACCACGAAGACATGTATCGAAGGATCAAGACCACCGCCACCGCTTTTAGAAATGTGGGTGCCTCACATGTGGATGATGCATGGATAAAAAGGAAATATGTGAGTGCACTCATGCCTTTTGAGCCCACCGACTTGAAGAGCTTACAGGGAAGACACAACTATCATCTCATGACCTAAAATGAAGTTATGCAAGAGATGGCCGCTTTCAAGGTCGCCGCCAAGAATGCCAAAGATGCCCGTGCTCGTGCTCTCGGTATGAGCAATGTGGTCAATGTTGCTTTGAAGGCCAAAGTTGTGGACCTTGAAGATGAAGATGATAGTGATGAAGGCCTCTCCTTGGACCATCCCGATGACGTCAAGATTGCTCATAGTCAATATATGGCTTTCTATGCAAAGAACTTTTGGAAGAACCCCGCCAAGGCCAAGATGGAAATGCAACGAAGAAGCAATCCAAATGGGAAAAGAGAGAACACCACTAGGTTGAGAACTTGCTTCAATTGTGGTGACCGCTATCACTTTGTGGCAAGATGACCCTATGAGAAGAGAGAAGATAATGGTGGTAAGCTTGTGTTGAAGAAGACTCTCAAGGCACCTTACAAGAAACCCTTCATCAAAAGGAATCCCATCAACAAGAAGCCAGGAGAAATTGTCTTGATCACTCATGAAGAGTACTCCTCCGACAATGAAGATGATGAAGATGACGAAGAGGAAACTTCTCATGGTGTGGCTGCTCTTGCCACCACATCTACTCCGACATTCTCACTCTTCGATTCTCCAAATGATAACTCCTCCACCAAGAACGCCACTTGCCTTATGGCAAGAGGAACGGAGGTATCTTCATCATCCCGCTCTACTCACTTAGATAATGATGAAATTGATGATGAGATGTCACTTGATGTTAAAAAGGAATTAATTGCCTTTGATGAGTTTATGACTAACCTAGAAGGTGATGCTAAGCTACATTTTGGAAACATCTTAGATCAACTATCACATACTCAAGATCTTCTAGATGTAAGATGTAAACTTGGGCATGGACATATGATTGAGCTAGAAGCCCTAAACAATGCTCTAGAAGAAGAACAAGAAACTAGGTTGTCACTTGAATTAAAACTTGAAGGGCTTGATGAGGCCAATGACATTATTGTTAACAAACTCATCAAAGAGCGTGATCATGCTATTGCTAAATACAAAAGAGCTAAAAAGGACAAGGTTGAGTTTGGTGTGGTTCATGAAAAACTTGCCGAGGACTTTAGCTTGCTTAACAAGGCCCAAAAAGCCTTGAAGAGTGAACTCTTGTCTCTCACGAAGTCCCATGAAACGCTTCAAACTCAATTGGCCAATATTCCTTCACCTAGTAACTTCATTCCATCGAGTAGCACAACTATCCTTGAAGAGAATGCTAGGTTGAAGGGGGAGCTTGCTAAGGCCACATTTCCACAAGGCAACAAGTCTATTGATGAGCTTTTGAGCAAGCAAAGGCGTAGTGGTGATAAAGGGGGCATTGGTTTTGTCTCCAAAACAAAGAAGAAGAACAACAAGAAGAAGAAGGACAAGCCCGCACAAGAGACCAACAAGATCATTGTGGAGAGTAAGACCACAAATGGTAAAACTATGTCACATGATGATTTTGCGGGAAGTGCTAACCCTCACTATGTTCTAATGTGTGATTACTATGGTGATGTGTATGCACAATATGTTGGTCCTTATGATGGTTATATTGCTTGGTCTATTTGGGTTCCCAAGACCCTTGTTGCTAACAAAAGAGGACCCATTGAAAAATGGGTACCTAAAAACTAGCTTGATCTTTTGTAGACTTATGCTTCCGGAGGGTCAAAATGGGTGATCGATAGTGGTTGCACAAGTCATATGACCGGAAGCTCGTCTATTGTCAAGGACTTGGTGTCAAATGAAGATCAAATCACCGTCACATATGCCGACAAGTCAAAATCTACGGTAATGGGTTTCGGCAAGGTAGTGGTGGCTCACGACATTACCCTCGTGAACGTCATGCTTGTTGAAACCCTTGGATACAATTTACTTTCTGTCCGTGCTCTTGGAAAGATGGGCTTTGCCGTATTTATTGATAATGATATTGTGGTCCTCATGTGGAGCAAGTCTCTCAAGGTCGCTTTCGTTGGGTACGTCGAAAATGACTTGTATGTGGTGGACTTTTCGGGGCAAGCCACTACAGGTCCGATGTGCTTATACGGGAAGGCCGATGTGGGTTGGCTATGGCACCGCCGACTAGCCCATGTCAATATGAGAACTTTGCAAAGTCTTCATAAAGAGGGCCATATTGTTGGACTAAAAGAAAATGTTTCCTTTGCCAAAGATCGTGTTTGCAGGGCATGTGTTCTAGGGAAGATGCATGACGCTCCTCACAAGCCCACGAACCAAATCAAGTCCAACAAGATCTTGGAACTCCTCCATGTGGACCTATTTGGTCCTCCATCTCATGCAAGTCTTGGAGGTAAGAAATATTGTTTGATGATTGTTGACGACTTTTTAAGATACTCTTGGGTCTATTTCTTCAAGTTGAAGAGTGAAACTCAAAGGACTTTTATCGACTTCATCAACTTGGTTCAACGGCAACACAATGTTCCCGTGTTGATTATAAGAAGTGACAACGGCACCGAGTTCAAGAACTACACCTTGAATGATTTTCTTAGTGATGAGGGGATTAAACATCAATATTCCGCTGCATACACCCCTCAACAAAATGGTGTGGCCGAAAGGAAGAATCGGACTCTTATTGAGATGGCTAGGACCATGTTGGCAGAGTTTAAATCTCCATACAACTTCTAGGCCGAAGCCGTCTCCACCGCTTTCCATGCTTCAAACCGGCTCTACCTCCGCAAGAAAATCAACAAGAATCCATATGAGATACTTACCGGTAACAAGCCCAACATATCTTATTTTCGGGTGTTCGGTTGTAAGTGTTTCTATCTCATCAAAGGTGTTCGTTTGTCTAAGTTCGAGTCTAAAGCATTAGAGGGTATCTTTGTTGGCTATGGTCTCGAATCTCACACTTATAGAATCTATGACAAGCTCTCCGGAGCCGTCATAGAATCTTGTAGTGTGACCTTCGAAGAATATGATGGTCCCCAAGGGGGGCGTGTTGATGCTTGTGATGCAGATGATGAAATGCCTCAGGATGCCATAGGAAGAATGGGTGTGGGTTATATCCTCCCCGTTGAGGAACCCCTTATGGCGGATCGAGAAGAACTATGCTCCACTCGAGTGGAGCCCTCATCTTCACAACCTCAACATGCTCCATCTACCGAAGAGGACATTGACTCAAGCCAAAGACAAGATGTGGACCCTCAACATAGTGATAAATGTGTGAACTCTAGTCAAAGGGAGCTTGGTCCATTCGATGGGGTGTCAAGTGGTGCCAAGTCAATTTTCCAAGGAAGATCCATCCAAGCTGTTTTGAGACGTGCTCAAATTGAGGCTAGAAGAGCACTTGATCAAGACCAAGGTCAACCCTTGCCTCCCAGTGTAGAGGATGAATCCAATGATGTTCAAGGTCAAGTTTATGGTCAAGATGAGGATCAAAATGATAAAGAGGGTCCTCCAAGAAACAATGAGGAGATCCACGCTCGTCGCGAAGCTAGAAAGGAAAGAATGCTGGAAATAAGAGACCACACCCTCCAAAATGTTGTTGGAGATCTAAGGAAAGGAATTTCCACAAGAGCACAATTGAAGAGGTTCAG
This sequence comes from Avena sativa, assembly GCA_916181665.1. Classification (NCBI taxonomy): domain Eukaryota; kingdom Viridiplantae; phylum Streptophyta; class Magnoliopsida; order Poales; family Poaceae; genus Avena; species Avena sativa. Next base: position 184,854,775 of record OV702284.1, on the reverse strand, counting down.
TGAACATCAAGCTCACATTTCCATGATTGAACCAAAGAAAGTGTGGGAAGCTCTTGAAGATTCGGATTGGTTAGAAGCTATGCACAAAGAGCTCAACAACTTTGAGAGAAACAAAGTGTGGAAGTTAGTTGAGAAGCCAAAGGATTGCCGCAATGTTATTGGAACAAAGTGGATATTCAAGAACAAGCAAGATGAGCATGGGATTATTGTAAGGAACAAGGCTAGATTGGTTGCACAAGGTTATTCCCAAATTGAAGGCATTGATTATGGAGAGACTTATGCACCCGTGGCTCGCCTTGAGTCCATCCGTATCCTTCTTGCTTATGCGGCACATCATAACTTTAAGTTGCAACAAATGGATGTAGAAAGTGCATTCCTTTATGGTCCTTTAAATGAATTGGTATATGTTAAGCAACCCCCGGGATTTGAGGACCCCAACTTCCCAAACCATGTCTACAAACTTGATAAGGCGCTCTATGGGCTCAAGCAAGCCCCACGCACGTGGTATGAGCACCTTAGAGAGTTATTGTTTGACCGTGGCTTTGAGGTTGGGAAAATCGATCCCACTCTTTTTACTAAGAGGGTTAATGGGGAGCTTTTTGTATGCCAAATCTATGTTGATGATATTATCTTTGGCTCATCTAACAAAGCTTTTAATGATGAACTCTCAAAGCTTATGACTAGTAGGTTCCGGATGTCCTTGATGGGGGAGTTGAAAGTATTCCTTGGCTTTGAGATCAAGCAAGTTAGAGGAGGAACATTCTTCAATCAAGCCAAGTATACTCAAGATATGCTCAAGAGATTCAAAATGCAAGATTTGAATGGAGCCCCAACTCCCATGGCAACAAAGACTCATCTAGAACAAAATCCAAATGGTAAAGATGTGGATCAAAAGGTATACCGGTCTATGATTGGTTCTTTGCTTTACCTTTGTGCATCTAGACCCGATATTGTGTTGAGTGTAGGTGTGTGTGCAAGATATCAAGCGGCTCCTAAGGAAAGCCATTTAATGGCGGTCAAGAGAATCTTTCAATATTTAGTTTATACCCCATTTTATGGTCTTTGGTACCCTCAAGGCTCAACATTCGCTCTTTGTGGATACACGGACTCGGATTGGGCGGGAGACAAGGATGATAGAAAATCAACATCCGGGGCTTGCCAATTCCTTGGTAGGTCCTTGGTATGTTGGTCTTCTAAGAAGCAAAATTGTATATCTCTCTCCACCGCCGAAGCCGAGTATGTTGCTGCTGCTAGTGCTTGCACCCAATTGCTATGGATGAGGCAAACTTTAAAGGAATACGGTGTCCAGTGTGACAAAGTGCCTCTTCTATGTGACAATGAAAGTGCCATCAAGATTGCATACAACCCGGTGGATCACACAAGGACAAAGCATATTGAGATTCGACATCACTTCATTGGAGATCATGTTGCTAGAGGTGATATTGATCTATCCTATGTTTCAACAAAATATCAACTTGCCGATATCTTCACGAAGCCACTTGATGAAGCAAGGTTTTGCTACTTGAGGAATGAACTAAATATCGTAGATTCTAGGAGTTTGACTTGATTATCTTGCACTCTCACCCAATACTCGACCCTTGTTTGGTTTAGATGTAGGCATGGACATAGGGGAGTGCGGTCCTAATTGATTGGACTATCCCTCCCCCCATTATGCGCAAATTAAACAAAATCATTCCGCTTAATATCATGTTGTGATATGTGAGCTCAATGATGAGTTTCGGTAATGGACCCAAGATATATCTTCGTGGTGCCAAGCCGAGTATACTCAAATATGGTGGCCTAGGCCACCGCCCCCCCCTCTCAATCGAGAGGTTGATGTGCTTACTTGTGTTTGTCACCTTTTTACATTGGTTCTTACTCATGTTTGTCATCCTCTAGTTGGTGTTGATTCTTTTGGTCATGCACTCATATTTGGCTCTCTATATGTTTTTAGTGTTTTTCCTTTGAGTGCATTGGCCCATATCCGCGTGTCTCTCTCAACCCAGGCCACTCTTATCCAACAAAACCCATCTACTCTGCACAAGAACCTTCCATTTTTCTGTATCTTGGCTCTCTGTCCTGATGGTAACGGTACTACCGGATCTCATATGCGGTACTACCGCCTAACGGTACTACCGGAAGTTACCTGCGGTACTACCGCCCCAGGTTGTGTTCCCAAGTTCCTGCCTGAAAACTTCCCAGGAGCGGTACTACCGGCCTGTACCTCCGGTACTACCGCTCGGCGGTACTACCGCCCGTGGAACCGGTACTACCGCTCGCGCGCGTCGGTTAAGACTGGAGACGGGGGAGAGGCACCCCTCAGTGCCTCATTCATCCCTTGTCTCCACTCCTCACCAGCGCCACCACCAGAGCAAGACGACGCCGAAGGAAGCCCACCCGTCCCTCCCTCTCCCGGATCCACACTGGATTCGGCCTCCCTGCGGGCTCCTCTCTCTTCCCCACCGTCATGGACACCGGTACTACCGCCCTCCTCATCTTCTTACTTGTTTTCTCCATTGAATCTAGGGTAACTTTGATTCTTGGTTAAAACTCGCATTCTTGAGGTTGTATCGTGTGCTATTTACCAGATCTATCACTTGGCCCGATGGAAATCGTGTTTTACAACAAATTTGTTGCCCGTACTTGGATCTTAGTTCAGATCTGCACTATAGTCGCGGGCCGGTAGTACCGGAATCTTTTTTCCGGTACTACCGCTAGTGCAGGCCCGGTACTACCGCCCCAGTACTGGCAGCAAATTTTTTTTAAACACTAAACTCCATCCTCCGTTTGCCCCAGGTTCTTGTGCCCTTACCCCTATGCTATTTCCCTCGTTCTTTCACAGGTGCAGGGGGTCCCAGGGATCGCGCAAGCGCTCCAAAGCTCACTATGAGATCGAGGACTATGAGTCAGAATCTGAGACTGAGTCTGAAGAGGAGGTCATGCCTCAACCTAGTGCCCGTCTGAAACTGCCAACAACTCGTGGTCGTGGGGGTAAGGGGGTCAAGCAAAGTGTTGGTCGTGGTAAAGCTCCTCCACCTCCTCCTCCCTCTAGTCCTTGCAAGAGTCAAAGTTCCGGGCCATCAGGGCCAAAGCTGTTGTGTGATATCTCTGAGACAGAATTTCATGCTCTGCGGGTGGTCAGTCCGTATGGGGCGGCTCGCGCTTATGCTCGAGAAAACAGCCTCTTCTTCACGGACTTTCAGGAGCGGGTGTTCCATGAGATTCTCATGAAAGATGACAAAATTGTGGTTCCTCAAAAATGGATCGAGATGAATCATGTGAGGAAGAATCTGAACTACTTTGGTGAGGCCCTTGACATTTGCACCAACATTGGCTTGCTTCCTATTATGGAGTTCAAATGCAACTATGATCCAATGCTCATTGCTCAGTTCTATGCAACCGTTCACTTTGCCAAGAATGCTACTAGGACTCTCACTTGGATGACCAAGGGTGTTGTCAAGGAAGCAACGTTGGCTGAGTTTGGGGCTATCCTCAGGTACGAAGACCGTGGCAAGGATGTTCCCGTTGGCTTTCGGTGCCATGCCAATGACTACCCCATGAAGAAAGATAGGCTTGCCCCACTGTACATCCGGGGGCGCGGAATCCCTGGTAAGATCAAAGGGCTCCTTCCTACTTATGACATCTTGCACCACATCTTTCGCGAGACCATCGCCCCTCGAGCTGGGAATGTTGATGAGATTCATGCTTACATGGTGGATATTATGATGGCCACCTATCACCACCGTGACTCTGGCCTACCTATGGATGTGATGGACGTTATCTGGAATGAGATGGTCTGCGCCACTTTTCAGAGGAGGGTGCCTCCTTTTGCTCCATACATCATGGCTCTCATCATTAGCAAGTGCCCTACGATTGCCCGTGACTTGCCTCATCTTCGTCTTGCCACTCACCGCCACAAGAATCTGCTGATCAAGACCCATCTCAAACCCCGCAATGCGGATGGTCAGATTGTTGATGAGGATGGGAACCCGGTTTAGGAGGACTCAGGTGATGCTGCTGATGCACCACAGGGTGCTGCTTTTGTGGTCTCTCGTCGCCAGCCCGCACAGCCATCTTGGGCTAAGAGGTTTGAGGCCAAACTCAAGAAGACATTCTGCCTCCAAGTGGACAATCAGAAACGCCTGTACGAGGCCCATGTCTATGCCAAGAAGGCATGTCCTCGTCAGAAGGAAATGATGGAGGCTCAAGGCTTGACTGCTTCCAAGGGCTCCGAGAACAACATTACCCCAGAAGATCAATGGATCTCCAAGCACAGCAACTGGGAAGATGATGCCACCTCCTCCTTCCGTGCCCCTCCACCTCATGGTGCTACATGGGACGACGTTGATGATGATGATGATGAGTGATCTCCGGGGCGTTAGTGTTGCTCTTGTCTCTTTTTGGCGTCTTGATGCCAAAGGGGGAGAAGTTGCACATTAGGTATGCGGGAGATTTGCGAGGGAAAGTCACAAGCTCGTTCTTGCCTTTGATTTTATTCGCTTGTGAACTTTATTTGGTTGCCTCTTATTATGTGTGACTTACTATGTGTGAACGTAACTATTTGTGCTAGGTATGATAAGACTATGTGGTTATCATATGGATCCATCTTGTGTGTAATATGGCTATTCTTGTTGGATCCATCCTATGTGATGACAATACTCATTCCTAATCAATATTGGTCATCACATGTTTTTTTAGCAAAGGTATGTCCTCTATGTGCGACTTCTACTCTTAGTTAGCTTGCTAGAATGTGTGTTTTTTTAGCAAAGGTATGGGGCTTGTTTCTACATATCTAGGGGGAGCCCCATCTACATCTTGTCATCACTAGATTTCTCTGCAAAATGTGTGTTGTCATCAAACACCAAAAATGGGGAGATTGAAAGAGCATTTGCTATCCCTAGTGATTTTGGTGTTTGATAACAACACACATATTGGACTAATGATTTGCTAAGTGTGTCGCAGGTACATTAAAAAGGTTTGCAAACATTCAAAAACTGTCTCCCTGGCGCGGTACCAAAAAGCGGTAGTACCGCTTTTTGCTACCGGACCAGACAGAAGCAAGTGACTAACTGTCAAAAAGTCTCTGCCATGCCAAAAAGTCCTAGCGCGACAGAAGCTTTTTTACAGTTTGTCAAAAGCTTCTGCCTGCTCCGGTACTAAAATGCGGTAGTACCGCATTTTAGTACTGCTCATGACAGAGCCTTTTTGAACGTTGCAAAAAGCTACTGTCTGCGCCGGTAGCAAAATGCGGTAGTACCGCATTTTACTACCTGGCGTGATAGAGACTTTTTGTACGTTGCAAAAAGCCTCTATCTGCGCCGGTAGCAAAATGCGGTAGTACCGCATTTTACTACCTGGCGTGACAGAGACTTTTTGTACGTTGCAAAAAGCTTCTATCTGCGCCAGTAGCAAAATGCGGTAGTACCGCATTTTACTACCTGGCGTGACAGAGAGTTTTTGAACGTTGCAAAAAGCTTCTGTCTGCGCCGGTAGCAAAATGCGGTAGTACCGCGTTTTACTACCTGGCGTGACAGAGAGTTTTTCGTATGGAAAAGTGCTGATCTCTCCAGGTCCGGTAGTACCGGTTGCCTCAAGCGGTACTACCGCTTTCCGGTAGCAGCAATAGTAGTACCGCTGGGGGCAGGACTTGATGCAGTTTGAAAAAGGGTGGTCCGGTAGTACCGGAGTTCTCCGGTAGTACCGCTTGAACTTTCGGTACTACCGCTGCAATAAATGCATCAACGGTCAGATTTTGTGGAGGGGTATAAATACCCCTCCACCTACCTTGGGACAAAGGGCTCAGCACATTAAAGTCATTTCCCACCATTGGAGTCCATTGGAGCCACTCAAATTCTCAAGATCTCCTCATCCAACCACCCAAAGTCCTTGATCTTTGGGGAATCGAAGGAGGAAGCCCCGATCTACTACTTCACCAAAGGAGATCTTCATTTCCCCCTCATTTCATTGAGGGCCCCTTTGCTCTAGTGTTTTGTTGGAAACCCTAGCTCTTGTTTTTGTTCTTACAAGCTTGTCTTTGATTGCTTTGACAGCTTGCTTGTATTTGGGAGCCTCCGATTAAGTTGTGGATGTGTGCCCAAAACTTGTAACGGTGCCGGCTTCCACCTTGAAGGTTGCCGATATAGTGGAAGGTGAATCGATCCCATTGGGGTGAGATTCATCGGAGAACAAGGGAGGCCTCTCGTGGCATTGGTGGTTTGAAACCACCCCCTCTCCAAACGTAGATGTACTTCCCCTCAAAAGGAAGGAACTACGGGAAACAAATCCTTGTGTCTCCGCGTCCACTTTTCGGTTACCTCTATCCTTTACCGCACCTTACTTACTTGTTACTACTTTGTGTTGTGGTAGCTCTTGCATAATTGTCATATAGGTAAATTCACCATAGTTGCATTATCTAGAGAATTTACCTTATTGTCAAACCTTAATTTGAAAAAGAAGAAAATTTGAAGTAGCACCTATTCCCCCCCCCCCCTCTAGGTGCCCATACGATCCTTTCACCGGTCACCATGACCTCATATTCATCGGCGGCGGCGCTCGAAGGCGCAGCCACCACCAGCTCCCTCCCCGCTGAGCCGGAGGCGCTCGGCTAAACGCCGCCCATCGCATCCGCCTGCACCGGAGCACCCGGCGCCTCCTTCGTCACCTCCTCGATGGTGGGCCTGGCAGAACTGGCTAGAGCATCGCTCCAGGCCGGGTTCACGCCAGCCATAGGACGAAGGAGGAGGGTCTCGGGGCCCTGAGCGGCCGCGAAGAGCTGTGCCACCCGCGAAGTTGCGGGCGCATGGTGCAGCACTCCTGTGGCCGAGGAGCCTTGAGGAGACGCATGTGGGGTCATCGGGGCGGGCGCAGCCGGCGCGGGCGCAGTCGGAGACGCCTCATCCGCATCAGCAACCGGAGGCGGGGGAGGAGCAACGGTGGCAGCACTGGAGCCGCCCAGCGACATCGCCTCGCTGCGCAAGGAAAAAACAAGAAAGGCTCAGCAGAGAGCAAGGACAAGAGCTAGGGAGAACAGGAGAACACTCACCCGGCGCAGGATGACACGGAGGCAGTCGGGCGCACTCGACGCGTTCTCTTCTGCTCTGCGGCAGCCGGCGCGACGACGGGCGCCGCCCTCTTCCCTCAGGACTTTGCCATGTCCTTCTCCCAACCGGCTTCATCCTCGGCCGCACCAACGCAAAACAAGCATCAACGACAAGCCCCATTGGCAAAGCAAAGACAAAAGTTGCACCCTGGAATTACCGTGAGGATCCGAAGGACCGTCGTCCTGCCGGACGGGAAACCCCCGGGCTCCGTCTAGGGGTACTTCGGCGGCTTTCGATCTGATAGGAAGAAAGGGAGGGAGAAGTCGCCGATACCATCCTTAGCATTTTGCGCCATAAACAACTACTCAAAAGGGGAGCATAAGGCACCCGGGGGAAATCTACTAGGGAAAAGGCCAATTACAAAAGAAGATAAACAAGGATAACTCACCCGAGGCGGCAGGAGGCCGTGGTGGTACGGCGGGCAGGAGTACGACCAGGTCGCCTCCATGCGGAACTTGGAAATCATAGAGATCCAGTTCCGCAGTGCCTCGTACGACACGTCCTTCCGCGATGTCCGGGTCGGGTCGTCGTCGGTCGACAGATAACACATCTTGTGCGACCGCTTTTGAAGCAGAAGCACGCGGCGCGCCATCCACGACAGCGTGATATCCCGAGCAGTGAGCCGCGCCATCACCACCATCGCCTCCACCCGGGCGGCCATCCGGTCGATGTCCGCCTGGGCCCCCATCCCCTTCACCGTCCATGCCTTCTGTGTTGAGGACATGTTGACGAAGGGTGGCAGGACAATCCAGCCGACCTCCGTGGCATTGATCATGTAGAAGTATGAGCGCTGCCACAACTTGACGGTGTCGGGGAGGTCAAATTGCGGCATCGGCGAGGAGGGCCGCGGGTAGACAGCATAGCAGCCCGTCTCCGTCAGCGGGCCGTCCTTGATGGTGTTCTGGGCCTTAAAGTGGAAGAACTTGAGGAAGTTCGCCACCTCGGGCCACACCCCAAGGTACGACTCGTAGCATGCCACATGGTGCGACAGCTACACAATGGCGTTGGTGCCAAGGTGGTGGAGTTGGAGGTCGAAGAAGACGAACAACTAAAGAAGAAAGGGGTTGACAGGGAGACCGAAGCCGCGGGCGAAGTGGGCGAGGAATATGACGCGCTCCCTTGCCTAGGGGTCACGCACTCGCTCCCCCTCTAGAGCGAGCCGGTGCTTCACCAGCCATGACAAGGGAATAATTTTCCAACGCCGGTACTTCTACACAAGATCATTGGTCACAAAGGACCCGCACCAACCGCCGCGCTACTCTGGCAGCATTTTGGCAGGCGGAGCGGCCGTGGTGGAAGACTAGCGGCGGCTCCGGCGACCACATATTGGCGACGCAAAAGCAAGGCGAGAAGGAGCACATAAGGACAGGGAGACAAGATATGGAGGAAGACAAAGTGGAGGCCTCGCTCCCCCCATGGCTCTTTATCCCCGCGGGGAGGGCACCATCGTCTCCTCCGCCCCCACACGACACGTGGCCACGCGATGTTTCAGTTCTCTGACGCTATGGCTCCGGATCCTTTGTGACAACACAACATAGCATAAGATCCACAGGCATTACGAGGAGGCGAGGCATGCGCTCTCGCCCCGAGAAACCGATGCGGCAAGTGGTGCGTGCAGTTTCCAAAAAACTGGTGCAGTGCTGCAGAAGTCAAACTGACGCTATGTGCGCTAGAGCAACAGTCGTGGCTGACGACGACACTGACCTCATCCAATTGACGTTTCGGCTCCAGCTTCGCCAGACGGATGCTGCCTTCGCTGCTTACACCCAGTGGGCGGCCATCGATTCCACAGCCGGTTGAACCCAGCCGAAAAGCAAAAGGAAAAGCTGCAGTCGTACTTCATCGACAGACTACATCGAGAAATAAAGGATCTCGCAAGAACTTTCCCATTGGCCAAGTCCTTACGCGCTCGGGGACTAGTGTCGGGGGATAACCCTCGGGTGGGGAAAGCCAGGCCTAAGTAGGCCGGCTCTAGAAGATACATGCCGCATGGCCGTCAAGCAGGACAACTCTAGCCGGTTGGAAAGTACCGATCGGCTGGGCTTAAATCTTACCCGGCTAGCCCGTCTAGCCGGGTAGCCAGAAGAAACGGCCGGGTGGCCACTTCCACCCGGCTGGCCTCGGATTCGATGGAGAGCCCAGAGGGGGAGACTCTCCTTGCGGGGTACGCTTCTGGCGCCTCTCGTCACCAGATAGGCTGGCGCGCCGCCCTAACTGGCGCTACCCAACGAAGATAAAGTAAAGCGGTCGTCTGACTGCCAAAGGAGTCCCGGGTGACCGATAAAGCAAGGATGACGCAACAAAGGAAGCCCGGGTAACCGCTAAAGCAACGGGTGACGCTAAAGAAGGGCGGACTGGGTCCTGGCCCACCGGCTAGGGCCCTGCAGCCGACCCTACCATGTAAACCCATATCCAAACAGTAAACCCTAGAACCCACATTGTAATCTACCTCCCCCAACCAGTATATAAGGGTGGGTAGAGCTAGGGTTCTAGCTAAGTAACATCCATAGTAGCAAGAGCTTACCTCTAGTTCTTCTTCTTCCTCTAGCCATCGATAGTAGCTAAGGAAACATCTCCAGGAGCACTTGTACTGGGCGTTCGCCCCCCATATAGTATATCTTGCAGGAGTAGGGGTGTTACCTCGCCAAGAGGGCCCTAAACCTAGGTACGTCGCTGTGTTTGCAGTTTACCGTGCTCAACCCGTTGCGTGAGCCACCGATTGCACCCAAGTGTCCCTCTTTAGACATCCTCGATGGCATTGCCGTGTTCCACACCATGACATCGTCCAACGACCGAAGCTGCAGGTTGCGGTGACATTGGGACGACTTCAACTCTAGTTGTCGGAGATGTCCATGTCTTCTGCCTCGAGCTTGACGATGGGCCCCGGAGGCATGCTCCCACTTCCTCGCCAGCTGTGCCTCGACGAGCGTGATCACCTGGCGCGCGTCGGCCTGCTCGACGAGGATCGCCTCCTCGCGCTCTAGCTCCGACTGGCGGAACAACATCTTCGTCGCTAGGCGCTCCTCGTCCGAGTCGTGGGCGTAGTCACCCGCGACGACCACGGGCGCACGCGGAGGGGACGACGAGCCCCACTCGTCCTCGCTGTCGGAGGTTGGAGGCGCGGGGACGCGCAAGGAGCAGTCACCTCACGAAGAGCCCTCATCGGTGGCCCGCGCCCTTGCGGAGATGAAGCCCGTCGGCACGTACGAGCGGAGCAATTATGGCGGGTTGGTCCATTTGAGGGTCGCGCGCTTCTTGGCAGCCTCCGAGCGGACGAAGGCATGGTGGACCTCGTCGTCGTTGCCGCCTCCCCCTCCTCCAGAACGACGTCTTCCCAACCAGTAGCTATCGCTACGCCTCAACATCGCGCGGATCTAATGGCGTATGCGCTTGGAATCGGCCGACGGAGTTGCGGCTGACTGCGGCGGCGCTAGGGTGGGTGCGGCCGAAAAGTGAGGGTTTCAACCCTCGCTCTCACTTCCCGTATATATACCGGCCGCACGGAGAATTTAATGGGCCAGACCGCGTATACGGACCAGACCGCGTATATGGACCTCACTAGAGCGTCCAAAGTACCGTGAGCCTATAAACTCGCCGAAATTTCACAGTTGAAATTCCGGCAAGTTTAGAGGCCTCTCGCTATAGATGCTCTTAGTTGGTAGTAAAAACGGAAGCTAGCAGTGCTAAATAGTGTGACGCACCTGTACTATCATTACCAGTTTCTGTTTTGTTCATTGCGATCGACTTTACATTGGCCAAGAGCCTTTTCCCAGGACCTGCTGCATTATGCGGAGCGAGCCCGTGTGCGTTGAAAAGGCAGGAATCAAGCTCGTACAAAGCTGACTCCGCTGATGCTGATGCACAATGATGATTGTGCAAAGTTGAAACATGAGATGGGCTCGTCACGCTGCTGCTCAGCTCGCCCATGCATTAGCAGTAATGTAACCTACGAGTGTTGGTTTATCTGCTGGGCGTTCAAGATTAGGCTAGGCGTGATGAGTACTAGTAAAGCATAGGCGTGAGTGACCACACCTAGCAGCAGCTGGCACTGGCTTCTCTGACCGGCAGCCGTCCGGCACGGTTCATCAGCATCTGCGCCGTCCATTTGATTTGGGCAAAGTGCAGCGGCCGTCCCGCTGCCACGCGGGGACCACCACACGCGGAGGCTCGGCACTCAAGTGGACCGGGGGGGACTCCGGCCATGTGGGTGGAACGACCGTTGCTGTTAAAAAGCTCCGATAAACAAACCGGAGGAGGAAAAGAGCAACCAGGTCCACTACTTCCACACATATTCTCAAAGGAAGCCTTTTAAGTATCTTGCTGTATCGTTACAGAATAGCAAAGTAGGAGTATGATTTTTTCCCAGTACCGCAACTGGTCCCATTTTGTCTATAAAAATGTGGCATAACAATCAACATAATTCGGCGGCGATAATTTTTCTAGAGCGAAAAGTAGCAAACAAGTACTTCCTCCGTTTCAAAATATAAGATGTTTCATTTTAGATTCATTTTGTTCACAAACCTAAAACATCTTATATTTTAAAACGGAAATTTTAGATTCATTTTGTTCATAAACCTAAAACATCTTATATTTTAAAACGGAAGGAGTAGCGGTATATACAGTAGTAAGGTAATAATGGCGACACAATTGCTAAACCTTCAATCCAGCTTCAATTTTGTCGATGCTTCTGTTTTACTTTCCTACAGCTAGTATCATCTAGAGACAGATGTTCAATTTTCGTCGAGCCATGATTTTTTGCCCCCCACCCTAACATTTTCATGTGGATGGTTGCCTTTTTCTCCGGATGGGATTACTCACTGATTGCATTATCGAAATCATAGAGGTTCATACAAAATCCAAAACCAGTAAAGGTTTAAAAACATAAATTTTTACTTGTCGCGAGTCCAAGAGCATGAACTATATCAACACCTAGAAGGACATGTGACGTTCGATGGGCATAGATGTTTTAAAATATAAGATGTTCTAGGTTTGTGAAAAAAATGAATCTAGACTTGTTTTATTACGCAAATTCACTTAACTTTAGGATAAATCTACACACTAAAACAAGTCTAGATTTATTTTCTTCACAAACCTAAAACATCTTATATTTTAAAACGGAAGGAGTATCTCTCAAAAACACACTGCCAACTCGCTTCGGTCCATTGTTCTCTCTGTCACTGTCTTCATTAGGAGGGGATATATACTGACACATTAGGAGGGGATATATACCGCCCTTCATCGACGTATGTTAGAGAGATATTTGTATATTGTATTTTCTCCACTAGGTTAGGGTGCTTCTTGTATATTTACACACATGTACTATATATTGTGGCATTTGGACCTGAAATATAAGTCGTTATTCCTTTAACATGGTATCCGAGCCCAGATTAGGGTTTGTTTAGACGTACGACTCGTCCACCACATCCACCGCCGCCTCCCCTTCTTTTTCTTCCTGTCTACTGTTCACGTCCAGCCCGTCGCCCCAGTCCAGCCGCGTATGGCCGCCACTCTCTGCAACTCGCATGTGAGCCCGCGCATCCGTCGCCGGCCGCTCGCCGCAAGTCCGGCCGCCGCCCGCCGCCACCTAGACGCCGGTCTTCTCTCCTCCGACGTGATTCTGTTTCCTGTGGTGCACGAGCAAGCTTCTGTTTCCTGTGATTTTGATTCGATTGGTTGCTGATTGCTGAGTACCTCTGTTTCCTGTGACTACGATTCAATCGGTTGCTGATTGCTGAGAAAAAAACAAAAAAAGCAAAAAAAAATCTCGCTGTCCGGTGATCTTTGATGGCACCAATTATCCTGATTTTGCTGCTTTCATGCGCATTCATATGCGTGGTCTCCGTTTGTGGGGTGTGATTTCCAGCGAGGTCTCCTATCCGCCGTGCCCCATTGTTCCTGTGGTCCCTACTCTACCGACTCCACCAGTTGTTGTTGCCGATGCTCCTCAGGCTGTCAAGGATGCCGCCAAGAAGGCGGAGGATGAGGCCGTTGCTACATATTCCTGACAGACACATGAGTATTCTGACGATCTAGCAGCCTACCACCTGGGTCTGACTGCTTATACTCAATGGATAGATGATGATGCTTGTGTTGTAGCTGTTCTTACTTCTAGCGTTCTCTCGCAGTTTGCGTCTGAGTTCATGAGTCTTGGTACTGTTGCTGCCATGTGGGATCACCTTCGCCAGCGTTATCAGCCGTCAGGGGATGTTCTCTATCTGTCTGTGGTTCGCCAGGAACATGAGCTCAAGCAAGGTGACTATACTATTGACCAGTTTTATACTCACAGTGTTGCTGTATGGCGTCAGCTGGATTCTCTCCGCACGGCTGTTTGTGGTACCTGCCCGTGTTGTGAGACGGTGCGTTCTGACTTGGAGTTTCATCGCGCCTTCGAGTTCTTATCTCGGCTCCACAAGGAGTTCGAGCCCCGACGTGCTAACCTCCTTGCTCGTGGTCGTATCTCTATCTCTGAGGTGCTGTCTAACCTTCGTGCTAAGGAGACTCGTCTACGTGCCGCCGGTTTGCTTGAGGTTCCTCCAGTGCTTGCTGCTCGAGGTCCTCCATCGTCGCTTGCTCCCTCGACTCCCTCGCGGTCCACTGCTCCACTGCTACCCACTCCCCAGAGTCATGGCCAGGGTCATGGACAGGGTCGTCCACGCTATCACTGCACCTACTATGATGCTGATGGCCACTCCGAGTCTCGCTGCTATGCGAAGGAGCGAGATATGCGTCAGCAGAAGACGTCTGCTTCTCCCAGACCTCGTGCTCCTTTTGATTTCTCTGGCTCCTCTACGATTAATTTCACCGATCAGGACATTCTACGGCTCAAGAGGATGCTCGCTGCTTCAGGCTCTTCTTCGACAGGTACTGCTGGCTCAGTGACTAATTCTTCTGGCACTTCGAGACCACCACCATCCACACAGCCAGGTACGTCACCGTGGGTTCTGAATTCTGGAGCTTCTTTTCATATGACTTCCGATTCTTCCACTATGTCCTCTATCCGGCCTCTTAATTCTCCCCTTGGTGTTCTCACCATTGATGGTACTCCTATTTCTGTCTCTAGTCGGGGAACTCTCTCCACTTCTTCTTTTTTTGTTTCTGATATTTCTCATGTTCCTCGGCTTACCATGAACCTGTTTTCTGCTAGCTAGCTTACTGACTCTGGTTGTCGCGTCATTCTTGAAGCCGACTCTTGTTCTATTCAGGATCGTCGCACACGGGCATTGGTTGGGGCTGGCCCTCGCCGGCGTGATTCTCAGGGGCTTTGGGAGTTAGACAGGCTTCGTGTTCCTTCCGCTGCTACCTCGTCTGCCAATTCTCCTACTATTGTCGCCTCTGCTACCGGATCTTTTCAACAGTGGCATCATCGTCTTCGTCATCTTTGTGGCTCTCGGCTATCGTCATTAGTTCATCGTGGTCTTCTAGGGTCTGTCTCAGTAGATGTATCGTTACAGTGTCAGGGTTGTAGGATAGGTAAACAAGTTCAGTTACCCTATCCTACCAGTGAGTCTGTATTTCAGCATCCTTTCGATTTAGTTCACTATGATGTTTGGGGTCCGACTCCTTTCGCTTCGAAAGGGGGCCATCGATATTATATCATTTTTATTGATGATTTTTCTCGTTATACTTGGTTGTACTTTATGTTCCATCGTAGTGAGGTTCTCTCCATATATAAGCGCTTTGCAGCCATGGTTCTTACTCAGTTTTCTGTGTCGATTCGTGTGTTTCGTGCTGACTCTACTAGTGAGTATATCTCTAAGCACTTGCGTGGTGTTCTGGATGAGTAGGGCACCCTTGCTCAGTTCTCTTTTCCAGGTGCGCATGCTCAGAATGGCGTGGCTGAGCGTAAGCATCGTCATCTTCTTGAGACTGCTCGTGCAATGATGATCGCTGCTTCCCTTCCCCCTCATTTCTGGGCTCAGTGGGCTAAGGTTGTTTCTATATCAGCCTATCTCATCAATATTTAACCTTCTGCCGCTCTTCAGGGTGGTATTCCTCTCGAGCATCTCTCTGGTCATCCACCTGATTAATCGGTGCTTCGTTTGTTTGGTTGCGTTTGCTATGTTCTTCTTGCTCCTCATGACCGTACCAAACTGATCGCTCAGTCCATTGAGTGTGTTTTTCTTGGATGCAGTGATGAGCATAAGGGCTATCGGTGTTGGAATCCTGTTGGTCGTAGGATGCACATTTCTCGTGATGTTACTTTTGATGAGTCGCGTCCTTTCTACCCGCGCCCCTCATCCTCGTCTTTCTCGGTGGAGGACATATCTTTTCTATTGTTTCCTCACACACCACCTTCTATTCATATTGATCCTCCCCCATGCCCCGTTCTTGCTGATGCTTCCCCTTCCCCATCACCATCCTCCTCGCCACCCCGTACTTCTCATTCCTCTTTTGCCCGTCCACCCACCTCCTAATTTTCTTCCTTTCCCTTTTATTATACTCGTCACTCTCATGCCCCCAGATGCTTCCTCTAATGGTTCTCCCTCTGATGCGCCTTCTTCCTCTGATGAGATGACTCCTTCTCTTCCTACTCGCTATCGTCGTCCACCTGATCGCTACTCTCCTAGTCACTATGGTCTTTCTGTTTCCCTTGAGCTGACTTCTTATCGTGATGCTGTCCACCGTCCTGAGTGGCAGCTTGCCATGGCCGAGGAGATTGCTGTGCTTGAGCGTACTGGCACATGGGATCTTGTCTCTCCTTCTCCCGGTGTCCGTCCCATTACATGCAAGTGGGTCTACAAGATTAAGACTCTCTCGGATGGATATCTTGAGCGCTACAAAGCGCGTCTTGTGGCTCGTGGCTTTCAGCAAGAGCAGGGTCGTGATTATGATGAGACGTTTGATCTGGTGGCCCATATGAGTAATGTGCATACTCTTCTTGTCATGGCCTCTGTTCGCCACTGGTACGTGTCTCATCTTGATGTTCAAAATGCCTTTCTCAATGGTAAGTTGCGTGATGAGGTTTACATGCAGCCTCCTTTAGGGTACTCTGTCCCTGATAACATGGTTTGTCGTTTTCGGCGCTCTCTTTATGGCCTAAAACAGGCTCCTCGTGCCTGGTTTGAGCGTTCCGCCTCTATGGTGACTCCTGCCGGTTTCTCCCCTAGTGCTCATGACCATGCACTATTTGTTCACACTTCTCCTCGTGGACACACTCTTCTACTCCTCTATGTTGACGACATGATCATCACCGGTGATGACTCTGAGTATATTGCCTTTGTTAAGGCCCGTCTTCGTGAGCAGTTTCTTATGACTGATCTTGGTCCTCTTCGCTACTTTCTTGGGACTGAGGTTTCCTCCACTTCTGATGGATTTTATATCTCCCAAGAAAAGTATATCCAGGATCTACTTACTCGTGCTGCTCTTGGTGATGAGCGCACCGTTGAGACTCCTATGGAGCTCAATGTCCAGCTCCGCGCTTCTGATGGTGATCCTCTCTCTGACCCGACACGCTATCGTCATCTTGTTGGGAGCCTTGTCTATCTTGCTGTCACTCGCCCAGATATTTCCTATCCTGTTCATATTCCGAGTCAGTTTGTATCTACTCCCACTTTGGTTCACTATAGTCACCTCCTTCGTGTTCGTTGCAATCTTCGTGGCACACAAACACATCATCTACTCTTCCCTCGTTCCTGCTCCTTACAACTCCAGGCCTACTCTGATGCTATGTGGGCTAGTGATCCTTCGGATCGCGGCTCACTTTCTGCCTACTATGTGTGAAAGAACATGTGGGCCCCCATGTGTGGTTTTGGTAATTAATGAAAATCTTTATGGACTAATGTGTGTATTAAGTTATACTTGTAGGATTTGTCCATTGGCATCACTTGGAGCATGTGGTGGCTTCAAGGTCGATGAAATGAGAAGAAGATGCATTGCGCAAGCTCAAAATGCACCATCTATAGAAGATCTCATGTTTGATGCTTGCCGTTCTCAGTGATCATGGATCGATGATGAGGAATTAAGAAAGGCGTTCCATCTTGAGAAGGGCAAGATCGTCTACATCGAGCTCAAGTGGAATGCTCAAGGCAAAGGTATAATATTGATAGGTTTTCCCTTTTGCCGGTCTCATATTGTTAGTAGGAGACCGGGTTTAGGATAGATAATCGTACTATCAAGAGGGGCTCTCGAATGAGTAACTCGGTCACATCGTTCGGAGAGAGCTCAAACCTTTGCATATTTGCATCATCATATTTGGTTGTTATTTGGTCTTATCCATGTGAGGATATAGAGCTTGTGGTAATATCCATAACAAGCTCTTGTTCATCAAAATCGGATCTTCCGTTTGTATCTTGTTACGATTTTGATCTTGGCGGCTTTTCAGTTTCTCACCAAGTGAGGTATATCACATTATTATACATGATACATTCTCACTTGGTGATAACCAATATTTTCACCTTTCATAGGGTAGCTCATGTCGTCCTTTTTCCAACGCAATTGGAATAGGGTCGATCGGAGTTACCAAAGTTATAGAGGTTTGAATTTTCCTAGGTACCAAAATGCGGTAGTACCGCATTTTAGTACCTAGCGCGGCTGTAGGTTTTGACAAGTTGCCAAATGTCACTGCCCTCATAGGTACCAAAATGCAGTAGTACCACATTTTAGTACCTAGCACGGCAGAAGGTTTTTGACAAGTTTCCAAAAGCCACTGCCGGGCTAGGTACCAAAAAGAGGCAGTACCGCATTTTAGTACCTAGGACGGCAGAAGGTTTTTTACTTCGTCATTTGGATATATACTACCTTGATGGACTATGATGTTTCTTTGCATGATCTTGTAGAGGTTGTTTTCCTCTTCGAAACGAGCCCAAGATCATCGAAATCAGAGTCCGGATGCAAAAGTTATGGCTGTTTTAGTTCTGTGATGACCGGTAGTACCAGACCAGGATCCGGTAGTACCGGGGTACGGTAGTACCGCATTTTGGTACCGGGGAGCGCAGAGAAAAATGCGTTTGGAGCCCCAGGAACCCCAGGAAATGTCCGGTAGTGCCGGGAAAGTCCGGTAGTACCGGGAAAAAGTCCGGTAGTACCGGGAATCACGTTTTTGGGCTGCAACGGTTGGATTTTGGAGGGACCTATATAAGGGGCTTTCTTCCCCAATGGTTCCTAAACTATTATTGCAAGTTTTCCCCTCCATTGTTGACCTTCTTGAGCGTGCTTCCTCTCAATCCCTCCTATGATTCTTGCATATTCTTGAGGGTTTGAAAGAGGAGATCTAGATCTACAATCCCACCAATCAATCTCTCCTCTAAGTGAGGGGAACATATTGGGATCTAGATCTTGGAGTCTTTTGTGGATTTCCTCCATTGTTCTTCCTCTCTTATTCCCTCATAAGCTTTTGTAGCTTTGGTGGAATTTTGGAGAGAAGGATTTAGCACTTCTTGTGTCCTTGCCATTGCATTTGGTGCATCGGTTTGTGTTCTCCTCGGAGGATTTGGTTTGAGTTACTCATTGGAGCTTGTCCCTCTTGGGTTCTTGGAACCCTAGACGGTTTTGTGTTCTTGGTGGCGTTGTGTCCTTGGTGGAGTTTGTTGGGAGCCTCCAATTAAGTTGTGGAGAAGTGCCCCAACCTTGTGAGAGGTTCCGGTTGCCACCAACAAGTGCATCGATAGTGGAAGTGTGGATCAATCCCGTTGGGGTGAGATTCACTGGAGAATAAGGGAGGCCTTTTGTGGCGTTGGTGGTTTGATACCACCTCCTCTCCAAACGAGTCGTACTCCATGTTGGGAGGAACTCGGTAAAATATCGTTGTCCCCGCGTGCCTCGGTTATCTCTATACCCGAGTTCTTTACTTATGCACTTTACATTGTGATAGCCTTCGTGCTTGAAGTAATATATATCTTGCTATCACTTTGTTGCTTGTATTGCTTAGCATAAGTTTTTGGTGCACATAGGTGAACCTTAGTTGTTTCTAGGTTGTGCTTAACAAAGTAAACACTAGTTTTATTCCGCCTTTGTTGAGCCACTCTAGGAAAAGTTTTAATCGCCTATTCATGCCCCCTCTAGGCGACATCTGTATCCTTTCAATTGGTATCAGAGCCCGGTCTCTCATTTTAGGCTTCACTGCCTTGAGAGTAAAGATGTCGGCTAGAGGATTAGTGCACAATGACATGTTCACATTCGATGGCACAAATTATGATATATGGAAAAATCGCATGCTCATTCATTTTTGGGACATGGACCCAAATTTGGAGCGTATTGTAGATATAGGTTTTTCTCCTCCTATGGATTTCAAAAATCTATCTTGTGAGGATGAGAAAAACTTATATCTCGATGCTCAAGCTTCTAATGTGCTTGTTAATGCTTTGAGCTATGTAGTTACATCTTCAATCATTCCTTTTTGGAGCGCTCATGATTTATGGACAAAACTTCATGATAAATATATTGTGTCCAACATTACTGAGGATGATTGTGTTGCTTCCACTTCTGGTCAAGATGAGTTCTCACCCTCTACCACTTCACCAACATGTGACTTTTCACAAGGTAATGATATGGTGAGCGGTGATAGAAATTGCAATATGGATAGTGTGTTCACTATTTGTAATCCCTCATATCTATCTAGTTGCAATGATCTATCTTTGAACCTTAACACTTCTAGCACTCAAGATTCCTTACATGTTTGTGTTAATAGTCCTTGCATATCATGTAGAAATGACTTGAATAAATCTCATGATGATATGCTCATGTTGTCTTGTTGCCATGATAAAAATGCTTCTATTTCCTCTATTGCTTGTGTTGCTAACCATGTAGAGGAAAATGAAGAACCTATGGGCCTAGACATGGTCTTGAATGAAGCCACAAATGTAATCTCATCTTCACCTTCTTCCGGTACCCACTTATGCCTTATGGCTAGGGATTCAAAGGTAACTCCTACTTTGGAACCTATTACCTCTTGTGATGAGGAGGATGTGGATAATGTGGAAGAAGATATTGATATTGATGATTTATATGAAAAGGGTGAGATTGTTTATCGTGCCCTTGTTAAAAAGGATATTTCTTGCTCTAACTTTGTTGAAATCTTGGACTTTGCTATTAAGAGAAAATAACATATTGATAAGTTAGAAACACAAATTCAGGTGCATGATAACAACTTTGATAAAATGGGTAGTCTTGAGCGTGAGTATGCTAATGAAGTTGCACAACTAAAGGACTCCCTTGAAGAAGAACAAACCACCAAAGAATCTCTTGAGGAGACTTTTACTCTAGAATTATCTAGAGTAAAGGAATACCATGATAGAGAACTTGCGGTGGCAAACTCCTTCAAGATTAAAAATGATGAACTTGAAGGTGCTTATGCTAAACTCCTTGAGGATTTTAAGCACCTCAAAAATGGCTCTAGGGTCATCAAGGGTGAGCTCATCAAACTCACCGAATCACATGAGCAACTTAAAGCTTCATATTCAAAAGAGCTTACCAAGTTGCCCTCACCTCTTACTAATACTGATGATGCTTGTGCTACTAACTCCATTTATTGTGAAGCATCTATTTGGAAGGAGAATGTTGAGCTAAAAGCTCAACTTGCTTTGCTAACGATCAACTGTGGGAAATTAGAATAAATTCATGTTAAGCTCTCGAGCTCGCATGAGGATCTTCTAGTATCCCATGGTAGGCTAAAGTTAGCTCATGAGGCCATTGTGTCAAAGGTAACATCGAGTGGGCCTCATGTGGACATTAGCACTATATCTACTCCAAGTGTAATATTGCCATGTGCTAGTCCTTGCAATTCATCATCTCACAACCATGCTATATCTCGTGATGAATTACATTCCATGCCTTGTTGCTCTAACAATGTAGCATCTACTTCCTCTGGTGTCTTTGTTAAAACTAACCATGTAGAGGAAATCAAAAATCTCAAGGCTGAAGTCACTTCTTTGAAGAATGACTTGAAAAAGGGTCATCAAGGGAAGGTCGCACTCAACAAAATCTTGAGTGTGCAAAAATCCCCCAATGACAAGAGTGGGCTTGGATTCAACTCCAGTGTCAAGAAAAAGTCCACTATCAAGTTGAAGCACAAGGACAATAAGAAGAATGGCCAAGATCAAGTCAAGAATCCGGCCAACATTGTTTGCTTCAAGTGCAAGGAAGAAGGGCACCATGTTAGATCTTGCCCATCGAAGAAAAAGCCTCCTAGTGTGAAGCAACAAGGGAAGCGGCCTCAAGTTCCACCTCAAGTTATTAATGGGCCTCTTCCTAAGAAGACTACTCGAGCTCTTCCTCGAGTTGTCGCTTCACCTAAGAAGAAAGATGGAAAGAGTAGAACTTGTTACATATGCCGTGAGAAGGGGCATATTTCTTCCGCGTGCACTATTGGTAACTCCTCATCCCATCCTATCTTGATTGATGATTCTTATTATCTTTGTAAGGATGAGGTTGGCAATGTGTTTGCCAAATTTGTTGGTGCTCAATGTGGGTTCAAGAAAAGAACCATTTGGGTTGCCAAGCCTATTATGACTAACCTCTTAGGACCCAACTTGGTTGGGGACAAACAAGCCAAAACTTGATCAATAGGTATTGTTGGAGGGCATTGGAGTCTTGGCTACATTATGAAGAATTGAGGGATCTTCATTATTATATTTGTCAAGCCAAGTCATGTGGATTATATTGCTCCTATTATATTTCCAATGTTCCTCCTTGCGGTAACATATGCTTAACTCATTTCATTGAAAGTTACTCGCCCCCTTGTGCATGTGTTGTTTTTGTATCCTCCATGCTTTTGTACATGTTGTGCCTTCCACTTAATTATCTTGAGGTATAAAGCTTATTTGTGTATGATTAGGTGGCACACCATGTATGTGTGTTTCTTGTCTTTGAGCCTTTCTTGATTATATATGATATCTTATTTGGCTCTTGTGAGAGATTAATGGATTATACCATTTTGGGGGAGTATTATGCTTGGACATTCCACAATCCTAAAAATGTGTGTACATGAGGAATACCACCTAGTATTTATATTGGATTATTGTCTAGTCTCTATGTGGTATAATTCTCATGTGAAATTTAAGTTTTATAATGTCCATTAATTATCTCTATTTGTATCCTTTTGCCTCGTGGAGGTTTTATGGTAGTATCACATTATGGGGGAGTCATATGCTTAGTGCATATTACAAATCCTAGAAAATGTGAATATTCGAGGTTGTGTCACTTAGAATTGATATTGATAATTATCTAGCTCCTATGTGACACATGTGCTCATACAAGTTCCAATTTGCTTGAATGCCTTTATTGCTCATATTTTGGATCTTGTTTATGAGAGTGCTTCTTGGTATGTGTTTCCTCATATTTAGATATATATATCCGTATGGAAACCATTTGCTTCAAGTTACTCTAATCACTAGTGATTATGTGACAATTGGAAGCTACCAAGAATCTTGTTCGAAGTATCATGCCTAATTCTTATATTTTGTTATATGCTTCTTGTTGTGACTATGATCTTGGATATCCATGCAAGCTACCTTGGGAAAATTATTCCCAATATTTCTTGTCCTTGGACAATGAGTACTATATTTATGGTAGAATTTATTGATCATATTCACTTTGGCCTTTGCTCAATCTTGTCCTATCTTTGGCCAAGTAAATATTTTGTGTGCTCCCATGTATTCCTTGCTACATTTGGATACTTTTACTTTTCTTGGTATCCTCTTGTGTTTTATTTATTGTAGTTACTAGTGATGATCCCATTTGTGTGCATTTTGCATTCAAAAGGAAAATCCTATATAATGCACTATCCATGGGGGAGCTCTCCTATATTATTTAGAACACTCGTATTTATGCTTCTTTGTTTGATCCATATCGGGTTTTATGTGCTTGGAACCTCAATATTTTCGTTTTGGTATTTGTGCCATTATGAGAAGTTTGGGGAGTTTGGTTTCTTGTTGGAACCTTGCTATTTTTTGGAGTTGGTTTTGTCTCACTCCTTGTTTCATGATTTGACCATTTTAGAATGAGATAAATCCTTGAGCATTTTTATTTCTATCTATCTTTTTCTCTTTTGGCTTTAGCTTAGTTCATTTGTTGAACTTGTGACCTTTCATGTGTTGGATTGGTTCTTTGATACAATTTGGAAATCGTTTGTCATGTCACACTCTTGTGTGTGCAATCTCGATTTACTTTGTGTTTTTTTGTTTGTTCAAATTGTATCTCCGTTTTGGTTCTTGAAAGCTTTATGCATGCATATTTACTATATGTTTATATTATGGCATGCTTGCTTTCTTTGATCCAATATATAGGGGAAACTCCACCAAATCCCATCGGCTAAGTTGTGCATGAAATTCAATTTCATATCAATATGCACATATTTATGTGGAGTCTCTCCTATGTATTGTAGTTGCACTAACTACATTGGACCCAATAAGTTTGGGGACCATTTTGTACTTAAATGTGTTTTAGGTACATTGGAGATAGATTGGATGGTTGTCTCTCAATTTTGAATAAATGATGCATACATGAAAATTGGAGGCAAGATATAGGATGTTCAACGAATTCATATCTTCTACATCCTACCAATTATATCTCGGTAACAAGTATCTCTTTCTCATGCTCATATATCTTGATTCCAACCGTTTGTCGGTTGCCTTCTAGCATGAATTTTTGTTATTGTATTTATTGTTGTATCTATATCCATGGTATTAAGAGAACTCTCTATTGTATATGTGTATAAGTTGAGATGAGTGCATATAATTGGGACTATACAAAATCATGCATGTGATCCATCAATCCCAAATATGTCAATCTAGCAATTTTATTTCCTATCTTTTCCTCAACTTCTCTCATGTGCAATAGTGAGATTTTGCTAGTTGTTTATTCCTTGTGTTATTTGTTGCCTTTCTCCATATATTCCAACTTTCTTCTTTTCCCTTGGTGATAGTTGTAGTATATGTAGTGTGTTGGTGTTTGAAGTTCATTAATGTACAATAAGATATATTTGAGCCTTTGGCCATGCTTTGAAGCAAAAATCTTATTGATATATGTTATGACTTCATTTTTTTGCCTTTTATGTGATTTCTTGTATGTATTCTTTATGTGTGCATATTTCTTTGTTGGCATATGTCTTTGTGATATTTTCCACTTAGAGACATATACACATATGAGAAGATAATTTTAGTTGATTTTTAATCCTTGGAGACCACCTTTCTATTCCTTTTGATTTTTTGGTGGCTTCCAAATTTAATTTCCTATGAGTGCTTGTTCCTCTTGTTTGCATCTTTGGGCACTCATATTTACTCTCTCATGCCTTGTATTTTTAAATGAACTTGGATGAGTGAGGATTCCATGATTATGCACATTGTTCCCAAATACAATTCTCATAATTGGTGCATTATCTTTGGGGAGCTCATCTAATTCATTTAATAATGCTCATTTGTCTTCCCTCTCATTTATT
Source organism: Avena sativa (assembly GCA_916181665.1). NCBI lineage: Eukaryota > Viridiplantae > Streptophyta > Magnoliopsida > Poales > Poaceae > Avena > Avena sativa. The sequence continues at coordinate 184,830,304 of OV702284.1, read as the reverse complement.
GTGCCTTAAATGTTTATGGTGGAGTGAGGATTCCATATTTGTGCATTTTTGTATTTAATTACAACGATTCTAAAGTGTGCACAAATATTAGGGAGCTTCTCTATTTTATTTAAGCATTTATTTGATCTTTCATTTGTTGTGTTTTAAATGTTTGTGGGGGAGTGAGGATTCCATATTTGTGCATTATGTATTATAATGCATTTATTATTGGGGAGCTTCTCTATTTGTTATTTAAAACACTCTTTTGCTCATATCATAATATCTTGTTGTTTCCTTTTGGACTCATTTGTTGTTTTCAATTGGTTTGTCGGACCTTGTAATTGCTTGCATCATTTGCTGATGCCTCTTTTTTTATTTCTTTTGGCAATCTTTGGGTCCTCGATATAGTCCTACTTCCTCCCAAGTATTCATCATTGGATATGTGCGAATGCACACCTTTGGAGGATTTATCACTATATTGGCCTTCTAGAACTTGTCACCCATTTCGGCAATCGATGCCAATGGGGGAGAAATTTTAGAGGGTTTAAGGAAAATGGTTTATGCTTTGAGTTTGTTCTTAAGCATTTGCCTTTCATGCTCTTGCATCTTTGTTGTTGCTTAGCATGTGGTCTATATAGAGGAAACTCCACCAATGATAATGATTGGCAATATATGCAATGAAATTCAAGTTCATCACACATGCATAGTATTATGGGCGAGTTTGCTCTATATATGGTGGTGGTACCAATATCACATACTTATGTAGTACTTGATATTGGTGTTACCATTTTACTCATTAATATTCCTTATATAAACCCTCTTAAATGTATTGTCATCAATTACCAAAATGGGGGAGATTGAAAGAACATGTGGGCCCCCATGTGTGGTTTTGGTAATTAATGACAATCTTTATGGACTAATGTGTGTATTCAGTTATACTTGTAGGATTTGTCCATTGGCATCACTTGGAGCATGTGGTGGCTTCAAGGTCTATGAAATGAGAAGAAGATGCATTGCGCAAGCTCAAAATGCACCATCTATAGAAGATCTCATGTTTGATGCTTGCCATTCTCGGTGATCATGGATCGATGATGAGGAATTAAGAAAGGCGTTCCATCTTGAGAAGGGAAAGATCGTCTACATCGAGCTCAAGTGCAATGCTCAAGGCAAAGGTATAATCTTGATAGGTTTTCCCTTTTGCCGGTCTCATATTGTTAGTAGGAGACCGGGTTTAGGATAGATAATCGTACTATCAAGAGGGGCTCTCGAATGAGTAACTCGGTCACATTGTTCGGAGAGAGCTCAAACATTTGCATATTTGCATCATCATATTTTGTTGTTATTTGTTCTTATCCATGTGAGGATATAGAGCTTGTGGTAATCTCCATAACAAGCTCTTGTTCATCAAAATCGGATCTTCCGTTTGTATCTTGTTGCGATTTTGATCTTGGCGGCTTTTCGGTTTCTCACCAAGTGAGGTATCTCACATTATTATACATGATACATTCTCACTTGGTGATAACCAATATTTTCACCTTTCATAGGGTAGCTCATGTCGTCCTTTTTCCAACGCAATTGGAATAGGGTCGATCGGAGTTACCAATCAAAAGTTATAGAGGTTTGAATTTTCCTAGGTACCAAAATGCGGTAGTACCGCATTTTAGTACCTAGCGCGGCAGTAGGTTTTGACAAGTTGCCAAATGCCACTGCCCTCCTAGGTACCAAAATGCGGTAGTACCACATTTTAGTACCTAGCACGGTAGAAGGTTTTTGACAAGTTTCCAAAAGCCACTGCCGGGCTAGGTACCAAAAAGCGGTAGTACCGCATTTTAGTACCTAGGACGGCAGAAGGTTTTTTACTTCGTCATTTGGATCTATCCTCCCTTGCTGGACTATGATGTTTATTTGCATGATCTTGTAGAGGTTGTTGTCCTCTTCGAAACGAGCCCAAGATCATCGTAATCGGAGTACGGATGCAAAAGTTATGGCTGTTTTCGTTCTGTGATGACCGGTAGTACCGGACCAGGATCCGGTAGTACCGCATTTTGGTACCGGGGAGCGCAGAGAAAAATGCGTTTGGAGCCCCAGGAACCCCAGGAAATGTCCGGTTGTACCGGGAAAAAGTCCGGTAGTACCGGGAATCGCGTTTTTGGGCTGCAACAGTTGGATTTTGGAGGGACCTATATAAGAGGCCTTCTTCCCCAATGGTTTCTAAACTATTCTTGCAAGTTTTCCCCTTCATTGTTGACCTTCTTGAGCTTGCTTCCTCTCAATCCCTCCTATGATTCTTGCATATTATTGAGGGATTTGAAAGAGGAGATCTAGATCTACAATCCCACCAATCAATCTCTCCTCTAAGTGAGGGAAACATATTGGGATCTAGATCTTGGAGTATTTTGTGGATTTCCTCCATTGTTCTTCCTCTCTTATTCCCCCATAAGCTTTTGTAGCTTTTGTGGAATTTGGGAGAGAAGGATTTGAGCACTTCTTGTGTCCTTGCCATTGTATTTGGTGCATCGGTTTATGTTCTCCTCGGAGGATTTGGTTTGAGTTACTCATTGGAGCTTGTCCCTCTTGGTTTCTTGGAACCCTAGACGGTTTTGTGGCCTTGGTGGCGTTGTGGCCTTGGTGGTGTTTGTTGGGAGCCTCCAATTGAGTTGTGGAGAAGTGCCCCAACCTTGTGAGAGGTTTCGGTTGCCACCGACAAGTGCACCGATAGTGGAAGTGTGGATCGATCCCGTTGGGGTGAGATTCACCGGAGAATAAGGGAGGCCTTTTGTGGCGTTGGTGGTTTGATACCACCCCCTCTCCAAACGAGACGTACTCCATGTTGGGAGGAACTCGGTAAAATATCGTTGTCCCCGCGTGCCTCGGTTATCTCTATACCCGAGCTCTTTACCTATGCACTTTACATTGTGATAGCCTTCGTGCTTGAAGTAATATATATCTTGCTATCACTTTGTTGCTTGTATTTCTTAGCATAAGTTGTTGGTGCACATAGGTGAACCTTAGTTGTTTCTAGGTTGTGCTTAACAAAATAAACACTAGTTTTATTCCGCCTTTGTTGAGCACTCTAGAAAAAGTTTTAATCGCCTATTCACGCCCCCTCTAGGCGACATCTGTATCCTTTCAATGTGTTTCTTGGTGGTTCTCTTATTGCATGGAAGACGAAGAAATAGACTGCAGTTTCCCGTTCGAGTGTAGAGGCTGAGTTGCGAGCTATGGCTCTTTTAACTGCTGAGGTGACTTGGTTGCGGTGGTTACTTGCTGATTTTGGTGTCTCCGTTACAACACCTACTACTGTCTTGTCTGACAGTACAGGTTCTATCAGTATTGCACGTGACCCGGTAAAGCATGAGCTTACCAAGCATATCGGTGTTGATGCTTCTTTTGTGCGTGCTAGTGTGCAGGATCAGGTTATTACGTTCCAGTATGTGCCTTCAGAGTTATAGTTGGCAGATTTCTTTATGAAGGCCCAGCCTAAAGCACAGCATAGTTTCTCTCTCCAAACTCAGTGTTGTGGATCCCCCATGAGTTTGAGGGGGCCTATTAGAGAGATATTTGTATATTATATTTTCTCCAGATTAAGGGGCTTCCTGCATATATACACATGTACATGTACTATATATTGTGGCCTTTGGTCCCTCTAAAATACAAGTCGTTATTCCTCCAACAACGTAGACCGGGGTGATACGGCTCCTCAGCGGCGCCCGTCCTCTGGATCTCTCAAACACCTCCAACGCTACCAACACAAGTCTCATGGATCGTTGTCAGAGAGTTGTTATGTTTTCCTTTCCGTAATCCGGCTCATTCATCAATAAAGTGACACACATATGGAGCTGGTGTTTTGGCTCACGGTGCAAATGAACCTATTGTGAAAAAAATATAAAGAATAAATTTTGAAATATCAACAAAAATGAAAGAAAATTTTGAGTGTACATATTGTTTGTGTTCATACACAACTTTTCAAAGAAAAGAACATTTTATGTGACTTGTGTAATGAGACACAAATTTGTCTAGAAATAATCATGTTGGAGCATCTGAATTTGTCTTTTTACTCGGAACATAAAAAATATTACTTTTCCCAAAAATATGTGTGTGAACATAGAATGTCCACATGTACATGTGCATATTTTTCTGAATTTTTGAGATTTTGGAATATATTTTCAAACAATGGGTTTATTTGTAGTCATGAGCCGAATTGGATTTCCAACATATCTAGTGTAGATATAGGGTTCGAAACTAGCCTTGCTCCGGGGTTCCAAATCAACCCAAAAGAATGCTAAAAGTCCCACAACAACTAGTTTCCTATAATAACTAGAAAAACTAGATATGAACGCACACAACATAGGAAATCTGTGGGAATACCAGGCAAAACAAACACACATCAGATCAAGCTCAAGCAAGTCTAATGAACAAGTATTTGGAAGATAAGCGACTAATTATTTTAATCAAATGTCATTTTTTGATCAGAATACCTCCTTTGTCTCTCAAGCCCTAGTTAAGATACTTCTCCTGGAAACCAACCAAGAGAAAACCTTAACCATGGAAGGAACCTAAATTTTCCACAATTTGTTATCACTTTTTGGTAAATTAATATGTAATTGTTCATAAAAGGATTTGACAGAGAACCCCTTAGTTTGATTTGGTATCCAAATAAGTTGATTAGTTTCATCACTTAATGAAATCTCTATGATCATTTCATTTAAATTTACCCACATTTCTAAATAAGCACCCTAGAGGGATCTAGCCATAGTGATTTGTTGTAGTAGTAATGGCATACGATCTTTGAACTTCTCAGCTCATGTGCAGTCACCCATCCATTTATGTTACCCCCGATTTCTCATATGAATTATGCCCTCCCCCCGTGGTAGATGTTTTTTGTTGTCAACACTTAAGTTTCTTACCCATCATATCTTTGGCTGTTTTTCAATGTTTATTAAGAATTATGACAAAGTCAACAAGAATTCCTAAATAAGGCGAGACATTGAACCAGGTTTGCAAGTTAAAATGTCTTCATAATGCTCAATGTTATCCTTAACTGATCAAAAAAATATCACTTATGTGGAAATTGATTAAATGAGATAGTTGTTCAAACAAGTAGAGAATAAATTTAAGGGTCCCAACATTTTCCTCAAACTCTTTCGGGAGGAGTAATGCATATCTGCACATTGCCGTTTTCTTTCAATTTGAGGGCCAAACCAACCAAGATTCCCATATCCCGGGCTTGATGAATCAAATATGCAAGAGAGTCAACAACTATATTGAATAACAACGGATGGTTAACTTTTAAAGTTATATGTAGGATTTATCCCAATTTTGTCTCACTCGGATTATACTAAATAACTAGAAAAATGTCCGTGCGTTGCAACGGGAGAAAAAGTTAGGACACGAAACATAAATTCCTATTGCCATATCAGGACACCAGGCTAGATGACACATGGCACAATGATAGTGTGATTTTTTCTTACATTGTGGACATAATTATAATATGCTCGTGGTTCATATGAATGTTATATTATATATATCAATATAAGTAAAGACTACTATAAAGATAGTCGCATTGATGTTTTCTTCTCTCCAGATTTAAATCTCTATTTAGGGAGAAGGCCGTCGTGTAAGTATTGATTAGCATACTCAGTCGATCAGACGGAAATGAGTTCACGACACGACGATCTAGGCTTGGTCAACCTAAAATTTTAGAAACTTGGGTAGTACGACCTAAAACTCATAAGCGAGAATTGCTCTATCAATCACCATCTAATTGAGACATATCTTTTATATTTTTTCAAATCCGAATGTTCAGTATTTTCTATAAGTTAGTGTATAAATAGGGTAAGAATTTTTTTGTGTAAAAAAATAAGAAGCCAAGATCACATTGTGGACAGTGTGCCTAGTGGTGCGTTGAACTGCAGGGGATGTCAGTGTGAGTCAAGACAAGATAAGAAATCCACTGTTGACCGGCTCCTTCAGAACTGCATCTATATCCCTGTTTTTGTTTTGCCGAAAGACTGTAAGTATAACTGACAGACTCGCAGTCTATCATTTTCTTTTGTTCTATACATCAATCGCATGAAAGTTATTAACTTGGATTACTCTGTACTTGCACGTACTTGCACGCGTGCGCTTCTCTTTGTTCCTCAAAGCAGGCAAAATAACCCAGCTGCCTCGCACCGCCGCATCTAACTTGTATCGAGGTGTGCTATTTCAAGCTCCACCTCCGATGAGACAAGCACCAATTCATGCCTCGCTACCCTGCCGCAAGACAGGCTCGACCATCCCAGTAGCTGTAGACTATAGCCTGTGGTCTCACCTTTATCATATTTTCCAAATTCTCTTTCCCCTGACTCTCAATCTCTCCCAAAATTATAAATTGGACACCGAATTTGGCATAAAATCAAGTTAAACTCCAACCACCTATCCCGTACACTCCAGCCTCATCGTCAGCCCCGTTAGTGAGGCGACCGTCGTTGTCCCCTCCTCTCCCTCGCTCAGCACATGCGCACGCAACCCCGCCGCCAGTCATGCCGCACCCTGCTCCGCCCCAGTTGCGTGCAACCCCTGCCACCATGCTCCAGCAGCCGGGCCGCCGCCGACGCTAGTGGCCGAACATGTAGAAAAGGGCGTCCTCATAGTCTTGGCCGCCGCCAAACCCGCATCAGCCTTCCTGTGAGGCCTCCATCGGGAGGTGGTTGAGCCCCCGACATCGACGCCCGTCCTCACCGCGCCATGGCGCCGCCTGTCTCCCCTACCTCCACATTGAGCCCAGGAGTTCCCCATCGACCTCCTTGTCCCTAGCCGCCCGCTCGCGTGCTTCCGCCGCCGGCTGCCCCACCTAGCGGCGCTCCCTTCTCCCTGACCTGCATCCAACTATCTCTGTCACCGTCTCTCACGGACGGGGACTCTGTATCGCACCCTGCCCAAGGAAAGAGGAAACAAATATTTTGACTTGGCGGTGGCAGATGTTGTAAATACTCCAAACTATTAGGGGCAAAAGGGTCAAATCCGGGCAGACGGAAAATTTGGCTGGTGACGAACGTCCCCAATCTTTTTAATAGTATAGATACTATAGCATAGTCACGTGATCATCATTAGTCAAAATTGGCAAACGGAAGCAAAAATGGGCTAGCCAAAAATGCCGTACACATTGCAAAGAGAGGGGTTCATGGACCGAGGGGTTGAAGTGTACTCGAGAATATGAGATCTTTTAGAGGTTATTTAGCAAAACTACCAAAACCTTCACCGTCTTGCGTCTTCCTCTTTTCTGCGCAAACTTCCGGAGCATCATCGCCACCTCCGCACCCGCGCACCGCCCAAGCTCTCCCCTCTACCGCCACGCTCCCACCCACCCCCCTACCACCACTATCAGTCTAGCACCTCCAGCTGCACAAACCCTAGCCACAGATTCCCTCTCCCGCCACCTCCCCGCATTACCGGCAGATCCACCGTCGGCAGTCCAGATCCACCCATGCGCCTCCCGGTCCTCCTCCTGCTGCTGCTCGCCGCGGCGGCGTCGGCGGCCGCCGCGAAGCTCTCTACGAGGATGGTGCACCGGCTCTCCGACGAGGCGCGGCTGGCGGCGGGGACGCACGGCGGGCTGTGGCCGCGGCGCGGGAGCGGGGGCTACTACCGGGCGCTGGTGCGGAGCGACCTCCAGCGGCAGAAGCGGCGGCTAGGCGGCAAGCACCAGCTCCTCTCCATCTCCGAAGGCGGCGGCATCTTCTCACCCGGCAACGATTTCGGATGGTGCGTCGCGCTCCCTCTGTTAGCCCGTCGAGTCTTACTACATTGCTCAGCTCTTTTACTGTTCTACCGCACTGTCAGTGCAGCAGCTTAAAATAGTTCACATGCTCCACTAGATCGAAATGATTTTGCTTGGCAGTTGGCACCGGTGATAGAGTATTGCGGCATTAGAAAACGGGAAGATACTTTGCTATGGGGCGCGTGTTTATGATAGTCCGCAGCTGTGCTTTCTAAGCTAAATGGTGTTTCTTCTGTCTCTTTGTGCAGGTTGTATTACACATGGGTGGAAGTTGGGACGCCAAACACTTCCTTTATGGTCGCATTGGATACTGGAAGTGATTTGTTCTGGGTACCCTGCGACTGTATCGAGTGTGCTCCATTGTCTGGCTACCGTGGGAGCTTGGTATGCATCCTTTTGAACTGTAACATCGTCTTAAGGTCTGTATATGCTGCATTGGGACCTGATCTGCATAAGTAACCCGAAAAATAGAAATAAATTTCTGGGTGACTTAAAGCAATAACGCAATGAGACCCTCTTATGTCTTAGTCGACGCCCTTAGCCGCTTGGTGACTCCATGTTGAGATTGGATCAGTCGGCTAGCACCATCGTCTTAGCTATAAGAAAATCTAAGTTGACTTAGGTGTATATGGTCCCAAACAATAATAGTAGTACAAATACTGGTGCATATTTCACACTCTTTTCCATAAGTGGTACTTTGCTAGCTTCCTGTATAAAATAGCGCAATCTCCAAGCAATTGATATCTGATGTAGGCGCAGCAACACCCCAAAACATAGCAAAATTCAATTTACATGAAGCTTTAAATCTCAAGTAAGAGGAATTTTCAGTCTCACAAATTTCAAACTAATTGCAAGTAACTCTGTTGTAAATTTATCGATACTATTAATCAAGATTATCCTATTTATTGATACTATTAACCAAGAGTATCATACAATGCTAACACAGTAACATGCATATAACATATCTTCATGAGAATCTTACATCAGCAGCTCTTGAGCTTTTAGCAGTGTTAATTGGTTCTATACTCTTGGTGGTTTCACTTATAAGGTCCTTGTAATGCATCTCCTCTTGCGTCCATAAACTTCTGTAAAAATGTAATGGATGCGGACAAGTGTAGAGCATGTGATTAATATCCTTGAAGGGTGAAGAAACGAATAGATTGCATGCCTGTTTTTTCTGCTACTTTATTAAAACATTCTACTGTACTAAATTTAGAACAAATTGGGCCACATAGTTCAGTTTTAGTGGTAAAGCTGCTAAAATTGCTGATGTTAGTGGAAATAGAAGCCCAAAGCTTACTGATATCATCTTCGCAGGGTAAATTACTTAAGGCATCATCCATCTACATAATGATGGAAATCAGTTTCACATATCCACTCAACTGTGCCATGTTACCACTCCACTTGTGGCTAATAAGAATGCTACAATGCCCATCCCCTTTCCCAACCACCATTAGCACCCAAATGCCACATGGTTCACCCAAGATACTCCACATAGACGATCCATCTGAGCTTCGCACCTGTATACAGCCACCACCACCGCATCAGCTTTCACTAATGGCAATAATCTGAGTAACACAGTTTGCAACTCAAGTCCAAGTGTCAGTTTGCGACATGCTTAGTGACCTATGGTAAAATTTTCTCTTGAATTTGTTGATCTTAAGTTTCTTATTACCTGATAGTCTGATTCAAATGCACAAACAAGTGGACATATACAAATCTGGAAGCAGTTTTAGCACTTATTTGCAATGATTGATTGGCAGGTGCTCCATCATATATGGAGTATCTATTATGCAGGATAGAGATCTCGGGATTTACAAACCAGCTGAATCAACGACGAGTCGGCATCTGCCCTGCAGCCATGACCTTTGCTCATTAGGTTCAGACTGTGCAACCGCAAAGCAGCCTTGCCCATACAATATCGGGTATTTTCAAGAAAATACAACCAGCTCGGGTTTGCTAATCGAGGATATTCTGCACTTGGATTCCAGGGAGAGCCGTGTACCAGTGAAAGCTTCAGTCATTATAGGGTAAGCTTCTGTACTAGCTGTGTTCACTCTTTGTGGGAGTTCTAACAAACAACATTTAGTTTCCTTTTCTGTGCTTGATTTCTGATCTGGGTAGCTGTATACTGTGTGTAACTGTAGATGCATCATATTCATTCATTCATTCATTCATTCATATAGTTGTCCCATGTCATATTCAGTGCACTCCTAGAACAAAATGGTTGGAATTACGGGTTGTGCTCTAATACTGAAGAATTAATGAATTATTAGTTTCATGAGTAGTGTTTGCTTACTGAGATTTCCAGTTTAACTAAGTTCTGGTAATTTTCTTTTCTAGCTGTGGTAGGAAGCAAAGTGGTAGCTATTTGGATGGCATTGCACCAGATGGACTACTTGGCCTTGGGATGGCAGATATCTCAGTTCCCAGCTTCCTTGCAAGAGCTGGATTAGTTCGGAATTCCTTTTCAATGTGTTTTAACAAAGATTCTGGGAGAATTTTCTTCGGCGATCAAGGAGTGCCTACCCAACAGTCGACACCATTTGTTCCTTTAAATGGAGAACTGTGAGTGCCTTGGTATGGTCGTTATTGTTCTAGTTCTGAGGTTATTTACATCTCCTCTGACATCCGTAATTTTGTTTCTTCCCAGTCAAACTTATGCCGTTAATGTCGACAAATCTTGTGTTGGCCATAAATGTTTTGAGGGGACTAGCTTCCAGGCCTTAGTTGATAGTGGAACATCATTTACAGCTCTTCCTCTAGATGTTTACAAGGCTGTTGCTATCGAGGTGAATATTTACTCCTTCTGGTAGTTCTTTGGTGGATAAATTTTGTTACTGATTCATAAATTTGCAGTTTGACAAACAAGTTAATGCCTCAAGAGTAACCCATGAAGATGATTCTTTTGAATATTGCTACAGTGTCAGGTAACTTCTGAATTCTGATTGCACTTAAGGTTGGCAATCCATTTTAAACAAATTGCACTTAAGGTTGCCACTCGTCAGGAACTAGCTAGGTTTTTTTAATATGGAATTTTCTTTTCACTTGTGTGTGATTTCAGTTCTCTGGAGATGCCAAATGTGCCAACTGTAACTCTGACTCTCGCTGCAAACAAGAGCTTTCAGGCTGTTAGTCCTACAGTTTCACGCAGTGACAAAGAGGTATTTTATTTTGTCTTGGGAGAAACAAGAGTCAAAATTAATCAGCTTAGAATGATGACAAATCATGTTCTTTGCTTTTTGTTGATTGGGTTTAGACAATCTCCTAAGATAAGACCTAGTGTATTCCCAATACCAAGTTTCTGTACGCGAACATGACTCACTCATATTTTTCTCTTCTTTCTTCGAGAGCTGACTCCAGTTATCTCGCTTACATAAAAACAGGAGTATTGATACCATAGCATGATCTAACATACTAAGGCTCTTTACAATGTGTTCAGTGCAGGAAATTGGATAGAAACAATGTTTACTAGGATACTGACAATAAGTCAATGGACAGAACATGTAAAAATAAAATATTCAGGAGCATAAGTAGAGCTATTTCCTACTCAAGGTCGAGTTATCATTTATCCTTTGACATCCAAAGCATGATTCATACATATGACACAAAACACATCTGTGTGATGAAGAAAGTAACATGGAGCAGATAATGTAGAACTGCGGTTGATTTCCAGGTCAGTGATATATTATCTCATTTGCTAATTTTCAGGGAGCAATGACCAGCTTTTGCTTAGCTGTACAGCCATTACCAGAACCTGTTGGAATTATTGGACGTAAGTGCATAAATTTAGTCTGGGTGTACTTGTTTGAATTTTCGTTGAAAAAATCTCTTACGTGGTAGTCCTTGATGCAGAGAACTTCTTGGTAGGATACCACGTTGTTTTCGACAGAGAAAACATGAATCTGGGCTGGTACCGGTCTGAATGTAAGTGAGACGAGTTAACTGGAAATTCCATCAAGTATCTTCCTATCAGTCCATGAAAAAATGTTAATTGTCATTCCTTTGTACATAGGCCATGACCTTGACAACAGCACGACGGTACCCTTGGGCCCATCGCAGCACAACAGCCCGGAGGATCCACTACCGTCGAACGAGCAGCAGACATCACCTGCCGTGACGCCTGCTGTTGCCGGCAAGGCCCCGGCCTCTTCAGGCGGAAAGGCGAATCTACATAAGCTACTTGCCAGCTCTTACTTGCTGCTGTTATTACCTTTGTCTACTGTGTTCTTTATCTCATGATTTCCCACGTGATGAACCCTAACTGATAGCCCTTGTAAATTGTATATGGCCTCTTTTTGGTTGCTCTAGAGAGATTAATAGATCGGCTCTACGTTTCTCCTTAGTTGCTTGTCATTCACTGGCGCTCAGTACCAGAGCTCCACGAATGCCACCAGAATGTAGCAGTCGTTCTTCAGTCTCGAAAGAGCAGTTGCGTTACACTGGTTTGCTGGTAACAATAACATGAGATGCACCAATAGTTTCCTTTACCAAAAAGAACAACCCTTAGAACCTACATGAAACCTTGTCGTCATAATATTCAAACTCCATCCAGCTCGAGAGGATAAGAGCGGGTCCGTGCAGTCATCCATCGATCATCGGATTACCAGGCGATGTTTCACACGCATGGGCGAATCCCTTTTTCCCATGTTGCAGCCTTGCAGGCGATTTCTTGCACCCTGCGGTGTCTGTACTGTGCTACGCTAAGCCAAAGGTCCTGGACTCCTGGCTCGGCCTACTGCAACACACAACCGAGCAGCTCCCCCTCCACTGCACGACGACATGGCCACCACCACCGCGGGCCACCCGCTCCCTCTCTCGCTTCTCGTGTTCTCTTGTCAGCCTCCACACCATCACCACCAGCAGCAACATCCCTCTCTCCTGTCCCCTCGTGCTGCCCTGCCCTGCCCTGCCCCGCCCCAAGTGCCATTGCCTTGTTCAGGTAGCCTTCATTCAAAGTTGAAACAGTTCCTTGCTCGCTCCACTCCATAGAAAGCCAGGCAATGCCGACCCATTGTGCACCCCTCCATAGCAGCAGCTAGCTTTAGTGGCTAGACTAGGCTTCTTCATCCACTTACATCTCTGTAGTTTGTTTCACTCCTCATGGGAGGCACCTTGAAGCAGCTGGTGCTCGGCCTGCTGGGAGCGGCGAGTGGAGGCCACAGGGGCAAGAAGGAGGAGAGGAGGCAGACAGTGGAGCTGAGGGTCGGGATGGACTGCGAGCGGTGCGAGCGTCAGGTCAGGAAGGCCCTCACCGGCATCACAGGTTAGTTGGTCGGTCACTTGTTGGCCCTACGCATGTTTTGCACATTATTTTCTATGCTCGTTAGCATTGTGCCCAGGACTAGTAGTAGCTTTTTGATGTCTCCTAGTACTACTACTATGCCCTGATCAATATTGTATGGCCGATTGTGTCATGTCTGCTCAATCTTTTTCCAAACCGTACGCTTGTCGCTTAAACAGAAAAGCACTTTTCTTTTTAGGGCCAAGACACTGCATTCTCTCTGTTCTAATGGAATGGTGCCATGGCGGTGCTTTCTGCCCTTTTTGCCCAAATAAGATAGAAATAAATAAACACACACACACGCACGCATTTTTGTTAACAACAACATGGCACTATTTTTGTTATTTTAGACTGATTGATGATATAGTACAGAGTAAATCTAATGCGTATTCCTCCGGTCTATATTAATTGTCTTAACTTTGTCTATATACGAATACATCTAGTCTAAATATTTATGTAAATACATACTATGAATTTAAATAAAATTAAGACCATTAATTTGAATCCAAAGGAATATCGAACTGTGGGTCAATTTATATACTCTAACTTTTAACCAGCAGGCGTGGAGCATGTGGAGGTGAACCGGAGGCAGCAGAGGGTGACCGTCACCGGCAATGTGGACCCACAGAAGGTCCTGCGGAGGGCCCGGTCCATCGGCAAGAAGGCGGAGCTCTGGCCCCAGCAGCAGAATACTGATCCTTGCTACAACGGCGCCGCCTTCATGGCCCACTACGACGGCATCGCAGCGGCCCAGGCCCAGGCCCATGAAAGGTGGGCCCCGTCTATGTACCCCAGACACGCGGACGCCATCGGCGCGGAGCAGATCACCTACCTGTTCAGCGACGAGAACCCGAACGCCTGCTTGATCATGTGATGCTACTGCGTCTCACTCACATAGATAGTTGGGATTTATGCTTTTATTAGCTAGATAGCCGTACGTAGGAGTAGTAGCTAGGAAGAGTTCAGTATCTTGGTCGAGGTCTTGGCAGATTTCCAGTTGGTTTGCTGTCGTGCATCTCGACTCGACGATCCCTGACTATCCTGCTATAGATCTTTGTATGCCGCCAATGTATGTGCGAGAAGCTCCATACGCAGATGATCATCGGATCTATCAACCGATCACCTGTGAGGTGTTGTTAGATACGTACTCAGACGACAAAGAAAGACTCGAGTAAGATGCCAAGCAGGTAGAGGCAGGTATAGTTTATGCTAACCTGTCTGCGCTCCTCGCCGTTCTTTAGTTCTGCGTCGCGACATGGTGATAATGGAACATGAGCCGTCCAGACTCCAGAGGTCAATAGACAGATGCTACATCCCCCCACTTACCGCCCATTTCTTTTCGTTTAAAACGGCCTCCCAAAGCACGCATTGATGAAAGCAGCAGGTCCAGTCCAGTCCAGGAGTAATGGAGTTGAGCCGGTGCGCGGTGACACCCTCAAGTCCATGGGTGGGGGGAAGTAGTAGTATACACTTATTGTGCAGATGCTGATGCATTGTCTTTGTGCGGCAAAGACTCCTCCTCCTCCTTTTGAGCTCATCTCAGCGCTTCTAGATTTCTGTCTGTTGGCTTGGTGCGTGCGGACGCATCTGTAGCTTTCGCCTTTCGCTGTTCGCAGGACACTGGTGATATATTCAGTGGTGGTGGTGGTTCCGTGCCAGACGGTCTCTGGCCAATGGGCTGAGAAAGTACCACGGATTATTGAGTCGACGGTCTGAAGAACAGCTTAAGTTTGGGGTTTGGTTCAGCTATTACGTGGCGGGGAACTGATTCCAGTTTGGACTGTACCTGGTTGGATGAAATGAATGTGCTTCCACGGTGAAGACGGGTCAATGTTCTTGTATGTGTGGTGATAGTGGAAACTATGTGTAGTAGGGAATTGGAGATTGCACAACACCAATTGGGCCGGCTGCTCATGTATATATAGACGGACACATGTACAATTACAGGTACAACCCTGACAAAACACGGGGACCTATACCTAGTACAATATGTTACTCAACACCCCCCGCAGTCGAAGGGTCGGCACCGACACATAGACTGGAGCGAAACTCAGGAAAAGTCGTGGACGGCAATCCCTTCGTCATGATATCGGCAAACTGCTGAGACGTCGGTACGTGAAGAACTCGAACGTGACCGAGGGCAACTTGCTCACGAACAAAGTGGATGTCCAACTCGATGTGCTTGGTGCGGCGATGATGAACGGGGTTGGCGGAGAGGTAGACAGCCGACACGTTGTCGCAGAAGACCACCGTAGCCTTGTCAACGGGACAAGAGAGCTCAGAGAGAAGCTGGCGAAGCCACGTGCACTCGGCCACAGCGTTAGCCACGACGCGGTACTCGGCCTCGGCACTGGAGCGAGATACGGTGGACTGCCTCTTGGAGGACCAAGAGACGAGCGACGAGCCGAGGTAGACACAGTAGCCGCTGGTGGAGCGCCGCGTGTCCGGGCAACCCGCCCAGTCCGCGTCCGAGTAGACGACGAGGTCGGTCGACGTTGAGGGCGAGGCATGCAGCGACAGGCCGTAGCCCATGGTGCCACAGATGTAGCGGAGAATCCGCTTCACCGCGTCCCAATGGGCATACCGAGGAGCATGCATGTGCAAGAACACCTGCTGCACAACGTACTGGAGCTCCGGACGTGTCAACGTCAAGTACCGGAGGGCGCCTACGATGGAGCGGTAGAACGGCGCGTAGCTTGGCCTTCGTGTCGATAGGAGTAGGCGCAGGGTTGCAGTTAAGCATCCCTGCACGCTCGAGAAGCTCGTGGGCGTACTTCTGCTGATGAAGAAAGAACCCGTCCGCACGCCGGACAACCTCGATGCCGAGGAAGTAGTGGAGTGGGCCGAGGTCCTTCAACGCGAACTCAGCGCGAAGACTGTCGGTGAGCTGTTGAAGAAGACCAGCGGTGGAGGCCGTCAAGATGATGTCGTCGACGTACAACAGCAGGTAGGCCATGTCGTTGCCGGTCTGGTAGACGAACAACGACGCATCGGAACGCGTGGAGCGGAAGCCGAGCTGATGCAGAAACGCGGCGATGCGCTGGTACCAGGCGCGGGGCGCCTGCTTCAGTCCATACAAGGACCGAGAAAGCAAGAACACGTCATCGGGGAGCTCGGCGTCGACGAAGCCGATGGGCTGCTGACAGTATACCTACTCCGACAGATGGCCATGGAGGAAGGCGTTGGAGACGTCCATCTGATGCACTGGCCACGCGCGAGAAGTGGCGAGGTGCAACACCGTGCGGATCGTGCCCGGTTTGACAACCGGGGCAAACGTATCCGTGAAGTCGACACCAGCGCGTTGCCGAAAGCCGCGCACGACCTAGCGCGCCTTGTAGCGCTCGAGAGTACCATCGGAGCCGAGCTTGTGCTTGAAGACCCATTTGCCGGTGATGACATTAGCACGAGGGGGCCGGGGAACCAGCTCCCAGGTCCGGTTACGCTGCAGTGCATCATACTCCTCCTGCATGGCAGCGCGCCAACGCGGGTCGCGCAAGGCGGCGCGAGCCGAGGTGGGCACCAGCGAGAGGGAGGAAGTGGACGGCGCACTCGGCAGCGGGGAGGGCGCCTCCCCCTCGCTGGACGAAGACACCCCGCCGTCATGCGGTAGGACACTATTCCCGCTGGCCTAGAAGGCAGACGCGGCGGACGGGAATGCCGTGCAGACGTACTAGTCGGCGGGGGTAGCGCGTAGACGGCCGCCGCACTCCCGCACGTGCTCGGGTGAGCATGGGCGCAGGAGCCGCAACGACGGGCGGCGAGGCGGGGGCCGAGGCGGCCGATGAAGTGGGTGACGAAGAGGCGGTCGGGCTGGTCGACGGCGCCGGAGGCGTCGCAGGAGGGGCGACGGGGGCGCCGCGAGACCAGGCGGGGCCGGCGCAGAGGGGGGCGCTGGGGCCGCCGCGGGCAATCGTCGGCGCGCGGGTCCGGCCACAGAGGGGCCAGTGGGCGCCGGGGGCGTCATCGGAGGCGTCGCCAAGAGTCCCTGCTGAAACGGAAAAGCCAACTCGTCAAAGTACACGTGCCGGGAGGTGAGGACGTGATGTGAGACCGGGTCGTAGCAGCGGTAGCCCTTGGTGTTGGCGGGGTAGCCTAGAAACACACAAGGGAGAGAGCGGGGCGCAAGCTTGTGCGCGGCGGTAGCAGCAGTGTTATGATAACACTTGCAGCCGAAGACGCGGATGTCATCATAGGCGGGTGGCGCACCGTAGAGGAGGTGATGCGGCGTGTAAGACCAACGCACACGACATGAGCGGATGTTGGCGAGGAGAGTCGCCATGGCAAGAGCATCCGGCCAGAACCGTGGGGGCATGTGTGCGTGGAACAGAAGGGTGCGGACACAGTCATTGAGAGTACGAAGCATCCGTTCAGCACGACCGTTCTGTGGGGAAGTGTAGGGACACGTGAGGCGGAAGATGGCGCCATGGGCGGCGAGAAGTGAGCGAATAGTGATGTTGTCGAACTCTTTGCCGTTGTCAGTTTGTAAGGCGTGAATGGGGCGACCGAACTGAGTGGAAACGAAGGCGAAAAACGCGGTGAGGGTGGCGGCAACGTCGGATTTACGACGAAGAGGAAAAGTCCATACAAAATGAGAGTGATCATCCAAAATCACGAGATAATAATTATAACCAGAATTATTTGGAACAGGCGAGGTCCAAACATCACTATGAATAAGTTGAAACGGAAAAGATGCGACTGTGGAGGAGGAACTAAACAGGAGGCGAACATGTTTGCCTAGACGACATGCTTCACAAGAGTGGGCATCCGTTTTATTACAGGTAAAGGAAAAGCCTTGCATCATTTGATGCAGAGCGGCGGAGCTAGGATGGCCGAGGCGAGCGTGCCAGAGATCGACACCGGCGGAGAGGGCGAGTTGGCTGCTGGCGGTGGTGGAGGCCGAACCAACAGGGTATAGATCGCCGGGGCTGTCACATCGGTGGAGGAGCATCCGAGTACGACCATCCTTGACAGAGAAACCAAATGCATCAAATTCCACAGTCACAAGATTATCACGACAGAAAGATTTAACGGAAACAAGATTTTTAATCAAGGCAGGGGAAACAAGAACATTATTTAGAGAGAGAGGAGTGGAAGTGGAAGGAAAGGAGATGGAACCGGTGTGAGTAATGGGGAGAGCATGACCGGTGCCAACGATGATGCGAGAGGAGGTGGAGGAGAGTGTAGAAGAAGAGAGGTTACCGGGGTGCGCGGCCATATGCGCGGAGGCGCCGATGTCCATGAACCAGTCGCCACTGCCACCATATGCCCCAGCGGTGGGGGCGCTCTAGAGGGCGGTCAGGAGCGCGAGGTCCCACGAGGCCCAACTCGGGGGGGGGGGGGGGGAGGGCGGCGTAGGCCGGGGCGGAGTAGGGCGCGACACCGTAGCCTGGGGCGGCGGCGTAGCTTGGCGTGACTGCGGGTTGGGGCGCCGCGTAGAAGGCCTGGTGGGTGGCCGGACGTGGCCCCATGATGCCCGGGTAGGGAGGGCACGACAGGGGCATGTAGTAGGCATGGACGACCCCGGTCCACGGATTGTGACCCGCGAGCCACGTCAGCGTGGGGGCGGTGTGCTGAGGTGGACGAGGCGCGGGGGCGGTGGCGTTGGCGCCACCATTGCCACCGCCGTTGCCACCACCGCCACGACGACGACGCCCGCGGCGACCACCGCCAGTACCACCACCGCCGGTGGCAGGGGCGGCTGGGTGTAGAAGCCCGGAGGCAGACCCATGGGGCGAGGCGCGGAGCGGGAGCGGGGGTGCGAGGCGCGGGTGCCGGGGCGCCTTGTGAGAGACCGGCGACGAAGGCGGTGTGGGCCGCCCGAGCCCGGAGATGCTTGAGGCGGCGCTCCTCAAGGTGACAACCTGCTCGAAGGAGGGCGTGGTGAGGAGCGTGAGGTTGGAGGCAGCGTTGCTGAGATCCTCGCCGAGACCTGCCGACAGGGTGGAGAGCATGATCTTGTCGTCGATCGGAAACTCCAAGTCGCGAAGCTCGTCGGAGAGGCTCTTCAGCTTGAGGATGTACTCGTCGAGAGAGTGGTCGTTCTGGTGGGTGCCAAAGAACTCCTGCTGGAGGAAGGTGACCCGCTGGATCTTGTTGTCAGTGAAGAGGCCGGTGATTTTCTCCCAAACCGTGTGCGCGGTGTCGCCGTCCCGGACGACGGTGCAGAAGATGTCGTTGGAGACGGTCTGGTAAAACCAGCGGATGATGGTGGCGTCGATAGTGAGCCACTCGGGGTCGTGCGGCATGGCAAGGAGGTCGATGGTGCCGTCGACGTGGTCGAGGAGATCATACTCGCGAAAGAGCAGCCCGAAGTACGTCTTCCACGGGAAGAAGTTGGCAGCGGTGGTGGAGAGCGTCACCGGCACGCGCTCGGCGATAGGGATGTCGCGGATGACGGCGACGGAGGGGCCGGCGAAGGGGTTGCTGTTACTGGAGCAGGAGGAGTTGAAGGGATCGTAGGGTCCGGAGGAGGAGAAACCGGCCATGGCGGAAGCGGTGGTGGTGGTGGGATGCGGAAGCGTGGGCGGCGGCTGGGGTTGGGGGAAGAGGAGCGGCGACGCCGTGGAGGAGGCGGTGGCTATGTAGAGGAGCTGGCGGCGCCCTAGGGTAGGGAGGGGGCGGCGGCTAGGGGGAGGGGCCGGCGGCGCCCTAGGGTAGGGAGGGGGCGGCGGCTAGGTCAGGGAGCAGAGGGTCACTGATACCATGTAGAAGGGAATTGGAGATTGCACAACACCAATTGGGCCGGCTGCTCATGTATATATAAACGGACACATGTACAATTACAGGTACAACCCTGAAAAAACATGGGGACCTATACCTAGTACAATATGTTACTCAACACTATGCCACCACGCACTTTCTCGGCACAACATTGATAACATTGCTGGACCAAAGGGACGCACAAATCACTCGATGTAGCCATATAGGAGCAGGGAACAGACAAATTAAACTGTGTTGAGATGAGGTTGTACTTTCCTCCGTTCACTAATGTAGTAATTTTTTTAGCTATTTCAAAGTGAACTTAATGTTGCAGATAGAGATAAGCTTAGCATAGGTTTGTTGCCTACCAAAACCCACCGGCGAGCAGCGACGGGCAACACGAAGAGCCGGGAGGCTCCCAGGACTGCTGGTGGGCCCTGGTCCCTCGGGCAACGGCCCGCAAAACTCCGGCACGCGCCCTGGCTGGTTCGAGGGCGTGCCACCTGACCTATACCTGGTCAGGAAGGTGAAGGATTGCTTCGATTGGTTTCCTGCATGGTAAACAAGTATACGTAAAATTCGAGCCGTGACCGGCTCCCAGGTTTCCCTGTGAATCGGCTCCTAGAGCCGATTAACCCATGGTTCTGCATTAGATCTATGATAACATGGGGTTTTGCTTCATCGTTACAAGTTAAATCGATCTACGATAGTTTAATGTTTTCACTACATAATTGGAACGTCCTACACGTAATTGAGCCTGGTAAATACAAAAGATAATAGAAAACCAATCCTAGAGAAGGCCTAAAAACCAACGTAACGTTAATTCCCGGAACAACTCCTCTTGGATTGGTAAACCATATCTTCCATACTACTGGATCGTTCAACCCGTTTGCAAGGCCTGATCATGTAGATATCAAACTAAACCTTGGAGAGCAAGGCACAACTATAACAGATCAAATCGACTTAAATAAAGATCAAGCAAAGTGCCACCCTTACACCCGAGAAAAGGTGTAAAGGCGGCGAGATAACTAGAGGCAGCATATCTAAACGATCATAGCAACAAGTACCGATGCTAGCCCAAACAAATCTATGATAATAGTGTTACTCGCCATCAACAAGGCTTCAGTACGAGTAACACCAAACAATCGCATAAGTAGATACTGCCTAGATCGCAAGATGCGATCTAGGCAGCATGGCACTTACCCGAGAAAAACCCTAGAAACAAGGGGTGGCGATGCGCCGAGATTGTGTTTGTTGTGAACGTGATTGTCCTCCTTTTCTCAATAACCTTAGGTACATATTTATAGTCCGGAGACTTTCTACCTTTGGAATAACTCTACAATTCTATCTCTTACCTAAATCGAAACGGAACCTATTACAATATAAGATACACGGGCAATTTAGCCCAAATCAACGCACGAGGCCGATTCAACAACACGTTGCATATACGTATCTTCTAAGCCCATCTTGATTGCGGCCCAACTCCTCCTTTGGCCAAAATATGGCGATAACACATGCCCCCCTGGTTTTGGCAATAATAATTCCAAAACCACTCCGTTTTTTCCCTTCTCCTCTTTTTTTTCTCTGTATCGGGTTACGCGTCGTCAGAATGCGTTGCAGAACAGAATCGTCACGCCACCCCTTCATCATGATGCCCTGTCTTCTCAACTTCTCCGCAGTGCATGATTTGACAATTTCGGCAGCACATTCTGGGAAACCGCTATAGCATTGAACCACTTCATACTATTCCCCTTATTTATATTCATCTTAGCAGTTTGCAGCCCCATCTTCCTCCAGCAGCCAAGAAACCCTTCTTCCTCTGCCGAAAAAACCCTCTTTCTCCGCCATGGCCTCCTCTGCTTCATCTGGCCTGTCCTCCCAAGCCTCCAACTCAATGAGCGACCGGGAACCGACGCCAGAGCACCCGCCGACGGCGGCGTACAATGTCCTCGCCCCACAATGGTGGGACGAGAAGGATTGGGATTTCGCCACCTGGTCCGAGGACGACGAGTCCTTGACCGATGGCGAGGAGGGCCTACAGTTCCTTGCCGATGGGGAACTGGAGGCGGACAGCACCGACGACGCCATGTCCTGGGACGGCGTCGACTCCTCCGACGAGGAGAAGGAAGCGGAGGAGGACAACTCCTTCGACGAGTACCAGCCGGTGAAGTACTTCCGCGCCGGGTCCAGCGAGGACACCGAAGACGACGACGAGGACGAGGAGGCCCCCGCTGGCATCTGGATCAGCAACAGCGAGGACGACGCCGGCAGCAGCGCTGATGACAGCGAACAAGACGACGGCGAAGACAGCGGCGACGACCTCGGCCTCTAGATTAGGAATCAGTAGTAGTAGATTCCCTTTTGTAAGCAACCAGCTCCTTTTGTAAGCAATCAGCTTTTGAATGAATGAAGATTGCTTTTCCAACTCTAAGATTGTTTTTCCGACCCAATTTCGCCGATAGTCACATAGGTCGATGTTCCAGAAGCCGATAGCAACGCATCGGCTTTTACCCTGCTGCGCTCATACAGTCAACCAAGTCACAGCCCAAAGAGCCGATGGTACAACATCGGCTTTCCCAAAAACGTTGACAAAGTCAAGTTCGGTCGCATACTTAGACAAATCTGAGCGGCCACTTTCCAGTTTCAAACGGTAACCTGCGACCCTCTTCAAAAAGGGCGACCCAGATCTCCAATTGCTCATCGACCAAATCGAGCTCACAGCGACAAGACCCCTCGATCCCCAATTGCACAGATCCATCTCCGCCAGCAAACTAGATGGCGGAATCATCCAACACCAACCCAGAGGTCTCCGGTCTGAAGGTACGCCTGCTCCCCGCAATCTGAACGCGATGCTAGAATTAATGGCGAATACCTGAATTAATGCCTTATTCCATTATTAAATTTTCTAGGTTTCAGACATCCTGCTGCCACATCCTTCTCTCCCAAATTCTCTCTGCCTTGGCCCTCGTGCAGCATCTAGTCCGGCCCATCTGATTTCTTGCGAAGCAAACCGAATCCCCTTCGTAAGCCAAGACCTAGATTTAAACTCTTGGGCCGACTGCTTGCGAGCCTGGCCTAATCCCCCTGAACATTGGGTCACTTGGTTCAGCAGGGTAGCTAGAGTTTACCAATCCCAATGGGAAACCATGGGAATAGCCGATGCCTTGCATTTGTCATTGTCTCCTCTTGAGAAACATGAGAATCTTCTCAAAACCATCGGCTACTTCTGGTCTGACGCTCTGAATTGCTTCATGTTCGGCCATGGCCCTATGTCACCAACCTTGTTAGACATGGTGATGATTACTGGTCTGGATGTTACATCACCCAGTCCCTCTGCTTTTACGCTGACCAAAGTCCCCTACAAACTGTCTTCCAAAACAGAATGCACAAACTGGGGCGCATATATTCAGAACCACATGAAAACTAGGGGCCCTGTCACCGAGAAAGAACACACGGCTTTCCTCAACCTCTGGCTAGAACATTTCATATTCTGTGGCCCTTCCCTTGCTCCAACTAAAAATTACCTCTCCCTGGCCTATGAACTCGCTAAAGGCACTCATCTTGGCATCGGAAAATTGTTCCTTGGAGAGGTCTACCGATATCTCCAGTTGATGTCTGTCAAGCTGTTCTCTGGCATAGCAGTCAAAACAGGTGGTCCTTGGTGGTTCATCCAGCTATGGGCTCAGCTGTATTTTCAAAACCACGTCCCAAACTTCCCCCTTTTGGAGAGCTGCACCTTTCCAGATGTCAAAGGGAGGCAGATCCGATGCACTAGCTATGGCCAAGCTTTGTATAGACTGCCAGGTAGCAAACTATCCCCTCAGGAAGCTTCCAAGTGGTTCAGTATTTTCTTCCAAGGCCTAGATAATCCTACCTTCTTCCCTTACATGGAAGAATCAGAACATTTTGAGAATCCCATCTCCTTCAGGCTAGACAGCTTTGCCGATGACACCAGCACCCGGCAACTCTTTTCCATCGTGATCCGTCCCTGTTTCCTTCCAGTTGGCATGCGTACATCCAATAGGATCATCAAGCCTGGGTATGAATTCTACCAGCCGGTCATAGTGGCTCGGCAATTTGGCCTTGGACAAGTACTTCCCCATCTCTTTCTTCATCACCTGACAGAGAGCAGAGCCGACCTGCCTGATCCTCTCACCAGTCAAAGGTGTTACTCCTTCTTTGATGCTCTGACCATCCCAATCCCCAACGACCTCACCTTCGCCTCATCCACCGATGGCTTCGAAGATTGGTGGTCGATGTGGAAGACTCACGCCTTCAGGAGAGCTCTGGGACCATTGCTGAAACAGCTGGACACTGACTATGACATCCCCGTGGGACAGGTACCACTACTTGTCGGCTTTTCTTGATGCAGCTTGCAAATAACTCTTTTACTAACCCACTCTTTCTCTTTGCAGCAACAAGATGGCCCTGAACCTACGCACAGTGATGGCTCCCCCTTTGAGTTCTTTCCACCAGCTCCTGTGGTCCTCTTCTGCAAAAACTCGCCACCTCTGAAAAAGGTCATGATGCAGAAACAGCCGATCACACCACAATCGGCTTCTAAGAAACTAGTAACTTCACAATCAGCTGCTCCTCGAGTTCCAACTAAGACAAGAACGATGGTGAGGAATGTAGCTGCCAGGAAGACCTTAAGACGCCGGAGCCCTTCTCCAGAAAGCTCGCATGTAAGCTGATCCATGTTTTGGTCGATCCTTCTCGTTCTTTCATCCTTGCAGACATGCTCGTGTTTAATAGCTTTCCTCCTCTTGCAGGCTTCTGTCGAAGACACCTCCCACGAGGACACACAACCTGATCAAGGAGAATCGAGCCCAACAGACTCTGAGAGGACTGCCACACCAAACCAGCCAGATGTGCCACCATCGGCTCCCAGGAAAAGGCCCGTTCCTGAACCTGCTGCCCCCCGAGCATCAGTCGAGGCGGGGCCAACTGTGGGTCCCAAGAGAGCTCGCAAAGGACCGCAAACTTCTTCGTCGAGCCAGGAGGTTTCGAAAATCGTCACCCTTCATGCTCTTACCACTTAATTCCTTCTCATCTGCCGATTCATCATCACTTATATCGGCTAAACACCTTCAATGCAGACGACTGGCGTCTCTAGTGGGAAGACTGGGGCAGTGCCGATGCCTCTAGCCGAGCCGGATTCAGCAATCCCCGAAGGTGCAGATGAAACGGCTACCCCTTTGGCCAAGCCTCCAGCAGCTACACACAAGCCGATTGCCTCGTCCTCCGCAATCCCCTCGATCTTAGGAGAGGTATGTTAGCTTCGTTCGGCTAATCCTTCCATGTTGGACACATACTGACGTACTTTTGGGGCTGTCAGAGTTGTGATATTTCAGGCTTGCTGACGTTCGACCCTGAATCCATCGAACCAGCTCCCTCTGTCGCCACCGATGAACCACAAGCCAGGGCTGGTCTACCTCAATTCCAGCGTCTTAGAGCCTTGCTGTCTTCCCCGATCGAAGAGCTTATCGAGGGTTCTGAGGAGGTGAAGGGCGTTCTTGCTGAAATAAAAGACCAACTCCCAGTAGCATTGCAGGTGAAGCTTTGGCCCGTTGTAACTCTGTCTTTCTACGGGTCAAGGGTGAAGCTAGCTCGTGAAAGGATCAACCTGCGTCGCGCCCAACTTCCGCTGAAGGCCAATATCGCAGACAGATGTCAGCAGCTCAACGAGAAGAAGGCGTCTCTGGATGCCAAAACTGACACCTCTGCCAGTACCGCCGAGCTCGCCTCCTTAAAAAAGGAGTTGGAAGATCTTGAAGAAAAGGTCCGGGCGACTAAACAGCTCATTCGTGACAAGGAAGCATCCATCGCCCGCTCCCACGACGAAGCAGAAGGCCTCAGAGGTCAACTGAAGA
This sequence comes from Avena sativa, assembly GCA_916181665.1. NCBI lineage: Eukaryota > Viridiplantae > Streptophyta > Magnoliopsida > Poales > Poaceae > Avena > Avena sativa. Next base: position 184,804,707 of record OV702284.1, on the reverse strand, counting down.
CTGATCTGGCAGAGATACGTGCCCTGAACAAGCAGCTAGTGACGGGCAAGGACGAAGATGACGAAGCCGAGATCGCCGAGGTGGACCGTGTCCGTGCTGACGCCCTTCACGCCTTCGAGGCATTTCTTCAGTAGCTCGTTTATGTAAACTGGCACCTGCTTGTAACAGTCTGAACCTCTAGAGTCGATGGCTGTGCATCGGCTGTATCTTTTTATTGGCCGATTTCATGTATCGGCCCCCATATCTCACTGTCCATCATCCCACATGCTTGGGAAATATTTCTTGAGATGCTGACCATTGACAGCCACTGGGAATTTCACGCCATCCAGCTCCTCCAGCATGTACGCGTTCCCCCTCAAAACTTGATCGACCCTGTATGGCCCGTGCCAATTCGGAGACCATTTACCATATGCTGCATCCTTAGTTCCCAATGGCAATACAGCTTCCCATACCAAATCGCCAACGTGGAACTCCTTCGGTCTCACCTTCTTGTTATATGCACGAGCTACCTTGGCCTTGTTTTCTTTGATTTTCTCAAGCGACCATAGCCTAAGCTCAGTCAGATCCTCAACACTGTCACTCATCAGGGCCGCATATTCTTCAGTCGTTAGGTCGTTCTGAAAAGTGACACGTCTCGATCCAGCCGTAATTTCCCAAGGCAATACGGCTTCTTGTCCATAGACTAGATGGTATGGCGAGGTTTTTATCGCTCCATGACATGACATGCGGTAAGCCCATAAAGCCTCTGACAAAACCTCGTGCCAACGCCTAGGGTGCTCATCGATTTTCCTCTTGATCAGCTTGATAAGGCTCTGGTTGGACGCTTCAGCTTGCCCATTTGCTTGAGCATAGTACGGAGATGATCGGATCAGTTTAATTCCCGTGTCCTCACAGAACTCTCTAAACTCGTAAGAAGTGAAGACCGAACCTCCATCGGTCGTAATCGTTTGGGGAATCCCGAATCTATGAATTACGTGTTCCTTCACAAAATCGATAACATCCTTTGAGCTCACGGACTTCATAGGGACGGCTTCAACCCATTTAGTGAAATAATCCGTAATGGCCAAAATCCACATGTGGCCTTTGCTTGATGGAGGATTGATCTTGCCAATCATATCCATGCCCCAACCTCGGAATGGCCAAGGCTTGATGATGGGGTTCATTGCTGACGCGGGTACCATCTGAATTTTACCAAATCTCTGACATGCTTGACACCCTTTGTAGTACTTAAAACAGTCCTCCAGCATGGTAGGCCAATAAAACCCTGATCGCCTGATCAACCACTTCATCTTGTGAGCCGATTGGTGAGTTCCACAGGCGCCTTCGTGTACCTCGTGCAGGAGCCGGTTGGCCTCGGCTGTCCCCAGACATTTGAGCAATAACCCTTCCAGAGTCCTGTAAAACATGTCGTCCCCAATGAGCACATACTTCATGGCCTTGTACCTTATCCGTTTAGGTGCCCCCCGAGCCGAATCCTTCAAGTAATTGAAGATATCGGCTCTCCAGTCGTCGGCGTCCAGGAACTGTACCTGAACATCGGCTCCCTCTGCTACGTCCTTGTAGCCTGAAGCCATTTGTGCAAGATCATTCGCCTCGGTATTCTGCGACCGCGGGATCCAGGTGAAGTTCATGTACCGGAATTGTGCCATCATCTCACGGCATTGCAGCCATAATGGGAAGAGCGACTCGCTCTCACACTTGTATTCCTCCGTGAGCTGAGAAATCACCAACTTGGAGTCTCCAAAAATTTCCACTGCTTCTGCTCCAGCTTCGATGAGCAACTCCATTCCCTTGCGTATCGCCTCATACTCAGCGACGTTGTTGGTGCGAGGGGCAGACAACCTGATGGAGAAGGAGAATGTTGCCCCCCGGGGCGACACGAGTAGCACGCCGATGCCGCACCCATCATCACAAACCGATCCATCAAAAAACATAGCCCACGCTCGTATAGATAGTGCTGCTATGTTAGTGTTGATCCTTTCAGCGATAAGGTCGGCCAAAGCCTGTCCCTTAACTGCTTTCGCGGGTTGATACCGGATGTCAAACTCTGATAATGCAAACATCCATTTGCCCAGTCGGCCTTTCAACATAGGAGCCGACAGCATGTGCTTTATGACATCTGATTTGCATATGATGACAATCTCTGCTGATAGCAAAATGTGGCGCAGCTTGGTGCAGGTGAAAAATAGGCAGAGGCACAACTTGTCGATCTCAGGATACCTCGTCTCTGCGTCCAGCATCCTTCTGCTGATGTAAAATACAACTCGCTCCAGCCCATCATAAACTTGCACCACCACTGAGGCGATGGACGTGTCAGCTACTGATAAGTAAATGTAGAATGGCCTATCCGGCTGGGGCGGAACCAATACTGGCGGCTTCGTCAGATATTCTTTGATCTCGTCAAAGGCTCGTTGTTGTTCTGCCCCCCAGCTGAACTCCTCATCAGATTTAATCTTTACAAGTCCCATGAACGGCTCTATCCTTCCTGACAGATTGGAGATGAATCTTCTGACGAAGTTGATCTTGCCGATGAGAGACTGCAGTTCTTTCTTCGTGGTAGGTGGCTTCATTGTTCGCACTGCCTCCTGACTTTTCGGGCCGATCTCAATTCCTCGTTCATGGACCAAGAAGCCCAAGAACTGACCGGCCGTCACACCGAAGGCACACTTCTTTGGATTCATCCGTAGCCCGAATCTTCTTGTTCGGTCCAGGACGTGTCGCAGGTCATCCAAGTGTCCTTGTACTGAAGTTGACTTGACCACCACGTCATCGATATAAATTTCCACCAGCTTGCCGATCAGATCATGGAAGATGTAATTCATGGCTCTTTGGTATGTGGCGCCGGCGTTCTTCAGTCCAAACGTCATGACTACATATTCAAACAACCCCACCGAACCTGGGACTCTGAATGCAGTCTTGTGTATATCTTCCGGAGCCATAAAAATTTGGTTGTAACCGGCATTGCCATCCATGAAGCTCAAGATTTTATGACCAGCAGCTGCGTTGATTAACGTCTCTGCTACTGGCATCGGATATTCATCCTTCGGAGTAGCTCTATTGAGATCCCGAAAATCTATGGCAACACGCCAGCGGCCATCCTTTTTCTCTACAGGTACGATGCTAGAAATCCACTCAGCATACCTGCATGGCCTGATTAAATCGGCTGCCAACATTTTCTCGATCTCCTTCTTGACTTCTTTCAAAATTTCGGCCTTCATCTGTCGTGCTCGCTGCTGGAATGGCCGAAATCCTTTTTTAAGTGGGAGTCGATGCTCGATGATGCTCCTGTCTAGCCCAGGCATCTCTGTATAATCCCAGGCAAAGCAATCTGGATATTCTTTCAACAAAGCTATCATCGGACCCCGCAGATTCGGATCCAACTTCTTGCTGATAAATGTTGGTCTTGGCTTATCCCCAGGACCGATGTCAATCTCCTCTAGCTCATCAGCGGATGTAAACCCATACCCTAGCTTTCCATCACCTGCTAAATCGATGCTAAACACGGGACAAACAGTTGGTGAGGATAACAAAGATAGTTTGGGCCGATTGCCGGAATCGGCCCCCTTTTTCATTGCATTAGTCAAGGAAGGTTTACAACTTATCTGTTCTCCACAATGGCAGGGCACCTCCCTGCTACGACTGCATGACCTGTTTGTCGTAAGATTGCTGCTTTTTATTTTTTGTGGCCGATCGCAGGGATCGGCCTTACCACGTACGGTCGTGGACTTTGCTACTCTGTCAGGCCAGTGGATAAGACCAGCCTCACCCCGTTTTTTGTAGCTTCAATGCGCTCACAGCCGTCTAGACTGATTCCAGAGATCGGCTCTTGGTCTTCTGCTTCCCAGATGTTCATGCCAGCTATGGAGATCTCGATAGAATCATCTGCATGAATGACCTCCACTTCATCTCCATCCCACTGTATTAGGCACTGGTGCATCGTGGATGGAATGCAGCAGTTGGCATGAATCCAATCTCTCCCTAGCAAGACAGCGTAGGTGCTTTTGCTATCCACGACGAAGAATGACGTAGGGATGGTTTTTCTGCCCACGGTCAGATCCACGTTCAGCACGCCCTGCGTTTCTGAAGTTTGGCCGTTGAAGTCGCTTAACGTGACGTTGGTTTTGATCAGATCTGCAGTGGAGCGTCCCAAACGCCGTAGCATGGAGTATGGCATTATATTGACTGCCGCTCCGGTGTCAACCAGCATCTTGCGGACAGGCTGCCCATTGATATAACCTCGCAGGTACAGGGCTTTCAGATGTTTGTAGCCTTTCTCTTGTGGCTTTTCAAAGATAACCGGTCGTGGGCCGCAGTCCAACTGTGCCACTGGTAGTTCTTTGGCTCTTGGAGCGCAGAACTCTGACGGAAGTGTAAACACCATGTTTGTGCCAGCCGATGTCTTCGCATCGGCTTTTACCGGTTTAGGGCGCCACTCTTTCCTTTTCGGGCGATCTTCCGTCTCCGAGGTCTGCCGAATTTTAACGGCCAAATCGGGCCGTGCTTTCTTTAAAGCATAGAGATACTGCGCTTCGGCTTCCTCCAAGTTACGCAGCCGCTGCACTCTACGCTTTTGGGTGTGTCTGAGTCCGTCGGGACACCATTTTGGACGGTGATATCTGTCCTTTCCTTTGTCATCCATTGGCTCCTCGAGATCTTTTGCTCGAGCGGACTCCCTGTACCGGCTCTGAGGTGGGAGAGGCCCTAGACGCTTGAAGACTGACACTGGCCCCGTGTCCTCCTTTTGCTGGCCACATTCTGGGCAGTTGTCGATTGTAGGCAATCGGCTCATTCCTGCGTCCCAGCAATACTTGAAGAAAGGGCAGTCCCAATGTTTGTCCACGCCTTCCTTTTCTTTTGGCGGTCCCCTAGCGAGGTGCTCATATCCTTCATCGTTTCCATCGCGCCGGCGACGTCGGTCATACTGGCGTCCATACTTGTTAAGGAGGTGCGTGGAATGTGGCTTCTGATATCGCACGCTCCTCACCTGTTCCTCGGTCAAATACCGCCTGTCATTGTAGCTGGGCCGGTCGCGTGGACCAGCCTCCTCTCTTTCTTTGCCCCGAGAGCGACCGTCTTCCTCCTTATATGCGCCACGGTGGTACACAGGTCCTGCCATATTAACATCGAACGAGAAATCCAACTGACGCCTTGTGGACTGGCTGTGTTCTACCATGTTGACGCCGGGAAATGGGTTTGTGTCTACTTTCATGGCGAACTGTCCAAGGATCAGACGGCCCTGCTCTATCGCCGTTTGGATCTGGCGACGTAGCTCTTTGCAGTCATTGGTGGTGTGGGTGAACGAGTGATGCCACTTGCAGTATGGTCTCCCGTTCATCTCTTGAGCCGTAGGGATTTTGTGGCCTTCGGGTAACTTTAGCTGCTTTTCTTTCAGCAGTAAATCGAATATCTGCTCAGCTTTGCTCACATCGAAGTCAAACCCTTTCGCAGGCCCTTGCTGTTTCACCCATTTGCAGGATACAGGATCTGCCCCCCGAGCCCATTCAGCCACGGCCACCTCCTGGTCTTGCGTAGGATCTTCTTCTTCTGCATCGACCAGGCTTATCGGGCGTTTGAACTTGTCTTGGTACAACTCAGGGTGGCGCTGTTCATACATTGTCAGTTTCTGGGCCATGTGCGCCAATGAATTGTACTCTACTTGGAAAGCCAGATCCTTGATAGGTGCTGAGAGACCCAACACTGCTAGTTCGACCGCTTCTTTCTCAGTTAAACGAGCCGAATAACATCGGTTCTTGACAGTCCTGAAGCGCTGGATGTACTTGGCTACCGTTTCTCCCCGCTTTTGCCGCACCTGCGCCAGGTCTGCAATGCCAGCCTCGGTAGCCTCTGAATGATACTGAATGTGGAACTGTTCTTCCAATTGCTTCCAGGTCTGGATCGAATCAGGTGGCAACGAGGTATACCACCCAAAAGCTGGTCCTGTCAGAGATTGCGCAAAGAACCTCACGCGCAACTGATCCGATGCCGAAATCATGCCTAACTGTGCTAGGTATCGGCTCACGTGCTCGATCGAGCTCGACCCTTCTGACCCGCTAAACCTTGAGAACTCAGGGAGCCGATACTTGGGTGGTAGCGGAATCAGGTCAAACTCGTTGGGGTACGACTTTGAATAGCCGATTGTCCTTCTCTTCGGCACGAAGCCGAACTGATCTCTCAAGATGGTACGGATTTGCTCCACTGTCTGGGCTGCAGGGGCTAGGTTCTCATGACTCGTTCCAGTGGCGTACTTGGCTAGCCATGCCTGTTTATCAGCGTCCATCCCAGAGATTCCTGTTCCGGACACACCTGCTCCCGAAGCCCTTGCTCCAGAAACTCCTGCTCCAGAAATCCCTGCAGTTGCCACCTGGTTCGTGCGCGTCAGGTTATTGCAGTCCGGCACGTAGGTGCACACATATCCATGTGGGATCTCCTTAGGTGGTTCAAACAGGAATTGGTAATCGCCAGGGTCACCTCCAACCTTGTAGACGACGTAAGCCGGTGCCCCTGGTGGTTCCGGAGCTGCAAGCGTGAATGGCAGCTACGACCTGGTCTGGAGCGGTCTTTCTCCCTGGTGAGTCCCTAGAGTAGGACCCGACGGAGAGTACTGATGTTTCATGATCTCCTGAACTACGCGAACTGCAATACGCTCGAAAGCGTTCACCAGGCTCTCAGAATGGCGGTGAAGAGAATGAGCCACCATGTAGTTGACTTCCTGTCGCAGAGCTCTGGTGCGCTCCTCTGAAGGAACAGAGAGATCCACCTCGTCAAGAGCACCTTCAGGTGAGAACCCTTTCCATCTGATGCCATGTTTACGGGTCCTCTCAAAAGAGCCGATGAGATCGGCTTCGAAGAGAGCTTTGATATCATCATACTTCGCCTTGTGCTCCTCAGGCAGATCGTCGTACGTGACCGGTCTGTTCTCCATCGCAGCGTCGGATGTTGATGTAGACGTTGTTGAATGTCCCACCGGGCGTGCCAGAATGTGTTGCCTACCAAAACCCACCGGCGAGCAGCGACGGGCAACACGAAGAGCCGGGAGGCTCCCAGGACTGCTGGTGGGCCCTGGTCCCTCGGGCAACGGCCCGCAAAACTCCGGCATGCGCCCTGGCTGGTTCGAGGGCGTGCCACCTGACCTATACCTGGTCAGGAAGGTGAAGGATTGCTTCGATTGGTTTCCTGCATGGTAAACAAGTATACGTAAAATTCAAGCCGTGACCGGCTCCCAGGTTTCCCTGTGAATCGGCTCCTAGAGCCGATTAACCCATGGTTCTGCATTAGATCTATGATAACATGGGGTTTTGCTTCATCGTTACAAGTTAAATCGATCTACGATAGTTTAATGTTTTCACTACATAATTGGAACGTCCTACACGTAATTGAGCCTGGTAAATACAAAAGATAATAGAAAACCAATCCTATAGAAGGCCTAAAAACCAACGTAACGTTAATTCCCGGAACAACTTCTCTTGGATTGGTAAACCATATCTTCCATACTACTGGATCGTTCAACCCGTTTGCAAGGCCTGATCATGTAGATATCAAACTAAACCTTGGAGAGCAAGGCACAACTATAACAGATCAAATCGACTTAAATAAAGATCAAGCAAAGTGCCACCCTTACACCCGGGAAAAGGTGTAAAGGCGGCGAGATAACTAGAGGCAGCATATCTAAACGATCATAGCAACAAGTACCGATGCTATCCCAAACAAATCTATGATAATAGTGTTACTCGCCATCAATAAGGCTTCAGTACGAGTAACACCAAACAATCGCATAAGTAGATATTGCCTAGATCGCAAGATGCGATCTAGGCAGCATGGCACTTACCCGAGAAAAACCCTAGAAACAAGGGGTGGCGATGCGCCGAGATTGTGTTTGTTGTGAACGTGATTGTCCTCCTTTTCTCAATAACCTTAGGTACATATTTATAGTCCGGAGACTTTCTACCTTTGGAATAACTCTACAATTCTATCTCTTACCTAAATCGAAACGGAACCTATTACAATATAAGATACACGGGCAATTTAGCCCAAATCAACGCACGAGGCCGATTCAACAACACGTTGCATATACGTATCTTCTAAGCCCATCTTGATTGCGGCCCAACTCCTCCTTTGGCCAAAATATGGCGATAACAAGGTTGTTAGTCAGTTCATTACGTGATGCACTGCCTAGAGTGCGCATGGTTTGTTGCATCGGTTGGTGAACGTCCTCGGTAGGCCGCAAATATCCAACACCGGAACATATCTGAGATCTCGCGATTTCTGGAACCACCGGCCAAGCCACCTCAATCCCCGACGAATCACTGGGTCCCTCGTCCTCCGTCGGCCACTCCGGCGGTGGGAGGGCGGGGGAGCCTCGTTTCTCTTCGTTTTGTTGTGTAGGTTTGTGCAGGTACCAGCCGACGGTGTCGGGAAGATGGCGGCGCGACCGAAGTGGAGTTTTGGGAAGACAGTCTTCGTCTTCGGTGGTGATGTTTCGCGGGGCATTGTCGCCGACCGCGCGCTCGTCTCTCGGCCGCAGATCCTCGGAGTTGCGGTGCGAGTTTCCCCGAGCTGGATGCCGAGTAGCGGCGGATCTAGCGCAGTTGAAGAATCAAGCCGATGTTGTTTGCTGCTTCGATGCTGGCGATGGCGCAAGGTGGAGGATCTTCGGATCTGAGGAGCGTCGACTTCCCGTCCGTACGAGGGAGTCTCGTGTTCCAAGGCCAGCGGGAAGGTGGTGCGGCGGCGCGCCGACACAGTGTCTTGTTCGTCGTCCATGGCGTCGAGGTCTAGAAGGACTTTCTTGTAATTTGCATATTTGTTCTGGACTGATCTGTAAGATCTGCAGTTAATACAAATTAGTTTCTCGCAAAAAAAATCATTACGTGATTACACGCACCTGACCGTGTTGATAAGATCAGAGCGTCAATTCTCTCTATCTCTAATTCTGTTGTAACCTCCTTGTAAAACCCTAGCCATGTGCCGGCCTATTTAACACGTACACGATCCCGAGACAAAGGGCATCGTTAACCCAACGTGAGATTTCACATTGTATCAGAGCTACCCTTCCAAAAACATATCTAGCCTATGAGTCCCAACATTGCAGCCTCCTCCTCCTCCGTCGCCGGCATGGGAAACCCTCTCCCTAGCATCGGTACGCCGGAGAAGCTCACCCGTGACAATTTTTTGCTGTGGGAAACGCAGGTTCTGCCCGCTGTCCGAGGAGCTCGCCTCATGGGGTTCCTGTAGGGGTTCGTAGCATGGAAAACAAAATTTTTCTATCGCATACAAACAAACAAGCCAAGATCTATCTACTAGATTGTAGCAACGAGTCGATAGAGGAACTCACCCTCGAAGATTCCAAAGCGGTTAACGAGAGCAGATTCTCGTGGGTGATGTAGTCGTACTCTTTCCGATCTCAAGATCGTGTAGACGATCCTTCCGGCGCCACGTTCCGGCAGCGCTCCCGTAGTCGGTCACACGTTCGGTACTCGACGAAGACCTTCCTCTCCCTTGTTCCAGCAGGCAGCGGAGGTTGTAGCACTCTCCTCGCGATTCCGGCAGCACAACGGCGTGGTACCGGAAGTAGAGGGGAAATCCCGCAGGGCTTCGCCTTAAGCCGGTGCGAGTATGGTGGAGCTTATGAGAGAGGCTATTAGTGGTCTAGTAATTAGACACACCAATTAGAAGGCTCTAAACCAATTAGAAGGCTCTAAACCGAATATCTCTAAACCGGGGTCTAGGTCTAGGGTTTAGTTTAGAGGATAGGAACTTGTGTGTGTGTAAGGAGGGGAGCCCTGCCCCTCCTTATATAGGTGGGAGGGGGCTGGCGCGCCAGGGAGAGGGAGTGGAGTCCCTCCCCAACTCGGCATTGGAGTTGGCCGCCGGTTGGAGGAGGTCTCCCTCTCCAACTCGGTTTCCCTCTTCTCCTCCTCTTTCCACTTTCCAAAAACTTGCCGTTTGACTTTCAAACTAGCCGTTTGACTTTTCAATTTAGGATTTAAATAAACCCTTTATTTTGGACAGCGAGAACACTTAGTACATGATGCAATCATTCCAACTTACAATGACACATTCATGTACCCTTCCCCTTCCGGAGTGCCGGACATTCCGGGACCTTCTAGAATGCTCCCGATGAAAACACCGGAATCATTCCCGAACTCCGAAACGGGACTTTCCTTATATGAATCTTATTCTCCGGACCATTCCGGATCACCTCGTGATATCCCGGATCCCATCCGAGACTCCGAACAACATTCGGTCTCTTTCTCATAATACCATAACTACTCAAACAACGTCGAATCCTTAAGTGTGTCTCCCTACGGTTCGTGAATTATGCGGACATGATCGAGACACTTCTTCGAACAATAACCAATAGAGGAATCTGGAAATTCATATGGCTCCCACATATTTCTACGATTACTTTGCGATCGAATGAACCACTTACATACGATACCAATTTCCCTTTGTCTCACGATATGTTACTTATCCGAGGTTATGATCGTCGGTATCTCTGCATACCTAGTTCAACCTCGTTACTGATAAGTACTCTTTTCTCGTTCCCGTGATATGTGATCCCTTGTGACCATGTCACATGCTTGCAAGCTAATTGGATGACATTCCACCGAGAGGGCCCAGAGTATATCTATCCGTCATATGGATGGACAAATCCCACTCTTGATCCATGTGTTTCAACCAATACTTTCTGAACACTCAATGCCACTTTTATAGCCACCCTGTTACGGTGTGGTGTTTGATGTCATCAAAGCATCCATCCGGCAAAGGTGATATGCATGATCTCATGGTCGAAGGAATTAGGTTACTATGTATCAGAAAGCATATAGCAATTGAACTATTGAAATGACTTGATCTTTATGCTACGCTTATCTATAGGAGTATGTCCATCACATCATTCTCCTAATGATATGATCCTGTTGTTAATAACATCTCTATGTTCATGATCAGGAAACAATGATCATATATTAACCAACAAGCTAGTTTAACAAGAGGCTATACTAGGGACTCTTATTTTAGTTTACAAATCACACAAGTATTAATGTTTCCGGTTAATACAATTATAGCATGGTATGTAAACATTTATCATAAGTGTGAAGACATGATAATAACCACTTTATTATTGCCTCTTGGGCATATCTCCAACAGTCTCCCACTTGCACTAGAGTCAATAATCTAGTTTCGAACCTTTGTGTATATAACACCTATGGCTTTCCGGTGTTGTATGTACACGATTGCTAGTGGTCAACTGATCTCCGGATCTGACACTTCCAGGTCCGTGTGTAATTGCATGTTTTTGCGTCTCTACGCATCACTCATTCTCTAATGAGATGGCTTTGTATAAATTTGGTCTTTCGGTGTGACCTTTAGCTCTTTGGGGTTAAAACATGTTGATAATATTGTCGCACAATATATCTTCATAGTATTATCCCACTGTGAACTACACCTAGTTTGATAACAAACTTCTTGACACAAATGCCCTCTTTTGCTGCTATAATAGCAGTCATATACTTAGCCTTTTGTTGTAGTATCTGTCACAATGTCTTAACTTTGAAAATCATCCAAATCCATTATGGAACTCACTTTCCATTATATTGTGCCACCCTTAGTTTAGATTGAGATAAACTTAATTTGTACTTTGTGACAAAGCTAGTATCAATGTAGTACTTTTACAATGAACTAACCATCTATTTGTCACTCCTACAAATATTATACTCTTAGTTCTTTCAGAAGATCATAAGAATATCCTTACTATTGTCCAATGATCATCTTACGAATCATTCTGGTATATGCTCTCAACATTTAGAGCATAGGACATATCTGGATTTGTACATATCACAGTATGATTGATATAAATACTCTTTGTGATTTCATACATCAAGTATCAATCTATACTTGATTATTTGTTTCACTTTACCAAATGTCAATACACTTGAATATATCATCAACATTGAACTCATTCAATCCTTTCTGTGCGACAAGAACCTTTCTTGTAGTTTCTATATTGAACTTATTCAATATCTCATCTATGTACTTCTGGCACAACCATATTAGCATCTATTGATGCCAAATTTGGGTTTTGCCTAAGTCTTTCATCGGGATGAAATTCTTAATATGTGTTAATAAAAGATACATTATTTCCAATCAACAATATGTCTTCCACATAATGTATTAGAAACATGTCTTAGCGCTCCCACTTAATTTCTTGCAAATGCAAGCATCTTCATTGTCTCCGATGAAATTAAACTCTTTTAACAGTTTCATCATAGTGAAGATTCCAACTCCGCTATGCTCACTCTAACCATTGAAGTTTGCATATGCTTTCAGCATCCTTTGAATTAACAAAACCCTATGGACCGTGTTATGCACATGTCCTAGGTAACGATTCTATTAGAAGAACTTGTTTTGTTTATTCAACTACCATATAACAAATTATATGTAGTGGTTGCTACATTAATCCGTCTAGACTAAATATCACTATGAAAGATCAAATCTTGTCATAGTCAACCTTTGAACATTGTTGTGAACTCTTTCCCAACATGTCGACTATTTCATAGATGTGAAACATCCATGTCTATTTCTTTATAGATCCAGACACAACTATAAGGTCTTACACCTTTCTCGAGGGTCCTTCAAGTTCAAAACTTGATTTCTCGTGTATGGAACTATCACGGATTTTATGGCTTTAAGCCATTTTACGGAGTCAGGGCCCATCATCGCTTCTCTGCATGTAGTCGGTTCATTATTCTCAAATAATGATTCAACCCTCAAATCTTGGTATTTGATTGTTCATCCGACCTACTTGTTTCAATAGGAACTTGGATCTCCGTGACCACAACCTTTGAGGTACGTGAACCATGAGCATTGTTGCTGCCTCCGAAACACTTTTCGGCGCTGCGCAACTCTGCACATACAGCTAAGGTTCTTTTAACCTTATCAAAGTTTCTATTGTCCTCCCACTTAACTTTTCACGAAAAATTCCTTCTCAAAGAAACTTGACGTTTTAAGTGACAAAACACTTTTGTCTCCGATGTTATGGAGGAGTACTTAACAGTTATTCGAAATAACATACAAAGACAGGTTCATCCGACTTTGGTTGCAAAACATCTTTCTTATGCATAGCATACCAATGTTTAAGAAAGGACAACTTGGGTTTTATCCCAAACCATAACTTTATATGGTATCATTTCAACGGATTATGATGGAGCTCTTTTTAGTGGAAAAACGGTAATCTCTAAAGCTTTTAATCTTTAAAATACAATGGCAGTTTTATGAATTACACCTTTCGATCTTACCATGTCAAACAAGGTTTAATTACATATCTCGAACGCTCCATACTCTTATGGTGTTTCGGGAAAATGCAAATCCACGGAACGATTCCTTAAATCTTAGGTATTATGCTAAACTTGTAACTCAAATATCTTCCTTTATGATCTTATCATAAACTATTCATATTCTTGTTACAATGATTTTGCACTTCATCTTGAAAGTCTTTGAACTTTTCAAGTGTTTCATACTTTATCCTTATTAAGTAAATATTCATATATTCACTCAAATTTTCGGAGAAAGCATATGAAGTTGAAAACCATCGCTCTTGACTACACATAACGGACTTCGTACAACAATATGTACAAGTTCCAATAAGCTAGTCATTCGTTCCCTTTTGGCCTATGAACGAAGTTTCAATTATCTCTAGGAAAGTTTTACAAACGTCATTTGATCAAAAATCAAAAGACTCCAAAATTCCATCCACATGGAGTTTCTTCATGTTTTCTTTCCAATATAATTTAAACGGCGATGTCACTTCCTAAGTGATCTTTCAATCAATTTGTCTTTCGACAATTTTAGCACTAGTTTTATGGATGTGATTTATCCAACGAGATTTGTGAATCATCCATCTTTTATGGATTACGGCAATTATTTGAACAACCCTTTTGTTCTCATAATACCTGATAAAACAAATCCTGAAGGCAAGCTTTGATGTTTAACGAGCAATACAATAACCCTTTATTTGTTCTCGATGAACATCATCACATATTCTTTTGCTAGTTACTTAGGCCATTGTAGTTCATGAATTGTGTTGTTTCGTATGACGATTCACACCAACAAATTCAGTATCAAATACTTGAGAACCACATTGTTTAACAAGCAAAGAATATAGCCATAACATGTATATCATCTATATACTTAAACTGAACAATTCTAGTCTTTTCTTTTCTGCCATATATTTATGAGATTCTCTTTCAGTATCTCCTTTTCTGTTTGAAAGAATCTATCAATATCAATAGTGGAGTCATACATATGACACATAGTCCAAAGCGTGTATAGTTAAATACCAATGTCTTTGGACTTGCACTTTGAAGTAGATCACCATTATCAAATATTTGGTGTTCTTTCAAATTCCTTTCTTTAGTAATCTCTTGGTGTAGTAAACATTTTACCTACATCAAATATTCACCCTTATCATGGAATCGTCCATGATCAAGCTACTTTTAGCTTATAACGATGAATTATGAGTATAATGTTGCTATCCAAAACCTTTTGGAGGATTAGGACAACAAGTGTCTCCAACCCTTTTGCAAATTCTCATCAAAATATGAGAACATGACTTTTGCCATATTATACTCTATCATGTTGCAACCAAAACTTCGTTTCAGATATCACAATATCTTCCACACATCATGGTTTCTGAAACAACTCTTTCAGATCCTAGATAACCTTGATATTAAGGGAATCCTTTGAATATCAAGAATCATGGATACAAACACGATACTTATATACTAACACTTGGAATTGTTACTCTTGATTTAATACTAATTATTAAACTTCATGGAGTAACCGGAACTTACTGAAAGTTTGCAATAGGACTTTTAAACTTTAGATTAACACTTAAAACAATACGATACCAGTTCGTAAAGTATCTAACCAGAATTCTATAGTTCTATCATCTCAATCATAACTAAGCGCAAGGTGGTAAACGGATGCCAATGACTACAACAACTATGCAAATTCACTTTGATTTAGTTTATGATAAATTGAGTTCTAATTAATAATTAAATTAATCTAGGTGAACTCCCACTCAAAACAATATCCCTCACATTGTTTTAGTGATCACACGAACCAAATCCACCACATCAAAACCGATCATCACGTGAGTTGATGTAGCTTCAATGGCGAACAATCAACATGTTCATCATATCTACTATATGACTCATGCTCTGCCTTTCGGCAATCCGTGTTCCTGAGGCCATGTCTGTACATGCTAGGCTCGTCAAGATCAAACCTTAGCTACCGCATAAGCAAATCTGGCTTGCTTACGTTGTATTCACCCGCGGAATCAAAGACACCCGATCATCACGTGGTGCTTCGAAGCAGCAAGCTTTGGCAACGGTGCATACTAAGGGTGAACACTTTAGAACTTGAAATTTATGTGCATGAGGGATCATCTTATAATGCTACCGTCGTCTACAAAGCAATACAAGATGCAAAAAGGATTAACATCACATGCAATTCATAATATGTGATATGATATGGCCTTTCTTCTTTGTGCTTCCGATCTCCATCTTCAAGCACGAACATGATCTCCATCATCACCGGCATAGCATCAAGGTCAATGACGCTTCTTCATGGTTGTCGTCCACCAGCTTCAACTATTACAACTATTTTGAATAGACACGCAGGTCTTAACAGAAATTAAAGACAACCATATGGCTCCTGCCGGTTGCCAACTTACAATAAGGAACATTGCATACATCAAATATAATCACAATCATGGCCATATCACATCACTGCACACCCCTGCAAAACAAAGTTAGACGCTTCTACTTTCTTTGCATATTTTACGTGGTTTGGGGCTTTCAATAAGTGTCGTTCTAACTTACGAACAAGAACCACAACATTGATACTAGCATTGTTGATTACCCGTTGTAAATTGGATCTTAACTATGCTAGGAGAAACAGGCACCCGCAGAGCCACTTATGCAATACAAGTTGCATGTCAAGCGTGGAGCAAGTCTCATGAACGATGTCATGTAAGGTTAGCCCGGGCCGCTTCATCCCAACATACCGCAAGATGCAAAGTACACAAAAAGCAATCTACAATAAAAGCATCAACGCCCACAATGACCATTGTGTTCTACTCGTGCAACATATCTACATATAGACACGGCTCTGATACCACTGTAGGGGTTCGTAGCATGGAAAACAAAATTTTTCTATCGCATACAAACAAACAAGCCAAGATCTATCTACTAGATTGTAGCAACGAGTCGATAGAGGAACTCACCCTCGAAGATTCCAAAGCGGTTAACGAGAGCAGATTCTCGTGGGTGATGTAGTCGTACTCTTTCCGATCTCAAGATCGTGTAGACGATCCTTCCGGCGCCACGTTCCGGCAGCGCTCCCGTAGTCGGTCACACGTTCGGTACTCGACGAAGACCTTCCTCTCCCTTGTTCCAGCAGGCAGCGGAGGTTGTAGCACTCTCCTCGCGATTCCGGCAGCACAACGGCGTGGTACCGGAAGTAGAGGGGAAATCCCGCAGGGCTTCGCCTTAAGCCGGTGCGAGTATGGTGGAGCTTATGAGAGAGGCTATTAGTGGTCTAGTAATTAGACACACCAATTAGAAGGCTCTAAACCAATTAGAAGGCTCTAAACCGAATAGCTCTAAACCGGGGTCTAGGTCTAGGGTTTAGTTTAGAGGATAGGAACTTGTGTGTGTGTAAGGAGGGGAGCCCTGCCCCTCCTTATATAGGTGGGAGGGGGCTGGCGCGCCAGGGAGAGGGAGTGGAGTCCCTCCCCAACTCGGCATTGGAGTTGGCCGCCGGTTGGAGGAGGTCTCCCTCTCCAACTCGGTTTCCCTCTTCTCCTCCTCTTTCCACTTTCCAAAAACTTGCCGTTTGACTTTCAAACTAGCCGTTTGACTTTTCAATTTAGGATTTAAATAAACAATTTATTTTGGACAGCGAGAACACTTAGTACATGATGCAATCATTCCAACTTACAATGACACATTCATGTACCCTTCCCCTTCCGGAGTGCCGGACATTCCGGGACCTTCTAGAATGCTCCCGATGAAAACACCGGAATCATTCCCGAACTCCGAAACGGGACTTTCCTTATATGAATCTTATTCTCCGGACCATTCCGGATCACCTCGTGATATCCCGGATCCCATCCGAGACTCCGAACAACATTCGGTCTCTTTCTCATAATACCATAACTACTCAAACAACGTCGAATCCTTAAGTGTGTCTCCCTACGGTTCGTGAATTATGCGGACATGATCGAGACACTTCTTCGAACAATAACCAATAGAGGAATCTGGAAATTCATATGGCTCCCACATATTTCTACGATTACTTTGCGATCGAATGAACCACTTACATACGATACCAATTTCCCTTTGTCTCACGATATGTTACTTATCCGAGGTTATGATCGTCGGTATCTCTGCATACCTAGTTCAACCTCGTTACTGATAAGTACTCTTTTCTCGTTCCCGTGATATGTGATCCCTTGTGACCATGTCACATGCTTGCAAGCTAATTGGATGACATTCCACCGAGAGGGCCCAGAGTATATCTATCCGTCATATGGATGGACAAATCCCACTCTTGATCCATGTGTTTCAACCAATACTTTCTGAACACTCAATGCCACTTTTATAGCCACCCTGTTACGGTGTGGTGTTTGATGTCATCAAAGCATCCATCCGGCAAAGGTGATATGCATGATCTCATGGTCGAAGGAATTAGGTTACTATGTATCAGAAAGCATATAGCAATTGAACTATTGAAATGACTTGATCTTTATGCTACGCTTATCTATAGGAGTATGTCCATCACATCATTCTCCTAATGATATGATCCTGTTGTTAATAACATCTCTATGTTCATGATCAGGAAACAATGATCATATATTAACCAACAAGCTAGTTTAACAAGAGGCTATACTAGGGACTCTTATTTTAGTTTACAAATCACACAAGTATTAATGTTTCCGGTTAATACAATTATAGCATGGTATGTAAACATTTATCATAAGTGTGAAGACATGATAATAACCACTTTATTATTGCCTCTTGGGCATATCTCCAACAGTTCCTCGACGGGTCCTGCAAGGCACCCGCGGAGAAGATCACCGTCGACAAGAACGACGGCAAAGGCGGCCAAGAGGAGGTGGCCAACCCAGCCCATGAGGCATGGGTTACCTAGGACCAGCAGGTGCTCCAATACCTGCATGCGTCGCTCTCCAAGGACATCATGGTGTCCTACATCGGCATCAGGACATCGGCGGAGGTGTGGGAGATGATCACGGCGATGTTCGCCGCGCAGTCACGCACCCGCATCGCCAACCTCCGCGTCAAGCTCGCCAAGACCAAGAAGGAGGGCAAGACGACGCCGCAGTACTTTGCTGCTGTCAAGGCCGTCGTTGACGAGCTCGCTGCTATGGGCCGCAAGATAGAGGAAGACGAGATTGTCGAGTACCTGCTGGCGGGACTCGATGATCCATACAACCCGCTCTTCGCAGCCATCAGAGCCAACCCCACGGCCAAGCTCACGGCGAGTGAACTGTACGCCCAAGTCCTGGCATATGATAACATGATGGAGATGCTACTGGACGGAGTTAGAGAAGGATCCGTCAACGCCGCTACACGTGGATGTGGTGGACGCTGCTGCGCGTGGACGTGGTGGTCGTGGCGGCTACTGCCGCGGACAAGGACGACCTCAGCAGGGCGGCGACGACAATGGCCGTCGCGGAGGCGACAACAAGGGCAGACCGCATCATCTGCCAGATCTGCGGCAAGCCAGGCCATCCCACGTGGAAGTGCTGGCATTGTTATTCCGATAACGAGGAAGAAGAGGAAGAAAAGGGGGCGAACGCCTCCTATGAAGTCGACACCAACTGGTATGGTGACTCTGGCGCCACCGACCACATCACCGGCGAGCTCGACAAGCTTGCCATGAAAGAGAAGTACAACAGCCGTGAGAAGATTCATGCGGCCAATGGAACAAGTATGATCATTAGTAATGTTGGTCATGCATATGTTGACTCCCCCTCTAAAAATTTGCAACTTCTCAATGTTCTTCATGTACCTTCAGCTACAAAAAATCTAGTCTCTATTCATCGTCTTGCTAGAGACAATAATGTCTTTGTGGAATTTCATCCTTGGCATTTTTTTTGCGAAGGAACGGCAAACGAAGAAGGTACTTCTTAAGGGTAGATGTGTTCGTGGCCTCTATCCATTCGTTTACTCGTCATCAAGAAGCAATAAACAAGTCCTCAGCATCACCAAGCCTTCAGTTACACGGTGGCATGATCGTTTAGGTCATCCTTCCTTTAAAGTTGTTCATCGAATTCTTAGCAAGTTTGAGATTCCTCATTCCAATGAGTCTAGAGTCGAGTCTGTGTGTGATTCATGCCAAAGAGCAAAAAGTCATCAACTTCCTTATTATAGATCCACTAGTGTGTCGACCGCTCCTTTAGAGCTTGTCTTCTCAGATGTATGGGGAAAGGCACCTACCTTTGTTGGTCGTTTTTCATACTATGTAAGCTTCATTGATGACTATAGTAAATTTGTATGGATCTACCTTCTTAAAAAGAAATCTGAAGTGCTCCAAGTTTTTCAGAAATTTCAGAATCTCGTTGAGCGCAAATTCAATAGGAAAATAATTGCTATGCAAACAGATTGGAGAGGAGGGGTGAGTATGAAAAACTCAATCCCTTCTTTCAAAAAGTAGGCATCTCACACCATGTGTCCTGCCCTCATGCTCACCAACAAAATGGCTCGGCCAAACGCAAGCATCGCCATATAGTTAAAGTTGGGTTCTCACTCCTTGCTAATGCATCTATGTCACTAAAATTTTAGGATGAAGCTTTCATGACTTCCCCCTCATCAATATGCTCCCCTCTAAATTCATTGACAATGATACACCCATGGAGCGTCTTCTCAAGGAAACCCCAGACTATACATATCTTCGTGTGTTTGGTTGTGCCTATTGGCCCAACTTACGCCCATACAACACTCGAAAACTTGCCTATCGTTCTAAACAGTGTTTGTTCATTGGCTATAGCAATATGCACAAGGGTGTCAAGTGTTTAGACGTTTCCACAGGACGAGTTTACATCTCTCGAGATGTAGTTTTTGATGAGTCTATTTTTCCTTTTTCCAAGATTCATCCAAAAGCTGGTGCACTTCTCCAAGGCGAAATTCTCCTTTTATCTGACAATCTTCAAAATTCGCTCTTAGATCAAGGGGAGTCAGCATGCAATGATCTAACATCTAATGGATCTACCAGTTTTGTAGTTCCATTAATTTCTCCCTAGGTGCAGCAAGGGCAAGGAGAAAATTTGGCTCAAAATGAGCCAGGAACGAGCGAGAACGGTGCTGATCCCGGCCATCCGTAACACGACAATGACAGTGCAGAAAACAATACTGATTCGCCTAGGATCTCGCGCGGATCAGCGTCGGGATCTACCACGGTCTCCGACACGGAGTCAGGAGATCTGTCTCGAGCGTCAGCGCACGAGTTCGCCGAGGCCACGTCTCCAGGTGCCTCCTCTCCACACCAATCAAGTGACGCGTCGTCAGGCGGGTCCACGGATAGCGGAGCAGCAGGTGCACATCGCATCGCCGCGGGCAAGGCGTCTGACCCTTCAGCCAGGGCAACGGACCCAGCCGCGTCTGGCTCCACGCGCGGCCAGCCAGTCGTGCCGTGACATGTGCCAGGAGGGGCAGGTGGGCCAATCAGCGCTGCTCCCGCTCGTGGAAGACCGACAGGACGCACGAGATCTTCTGCTGATCCCCCACCTAAACAGTCTGGAGCAAGATCTTCTGCGGCAGGAGATCCAGAACCTCCTGTGCATCGAACCAGATCGGTAACAGGTAAAAGGAAAGAAAAAACATACACCGATGGTACAGTAAGGTATGGTTTATCTTGCCTATCTAGTGAACCTGAAAACTTGCAAATAGCACTAGAAGATAAAAACTGGAAAAATGCCATGGATGATGAGTACAAAGCTTTAGTCAAAAATAAAACTTGGCACTTAGTACCTCACAAACGAGGCATAAATCTCATTGATTGTAAATGGGTTTTCAGAATCAAAAGAAAAGCAGATGGCACTATTGATAGGTATAAGGCTAGATTAGCAGCAAAAGGTTTTAAGCAACGCTATGGCATTGATTATGAAGATACTTTTAGTCCTGTTGTAAAAGCTGCTACTATCAGACTTGTACTAGCTGTTGCAGTTTTCAGAGGATGGAGTCTAAGGCAACTAGATGTGAAGAACGCGTTTCTTCATGGCGTTCTGAAAGAGGAAATGTACATGAAGCAGCCACCTGGATATAAAGATTCCAATGCACCCTTTCATGTGTGTAAACTTGATAAGTCATTATATGGTCTCAATCAAGCTCCAAGAGCATGGTTTGCAAGGCTAAGCTCAAAACTTCAAGAGTTTGGGTTTGTAGCCTCTAAGGCTGATACATCACTATTCATCTACAACAAGTCAGGTATCATCATGTTTGTTCTAGTATATGTGGATGATATCATTGTCATCAGTTCATCAAGTAAAGCTGTAAGTGCACTCTTGCAAGACTTGAGTAAAGCATTTCCTCTAAAAGATCTAGGTGATTTGAATTATTTATTGGGCATAGAAGTTAAGAAGCATAATGATGGTATTACACTAACTCAAAAAAAAATATGCTTTGGACTTATTGACTAGAGTTGGCATGAAGGATTGTTCGTCTTGTCCAACACCACTTTCAGCCTCAGAAAAGTTGTCTGCAGTAGAAGGCGACCCACTTGGACCAGAGGATGGTACAATACTCGACCCTTATAAGACCTGATATTACTTTTTTAGTTAACAAGGTATGTTAGTTTCTGCATGCACCGAGCACTGTTCATTGGACATCAGTGAAGAGGATATTAAGGTATATAAAAGGAACTATAAGCCTTGGGATAACCTTCAGGAAAGTCCTCTTCTACTCTTGTTAGTGCATTCTCAGATGCTGATTGGGCAGGATGTGTAGATGACAAAAGGTTTACAGGAGGCTTCGTAGTATTTTTTGGTCCTAATTTAATTTCTTGGAGTGCTAGAAAGCAGGCAACCGTCTTGAGGTCCAGTACAGAAGCTGGGTATAAAGCCTTGGCAGATGGTACATCAAAAGTAATTTGGGTTGAGTCTCTTTTAGGAGAACTTGGCGTTAAATGAAAACAAACATCATGTCTATGGTGTGATAATATGGGAGCTACATATTTATTTGCTAATCCAATTTTTCATGCAAGGATAAAGCACAATGAAAATTATTTTCATTTTGTAAGAGAAAGAATTGCAAACAAATTTCTTGAGATCAGATTCATTCCGTCACAAGATCAGGTGGCAGATGACTTCACAAAGGCACTACCTACACGGCAGCTTGAAGAGTTTAAACACAATCTCAATCTTCGGAGAAGTTGTGATTGAGAAGGGGTGTTGGAGATAGAGATAAGATTAGCATAGGTTGTTAGTCAGTTCATTTGTTAGTCAGTTCATTACGTGATGTACACGCACCTGATCGTGTTGATAAGATCAGAGCGTCAATTTTTTCTATCTCTAATTTTGTTGTAACCTCCTTGTAAAACCCTAGCCGTGTGCCGGCCTATTTAATACGTACATGATCCCGAGACAAAGGGCATCGATAACCTAACGTGAGATTTCACACTTAATACACTGAAAAATAAGTTATCTACGCACTAAAACATGTCCATATATATATGTTTTAGAAAAAAAAAGCTAGACCGTCTTACTTTAGTGAACAAAGGGAGTACGTGTATTTGTTTTGCTGAAAACGCAACACGGAATGGCGGCCAGCTGATTCCGCACGCGGGCACCGGAACGGAAGGTAGCCTATTTTAGTCGAGCACTCAACGCCGCATCACTTTTCTCTAGCAAGTGATTAGCGTACACTCGAGCACACACAGGTGCACGTATTTACATAAGCTCCTGCTAGATTTAGGCCCAGTTCTTTTGGCGGCTTCTTCGAGAAGCCGTCCTACCCGCAGCTTGATGGATAAGCCGGTTTCAAAATTCTGTGAGGCTTTCAAGTTAGTTTAACCTTAACCACTTTGGAAGCCTTATAATTTTTTTGAACCGGCTTCTCCAGAAAACTGGGGTAGGGCGGCTTCTCGGAAAAGCCTCCAAAAGAACTGGGCCTTAGAGCGGGTAGAGCTCAGATGAATTGCATAACTATGAGTTGGCCTGTGCCTGTCATGACTCGTGATTGATCCGGGCCGGCTATTCCTCAAATAATGCCATCTTGTTGGCTTGCATGCTCTCTCGACACGCGAGCATATAAATAAACTGTTGCGACTTCAAGTCAGATCATCCCCTCATCCTCGTGGCAGTACGATGCAAAGTTGCCTTGTCCAGCCAAGATAGATGCACAAAGTGTACGTGTGCAGCTACCTCCGGCACTGTACAACTTAGCACGGGAGCTTTTCGTTGCTTCCATCTCTCCTGTGTCCGTGTCGCTCTAGCCTGAACGTGAAAAGGACGGAGCTGGATAGCGAACAGGAGGAGCCCTTTCCGGTGGCCGCGCGCGCCCGCCCTCACGGAGAAGACCTGACCTTTCCTCACTGCCGCCATGTACGGAAGCGATCCGAACCCTCCGGCTGGACGTGGACGGAAGACATCCATCGTTTACGAGGCTGGTGCGCGAGGAGAGCGATGGCCCTGCTAGCTGCTACCTTTGCCTGCCCGCCTTGCCACTGGACGCCACCTCGTCCGACCACGATACCGACCCCGATCGATACACCGGCCGAACCCCGAGCGGCGGCTGATCTGTCACGGCTGTGCTCGTGTAGTGACATGGAGGTTGCTGCGTCGTGCTCAACCGGGCATCGGGGGACGCGCAGACCTGTTCACCCTGTACAAAGATTCCGGAACTGCCGTTGCGGAGGCTTCTTCGTCGAAACCAGCATCGACAGGAACTGCCTGGCATGCGTGGCCATCCGGACGACCCAACCCGGACGTTGCGCGCCTCTTCAACGCACGATCTATCTAGATCACCGCGTGTATCAAATTTGGACATCAGTTGCATCATACCGAATAGCGTATGTGTCCTCCCGCGTCCTTCCGCGGGAGCCAGGAGCCCGCCTGCAAGCGACCTAACGGCTATCTTTCACTAGCCATCGATGGAGAGAGAGAGGAAGGCTGCTCCAAAGCCTGGCCGCGTCGCTACTGGTACCGCCTGACGCCTGCCTCCTATTGGAAATATAAACAATAATCCATATGATTTAATCCGAATAATAAACTGATAAAGCATGATTATACAAATAGTACTAAAACCAATCATGCAGATCAACAAAGTAGATGAACAGATTACATCTATACAAGACAAATCTATTACATCTACGCCAAACGCTAGAACTAGAAACTGTAGCATAATCTAAAAAAGAGAGATTGGGATCACATATGATGCAGTTGCGGCAGTAGCCATAGCGGTAGCAGCAGCAGAGCTGTCGCCCATGTTAAGGTTGCCGAAGAGGTCGCTGACGTTCGGGAAGAAGTCGTCGTTCGGGAACTCGTCGTCAGACGACGTCGTGGTTGCCAGTAGTCGCGCTCCCCAAAAACCTGATCGCCCCTCATCCGTACAGGTTTACGAGGGGCGGGGTTCCGGAGGCCTACTGTCCGATATGCGGTGCACGCCGCAAGCCGGGATGGGAAAGACGAAAGCGGCGGCGCAAGGTTCTAGAGGTAGGTGCGTGTTGTGGATTGGTTTACCGATTAGGTTTAGCGCAGACGCTTATATAGTGCAGGTTAGGAAGATCGTGGGGCTCAGCCCACGTCCGAGTCGGTAACAGTCCACGTCCATAAAAACTGGAAACGGTTGTAATTAACGCGTCCGTTAATGACTCATAATCAGTTTTCTCAACCAGCAAAATAAAGCTCGGCTCGGCGAGATTCCCACAACCCGCAACCCACGGCGAGCGCGCGTCGTGACAAGGCGAGGCGGACGGTGTCAGAGGAGGAGTGCACGAGGGATTCTCTCCTTGTCAAACCTTAGTGAGTGGTGCAACACTCTACTATATAAGGTGGTCCAACCCCCCTTCAACTAGCCACTCTACTATATAAGGTGGTCCAACTCCCCTTCAACTAGCAATGTGGGACTAAACTTTAGCACCACTAGCACAGCCATATGCTGCCATATACAAGTGGGCCAAAGAGAATTTTCAGAATTTTGTCTAATGGGCCAACAGCCCAATATACACCAAATTCCAACAATTCCCCACAAAGTCTCATTGGCACATCACATCACTTTTCTTTCAGAACATTGTTTTATATACCGATGTATAGTGGAGACTGTTAAGTTAAACTTCCACGTTAAACTTCATGCTACGCTAGCTAGCAACTTGAATAGTGGACTATGCCTTGAACTACAAGTTTTTTGCGCGCTAGTTTCAGATAAAATCTAGACCAGTACAGGGTTGTCGTCGGCTTCCCCGCGGTTTGGAGCTTATGCGTCATACTCCAGGACCTTTCATGAGTTTATTAGAGAGCACCCAACTCTCATGGACTGCGATGTTTAACATTTAGACTCATATAGGTGTGTTCCTCAAGAGATGTTCTGCAGGACAACATCTCCGCTTATAAACGCCAGTTGGAACACATTAAGATAAATATCAACCTGCCATGCAGATTAAGAGAGTATTGCATCTTTATGGAGATGTAAATATAATATTAGTATACTCTCCTCTCATTTGACCAACAGCTTGTCTCCCAGCTCTAATTCACGGGATCTCCGATCACATAGAGTGGGTTGCCACCGGGAAACTCATAGCGTGGGTCTCAAACCCATCTCCCTTGATGCATTATCTATCACATTGCGTGATAAACCCTTTGTGAAGGGATCTGTCAGATTTTTAGATGTTTGAATATAATCCAACGCAATAACTCTGGAGTTTCTCAGTTTCCTGAAAGATTTCAATCTCCTCTTCACATGCCTTGATGACTTCATATTATCCTTAGAACTGTTTACTTTGACAATCACAGTTTGATTATCACAGTTCATCGGGATGGCGGGTATTGGTTTTTCAACCACAGGTAAGTCAATCAAGAGCTCACGAAGCCACCCTGCTTCAACAATGGCCGTGTCTAATGCTGTGAGTTCTGCTTCCATTGTTGACCTTGTTAAGATGGTCTTCTTGCAAGACTTCCAGGAAACAGCGCCACCACCAAGTGTAAATAGATAACCACTCGTGGCCTTAATCTCATCGGCATCAGATATCCAGTTTGAATCACTATAACCCTCAAGAACCCGTGGATACCCAGTATAGTGAATACCATAACTCGCAGTGCCTTTCAAATAGCGCAAAACTCTTTCAAGAGCATGCCAATGATCATCTTCAGGATTTGACACAAATCGACTCAGTTTGCTTACAACAAAGGAGATGTTAGGTCTAGTAGTGCTGGCTAAATACATGAGCGAGCCAATAATTTGAGAATATCTCAACTGATCTTTAGCAAACCTTCGATTCTTTCGAAGTAGCACACTCGGATCATAAGACGTTGGAGAAGAATTGCAGTCGCTATACCCGAAGCGACTCAATATCTTTTCCACATAGTGAGACTGAAGCAATGTAATCCCACCATTGTCATCCTTTATAAGCTTGATGTTTAAAATTACATCAGCCACTCCCAAGTCCTTCATCTCAAAGCAGCGAGATAGGAAATCTTTGACCTTCTCGATAACAGTGAGGTTGGTCCTGAATATCAATATGTCATCAACGTAGAGACACATAATAACTCCCTCGCCCCCACCATGGCGATAGTACACACATTTGTCAGCTTCATTTACAACAAAGCCTTCAACAGTTAAAGTTCTTTCAAACTTCTCGTGCCACTGCTTAGGAACTTGCTTAAGACCATACAAAGACTTCACTAACTTACACACCTTTCCTTCTTGACCATCTACCACAAATCCGTCAGGCTGCTCCATATAAATTTCCTCATTTAGCTCTCCATTTAGAAAAGCCGTCTTAACCTCCATTTGATGAACGAGAAGACCATGTGAGGCAGCCAAGGAAATTAGTACTCGAATAGTGGTCAATCTGGCTACAGGTGAGTAGGTATCAAAGAAGTCTTCACCTTCCTTTTGGGTATAACCCTTAGCCACAAGACACGTCTTGTACTTTTTAATAGTACCATCAGGTCTAAGCTTTTTCTTGAACATCCACTTACATCCTACAGGTTTGCACCCATAAGGACGATGAGTGACTTCCCAAATAACATTAGCTAAGATGGAGTCCATCTCGCTTCGGACAGCTTCCTTACAGTAGTCAGCATCTTGAGATGCATAAGCTTCTAAAATAGAAGTGGGAGTATCATCCACAAGGTACACAATGAAATCATCACCAAATGACTTTGCAGTCCTTTGTCTCTTGCTCCTTTTGGGAGCTTCATTGTCGTCCTCCACAGGATCATCAGAGTGTTCTATCGGCATAGTGGGTTCAAGAATTATAATAAATTCCTGACTAGATGAACTAGTCATCTCCTGATTTGATGAGCTAGACATACCTTCCATAGGAAATATGTCCTCAAAGAAAGTCACATCATTCGACTCCATAATACCAACATGCATGTCGGATACCTCCGATTTTACTATCAAAAATCTATAGCCAATGCTATGAAAATCATATCCCAGAAAAACACAATCAACGGTTTTTGGTCCAAGCTTTCGCTTCTTGGGTGTTGGAATATTGACTTTCGCCAAAAAACCCAAGTTCGTAAGTAAGAGAGTTTAAGCATTTTCTTTTCCCATTCCTCAAATGGACTCATGGTCTTATCCTTTACAGGAACATGGTTTAGGACATGACACATGGTCATTAGCGCCTCCCCCCACCATTCCTTGGAAAGACCCAATGTGTCTAACATGGCATTAACCAAATCAGTTAGAGTGCGGTTCTTTCTTTCGGCCACCCCATTTGACTGAGGTGAGTAGGGAGGCGTCCTCTCATGTATAATACCATGTTCCGCACAGAATATATCAAATTCATTTGAAAAGTACTCTCCACCACGATCTGACCTTAGCCGCTTGATTTTAAGATCAAGTTGGTTTTCTGCCTCAGCTTTATAGATTTTGAAGTAGTTCAAAGCTTCATCTTTAGATTGCAGAAGATAAACATAGCAGTATCTAGTGGAGTCATCAATCAACGTCACAAAGTATCTTTTTCCACCTTTTGTCAACACACCATTCATCTCACAAAGATCTAAATGTATAAGTTCTAGCGGTGCTAAGTTTCTCGGTTCCACGGCCGTATGAGACTTGCGGGGTTACTTTGCTTGCACACAAACTTGGCACTTAGAGCCTTTGACAGTGGTAAATTTCAGAACTAAACTCATATTGGCTAGCCGCGTCATGCAACCAAAGTTAATATGACAGAGTCGTGAATGCCAAACATTGGACTCATTATCATTCCAACATGATTAATAACTTTAGTACATGAGTCTGACAAAGACAAGCGGAACAGACCTCCGCACTCATAACCCTTTCCAACAAATTGTACATACTTAGAAATTACAACTTTATTGGACTCAAAAACCAACTTAAAGCCATCTCGACATAAAAGCGATCCGCTGACAAGATTCTTATTGATGGAGGGAACATGCTGCACATTCTTCAGCTACACGGTCTTCCCCGAAGTAAACTTAAGATTTACCGTACCAACACCATGAACAGAAGCACGTGAGCCATTTCCCATCAGCACGAAAGAGGTCCTTGAGACCTGATAAGAGGAAAACATGGAAATATCAGAACATACATGTGTATTAGCACCCCTGTCTATCCACCAATCAGGAGAATGACATACTAAAAGAATAGTAGATAAAATACCGTACCCAACATCCTTCATCTCAGTATCTCTAATAACAACATTAGCGGCCTTGCCGCTGTTTCCATGTTGACGCTTGTCAAAGCGATTAGGGCAGCTAGGAGCCCAATGATTAGGATCACCACAGACGTGGCAAGAGCCTTTCCTCTTATCATTTTTCTTCTTGAAGTTGGTTGAGTGCGTGGCCTTGTTCTTACCATCAAACTTTCCCTTTCCTTCAGTTTTGTTCTTATTCTTGAACTTGTGGGATTGGAAGTTTTTCCTCTGCACCAAATTGGCAGTAGAACCTCCCTCAAATCCTCGAGTAGTTTTGTCCTTTGATCTCGCCTTGTCTTCCACATGAAGAGATCCAATGAGATCCGTAATGGAAAACTCTTCTATCTTATGTTTCATAGAAGTAGCAAAGTTCCTCCACGAGGGAGGAAGCTTGGCAATAATGCCACCGGCCAAAAATTTGTCCGGTAAGGAACACTTGAACTGCTCAAGTTCTTTGGCAAGTGATTGTATCTCATGAGCTTGCTCAATGACGGATCGCTCATGAACCATCTTGTAGTCATAGAATTGCTCCATGACATACAACTCAGTGCCAGCGTCCGAGACCCCAAACTTGGCCTCGAGCGCTTCCCACACGTCCTTGCCATTATCAAATGACATATACGGGTCAACAATGTTGTCCCCAAGAACACTGAACACATCCGCCATAAACATGGTATCAGCTTTCTTAAAGGTCGCTTCCTGCTCAGCAGAAAGATCTCCTTCAGGCTTGCCAAGAGTGACGCTGTAGCAGTTTAGGTTTTCAAACCAGAGAACTGCTCTCTTGCGCCATCTCTTATAGTGCATGCCATCAAAAGGAGGCGGCCTAGTAGCCGCGGCTACACCAGTGGAATTCAGTTTCCTATAATCAGGTTTTTGGATTGTTGGAAATATAAGCAATAATCCATATGATTTAATCCGAATAATAAACTGATAAAACATGATTATACAAACAGTACTAAAACCAATCATGCAGATCAACAAAGTAGATGAACATATTACATATATACAAGACAAATCTATCACATCTACGCCAAACGCTAGAACTAGAAACTCTAGCATAATCTGAAAGAGAGAGATTGAGATCACATACGATGCAGTTGCGGCAGTAGCTGCAGTGGTAGAAGCAGTAGAGCTGTCGCCCATGTTGAGGTTGCCGAAGAGGTCGCTGACGTCCAGGAAGAAGTCGTTGTTCGGGAACTCGTCGTCGGACGATGTCGTGGTTGCCAATAGTCGCGCTTGAGCGCTCCCCAAAAAACCCATCGGCCTTCACCCGTATAGGTTCATGAGAGGCGGGGTTCCGGAGGCCTACTGTCCCGATCTGCGGTGCACGCCGCAAGCCGGGATGGGGAAGACGAAAGCGGCGGCGCAAGGTTCTGGAGGTAGGTGCGTGTTGTGGATTGGTTCACCGATTAGATTTAGCACAGACGCTTATATGGTGCAGGTTAGGAAGATCGTGGGGCTCAGCCCACGTCCGAGTCGGTAAAAAGTCCATGTCCATAAAAACAGGAAACGACTGTAATTAATGCGTTCGTTAATGACTCATAATCAGTTTTTCTAACCAGCAAAATAAAGCTCAGCTCGGCGAGTTTACCCCAACCCACAACCCGCAACCCGCGGCGCGCGCGCGTTCTAACGAGGCGAGGCGAGGCGGGCGGCGTCGGAGGAGGAGTGCGCGAGGGCTTCTCTCCTTGTCACACCTTAGTGAGTGGTGCAACACTCTACTATATAAGGTGGTCCAACTCCCTTTAACTAGCAATGTGGGATTAAACTTTAGCACCACTAGCACAACCATATGCCGCCATATACAAGTGGGCCAAAGAGAATTTCAGAATTTGTCTAATGGGCCAACAGCCCAATATGCACCAAATTCCAACACCTCCTGCCAGGACACTTCAATACCGTCGCTTCGACCTTCGCGTCGGCATCCAATGTCAGCCTTTTTTAACAGGCCACCCGCGACCATATTCTTCCACACCACACACACCACTCCCGGTAGCTAGCCATGGCCGACGACATTGGATCGAGGGAGGGCGTCTAGGACGACCATCGGGTCTTGGTCATGGCCGTCGAGGCAGGCGCGGAGGACGCGGCCAAAGCAGCACGCCGCCACACTCTCTCTCACCATCGCCGCCCCTCGAGCTTGATCCAATCGACATCAGCCTCGTCGGCATCGAGTTCATCGTGACCATCCACTCGGGCATGGGTACAGGTTGCTCCTTTCCCGCAAATTCGCGTCGCTGGTCGACGGCGCAGAGCCCTAGCAGGTCATGCTGCAAGTGGCCGGTGTCAATACCGACGCATGGCCGATGGAGGCGTTGTTCGACCGCTTCGGCCAGATGTTTCTCACCAACGAATGGGAGGAGTTCGCAAGCTAGCACCAAATCGAAGTCGGCAACTTTGTCGTCTTCAAGTACGACGGCGAAGCCATGCTCACCATCAGCGTCTTTAACGAAACCATCTATCGTCGCTGCTACCACTTCGACTCCGACTCCGATGAGTAGGCTAGGCTATGTACTCGCCTTGTACGGTGTTTGGAATTCAATTAGCAATATGGACATCGACCATTTGCAATGACAAGTTTTTATTCAAGTCTTTAAATATCTTACAAGCAAACCACAACTACAACCCTACAACAATATTCTAACTATCACGCCTACGGCGCTAGCGGTGGCGGCGCCGCTGGCGGGTCGACAAGACCCCATTCTTCATTGGGAGAGCGGAAGATCGCTTCCTGTGTCTGCAACTCTTCTTGAGCTTGGGCGAGGCGGACACACAGGTAAGCGTCGTCGGGATTGGCCCACAACGCTTTTCGGAGCTCATCGTGCTCTTTTGCGAGCGCTACACCTTTCCCATGCTCCGGCATAAAGACTCGGTCCATCACCTCCTATGAGAAAGGCTCGTCGGTGGTCCTATTGTGGTCGAAGTGAGTGCGCCGCGGCCGGTAGTTGCGCATCATACTGTATATCTACGAGCGCCCCGTAATTGGAGACGGCAACACGTCCGGTGCCTCCAGCGGGTACGTCCACCACGATGAGAACGGGTGCTCAGGCTGCTCTTCTCTGCGGGTGTCGGGTTGCCATGGCGGACGGCCAGGCACGGTGGTTCGTGGTGGTGGGTCTGGTTGAAAATATATCAATTGACCTCCCCTTTTTAAAGCCGTGTCCGAAAACGGTGGAAACACCCAGAATAGTAGGAAGGGGTGGGAAAGAAAGGCAGAAGACGACGAAAACACACTGAAAAAACACCAGAATCGGTGATGGCCTATTTGTCAAATACAAACAGATGGTTTGTCTCACTCAACGCGATTAGCCAAATAGGCCGGACCATGACCCAAAAATAACCATGAACTGACTCAAACGCGGATAGAAACAAACCGTCTAGATCAAACTACTGAAGATGCCCTAATTAAGAAAAACGTACCCTGCTCATTGCTCTGAGGATGCATGCCATGCTTGCGAAACTATTTTCGTGCCACCGTCCAAACCACTGCAGCAGTTGTCTTTAAAGTAGATTTTAAGAAAGCTTATGTTAAAATTGAAAAGTCTTTCTTAGAACAAGGCCTTCTTATGAAATGTTTTCCTCCTCTTTTTATTAGATTAGAGACTACACCCTTCATTTCAAAATATAAGATGTTTTAGTTTTTGTAAAAGAAATAAATCTAGACTTATTTTTGTGTAAATCTATACACTAAAATTTGTCTAGATACACTTTTTCCATAAAAGCTAAAACATCTTATATTTTAAAACGGGAGTAAAACTTACAACTATCCCCTTTGATTTATATTACTTGTCTTTAAAATAAATGTATCTAACACTAAAACATATATATATATATATATATATATATATATATATATATATATATATATATATCCATTTTAGTGATAAGTTACTTTCTTTCACTCTTCCTTAGGAAGGTGACACGGGGACGGAGGTATGTCACACGGAGAGCTGCTTTAAGCAGTAGAAATATCCCTTCATTCTTACAACTACTACTTTCTCACACCTCCATGAAAAGTCCACCAGGAGCGCCCTCATTCGATGGTCCAACTCTTCGCCCCCCAAGAGCTCTGGAGAATCATGAAAAGACACAGAAATTCAGGTTGGAAAGAATAGCTGGTTTATTAGTTAAAAAGGAAGAGCAAAATCACGGTCTCAAAGTTGGGCTTATTGTGATGCTCTTATTGTGGAACGTCTCCAAAATCATGGACTTGAGGGACTTAGCCGCCTAGTGATGAAGTCTTCCACATTTTTTTTAAAGAATATATATTAATACCACAAAGACACCAATTACACCCAGCCTCTCCAACAACATATGTTCTAGCGGCTTTACGGATGTACACAACTCAGAAAAAAGAAAGAGAAATTATAAAAAAAAGTCCGCTACAGAGAACTAATCCTCAAAGAAACGACAGTGACACCATCAGAACAACACCAGGAGTCCTCCACTGCAATAACAGCATCTTCAAGAAAGAAACAATGCCCAAACGCCGTCGTTGCCCGACCAAAGGTCATAGGTTTTCACCCTGGAGAAAGTCCTTACTCATAAAACAATGCCTTCAACAAGGTCATTGCCAGGCACAACCAGCTAAGGCCAGACCTTGGATTTTCACCCTGCAAGATAAGACTGAGAACTCCCATGTGTTGTCTTCCTCCACCGACGGTCGCTGCAACGAGTCCCAGATCATGCAGCCAGATCTCCATCGTCACAAGAACAAAAATCACCATCGCTACCCTCAAATTTCCGCTTTCCTGACATTCTCTGCATCTGACATCACCATTGCTCAAAGCATGACACTTGGTGGGAACAAACAACAGAGCTTCGCAACGCTCCCGCTGAAACCAAACGGCCAGAAAAACAAGGTGCGCGCGACCGAATACCTTCCGATCCAGCAATCTCCAGGCATGATACACCCATGGGAGTTCGCCGGCGGAGCCTTCTGGAACCCGCCTCTCCAGACCAGATCAAGGAGGGCAGACATCAAGCAGATCTTCGTCTTCGTGCGAAAGAAATCAAAGGACCACCACCTTTATTAGATCCGACACAACGATCCCCACACCGCCGACCGGTTCCCGGAGGACGGATCGAGTAGGCAAAAAGGGAGAGAGCCAAACCGGGAACCACCGCAGTAGCGCTAGAGCCGCCACTCAACAGGATCCTAGCACCACCCCTTGACCGCTGCCTACCACGGCGCCCTTGCCGAGGGCCGACCTGGCCTAGATGGCCCCAGATCGAGCCCACACGGCGCACCCGCACACGGTCGTCGTCGTAGCGAGGCCCCTCCCTATGCCACCCACACCGCCTCCGCTGAGCCACCATGCGCCGCCCGTGACCTCCATAGCAGGCTTCGCCGTCGCCCCAACCCGCCAAACGCCTCCACAACATCCCCCCTCCAGCCTTCGGCGGAGAGGGCGCCCGCCGCCACCGCGTGAGGGACCTGCGGCAGCGGCGGCGGAAGGAATCACGCGGGGGGAGCCCGCCGGCGGCGGCGGCTAGGGTTACCCCGATTCGCCCCATGCGGGAACGACGCGGGGTCGGGGGTATCAGGTGTCCACAAATCTTAAATGGAGGGAGGATTTCACTTCCCCGGCCTCTGCACCAACTAGGGATGCACACATCCATTAAGCATGAGTACCAGGATTTTAAACTTGGTTAAGCGCCAAGCCTGGTACTCAAGATAAATTGCATGAGTACTAGGAGAGTCTGGTCCTCAAGTATAAATCGGAACCTTAATTCTCTTCCGTGAGGATTTGAACTCAGGTGTCGGGTTTGTACATCCACTCCCCCAACCAGTTGAGCTAGGCTCACTCCAAGTCTTCCACAACATAGCCAATTGAAAAATCCCTGTTGCTCCATGACACTATAGCGTCGTGACAATGGAGGAAGAAGGGGTTTCGTGGCTCCTCCATCCAGTCGCCAAAAGAAATTATGAGGAAGTTCTTGAAGGCGGGGACATTGTCCGTCGCACCCGCCATCATCCAGCAGGTGCCCGCCCAGCCAGCCATAGGTTTCAAGAATGAAGAGATATTTCTCCCATCTGCTTTCTCGTAGGCGGAGGTTGTAGGTGGAGAGAATTCTAGAGGAATCCGAGCGGGACTGCTCTAGGTAAAATAAGAAGAAAAATGCCCTGAAGGCATGATCCATAGATACGCCATGCACATGTGGCAAAGGAGGAAAGCAGCAGGATGGAGTCTGTGGTCAAGTGCATTAAATAGACCCTCGATGGCTGCAAGTACACAGATCGTTTGTAGCTAGTTTCGAAGTTAAGATGTCAATCCCACATGGAGCCTAAAAGTAAGCGTTTAAGGGTGAAGTCTCTGTCACACCCGAAGTTGCCACAGGTCTTCAAGTGAATTGACTACAAGCGTTGAAATAACAATATAATTTGGATTAAAGGAATGTATTTAAATAAAACTAAAATATAAACTTCAAAAATAAAAAGCATAAAAGTAAAGAACGATTTGTTTGTTATTTTCTGCAGATGACAAAGTAGGCGCTGAGAGATTCAGTTCATGATGATATTGAATGTGCCAGGTGGATGAGTGATAAGTATAACAATTATAATCTTATAAGTATGTGTGTAGGCGAGCAACCCATAATTAGCCAGAACTCTTCTTGGTAGATTTCATCCTAACTTTAATAATCCTACTAGCCTGTTACCACAACCATGGCCAGTCACTATAAGATTAAGATCCTTCAGGTTGCTTAGCAATTAATCTCCTTGGATCGGACTAATGCAATAAGCTCGGTGGCTCCTCGTGATCCTCGAGTCGAACTAGTTTCCCATTGATATCCTTGTGTCACTCGGGGGTCGCCGGTCTGCTAGCGAACACAATTCTATCTATGTAGAACAACACATCATGTTGTCTGGGCCCTTAATTGGACAATAGGCATTAAGCATCCCACAGATAGTCAAGCAGACATAATATAGTAATTAAAATCAACCACAAACTTAATGGAAATTGTATAGGCACATCACATCTCACCAATCCCTTATATCTCTCACGCCCAAGGGAACTTAATCACACATGAGAGAAGAAAGCATCATCGATATAATTAAATAAAGGGAGTTCTTCTTGATATTAATGTGGAGATCCACAATAAGAATAGAAATAAATGCAACACAATTCAAGATGGGAAGAACAATATCAAACCCTAATCTTGCAAGGTGGAGATCTCTCTCTCTCAAGTACAAGTAATGGCTATGGAGGTGTGATGGCTAGGATATCGAAGATCGTGGAGCAAGATGAAGAACGTCTTCCCCTTCTTCTCCTGATCTCTTCTTTCTCCCTTCTAGATCGGATGGCGGCTCGTGTGTTCTATTTTCGTCCTCGGCCTCTTCACGAAAGTTGTCCCTTTTAACAAGATGAAGCTGATGGCAACTATACGTCAGGAAAAATATTCCTGCCATACAGTTGCTCGTTAAAGCTACTATACGCTCCCCTTGATTGCTTTCAAAATGAGACTTGCTTGTTTTCGTCTGAATATTGTGTTTCTGCTGTTAAAACCCTCTGTCGATATTCAGAACCTGGAACACACATTAAAACCCAAGTTTCTTTGCTACCGAAGTATTAGCGTTAGGTAAAGCTATGAAACCATCAAATCAAAATGAAAACCATCGATAGAAACCATCAAAAATGTGTTGAATCTCACAGCTATCAACGCTGCCCCAAATGTCTTGGTGCAAGGAATAAAGGGGGAACCTATACCACACATGAGATGACCGACGATGATGATACTGTGCTCGTTTGGAACTTGAGGGGCTCCAGGGCCGCTCCTCATGATGTAGGCAACTGAGGAAGGGAGAGGTCCCACAGTCCACAACATTCCAATCTCCTTATCGTTGATCTCTGACACTGTCCAGGCATCGTCCCACCCTACCAGTGCTACTTCACTGTTGATTCTTGATAGCGTCGTGCCAAGGAAGGGATTCGAGGACAGATTACTATGGATCTTGGGCAAGAAAACATGACGGAGAAATACTTGACGAAATATGGCCTCTCGGGGAAGATCTACAGCGTGGGGGCAGGGGAGGAGAGGAGAAGAGACAAGTCTGAGGCTTATATATGCTGGATTTTATATGCAAGGTCGACCCGTAGTGTCCTTGTCAGGATATCTTAGCCATATAGATTGGATCTAGAAGGGAGGAGCTTAACCCCCATGCAAGGTTGCACATGGAATTCCAGGGAAGAGACACCTGCATGATTTGGAAAGTGCCCTACATTTAATTTGACACGCCACGTCAATGGACGTCGTGTGCAGCAATCTCATTATGATCACGACCTCCAATTACTCCCGCTGGAATAGACTCCCATGCATTTAATACCTCCAAGTTGCATCGGATGCGAGTCATAGAATCTTGCGAGGTGATTCAGATTCAGGTCTTTGCAGACAGTGTGAGGAAGACCTAAATCCTCGCCACAACCTAATCAGGTTGTGGAGTTAAATTAAGTAACCTACTAGCATCATCACTTACAACATTATGGGATAGACTTTAACCCCGACACGACCTACTCATGTTGTGATGGGTCCACATGCATCGTATCATTTAGGCAAATAAATTAACATGTGAGCCTAGCGACCTCCTAGGTCGAAGCTTCGTGTTCCAGGAGATCGTTCTCCAAAACCAGACAGAGAAATCATTAGACCTGCCTGTCAGGTCCAGGACATTCAAAGGACCAGATTTCCAGGTTGGGGGTACACACCAGCAACCTATCCCTTGGGTGTCTAATGTTCGCCGGACCTGCCCAATCAGGTCATTTAAGTTGTCGAGGTCATTAGTCAAAGGTCTCTGCAAGAGAGAAGTAACTCCACCAACCTGTCATGAAGGACATTCTCCTTAGTAAAGGTACCGATCAGGAATTAACAACGATTGGTGGACTAAGGCATGCAGTTATCATTACACGGGCCTTACCCCACTTCACTGACCATGGCGACATCAACATCTATGATTTGGAGGCCTATATCTAGAAGATCTCAACCGACCTAACCTGCCATACTGCAAGAGGACTGTCAACACCCGGATTTTTAATCCCAGATGCCTGTTATGCCATATATCGCAATCCCAGGATTACCATTTTTGCGAGACATAACATATTTGGATATCACAGTACATCATCCATTACAAACCATACATAAGGTCTTACACGAATAAGGATCTCATGATCCAGTTCTTAATACAACTCAAGCAGCGGAATAACGTAATAATAAAGATAGCGTAGGCGAAGCTCCATCTTCGGGGTCACAGGCAATGCTAACGACGGGAGATGATCCTAGTTGTCATAACCTTCCTGTGGTCCATCATCCTGATACTCATCTTCATAGTCTGGCCACGAGAATAGCCAGGGATAAAGCCATGAGTACTCTTTAAGTACTCGTAAACTAATACTAACAAGTGAAGGGGGTTTTTGTAGTAGGACACTAAGCTCTAGGGTTGTTTTGCAAAAAGCCAGATTTACCTCTACTAAGTTTTTAAGCAAAGAAAATTAGTTGAAGTTTTATAACACCTAAGTGGGAACTTGAATTTCATATCACAACTCTGTTGTGGTCCAGTCAAAGTCTCAATTCATTTCATAAGTCATTTTGAAAACATCTGACGGGGGAACAGTATGGCCACTCCAACTGTCCATAACCGCGGACGCGGCTATTCGAATAGTTTGACACCAGAGATTGTACACTTTCACCACAACATTCGATACATCCGTCAGGAACAATCCAGAATTCACCATACTCAGTATGCGGATAATCAATCCTAACCTTTCAATTACACGCCCTAGTATAAGCACCTCTCCTGTGAGTTTGGCCTCCCAACCATGACCAACTGTCATCTTGGGTACTGCACAGGTGGAAAATCTTCACAAGGTAGCCTCAGCTCAGACCTTGGCCATGAGGGAACCCATACTAAGGTATATAAGTTTCCAGTCAAGCCCTACCCAATTTTCGGGTATTGTGGTTGTACGGTAAAATTGGAATGGTATCGCATCCAGACAACCATCAGTTTTATCAAGGGCTAAGGCTCATGCCTCAACATTTTCATCATCAAAATCATTTAGTGTTCAAGAACACATGTCAAACCATTTCAGTAGAATGACTCATCATTCTAAGGTTTTCATAACCATTTCCACAAAGTATTCCCATCTAGAGTTGGTCAAGTTTTATGCTTAGCACTAGCATCTACAAGTGGGGGTAAGTACTAATGAGGTGTGGTAAACAAGTGGGGATTAATTAAGTTCAATCTCATGCCTTAGGATGACATTAAGATTATCTAACTTATGCCAAATTTAATGCTCTTTATGCAACCTTCAATTATCTTTTTAGAATCTATCAGTCACTTAAGTAAAATCTAAGAGAAAGCTTTGATAAAGAAATAAAGTATAAAGCTTGTAGTTAAAACTAGGATGGTTTATCAAGTAGTGTAAGCTTGCAAGTAAAACTTGCATGGTTTGGCTTGTTAAGATAGTAGTATAAACTTGCTAGGTTGAAAGTGTTAGCTTGCTCAGTTAATTGCTTGATCATTCAACTAGTAGTATTAGGCTTGCAAGGTTAACTTGTATAGTAAGGTTTGCCTTGAGAAGAGCAGAGGTCGAAGTTCTCCTCGGCTTCTTCCTCGTAGTATCCTCCTTCCTCCTCGTATCCTTGGTTGGTACTAGCGTCTATAAATAAATACGAGGTACATAATCACGAAACAATACTTAACTATTTTCAATCATCACACAAAGGTATGCTATAGATGATCTAGCATCATCACTAACATTACAAGATTTAAGCATTTGTCTTATTTATTTTAATTTGAGAAAAGTAATTTCTACTCATTGAAAAACTACTTAAGATTTAATATTATCCAACTCAAACATGGGATCATATTGACACATGTTATCACCACAAATTTCAGTACATGGGAATGTGATTTAAAGTGGTTTCACGATTTAATAAGGTTTAACCTTTTATTTTAAATAAATAAAGTGACTAGAAATGCCTATGTGGCATTCTTTTATCACTTGAACATTATTTCTTCAAGTAAACCCATATGTTTTTATATATTATGAAAGGTATGGTCAAATGTGATTTTTGAGAGTTGGAATCAACTCAAAAGCTCTTATGGTTGAATTTTGAAAAATGTTTGAATGCAGAAAAGCTTCTGACTTGTTATTTTTACCAAGGTTGATCTACAGATCCAAATGATTTGAATCCAACGGGCCTGGATTAAGCATTTCAGTACCTTTCTAACAAAATTGGTCTCATGAAATTTGGTTCATTGGATCGAGCTGGGTTGCTTTTTGAATCTATGTACAAAACCATGTTTGAATTAAAATAGAAAAATCTAAATTCAAACGGTTGGGTCGCGCAGGAGAGGGTAATGGGCCGGCCTAGTGTCACTCCGCAGCGCGGGGCTCAGCTGACAGGGGGGGTCTACCAGTCAGCGGCTCATAACGCGCGAAGCGGTATGAGGCGATGTGGGTCGTTGGATTAGAGTGGGGATCGACAGCTGGGGATCATCGTCGACGGACCTGTCACCGGCGAGCTCTAACCTTAGCGGCTCAGTGGATGTGCATAGGGGGCATACCATGGATCCAGCGATGACGGCGAGGCGGGCAAACGAACGGGTGGTCGACGATGAGATCAGGGATGGTCGAGGCAGCTCTGTGGGTGGTCGCAATCAGCGGCGCCCTTCTCCTCCAGAGGCGGCCTGCTCCGGTGCAATTCTGGCGAGCTGCTGCTCCTCGTGCTCTGGCTAGAGGGTGGAACAATCAGTGAGGCAGGGGAGTGGAATGGTGTGCTTAGAACGGCTGGGGGTGGCTTCCTTTTATAGGCTCGACGGCGAGACCGAGAGGGATGGGCAGGCGACGGTGGCGACATGGCTACGGGCTGCTAGCGGCATGGCTGAGGATGGCAATCGACTCGTGGTCTCCTGGAGATGCTCTAGTACTTGAATGCGTGCTTAGGGGCGGTGGCAATCGATCGGGAACGTGCGGTGCTCTGCGCGGCAGAGGCGGCGTCTTCGACGGCGAGCGGTGGCTGTGAGGCGTTGGATGGCGAACGGGGATGTCTGGCGTGTTCCTTGGGTCGTGGCGAAGAGGTGGGCATGGGCTGCGGTCGAGGGGCGGCGTGTGCACGCGTGCCGGGTGCGGTGCTCTGGGGCGTGCTCGGCATGTCGCAGTGGCACAGGGCACGGGGTGTTCTCGGTGGTCCACGGCTTGACTTGGCTTGGGGAGGGACAGTGGGTGGTGGTGAAGTGATGGCTAGCTCCCAGACATGGCTAGAGAGGGGGAGGTGGTCTGCTGTGGCGGCGACCAAGTTGGCCGGCGAGGTGTGCTCGGCTTGTTTACCATTGATGGCAAAGGCAAACTTATAGTGAGGCTAGAGGTTTCCAATTAAGCTAGATGATATACTAAATGGTTGCTGTGAGCTAGAGAGGGAACAAGTTAGGCCAAAACACTATTAAAAACAGTGAATTTGATTTGGTTTAAATTTGCCTGCCAAGTGTTTGATGAAATGGTCGCAAGAAACTGCTTTTTGAATTTTGAAAAGATTTTTGGTGGGTGTGCTAGGCATAAGATGGAGATTCTGTGGGTTCTTGGGTTTTGAAAATTGAGCTTGGTTGAGTGGTTTTTGAAATAGTGGGATCTTTCCATATGAGATAGATTCAATTTTAAACTGTCATTTAAACTTAGCATTTGAATGTTTTTGGAAGATCACAAAGTGGGCCTTGGTACCTCATTATGAGTACTAAAACGAGGTGCAAAGATCCACAAATGTTTCTGTTAAGTTTTCAGTGCTTGGAATAGCCAAAGTAGGCATGAGAGTTAATTTGTCCAAAGTGACCATTCACTTCATTTGTTCATTTTGAGTTGTTTGTCTTTGGGAAAAGTTTGAGAATGATTTAAATGATGTTTATTTCACCTAAGAATCATTTTACAAGCAATGAAACACATAACCATGACAATTCAAAAGAATCCTAATTTTAAATACACATACATATGAAAGCTCTCATATTTTTAGATAGGAAAGTTTTTGTTAACCCTAAATTTGATGATTAGCAATTGATGATTCATGTTTAATATTTTTGGGATGTTACAAGGACTTCTTGGAGGATCCCGAAGACCAGACATACATTGGAGGGAGGTCGGAAATAAACTTGACGTTCAAGACAAGATGGAGACCTAACATGACCTCTTGATGCCCACAAGAGTAGGGGATCATTGAAATCTTGGATGTGCAAGTATTAGTATCGATCCCATGAGGAGCAAAATAAGGTATAAGTATTTTTTTTTTCAAATTAGTGTGTCACTGTTCTAATCATATATGCACTAAACTAACTAAATAAGTTAAGGATTGTTTTGGAGAGTTCAAAACTAAAAGTAAAATGCAAAAAAGTAAAGAACTAGTAAAGTGCTAAAATTAAAAAGAGATTTGTTGCTGTTAGGGACAAGCAGTGGATCAAAACACATGCACGAGGTGACTAATGGGATGTTGCATGGATCACATCATTGATGTAATAATACTAATACCATTGTTGTGATGTCTTGCTCTAGTAAGGTTGAAAGTAGGCTTTGTTCCATATGTGGTTGTACATACTAATCAAGAAAATTTGCCAACATCTATTGTCCTACCCCTCCATTCCAGTGTGACCAACTTGGAACTACGGTAATCAAGGTCTTCCTTTTCATGTAGCCCATAATAATTCATCAACACTTCATGAACACATGAACTCCTCAAATTATAACATGTCCCTTTGTTTTCCCTAGGGTATCATAGTAGGGTTTGCAAGTTCAATAATACAACCAGTGTTATACTATGAAGATAAATTCAAAGCTCTCATATACGATGGGGCAATAAAATTTTAGAGATAAGATCATGTTATTTGGGCCCTAATAACATGCATTGTGCATAGAATAAGTGCATAACACACTCATACACAAACATGGGCACCTCAGATTATGATAGCTATTCATTATTACATAAGAGATCTCATCCAATTCCCTCACACCCCACACCTAGAGAGAGGATTAATCACATATGGCCATGAGTACCAGAGGTTTGATGGAGTGGTTGATGAAGAAGAGAATCCCCATGGTGGAGAATATAAATATGATGGCCACGATGGTGGACCCGGTCGGTGTCGGCGGTGGATTACCTAGGGGGTGGAGGCCCCTTGCCGGCTTGCCCCTTTTCTTCCTTGGTGTTGGTGTAGCAATGAAGGAGGTTCTCCCACTCCTTGGAGGATACCAAGAGAATAAATTTCATGGCTTTTATTTGGTACTCCCAAAAGTAGGGTTTTCCCTCAACATAATAGAGTTAGAGATACAATCTAGGCCATGAGATTGATGCTTTTTTATACAAGGACTCTTGGAATCCTCTAGAATGTTCATAAGATTTCCCCCTATCCCTCACGAACCCATGGAGTCAGTGGCTTGGCTGAATACGTAGAATGTGGAAAAAAGCTATTGTTAATCACATCACAAAATTTCGGACTCCTCAAACTGCTCTCGCACTCTATAGTCAAACGTGTTTTTACCTTGCATATAAAATCCATTTTGGACATATTTTATATCAATCATCATCCAAATATATTTTTAACAACTTTAATGCCAATTGTTTTTCCATTTGATATCAACTTATGGTCGATATATTGCCATCTTTAAAAATTGTTCTATAGGGACATATTTTAGGAAAATGTAAATTTCACCTTAATGGGATATCTTTTTCATATTTGTGCAATTTCTATACAACAAAGTGTAAAACAACAAAACATGCACTTTTGCAACTATTAGTATGCTAGTCCCAGTAAATATAATAAATCTTCTAATTACTAAAGATTTTGACACAATAAACTACAAAGATCATAGATGCATTTTACATACATCACCTACGGAGAGTCTTAACCACTAACGGATATATATAATGAAGAGCATTCACCTGAAGAGGACAAGCCATACGTTATAGCTTTACTCTATGTAGTCATAAACCCTAGATTCATATACTCTCATTGGGTGTCTCTATAAGCCCATCAAGATCCATCTTTTAAACACTTGTACGATATTTTGATCACACCATCAGTGAAGTCATTATCATAAT
This sequence comes from Avena sativa, assembly GCA_916181665.1. Taxonomy (NCBI): domain Eukaryota; kingdom Viridiplantae; phylum Streptophyta; class Magnoliopsida; order Poales; family Poaceae; genus Avena; species Avena sativa. The sequence goes on along the minus strand of OV702284.1, from coordinate 184,760,733 downwards.
CTTTGTCTCTTTGAGTCCAAACCTGCTAGTCTGAGTCGTCTTTCGAACAAATAAACTCTCTTTCGATCTTAGGGAAGTGAGACTGGCGTGGGATTATGAGAACTATACTTCGTCAAGATGCACCCGCCAAGAGTATATGAATACAGGGTTTATGACTATGGAGACAAAAGCTTCAACGTGGGTATAGATTGTGTTTCCTCTTCAGGTAAATGGTCTTTAGTATATATACATATCAGTGGTGTAAGAGTCTTCATAGGTCACATCAGGTCTTTATCTTGCCTTTGTATATTAAGTTGATCTTCGATCTCCCTTCAGTATACATTTGGTTCAGGGATCCTTTAGGAAGTCTTCTTGTAGAGGGCATCTGTGTGAATTGAATTCTTGCATAGCATGCATTTAGTATCATGAGTAATTTGAAAATTTAAAAACTTCCATTTAAATTTGGCTCTAGTGAGGTTATATAACCAAGATGTCACTAGGAATTGAACCAATTTTGATTGAAGATTTGGATTTTTTTGAATGAGTTGAAATTGAGGTTTGACCTAAGTCAAACCTGAATTCAAATTCAAACTAACACATAAATATAAACATCTCTAAAATTTAAAATGAAGGATATATGCCCGAGAGGCAATAATAAAGTGGTTATTATCTTATTCCATGCCTATGATAGATGTTTATTTTTATGCTATAATTGTTTGAATTGGAAACGTTAATATATGTGTGTTTAATAAACAAATAAGATTTCCTAGTTATGCCCCTCATTTAAACTAGATCGTTGATTAATAGATGATCAAAGGTTTCCTGATCATAAAAATTGGATGTTGTTAATAACTATGTCACAACATTGGTGGAATGATGTGATGAACATTCACCCGAAGTATAGTAATAAGATCAAACTCATTATGTTTACATTGCTATAATATATCATATGAAGTAACCCTAATCCTTAGACCATGTGATCATGTTAACCACTAACACCGAAAGAGTTCTTTGATAACATCAAACGTCACACTGTAATAGAGTGACTATAAAGGTGGGTTTAGGTACTCGAAAGTGTTATATAGAGGATCATGGATCATGAGTGGGATTTATCCATATGACGACGACAATATATACTCTGAGCCCTCTCGGTGATATCACATTAACATAGCTTGCAAGCAGGTGATTTGATCACAAAAATGTTATATCACGGGAACAAGAAAAGAGTACTTGTGGGTAATGAGATCAAACTAGGTATGGAGATACCGATGATCTAGTATCAGACATGTAGTATATCGCGATACAAAGGGATTTAGTTATTATGACATAAATGGTTCTCACGATCACAAGAGTCATCGTTGAATATGTGGAAGTCAGTACGGATCTTCAGGTCTCGTTGTTGATTATTGATCGGAGAGGGGTATCGGTCATGTCTGCATTATTCGCGAATCGTAGGGTGACACACTTAAGGTATAATGACACCAAATGGGCATATACAATACTAGAGAAAGGTTTTGAAGGCGCTAGGATTATTTTGATAAGCACCAAAATTGTTTCGGGTCAAATTGGTGAAATTGGTTTCAAATGCAATATCAAAGTTATACAAGGGGGTTTATGCAAATGTTTATTAATTAAAGTAATTAACAAAATTCCGAATAAAATAAATAAAATTATTTTTATTAATGCGAGATTGCATTTATTTTGGTGGGAAATTAATGCAACACGAGTGGAGTTGAAATTGATGTGAGTGGGCTTAGTGGAAGCTCCACCCACATGAATGAGGGAGAGGTAGGGGCACACACCATGGCTACCGGCCATGGCATGGGGGCTGCACCATCCCATATAAAAGGAGGTGGTGGCATCCTCTCCTCACACACCTCCTCGTGAAGGATCTCCCTCTCCCCTCTAGTAAATTCCCTATGGCTTCGGATTAGAGAAGTACATATTCTTGGTGGTTTCTCTAGAAAGGATCTGCTGCTTACACATCTTTGCTGGAGCGAGGACTTATATGTTGTCGGGGTGTTGGACGTGTGTGTGATGACTTCAAGTGCACATGTCAATTGTAGCTAGTTTCTAAATAAGAGTATTGAACCCACATAGAGCTATTTGGTTAAGGTATTTATGCGCCTTGTCACTATCTACCAAAGGATACTTGAAAGTTGCCTTTGATCCAAAGTAAAGAATATTTAAAGAGTGCTGTGTCTGTGTGCAAGAAAATAATAAAAAAATTAAAGAAAGTAACATGTGCATTGGGATTGGTGTTGGAACTTAATAAGGCTTCAATGTTCTCGGGGATGTAGGATTGTCATATCCCAAAATTTTCCAAATTTTGAAGTGTGAATAAGTAAATAAACAAAAGAAATAAATGTTGAAATTTAGAGGGAAAAGAAACTTTTTGTTTCTAAATGGAAACATCAAAACCTTACTTGAACAAAACTTGAATGAAAAATCAACAAACAAATTCTCAAACAGATCAAATGCATCCATGCATGGAATGGATCTTGATTTTGATCACTTGGAAAAGTTAAACCAAAAACCTAAACCCTACAAAAAGAAATCATCATCAAGATCACTCCAAGACTATGGCTTTGTTCCATATAAAAATTTAGCAAAAATATTTCTAAATGACCTATAATGGTAAACACCAATATTACAAAACCATGAGATTTGGTTACACTCCATTTGGAGCCATGGATAAAAACTTATGATTTTTATAAGATAAAAGAAAGTATTTCCAAGGCTAATAAAGCTCATAGCTAAAATCAACACTAAACTATGAACAAGGTAATCCTAAAAGGATTTAAAAAGATAAATAATTATTAAATAGAATTATACAAATTGGAATCACTAATTTTGGAGCTACAAATAAAGAGATATGTATTAAATAAGACCAAGAGGAAAAACAAATAAAATATATTGCAAAGACAATTTAAACCATGGAAAAAATCCATAAGTAAATGGAATAAAAGTAATTTAAATAATATAAAAGGATAAAAGTTTATTTAAGTAAAATTTTATGGGCTTATGAACCATATTCAAATTTTGTTTAAATAAATGCCAAAGAGCATCACTTAATTTTAAATGAATATTAATTGTTAAAAATATTTGAATTGGACTAATTAATCAACTCATTTTGTGTATAAAACCCACTGAAAAGATTTGGAGAGGTTTTGAAATCAAATTGAAGTTTAAATCAATTGTTTTGAATAAAAACATAAAACAGAAAAAGAAAAGGAAAAAGAATTGAAGAAAAAAAGAGAGCAAGGGGAAACCTACCTGCCAGCATTCTAGCCCATCCCAACACCTAGCCCAATAGCAGCCCACCCGTGCCACCTCTGTATCCCCCTATGCTTTCTTTTCTCACCGCACAGAACCCACACCCCTATCTGACAGCACGACCCCACCCTTCCCCGTTAGCGTCGCCTTCACCACGTGCAAGAACCGTTCTTCCCTCTCTGCCGTTTCCCCACTTTTATTCTGCATAAATTCAATTGAATTCGAGATCAATTCGCTCCCTCGATCACGCCCTCTTAACCCCCTCTCCCTCCTCTCTGTTTCCCCTCAAACGCCGCACCCTGAGAGCCCCTAGGCTGCTCGGAATCGATCTCGCGCCGCCGCAACACCGACGGACTCCAGCGAAAAATCTGGTGAGCACAGACCACCCCTTGCCCCTGGTTCACACTAGATTGTTCTTCATCGTCTTTTCCACCTATTGATGCCGTCCGTTTGTCCATTGGCGCCCTATAGGCTCGGCTTTGTATTCGCTTGTGAGAAACCGACGACGAGCACAACTCCGGTGAGAAATTTCCGCCTTGACCTCTTCCTCGCACTGCTGTGACCGCTACCCTCAGGAGCACTCACTGATGCCTTTCTTTTGCTTGCTCGAGCCCTAGACGCTCGGCTTCATCTCCGTCAGCAAGCACCGCCGTCAGCACGAACTCCGGCAAGGAATCCGAGGTGAACCAGAGCGCCCCTGCCTCGCCCGCGACCATCCCTGAGCTCACCTCGACCCCACGACCACGTAACTTTCAGATCCACTCCCCTTACCCCTCTGAATTGCCAGAGCGCCACCCTCCCGTCGCGCCGCCGCTGCGTGCAGTATCCAGAGCCGCCAGATCTTGGCCAGTCGCTGTGGACCATCGGATGCGCACCCTAGGGTCTAGATTAGATCACTAATCGAAGGGGTACGGTTAGATCTGATCCGTGCAGTTCCACTTAGATCTAATGGCTCGCATCGCTCGATCCAACCAAAATGGTATAGGCCCATCGAAACACACCACGTGGCCAGGCCTTTTCAGACAAAAATCCAGAAAATGTATTTAGAGGTTTAAACTTGTAAAATCAATAACTTTTGTTCTCTAAATCCAAAAATTACAACCTAGGTTTCTATGGATTCAGAAAAATGATATCTTTGCATCTATGGACTTGCTTTGCCCATTTTCTTCTGGAAAGTTAGGATTTTATGCAGAGACTTGTTTAGGGCTATTTTGAGTATAAAAATTGTTCTAAAAATTATTTTTGAGTAAATCCTTTTGCAAATAGTTTTGTTTTGAACCCTTTGACCATAAACACTAACATTTGAAATTAAAAAATATATTTTGTTGACACCAGAAATTATCCCTTTGAATAAAAGCTTTTCTAACCAAAGAAAAATGATTTAAATGACTTATTTTCACTAACTTGGTTTCAACTGAAATTCCACTTTTATAAAAGACCAGTAGATGTTTTGAAATGTTTAGAACCTTGTTAGAAACCACTTTTTCAATAAAATAACCTTTTGCATGCTTGCATGCATTTCTATGTTTTCTTGTTTTGATTTGTTATTTGTGTGTGCTACTTTTGAATGTGTGCTTTGCTTGATTTGTGATGTAGTGAACTTTGAGGAGTGTGACAATTGCAAGATCAAGGAGAGTACCTAGATTTTATACTAAGAAGGAAAGTGATACTTTGGTCATCAAAAATCCTATCTTTTCAATATTGTATTAGTGATATATTTTTGTAGTATGCATGATAGGACTATTTTGTATAATTCTATGCTATGCTATGGTAGATCATATAGAATACATCTTGGTTGAAATTTTCCTAAGTTAAGAGACATGTTATGATAGTATGCTTAGCCTAGCTATTAGAATTCAAGGGTGGAAATTCATGTTATGATATTATGGAAAGGTTATGCCTATGTATTTTTGACTAAGAAAACGACTTGTTAATGAAACACCTGGGTGGAATGGGATGTATGGTTTGTGTTGAGTGGTTACATAGGGCCCATGTCTATGGTTTACCCTGTGTATCACACTTGTGGATGGCCACCCAGGAACAAAGAGATTGGATACATTCTTGTCACGAAAGCTTTTAGTGCAGCCACATGGCATATGGGCTCTGCCTTGACCAACTAAGTTGCAAGAAATCATCTAGATGGACAGAAGGTGGTAGTGATGATAGGATGGAACGCGTCCATGGTGGTCTGGGATATTTCTTTTGAAACATCTCGTCTCGATGCATGTTGAGTCTTGTGGGAAAATTGCACCACCTCTCGAGAGGGTAAAAACTAAGTACTTAGCCGTGTCCCCGGTTATGGACAATTTTGAGCATCAAGACATTGAATTAGTTGAAGAATTTCATCATTCTAATTTCTCTAAGTTAAAACTTGTTGGGTGAACAAGGGTAGCACCTGGTGTGTATCCAGTGTGCCATATTTGATGAAGTGTTTTGAAAAAGAGAAAAACTATTTTACAATGGATAGGGAAAACTTATTTTATGCAAAGGCCAGCCAAAACTCCACTTAGCCATATATTCATGTAGATGTTAGATTCTCCATATCAATATGATATCACCTGCCAATACAATTCAAATGTATTGACCCTTGTGGCTATAACTTATCATGTTGCAGGTTTGTTTGATGTCAGTGAAGTTTGTTGAGTAGGGATTACAAGTCTACAACCAACATGATTGCTTGTGGCATATGAAGATGAAGGACTCCATGCTTTATAGTTATGTCTGCTGATCTGTAATAAGATAGCCAGATGAGCTATGTAAGTTGTAATGAACTATTTTATTCCTGGTTATGAGTTGTAATATGACATTTGTTTCTTAATATTACATCTTAAACTATGGGTGCTAACTAATCGATCTAGAGACTAGCACTGTAAACACAGGGACTTGTACCTTATTGGGTTCAGGCCTCTATAGATGGTATCAGAGCACTGTGTTGCCTTTAGGATTGTAACCCTAGGATTGGACAAAACCCCTTAGAAATAGGAGTTGCATTTGTTCTAACTTTTGTACAAACAATCTTGTAAACTCTTTCCTCAGTATTCTGTTTGTTTCTATCTCTCTACCTTTTTAACTTGATGGACAAAAACTTCAACATCACAAATGACTTTAGCTTCAGCATTACAAAGGACTTCAGCTTCAGTTTCAACAAGGACTTCGGCTTCATCATCGCTAAGGACTTCAACTACATCACTAAGGACTTCAAGATCACCTACTAGGAATTGGACTTCTCGACATCCTCAACAAGATGGATCTACATATCTCCATCATCAAAAGAAACCAAGTGAAGTTTCAGAAGGAAGAATTGTTCTTCAATAGTTCTAGGACTTAGAAATTTTATTTAGGATATTTTTTATGATAGGAGAAACCAACTAAGGAAATGATGAGCTACACGCCCAACTCAAGGAGAAGGACAAGGCATTCTAGGATCAAGAAGAGAAGTCAAGATCAATGGAGGAAGTTCAAGTTTATTAGAAAAGAATATAAGAGCAATTTGGAAAGAGCCTAGGATTAAGGAACTTATCTATTATGGTTTTACTAGGTTATCTTTGTTTTTGTTTCTTGTGGAAGTGGAACTATCTTAATTCATTTGGCAAGCATCAACAAATCTATCAAGGAAGACAATAACAAGCCAATGGGACTTTGGATGTTCACCAACTCGGAACTTCATACGTCCTTATTTGACTCTACAAGGAGTGTTTCTTGGATATCCACTGAAGAACTTGGAGAAAGGCTTAGGAATAGACTGCAAAACACGTGGAAGGACTTCAAGTAAGATAAGAATAATACTCAAGACCTAGAGACTAAGGAAACTCAATTTAGGAGGAATCATTATAGACATTCCCTTTGAACTTTGTGACCAAGATGCAATAATTTCTTCCAAGGAAACCATGATCTTGTTCCTGATGTAATAGCTAAGAAGAAGGATTGAATGATATCAAGTGATTCCCTATAGTTGTACCACCATACTATTGTTTCATTTAAATTGATTTGCTAATCATTTATTGATCATGCAAACCTATGTGGTATGACAATAATATTTTGTTTGCCTAAGATATGCTTGAACCTTGTTGTTTGAGTGGAAAGTATGATTGACATTGCTTGCATATTGCTTTGTGTGATTTGTTGTGTATGAGTAGAATTATTTCCCTAGAAATATTTTGTCTATTCTAATTCCAACCCAACCCAAACAGATGACTTCTCCAAGAGACCACAACTCCAACAACAAGGATGGTGACAACAACAACCTCGAGATGCACATGATAGTACAACTGTTAGCAACCCAAACTAAGTTGAATCAAGTGACAACCCAGTTCTTAGCCAACAACCACAATAACATTGAGTTTGACCTAGCCATGCTAAAGTTCTTGGGATCCCAATCCCAAATGTTGCAAAGGATGACCAATCAGATGATCCACATGAGAAACAACCCTTCCCAAAGAGATTGCGAAAAACAATGATTTCAAGGATGATATTGTGGGAAGAACACATGCCTGCAAAATCTGTGGAGACATATGACATACTTATAAATAGCATATTGACCAGTGCCCAAATTGTCATGAGAACCATCCAGCTAGACAATGCCCCACATCTCAAGTTACTTGTTTCCTATGTGAAGAAAATGATCATGTCCCTGTCCAATGCCACATCTATCCTATAGTTCAACAAATGAAACATCAAGCTAAGGATGGAAAACATCAAGTCTTTGGAAACACCCATGAAGGTACATCTTCCACCAAGAATGATGAAGACAAAGTCAAATCTCAGTATGCACCTCCATACAATGTAACCAACTTTGGTGAGCAAAAGAGGAAACATGGACGTTATCCTAGGAACCGTTCTAAGAACCGAGAAAGTTTCCTTACATTTGTAGTGAATTATGCAGAACATGAACTAAGAGACCTCCTAGCCCTGGAGAAACCCAAGAACAAGAAGAATCGCCCCAACCCCAGCAAGAAAGACATTAGCCTGATGCAATGTTACAATTTTAAGGAGATGGGACACTATGCTAATGAATGCCCAGAAAGGAAGAAGGGCGAGGAAACAAACAAGATATAGTGATACCAAAGATAAAGAGGGATATTAGCCTGTTGATGTGACACAAATGCAAAGATCTAGGCCATTATGCATCAAATTGTCCAGAAAAGGAGAAGAACAAGACAAGCAAACCTGTGAAGGACCTCAACCTTGTCACATGTTTCAAATGTGGTAATAAAGGACACTATGCAAACAACTGTCGAGAGAAGTTATATCAAGACACCAAGTAAGACAAGATGCTATCTAGTTAAATCCTTTTAAGGGTGGTAGTACCCTAGTTGTATTGAACCCAGCTTGTGGATCCCAGCCTTCCCGAATCTCGGGACAAGATTCCTTTTAAGGGTGGTAGTCTGTCACATCCCAACATTTTCCAAATTTTGAAATGTGAAAAAAATAAACAAACAAAAGAAATAAATGTTGAAATTTAGAGGGAAAGGAAACTTTTTGTTTCTAAATGGAAACATCAAAACCTTACTTGAAAAAAACTTGAATGAAAAAGCAACAAACAAATTCTCAAAGAGATCAAATGCATCCATGCATGGAATATATCTTGATTTTGAGCACTTGGAAAAGTTAAACCAAAATCTAAACCCTAAAAAAAAGAAATCATCATCAAGATCACTCCAAGACTATGTCTTTGTTCCATATAAAAATTTAGCAAAAACATTTCTAAATGACCAATAATGGTAAACACTAATATTACTAAACCATGGGATTTGGTTTCACTCCATTTGGAGCCATGGATAAAAACTTATGATTTTTATAAGATAAAAGAAAGTATTTCCAAGGCTAATAAAGCTCATAGCTAAAATCAACACTATTGTGAACAAGGTAATCCTAAAAGGATTTAAAAAGATAAATAATTATTAAATATAATTATACACATTGTAATCACTAATTTTGGAGCTACAAATAAAGAGATATGAATTAAATAAGACAAAGAGGAAAAACATATAAAATATATTGCAAAGACAATTTAAACCATGGCTAAATTCCATAAGTAAATGGAATAAAAGTAATTTAAATAATATAAAAGGATAAAAGTTTATTTAAATATTTTTTATGGGCTTATGAACTATATTCAAATTTTATTTAAATAAATGTCAAAGAGCATCACTTAATTCTAATGAATATTAATTGTTAAATATATTTGAAATGGACTAATTAATCAACTCATTTTTTGTATAAAACCTACTGAGAAGATTTGGAGAGGTTTTGAAATCAAATTGAAGTTTAAATCAATTGTTTGGAATAAAAACAGAAAACATAAAAAGAAAAGGAAAAAGAATAGAAGAAAAAAGAGAAAGGGGAAACCTACCTGCCAGCATTCCAGCCTAGCCCAGCACAGCCCAACAGCATCCCACCCGGGCCACCTCTCTCTCCCCCTCTACTTTATTTTCTCACCGCACAGAAACCGCGCCCCTCCTTGACAACACGACCCCACCCTTGCCCATCAGCATCGCCTTTACCGCGCGCAAGAACCTTTCTTCCCTCTCTGCCATTTCCTCACTTTTAATCCACGTAAACTTAATTGAATTCGAGCTCAGTTCGCTCCATCGATCACGCCCTCTTAACCCCATCTCCATCCTCTCCGTTTCCCCTCAAACGCCGCACCCGAGAGCCCCCAGGCTGCTAGGAGTCAAGCTCGCACCACCGCAGCACCGACAGACTCCGGCAAAAAATCCAGTGAGAACAGACCACCCCTTGCCCCTTGGTTCACACTAGATTGTTCTTCATCGTCTTGTGCACCTACAGATGCCTTCCGTTTGTCCGATTGCGCCCTGTAGGCTCGGCTTTGTATTTGCTTGTGAGCAACCGACGACGAGCACAACTCTGGCGAGAAATTTCCGGTGAGCCCCGACCACGCCTTGCCCTCTTCCTCGCACTGCTGTGACCGCTACCCTTGGGAGCACTCACTGATGCCTTTCTTTTGCTTGCTCTAGCCCTAGACGTTCGGCTTCGTATCTGCCAGCAAGCACCGCCGTCAGCACGAACTCCGACAAAGAATCGGAAGCGAACCAGAGCACCCCTGCCTCGCCCGCGACCACCCCTGAACTCGCCCCGAACCACGACCATGGTAACATTCAGCTCCCCTCCCCTTACCCCTCTGAATCGCTGGAGCGCCACCCTCCTGACGCGCCGCCGCCTCGTGCAGTAGCCAGTGCCGTCAGATCTTGGCCAGTCGTTGTGGACCATTGGATGCACACCCTAGGGTCTATATTAGATCACTAATCGAAGGGGTATGGTTAGATCTGATCCGTGCAGTTCCACTTAGATATAACGGCTCGCATCGCTCGATCCAACCAAAACGGTATAGGCCAATAGAAACACACCACATGGCCAGGCCTTTTCAGACAAAAATCCAGAAAAGATATTTAGATGTTTAAACTTGTAAATTAATAACTTTTGTTCTGTAAATCCAAAAATTATAAACTAGGTGTCTATGGACTCATAAAAAGGAGATCTTTGCATATATGGCCTTGCTTTGGCCATTTGCTTCTGTAAAATTAGGGCTATAAAAATTGTTCCAAAAATTTATTTTGAGTAAATACTTTTGCAAATAGTTTTGTTTTGAACCCTGTGACCATAAACACTAACATTTGAAATTAAAAATATATTTTGTTGAGACTAGAAATTATCCCTTTGAATAAAAGCTTTTCTAACCAAAGAAAAATGATTTAAATGACTTATTTCACTAACTTGGTTTCAACTGAAATTCCACTTTTATAAAAGACCAGTAGGTGTTTTGAAATGTTTAGAACCTTTTTATAAACCAATTTTTAAATAAAATAACCTTTTTCATGCTTGCATGCATTTCTTTGTTTTCTTGTTTTGATTTGTTATTTTTATGTGCTAGTTTTGAATGTGTGCTTTGCTTGATTGTGATGTAGTGAATTTTTTTGGAGTGTGACAATTGCAAGATCAAGGAGAGTACCTAGATTTTCTACTAAAAAGGCAAGTGATACTTTGGTCATCAAAAGTCCTATCTTTTCAATATTGCATTAGTGATATTTTTGTAGTATGCATGATAGGACTATTTTGTATAATTCTATGCTATGCTATGGTAGATCCTATAGAATATATTTGGTAGAAATTTTACTAAGTTAAGAGACATGTTATTCTAGTATGCTTAGCCTAGCTATTATAATTCAAGGGTGGAAATTCATGTTATGATATTATGGAAAGGTTATGCCTATGTGTTTTTGACTAAGAAAACAACTTGTTAATGAAACACCTGGGTGGAATGGGATGTATGGTTTGTGTTGAGTGGTTACATAGGGCCCATGTCTATGGTTTACCCTGTGTATCACACTTGTGGATGGCCACCTAGGAACAAATAGATTGGAGACATTCTTATCGCAAAAGCTTCCAGTGCAGCCACATGGCATATGGGCTCTGCCTTGACCAACTAAGTTGCAAGAACTCATCTAGATGGACAGAAGGTGGTAGTGATGATAGGATGGAACGCGTCCATGGTGGTCTGGGTGATTGCTTCTGAAAAGTCTCGTCTCGATGCATGTCGAGTCTTGTGGGGAAAGTGCACCACCTCTCGAGAGGGTAAAAAATAATTACTTAGCCGTGTCCCCGGTTATGGACAATTTTGAGCATCAAGACATTGAATTAGTTGAAGAATTTCATCATTCTAATTTCTCTAAGTTAAAACTTGTTGGGTGAACAAGGGTAGCACCTGGTGTGTATCCAGTGTGCCATATTTGATGAAGTGTTTTGAAAAAGAGAAAAACTATTTTACAATGGATAGGGAAAACTTATTTTATGCAAAGGCCAGCCAAAACTCCACTTAGCCATATATTCATGTAGATGTTAGATTCTCCATATCAATATGATATCACCTGCCAATACAATTCAAATGTATTGACCCTTGTGGCTATAACTTATCATGTTGCAGGTTTGTTTGATGTCAGTGAAGTTTGTTGGGTAGGGATTACAAGTCTACAACCAACATGATTGCTTGTGGCATATGAAGATGAAGGACTCCATGCTTTATAGTTATGTCTGCTGATCTGTAATAAGATAGCCAGATGAGCTATGTAAGTTGTAATGAACTATTTTATTCCTGGTTATGAGTTGTAATATGACATTTGTTTCTTAATATTACATCTTAAACTATGGGTGCTAACTAATCGATCTAGAGACTAGCACTGTAAACACAGGGACTTGTACCTTATTGGGTTCAGGCCTCTATAGATGGTATCAGAGCACTGTGTTGCCTTTAGGATTGTAACCCTAGGATTGGACAAAACCCCTTAGAAATAGGAGTTGCATTTGTTCTAACTTTTGTACAAACAATCTTGTAAACTCTTTCCTCAGTATTCTGTTTGTTTCTATCTCTCTACCTTTTTAACTTGATGGACAAAAACTTCAACATCACAAATGACTTTAGCTTCAGCATTACAAAGGACTTCAGCTTCAGTTTCAACAAGGACTTCGGCTTCATCATCGCTAAGGACTTCAACTACATCACTAAGGACTTCAAGATCACCTACTAGGAATTGGACTTCTCGACATCCTCAACAAGATGGATCTACATATCTCCATCATCAAAAGAAACCAAGTGAAGTTTCAGAAGGAAGAATTGTTCTTCAATAGTTCTAGGACTTAGAAATTTTATTTAGGATATTTTTTATGATAGGAGAAACCAACTAAGGAAATGATGAGCTACACGCCCAACTCAAGGAGAAGGACAAGGAATTCTAGGATCAAGAAGAGAAGTCAAGATCAATGGAGGAAGTTCAAGTTTATTAGAAAAGAATATAAGAGCAATTTGGAAAGAGCCTAGGATTAAGGAACTTATCTATTATGGTTTTACTAGGTTATCTTTGTTTTTGTTTCTTGTGGAAGTGGAACTATCTTAATTCATTTGGCAAGCATAAACAAATCTATCAAGGAAGACAATAACAAGCCAATGGGACTTTGGATGTTCACCAACTCGGAACTTCATACGTCCTTATTTGACTCTACAAGGAGTGTTTCTTGGATATCCACTGAAGAACTTGGAGAAAGGCTTAGGAATAGACTGCAAAACACGTGGAAGGACTTCAAGTAAGATAAGAATAATACTCAAGACCTAGAGACTAAGGAAACTCAATTTAGGAGGAATCATTATAGACATTCCCTTTGAACTTTGTGACCAAGATGCAATAATTTCTTCCAAGGAAACCATGATCTTGTTCCTGATGTAATAGCTAAGAAGAAGGATTGAATGATATCAAGTGATTCCCTATAGTTGTACCACCATACTATTGTTTCATTTAAATTGATTTGCTAATCATTTATTGATCATGCAAACCTATGTGGTATGACAATAATATTTTGTTTGCCTAAGATATGCTTGAACCTTGTTGTTTGAGTGGAAAGTATGATTAACATTGCTTGCATATTGCTTTGTGTGATTTGTTGTGTATGAGTAGAATTATTTCCCTAGAAATATTTTGTCTATTCTAATTCCAACCCAACCCAAACAGATGACTTCTCCAAGAGACCACAACTCCAACAACAAGGATGGTGACAACAACAACCTCGAGATGCACATGATAGTACAACTGTTAGCAACCCAAACTAAGTTGAATCAAGTGACAACCCAGTTCTTAGCCAACAACCACAATAACATTGAGTTTGACCTAGCCATGCTAAAGTTCTTGGGATCCCAATCCCAAATGTTGCAAAGGATGACCAATCAGATGATCCACATGAGAAACAACCCTTCCCAAAGAGATTGCGAAAAACAATGATTTCAAGGATGATATTGTGGGAAGAACACATGCCTGCAAAATCTGTGGAGACATATGACATACTTATAAATAGCATATTGACCAGTGCCCAAATTGTCATGAGAACCATCCAGCTAGACAATGCCCCACATCTCAAGTTACTTGTTTCCTATGTGAAGAAAATGATCATGTCCCTGTCCAATGCCACATCTATCCTATAGTTCAACAGATGAAACATCAAGCTAAGGATGGAAAACATCAAGTCTTTGGAAACACCCATGAAGGTACATCTTCCACCAAGAATGATGAAGACAAAGTCAAATCTCAGTATGCACCTCCATACAATGTAACCAACTTTGGTGAGCAAAAGAGGAAACATGGACGTTATCCTAGGAACCGTTCTAAGAACCGAGAAAGTTTCCTTACATTTGTAGTGAATTATGCAGAACATGAACTAAGAGACCTCCTAGCCCTGGAGAAACCCAAGAACAAGAAGAATCGCCCCAACCCCAGCAAGAAAGACATTAGCCTGATGCAATGTTACAATTTTAAGGAGATGGGACACTATGCTAATGAATGCCCAGAAAAGAAGAAGGGCGAGGAAACAAACAAGATATAGTGATACCAAAGATAAAGAGGGATATTAGCCTGTTGATGTGACACAAATGCAAAGATCTAGGCCATTATGCATCAAATTGTCCAGAAAAGGAGAAGAACAAGACAAGCAAACCTGTGAAGGACCTCAACCTTGTCACATGTTTCAAATGTGGTAATAAAGGACACTATGCAAACAACTGTCGAGAGAAGTTATATCAAGACACCAAGTAAGCCAAGATGCTATCTAGTTAAATCCTTTTAAGGGTGGTAGTACCCTAGTTGTATTGAACCCAGCTTGTGGATCCCAGCCTTCCCGAATCTCGGGACGAGATTCCTTTTAAGGGTGGTAGTCTGTCACATCCCAACATTTTCCAAATTTTGAAATGTGAAAAAAATAAACAAACAAAAGAAATAAATGTTGAAATTTAGAGGGAAAGGAAACTTTTTGTTTCTAAATGGAAACATCAAAACCTTACTTGAAAAAAACTTGAATGAAAAAGCAACAAACAAATTCTCAAAGAGATCAAATGCATCCATGCATGGAATATATCTTGATTTTGAGCACTTGGAAAAGTTAAACCAAAATCTAAACCCTAAAAAAAAGAAATCATCATCAAGATCACTCCAAGACTATGTCTTTGTTCCATATAAAAATTTAGCAAAAACATTTCTAAATGACCAATAATGGTAAACACTAATATTACTAAACCATGGGATTTGGTTTCACTCCATTTGGAGCCATGGATAAAAACTTATGATTTTTATAAGATAAAAGAAAGTATTTCCAAGGCTAATAAAGCTCATAGCTAAAATCAACACTATTGTGAACAAGGTAATCCTAAAAGGATTTAAAAAGATAAATAATTATTAAATATAATTATACACATTGTAATCACTAATTTTGGAGCTACAAATAAAGAGATATGAATTAAATAAGACAAAGAGGAAAAACATATAAAATATATTGCAAAGACAATTTAAACCATGGCTAAAATCCATAAGTAAATGGAATAAAAGTAATTTAAATAATATAAAAGGATAAAAGTTTATTTAAATAATTTTTATGGGCTTATGAACTATATTCAAATTTTATTTAAATAAATGTCAAAGAGCATCACTTAATTCTAATGAATATTAATTGTTAAATATATTTGAAATGGACTAATTAATCAACTCATTTTTTGTATAAAACCTACTGAGAAGATTTGGAGAGGTTTTGAAATCAAATTGAAGTTTAAATCAATTGTTTGGAATAAAAACAGAAAACATAAAAAGAAAAGGAAAAAGAATAGAAGAAAAAAGAGAAAGGGGAAACCTACCTGCCAGCATTCCAGCCTAGCCCAGCACAGCCCAACAGCATCCCACCCGGGCCACCTCTCTCTCCCCCTCTACTTTATTTTCTCACCGCACAGAAACCGCGCCCCTCCTTGACAACACGACCCCACCCTTGCCCATCAGCATCGCCTTTACCGCGCGCAAGAACCTTTCTTCCCTCTCTGCCATTTCCTCACTTTTAATCCACGTAAACTTAATTGAATTCGAGCTCAGTTCGCTCCATCGATCACGCCCTCTTAACCCCATCTCCATCCTCTCCGTTTCCCCTCAAACGCCGCACCCGAGAGCCCCCAGGCTGCTAGGAGTCAAGCTCGCACCACCGCAGCACCGACAGACTCCGGCAAAAAATCCAGTGAGAACAGACCACCCCTTGCCCCCTGGTTCACACTAGATTGTTCTTCATCGTCTTGTGCACCTACAGATGCCTTCCGTTTGTCCGATTGCGCCCTGTAGGCTCGGCTTTGTATTTGCTTGTGAGCAACCGACGACGAGCACAACTCTGGCGAGAAATTTCCGGTGAGCCCCGACCACGCCTTGCCCTCTTCCTCGCACTGCTGTGACCGCTACCCTTGGGAGCACTCACTGATGCCTTTCTTTTGCTTGCTCTAGCCCTAGACGTTCGGCTTCGTATCTGCCAGCAAGCACCGCCGTCAGCACGAACTCCGACAAAGAATCGGAAGCGAACCAGAGCACCCCTGCCTCGCCCGCGACCACCCCTGAACTCGCCCCGAACCACGACCATGGTAACATTCAGCTCCCCTCCCCTTACCCCTCTGAATCGCTGGAGCGCCACCCTCCTGACGCGCCGCCGCCTCGTGCAGTAGCCAGTGCCGTCAGATCTTGGCCAGTCGTTGTGGACCATTGGATGCACACCCTAGGGTCTATATTAGATCACTAATCGAAGGGGTATGGTTAGATCTGATCCGTGCAGTTCCACTTAGATATAACGGCTCGCATCGCTCGATCCAACCAAAACGGTATAGGCCAATAGAAACACACCACATGGCCAGGCCTTTTCAGACAAAAATCCAGAAAAGATATTTAGATGTTTAAACTTGTAAATTAATAACTTTTGTTCTGTAAATCCAAAAATTATAAACTAGGTGTCTATGGACTCATAAAAAGGAGATCTTTGCATATATGGCCTTGCTTTGGCCATTTGCTTCTGTAAAATTAGGGCTATAAAAATTGTTCCAAAAATTTATTTTGAGTAAATACTTTTGCAAATAGTTTTGTTTTGAACCCTGTGACCATAAACACTAACATTTGAAATTAAAAATATATTTTGTTGAGACTAGAAATTATCCCTTTGAATAAAAGCTTTTCTAACCAAAGAAAAATGATTTAAATGACTTATTTCACTAACTTGGTTTCAACTGAAATTCCACTTTTATAAAAGACCAGTAGGTGTTTTGAAATGTTTAGAACCTTTTTATAAACCAATTTTTAAATAAAATAACCTTTTTCATGCTTGCATGCATTTCTTTGTTTTCTTGTTTTGATTTGTTATTTTTATGTGCTAGTTTTGAATGTGTGCTTTGCTTGATTGTGATGTAGTGAATTTTTTTGGAGTGTGACAATTGCAAGATCAAGGAGAGTACCTAGATTTTCTACTAAAAAGGCAAGTGATACTTTGGTCATCAAAAGTCCTATCTTTTCAATATTGCATTAGTGATATTTTTGTAGTATGCATGATAGGACTATTTTGTATAATTCTATGCTATGCTATGGTAGATCCTATAGAATATATTTGGTAGAAATTTTACTAAGTTAAGAGACATGTTATTCTAGTATGCTTAGCCTAGCTATTATAATTCAAGGGTGGAAATTCATGTTATGATATTATGGAAAGGTTATGCCTATGTGTTTTTGACTAAGAAAACAACTTGTTAATGAAACACCTGGGTGGAATGGGATGTATGGTTTGTGTTGAGTGGTTACACAGGGCCCATGTCTATGGTTTACCCTGTGTATCACACTTGTGGATGGCCACCTAGGAACAAATAGATTGGAGACATTCTTATCGCAAAAGCTTCCAGTGCAGCCACATGGCATATGGGCTCTGCCTTGACCAACTAAGTTGCAAGAACTCATCTAGATGGACAGAAGGTGGTAGTGATGATAGGATGGAACGCGTCCATGGTGGTCTGGGTGATTGCTTCTGAAAAGTCTCGTCTCGATGCATGTCGAGTCTTGTGGGGAAAGTGCACCACCTCTCGAGAGGGTAAAAAATAATTACTTAGCCGTGTCCCCGGTTATGGACAATTTTGAGCATCAAGACATTGAATTAGTTGAAGAATTTCATCATTCTAATTTCTCTAAGTTAAAACTTGTTGGGTGAACAAGGGTAGCACCTGGTGTGTATCCAGTGTGCCATATTTGATGAAGTGTTTTGAAAAAGAGAAAAACTATTTTACAATGGATAGGGAAAACTTATTTTATGCAAAGGCCAGCCAAAACTCCACTTAGCCATATATTCATGTAGATGTTAGATTCTCCATATCAATATGATATCACCTGCCAATACAATTCAAATGTATTGACCCTTGTGGCTATAACTTATCATGTTGCAGGTTTGTTTGATGTCAGTGAAGTTTGTTGGGTAGGGATTACAAGTCTACAACCAACATGATTGCTTGTGGCATATGAAGATGAAGGACTCCATGCTTTATAGTTATGTCTGCTGATCTGTAATAAGATAGCCAGATGAGCTATGTAAGTTGTAATGAACTATTTTATTCCTGGTTATGAGTTGTAATATGACATTTGTTTCTTAATATTACATCTTAAACTATGGGTGCTAACTAATCAATCTAGAGACTAGCACTGTAAACACATGGACTTGTACCTTATTGGGTTCAGGCCTCTATAGATGGTATCAGAGCACTGTGTTGCCTGTAGGATTGTAACCCTAGGATTGGACAAAACCCCTTAGAAATAGGAGTTGCATTTGTTCTAACTTTTGTACAAACAATCTTGTAAACTCTTTCCTCAGTATTCTGTTTGTTTCTATCTCTCTACCTTTTTAACTTGATGGACAAAAACTTCAACATCACAAATGACTTTAGCTTCAGCATTACAAAGGACTTCAGCTTCAGTTTCAACAAGGACTTCGGCTTCATCATCGCTAAGGACTTCAACTACATCACTAAGGACTTCAAGATCACCTACTAGGAATTGGACTTCTCGACATCCTCAACAAGATGGATCTACATATCTCCATCATCAAAAGAAACCAAGTGAAGTTTCAGAAGGAAGAATTGTTCTTCAATAGTTCTAGGACTTAGAAATTTTATTTAGGATATTTTTTATGATAGGAGAAACCAACTAAGGAAATGATGAGCTACACGCCCAACTCAAGGAGAAGGACAAGGAATTCTAGGATCAAGAAGAGAAGTCAAGATCAATGGAGGAAGTTCAAGTTTATTAGAAAAGAATATAAGAGCAATTTGGAAAGAGCCTAGGATTAAGGAACTTATCTATTATGGTTTTACTAGGTTATCTTTGTTTTTGTTTCTTGTGGAAGTGGAACTATCTTAATTCATTTGGCAAGCATAAACAAATCTATCAAGGAAGACAATAACAAGCCAATGGGACTTTGGATGTTCACCAACTCGGAACTTCATACGTCCTTATTTGACTCTACAAGGAGTGTTTCTTGGATATCCACTGAAGAACTTGGAGAAAGGCTTAGGAATAGACTGCAAAACACGTGGAAGGACTTCAAGTAAGATAAGAATAATACTCAAGACCTAGAGACTAAGGAAACTCAATTTAGGAGGAATCATTATAGACATTCCCTTTGAACTTTGTGACCAAGATGCAATAATTTCTTCCAAGGAAACCATGATCTTGTTCCTGATGTAATAGCTAAGAAGAAGGATTGAATGATATCAAGTGATTCCCTATAGTTGTACCACCATACTATTGTTTCATTTAAATTGATTTGCTAATCATTTATTGATCATGCAAACCTATGTGGTATGACAATAATATTTTGTTTGCCTAAGATATGCTTGAACCTTGTTGTTTGAGTGGAAAGTATGATTAACATTGCTTGCATATTGCTTTGTGTGATTTGTTGTGTATGAGTAGAATTATTTCCCTAGAAATATTTTGTCTATTCTAATTCCAACCCAACCCAAACAGATGACTTCTCCAAGAGACCACAACTCCAACAACAAGGATGGTGACAACAACAACCTCGAGATGCACATGATAGTACAACTGTTAGCAACCCAAACTAAGTTGAATCAAGTGACAACCCAGTTCTTAGCCAACAACCACAATAACATTGAGTTTGACCTAGCCATGCTAAAGTTCTTGGGATCCCAATCCCAAATGTTGCAAAGGATGACCAATCAGATGATCCACATGAGAAACAACCCTTCCCAAAGAGATTGCGAAAAACAATGATTTCAAGGATGATATTGTGGGAAGAACACATGCCTGCAAAATCTGTGGAGACATATGACATACTTATAAATAGCATATTGACCAGTGCCCAAATTGTCATGAGAACCATCCAGCTAGACAATGCCCCACATCTCAAGTTACTTGTTTCCTATGTGAAGAAAATGATCATGTCCCTGTCCAATGCCACATCTATCCTATAGTTCAACAGATGAAACATCAAGCTAAGGATGGAAAACATCAAGTCTTTGGAAACACCCATGAAGGTACATCTTCCACCAAGAATGATGAAGACAAAGTCAAATCTCAGTATGCACCTCCATACAATGTAACCAACTTTGGTGAGCAAAAGAGGAAACATGGACGTTATCCTAGGAACCGTTCTAAGAACCGAGAAAGTTTCCTTACATTTGTAGTGAATTATGCAGAACATGAACTAAGAGACCTCCTAGCCCTGGAGAAACCCAAGAACAAGAAGAATCGCCCCAACCCCAGCAAGAAAGACATTAGCCTGATGCAATGTTACAATTTTAAGGAGATGGGACACTATGCTAATGAATGCCCAGAAAAGAAGAAGGGCGAGGAAACAAACAAGATATAGTGATACCAAAGATAAAGAGGGATATTAGCCTGTTGATGTGACACAAATGCAAAGATCTAGGCCATTATGCATCAAATTGTCCAGAAAAGGAGAAGAACAAGACAAGCAAACCTGTGAAGGACCTCAACCTTGTCACATGTTTCAAATGTGGTAATAAAGGACACTATGCAAACAACTGTCGAGAGAAGTTATATCAAGACACCAAGTAAGCCAAGATGCTATCTAGTTAAATCCTTTTAAGGGTGGTAGTACCCTAGTTGTATTGAACCCAGCTTGTGGATCCCAGCCTTCCCGAATCTCGGGACGAGATTCCTTTTAAGGGTGGTAGTCTGTCACATCCCAACATTTTCCAAATTTTGAAATGTGAAAAAAATAAACAAACAAAAGAAATAAATGTTGAAATTTAGAGGGAAAGGAAACTTTTTGTTTCTAAATGGAAACATCAAAACCTTACTTGAAAAAAACTTGAATGAAAAAGCAACAAACAAATTCTCAAAGAGATCAAATGCATCCATGCATGGAATATATCTTGATTTTGAGCACTTGGAAAAGTTAAACCAAAATCTAAACCCTAAAAAAAAGAAATCATCATCAAGATCACTCCAAGACTATGTCTTTGTTCCATATAAAAATTTAGCAAAAACATTTCTAAATGACCAATAATGGTAAACACTAATATTACTAAACCATGGGATTTGGTTTCACTCCATTTGGAGCCATGGATAAAAACTTATGATTTTTATAAGATAAAAGAAAGTATTTCCAAGGCTAATAAAGCTCATAGCTAAAATCAACACTATTGTGAACAAGGTAATCCTAAAAGGATTTAAAAAGATAAATAATTATTAAATATAATTATACACATTGTAATCACTAATTTTGGAGCTACAAATAAAGAGATATGAATTAAATAAGACAAAGAGGAAAAACATATAAAATATATTGCAAAGACAATTTAAACCATGGCTAAAATCCATAAGTAAATGGAATAAAAGTAATTTAAATAATATAAAAGGATAAAAGTTTATTTAAATAATTTTTATGGGCTTATGAACTATATTCAAATTTTATTTAAATAAATGTCAAAGAGCATCACTTAATTCTAATGAATATTAATTGTTAAATATATTTGAATTGGACTAATTAATCAACTCATTTTTTGTATAAAACCTACTAAGAAGATTTGGAGAGGTTTTGAAATCAAATTGAAGTTTAAATCAATTGTTTGGAATAAAAACAAAAAACATAAAAAGAAAAGGAAAAATAATAGAAGAAAAAAGAGAAAGGGGAAACCTACCTGCCAGCATTCCAGCCTAGCCCAGCACAGCCCAACAGCATCCCACCCGGGCCACCTCTCTCTCCCCCTCTACTTTATTTTCTCACCGCACAGAAACCGCGCCCCTCCTTGACAACACGACCCCACCCTTGCCCATCAGCATCGCCTTTACCGCGCGCAAGAACCTTTCTTCCCTCTCTGCCATTTCCTCACTTTTAATCCACGTAAACTTAATTGAATTCGAGCTCAGTTCGCTCCATCGATCACGCCCTCTTAACCCCATCTCCATCCTCTCCGTTTCCCCTCAAACGCCGCACCCGAGAGCCCCCAGGCTGCTAGGAGTCAAGCTCGCACCACCGCAGCACCGACAGACTCCGGCAAAAAATCCAGTGAGAACAGACCACCCCTTGCCCCCTGGTTCACACTAGATTGTTCTTCATCGTCTTGTGCACCTACAGATGCCTTCCGTTTGTCCGCTGGCGCCCTGTAGGCTCGGCTTTG
This sequence comes from Avena sativa, assembly GCA_916181665.1. Classification (NCBI taxonomy): domain Eukaryota; kingdom Viridiplantae; phylum Streptophyta; class Magnoliopsida; order Poales; family Poaceae; genus Avena; species Avena sativa. Next base: position 184,737,992 of record OV702284.1, on the reverse strand, counting down.
TATTTGCTTGTGAGCAACCGACGACGAGCACAACTCTGGCGAGAAATTTCCGGTGAGCCCCGACCACGCCTTGCCCTCTTCCTCGCACTGCTGTGACCGCTACCCTTAGGAGCACTCACTGATGCCTTTCTTTTGCTTGCTCTAGCCCTAGACGCTCGGCTTCGTATCCGCCAGCAAGCACCGCCGTCAGCACGAACTCCGACAAAGAATCGGAAGCGAACCAGAGCACCCCTGCCTCGCCCGCGACCACCCCTGAACTCGCCTCGAACCACGACCATGGTAACATTCAGCTCCCCTCCCCTTACCCCTCTGAATCGCTGGAGCGCCACCCTCCTGACGCGCCGCCGCCTCGTGCAGTAGCCAGTGCCGTCAGATCTTGGCCAGTCGTTGTGGACCATTGGATGCGCACCCTAGGGTCTATATTAGATCACTAATCGAAGGGGTATGGTTAGATCTGATCCGTGCAGTTCCACTTAGATATAACGGCTCGCATCGCTCGATCCAACCAAAACGGTATAGGCCAATAGAAACACACCACATGGCCAGGCCTTTTCAGACAAAAATCCAGAAAAGATATTTAGATGTTTAAACTTGTAAATTAATAACTTTTGTTCTGTAAATCCAAAAATTATAAACTAGGTGTCTATGGACTCATAAAAAGGAGATCTTTGCATATATGGCCTTGCTTTGGCCATTTGCTTCTGTAAAATTAGGGCTATAAAAATTGTTCCAAAAATTTATTTTGAGTAAATACTTTTGCAAATAGTTTTGTTTTGAACCCTGTGACCATAAACACTAACATTTGAAATTAAAAATATATTTTGTTGAGACTAGAAATTATCCCTTTGAATAAAAGCTTTTCTAACCAAAGAAAAATGATTTAAATGACTTATTTCACTAACTTGGTTTCAACTGAAATTCCACTTTTATAAAAGACCAGTAGGTGTTTTGAAATGTTTAGAACCTTTTTATAAACCAATTTTTAAATAAAATAACCTTTTTCATGCTTGCATGCATTTCTTTGTTTTCTTGTTTTGATTTGTTATTTTTATGTGCTAGTTTTGAATGTGTGCTTTGCTTGATTGTGATGTAGTGAATTTTTTTGGAGTGTGACAATTGCAAGATCAAGGAGAGTACCTAGATTTTCTACTAAAAAGGCAAGTGATACTTTGGTCATCAAAAGTCCTATCTTTTCAATATTGCATTAGTGATATTTTTGTAGTATGCATGATAGGACTATTTTGTATAATTCTATGCTATGCTATGGTAGATCCTATAGAATATATTTGGTAGAAATTTTACTAAGTTAAGAGACATGTTATTCTAGTATGCTTAGCCTAGCTATTATAATTCAAGGGTGGAAATTCATGTTATGATATTATGGAAAGGTTATGCCTATGTGTTTTTGACTAAGAAAACAACTTGTTAATGAAACACCTGGGTGGAATGGGATGTATGGTTTGTGTTGAGTGGTTACACAGGTCCCATGTCTATGGTTTACCCTGTGTATCACACTTGTGGATGGCCACCTAGGAACAAAGAGATTGGAGACATTCTTATCGCAAAAGCTTCCAGTGCAGCCACATGGCATATGGGCTCTGCCTTGACCAACTAAGTTGCAAGAACTCATCTAGATGGACAGAAGGTGGTAGTGATGATAGGATGGAACGCGTCCATGGTGGTCTGGGTGATTGCTTCTGAAAAGTCTCGTCTCGATGCATGTCGAGTCTTGTGGGGAAAGTGCACCACCTCTCGAGAGGGTAAAAAATAATTACTTAGCCGTGTCCCCGGTTATGGACAATTTTGAGCATCAAGACATTGAAGCAGTTCAAGAATCTCATCATTGTAATTTCTCTAAGTTAAAACTTTTTCGGTGAACAATGGTAGCACCTGGTGTGTATCCAGTGTGCCATGTTTGATGAAGTGTTTTGAAAAAGAGAAAAACTATTTACAAAGGATAGGGAAAACTTACTTTATGCAAAGGCCAGCCAAAACTCCACTTAGCCATATATTCATGTATATGTTAGATTCTCCATATCAATATGATATTACTTGCCAATACAATTCAAATGTATTGACCCTTGTGGCTGTAACTTATCATGTTGCAGGTTTGTTTGATGTTAGTGAAGTTTGTTGAGTAGGGATTACAAGTCTACAACAAACATGATTGCCTACGGCATATGAACATGAAGGACTCCATGCTTTATAGTTATGTCTGCTGCTCTGTAATAAGATATCCATTTGAGCTATGTAAGTTGTAATGAACTATTTTATTCTTGGTTATGAGTTGTAATATGACCTTTGTTTCTTGATATTACATCTTAAACTGTGGGTGCTAGCTTATCGATCCATGGACTAGCATTGTAAACATAGGAACTCGTACCTTATTGGGTTCAGGCCTCTACAAGGATACACCACCAGGATGTGAAAATTACTTATGATTAGGATAACCTATATCTTTCGTCATGATATGTGTGGAGAGAGTTCCATAATAAGATGTTCACCAAAAAGTCTTGTGAGCAAGCCACTTCTATGAGTCATGTGATGAGGTCATATCTATATAACCACTACGATGACTGCGAGCAAGTCACTTCTACAAACCACCACATTAAGGGTCTCCCCATGGATATCGTTATGATCTTAGTGAATCTATTTTTACACCCCTTTGACCGTGTAGGTTATAAGCCAATGCTTATAGGCACAAAGTAGCACATGAAATACTCCCATACACATCCAAAGGGTAGTTCCCTCTCTTTAGTCTCGAAGGAAAATGTTACGTGGTCGACTTCACATACCATATAGAAAGATAGATCTAACACAATATCATAGATCAAGTAAATATCAAAGAACAAAGTTATATATAGATCATCTTTATTTCATTTCATAATAATTCTAGGGTTTATCCATATCTCCAAGAACAAAGGGAACTACTCACACATGTAGGCAATCAACAACATCATCATATTCATATGGATGGATTTACAGTGCAAAGGTAAAACCAAGTGCAAACCCACAATAGTATTTGGAATTAAAATGATATCTAATGAATGGTAGAGGGGATGATGGTGTTGATGGAGATGCAACAGTTGATGATGAAGGGAATGATGTGATGTCCTCTGATGATCCGTGTAGGAGCAAGGAATTTTCCTTCTCCAAGTTCCTCCTCCAAATCCTTTCCTGGCGTGGTATTTCATGGATGGAGGTGTCTGTGAATGTCAGATCTTGGATCCGTCTTCGCGTGGTGGAAGTATTTGATGAGGCGGACATCCTTGCAGGTAGTACGACCGAATGATACGAGCGGGCTTCGTCCGTACAACTGGTCATTAAACCTTCTGGAACCTCTCCTCTCATCTTCTCTTCTCCCAGGCACGTGGAAAATCATTTAAATAACGTTTATACCTTAGAAATATCTTATTATTACATAACATGATAGTCCCAGTTGATATATTCACAAAAGACTTAACAATTCGGGATCCTTTTGAAACAAGGGTAAAAGATGCGCGCAAGCATCATAAAATACCAAAATCCTAACTCTACTTATGCAAAAACATAAGATAAATATGCTTAAAAATGGACCCGTCTACTTCCCTAGACTAGACTCTTTCTCATCCCCGAGCAAAGTAGTGACTTATGGACAAGGTCATCATGTTCATGAGGCACGAGTTGTTACAATAAATGAGGCATTTGAAGCATAATTACAATTTCAGATATAGAACTGCATCATGAGTCATATCACACTCTCACACATCACATGACTTAGAGGCTTCCTCACCTTTTGTATTAATAATTTATATGAAGCCTAGAGATTGAGCAGATTATAAAATCATCAGGTTTATCTAGATGAGCACTTGATCGAGTAGGGAATAGTCTATGATCATTGTTTGAGTACCTTTGCCAACTTGCACATTTTCTTTTAGATTCTTTGGTAGCATAATTTTCCTTTTGTTTCATCAACAAAATTATATCATGTTAATACCCTTTTATGTCTCTTATTGGTTTAAACCAATGATTATAACATTCTATGAAAATTTCTTCTCATATCTTATAAATACTTTATTGGTGTGGAAGATCCTAAAATCATAAGAGTGGTACATGTATTATAGCACTCATCCTAATTCATACATCTGATATAATAATCTTAAACCAAAATTACTTCAAATTTTATAAAGTCTCAAAACTCATTGGATATAATTCTTTCCTTTGACCAAGGAAGTTGATAATGCAACTAATGGAAACTTTGGAATTAAAAACCTATCATGCGTTCAAGAAAGTAAAAATGCTAAGATAAAAGATAAATTACAAGGTGTTAAGGACCCCCAAGATTAGAATCAAGCTAGGTCAGATCAAATAATCCCTCGTGGTTATTCGATACCGTGGTGACTTCTATTTCGCAAAAGGAACCCTTGAACTATGGATCCTTGCATGAAGTGTCTTGTTTGTTGCCTCCAAGACCATGATGCGAATTCTGCACTATTTTCTAATTGTTTCTAGCTGAGCTACTGCATGCTTTGTACATATCAATTGTTTGCTTTTGTGTCTCGATGGATCAAAGGCTAATGTCGAGGTTGTCTTACAACCCTTCCATTATCTTCCTATCCATCTGATCGAGGTAACGACGCAATAGTGCAATATGCTTAGAAGATCCTGGAGATTTTACCTCAATCTTATTTATAAGGTGATCAAAGTTATCAAGAAAGTCTTGAATATACTTTCGTTGTTGCTCCAAACTTCTATAAATAAGACTCCCCTTCTTCCTTGGGATTGAGATGGATTTCCTCAAAATCACCATCTTGACCTACCATGAAGATAAACACCTTACACCTATCCTTGACCATCTCCATCAGCTTGAATCCGTCTTCAGCTCCTAGTTGATTGCACCAGACTTCTTCCTCCATCTTCTCTTTGATGCCTGTATCCTGGGCATCTTCTGAGATCACGTGCCTTGAGGATGATCCTTGATAGTCTCCCTTAGCTTGAGCGATGTTTGTAGGTTGAGACATAGCTACGAGGTTCTTAGAGGATGGGAACAACATGGGTGAGATCTGTCGGTAAGAGAGGAAGAAAGACCTTTGTGAAGGATTATGAAGGGTACAATAGGGAAAAACTCGTAATAAAGGTCAAAGGACCGACAAAGAAAATGATCCCAACAAAATAGGAAAGAAAAGGAGAAAAACAGGAATAATCGGAGGTCATAACGACCAACGATACGAGCACCGCCTGTATGCCCATACCCAACATTCTTCAAAAAATCAACCTTCTTTCCAAATAATCGGTACATGCAGGAGTGCGTCGTACTGTCCGAATCTACTGGCAGTTACCAAACTTTTTGAGTCGGTATAGAGTTTTTTATCATCCCGAGACAGAAACGAGACAAAAGTTATAGAGGGAATAACTACCTGGCATACGGCGGGAGCCGACCGTATGGTCCAATCATACCAATCCGCAAAAAAAAAATACCGAGTACTAAATGATTAATGACCACCAGTATGGGCGAGTGCAGCCATATCGTACGTCATACCAATGCCAAAAAACTAGCAGTGAACTCAGAAAAATGCAAGGAGTTCAAAAACAAAAATGCAAACAACAAACAATGACTTAAATTACAAAATAGGAAGGTTGAGATTACCTTACTTACCTGATGATTGCGAAGTCTGTTTTGGGGGCTTACCTCCCTTCAACTTTTGCATTATTTTCTTCTTTCCTTTGAATATGGTTAGTTCAAGAAATTGCTCAAACCATTACAAAGGGAAACAAAAATTTTCTTTTGGGACGAATAGTGCCTGGAGGTATGCATATTGATGACACTCCTTATCATGGTCTCATCTCTTCAATCATAATTTGCCGTGCCAACCTGTTCCTCTTTTCTTTGCAATATATGTAAGTCAAACTCTTATAAAAGTAGAGTCCAATGGATCATCCTTGGCTTAACATCAGTTCTTTCAAGAATTTATTTTAAGCTACTATGATCAGTATGTGCTCTAATTTTGAGTCAATTATATAACATCTAAATTTATCACAATAGAAAACAACAGCAAAGAGTTCCTTCTCTACCATTGGGTAGTTATTTTGAGAGTCATTTAAGGTGCGACTATCATGATGAATGACATTAAGTTCATCACCATTACGCTGATAAAGAACAGCTCCCATGGCTTCATGACCGGCTTCACAAAATAAATCAAAAGGCCTTTTCAATTTTGTTGGTTTAATAATATGAGCATTAAGAAAGGCTTGTTTTAATATGGTGAAAGTAGTAACACAATTTTCATCATTCTTTTATAAAAGGTTAGTTAGCAGTCTTGCAACCTTAGAGAATTTCTTAATAAAACTTCTATAAAACCTTGCATGACCTAAGAAACTTCGTATACCTTTTACATATCGAGGACATGGTAGCCTCTCTATTGCTTCTATTTTTTTCTTTATAGACTTCTATGCCCTTACTTGAGATCTTGTGACCAAGTACTATACCTTCCTGAACCATGAAGTGGCACTTCTTCCAATTAAAAACTGGGTTAGTGTCTTTATATCTCTAAAAAACCTTATGAAGATTATGGAGGAAATGGTTAAATGAAGTCCCATATATCGAGAAGTCGTCCATGAATACTTCCATAATATTTTCAACATAATCAAAAAATATAGTGGCATACATCTTTGAAAGGTAACAGGGCATTACAAAGACCAAAAGGCATATGATGATAGGCATATAAACCAAAAGGACATGTGAATAATGTTGTTTTTAGTTGGTCATCTAGATGGACAACTACTTGAGAAAAGACAAGAGTATCCATCTAAGTAACAAAAACAAGAGTGCATAGAAAGTCTCTGTAATGTTTGAATTATAAATGGCAAAGGGTAGTGATCCTTTAGAGTTTCCTTATTTAGTTTTATAAAATTAATGCACATACTATGACCAACAATAGTTCGAGTAGGGACTAACTCATTATGTTCATTCGGGACTATAGTTGTAACACCTCAGCATTTAGGAACCAACGAAGGGTAGAAATAGGATTTTGTGCATGTGCATGCATTCATCTATAAAATGTGGGTAAATTTTTCGTCAAACAAAAAACCTAAAGAGATCAGAGTTTCTTTCACTCTCTAGAGGTAGGAGTAGCTCTTGAAAGTGATTTTTATAAACTTTGACATGATCTTTATGAATTAGTGTGTTTTGCAGGAAATAATTTGAATTCAAATTTGAAATTTGAATCAATTGGAAAATATTTAAAATTTATAAGTTGGTATTTTAAAATGTTCTCCAAAATCATTTAGTAATATTATTTGTTATAATAAAGATATATTAAATAATAATAAGAAGTTAAGATAAAGAAATTCAAATAAGAAATGAATTCTTATTTCTTATCTTTATTCCATAAACATTTTACAATGTAGAAATCATACAACCAATAGAGTAATTCATTACAATAAGAGAATTACAAGAAATGAAATTCTAATATAAATTAATCATTACAAGATTCTTACAGGAGAATAAAATAAAGATTACAATGAGAATCTATAAATTTATCTAATCCTATACTACATATTTTCCCCCATACGATCCCCATAACATAGGGATCGGGTTCCACTATCAAAAGATAACGGAATAGAAAAAACCACCAAAAATCATCGTATGATCCATCTAGAGGATCCATAAGTCGTCACCTTATTACAAGTTTTTAATAAAAGCACACGATAAAGGGGGTAGAGACGCAAGAGCACCGCCCACAGGCTAGTGGAAGATCTAGACATAATAATCAGCACAAGCATAACAGGAAATCCCAGGGTTTTTCATCACCACCATTTACTTCTTCACTTCTCCTTCTCTAGGCCGCTTGCTTCCCCTTTGTGATCATGAGGCACTGCCGGAAGTCCCAGGAAAGGTACAGGAGAAACATCCATCGCCGCAGCATCATCTAAGGCATTCTGCTGCATCACATCAGCCCCAGCACGCAACATCTCCTGTTCTTCAACCCCGTGCAAACCTGCCCAATATCGAATGAAAACACATGCATATATAACCAAATACACTGGTGAGTTAATAAGTTTTTTTTCAAAAAATGCTCTGTTCCTAAGCTTCCAAATGGCCCAGCAAATCGCTGCCAACGCTGTAATCTGCACATTCCTACTAACCCCTAGGAATTTAGGAACCCACCAGAAGTATTTAGAAAAGGACCTAGGCCTATTCTTAGCACCAACTGACTTTGCCACAAAACCCAAACATATTAGGCCTATTCTTAGTTTCCTCCTCTCGATAAAACCTGCATATAGAATCTCCCACCCAGTTCTTCTTTTTCATGTTATCTTTAGTGAGAATTGCATTATGCCATATCAGCCACAACCAGATTTTAATTTTCAAAGGAATTTTCGCTTTCCACAGATGCTTAAAGCTCCTGTCAACCCCAACATTAGAAAGGTGAGAGTACATGGATTTGACTATGAACTTGCCATATTTATTCCACATCCAAACATGCTGATCTTTGTCTTGAGTAAGTACCACTCCTCACACCAATCCTCTCAGTTGATTATAGTGATTCATACCTTCTCCATTTAACCATCTCTTAAATGAGAATCTCCACCCTTTCTCAGCGATAGCAGCAATAGTAATCACTTGATTCTGACAAATATCAAACAGATTAGGAAATTTAACTTTCAGGGAACCTCTAAACACCAAGCATCATGCCAAAAATCAGTCAGTTTCCCATACCCCACCTTCATTTTACTACCTGCCAAATAAAGATATTTTATTTTCATCAAGTCATCCCAACAAAGAGAATCACTCTGCTTGTGTTTCACAGCACTAATCCCTCCATTTTTCAAATATTTCTTCCTCACAAAAACTTGCCAAGGACCTTCTTCAGCCTCAAGCCTCCACCACCACTTACATAGCAAACTAATGTTAAACAGTCTAATATTCTTGATCCCCAGCCCACCCTTCTCCCTTGGTCTACAAACAAATTTCCACTTCACCAGATGATACTTTCTCTTGCCCACCCTGCCATACCAGAAGAAAGCTCTAGTATGCTTTTCCACTTCCTCCACATTTGATTTGTGCAGAAGGAATATGGTCATGGGATAAACAGCCACACTAGATATACAAGTAGTAATTTTGACATGTATGCCCCCAGAGATAGAGCACCTCCATCCGTCCATCTAATTTCTTCTTCAGTCTTTCCCCAATAAAACCCATCTCAGCAACTGTGCATCTTCTACTACAAATAGGCAGCCCCAAATATTTAATAGGCCATCTACCTTTCTGGCAGTTAAAAAGCTCTGCATAAGTAAAAAGCTTGTCCTCATCCTCAAGAACCATCATCACCTCACTCTTCTCAAAATTAATCTTGAGACCAGACATGGATTCAAACAAATAAAGTAACAGTTTCAAGTTTCTGGCTCCTTCCACCTCATCTTTAATGAATAATATATTATCATTAGCATACTGCAAAATAGCAATCCCTTTATCAAACAAATTATCAGCCAGCCTAGTGAACAAACCACTTGCTTGAGAATTCAAAACCATCTTTGCCAAACACTCACCAGCAAGATTAAACAGGAAAGGAGAGAAAGGATCCCCCTGTCTAACCCCCTAAAGCTGCCAAAATAAGGACCAACCTCCCCATGCACTTTAACACTAAGAGTCCCATGAGTCACATCACTTTTCAACCAAATCAGCCAGTCCTAATTGAAACCCTTCTGTTTATAGCAGTAAAACAAAAAATCCCAATTGACTTTGTCATAGGCTTTTTCAAAGTCAATTTTCAAGACCACACCCTGTTGCTTCTGGACATTTGATTCTTTCAGAATTTCATGTAACAAAGTAACTCCATCGGCAATGAATCTCCCTTTTATAAAAGCACTTTGACAAGTATCAATCAGCTTCCCCATAACTGGTTCAGTTCTCACTGTCAAAGTTTTTGTGAAAATCTTAAACATGACCTGGAGCAAACATATAGGCCTATATTTCTGAATACAATCATCATCATCACTTTTTGGTAACAAAGTTATTATGCCATAATTGATACTGCTTAAATCTATTTTATGAGCATAAAAGTCATCAAACACAGCCATAACATCACTTTTAATAATGGACCGACAATGTTGATAGAATTCAATAGGAATCCCATCAGGACCAGCTGCTTTATTTTTCTCCATCTGGTCAATAACCTCCTTAACCTCTTCTTCACTAAAAGGCACACCCATCCTTTCTCTATCACACTCATCTAGTTTCTCCCATGCACTCCAATTTTCATTAGCAAGTCTGACAGAAAAACCCCCAGCAGGACCAAACAATTTTTTATAGTAAGCAGTAGCATGCAACAACAAATCATTTGTTCCCTGAATCTTTCTACCCCATCTTGCATAGAAAAAATCATTTTCTTCCTCATCACACCATTGGCAATCCTGTGAAAGTATTCAGTGTAATTGTCACCTCTCAACAACTAGTTGTCCCTTGATCTCTGCTGCCAATTTTTTTCCTCATTCTCATAAACCTCCATTAGCTATTTTCGAATTGAAGCTTTCTTTTTCAATTGCTCTGCATTGATAAGGATTAGTTCTTCTATAGCTTCCAATTGTTGCAATTCTTCCACTAGATTATTCTGTCTTTTCTTCTCAACCCCCCTAACATGAGCTCCCCAGCCCTTCAGATCATTCCTGACATTCTTCAATTTCTTCTGCTATCTGTCAAGATTGTTTTTCCCTTTAACAGGCTTTCTCCATGCTTTTTCTACTCTAGGCAAAAACTCAACATTCTGCAACCAATTCTTCTCAAACCTGAAATCCTTACTACCCCTTCCCGCCCTTCCATTGTATCCACAATTAAAGGACTGTGATCAGACACCTCTCTAGTCAACTTATGAACTGTAGTAAGAGGAAATAACTTCTCCCATTCCTTACAGACAAGGATCCTATCAAGTTTCTCAAGAGTTGGAATTGCTTGATTATTAGACCAAGTGAACTGCCCCCAGACATCTGCAGTTCTCTCAAATCATAAGCATTGATAATTGAATTAAACATGCGACTCCACTTGCTCAAGGTATGCCCCTTATTTTTCTCATAAATAAAACGGATCACATTAAAATCACCACCCACTAGTAAAGGAATTGACTAATCCTGACAAACTGCAGCTAATTCTACCAAAAATTCTTCCTTGTTTTCCTCCTGAGCAGCACCATAAACCACCACCAGATGCCACTGAAGCTATTTCCTGACATCAAAAACCTTCATCTTAACATGAAACCTGCCTACAACAACACCATTATTGACCAATCTTGAGGAACGTAGGCCCCCCAGATCTTCCCACAGAAGGTAACCAACCCCAGGAAAATTGATTCATAGGATCAATTTTCCTAAAAAACTCCGGAGAATAATTTTTCTTTATAGTTTCCTGCAAACAAACAAAATCTAAGTTTTCCTACCTCAACAGATTACACAAATAAGCACTCACTCCTTTCTTCCGCACACCTGTAATATTCAGAATAGCACCTATCATAATACAGTTCTTCTTTCCCTTGTTCCAGTCACGACACCACTCATAGGGTGATAGTTGTGTACCTTCACAGCAGTAGCATTTAACTTTCTATTCTTCCAAGTAGAAATAGTTTTCAACCTTTTCCTGTTTCTCCTAGAAACAACATGAGTAAATTCCCCTTCATCACTATCATCCTTCTTCCAGTCAAGAAACATTACCTTCTCACTCTGATCCACATATTCTTCAACCTCACCCTGTTTTTTATCATTCAAACTATGCCTAGCAATTTCTAAATCTTTCAAGGAATTAACATGTTCTAATGAGATAGAAGCAGCATCAATCCCCATCTCCAAAGCTCTACTAATAATATCATCATCATCTAAATCTTTCAAGGAATTAACATGTTCCAAAGGAACTATAAGAAGTTAGATTAGTACCTGACAAATCTCTGTTGGTGGTTTGGGAAAGAGGCCTTTCTTCCATGCTCATAATTCCACCCCGATCAGCAATCCTTGAACTCATCCTCACAGGTTGTTCTTCCCCACCACCAGCACTAGGTACTCCCTAAGGTTGAGACCCCAAACTATCTTGAGTAGAAATAACATCAGGCCGAGAAGATCCCATAGCCACTACTTCCTGTTCCTGAGGATTAACCTGAATTTCCATATCCACTTCATGTGTGCCCCTTCTCACAGAACCTTCCTCATCACCTCCACCACTATCATTAGATGACTCAATACCATCACCAGAAACATCTTCATCATCACCTTGCATATCAATATCACCTTGCATACCTTCATCATCAAGCAAGTGCCCATATTGTTTCTTGATCTCATAGTACTTATCACTACCTTTTTCCTTTAGTAAATCTTTGATAAAATCCTCAAAACTTTGAGGACCACTAGCAACAGGAGGATTAACCACATCACATACCACTTGAGGAGCTAAATTTTGTATAACTTCCATGTGCACAGCTTCCAAACCATCTGCATGACCCAAAACATTCACCTGATCACACCCATGCTGTTTACTAAGCCATAGTGACTCAAAAGCTCCACCTCTACGTTGGTCATTCTCCACAACATTGCTCCCATCGGCAGTGTTTTCTCTGATAACAATGCCACCAGTACTAGCACCACCACCAGAACCATCCCAAATATGGGCCATCCTTGTCCCAAAAGACATTTCACTAGAATCTTCTTGATCCACCACCACATTTTTCCTTTATCCAACATAGAATAAGCAGGAACATCATCAGCATGCTGATGTCCAACAATTCCACCACCTACTCCACCAGAAGATCCAGCAATATTTTGATTCCCACCAGCAACATCAGGCCTATTCTGCCTCGCAGGTTCACCATTCCCCCTATCAACATCTTCATTACCAGTCTGCCCATCCACTCCCACAGATATAGGTAAAGTTGGCACAGCATCTGGAGCAAAGATCTCCCTGGTATATTTAAATTCATATATTCCACCCTTCATCTCCCCCTCCTGGTATTAGGCACCTAGGTCACATCTAGACAAGCAATTTAAACTCTCACATATGCCAGATTCCTCAAACTATTCCTGTCCATAGCCAGAGGCTTGCCAACCAGAGATGCAACAAAAAAAACTGTTGTTTTCTCCCTATATTTCATAGGGATCCCAACAACTCTAAACCAAGCCTCTTCTAGCCATTCCACAGGTTCCAGATCACTATTCCATTTGGACTATTGAATCACAGCATCAGGAATAATTTTCATGAACACTTTTCCAAAATGAAAATCATCAACAGATCTGGCTGAAGGGAATATCATCAAGAACTCAACCTCATTTATCGATCTTGCATTAAACCTCCAACCAGAACCAATGGCATCAACCCACATCTGAAACTCCTTTTCAAGGTCTTTTCTAGTAACATCACCTCTAACCACACTAATATGAGCATAGTGTAGTTGTTCCATGGATTGAAATGTAGATTCAACCATAGGAATATAATGAAAACCTTGATCAAAATCAGTACTGCCAAAGAACAAAGGAACATACTCCCAAGGTTTCCTCTCTTGACAGACCAAAATGTTATGATTTTTGCCACAGTTATCACACTCCTGTTCTACTTGTATTGCATCAGGCAACTGCAAAGTAACCACTTTAGCATTGACATTCACATTCCCAGTCAAACCAACTACTGAAGCAGGTACAGAGGACCCCACCAGAGTAGTGGCGACAACATCAGATTGACTGACAGCAGTAATTGGCGAAGCACTCATAGGATTACTCACCCCAACAGGAACATTGACTGAATTCGACACAGATGTGTACACCAGATTAACAGGACGACTAACAGGAACCCTAGGAATCACAGCAGGCCTAGATGTAGTCGCATGCTCCACAGTATGAGCAAAAACAGGTTCCACCCTCCTAGGGTTATCAGCAGAGTTACCTGATCTGTGCGGAAACGAAGAAGCAGTAGCATCAGACCCCAAACCTTGTTGCATCTCCGGGCGATGGCTCCATCGGCCACGATTCCAAGCTTGATCGGCCTCATAGCATTGCGCCTCCGCCAAGGCCCTATCACGAGCCATACTTTCACGACACTGATCCTCTAGCCTTGCTTCCTGCTCCGCCTGCCTCTGCTCGTCTTCCCTATGTCTCGCATCCGACCGCCGCTCTTCATCACGACGACGCTCCTGTTCACGAATCCAATCCCCTTCATGCCGATTCTCATCCATCGCCCGACGCTCAACCGACTGCCTTCCTTGGCCGTACCCAAATCTCAATCTGTTCGCATAGGGAACATATCGAATCGGGGGACGAGGAGGAGATCTACGGACACCATGAAAACGCCAATCCATGATCGGTGCCGCCGCCACAACCTGAGCGAACGATCTCCGATCACCCGAACAAACACCGCTCCACCCCACAGGAGAAACCACCCTTGGGTAAGAAGGACGAAGGATTGGAGGAATATGGACGAACACAACTTTGCACACCTCTCGCGATCTGGGGCTCACAGGAGAAAATGTTGTAGATCCCAATCTTGATCTAGGGTTGATGAGAATGGGAGAGGATGGAACTGACTGGGTGAAACCCCCCGCCAGTGGACTAGTAGTCTCACACCCAACTGTCAGGTGGCCCTCCTCCACCGCCGACCCACCGTAAGCGCCAACTCGCCTTCTCGCACTACCGATCCGTATCAACCGGCACGTACGCACGTAGGGTGGCGCATCGGTGATATCGCACCGTAGTCCACGCGCCGCAACCGCCAGTCCCACGAGGACGTGCCATCCATCATGCACCAAATGTGTCCCAAACGTGATAGCTACTATGGAGATCCAACCCGCCAAAACCTGACCTTATTCATAAATCAACGAGATATGTCCCAATCCATCTCGCTTGATTGAACCATAACAACATACACACAACACACCATCCCGAGCCTCCCTGAAGATAGCCCTCCAACCACCTGCCGATGAGCTAAGGTCACCGGTGCAACCCGCCTCCGAGGAGAGAGGGAGAGGAGAGAGAGGGAGAGCCATTATTTGCATCAAAAATGTAATCAAGCCCTTCATCCTATACTACATCTTGAGTATCCAGATCTTGTACCTGCAAAATAAAAAAATAAAAGAGAAATAAGGGAGTTATTTTGTTAGATTTACTCTCAGTAGGGAGTAGTGAAGTGCACTGTTCATAGTACCTCATTGAGTAACAGTAAAAGGGGCAAGTTTCACCAATGTGTAAGTATCTCTTCTTTTATTAAATAAGTTTGAAAGCTATATTATCAACAGCAAAGTAAAAGGGGCAAGTTTCACCAAGATAGTAAATTGTAAAAGGATAAAAGGTGAAACCACCTCACTGATCTGATCCACAAACATCCCAAGAATCTAGGAAGCACAGTCAACTAAATGCATGTTGTGTGCTATAGACACAACAACAAGAGCACCAAATAATCAAAAGGAAAGAGCACAACCGTAGCACAGCTCTTAGCAACTCATTTCATTCCCAAGCACAAAGCCAAGAACACACCAAGCCTACCAAAGATCAAACAGAACCACCAGCCCAGATACATAACCAACCATTCAACCATCCATTAGATGGTGACATAAGGAGGAGGTGGAGTAGGTGGATAGCAAGATCAAGGTCAAGCTCACAGGAACCAGAAGGAGCAGGAGCAGCACCAGGAGGTGTAGAGCAAGATCAAGCCAGCAAGATCAAGCCAATTAAATCAATCACCAACAACCAAGTGGTGTGGTGAGTACATATAAAACCATCACATGATCCAATCATCTTATCTAGACTATCAAACATGTGTTGTTTTACATATATTTTCTGAGAAATCACCCAAATGGGGTGTATCCATCATAGAAGGAATCCATTAGAAGCCAATGACTAATATTTACAGATAAACCCATGATCTCAACCTATGCATCATAGATCCTGGATATAAAGCTATATTTCCACATCCCAATATAACCACAGCCTAGATCATGATTTCTGGGCACATCTCTTAAAATAGTAGCACCTCATAAATCCATAGATCTTAAGGATCCATATTAAACAGTAAGTATACCAATCATTTTATCAGAGAACTCAAGAATAGGTAGCTGGTACTAAATACCATAACACATCTTTGAGGGAAAGCAAGTTAGAAACATGGTTTCTAGGACTCGGACTAACATCACATGCCAAATAAAACCACAGGCAGCAGAGGCAAATATTTTTAATAAAAGATTTCAGCTTATCTTAGTACCAAGATAATCTAGAACACTGACAGAATAAAGCCTAGCACTAGAAAAAACACTTGTGTTCCATTCTAAAGATGTGTCACAAGAATGAGTTCTAAACCAAGCAAATCCTATACTTAGCTTTCATAAGTAAGCTTGCAGATCACTAACTATCATTTTCCTAGAATCAAAAACCAGGAATCATTATCAAGTTTACATATACATATTCAGAGCATCATTGGAATAACATGTTAACTTCAATATGCATATATCCACACAAGCTAGTGTATATAAATACAGTGAATAACCACTGACGGTACTACTGTCAGCACTAAGATCATGACAGTAGTAAATTCCCAAATCACTAGAATCAACTGGCAATAGTTCAACACAGTAACAATATCATCTAGATGGTATCCAATGAACAATTGGAATCAGTCTAACAAAGCCACTAGCAATTCCAAGACCAACTGTAGACAGTAATCAACATGATTTAATCATCATAGATATTTTTAAGTCATTTGATCATCCTCAATAACCAACACAGAGGGGTGAAACCCTAATCGAAGCATGAACCCTAATTAGGGATTGCCATCAGAATCACATACAAGCTAACGAGGGAGGCAGAGAATCCAAGGGGTAAGAGGAAAGAACTCACCAATGGTCCTCGCTATCGATTAGAAGAGGAAGCAGAGGGGCTGACGAGCACACAGCGACACGGGGAGCACCGGAAGGGCGCTGCAACCCGCACCGAGCCATGGCGACGGCCACAACAACAAAGATCAAATAATCACCCCCACATCACCACGAACACCGCACATCCTCATGGGAGCGACAGAGAGGACATCACCGGAAAAACCCCAAACCCTAGGGTTCGGGATGGAGCTAGTCTAGCCGGGGAAGAGCTCTAGACGAATCAAACTAGAACAGGCGACGAAGCAGGGTCGTCTACCTCACCATACACCATGGCGGCGGCCAGGGAGGCCCAGGGTGGCGTGAATCGAACGGCAGCGACATCGGCAACACCATAGCACCGCGGGGTCAAGGAAGAAGAAGAGGAACGAGTGTGTGTGTGAGAGAGAGTGGGGTGTACTGGGCCGATAGGGTCCAGTACCACTTCAGTGGGTGGTCTTGACCAGCCCATCTGGGCCAGGTCGGGCCTAATTAACCCAATGTGTTGGCCCAAACATTAAAAAAGAAAAGAATTAAAAGATTTAATAACAGACCAAAATACCCCTAAGATCTAATAAATTCTGGAAAATAAAATAAAAGCCCTAAAAATACAAATGATATATTTTTAGGTTTATAATAATACAAGCTACCTAATAAAATTTATAAAACTATTTTTAAAAGAATAATTTAGGTTAAAGATTTCTATATTCCTTATGGAATTTTATAAAAATAAATAAGATACGTAAAAATAAATAAAAATTACTTTTATCATCCTTAATTAGTGTAGTATTTGATAAAAATACTAAATTGATATTCAATATATCAAAATAAAATCTTTTAAATTAAAATGCTTATTCTTAAAAGAAATATTAAGAAAATAATTCTAGGAGTTAAAAATAAATAAAAATTAGTTTTTAACTCTTTTGCTGATATATTATAATACAAAAATATCAAATATAATATTTACAAAATATTAAGAATTATGCCTTTTATTAATGCAATTAAAGAAAATTAATATATTGGGTAAAACACACAAAGAAGATAAATAATAAATGATGCATTGCATTATTATGCATAATCATTTTTGCTTCTTTAAATATTATCCTTACCGGGCAATAATGATGTTTTGTAGAAATAGAAGCTCAAGGTCGAGTGCAAGCATCCGACTTCACTACCTTGCAATCACAAGGAAAGTTCATCACTTGCTCATGTCCTTTGAGGGGTCTTCATAAAAGTATTTACAAATTGTGTGTTATCATCTATGTTTCGAAGAAAGAAAATATTATTTTCTCAAACAAATAAATTGTTGATATCATTCTAAGTGATGATATGGATAAGGTGAGAAATGTAACTTAGGTTTCCATTTGCAATGAGATTAATCACCTAGGACTTAACAACCCATGACATCAGTGATTCTAGCGCCGTATATCACGCGTTAACCATAAGATTTGGAATGGGACCGAGAAGTCAGCTGTATCTTCTTCCTATGGCATGTAGCCGGATGTGCAAGTCATGGATGTTATCCTCGTAGCATGCATTAATTGGTAATTCGTAGAGGATATGCAGCATATGGGTGGGAACCATCAACGTCCCACGATAGTTCTGGCATTTGACGGTCTGTATTAACCATTGTCGTAATTCAATGGGTGGGCATGGCGTACACCAAGGAGACATGCGGGGTCATGAAGGGGGTAGTGATTGGCTTGGATCACCTACTGGGCCCCACATAATGGAATTGTGGACGGGAAAGTATGCCTGGTTGTGCAACAAGGAGTTGATCTCTCATGGGTAAAGTAACGCACCTCTGGAGAGTGTAAGAACTATAACTTGTTACTCCGTGTTCCGAGAAGGAGCTACGAACGTGGCAGGAAAGAAACTCCATGAAAGTTCTGGTCAACCTATGAAGACTGATGGGCATAGTTTTTGATAATAAAAGCAATCTTTGAAGAAATGTTTACAAAAACTGCATAGTGCCAAGGACTAATAGTCTGGGGTGGTAGATAGAGCATCAAACTTCCCACCTTGCATATAATGAACTTGCTGGGTAATGCTGTTACTCACCCTTTCCTTTGATCCCATGTTTAGACTCTGAGGATCCATAAGATACTCCGTTGTACGTGGCAGACGGCCAAGAGGATGTCTACTACGAGGAGCCCGATTTTTCTGGCGGTGTGGAAGGGGTGGATTATGAAATCCGTCATTGAGTGGAGGAGAATGAGTCAGAATACTTGACGTAGTTATTAGTAACCAATTGAGCTGAGCAATAGAAAATTTATATAATAAGTTGTTGAGCGCAATTCAGAGCTAAGTTTAAAACTTTCAATCTTTTGAAGTCTTGAACTTCTGGTATTGTAATAAGAATAATGTGTGTATGTTTGTAATATGGACCCACAATGTTTTTGTTGTACCACTCTAAGGGATGTGATATTTATGAAATGGTGTTCTGTGGATGTCATGTCAACGACTATAGTGTACTACACATGCAGTGGTATGCTGGGTCACCACAATAGTGAACCCACCTTTCTTTGGAACGCAATGAACATGACTTACCCAATCGCTTTTCTCCACATGAAAAATGTTACCTGCATCTAAGAGGCGGATTACCTCCTTTCTCACCTCTTATTTCATTTGAGGTTTAAGCCTTCTTTGGAAATCTACAACCGGTTGTAACATCCCTAAAATCATGTTTCAAACTCATGCATATCATCCATGCATCCATGATCATATAAGTTTCATTTCAAACAAATCATTTCAAAACAGAAGCATATATGCTTATTATTTCATGTAAGTTTGCTCTAGCCTTAGTGCTATCTTCCAATGAGAAGAGTACTTGTTTTGGTTCAGTAAGGTTTGAAATTCAAACTTAGGCACCATCAAAAGTTTGAACAAAGTTTCAAAACAAAATGAGTAAATAAAACCAATATTATGCCTATTGTATATATATCATAAAGGCTTGGTTTTATTTTTATTTTCATTGATCAAAGTGTTTTGAATAAACAGTAGTGTTTGACACACATTTGAGTGCAAGGTTTGCAGTATAAAAACCTAGATAAGATTTGAATTCAACTCATTTGATTTGGAATTGAAAATCATTTCAGAAAATCAAAACAGAAAAAGAAAAGGAGAAAAGAAATGGAAAAAGGCCAACGCCACCTATCTGGCCCAACTACGAATCCAGCCCATTAAGCCCACCCGGGTTCCTCCTCTCTGTCTCACTCGCAGACGAACCCACCAGGTCACCGACCAGACGACCCCACCCCCTCTCTGTTTAACTCGTTGACGAGTGGACCCTGCGACCACGTCGTCATCGTCAATCACGCGTGGCCGTGACGCTCGCTCCTCCGTTACCTCGCCGCAGTCACTGCAGGCTTAATTGCCATTGATACCGCGTGCGATCCTCGCCCCCGCTCTGGATATAAGACCACCTCCCCCACGCGGCCATTTCCCCCAACAAAGCCAGACAGATACGCCCCCAGGCTGCCCGCAATTTCCCTTGCGCCGCCGCAGACAGACGCACTCCGGCGGCGAATTTCGGTGAGTACAGACCGCCCCACTGCCTCTAGTTCAAACCATCGTGACCAACACGACCTTGCGCGTTTACTGATAGCCTCTGTTTTCTTTCTCATGACCCAGAGCGACGTCTTCGTTCTCACCCGCGAGCACCTGAGCCGCCGCTCGACTCCGACGTGCGATTCAGGTAAAACGAGACCGCCCCTTGCCTCCCCTTTGTTACTGTCTTGATCGCCAGATCCTTGCGCATCTCCTAAACCATCTGGCTTGTGCTAGGTCGACGCAGAGCCTCGGCAACGTCTTCGACAGCAAGCATCTGACGCCGCTAGCAACTCCGACAAGCTCCCTAGGCCACTACAACACGCCCCTTGCCAAACCACCGCCACCTTGAGCATCAGCAGCACACAGCGAGTCTGGTAAGCCCCTTCCCCCTCTCCCGCGCGACCTAGAACGCTGGTAGAAACTCTGACAGAGGCGCCGCCGCCTGTCGCCGCCGCTAGCGCCGGCACTGGATGGTCAGGCTGCTTAGGATCGTTAGATCTAGATCCTGCGGATACGGTAGAACCTGGGCGAAGCGGTAAGATTGGATCTGGGCTGCGCGATTTAGTTAGATCCAGCGGCTCAGAAACGTGATCCAACGCGAAGCGATACCGGCCAATCAGATTAAGAAGCGTGGCAACAGTTTAGTTTTAAAAACAGGAATTGAATCTATTAGATGTTTGAATTTGTTTTAGCTATAACTTTTGATTCCCACGTTAGAATTTGACAAATTTTATATCATTGGAATCAGGAGAACAAGCCCTTTCTAATTATGCAATGTGTTTAAGGTTTTGATTCTGTTAAAATGGTTTTATTTACAGAAACATGTGTAGGGCTAATTTGAGTATATGAATTGTTTGAGAAATGTTTTAAGGTTTAAATAAATGTTGTTTGGCAAGTTTTTAAGTTGTTTATGAACCAGTACCGTACACTTGCTTTGTTGAGTTTTAAAAATCATCACATATCATATTGCATGCATTCATATATTTTTATTTGTATATGTTTTGTATGTGATTTGTGGCTATGATTCTTTGTGTAGATTTTGGTGCCAATAGTGATTGTGATTGTGAGGAGTGTAGCTACTCTCCAAACTACCAAGGCAAGTGGTGCTTCATGATATTTTTATCCCTATGTTTTTCTACTAAGCATTAGAAATATTTTGATAGTATTGCATGCTATATTGTGCTTATATGCCATGTTGGGAAAACCTAGTAGATGAAGCCTTAGTAGAATTTCCTAAGTTAAGATCCCTATTACTATCATGCTTAGCTTAGCTAGTAGAAAACAAGGGTGGAATATATATTCATGCTATGGAAAAATTTCTAAGTCTGAGGACTTGTGTTTTGTTTAATAAAACAACTAAGTTAATGAATCACCTGGGTGGAATGGAAGGAATGGTTTGTATTGAGTGGTTACACAAGGCCAGGGGACTGGTGAACCTTGTGTATCTCACTTGTGGATGGCCACCCATGAACAAAGAGATTTGAGATGTCAAATGTTGAGAAGCTTCAAGTGCAGCCACTTGGCAATATGGGCTCTGCCAGGATCACATAGGTTGCTAGAACTTAGCCATTTGGACAGTTGGTGGTAGTGTGATGATAGGTTGGAACGCGTCCATTTGGTCTAAGGGAAGGCTTCTGAAAGGTCCTGTCTTGGTGAAAATCAAGGCTCGTGGGGAAAGTGCACAACCTTTGCAGATGGAAGAATCTAAGTACTTAGCCATGTCCCTGGAAAAGGACAACTTGAGCATCAAGACATGGAAGCTATCAAGAATCTCCTCATCCCAATTTCTAAGTAAAACAAGTGGGTGAACAAGGGTGAAGGAGTCCAATGTCTAAATGTAGTTCCTTGGGAAAAGTTTTGACAAAGAAAAACTTAGTGTTTTCAACTAATAGGCAAAACCTATTTTGAGCAAAGCAAGCCAAGCTACACTTAGCCAAATTGCATATAGTATCTAGTCCACCTAAATTATACAAAGGTATCACTTGCCAATACTATTCCAATGTATTCACCCACTGTGGCTGTAACTTGTGATTTTGCAGGTTACTCTGATGAGGATTAGGAGTCATGAGTCTACACTCAACATGTTTGCCTGTGGCACATGAAGATGAAGACTTTTATTTATTTACTTATTCAAACTCTTGTACTAGGCCTGTGGCCTTGGAGTTGTAAAGACTATGTTTGTCTCTGGAATGACTGTAATAATGACCTTTGTTTCTGTGTACTTCATCTTAAACTATGGATGCTAGCATTGATCTAGGGACTAGCATTGCAATCACAGGGATCCTTTTCCTTTATAAAGGGGGATCTTACAGATGGTATCAGAGCACTGTGTTGCCTGTAGGATTATGACCCTAGGATTGGAAACCACTAAGGAAAATTTTCAACAACTTCTACACTTGTCTATTCTTCTCGTAAACTTTTCTAATCTTCTTTATCATCTCTATTTGTAGACGAACTCCATCAACGAAGCCATAAGGAAAGGACCACTCATGACAATGACCTTGGAGTGTGAGATAGAATTTCCCAAGGCTCTCAAGGACCTCATGGTTGCATTGGAAATACATGGTGCAGCTGCGTACAAAGGCTTTCCTATGATGGATGAAGGAGTTGAGTACTGGTGGGTTCCACTTCACTTGTATAAAAACAAGGAAGACAACCACAAGGAATCAGGATTCTACATGTTCACCAATTCCTTGATGCACCCTACATTCTTTGACTCAGCAAGGGATGCAGCTTGGAAGACCATCAAAGAACTTGGTGAAATAGTCAAGTGCAGAATGTTCAACATCCAAAATAGCCTAAAAGAAGAGAAGAAACATACCCAAGAGTTGGAGGCTACCAACCAAACCTTAAGAGGAGACATTATAGACTTAGTGATGGAATCATGTGAACAAGATAGACTGATTGCTTCTAGAAACATTGTGTTAGCCAACAGATCCAGTGAGATAGGATTGTAAACGTAGTTGGACCACCACTTATCACCTTATTTTCCAAATGTTGCTAAAAATAAGTTGAACCTTGGATGTTGTAATGGATTCATGTATGCCATGACTTGCGTGTTTTGATTTCCAAAGATATGCATGTGATGCTTTGCCTTGTGTTTTATCTTAAATTGTGTTGTTTCTAACTTTTTCTATCTTATAAATAGATGCCTAACGTTACCATCAACACTGTTGAGGAGTTCTAGGGAACTCACTTTGGTCCTCGTATTATTGAGCTCACTACTTTGCTCAATCTCCCTCTTCCTACCATCACGGTGCTTCCCCTCACCAAGTTTGAGAGGAAAGACCTTTGGGGTTTCAAGGTCAATCAGCCCGGACGCGAGACTGAGCCTACCACGAAGGCTATCATCTTCAAGCTCATGCACGATGACAAGGAGAGAGGCCTTGAGGTAGTCATGCAGGATCTGATAGGACGTCTGCTAGGGAGACACTCTCGACAGGTTAGAGGTACTCACTTCCACGTCTTTGGTAGACGTGATGAGGATGGAGAGGCCATCGACTTCGAGGACACTTCGAGGGAGACAGCGGAGCCGATTCGTCTATACCTCCAGGACTTAGAGGCTCTCATTAGGCACGTGGACACTGATAGGACCAACGTCATGCTCAACAATGACGAACTCCAGGTGCAGCTTCGCGAGAAGGACAAGCTCTTCGCGGATCAAGATGAGATAGTCAAGGAGATGGAGGCAAAGTTCGAGAGCCAGGACAGAAAGTTCAAGAGTCAGGAGAAGCGAGTCCAGGATAGAAACAAGAGGATTGGGGACATGACTGAAGAACTGCAGGCCAAGGACTTCGAGCTCGAGCATCAGCAGACGGTGATTGAGAGGCTTCGTTCTCAGAAGAGGGATCTCAAAGCCAAAGTAGAGACCTTGACCGCCAATGTCGAGGAATACAAGACCGCTATGGAGAATGCAGGTCTTACCTTTGTCGAGGAGGAGGTTGATGCCGAGGAGTAGAGTTGACTACTCATTTATCATTTATTTATCATACTTTATTTGTGTCACAATGACCATCCAACATGTGGATGGCTTGTTATTAGTGTGTTTACTTTGCAAACTTGTCGTTTTTGTTGTTGAACTATTATTATTTTGATGCATGTTTTGTGATTGTTTATGTGATGTATTGTGCATGAAAGCATATATCGGTATCTCATTCTTATCTCTATTGAACAAACCACAGATGCCTCCCCGTCATGCCAATCCCAACCCCAACAACAACAACAACAACATCACTCCTGAGATGCAGCAAATGATGACAGCTCAGACTCAGCTGATGCAAATGATGACGACGTTCATCCAGAACCAAAACAACAACAACAACAACAACAATAACAACAATAACAACAACAACAACCCACCGGGTTTTGACATGCTTACTAGGTTCTTGAGATTGAGGCCAGCAAAGTTCTCAGGAACAACTGATCCAATGGTGGCCAATGATTGGCTGCGCTCTGTGAACAAGGACTTGGTAACTGTGGGCTGTACTGATGCAGAAAAAGTCAGATTTGCAGCACATTTGTTGGAAGGACCAGCCGCCACTTGGTGGGATAACTTCCAGATCACCACTCCCATAGAAGATGTGACATGGGCTATCTTTGAGGATGGCTTTCGTACTGCTCATATCTCATCTGGAGTGATGAGTCTGAAGAAGAAAGAATTCCATAACTTGAAGCAGCGCCACCGCAGCGTGGCAGAATATATTGAGGAGTTCAACAATCTGGCACGTTATGCACTGGATGAAGTTGACACCGATGCTAAGAGGAAGGAAAAGTTCCTTGAAGGGCTGAATGATGAACTGAACTTGCAGCTATCAGTGGCCTATGTTCCCACTTATCAGTCTCTCTGTGATAAGGCTGCTATTTTGGAGAGCAAAATGAAGCAAGTTGAAAGCAGGAAGAGAAAGAACTCTGACAAGCACAGCTCAGGATCGTCTCACAAGCGTTCCCATTATGATGATAGTGGAAGATCAGGATCCCACAAGCATGGGAAATTCAACAAGCACCACAACCACAACCGTCATCATGACAACAAGCATCACCGTAGTCATGACAATGACAAGTACAAGAACCACAAGGGTGGATATAAGAGCCACCATAGTGGTAGTGGAAGTGGCAGTGGAAGCCAGCCTGTCAAGAGGGACATTAGTCAGGTTGAGTGCTTCAAGTGCAAGAAGATGGGGCATTATGCAAATGAATGCCCAGAAAAGAAAGTTGAAGGACCCAACAAGCCCAACCCTTTTCAGAAAGGGCAAGTGAACCACATCAATGTGGAGGAAATTTATAAGGAGCCTGATGCTGTTGCTGGTAAGTTCAAACTCAATTCTGCTCCAGCATTTGTTCTCTTTGATACTGGTGCATCTCATTCATTCATATCAAGAGCATTTGTTTAAAGAAATGAACTACCGGTAGAGACTATTGGGTGTCCTATAGAAGTAAGTTCTCCTGGTGGAGAAATGATAGTGAATTCAGGATGTCATGATCTAGTCATAGAGTTTGGGAAGTATTAGTTTCCCGTTAACTTGGACTGGATGACTAAGCACAAGGTAGTGATAGATTGTGCCAACCATACTGTCTCACTCACAACTCCAGAAAATAAAAGGATCAGATTCAAGACCAACTTTGAAGCAAGAAGGAGTATGCTAAATTCTCTTAAGGGGGTTAGCATAGACAGTGTGCCTATTGTGAGTGAATATCCGGATGTGTTTCCGGAAGAATTGCCGGGAATGCCACCAGATAGAGATGTGGAGTTCCTTATTGATTTGCTACCAGGATCTGGACCAATAGCAAAGAGACCATACAAGATGTCAGTTGATGAACTGAAAGAACTCAAGAAACAACTTGGAGAGCAGTTGCAGAAAGGATTTATTCAACCAAGTTCTTCATCTTGGGGAGCCCCAGTTTTGTTTGTGGAGAAGAAAGATAGAAGTCAAAGGTTATGCATAGATTACCGTTCACTCAATGAGGTGACTATCAAGAACAAATATCCTTTGACTAGAATCAATGACTTGTTTGATCAATTAGAAGGAGCTTGTGTGTTCTCAAAGATTGATCTCCGGTCAGGTTATTCCCAACTCAAGATAAGGGAGCAAGACATACCTAAGACAGCTTTCACCACAAGGTATGGATTGTATGAGTATACCATGATGCCATTTGGTTTGACCAATGCTCCAGCATACTTTATGAGTATGATGAACAAGGTGTTCATGGAATTCCTTGATAAGTTTGTTGTCGTTTTCATCGATGACATTTTAGTCTACTCCAAGAGCAAAGAAGAGCATGAAGGACATTTGCGTTTGATACTTGAGAAGCTTAGAGAGCATAAACTGTATGCCAAATTCAGCAAGTGCGAATTTTGGCTAAATGTAGTTGGATTTCTTGGACACGTTGTGTCAGGAGATGGTGTAGCAGTTGATCCTGCTAAAGTTTCAGCTGTAACTGAATGGGAATCTCCTAAGTCATTGAAAGAAGTTCGTAGTTTCCTTGGCTTAGCAGGTTACTACAGAAGGTTCATTGAGAATTTCTCCATGGTTGCTAAGCCTATGACAGAATTGCTAAAGAAAGACAAGAAATTTGCTTGGTCTGAAGGTTGTGAACTCAGCTTTCAAGAATTGAAGAAGAGACTTGTGACAGCACCAGTCTTGTGTTTGCCAGACTTGGAAAAAGATTTCCAAGTATATTGTGATGCATCTCATCATGGTTTGGGTGCAGTACTTATGCAAGAAGGAAAAGTTGTGGCTTATGCCTCGAGACAACTCAAAACTGATGAAGTGAACTATCCTACTCATGATTTGGAGTTAGCCTCTGTTGTCCATGCACTCAAAACATGGAGACACTCTCTTTTGGGAAAGCGTTGTGAAGTGTTCACAAATCACAAGAGTTTGAAGTATATCTTCACCCATATAGAAATTAACATGAGACAAAGAAGATGGCTAGAACTCATCAAGGACGATGACTTAAGTTTGCAATACCATCCCGGTAAAGCAAATGTTGTAGCGGATGCTTTAAGCCGTAAGGTTTTGTGAATGGACTTACCAAGGGAGAATTGCCCGATGATTTGTGCGCCCAATTTAGAGATCTCAGATTGGAGATTGTGCCTGAAGGACATCTCATGTCTTTGGATGTTCAACCCACTTTGTTGGACAAGATCAAAGAAGCCCAGAAGATTGATAAGGAAATTGAAGAAATTAAGGAAAAGATTGGCAAAGGAAAAGAAAGAGGGTTCCATGAAGACGAACAGGGTACTTTGTGGCATGGGAAACGTATCTGTGTTCCACAAGATCCGGAGCTTCGGAAACTGATTTTGCAAGAAGCACACAACTCACCGTATTCCATTCATCCGGGTAACACCAAAATGTACATGGATATGAAGGAAAGATTTTGGTGGAATAATCTCAAGAAGGACATCGCCGAACATATTGCTTTGTGTGATGTGTGTAGTAGAGTGAAGGCGGAACATCAGAAACCAGCAAGTTTGCTTCAACCACTACCTATTCCTGATTGGAAGTGCGACAAGATTGGTATGGATTTCATTACCGGATTACCAAGGACCCGGTCAGGATACGATTCTATTTGGGTAGTAGTGGATCGCCTAACTAAAGTGGCCCATTTCATACCCGTGAAGACAACCTATACAAGTGCTAAGTTGGCCAAAATCTATATGAGTAAAATTGTATGTCTACATGGAGTGCCCAAGAGTATTGTGTCTGATAGGGGAACTCAATTCACTTCCCATTTTTGGAGACAGCTACATGAGTCATTGGGAACAAGGTTGGAATTCAGCACTGCTTTTCATCCTCAAACTGATGGACAAACAGAAAGGACTAATCAGATTCTTGAAGACATGTTGAGGGCATGTGCCCTAGACTATGGAGCCAGTTGGGATGAAAGTCTGCCTTACGCAGAATTCTCTTATAACAACTGCTACCAAGCCAGCATTGAGATGGCACCATTTGAGTTTCTCTACGGGAGAAAATGTACCACCCCATTGTTATGGAATGGTGTGGGAGAAAGAAGTTTGTTCGGACCAGAAATTATCAAAGAAGCCGAAGAGAAGGTCAAGTTGGTTAAGGACAGATTGAAGATAGCACAGTCCCGCCAGAAAAGCTACGCAGATCCTAAGCGTAGAGAAGTCACCTACGAAGTTGGTGATAGAGCTTATCTTAGAGTGTCACCACTTCGTGGAGTGAAGAGGTTCGGAGTCAAAGGAAAGTTGGCCCCAAGATATGTTGGACCATTCAAGATTCTGAGTCGTAAAGAAGAAGTTTCTTATGAAATTGAATTGCCAGACGCTTTGTCAGCTGTCCATAATGTGTTTCATGTGAGTCAGCTTAAGAAATGTCATCCAGAAATGGAAGAAACTTCTTTGAAGGATACTATACCTTTGGAGGAGGTACAATTGGAAAGTGATCTTACTTATGAGGAGAAGCCTATCAAGATTCTTGAGAGCGCAGAAAGAGTCACACGGACTAAGACTATCAAGTTTTGCAAAGTTCAGTGGAACCATCATTCCGAAGAGGAAGCAACTTGGGAAAGAGAAGATGATCTTCGGAAAGACCACCCTCACCTATTTGCTAGCCAATCCGAATCTCGAGGGCGAGATTCACCTTAAGGGGGTTAGATTTGTAATATCCCTAAAATCATGTTTCAAACTCATGCATATCATCCATGCATCCATGATCATATAAGTTTCATTTCAAACAAATCATTTCAAAACAGAAGCATATATGCTTATTATTTCATGTAAGTTTGCTCTAGCCTTAGTGCTATCTTCCAATGAGAAGAGTACTTGTTTTGGTTCAGTAAGGTTTGAAATTCAAACTTAGGCACCATCAAAAGTTTAAACAAAGTTTCAAAACAAAATGAGTAAATAAAACCAATATTATTCCTATTGTATATATATCATAAAGGCTTGGTTTTATTTTTATTTTCATTGATCAAAGTGTTTTGAATAAACAGTAGTGTTTGACACACATTTGAGTGCAAGGTTTGCAGTATAAAAACCTAGAGAAGATTTGAATTCAAACTCATTTGATTTGGAATTGAAAATCATTTCAGAAAATCAAAACAGAAAAAGAAAAGGAGAAAAGAAATGGAAAAAGGCCAGCGCCACCTATCTGGCCCAACTACGAATCCAGCCCATTAAGCCCACCCGGGTTCCTCCTCTCTCTCTCTCACTCGCAGACGAACCCACCAGGTCACTGACCACACAACCCCACCCCCTCTCTGTTTAACTCGCTGACGAGTGGACCCTGCGACCACGTCGTCGTCGTCGTCAATCACGCGCGGCCGCGACGCTCGCTCCGCCGTTACCTCGCCGCAGTCACTGCGGGCTTAATTGCCATTGATACCGCGCGCGATCCTT
This sequence comes from Avena sativa, assembly GCA_916181665.1. Classification (NCBI taxonomy): domain Eukaryota; kingdom Viridiplantae; phylum Streptophyta; class Magnoliopsida; order Poales; family Poaceae; genus Avena; species Avena sativa. The sequence goes on along the minus strand of OV702284.1, from coordinate 184,708,238 downwards.
GCCCCCGCTCTGGCTATAAGACCACCTCCCCCACGCGGCCATTTCCCCCAACAAAGCCAGACAGATACGCCCCCAGGCTTCCCGCAATTGCCCTTGCGCCGCCGCAGACAGACGCACTCCGGCGACGAATCTCGGTGAGTACAGACCGCCCCGCTGCCTCTAGTTCAAACCATCGTGACCAGCACGACCTTGCACGTTTACTGATAGCCTCTGTTTGCTTTATCATGACCCAGAGCGACGTCTTCGTTCTCACCCGCGAGCACCTGAACCGCCGCTCGACTCCGACGTGCGATTCAGGTAAAACGAGACCGCCCCTTGCCTCCCCTTTGGTACTGTCTTGATCGCCAGATCCTTGCGCATCTCCTAAACCATCTGGCTTGTGCTAGGTCGACGCAGAGCCTCGGCAACGTCTTCGATAGCAAGCATCTGACGCCGCCAGCAACTCCGACGAGCTCCCTCGGCCACTACAGCGCGCCCCTTGCCAAACCACCGCCACCTTGAGCATCAGCAGCACACAACGAGTCTGGTAAGCCCCTTCCCCCTCTCCCGCGTGACCTAGAATGCCGGTAGCAACTCTGACAGAGGCGCCGCCGCCTGTCGCCGCCGCTAGCGCCGCCACTGGATGGTGAGGCTGCTTAGGATCGTTAGATCTAGATCCAGCGGATACGATAGAACCTGGGCGAAGCGGTAAGATTGGATCTGGGCCGCGCGATTAAGTTAGATCCAGCGGCTCAGAAACGTGATCCAACGCGAAGCGGTACCGGCCAATCAGATTAAGACGCGTGGCAACAGTTTAGTTTTAAAAACAGGAATTGAATCTATTAGATGTTTGAATTTGTTTTAGCTATAACTTTTGATTCCCACGTTAGAATTTGACAAATTTTATATCATTGGAATCAGGAGAACAAGCCCTTTCTAATTATGCAATGTGTTTAAGGTTTTGCTTCTGTTAAAATGGTTTTATTTACAGAAACATGTGTAGGGCTAATTTGAGTATATGAATTGTTTGAGAAATGTTTTAAGGTTTAAATAAATGTTGTTTGGCAAGTTTTTAACTTGTTTATGAACCAGTACTGTACACTTGCTTTGTTGAGTTTTAAAAATCATCACATATCATATTCCATGCATTCATATATTTTTGTTTGTATATGTTTTGTATGTGATTTGTGGCTATGATTATTTGTGTAGATTTTGGTGCCAATAGTGATTGTGATTGTGAGGAGTGTAGCTACTCTCCAAACTACCAAGGCAAGTGGTGCTTCATGATATTTTTATCCCTATGTTTTTCTACTAAGCATTAGAAATATTTTGATAGTCTTGCATGCTATATTTTGCTTATATGCCATGTTGGGAAAACCTAGTAGATGAAACCTTAGTAGAATTTCCTAAGTTAAGATCCCTATTACTATCATGCTTAGCTTAGCTAGTAGAAAACAAGGGTGGAATATATATTCATGCTATGGAAAAATTTCTAAGTCTGAGGACTTGTGTTTTGTTTAATAAAACAACTAAGTTAATGAATCACCTGGGTGGAATGGAAGGAATGGTTTGTGTTGAGTGGTTACACAAGGCCAGGAGACTAGTGAACCTTGTGTATCTCACTTGTGGATGGCCACCCAGGAACAAAGAGATTTGAGATGTCAAATGTTGAGAAGCTTCAAGTGCAGCCACTTGGCAATATGGGCTCTGCCAGGATCACATAGGTTGCTAGAACTTAGCCATTTGGACAGTTGGTGGTAGTGGGATGATAGGTTGGAACGCGTCCATTTGGTCTAAGGGAAGGCTTCTGAAAGGTCTTGTCTTGGTGAAAATCAAGGCTTGTGGGGAAAGTGCACAACCTCTGCAGATGGAAGAATCTAAGTACTTAGCCATGTCCCTGGAAAAGGACAACTTGAGCATCAAGACATGGAAGCTATCAAGAATCTCCTCATCCCAATTTCTAAGTAAAACAAGTGGGTGAACAAGGGTGAAGGACTCCAATGTCTATTGGTAGTTCCTTGGGAAAAGTTTTGACAAAGAAAAACTTAGTGTTTTCAACTAATAGGCAAAACCTATTTTGAGCAAAGCAAGCCAAGCTACCCTTAGCCAAATTGCATATAGTATCTAGTCCACCTAAATTATACAAAGGTATCACTTGCTAGTACTATTCCAATGTATTGACCCACTGTGGCTGTAACTTGTGATGTTGCAGGTTACTCTGATGAGGATTAGGAGTCATGAGTCTACACTCAACATGTTTTCCTGTGGCACATGAAGATGAAGACTTTTATTTATTTACTTATTCAAACTCTTGTACTAGGCCTGTGGCCTTGGAGTTGTAAAGACTATGTTTGTCGCTGGAATGACTGTAATAATGACCTTTGTTTCTGTGTACTTCATCTTAAACTGTGGATGCTAGCATTGATCCAGGGACTAGCATTGCAATCACAGGGATCCTTTTCCTTTATAAAGGAGGGATCTTACACCGGTTGGGATCCTTCCATAAATATTCTATGAGTCAATATAGAGGAACTAATCCCTTTCAAGTCATCCATAGAATAACTAAGAGCCTTACTGTGAATCGTTAAAATATCATTAAATTTTCCTCTTCCTTCTCTACAAGATTAGAACTTATAATAATAGTATATTTGTTAGTACTATCAAGAAACCTGTATTTTAATTCCTTAGGAAGGGGTTTGAGTGTAGGAGGGGGAAGCTCCTCATATCCTTTTCTCTCTGGTGTCTCATAAAATTGATTCATTTTAGTATCAACTATAGGGACTGAGTTAAGATACTCATCAATTTATATTTTCTCTATATCTTCGGGGAGATTTTCATTTTCAACCATGCTTCTTTGTAGCTTATCATTAGGAGTTTCATAAAACATAGCGACACAGCTAGTAATGTTACCTTCCCCTTCTTGCTCTTGTTCATGTTCTTCAAACTCCTCATAAGTTGGCTTGTGTCGGAATTTCAAAAAATGGAAATTCATTTTATCTTTGTCAAACTTGAGAGACACTGTCTCCTTTTCACAATCAATGTTTGCTCTTGCGGTATTCAGAAAAGTTCTTCCAAAAATAATTGGACAATAAACATTAGTAGGCATATCAACAAGTACAAAATCAATAGGGTAATTGTAAGGTCCAATACAAATTGGAGCATCTCTAATTATTCCCATATGAATGCTAAGTGTTTTATCCGCTAGCATAATTTTCATATCAGTATTTTCTAATTCAGCTGGTTTGAGTACATCCTAAATGTCTAAGTAAAAGTTATAAGGGATGACGTTGATAGCTGTTCCAATATCACAAAGGACATAATGATAAGATTCACCAAAGGTGGAAGGAAGAATAGGTTTACCAACATTTTTAGCTTTTACCCCCCTTCAACAAATTGAGAGGCTTCGGTGTCCAGCTCAACTACATTGCAATGTGCATACATAGTCAATATATCTTCTTTTGTTACCTCACCCATGTCCTGCATGATCCCTTGAACAATTTCTTCTATCTTTCCTTCTTCTTCTAGCTCTTTGAGTATCACTCTTTCCTCTTGTTCATGTTCTTAAAGTTGTTGGCTGCCTGTCACATCCCAAGATTTTCCAAAATCTTGTAATGTGAAAAATAAATGAATAAAATAAAACTTTGTTGATTTTCAGGGTAAGAAGAACCTTTTTGAATCCAATTGGAAACTTTCAAAACCTATTTGGATCAAATAAAATCCTAAAGGGATTTAAAAAGATAAATAAACAATAAACTTAAAAATATTTAAAATTACTATTTTTGGATTCTTTAATAAAAAGATTTGGTTTTCCAAAGAAAAGGTAGATTTATAAATAAGGATTATTTTATAGAGCCAAATTAAACCTTGGCCAAGCTTTTGAAATAAAATGTTTTGTTTTGATTAAAAGAGTAAAGGTTTATTAAATAAAATAATGAGGGTTTATTAATAAACCAATTTTATTAAAATAAAGGGTTTTACCATTTTAATTAAAACATCAAAACTTGTTAAACTATTTTAAACAAGTTTTCCAAGTATTTTATATTTTCAAATAAAACCTACTGATTTGTTTTTGATATTATTTTAGATTTTCAAATGAAGTTTTTGAATAAATCAAAACCCATTTGATTTAATAATTAAGGCCCATTTTATTTAATTATTAATGGACCCTAAAATAAAAATATTATATTATTTTGGGACATTGGATTCTGTTGTTAAACAGAATTAAAAAAACTATACAAACTTTGACAAATGTTTGAATTCATTTGAGTGTTTGATTTGTTGTTTGAATTTTAAAACAGAAAATCAAAAGATAAAAAGAAAAACAATTAGAAAGAAAAAAATGGAATCGAACCCAGCCCAACCCAGCAAGCCCAGTAGCCCAACTCGCAGCCCAACTCACCCCCTCACGGCGAATCGTTTTTCACGGATGAATCAACCCGCAAAGTCACAGACAGGTGGACCCCGTGCCTCTTCTCACTCTCTAGCTAACAGACGGACCCCACCTGCCTCGTCAGCGTCTTCAACCGCGGACTCGTTCTTCCTCCTCGCTGCGGTTCTCTGTCAATCAAATCCCCGAGTAAATTCACTTAATTGCAGCGTTGATTCCGCACGGTAACCTCGCTCACTTAAGCGCCCACCCCCCTCTCCATTTCCCCTCTCTCGCCCAGCTCTCTCGGCCACCAGGCTGCTCGGAATCATCTCCGAACTGCCCCTGTCTCCGACGAACTCCCTGACAAATTCCGGCCACCACCGCCAGCCCCACTGCTTCCAGAGCACACTAGCTTGCTCGCCATCATCTCCTGCACCTGCCAGTGTCTTCCCCTCGCTCGCGCGTGCTCTGCAGCGTCGACTTCGTCTTCAACTGAACGACGCCGTCGTCCGCTCCAACTCCGATGAGCTCCACAGGTAGTTTCTGGCCGCGCCTCTCCTTCTCCTTCACGCACACATCATCGCCGTGACCTTAGGCGTTTAACTGTGCTTCTCGTTTGTCTCCTCGTGAACCGTAGCCCCGCCTCCAACGACGCCCGAGCGTACCCGTCGCCAGGAGCAACTCCGGCGAGCGATTCAGGACTACCCTATGCGCCCCTCGTCGAACCAACAACACGTTGAGCTTCCCCACGCTACTGCGAACACGGTGAGCATACTCCCTTCCTTCCTCGCTTCCTGCATCACCAGTTTCGCCGTCGTCTGACCGTCGCCGCCGCGCGCAGCCGTCGAGCGCCGCCAGAACTTGGTCAAGGCGACGATGGCCGTTAGATGACGATCCAATGGATACGATAGATCACTAAACGCTGAAGAGGTACGCAACCTGTGCCGCTCGATCTGACTTGATCCAACGCACCAGAGAGCGTGATCCGGCCAAAGCGGTACCGACGAATAGGAAAGTGCCGCGTGTCACTGGTTTGATTTAAAACAGATTTTAGAATCTGATTTAGATGCAAATTTGCAAACCTTATAACTTTTGATCCACACGTCCAAAAATTGCAAATTTTATATCAATGGATTCAGAAAAGCAAGCCCTAGCCAACCATGCAATTTGTTTAGTAAAAAGCTTCTGGTAGAATTTTTGTTTTTGCAGAAACATTTGTATGCTTGTTTAGGTTATAAAAATTATTCTAAAATGATTTTGGTGATAAAATCTTTGGCAAATGGTGTATTTTGAACCTACTGACCATAGGAATCACTTTGTGGTTTCAAAAATGTATTTGGAGAAACAAAAGAATGAATCTTGGATTTAAAACCAATTCTAGTCAAATAAAAATATGGTTTATTTATAAAAATGGTTTTAGAAGAAAACCTTTGGAAAATGTTTTGTTTCAAACTCTCTGACCCCAAATACCAAGTTTTATGATTTGAAAATGTATTTGGTGAACCCTATAGAACTACTACTTTACTAAAGACATTTTCAAACCACATAAAATAATGACTTGGTTTAGAAAATGGTTTATAAAGTGAAATCTTTTGCAAATGACTTTTCCACTTTATAAAATGACCATTAGGTGTTTTCAAATGTTTATAACCCATTAGAAAGCTCTTTTACAAATAAAACAACCCTTTTGCATGCTTTCATGTATTGTTTTGTTTATCATTTTATGTGATGTTTTGCTTGATTGGTAGATTGAGATTGTGCCTTGCTTGATTTAATTGTAGTGACTTGAAGAGTGTGAATGTTGCAAGGACAAGGAGTGAACTTATACCCTCTACCAAAAAAGGCAAGTTATGCTTCATACTTTATCCCATTACTTTCACTATGCATTAGTGATTTTTCTAAGTAAAACTTGCATGGAATTTTTGCTAAGTATAAACCATGCTATGGGAAAACCTAGTAGATGAAACCTTAGTAGAAATTTTACTAAGTTAAGATTCCTACTACTATCAAGTTTATCTTAGCTAATAGAAAACAAGGGTGGAATATACATTCATACTATGGAAAAATTTCTAAGTCTGAGGACTTGTGTTTTTGTTTAATAAAACAACTAAGTTAATGAATCACCTGGGTGGAATGGTAATTGCTTGGTGGTTTTTGGTTGAGTGGTTACACAAGGCCCATGTTTATGGTTTACCTTGTGTATCTCACTTGTGGATGGCCACCCAGGAATAAAGAGATTTGAGATGTCAAATGTTGAGAAGCTTCAAGTGCATCCACTTGGCATTATGGGCTCTGCCTGGATCACATAGGTTGCTAGAACTTAGCCATTTGGACAGTTGGTGGTAGTGGGATGATAGGTTGGAACGCGTCCATTTGGTCTAAGGAAAGGCTTCTGAAAGATCTTGTCTTGGTGAAACCAAGTCTTGTGGGGAAAGTGCACCACCTCTGCAGAGTGTAAAATCTAAGTACTTAGCCATGTCCCTGGTAAAGGACAAATTGAGCATCAAGACATGGAAGCTATCAAGAATCTCATCATCCAAATTTCTAAGTTAAAAACTTGTGGTTGAACAAGGGTTAAAGGATCTTCAATCTTTGATTGGTAGATGCCTTGGGTGATTTTTGTCAAGCAAAAACTTAGTGTTTTCAAATGATAAGGAAAAATATATTTTTGAGCAATGCAAGCCTCTACTCCACTTTGCCAAATGCATATAGATGATAGACTCCACTATACTACCATAGTATCACTTGCCAATACAATTCAAATGTATTGACCCTTGTGGCTGTAACTTGTATGTTGCAGGTTTGATTGATGTTAGTAAAGTTTGATGATTAGGATTACAAAGTCTACAACCAACATGTCTGCCTGTGGCACTTTGAAGATGAAGGACCCATGCTTATAGATATTCTGCTGCAATGTAATGTAATAGCCAAATGAGCTATGTAAGATGTAATAAAATTATGTTATTCCTGGTTATAACATTGTATTATGACCTTTGTTTCTTGATATTACATCTTAATTGTGGATGCTAGCTATTGATCCAGGGACTAGCATTGTAAACACAGGGGACTCTACCTTATTAAAGGTTGGGAGCCTTGTAGATGGTATCAGAGCATTGTGTTGCCTGTAGGATTTGTAAACCTAGAATTGGACAAAAACCCTTAGAAAAATAGGAGTTGTTTTGTTCCAAAACTTATTTACAAACAATCTTGTAAAATCTTTCCTCAACCATTTTGGTTTGATTCTACATCTCTTCTATTTCAACTTGATGGAAAAACCTACCCCATGGCCAAAGACTACACCATGTGCAAAGGACTTCATCAACTCTAATGACTTCAACATCTTAAACTCTAATGACTTCAACATCTTCAGCATATTCACCAAGGACTTTAACCTTGGGTTTCACTAAGGACAAGTGGGATAAGAAATCTTGCTCAAGATTTGGAGACTAAGGAAACACAAGTTAGAAGTAGCCACATCACTTGAAGTTTTGTGACCAAAAGTTTTCCCAAAGAAACCATGATCTCAAGTAAGAAGAATCAACCAAGAAAGATGGAAAGATCACAAGTGAACCATATAGATGGACCACCATATATAGTTAAGTCAAACACACCAACTTATGTGGTGTAACAAAAATATTTTGTTGCCTAAAAATGTGCTTGAACTTTGTTGTTTGAGTGAAATGTTTGTTTGTGATTTCTTGCACATTGCTTGTGTGAATTGTGATTGTGTGATTAGAATTATTTCCTTAGAAATCTTTTGCCTATTCTAATCCCAATCCAATCCAAACAGATGACTACTCCAAGAGACACCAACATCAAGGTTGATGACAACAACAACAACCAAGAGGACAACATGAGAGAACTTATAGCAACCCAAAACCAGTTGAGCCAAGAGACAACTCAGCTTTTAGCCAACAACAATGGACTAGACCCAGCCATACAAAAGATTTTGAAACTTCAATCCCAATTGTTGCAAGGATTGGTTATTCAAATGATCAACATGGGACAAAACTTTTCCCAAAGAGCTAATGACAACAAGGATGACAAAGATGTTAATCTAGAAGGAACCCAAGTTAGCAATATTTGTGGAGACAAGGATCATACATCCAAGGAGCATGAAGATCAATGCCCCAAGAAGAGAGAAAGAATTCCCACCTTTGAGGTGAGATATGAAGAACATGAACTAGAAGAACTCCTAGCTTTGGAGAGACCCAAAAAGAAAAAGAAGGACAAAATCCAGTTGCAATGTTACAATTGCAAAGAGATGGGACACTATGCCAGTGAATGCCCAGAAAGAAGAAGAGCCAAGAAGACAAACAAAAGCTAGTGAAACCCAAGATAAGGAAGGATATTAGCCAAGTGATGTGCAACCACTGCAAAGAGTTGGGACATTATGCATCATATTGTCCAGAGAAGCCACCTCAAGATCTCAGCCTTGTCACATGTTTCAAGTGTGAAAACAAAGGACACTATGCAAACTTCTGTCTAGGAAAGTTACATCAAGATCCCAAGCAAGCCAAGATGTAAACTAGTTGGAAAATTTTAAGGGTGGTAGTACCCTAGATGCTTTTGAACCAACTTGTAACCCCTAGCCTCCCCAAATCTCGGGACGAGATTTATTTTAAGGGTGGTAGCCTTTCACATCCCAAGATTTTCCAAAATCTTGTAATGTGAAAAATAAATGAATAAAATAAAACTTTGTTGATTTTCAGGGTAAGAAGAAACTTTTTGAATCCAATTGGAAACTTTCAAAACCTATTTGGATCAAATAAAATCCTAAAGGGATTTAAAATGATAAATAAACAATAAACTTAAAAATATTTAAAATTACTATTTTTGGATTCTTTAATAAAAAGATTTGGTTTTCCAAAGAAAAGGTAGATTTATAAATAAGAATTATTTTATAGAGCCAAATTAAACCTTGGCCAAGCTTTTGAAATAAAATGTTTTGTTTTGATTAAAAGAGTAAAGGTTTATTTAAATAAAATAATGAGGGTTTATTAATAAACCAATTTTATTAAAATAAAGGGTTTTACCATTTTAATTAAAACATCAAAACTTGTTAAACTATTTTAAACAAGTTTTCCAAGTATTTTATATTTTCAAATAAAACCTACTGATTTGTTTTTGATATTATTTTAGATTTTCAAATGAAGTTTTTGAATAAATCAAAACCCATTTGATTTAATAATTAAGGCCCATTTTATTTAATTATTAATGGACCCTAAAATAAAAATATTATATTATTTTGGGACATTGGATTCTGTTGTTAAACAGAATTAAAAAAACTATACAAACTTTGACAAATGTTTGAATTCATTTGAGTGTTTGATTTGTTGTTTGAATTTTAAAACAGAAAATCAAAAGATAAAAAGAAAAACAATTAGAAAGAAAAAAATGGAATCGAACCCAGCCCAACCGAGCAAGCCCAGTAGCCCAACTCGCAGCCCAACTCACCCCCTCACGGCGAATCGTTTTTCACGGATGAATCAACCCGCAAAGTCACAGACAGGTGGACCCCGTGCCTCTTCTCACTCTCTAGCTAACAGACGGACCCCACCTGCCTCGTCAGCGTCTTCAACCGCGGACTCATTCTTCCTCCTCGCTGCCGTTCTCTGTCAATCAAATCCCCGAGTAAATTCACTTAATTGCAGCATTGATTCCGCACGGTAACCACACTCACTTAAGCGCCCACTCCCCCTCTCCATTTCCCCTCTCTCGCCCGGCTCTCTCGGCCACCAGGCTGCTCGGAATCATCTCCGAACTGCCCCTATCTCCGACGAACTCCCTGACAAATTCCGGCCACCACCGCCAGCCCCACTGCTTCCAGAGCACACTAGCTTGCTCGCCATCATCTCCTGCACCTGCCAGTGTCTTCCCCTCGCTCGCGCGTGCTCTGCAGCGTCGACTTCGTCTTCAACTGAACGACGCCGCCGTCCGCTCCAACTCCGACGAGCTCCACAGGTAGTTTCTGGCCGCACCTCTCCTTCTCCTTCACACACACATCATTGTCGTGACCTTGCGCGTTTAACTGTGCTTCCCGCTTGTCTCCTCGTGAACCGTAGCCCCGCCTCCAACGACGCTCGAGCGTACCCGTCGCCAGGAGCAACTCCGGCGAGCGATTCAGGACTACCCTGTGCGCCCCTCGTCGAACCAACAACACGTTGAGCTTCCCCACGCTACTGCGAACACGGTGAGCATACTCCCTTCCTTCCTCGCTTCCTGCATCACCAGTTTCGCCGTCGTCTGACCGTCGCCGCCGCGCGCAGCCATCGAGCGCCGCCAGAACTTGGTCAAGGCGACGATGGCCGTTAGATGACGATCCAATGGATACGATAGATCACTAAACGCTGAAGAGGTACGAAACCTGTGCCGCTCGATCTGAATTGATCCAACGCACCAGAGAGCGTGATCCGGCTGAAGCGGTACCGACGAATAGGAAAGCGCCGCGTGTCACTGGTTTGATTTAAAACAGATTTTAGAATTTGATTTAGATGCAAATTTGCAAACCTTATAACTTTTGATCCACACGTCCAAAAATTGCAAATTTTATATCAATGGATTCAGAAAAGCAAGCCCTAGCCAACCATTCAATTTGTTTAGTAAAAAGCTTCTGGTAGAATGTTTGTTTTTGCAGAAACATTTGTATGCTTGTTTAGGTTATAAAAATTATTCTAAAATGATTTTGGGGATAAAATCTTTGGAAAATGGTGTATTTTGAACCTACTGACCATAGGAATCACTTTGTGGTTTCAAAAATGTATTTGGAGAAACAAAAGAATGAATCTTGGATTTAAAACCAATTCTAGTCAAATAAAAATATGGTTTATATATTAAAAATGGTTTTAGAAGAAAACCTTTGGGAAATGTTTTGTTTCAAACTCTCTGACCCCAAATACCAAGTTTTATGATTTGAAAATGTATTTGGTGAACCCTATAGAACTACTACTTTACTAAAGACATTTTCAAACCACATAAAATAATGACTTGATTTAGAAAATGGTTTATAAAGTGAAATCTTTTGCAAATGACTTTGCCACTTTATAAAATGACCATTAGGTGTTTTCAAATGTTTATGACCCATTAGAAACCTCTTTTACAAATAAAACAACCCTTTTGCATGCTTGCATGTATTGTTTTGTTTATCATTTTATGTGATGTTTTGCTTGATTGGTAGATTGAGATTGTGCCTTGCTTGATTTAATTGTAGTGACTTGAAGAGTGTGAATGTTTCAAGGACAAGGAGTGAACTTATACCCTCTACCAAAAAAGGCAAGTGATGCTTCATACTTTGTCCCATTACTTTCACTATGCATTAGTGATTTTTCTAAGTAAAACTTGCATGGAAGTTTTGCTAAGTATAAACCATGCTATGGGAAAACCTAGTAGATGAAACCTTAGTAGAAATTTTCCTAAGTTAAGATTCCTACTACTATCAAGCTTATCTTAGCTAATAGAAAACAAGGGTGGAATATACATTCATACTATGGAAAAATTTCTAAGTCTGAGGACTTGTGTTTTTGTTTAATAACACAACTAAGTTAATGAATCACCTGGGTGGAATGGTAATTGCTTGGTGGTTTTTGGTTGAGTGGTTACACAAGGCCCATGTTTATGGTTTACCTTGTGTATCTCACTTGTGGATGGCCACCCAGGAACAAAGAGATTTGAGATGTCAAATGTTGAGAAGCTTCAAGTGCATCCACTTGGCATTATGGGCTCTGCCTGGATCACATAGGTTGCTAGAACTTAGCCATTTGGACAGTTGGTGGTAGTGGGATGATAGGTTGGAACGCGTCCATTTGGTCTAAGGAAAGGCTTCTGAAAGATCTTGTCTTGGTGAAACCAAGTCTTGTGGGGAAAGTGCACCACCTCTGCAGAGTGTAAAATCTAAGTACTTAGCCATGTCCCTGGTAAAGGACAAATTGAGCATCAAGACATGGAAGCTATCAAGAATCTCATCATCCAAATTTCTAAGTTAAAAACTTGTGGCATCCCGCAAAAACCACTACTAGAAAATCGTGTTGTTTTTGAGCATTGCATCGTCATCATCATGCATTGTTTGTCTGGAAACTATTTTCGAAACGCCTAGTTTTATTTTTCTAAATAACCCCCGTCCTTATTTCAAATTAAAACATCGGTCTGTTCAGATCTTTTATTTGTCTAAAAGGTATTTACAAAAATGTTTTACAAATAAAATAAATAATAAAATATTTTGTCCGGGGAGGCAGTCCGATCAGTCAGGCCAGAGGCCCAACTTGACCAGACTACCTACCACCCGGCCCATCTAAAGAAACCCTAAACCCTTTTCTACCTAAACCTAGTCTACCCAGCCCCCTCCACCTCACCCCGACCAACCACAGCTTGCCACCTCACAGTTCCCTCCACCTCATTCTCGGCTCAGCCACCTCACCAATCCCCAGCCACCACCACACTCCCTGGCCCCACCTGCCCTCTCTCTCTCCCCAACCAGCCACCCACCAGCCACCAGCTACCCCCTGGCCCCACCCGCAGCGACCAACCCCCACACCGACACACACCACGCACGCACTCCCCGCCCTGGGCCCCACGCCGACCCCACCCTGCGGGTCCCGCTCCCTCTCTCTTCCTCAGCCCCGCGTCCCCAACCTCCCACCCCGTCCGCTCCACGCATCCCCACCCCGCGTCGGCCGCCCGTCTCCGGTGCCCCTGCCCCTTCTCCCTCCTTCCGCCGCCGCCTCCCCAAGCGCGAGCTCGCCACCGCCGGTCGCCTCCTCCTCTCCCTCCCCGAGCTCCCTCCCCCACCTACCGCCACCAGCCGCTCGAGTGCCACCACTGGCCCTCCCCTGCCGTCCGCGTCGGCAGCATGTCCTCGACGCTGCCGTCCTTCCCTCTGCTCGCCGCCACCAAGCTATCTCCCTGGCCTCGAGCCACCCTCCACCTCGGCCTAGTTCCCGAGCCGCGGCCACCCTCGCCCGTCAGGCCTCGCAGCTATCACCGCCTCCTCCTTGTGTTCCATGGTGCTGTCGCCTGCGTCGCCCTTGTCCTGCAGTGAACAGTGGTGTTGATATGGGCATGTATCTGTGGCTATGTGATACCTACCTGGTGACAAGGATGGGTAGTCGAGCCAGAACCCGGATGCTAATGCCATGAGAGAAGATCCACACCGACAAGGTGCATCCCGGTGAACAATTGGCGTCGCTCCTTGAAGGTCGATACCGACACGCCAATCGAAGCCACGAGGTACCTCAAGTTCCCCTACACGGACACGAAGATCGCCTACATGGATAAGATGACCGGACCCCGAAGACCGAACCCGGCACGCCTAGTTCTTCCTCTCGGATCCGAGGACGCCGGGACCCCGGTGGTACAAGTACTCCTTCCTGGACAACAAGTTCGCCGAGAACCCTGGCGTGCTAAGTTCTTCGACCCGAAGGCCACAGATGCGACAAGTACTTCTTCCCGGACGCCAAGGTCGTCGACACGGATACGCTAAGTACTTCGCCGCAGAACGCCAAGTTCTTCATCCCGGACGCCAAGACCGACCTGATACGCGGGCCCGACAAGATCGGCATCGACGAAGGCGAATCCAATGCGCCCCCGACACCAACCAAGTTCTTCTTCTCGGATGCGACAAGATCGACTTCCGTTGTCCGAGACCGATCCCGTCGAACCCTGAACCCTGAGACCGAACCCCGAACCACGGAACCAAGATCTTCGACCCTAATGTGTGAACCCTTTTTCCCGAGCCCCTATTTTATAAAAGCTATACATAAAACCTGTTGCATAATAAATGTTCATGCATGAATATTTGTTTGGTTTGGGGGCATTATGCCGATTCACCTCATAATTAAATATGGGATCCATATGCGGGCAAATCTAGTCGTATATTGGTCCCATTTAAATTTGTGTAGCGAACCGGTGCTACCTTTTGCCATGTTAAACAACATTTAAAATGCGGGGTACCTAAATAACTAGAACCATATATTCAATTGTCGGGACCCTGGTTCCGCTTAATATGACCTAATCGCATCGCACCTTTTCCATGCCATACATCATACATGCATCATGCCCGATCTTCTGCCGTTGTATTAAATAGTGCATCCGGTGTTTATTCTAGTGTTTTGGTTCTTCGCAGATAAGGCCGTTGAGTTGATGCGAGTGTCGACCCGATCTTCGGATGAACCCTCGGCAATGTTTTCAGGCGAGCATCTCCCCCTTTCTACCTATCTTACTTTTATAGTATTTATTCCCTCCTGTTGATCTATTGCTATCTGTGTTGCGATGCTCTAGTTTTCGTACCCGTGTTATCCCTTGCAGCCTTATATTGCCTTGGACACCTCCTATTACCTGTTGTTTGGTAGAAAGTTGGACCCGCGCGTCGTAGTCGCTTGCTCAAGTGCTGTTGCGTGTCGTCCAGTACCACAGTTGTTGGAGTATTGCCGCATGTTTAGTGTTGGAGATGATCATGGCATTAATTATCGTTTAATTCAATTATTGTTTAATAACTAAAATTGAAGTAGGTAAGCAGAGGCACAGGTGGGCAATAGATGTTATTTGGTTGTTAACCGTCCACTTGTGTCCCGTAGGACCCCGAGTTCTTGACACCTGTTCCGAGATCGAGCGCGCTAACCACATGTGGGATGTATGGGCACCCCATCGATTTAGTACCTGATTTCAAAGTACTGTACTGGGGGCCACAATTAGTTTGGGGCTTTATTACTATTCTGTACTTATGCCATGCTTTACTGCTTTATTTAAATTGTGCGATGGATAGCACCTGTACTGTTTAGGATCGGGACACGTTTTCGCTGTATCGACAAGCCCGAGTTTTCGGGTTCCCAGTCGTTTACAGCCGTCCACCCAAACCCTGAGTCCGTCTCGGAGACCGGCCGACTTCGTTGCGGGTAGACTTAGTGGGGTGGCCCCCCGTGCTTGCTTTGGGTCTGGGAAACATCATGACTTAGGCCCCGCCGACATACCGATGGGTGTATGTTAATTGATCTGGCAAAAAGGGTCGAAGTGCGTGTGGATACTTTGGTGCACCCCTGCAGGGTTTAAATCTTTTCGAGAAGCCGTGTCCGTGGTTATGGACGACTTGGAGCACAGGTATCGATCATAGACAACTATAACTAAAGTTTACTGCTATAATTTGACTTGTATCCGATATGACTAGTAATCAGCTTCACTACAACGGAATGGCTAAATAAAAGTACAAACAACTGCTGGGTTTTGGGATATCTCATGCTAATTGTATCTGACTAGTAAGTGTTGCAACTACAACGGAATGGTCGACTAAAATGGCCCACTATTTATTTTATCAGGATGATTATCTATATTTGACTAGTAATTGCTGCAACGATAACTGAATAAATAAAACTGCCAACTGTGTGAGTTCCTCGGTTGACTTCCTCGTTTGGTCTCGAGGGGGAAACACCAGGATGGGTATGTTTGGTGGTAGTATCAGGTTGGATCCGAATAGGTCTTTCTTACCCCTCCCTGATGGCCGCTAGTTGTACCGAGTCTCTATAGGTTGTTTAGTGTATGCTGCGCTGCCGCTCAGTCCACCATACCTATGTAGGCGAGGACCGCCGAATTCTAGCCTCGCCGTGTACTGGCCTCAGTACTGACGCTCCTCTTTTTCCTTTGCCCTTTGTCGGCACCCCTCTTGTTTAAGCAGGTTTTGAGATCGACGTCGTTAGCAGGGTTACCCTTCCGGCTTGGCCTGGGCAGGGTTATGGACGCCATTGGTTATTCTTTAGGGCTCTTAGCCCCATTTGCATCTTGTCCGTAGCTGGACGCTCTATCGATTTCAAGGTGATTTGGATCTTTGTTCTGTATATCTGTATTCTTGACTCATGGAGTCGTCGTTGTATATATCTGTTCTGTGGGTCCCATCGAGGACTGTTGTGTAATGTTATTACTTCGTTTTCCACCCGTACGAAAGTGCCTGGTGGGCACCTTTGAATCGTTTCTATGCGGGTTTGGCGGGTTTCGCTAAAACTTGCATAGGGCCGATTCTGAGGGTGTTACAGAGTGGTATCAGAGCTCAGCAGTTGCGATACCCCACAAGTCCAGCCTGTAGGATAACCTAGCTAACGGCCGAAGTAGAGTGTCAAAACTATTTTTGCAAAATCGGTTGGATAGTTCTGATTAGGTCTGATTTTACTCCTTACCCCTCTGCTTCTCTCCTCTCACCTCTGCGTGTTTTGAATCCGTCTCTTCTCTCTCTTCGAGTCCAGGATTTCCCGTGGTTGGGTTCCATCGTACCTTCAGGGTTTCGCTTCCTCCTTTGGTAACGGTGTTGCTACATCTGGTCTTCATGCTATCCGAGGAATCCTTCGTCTGGTGGACTTCTCTTTGTTCCTTCTCGTGCCTTCCGGTGTTTTCCGACGCGACGACATCATCTACGCCAGATCCGATGCAGAGTTTGCATCACTCCTTTGTTCCTGAACCTCGATTGTCGAGATCTTCAGTCTGATTCCGAGAATGGTTGCACGCTTTCCACTGATTGTGCAGAGTAATAGTTTGGGTGCGTGATGGATTGGCCCCCATGCCTACTACTCACTCTATTCGCTTGTGTACATTGAAGTGGATGAGAATGCATCGATTCTCTCTTTCTATCAGAGTTAGAGGTGGCTTTATTTGTTGATACCTCTACCTTCGACCTTTTGTTCCCGAAGTGTTCTCTCGACGATCACGGACAACGACCTCTTGTTAGTGGTGTCGCGAGGATCTACACGAAGCGACAAGATTCAGATCGCCGCCCTTCTTCCCGGTACCATGAGGCGGATCTCGAGGGCGAGATCCATTGTTAGTGGTGTCGAATTGTGGCATCCCGCAAAAACCACTACTAGAAAATCGCGTTGTTTTTGAGCATTGCATCGTCATCATCATGCATTGTTTGTCTGGAAACTATTTTCGAAACGCCTAGTTTTATTTTTCTAAATAACCCCCGTCCTTATTTCAAATTAAAACATCGGTCTGTTCAGATCTTTTATTTGTCTAAAAGGTATTTACAAAAATGTTTTACAAATAAAATAAATAATAAAATATTTTGTCCGGGGAGGCAGTCCGATCAGTCAGGCCAGAGGCCCAACTTGACCAAACTACCTACCACCCGGCCCATCTAAAGAAACCCTAAACCCTTTTCTACCTAAACCTAGTCTACCCAGCCCCCTCCACCTCACCCCGACCAACCACAGCTTGCCACCTCACCGTTCCCTCCACCTCATTCTCGGCTCAGCCACCTCACCAATCCCCAGCCACCACCACACTCCCTGGCCCCACCTGCCCTCTCTCTCTCCCCAACCAGCCACCCACTAGCCACCAGCTACCCCCTGGCCCCACCCGCAGCGACCAACCCCCACACCGACACACACCACGCACGCACTCCCCGCCCTGGGCCCCACGCCGACCCCACCCTGCGGGTCCCGCTCCCTCTCTCTTCCTCAGCCCCGCGTCCCCAACCTCCCACCCCGTCCGCTCCACGCATCCCCACCCCGCGTCGGCCGCCCGTCTCCGGTGCCCCCGCCCCTTCTCCCTCCTTCCGCCGCCGCCACCCCAAGCGCGAGCTCGCCACCGCCGGTCGCCTCCTCCTCTCCCTCCCCGAGCTCC